>JARCFY010000020.1:22891666-24165000 GCA_029233225.1 Lepidodactylus listeri | reverse complement strand
CCTCCTCGTGGCTAAGTTAGAAGAACTGGGTTTAGGATCTTAGCTTTTAGGATCTTAGCTTAACTGAGGGCGCAATCATACGCACCTATTTGCCACGCAAAAGGGACGCTTAATCAACGGATCAAACTGGTGCGATCACACCACCACATCTGGGAAGCATCCCACAACCGTCGGCAAGCCGGGGCAAGCCGATTTGATCCGGCAGAGAAGCGGGGTAAAAAGCTACTGGTGAAAGTCCGGTAGCAAACGGTTTGCCGCGGCCCGCAGCTGGATTTTCCCCGTGTGATCGCACCAGCACGGAAGTGTGGCATCGCGGATAGCGTGATCACACACTATCCCGAAGCAATGCAGGGGTTTTTTTTGTCCCCCTTCTCCATGTGCGCATCATCGAACGCCCGTAGGGGGAGAGGAGCAATCCATCGATGCCCCCCGTCTAAGCAAATAATCAATTCCCCCTTCCCCCCTTGCAGTGATTCATCGATCCCCCATTTAAGCGCTTCGGAAACCCACCACAAAAAACAAACAAACCCACCCCCGCCCACAGTTGCATCTGATCACGCAGCAGTGGTTTGCCCCGGCAGGTCCACAGAGCTGTGTGATCGCGCAACTGTGGGTCAAATTGCTCCGGGGCAAAAAGCCTCAGTTCCCCTCTGGATTATCTCATTCGTGTGGACAACTGAGTAACCAAAGAGAGGCATACCATTTCTTTCTAATGTGTGGGCTCGCCTTTCCAAATATACGTGTAAAATTACCCAGTGAGACAAAACCATCTGGGCATAAATTAATCTGTCCTTAGTAAATCGAAAATACCCACATGCCAAAAATACTTGGAAACCATTTCTGATGGTCGGATTGGCTTTAAAGCGTTTGTTGTGACTGCTGATCATTAGATGACAAAGATGTTGGGTCACTGCTGTGCGATCGCTGAGTAAGCGGTGTGAAATCTAGTGTGAGACATCTTCCCCTGCTGTGCCATGGTTGTGATTCTCAGCCAGGCATTCTTGTACCCGGGCTGTCCAATCCCACACAAGTGACTCATGTTCAGTGCGCATTCCAGGCCCGTGTCAGGCCGGGGAAGTTGCACACGCTGTGAAGATCTTGCAGCTGACTCTGGTGGGCCGGGAAGGGGCAGATTTGATGGTCTCCTGAATTTCTCAAGCCTGTTAATTGCGTCAGCTAGCGTGGGCTGGGTCTGGTGTAGTATGTATGCAGGTGCAAGGACTGCAGGGCGTGACTTCCATTTATTTATTAGCTTACTTCAAGTGCACCCTGCCATTTTCCCAGTGGGGACCAAAAACTACCTTGTGTCCTCCTTGTCTCCATTTTAATCTCATGTCAACCCTGTGGGGTAAGTTAGGCACAGAGAGAGGGAGAAGCGCAAGGTTATCCAGCGAGCTTCCATGGCAGAGTGGGAATTCGAACCTGGGTTTCCCAGATCCTAGTCCGTCACTCTGACCACTACACAACAGTGGCTGGTCACTCTCATGGCTTCTTTTCCCCTCCCGTCCAACCCAGAATCCTCCCCCCAACCTGTTTGTGGGCACTCCTTGTTGCAGTGGAAATGCTGCGCTGGATGCAGCCCATAGCCTTGATGTCTTACGTGGCTCTTATTTTATTTTATTTTATTTTTTTCCAGCATGTTGCAGAAGAGCAGTTTGGAGCCAGATGTTATAATAGCGGCTGACGTTTTGTATTCCACTGTTGATTGTCTTTAATTTCACTTTACAGCAGCTTTTGCCAGGCAAAAAATTTTGGGAGTCGGACGATTCTAGCAAAGATGGACCAAAAGGAATATTTCTGGGCGATCAGTGGAGAGACAGCGCTTGGGGACCATCAGGTACTTCGTGTTCATTCCCTTCTTAGCTAGATTTTGCTCTTCTTCACGACACTTCTGCCCGCATTCTTGGATGCTGCATCCAGAACATTGTGCAGAAGGGGTAAAGAATGATTCTGCCGTGTTCTGTAGTTAGGTATGAAGGGTTTTGTTGAATAGGCTGCACTTGCAGGGGACTAGAGATCCAGGAAGTAGGCTGGCTGCAGCCGCGCTGGCCTGCATTCCCCATACCCTGTCCTTTCTGCATTGTAGGCAAAACGGATCCCTGTGCAAAACTGTCACGGTAGCCAGGGGGACTCTGTGCCACAGCTTCCTCTGGATTCTTGAGCTTCTAGGAAGTGTTGGTGGAGGGAGAGAAGGGTGAGCAGTTAGTCTGCGTGGGATACCTATCGGCCCGCGTTTATAAGGCTGCCCTAATGACTTCTGTCTTTCACCAGTCACCAGATTTTTATTTGGATTGGGTTGGATCTTGTGGGTCCGGTCAGTTTATAGTAGTGCTCAGCAAGGGTCCCTCACCCTCAAGCACGAGGATCCTCACATTGGTAGAAGGCAGAAGTGGGAAAGGGGGAAATGCCGCCTTCAGTGGAGTATATTCACCAGGAAGAGCCTTTTGTTTCCAGAAGTCGGTAGTTCTGATATACCCCCCCCCCCAAGAGCATTACGCTCTGCGGAGAAGAACCTTCTGGTGATCCCCGGCCCAAAAGATATCCGGCTGTCCTCAATCGGAGCCAGGGCTTTTTCAGCCCTGGCACTGACCTGGTGAAACTCTCTGCTGAATGACATCCGCACCCTGCAGGAGCTAGTACAGTTCCGCAGGGCCCGTAAGACAGAGATGTTCTGCCAGGCCTGCGCTTGAGGACAGCAACGGTCCCCGTCGAGCCCGGCCTCCACCTTCTCGCCCCTCTCCACATACGGAGAAGGATGTAAACTGTTTAAGCGCCACCAGAAATTGGGTCTAAACTATGCATTGTTGTAATCGTTGTTAACTTTTAACGGACTTATAATTCTGTATATTGAAATGTTGTTAACCGTCCTGAGCCCTGTGTAGGGGGGAGGGTGGTCTAGAAGTCCAGTGAATAAATAAATCATTTAAAATAGTGGTCTCCATGGCTTTTTATCGCCATTTGAAGGCTTCCCTGAATAGGTCAGCAAGCAAGCTTCCTTTTGTAGACGGCGGGTTGGCTATCAGAACCCGATTCCTTCTCCCCTGAATACAGACAGTAGAGGGGGCCGTAGACCGATCCAAGTTCCCCTTTTTCAGCAGAGTGTCACTCCAGGTTAGCAAGCAGATAAAAAAAAAATAAATCTTACGTTGCAGGAAAGAACCCCTTCGTTTTGCTGAAGATATGTCTCTCTCTGTTGCAGATCATTCTGTTTCCCAGCCAATCATGGTTCAGAGAAGGCCCGGTCAGGGTTTTCACGTAAACAACGAGGTAAACTCAGTGCTGTCCCCACGCTCAGAAAGCGGCGGGCTTGGAGTAAGCATGGTGGAGTATGTGTTGAGCTCATCCCCTGGGGATTCCTGTCTCAGAAAAGGAGGATTTGTAAGTACCTCTGATGACACCTGGCATCACCATCCCTAGCATCACCCAGTTTCCTATCCAAATGTATCGTTGCTGTATTTTAAGCCTAGTAGTAGTGCCTTTCGGGTTCTGAACACCCAATAGGCGATTCTGGTATAGGAAAATTTATTTCTTTGTAATAAGTGACATAACATAAATAAAGAACGTAAAATAAGCAGGGCTCATTTCGTAGCAGGAGCTCCTTTGCATATTAGGCCACACCCCCGAATGTAGCCAATCCCCCAAGAGCTTACAGAGCTGCTCTTAACAGGGGCTACTGTAAGCTCTTGGAGAATTGGCTACATCAGGGGCGTGTGGCCTAATATGCAGAGGAGCTCCTGCCACGAAATGAGCCCTGAAAATAAGTATTTACTAGGAGAGAGAGGTGGTCCTTACATGTGCATTACTGCTTAGTTCAGTGATTCTCAGCCAGTGTGATGCAGAAGGGATCTTGGTGGGACTCAGGGTTTTCATGAAAACTAGATGTGTTGCAGGACTCTCTTTCAAAACTGAATTCAGGGGATGGGGCTATCAGGCGCTCCCTCTCCTGTAACTGATAAACCTGAAAAAAAAATTCTCATTTCATTTATCACCCCATTAGCTCTAAGACAAGTTCCCCGACTTTAAATCCCTTCCAGGTGGTTCTTTCTGTCTCCTGGAGGTTTTTTTTTTTTTTATAACCAAAATGGGAGATAGCTGATCCATTCTGAAACATCTGCATGAACTTCTGGGTCAGTCACTGATTAGAATCAACCTGAAATCTTTTCTAATTTAGTCTGACTTCTGTACTCACACTAAGGTGGCGTTAACTTTTTATTCAGAGGGAATACCCTCCATGATACGGGCAAAAGGGTTTTCATGACAATTGCTTGGTCCCCCATGTCTGCCTCTCGAGTGACATGTTGTCTCTTGATGGCCTTACCTGCTGGAGACCATCCATTTGTGACCTTTGAACATGCTTGTAATGACGGCCACTTAGTATTCCTTCTAACCCCTGTTCCCCTTGCTTGTAAGCAGGGGTCCGTTGGGGCCGGAGCGAGGCGAAGCGAAGATCCACCAGCTCAGGAGTGGCCACTAGGGCAGCCACAGGCGGCAACTTTAAAAGCAACTGGAGGGGAGGGAGTTTGAGGGAGAGGCTCCAAACTTGCAGGGTAGCTGCTGGGGCCTCTTCTCGAAATGCCCACCAAGTTTCAAGAAGATTGGACCAGGGGGTCCAATTCTACGGGCCCCCAAACAGGTTGCCCCCATTCCCTCCATTGTTCTCTATGGGAGGAGAAAATGTCAGTTTCAGCCTCGTTATACCCTATGGCCATTGAAATCAATGGCAAAAACTCATAGGGTATATGAGGGGCTGTTAACTTCCCTTCCTGACACACTTCCAGTGATGTCAGGGGACGTGGCATATGCTAATGAGTTATGCTAATGAGCTCCTGCCCCTCTTTTTCCAAGAAAGGACCCCTGCTTGTAAGTGTCTTTGATGTGCCACTTCCGGCTGATCCTAGCTGTCAGGGATTACCTGTTGTGTTTCTGCAATTTTTTATTGCCCAAAAAATTACCAGAAATCCTAAATATGATAACAGAATGCCATCAATGTGTATAGCTGTTTTTCCTCAGGGAAAAAGATTGGCATTTTGTCTCTTTCAATGTCCCCCTCCCCCAGGGACCGTGGTTTTTTTTGACGGAGCAGTTGGAGTGTGTGAGATATGAAAGGCTGAGAATCACCACACTTCGTATGAGTTCAGTCTCCAAGAAAGGGACGCGTGGCTGAGAGACTGTATACAGACTGCAGAATTGGCTTTTTCTTAGTGCACAGCTTGGATTGTTTGGAGAGATCTCTGATTAAGATTTGCACGTTTTGATTAATAGAGAGTCATTGTCTCCCCCCCCGCTGGTGCCAGAATCAATAACAAAGATTTACATTCCTTTAAAAAAAAATTTATTGCACAAAATGGTTACAAACGAATAGAATTATGTACACCAAATTAAAAGGACCTATCAATAAGTAATACCCAATTTCATATGCTTATATTATTTCTATTATACATTTATTAAAAAAAATAAATTTTATTGAATGTTTGTACTAAAATATGCAAAATTCACAAAGAGATTAAAGCGGGTATAAACTTGAATGATCAAAGTAAAGACAACAAATTAGTACCCATGAACGTTACTCAACTAGTGATTCTAACCAACTGTGAGATATAACTACAACATGTTACAATATTTTTACTTACGTAAGTTTTGAGTATTGCTGTACCGTTGAACATGTATCTTAACTCACATGACCTGCAATTGTGTATGACCCGTAATTAGGGCTATTATTTGTATAATTATATACCAACTTTTTAAAATTTATATCACACTCCATCCAGCAGTGGATATAGGAACCTATACAGAATCAATAACATCAAGATTTATATCCCTATTCAAGCTCAGAAAAATACCCTCTTTCCACACAGATGTAGAGTCCCCTCCATTCTCCACAAATTGTCAAGGTGTCAGTATGGGGCTGCTGGGGAGACCCAGAGAGCGCCGGTGGAGAATGTACATCACGTTGAATTTAGTTCTTCAATATAGGACAAGTTCTTGTGCAGGCCAAGCCATACCAAGCAGTCTTTTAAACTGCTCCCTTATCCTCCTGCATGTATTAACCCGACATTTGGCATATGTGTGCTTTGATGCACAAGAGAAAGGTTGCAGTGGTAAAATAAGCTTAGCTGAGACGCTGAACACTGTTGTTCAATTGTTTTTTCAGCAGTGTAAGCCTAACTAGTGGATTTACATGTAGCAAATTACCCTTTCTTATTCAGTGTGACTCTCCCAGCTTGAGTCAGATCGGTCCGTGGAAGAGAGCTGGAGGGCGGGATTATTAAAATTTACGGTGATGTCAAATGCTGGTCTTTATTTTAAATTCAAATGCTTTTTTTCTCCCGTGTCTGGATTATTGTGGTGTGACGCACCACGAGTGTGAACGACACAAGAAAAAGTGGTGTCAGATTATAAGAAATGTTTCACTCTCAGAGACGCTGTGTGTGCCGTTAATGCCGGGGGGGGGGGGGAAAGAAATCTGATTGCCTTTTTTCGACTGCAGGAGTCGTTTAACCCTAAACAGAGATGCTGCTTTGGTTGAGTCTGGAATTAGCCGTCTCCTGAACGTCTGTTCATTTGTTGGATCCCGTGAATCCGTTCTGCTAGCAGGGATGCTTTCCTTAGACAGGAAGATCCTTCCCTGGTGCAAGATGGAGTAGGTTTGCAGGATCCAGCCCGAAAAGACAGGTCCTCTTTGACCTGTTCAGTCCTTCAGCAATATTCCTATCAAATGCGTAGCCGCTCATGATTTCATAACGAGCAAGGTGTTTTTGCCCTGATCTGGATCGCCAGGGTAGCCTGATCTCATCAGATCTCAGATGCTAAGCAGTCTCGGTTCTGGTTAGGACTTGGATGGGAGACCACCAAGGAAATCCAGGGTCACTAGGCAGAGGCGGGCAAGGGCAAACCACCCCTTGAGCTTCTCTTGCCTCGAGAACCCCACGAGGCCGCCGTAAGTCGGTTGCGACTTGACGGCGGAATGACAGTGGGTTTTCAACGCTAGAAATCTGCTGCTTGCTTTTTAATGTCGGGCCTTAAGACCTTCCTGTTTTTTCAATAAAGGGGCCAAGGGATACGGAAAACGACGACAACGATAAAGGCGATAAGAAAAACAAGGGCACGTTTGATGGCGATAAATTAGGTGACCTGAAGGAAGAGGTGGATGTAATGGACAAGGCCAACGGCTTGCCTGTACAGAATGGAATCGACGCTGACGCAAAAGATTTTAGGTACATTGTGCTGCACAAAGGGCTCCTTTTGCTTTTTTTTTTTTTAAATATATTTTATTAGGATTTTTGGGTTAACATTGATAACATCCATTTCTATATACAGAGCTCAGACTTGTTACAACCAAAGATATAATTTGGACCATGTAGGCGTTGGGCCAATTTTGTTGTCCATATTACCTAGATAACTCAGTTTATCCGTTTCGGCCCAGTCTAATAGTTTATGAATTAAGTCCACATTACCCGGTAATACAGAACTTTCCCAACATTTAGCCCGTAGAATGCGCGCTGCAGTCAGTATGTAAGCTAATAGTTTGAGATCTGATTTGTTCATTCTCTCCGGAAGCATGTTCAGTAGGAAGATTGCTGGCTTTAGAGGTATTTCATATGCCAAAATTTCAAAAATCGACTACCATTTCCCAGAATTTTTTGCATCCTCTTGCATGTCCACCACATGTGAAAAAAAGATCCTACTTCAGACCCACATAGCCAACATACATCCGAAACGTTTTTGAAACACTTATTTAGCCTGTTGGGGGACCAATACCAGCGGTGAAAAGCTTTAAATATGTTTTCTTTATAACTTACCACTTTTAAATACTTAAGTGAGCTCCCAAGTTCTCGACCATCTATCAGTGTCTATAGTATAGCCAAAAGCCTATATACTGAAGGCTATACTGAATATATATTGGCTATACTGAAGGGCTCCTTTTGCCATGCCCCTGTGGATGTGCCCCTGAGCTGCCAGTCCCAGGCTTCGAGGGACCGTTCGGCACAAGGGCTGCAGCGAGCTTTGCTTGCCAGCAAGTCATCACAACCCGCGAATGATCTCAGTTTATCACCACGTTCGTTTATGACTACGTTTTTATCCCGCCCTTCCTCTGAAGAGCTCAGGATGACACGCACCGCTCTCCAAAAGCCAGACATTGTGGTCTCCGCCCACCCTGTCCCTTCGTTGATGTGTCAGGCGGGCCACAGTGGTCTCTGGGGTCATGCTCAGCTTCTGCGCATGCACTCATGGCCTTCGCCACCCTCCCAAGCCTTGGTGGGAGCTAGAAACATGTCCCTGTCGTGCTGGGTCTCAGAGACCGTCACGAGTGCTTCTGCAGAGCAGTGGCAGAGGCGATCTCCTGGCTGTCTCTCCATGGTAGACGGACACTGTCACATTTGCAACCCAGGGCCGGGGTGGTGGTGGTGGTGGTGGAATTGTTTAGACGCAGCAAAATGGTCCCGTTTTTAAAATTGCTTCCGAGGGATGAAGAACACACCTATTGTGCTTTTTGTGTGTCTCACCATTTTTCCTTTCGTTCAGCCGGACTCCTGGGAATTGCCAGAACTCTGCCAGCGACGTGGATCTTTTAGGGCCAAACCAGAACGGATCTGAGGGCTTAGCCCAGTTAGCAAGTACTAACGGTGCCAAGCCAGTAGAGGATTTCTCCAACATGGAGTCGCAGAGTGTTCCGCTGGACCCCATGGAACACGTTGGGATGGAACCCCTCCAGTTTGATTACTCCGGGACTCAGGTACCTGTGGATTCCGCTGCAGCAACCGTGGGATTGTTTGACTACAATTCTCAACAACAGGTGGGGGCCTCGCATTTTTTTTTTGATCTTTCCCCCCATTTCCTCACTGGACCCGATCCCTGTCCACCCCCCACAACGTTCTTTTGCCCTCGACAGGCCTGCGGCAACGGCGCATTCTTACCTACACGTAAACCCTTGACTCCGGGTTCTTATAACGGAGGCTCCTAGGACGACGTCTTAGCGGAGCACCCTCGTGGTCAAGTCCAGAAGAAGGAGGCGGGCTGGGGAGTTTATGACTTCTCATCAGATGACCGTCCCTTCGTGTTTTACTGGCCCAGAGCACAAGGAGAGTCTGCATTAGTGAAAGCTGGTTGGGTTTATTTCCTTGGGAAAATTGCCTTCTGTCCAGCGGTCACTCAGCAAGGGGGTGTTCCCTGAAGAAGGCTATCCTGTGCTTCGGCCACCCTTTCCTCCACTGGACCCCCTCTGGAGGTGGAGCAGCCGACGCTCCTTTTCCCTTCTTGTTTCCCTGGTATCTTTCAGCACAGCCCGGCAAGTGGCACAAGCTCATTAGGGCCTCCCACAGTGTCTATCTGGCCACAGTTTGTGAAGCCTTCTTGGGTACGCACCACTCATTATACTGTGTTGAAAGATGCCTGGGGATCAAGGAGGGAAGGATCAGTGTTGTTTATTCGGGATATCACCAGCACAATTGCAATCAGTACAAAAAGAGTACTAATAAAATAAATAAAATATCAAATCCTTAAATATAAAACTGCATTAAATCTACGTATATTAATTACAAAATTGCTAATACTCTAAATTTCTGCAATACTCTTATCACCTGATATTCAGCTGTTGGACAAATATTATAAAAGTTAGACAATTCTACTCCCCATCTCCTAAATCTTCTGAATTCTTTTAAAATTGTCCTACATGTGCAGCCCGTATTTTTTGAGCTATTGCTAAAAATATTGGCACAGTTTATTATAATCTGTGGAGCAGAATCAAATAATAGCTTCCTACTTATCTCCTTATCCAAGTATCCATGATACCTCCTTATAACAGGATGAATAAATGTTGCTCTAATGGTTTCATAAAATGTACAATGGAGTAAAATATGTTCAATTGTCTCAACTTTCCCTGAGCCGCACGGGCATAGTCGCTCAGGCAGAGGTATTTTTTTATATCGGCCTTCTAACATCGCTGGAGGATAGATGTTACATCGTGCCAGGGAGTATGCCCTGCGGTTGGGCAAGGAGAGTTGGGCAATCTGGCCTTTGGATGGAAGGGGGGGGGGGGTTGAGGTGGGGGTGAGGTAGAAGCTACAACCTACAAAAATCCATTGTCCGAGGTCGTCATCTTATCTTGCTGGTTGCAGAGCCAGACTAGCTGTCTGTCATGGTTCATTTATATTCCGCCCTTCCTCCAAGGGACTTGGGGCTCTGTACATAGCTCTTCTCTCTCCCACTTTATTTTTACGACAACCCTGTGTAGTAATTAGCCCAGCGTCACCTGTTGAGTTTCACAGGGAGCAGGGATTTGAATTCTAGTCTCTCCAGGCCTGGCTCAACCCTCTTAACCACTGCATCACAATGGCATTCCGCTTCTGTTACTGTTGCTGACCTGAGGGTGGCAGTCCTCAAGCAGAGAAGCTTCAAAGGGAGATTGTAATGTGAGATTACTGAACTTGGAGTTCATTCACAAATTCAGAAGAATGGATTCCTCCCCAGGGCTTAAGAGGAGGATAGGATTCTTATCTCACTACAGATGCTAATTTTCTGCCTCTTAACCATTTCTCTCCCCTCCTTTAATCAAGCTGATAACATTCTGTATTGTACCATGGCATTCTTTACAGGCATTCTTTACAGCACCCCTCCTGCCTTCTAACTGGGATAAAAAACCCTCAGATCTCCATTCCTACTCATATCTGATGAAGGGTGGTTTGACTTTCAGAAACTTATACCCAATGTCTCATAATATTAACAGGTTTGGGGTGAAAATGGGCTAAGGTATCTATCGGTAGAACCTGTATAGATTTGTATCCTACTTTTCCCCCAGTGAGAACCCAGAGGGATCCAGAATACGAAAAAGAAAATATGGTAGATAAAAATCTGGGGGGGAAATGGGCTGGGGGCAGGAGGACTTCCTTTCTCTCTCCTTGCAGATCTTCTGCTGTGCTCTAGGCTGTGACTTGAGGGGTAAGAACCCCTTGGCCATAAGTGCCTGTGAGAAGGAGAAGAAGCCGCCCGGTGCTGCTCAGCTGCTGCAGTCTGTGCCTCACGTCCTCCCCTGGCCGAATCCCTTTTGAAAAAGAGCCTCTTCTTGTCTCAGAAGAAGAAGAAGAAGAGGAGATTGGATTTATACCCCGCCCTCCACTCCCCAAGGGAGTCTCAGAGCGGCTTACAAACTCCTTTCCCTTCCCCTCCCCACAACAGACACCCTGTGAGGTAGGTGGGGCTGAGAGAGCTCTTTCCCAAGCTGTCCTTGAGAGAACAGCTGTGCCAGAGCTATGGCTTGCCCAAGGTCATCCAGCCAGGTGCAAGTGGAGGAGTGGGGAATCAAACCCGGTTCTCCCAGATTAGAGTCCGCGCACTTAACCACTACACCAAACTGGCTCTCGTCTTTCGTATAGGACATCGTCCAGTGCTTCTTTTGTTCAGAGAGGATTGACGGGTAGCGTTGGCCGGTGTCAGGTTGTGCAGTGGGCGGCTAATTTAGTTGGCTTTAAAAGGATTAGTGGGGGGGGGGGGGTGTCCTTCAATGGCCATGGAGATGAGATGGAACCTCCATGTTCAGTGGCAGTGTCCCCTTGGGTACAAATGCTGGGGAGAGGGGGGGAAGCTCTGGCATCCATGACCTGCTTCTGGGCTTTCCAGAAAGGGTGGAGAATCTGGTGGGGTAAAAACAGGGTGCTGGACCACATGGGCTGTTAGTTTGATCCAGCCTGACTGCTTTTAATGTGATCTGACAAGTTAGCCCAGTAGGGTAAAATTAGCACAGCTTTTTAAAGAAATGCCAAAGTTTACAAGCTATAAGTGAATGAGTACTCAAATCACTCCATAGTGATCATGAATATCTACATGCCAGTGGACTTTAAATCTAAATTTGTTCTATTGCTTCAGACCAACACGGCTGACCACCTGGAACTATCTTAAAATACCTTCATCATGTTACACGTTCATTTGCTCAGCCTCAAGTTTGAACTCTTACCTTCCATTCCATTGTATTTGAAAAAGTGTGCACGCACACAAAAGCTCACGCCTTGAATAAGCCTCTCTGTTGGTCTCGAAGGTGCCACTGGATTCTAAATTTGTTCTATATCCAACTCCAAGAGACATGAAAAAGAATAAAAAAGAGAAAGCTCTCTCTCCATGCAATTGTATACCATCAAAACAATAAACATTCCTAACAACTTTCAGATATGTCTTCAAAATCCTATTTGAGCCATTTCTTTAGGTATGACTCTATTCCAGCAGCTTATAAATGAGCTCAGCATCTTCGAACAAAGAGAACCCGTGGAAGTATTTCCACTCTTTTCACCTCCTTACTGGCAGCTGTTTTATCGAAACCATTATCCCAACGCGAAGTGCTTTCAGTCTCTCATGTCAACTCTTCCTTTCACTTTGCAGTTGTTCCAAAGACCGAACGCGCTCGCCGTTCAGCAGCTGACCGCCGCACAGCAGCAGCAATATGCACTGGCAGCCGCTCATCAGCCGCACATAGGTAAGCCCTTCGGTCCTGTGTTGGGTGATCGAAGCCTAGTGGATCTGCCTTTGTCACCCCTTAGGGCAGTCACCTACAGGCGCGCCCCCCCCCCCCATGTCAGGGAGTGGTGATGCCCTTGCCCTCACTGAGAACGTTGGTTCTAGAATGAGAGCCTTTTTTTGTGGGTGTCTCTGATGAGCCAGCCATAATGTGAGCAGTTTGCATTTTTGAAAGCAAGTCTTAGTTTAAACATCAACACAGAAAAGGTGGAAGACACTTGCAGTAGTATCCCACCACCCCACCCCCACCCCCGGTTTCAATAAATATTCATAGAAGTAATAGAAGGGTCTATTTTGGATCAAGGCTTCTCATCAGGTCGAGGTGGGTGGGTGAAAAGGGGGTGGTATTATTATTATTATTATTATTATTATTATTATTATTATTATTATTCCCTATTCTGGCTTTCACCGGGCCCTGGGCAATGTACAAGGGGCAAAATGCCGTAAAACAAGATATACATTTTAAAATATCCATATACAGTAGATAATTCTCTCCAGTGTGGCTTCCCCTGTCCAAATTGACCCCCCTCTGTGCTATAGCTTTGCCTGCTGTTAAAAACAAACAACAGAAAAGCACATGCCCAAATTAGGCCCCCCCCCATGGGGCTTCTGTTAGGGTTTTGACTCCAAGACGGGCGTAGGGTTGGATCCTTCAGATTTATTCCTATAATGGCAGCAGTTTTCTCTAGTGTATGAGCTTTTTGCATCAAAGGAAGGCACCATGCACTGGATGAAGGCGCTGTTGTTAGTGGAACAAATACCAGCATTAGATCCTTTGCTTTTCCCTTGGTGCCCTTCCTGTATAGGAGCACCTGGCGGTTGATCAGTGGCGCTGATTTTTCTCTTCTGCTATTTCCAATGGAGGTGACTGAAACAATTCTGTGTTCCTGTCGTTCCATTTCCTTCGTAGCATCAGAGTACTAAAAGAAGGGATGGCGATGTATCTACTTTAATGGCTTAAGGGTATTTGGTAAAAAAGAAGGGGGTAAAAAAACCCCAAGCCTGCTGACAGTGGTGTTAGATAAATCTGTATTTATTGCTTCCAACCAGTTCGTTGAATGTAAAGACAGTTTACGGCTTACCTCCAAGACATAATGCTCTCTTTTAAAAATGGTAAGCAACAGGAATTTTGTACAGTTCTGAGCTAGGTTTTTTGGGGGGCAGGGCTGTGGCCCTGTGGTAGAGCATCTGCTTGGCACGTGGAAGGTTCCAAGTTCAATCCCCGGTGTCCCCAGTTTAGAAGGATCAGGTAGGAGGTGTTACAAGAGACTTCTGCCTGGGTCCCTACTGTACTCGATGAACCAGTGGTTTGGTTCAGCATAAGGCAGCTTCAGGACTGTATGGAAGCTGTTTAACCTTCGTCTCTCGAGGTCACTGTGTTGTAAGGATGTCAAGGCGTTCATTTTGCCACTTGGATGTTCCTTTCATTCATAAGCTGGGATCCAAAGAAGGGAAGTGTGAATGCCTGAGAGAGCGGAGTGCTTCTTGAGTGTTGCATTCAGTCTTTCAGGCTTTCTTGGAGTAGTTCACGCTTGTCCACTGCAGCTTGTCTTTTTGGAGCAAAACATGCACCATTTAAGCAGTGCGCATTGTGGTCCTCCACCCCCCCCCTCTTGGTTTGTTTCTCAGCCACCGTCTCTGCCTCCCTTCTGTCTGTTGCCAGACTTCGCTAATACTGGAGTCCGGTGTCACAGCTGATGTAGCCTTAGCAGTGTTTCTCACTTGCTCTAAGGAACGGTTCAGAACTGCAAAGGAAAATTGTTTTGTAGCAGAAGTGATAGTTTTCTCTCCCCCCCCCCGCTTTGGTTGCCATGGCTGATTTTTAATTGACCTTGAAAGATTTTAACCTTTTATATTTTTATGGGACCCTAGAATTAACGGAAAAATACTACCGCAGATGTAAGCAGGGCTCATTTCGTAGCAGGAGCTCCTTTGCATATTAGGCCACACACCCCTGACGTAGCCAATCCTCCAAGAGCTTACAGTAGCCCCTGTAAGAAGAGCTCTGTAAGCTCTTGGAGGATTGGCTACTTTAGGGCAGTGTGGCCTAATATGCAAAGGGGCTCCTGCTACGAAATGAGCCCTGGATGTAAGGGTACATTAATTTGTTTCTGTGTGAACAAATCTGGGTGATCCTTGGGCTTCAGTGCACTCCCGTCTCTGCCGACCTCTCTCTTCCTTTTCAGCCTGGCCGAATAACTAGGTAGTTCTGAGTCTGTAACAAACCATAATTTGCAGTTGGCATTCAAACCGGCAAACTGAGAAGTCTGTGCTCTTTCTGCAACCCAGGACCAGAAACAGGGATTTGATTGTGGCTTGCAGCGCAAACATCGATCCTAGTCTGCTGGTTTGGCTAGAACAACAAACCATGGCTTTCTGCAAAAAGAATAAATCCCTAGTTAGCCTGCTGTGCTTAAGGGGAGGGGCAGGTGACGGCTGAAGATCCCCCAGATCCATGCACACGTCAGCAAACCGCTGTCTGCAATGCCAGCTCTGAAAGCCTCTGGGTTCCAAGAGCTGTATGCGAGGAGGTATCATCTTTAGTTTCCTCAGTGTAGCCCTCGCTCTAGCCCTGCCCCGTTGCACCTTCTGACCACGGCCTGTCTTAGACTGTCAGCGTGGCTGCCGAGTGAAAATAAACGTTCTGATAGGGGCTGCAGTTCTAGTCTAAGTTTGTTTTTACTGACAGGTATGTTTTCAGCAGGTTTAGCTCCTGCCGCCTTTGTGCCCAACCCGTACATCATCAGCGCTGCTCCACCTGGAACGGATCCCTACGCGGCAGGGCTCGCGGCGGCTGCGACGTTAGGTGAGACGCTTGGTCCGAGGTGACTGGTTTGAAATAGCCTCGGGCAGTTGCGGCGAGAGGGTGAACGCCACGTCGCAAAGGGAAGCCACCGCAGTCATGTCGAATGCTGTTCACACGTAGCAGCCGAAACCAGGGGCAGGTTTGCATGCCGCCACCACGCTTCGCCCTCTGCCACCACCTCCCCCGCCACCTGGCACTCTGCTAAACTTCTTGATCCTGGCTTTACTCCGCACTAGAACTGGAAACCGCAGGTTGGTAGTTTCTGTTTAGAAAGGCCGCCTGTGGTTCGTAGTAACCCTGGATTTCTCAGGGTGGTGGTGATGGCAAACTCTAGCTCCTGTGGGCCAGGAGATAACAGAGGGAGCCATGGGCCCGAGATGATGTGTGAGCCTTTGGTGCATTCTGAATGGCCAGGTTGTGGTTCGGTTGCAACATCTGAACTTGAGGTGCTTTCCAAAGTTATCCCGGGCACCTGGACCACAGATAAGACACACAGCAGCGGTGTCTCTTTTTATGTTGTTAAAGCCTCACAACTTCCATCAGCTAAAGCGTGCGTGAAGGGCCATCAAATTGCAGCCGAGGTACAGTGAACTCAGCAAAGGGGCTTTCAAGGCAAGTGAGAAGCGGAGGTGGTTCGCCACGGCCTTCCTCTGCCGAGCCTTCCTCGGCGGGCTCCCTTCCAAGTACTGACCCTGCTTGGCTTCTGAGATCTGATCCGGCTATACCATGCTGCCTTCCTTCCTAGCTAAAATATAGCTGCTTGATACTGTAAATGTATGGCGGGCAGGACTTTGGCAACTGGTCGGTCCCCCTCCCTGCGCTCGACTTGCCTTTTTCCAGGAGGAAGTGTCTTCTTTCAGAATGAAATCTTAGCTGCATTGCCAGAGTATCGACAGATACGCAACTTTGATTAAAGAAAAGCTATAGTTTGTGTTTTCCCGAAGAATATTCTCTTGCATAATCAGCCTGAGAGGCTTCAGCACGGTATGTAGCCATTTGACTAATAGGGGAACATATTACGAATTAGTCATCAAAGAGACTCTGCTATGTCAACTGTGGCTCTTTAACTGCAGCTAAGAAAGAGGTGCCGGGGCAACAGAATTCTAGGTTCCTTCCTTTCTCTGTAAATCCTCTCTCCAGGTTTTGTCCATGGGTCTGTGCCCCCATTGACTCGAGGGTTAACTGCAGTTAAGGCTAACCATTATTTTCAAGGTGATCTCTAGTTCCTATTAACTAAGGACCCACAAGCGGGTGAAGGTAGTTGGGTTGCAGAGAGGAAGGGAGGGGGAGGAGAGTGTAGGCCCACTCCTGACATTGCTGGGGTTTTTTAACCCACTGTCAAGGCAGCCCTCCTGAGTTACACCTGCTTCAATCCACACGGTTCATTTATTAATTTCATTTATAACCCACCCTTCTCCCCCGAGGGAACCCAGGGCAGCTCCCTTTGTTCTCCTCTTCCTTTTATCTTCACAACAACCCTGTGAGGTGGGTCAGGCTGAGTGTGCGTGACTTGCCCAGGGTCCCCCGGCAAAGATGCCTCGGCAGAGTGGGCATTCGAACCTGGGTCTCCCAGATCTTGGCCTGGCACTCTGACCACCACACACTACACCACACTGGCTTTATCCATCTTACGATGCCGTAGTGGAGTTTGCTGCCTTGAAATTACACAGGATAGCCCAACATTTTGATCGTGACCGCCCTGGAACCACTGAGAACAAAGTGGGGTTTTTTTGGGGGGGTGGGGGGGGGAATGACTGTGGCTCGTCCCACTCAGCCGTGTCCAGCAGTGACGATGCACTTGCCCTCACTGAGAACCTCGTTCTATAATGAGAACTTTTGTGAGTACTCATTTGCGCTGAGCCGGACACGAGTGGGGCTCCTTGCAGTTTTGAACAGATCATTTACGGAAGGCATTTTTGATGTCCTGCTTGTAGCAGCGTCTTTTCTCCTCCTTCCCTCTTGCCGGTGGTTCTTGTGTGCAAATGCCACTGGAGCCGTGGGGAAGAGGCAGCTAGGTTGTTCTGGTATTATGGGAACAGCTCCTCCCTAGGCATTGCCCTTATGCCTGGCAAGGCATTGTGGGCCCAACTGCAGGGTTTGCAGTTCTGCAAGCCACTGCCCCTTGACTGCATCCCAGGTGGTGATGTGACTTGAGGCCCCAGTTTGAGAGCTGTTCTGAAAGGATAACTTGGAAGCAGGACTTTCTTGGTGGTGGCACCCCATCTCTGGAATGTCTCCCCCCCCCCCCCAATGCCTCTTCCTTTATGGTGATGCTACTGTTTTCATGACCCACTTCTCAGATTTGCTTTATTGTATTGTGGCTGCAGTGGCTCAAGCGGTTAAGACACTGAACTGCAGAGCAGAAGGTCAGTAGTTGAGCAGTTCGAGGCCCGAGTGCTGCATGACGGAGTGAGCTCCCGTCCTTGGTCCCAGCTCCTGCCAACCTAGCAGTTCGAAAGCAAGAAATTGCAAGTAGATAAATAGGTACCGCTTTGGTGGGAAGGTAACAGCGTTCCGTGTGCCTTGGCGTCTAGTCATGCCGGCCACATGACCACGGAAATGTCTTCGGACAGCGCTGGCTCTTCGGCTTGGAAATGGAGATGAGCACCGCATCCCTAGAGTCGGATTCGACTGGCTTTTGAGCAAGGGAAACCTTTACCTTAACCTACCTATTGTGGCTTTTATGACTTCTTTTTTAAAAAATTGCTTATCACTGGAAACATTAAGGGTCTTTATTGCTTAGATTGTTTCTGCTAATTGTTACTGAATTGGATTTTAATGGTTGTGCTTTTTATCATTAGCTGGTTCAACCAGGTCTCTGAAGGATGGCCATACAGAAGCACCAAATAAATGTTGCTCAAACAGCCTTTCTTTTTTAAAAATGAGACATTTGTTTTGCTCTCTTGAAAGCAGCCTATGGAGTAGAGTAGTAAAATTATTTGATGTGGCTGTTGCAGCTTGGAAGCCTGAATTAAACCCCCTGCTCAGCTCTGAGAGTTACTGAGTTATTTTTATTTATGGATTTATTAAAATGTAGCAGCCCTAGTGAGGGTCGCAGTGGCTCAGAGGTTAAGATGCTGAACTGCAGACCAGAAGGCCGGTAGTTCGGCAGTTTGAGATGCCCCCCCCCCCCCCCAAGCCAGTATTTTTCGACTTCTGGTGAATCATACCCGAAAATATCAGTAAGTACTGCATTTACCCCGTCCAATACTGGTAAGGTATTCGGACTGGGGGAATTCTCGGTATTTCCAAAAAATTTAGGGTCTGGTTTACACCACCAGAGGGAAAAGAGACATGTTATAAATGCCTTCTTTTCCTCTGGTAGCCCCTAAAGATTTCCCTATCAATTTCACTCCCTGTCAGTCAGCTGTGAGTGAAATTGACAAGGGAAAGCCAGGGCTCTCTCCTGATCCTCTCCATGGCGGCAGCGCAGCTCTGCGAGTGAGCGAAGCAAGCATTTAAAGTTTAATTTCCTTCTCCATTACACCCTATGGAGACGGTCCCCGTAGGGTATAATGGAGCTGAATAAATTCAGCAGTCCTGGTTATTTCCAGAATTCCAGCATCATATCAATATAGGGTTTCAGGGATGTTAGGGAATACTGATATTTTAACAGTATACCTGAACCCAAAAAATACTGATTTTTTTTTTGCACACCCCTGCTGTATAGTTATGTTTCCTGTCCCCAGACCAGAAAAATACATTCCAATCTACCATTCCAAATTACATTACATTCCACTATTCAGTACATTATGTTACAATTTACTATTCTAATCTGTTATTCCAAATAAGAAATAAAATAAAAGAGAATGTATGGCCCTTTTGGAGGTTTGGTGAGAATTCAGATGTGAGGGCTGAATGAGGTTAGCATACCTAATTACCCCTGTCCGCTTTAGAAACAACTGAGCTTGTTACGTGATTCAAAACACATTTTTCACTTCAGTAAAGAAACACTAACTCTCCATTCTGCTCAACTGCTAAAACACTCGGCTCTGTTAGACAGCGAAAGCTCAGATCAAATTTTGCAGCTAATCCGACAAAAGGGGCAATCAATCACCCTTTTGTTTATCCAGTCCCCAGTCATGGTGGCTTGATTAAAATCAAGATGATTCTTAAACGTGGTTTGAAGGGCTGAGAGTTCTGATTGAAACTGCATTTTCTATTTGTACTTCCTTAAACAGGAGATAATTGCCTTGCATGACGAATAATGTTATTTACACACTTAAGTAGCTCTTTTACACTACCTACGGAACAAAGGAATTTATTTAGTAAATACGAAATGGTGAAATGACCTGGATGGCCCAGGCTAGTCTAATCTCCTCGTATCTCAGAAGCTAAGTCGGGTCAGCCCTGGTTAGCACTTGGATGGGAGACCCCCAAGGAAGTCTGGGATTGCTATGCAGAGGCAGGCGATGGCAAATCACTTTTTGCCTTAAAAACCCCGTGCCAGATCGCCATGGGCTGGCTGCGACTTGATGGCAAAAAGAACAGCATTGGGCCACGACACTGCCCAGTTCTTCCGGTCTGCAAAGGGAAGCATCGAATTTCAGGCATGATCAAGGTGTGTGTTCTGGATAGAGATCATTATGCAGCCAGCAGTCTTCTAATTGCACTTGTCCGTTGGCGTGTTTAGGGCCTGCAGTCGTCCCTCATCAGTACTACGGAGTCGCTCCCTGGGGAGTCTATCCCGCCAGTCTTTTCCAGCAGCAAGCGGCTGCCGCGGCTGCCGCCAGCAACTCATCCAATCAGCAGACCACTCAGCAGACCCAGCAAGGGCAGCAGCAGGTGAGGGGCGAAGCAGCCACCATGGTGCTCGTGAAGGAATATCGGGTCGTTTTGCCGGTCTCAGTGGAGGCGTATCAAGTGGGGCAGCTGTACTCTGTGGCAGAAGCCAGCCAAAATGAAACAAATGCCGAAAGGCCAGCATCTTGTGGCTCAGTGGTAGAGCGTTGGCTTTGCGTGCAGAAGGCCCCAGGTTCAGACCCTGGGCTCTCCAGTTACAAATATCTCAGGAAGCAGAGGGTGGGGATGTGTTTTGTCTCATTTTTGTATCTTTGGAACTACTACTCTAATAAAGGCGGGGTATAAATGTTTTAAATAATTGCAATTGTATTGGAATGGCAAATGATTCTTCGGTTGCCCCTGTTGTCCTCCAAGGTCTAGCAGTGATGACACTCTTGCCCTCACTGAGAACATCGTTCAGTAATGAGAATTTTTGTTTGTGCTCAAGTGTGCTGAGCTGGACCTTGCTAGCAGTAACCAAATTCATCCTGTGCCTGCAGCTTGTGTATACTCCTCAGTTTGATACGTCCAGGGTAGAAGATTGGGTTGTTTTGGAAATATATGACTGCACATTCGGAAGGAGGGCAGCTCCATTGCTTTTGCAGGATCGTGTGTGTGTGATCGCTCCACTCTGGTCTATGAAGGCTGCCTGTTGGGCAGAGAAGGTAGAAATATAGAAGTGTGGAGCTGGAAAGGACCTCAGGGGTCAACTAGTCCAACTCCATGGACAATGCAGGAAATTCACAACTACCTCTCCTCCCACACTCCCCCAGTGACCCCTGCTGTATGCCCAGAGGAAGGACAGACTAGCCTACAGGTCCTGGAGGAAGATTCCTTCCTGACCCCGAAGTGGCAAGCAGCATTACCCTGGGCATGTACGAAAGGGCCATGAGAGCTGATCCGCTGGCTCATCCCTTCCTGCCTTCCCTCTCACGATCCGTCTAAATGCACAGAATCTGCACTGCTGCCAGGGTTACTGGATTGTTGTCAGGTCCTACACTAGTCTGGTGTAGTGGACTCTGGTCTGGAAGAACTGGGTTTGATTTCCTGCTCCTCCTCATGCAGCTGCTGGGTGACCTTGGGTCAGCCACAGTTCTTACAGAACTGTTCTTTTGAGCAGTTCTCAGTCAGGGCTCTCTCAGCCCCACCTACCTCACGGGGTGTCTGACTGTTGTGGGGAGAGGAAGGGAAGGAGATTAGAAGCTGCTCTGAGTGAAGGGCGGGGTATAAACCCAATTTCTTCTTCCTTTCCTGGGGAAAATGTGTATATGTATTAATGAAAGAACCCCTTCTAGAAATACAGCTACTGAGACTGGACTTGACCATTGAAAAAATCCTGTCAAACAAATGTACAAATGCAACGATTTGTACAAATACTGTAATTTGTATTGTATTTATTATGTAGCTTCATTTACCACACTTTTCTCACCACTGGGGCCCTCAGCTGCTTTCATTGCTCTCCTCCCCTTTGTTATCTCGTCCGCTGAGGTAAATTAGGCTGAAAATGGGTGACTGGCCCTAAGTCACCCAGCAAACACCCATAGCAGAGTGAGGATTCGAACCTGGGTCTCCCAGGTCCTAGTTAGACCCTCTAACCAGTTCACCACTCTGGCATTACTGAAGGAGGCCTATGGACTATAATAAAGCTGCACTGGTCGCAACTCATGCTTTTAAATGCAACCCCCCACCTCAAAAATAACCCCAGCCGCTCAAAATCTTTTTGGTTTACAGGTCATATAAAAGATGTTCAGTAAAAAGTACAGCAAGATTGACATTCACAGTAGGACTTGGTTGTTTTTGAGGTTTATAGAAGTTGTGGGCTGCTGCCCATTCATAGTTATCCCAGCATCCTCTGAGTTTAGCTGCTCCTGGTATCCAGCCATTGTTTCTGGTAACCTGGAAAACTCTGCTTCCCACTTCCTAAATGTGTCCCTTACGTCTCTGGGTGGTTTGATGGGAAAGGAGCAGCGGAGGGGGTAACGTCTCTTCCCTTCCTTCCTCGCCCAGCCTGGTGTGACCGTAAAAGCGGTGTATGTTTCCTCCTCATGGTACAAGAGCTTTTTGAGAACTTAGGCCTTTTGTGAAGACGGTTCCTGCTGCTTTCCCTAAGAATTAAAATTGTGGTTTGCAGTCATGTTTGTGGACACCCCCCCTTCCAAGCCCTGTGGCTAACCCAAGCATAATGCATACATTAAAGCGCTGTTTGTTTTGTGTGTCTCAGGTTCTTCGCGGAGGTGCCAGCCAACGCCCATTGACACCAAACCAGAACCAACAAGGCCAGCAAACCGATCCGCTTGTGGCTGCGGCAGCGGTGAACTCTGCTCTTGCTTTTGGACAAGGACTGGCAGCAGGGATGCCAGGTAGGATGTCTTGCCCTCTGGCGCTCCCAGGAGGGTCTTCTTTCTTCGTCCTGCTCCCGCTGGGTGTCCATCTAACCTTGTGGCTGCCATCCTTGGGCACAGCTACTCTAGGCTCTGCCAGTGCTTCCAGTGCTTGCCAAAGAGACATGTTCAGACAGGCTCTTAACGAAAGGGTTGGTTTTTAAACACTGTTTTAGTGTGTTGTTTTAAACAGTCTGTTTTTATGGTCTACAGTGGGGTGTGTGAGGTTTGTGTGCGTGTGTGTGGGGGAATCCCATCACACCCCCGATTGCTGAGCCCAGTGCCATTCTGGGCCCCACCACCTGCTTCTGAGCCCGCCCACAGTGGCAGCAGGGTCTGGGAGCCACTCTGAGTCTGGAGCAGCTCTGGTGTCTCCCGTTGCTGCTCCCAGTGGCAGCAGCCACCAGCTCTTAGGAAGGACTTGCCCAGTGTATTTCTTAAAAAAGATTTTGGATTTTTCTTCAAACCTGCGGAGTCCCTCACGTTTGCAGGAAAATCTGTTTAGTGCCTCTCTGGCCCCAATCTGCAGATTTAGCTATCCGCAGACGGGGTCCGCATGTCTTTATTAGATATGTGGATGTTTTTATGTAAGGCTGGGGCTTTTCAAAAGCTGGATTTCAGTTGATATCTTTTAATGTTTTATCATCATCGTCGTCGTCGTCGTCATCATCGATTTATTATTTTTACATTTTTATAACTCATCCTCTCCTGTACGATCTAGGCCATCTTGGGCGGGTTCCTGGAGAGGCAGTATAAAAAATGTTCCAAATAAATGAAATAAAGCCCAGCCCAAATTTAATTCATTAGATGAGAAGCGTATCTTTAGACCAGCAGTGGGGATGGTGTCAGTCGTGCCGGTTGCAGTGTTTGATTGTCTCTTGATTTGGAGAGTTTAATCTCTCCCGGTGTTCACTACAGGAGACAGCAGGTCCAGCAACCAGACTGTGTTATGGATTGATTTGCAGGTGTTAAATTGGGTGCCTGGGTGGGGGAAGCTGGCTTCACGCTTGCTCGGAGGCAGACAGTAAAGCAGCTTGCAGCATCGCTGGGTTAGGAACCGTCTTTTCCTGCCATGAGCCACATTTTATTGGTATAGAAAGGATGCCCATTGTAAAAATTGAGGTGTTGCCCAGATATTGAGGAGTTAACCATGTAGGGTCCCTCCCGGGGGGTGGGAATGGAGGGAGGAGATCAAGGCACCGATGCTTAGGAGATGCTTTAGTTTGGCATCCTTTCTCTTTCCTTTTGTACCCTTACAAGCTCATTGATTCATGAATCTTGAACAGCAGAAAACACTTATTCCTTGACTGAGACAAATTTTGCAATTGCTGGAGTGATCTTGGGATCCTTCTCATTGAGAAAAGAGCCAGGGTTTCCAGCATATAGGGGGACAGTTGGTTGAATAAAGGCTTAATATAGTAATCCCTCATAATCTCAAAAAATCTGCATTCCAGCAGGGCGTGAAAGGTTGTATCAATCCTGTTAATGCCACAAGGGCAAATTCTATCAGTGCAGAGCCTATTCAAAAATCTCCCTTGCAAAAACCATTGTAGGTGTAATGTTCAGTCTTGCAGACAAAAAAAGCTCTGCAAGAACGTGGGATGGTAAGATAGTACCTGTGGGGGGGGGCGGTGGCAGAGATTTTGGGTAAGTAAAACAAAAATAATAGGGGCGAGCATACTCTGTGGGCTCTCAGAATCACACTACTCCGACTGGTTTCCAAGACTAGCTTTTTGGTCAGAGAAAACGCTTTGGTTTTGCCCGTCTTGAAAATATCATCAGTCGACATTTACCACTTTCACCAGTCTCTCATTAGGCTTCCCAATCTATATGTAACTGGGTTTGCTGCTGCCACTTCCTATCTCCACTTCAAAAGGTAGGACAGGAAACTTAAGAGTCACAGAAGCAGGCATCAGCCGGGGCAGCTCTTCACCTCTTGTTTCCTAGAGGCCCCTGTGGAAGCTTTTGCCAGGCTTTTGAAGCCTCTGGCTTCAGGCTTTAAACCCAGGCTTTAATTAAGGGGCTGGTCATTATCGTGTTCTTCTTCACACTCTGTTTCTCTGTTTTTTTTTAAAATGAGATTCATTTTAAGTGGCTCAATGTTTTATGCTCTGGCTGGTTTTAATGCTGGGTTATTACTAGTTAGCAGCTTTTATGGTGTGTTACACCTCATTATACTTTGCAATCTGCCTAAAGCAGGTTTTCTGGAAAGGCGGCATTGAAATTTTCTAAATAAGTGAACAGACTGATTTCTGGAGCGTCCTCCCTCACTTTACGCCTCCAAAATTCTGGCCCAGGGGCTTCCTTGGATGCAAAAAGACAGTACTCTTCGAGATGGGCGGTACTTCCCGCTGAGAAAACTGTATCACACAACAACCACAAAATGTTCTTGTATTACTGATAATCTGGCTGGAAGTAAATAGTTTCTCTTTTTTAAAAAAACCCAGCAAATATTAATAGCGTCTTCCGGAACCCCATCAGCATAATGTGCTTTTACTGCCGCAGTGGGGTTTACGTTTCAGATTCCTGCTTTGCCGCAAAGTTCGTATGATCCGGAGGCCGATCGTCTAATATTGTGAACCCAACAGTGTTTCTGTATCTTTTTTTTGGGGGGGGAGGGTGTTGGCATAGATAGGATGGTGGATATGAACAGAATGTCCAGAACGCCGTGATGAAGTAGAGTATATACAAGGATTTATTTACAGCTACATACACAGTCTTATATTGCACTCGCCAGACAGTTGGACAAAGTGCTTCGCAAGGCAAGGGGATACCAAGACTGGCACACTCAGGCATATACAGAGTTCATTCTATGCTGTCATACAGCCAATCAGCAAGAAGTGCTGATTCATCTTGCACCTCCTCTGGCTGATGCAACCTGGCTGTCAGGTGACCTATCTAGCTGTCACCTAGATCCCCATGCTCTATCTGACTCATCTGCTATCTTGCCTGCATATTTGGTCTCCATATGCCGACACGCCTCCCAAGATGCAATGGGTCAGATGCAGTTCACAGTTGAGATAGTCCAACCTGTGTTTGGGCAAACCTTTTGTAAAAACATCAGCAACGTTATCAGTAGACATACAATGCTCCAGAGATATGAACCCTCGGCATACAGCTAATTTTACAGGGGGGTGTATGGGGGCGGGGGGGTATGTGTTTATAGTGCAATAGAGAGAAGTGAGACGGTATGCATTTTGGTACTGTTCTCTGTGCTTCGTCTGTCTCCGTAGGCTATCCAGTGCTAGCTCCTGCCGCTTACTATGACCAAACAGGTGCTCTCGTGGTGAATACAGGGGCCAGGAATGGCCTGGGAGCCCCGGTCCGATTGGTGGCCCCTGCTCCTGTTATCATCAGTTCCTCAGCAGCGCAAGCAGGCAAGTCTTTATTTTTTTCTGGGTAATCGTATTTCTGGGCACGATGGGTAATATTTCTGAGCCCTGCCAGGACTGACTGGACAGGCGGAACTGCAGATTCTAGAAGGTTTCTGAGGATGGAAGGCATTTCCGTCTGTGAGCGAGCCTTCCCCGCCTCCACTCTCTGTTGCAGCCCTAAAAGCTCTGTGAAACGCTTCTCAGGTAGGACAGGGACATCCCCACTTGCAGTATACATGCAAATGCAGGGGATGCAGAGAGGATAGAGGGGTTGCTTTCTATTTTCGTTCATAGTGGACCCCAGAATTATCTTATGAAATTGATAGGCAGGGAGGTTCAAAACAAACTGTTGAGTATCTGTAGCCATCCAAGACGTGCTTAGCCAAAGGAATGTTGTGCTGTAATATGTGGTGTGCTTAGGTAGCTTAGGTGGCTTTTAAAATGTGGTCAGATTTATAGATCATAGTGTATCATTGGCTATGAATTGGAATTAAAACAGCAACAACAATAACATAGAATACGATACGGGGGCAGAGTTCAGTTTCCTAAACAGAAACAAGTGCATTTCTGGCTCTCATTGCTGCGAAACTCTTACTGGAAATGGGTGGGTTGTGCCCGTGGAAAAGTGGAGCTCCATAAGTTTCCATGTTCAGGTGCCAGATTTTGGTGCCTTGCAAGAGCTCTCTGTGTAATACATCTAAGCGAAAACTAAAATAAAGGCCAGGATACTCAGTATGCTGGATTCATGCAGGTTGCAGGATTTGGTTTCCCTTATGGCAGAATGTTGTTGTAAGCAACAACAACAACAACAACAACAACACCCAGCCACAAAGTACACACTACCTTGAGCATGGTTTCCTGTAGTAGAGGCTGAGACCAAATCTCAGGGAATGACGGTTGTCTTTAGCCCAGGCTGTGAATTTCAGGAACCTGTGTTTAGAAACGTGAACGGGCCAAATGGGCCTTGAGGAGGACGTAAGGGCGCGCTGTTGCCTCGTTTCCCTGTGTCTCATTTTGGAGGGCGGTCATCCGTTAGAATGCCCGAGAAGACCCAAGCGCATAGCATCAGTCAAGTATCTAAAAATTGTTCCGTTGGGCCTGGTCTAGATGATATTCAGCCCTATTCAAGTTGGGCAGCGAGGGTCGCTTGCAATGTTCCCTCTAAGCCTGTGGGCAGAAATCCTGCTTTGTGAGCTCCCGGCTTTAAAGCGGTGAGCGAGCGACTTGACTGCTGCAGAAATTAGTTTGCTCTGGAGCCAGCCTTCCTGAGCTAAGGCAAAAATGTGTGAGCCGGAGGCTAAAAAACTGTGAGCTAGCTCATACTAACTCGACGTAGAGGGAACACTGGTCGCTTCCATCCCACATTCTGTGTTTTCAGCATCTATATACTAATACAGGGGTGGGCAATTGTTTTGGCTCGGGGCCATTTTGTGGGAGCAGAGGTTAGTGGAGGGCCGCACCTTTTAAAATGATTGCATTCATTAGTTAACTTTGCCTTTCAGAAAAGGTATAAATTGTATCATAAAAATCAATAAATATAAATTAAATAAAATAGTGGTAGTTTTATTCAGTTTATTTATTGTGCTAATTTCATATCATCTATAGCTGCAAGCACATTTAATTTTAGAATCAGTTTAATAAGACAAATGTACCCTGTCACACTTTTCTACAATTTTTTTGAAATCAGGAGTGAGATTGCTTGTTGAGAAACCATGTGGCCGACTGTCTTGGCGGGCCACAAAAAATTCTGTGGCGGGCCGCGTGTGGCCCGCGGGCCGCAATTTGCCCACCCCTGTACTAATAGCCAAATCCGCGGGTAGCTGAGTCCACGGATCAGGCCCACTTTCACTGAAGTAAGGCTTTCCTGTAAACTTGGGGTTCTCCCCAGGGTTGCAGAAAAATCTGAAAGTAAGAAAAAGGGACTTGGGGGGGCGGTTATTAAGAACCCTAAAAATAGAGTACTTCTGTTTGCGCTCGCGTAGAAATGTCCGTCAGCAACTCAAGCAGTGCCGCTGCAGAGGGGAGGGGAGAAGCAACCATTGTCTCTCCTGACGGTGGCTGGCAGGAAAAGATGGCCAGGCTGGAAGGAACTTTGGGTGCCGGTAGAGGAGCGGGGCCTACTCCAGTCACCAGGGCTCTCAAAAGGTAGCCGTGGACCAGCAGAGAGGTGGTTGGAACTGGCAGAGGTAGTGGGAGGAACTTCAGGCCAAAACAGCTCTTGAGGACACCGCTTAGGTCACCAAGCGGAAGCCTTCCTCGACTCTTTAAAATCCCCACCATCTCTCCCAGAAAACTTATCCAATAAGTTTCCCTTGGAACAGTCATATCTCCCGAGCTCAGACTCTTGCAGGGGTGCAGCAGACAATTCCAATTTCAGTTTATTGCATATGGCCAATGACCGTTACACATACAGTACAATACAATAGAAGCTATAAAACGAAGAATAAAATCTGCATTAAAACACAGGGATTAAAAATATAAGATGTGTGTCAAGCGTAACACTGGCTACATTCGTAAAATAATATGAGATAAAAAACTACAGAATGAATATAGGGTTTGGAGTAAGGGCCATACACACCTTAACATAGCCCCGGCTGTTTAGCAAGCAAAGATTCAGTCAACTTGATTCGTGTTTTCTTTGCCGCTAGGGCAAATGCGACCTTGTACGGATATTCTGGCTCCATTTCTTCAAGTAAAGTTTTAGCTTTCCCAGATGTGGAGCAGGGGCCCAATTTATCTAAGACCGTGCCAAGAAACTTCTTTCTTGGGGATGAATAGAATGGACAATCGAGCAGGTAATGACAGAGATCTGCAGGGTCTGGGCCACCACTCACGGGGGTACAGCAGACTGCTCTGCCTCGGGAGAGATTGCAGCAGTGCAGTAGATCGACCTTCATCCGTGGGGATTGGTCCTGAAAAGGGGAGCATTCAGCACATTTATTCTTTGCGGCACTCTCGGAGTCCTCTCCACTAAGGGCACACCCGTCTGGGTGTCTCCTAGGAATTGACTCTGGCTGCCTTCGTCATGCACTCTTGGTCAGATGAAGGGTATTTATCAAGTCTGCATAAAGCATAGTATATTCAGGGGCTCCAAACGGCATTTGTGTTAGGTTGTTCTTTAACTTGCCTTTGCGTTCTCTGTTTTTGTGTTTCTTTTTTTTTTTTTTTTTGCAGCCGTCGCCGCTGCGGCTGCTTCAGCAAACGGTGCTGCCGGCGGCCTAGCAGGAACAACCAACGGCCCCTTCCGCCCTCTCGGGACTCAGCAGCCCCAGCCCCAGCAGCAGCCCACCAGCAACCTGGCCTCCAGCTCCTTCTACGGCAACAACTCCCTCACTAGCAATTCCCAGAGCAGTTCGCTCTTCTCTCAGGGCTCTGCCCAGCCGGCCAACACTTCCCTCGGCTTCGGGAGCAGCAGTTCACTTGGTGCTACGCTGGGATCTGCGTTGGGGGGCTTTGGGACTGCAGGTAGGGGGGGCCGAGCTGGAGTTTTGGGGAGGGAGATGGTGCGTGAGTTGGACGAAAATGGGAGGGAGGACAAGGGTATGATCCGGCAGGTTGGTTCTGGCTGCAGCTCAGAGTTCTGTGTCTATTGCAGCAAAAAAAAGAGTAACTGTCGAGCACAAAGAAGAGCAGGGCCCCCCAAAGTGGAGCCATGGTGCCCACCAAGTGTTTATTAGGAAGTGGGCAGGGCTGAGCACTTCTGCCCAGCAAGGCTTCTGATTAACTACTGGAGATTTGATTGGCTGTGTTCTTCACTGTGTTACTGAATTTAAGCTGTGGCAATCATTTCGCGGTAGGCTGTGCCCCTTGCCACAGCTGTGCCACGTCAGAATTCCAAATGTGCCCCCAGACTCAAGAAGGTTGGGGACCCCTGCATAAGAACATGAGAAGAGCCCTGCTGGATCAGTTCATCTGGTCCAGTGTAGGGAAGATCTGAGACTGGGATGCTAGCCAGGTCAAAGTCTATGCTTCTCCCCCCTCCCTGCTACACAATGAGCATTGTCCTCCTGAAGCTTGCTGGCTAATAAGCCCTTCTGCAAACAGTGGCTCTTGAGACAGTTGTCTCATCCTCTATGTGGATTCCATGATTGACCTTTGTCTACTGAACGCTGACGCAGCAACCTAAGGGCGTGGCGTGTAAGTCTGTGTATGTTTAAAAATAAACCGCTCACTGCCCGGGGGAGACTTGAGTTCTTGTCCTTCCAACTCACTTGTCTCGTGTGCAAGTCCTTCAGTCCAGTAAGCCATCTCACGCAGTGGCCAACCAGTAGCCCTGGAGGGCCAACAAACAGGGTACAGGTTCCAAGGACTTCTGCTGATGTTGCCTCCTGGCACTGGGTTTCTTAAGTCTATTGCCTCTGGATACGGATGTCCATTTTAGTCGCCATGGCTGGTAGCTATTGATGAATCCTATCCTCCATGAACCTGTCTTAACACCCTTTTAAAGCAATCGATGCTTATGGCTATGATTTAATCCACTGGTGGCAAATGCCACAGTTTAATTGTTTGTTGAGAAGTATTTTTTTTTTGTGGTCAGCTCTGAATCACTTGCCCATCGACTTTACTCCGTGCCCCCGAGTGTTGGTATTATGGGAGAAGGGGAAAACCACCTCAACTGGTGGTTCCGTTTGCCCGATAACTCCGCTCATGCTTTTATGCTGGCAGACCTCATAATGATCATCCAAAGAGTGATTAACATGTGGAATTCACTGCCACAGGAGGTGGCGGCGGCTACAAGCATAGACAGCTTCAAGAGGAAATTAGATAAACATACAGAGCAGAGGTCCATCAGTGGCTGTTAGCCACAAAGTATAGATAGGAACTCTCAGTCTGGGGCAAGTGATGCTCTGTATTCTTGGTGCTTTTTTGGGGGGGGAGGCAACAGTGGGAGGGCTTCTAGTGTCCTGGCCCCACTGCTGGACCTCCTGAGGGCACCTGGTGTTTTTGGCCACTGTGTGACAGAGTGTTGGACTGGATGGTCCACTGGCCTGATCCAACCCTGGCTTCTCTTATGTTCTTATGATCATGCTTAAGGCATTTCTGTACAACATCTGTACCCCCTTACAACAACAGTTTTCTAAAGCAGAGACCAGTGTTATTATCCCCATATTATGTGTTTGGAGAGGGGCTGAAAGAGAACGGCCACCCAGCAAGTACACAACAGCGATGAAATGTGAACCGGCCCCTTCCTGGGAATCACAGCTCCTTCCCCTGTCCACTATGCCCCACAGGCTCTCAGTACAAGCAGCTAGTGTTTATTGGATATGCAGAGTTAGACCCCAAACAGAAGAAAGCATTCATCACACCTTCTGCTAACTGAAGATTCCGACAGCACCCCCCCAATTAACTCCCTGTTTCCCCGTCCTGCCTGAGTTATGCTGGGCCCGTGTGATCCCCGTTCCTCGGCCTTCCCTTCTCCAACGTTGTCTCATTCTACCACCTCCTAAGAACATAAGAAGAGCCCTGCTGGACCAGACCAGTGGTCCATCTAGTCCAGCATCCTGTCCATACAGTGGCCAACCAGTTCCTCTGGATGGCCAACAACAGGGCACAGAAGCCAAGGCCTTCCCCTGATGTTGCCTCCAAGCTCTGGGATTCTCAGGCTTAGTGCCTCTGAATGTGGAGGTTCCCCCCAGTCCCGGTGGCTAGTGGCTACTGACAGACTTATCCTCCATCTTCCTCTTTTTTTTCCATTTCAGTCGCAAACTCCAACACAGGCAGTGGCTCTCGCCGAGATTCCCTGACAGGCAGCAGTGAGCTGTATAAGAGGACATCTAGCAATCTGACTCCGATCGGGCACAGCTTTTACAACGGCCTTGGATTTTCCTCATCTCCGGGCCCCGTCGGTATGCCTTTGCCCAGCCAAGGGCCTGGCCATTCTCAGACTCCCCCGCCCTCGTTATCTTCTCATGGATCTTCTTCGAGCCTAAACCTTGGTAAGGGGCGCAGCAGTTACTGTCTCATGACTGTGGGACAGAGTGCATATGCTGCTGTGGGGTGTGTGTGTGTGTGTGTTAGCTTCGTATTCAGGTGAGGCAGCTGGTTGCTCCTCAGACTTGTCGTGTGGGTTTTCTCGCACATGTTCTGAATCAGTAAAAAAAAAAAAAAAAACCAAAACGCTTCACTTGCAAAAGGGGTTGCTTGCATTTGTTTGTCGCTGTGGCTTCTGGGTGGTCTCACACGTGTGCCTGCACAGAAGACCCCTCGATGAACAACAGGCATAGGCAAGTGCGACGCCATTTTACTTGTTGCCTGTTCTTGGTGCGAATCAGGTAATAACGTGGTTTGCCTCCCCCTGCTTTTAAACCGGAGGGAACAAAGCGTTTCAGCTGAAACGCCCGGGGAAGCTGTGAGGTTGGCGTTTTTCCCTGGGCAGACGAGGTATTAAGGTACTATCAAGTCAAGTTTATTGTCTTGGCCATTGGCCATAACAAAACAAAACAAAATAAAACAGATAAAACAAAATACAGCAGACATCATACACCAAAACAGGATAAGCCCTTCAGTAACTTGCTGTGAATCCTAGACTTAGTCTTATCTTTTTTGCCGCCAGTGCAAACAGCGCCATTCTGCTGGTCATATATGTGTCATTATCGGAGAGCAAAAAAACCGTCATGTCCAGATCTGAAATTCCATTATGCAGAGGTATAATAGGGTAAATAAACCTTTGCCTAAGTGATTCATGCCAAGAGCATCTCATAATATAATGCTCGACATCATCCACTTCGCCTACGCCACATTGACATATTCTAGAGACAGGAGGGGAGCCCAAGAAGCGACCAATACAGACCATTGAAGGTGTGGCATGAAACCTTAGGGCGGTAAAAGCCCTTCTTAGATCAAGGATGGTTAATTTCCCAAGGTAAACAGTCCTACAGTGATCTCTTTTAAATATCCTATACAAGGGGGCTGTACGACAACTTACCACCGCTTGGCGGTTCAAAAGCCCATCCTTGTTAAATACCCATTCCTTCAATTTGGACTTTTGACTTTCACTGTCCCATACATCGTCTGGAATTGAGTATTTCAGTAAAATAGAGGTCAGGTGGTCACCTAATCTTTTGGAGGATTTTATTAAGGTACTAAAAAACCCCACGCTCTCTGTGCTGCCTGTTTTTGTATATTATGACTGTTCTTTTTTCCCCCCACTCTCCTTCGCACATTGTGCTTACTCTGTATATTGGTCTTAAGACCGTGATAATAAACTAAACTAAACACAAAGGGGAAAAGTAAGCACCTTGTGCATGCCCGTCAAAGCCCAGCCACCGCAGAAGGGAGGAACAGGGCATGTAAATGCTTAGTGGATGACGCTGATTTTAAGAAGAAGAGATTGGATTTATACCCCGCCCTTCACTACTCCAAGGAGTCTCAAAGCGGCTTACAATCTCCTTTTCCCTTCCCCTCCCCACAACAGACACCCGGTGAGGTAGGTGGGGCTGAGAGAGCTCTGAGACGACTGTCCTTGAGAGAACAGCTGGCACAGAGCTACGGCTTGCCCAAGGTCATCCAGCAGGTGGAAGTGGAGGAGTGGGGGATCAAACCCGGTTCTCCCAGATTAGAGTCCGCGCACTTAACCACTACCCCAAAGTGGCTCATTGTCCCCAGCTGCCCCTTAAACCTTCGAGAAGGGTGAGATAGAAATATTTTGAACAAACGAGAGTGTTCATGCTGCAGGTACAAGTGATGGGGGGGGGGGGAATGTGGAGAAATCAGTGAACTGCTTTCCTATTTCTGCCATCACCAAGGTGTGGGGAGAAGAGCCCGCCCCCTTTATGATGGACTGCTGGTGCTTCCGGAGCCAGGCAGTAAAAGATGGCAGGAAGGAAAGCCTCGGGTGTAGACCCTTTTGTTCGGGGAATCCTGGCAACGTCCTCTACTCCTTTTTCTTTTTTCGTAATAATTTTTATTGTGTTTTCCATAAACGGGATCAAACACATCATTTACAGTTCTTACAGTTGTTTATATAGGATGCGTGGGTAAAACATAAAAGGTTTTTCCTAGTCCCATACCTCTTAGTGTGTAGTGTAACCTTACAAGTACAGACTGTTCTTGTTGTCGTTAGCTTAAATCAACGAGTTGTCTGCTTTATAATTCCACACTGGACTATTGTGAACAGTTAATACGTCCTCTGCCTTCATGGGCTGTCCTTCAAATTGGGCCTGACAGATGTAAGCTGCTTGCACCAATTTACGCCGTGTAATCTGCCTTGAATCTCAGTGAGAAAGGTAAACTGTACGTATAAGGCAGGAAGGGTTGCACCAGAGCTTAGTTCTCATGTCCCTTTCTTACACGCCCAGGGAAATGCAGATCACCACTTTGGACTCAGGAAGCAATTTTTCTCCAGGCCAGTTTGGCCGGAGATTCTGGAGGGTTTTTGTCGGCTTCTGGGCATGGAACAGGGGACTCTGGGTGTGTTGTGTGGGGTATTTGTGGATTTCCTGCATTGTGCAGGCGGTCAGGACTAGATGACCCTGGAGTTTCCGTCCCTGATTCTATGATTCTATATAGTACATACATTTAAAAAAACAAGTGTGTCTTCCTTCCTTCTGTTGAGAGATCCCAGGAGGAGAACCGGATTTGATTCCCCGCTCCTCTACATGCAGCTGCTGGTGTGACCTTGAGTCAGTCACAAGTTCTCTCAGAGTAGCGGAGTACATGCTTTGGATGCAGTGGGGTCCAGGTACCCTCCAGAGGGCAGCCCTGTTAGTCGGCCGCAGTCTCATGACTCCGTAAAACAAGCTTATCATGGCACAAGGAATCATGAGCCTGTGACATCAGATGCATTTTGCTTTATGCATTTTAGCAAAGTGAGGCATGGCTCCCGAATGCTTACATTGCAGTGTCTTTATTTGGGCTGGATCCAGCCAGCTTTTTTTTTTTTTGCTCAGGTCTCCTCCCTCCTACAGCCTCCATCCACATAGGTCACATGATCTCCAGCGTAGCCTTTTTTGCGGCCAGAGGGCTTCTTCCCCTTTTCACTAGGTGGTCGGATGCAACACTTGCCGCAAAGCCCTTCATTACATTGAGGATATCTGGGTCCTAGGGATAGTCATCTGAAACCATAGCAGCCGTCCCTAGTTGATTGGTCTCATGTCCCTTCTGTCATCGCCCCAATTTAATTTTTAACGATACATCTTCTAGGAAACAAATTTCTTAAATTTTGTATTCACTTGAAGAGAAGACAGCACTGAATATAAGGTGACTCTCCCCCAAATGTCATATGCAAGAAGTTACAACCCCCCCCCCCATGATATATGCAAAAAGTTTCTCATTATTGGGCATAGCTGTAATTTGCATGCAAATTTAAGATGATCCCCTCTTTTTTTGATGGCATACCTGGGAAGAAAACCTAGTCCTGCATTTGAGGAGTAAATACTGTAGCAGATTTCATATCCCTCATTGCTGGCTGTAGCCCACTTTAAAAAAAAAAAAACCCTTATATTCTGCTTTTCTCCCTGATGAGAGCCAGTTTGGTGTAGTGGTTAAGTGCGCGGACTCTAATCTGGGAGAACTGGGTTTGATTCCCCACTCCTCCACTTGCACCTGGCTGGATGACCTTGGGCAAGCCATAGCTCTGTACCCGCTGTTCCCTCAAGGACAGCTTGGGAAAGAGCTCTCTTAGCCCCACCTACCTCACAGGGAGTCTGTTCTGGGGAGGGGAAGGGAAAGGAATTTGTAAGCCGCTCTGAGACTACAAGTGAAGGGCGGGGTATAAATCCAATCTCTTCTTCTTCTTTTTCTCTAATGGGGAACCCAAAACAGCTTTTCAGATTGTTGCTCCCTCCTCTACGTAATCTTCACAACAACTTCGTGAGGGTAGAACAAAGTTTGAGTCCAGCAGCACCTTTAAGGCCAGCGAAGTTGAATGCTTTCGTGTGCAAACATACTTCTTCAGATGCATGCACATGAACACTTCTACCCAGAATTAAACTTTGTTGGTCTTAAAGGTGCCAATGCACTCAAAGTCTGTTCTGTTGCTTCAGACCAACATGGCTACCCATCTGAACCTTCTTTGTGAAGGTAGGTCAGGCTGAGAGTGAGTGATGGGCTTAAGGTTGGGGGATAGATTTGAAGCCAGGTCCCAGGGAGATGTGCTAGCCACTGTGCCACCAGCCCTCCAGGGGAGAGGGTCTCTCATCTCGTTGCCATCTCGAACCTTAACTGTCGGTCTGCTTATCTTAGTGTTAACTCTCTTCCCAATTTACCTTCGTCCTCCTCGCAGGAGGGCTCACAAACGGAAGCGGCCGCTACATCTCTGCCGCCCCGGGGGCCGAAGCCAAGTACCGCAGCGCAAGCAGCGCCTCCAGCCTTTTCAGCCCCAGCAGCGCACTGTTTCCTTCCTCCCGCTTGCGCTACGGGATGTCTGACGTCATGCCCTCTGGGCGCAGCAGGCTCCTGGAAGATTTCCGTAACAACCGGTACCCAAACCTGCAACTGAGGGAGATTGCTGGACATATCATGGAGTTCTCTCAGGATCAGCATGGATCTAGGTGAGATGCAGAAATAAATGCATTTAAAAAAATAATAATAATAAGAGTTCCTCTTTGGGATCAGTGGGTTGGATCCAAACTAAAATTTTCAAATTTTCCATCAGTAGAACAGGACTTTCCTGCCCCTTACAGTCAGCTAAATTCAGCAAAAATGCTTCTGTTGGTGGGATAGGGCAGTGTTTTTCAACCACTGTGCCGGGGCACACTGGTGTGCCGCGAGATACTGTCAGGTGTGCCGCGGGATTTTTTCAATGAAAGAAATGTGCCTTCCGGGCTGACCTTCCGGGACACATTAAAATACATCCACATTATATTTCTTCTGAAACTCAGGTCAGTGTTATGGGAAGGAGCCATTACACTTTGGATCTGTAACTTACGATTTCAAGTTGAGTGGCTATTAGGTGTATTTGTAATACTGTCATAGTTAATACTTGAGCTGAGGCAACTAATGACCCATTTATCTTGTAGTTCAGTGTTTTTCAACCACTGTGCCGTGAGATATTGTCAGGTGTGCCGCGGGATTTTTTCAATGAAAGAAATGTGCCTTAGCTCGAAAAAGGTTGAAAAACACTGGGATAGGGCATTGGTTCCCAATCTTTTTGGTACGGTGGCCCACAAGTCCAAATTTACTTGATGTGGTGACCCATCCAGGGTTTTTTTGCACCCTAGGCAAACGATGACCTTGGCACCCGTCTAGTTCAGCATTCCATTATCTACAGTGGCTAACCAGAGGTTTGTCGAGAAACCAACAAACACAGCACAAAGGGCGTAGCTCCCCCCCCCCCCCCAATACACAGCCTTTTGCATGTGGAGGTTAAATTCCAGCTTCTGATCACCCTCTGCTTCTCCATTACTCCCTCCGATCTCTCCTAAGAATCTAAGAAACTCATTCTAGTAGCCATCAGGACATATTTTACTTGATCAGCTTGTATATACAGTGAAGGAAAAAGGAACCAACCAATGTATGACATGTAAGAATACTGTTTCCAGGGTCAGATGTTGGGTCTCCAAAATATAGGAGAGAGCCATGGAAATGGCCGGGGCGGCCCTTAGGGAGGGCTGGCCTATTATCTACTTTCAGAGGCTTCACAATCCACAGGTTGGGCAACAAGTGGGAGAAGGGGACCTTAAGGGACAAACTGGGGTGTGTGTGTGTGTGTGTGTCTGCAGCAGGAGTGAGGAATCGGTGGTTCTTCATCATCATGGCCTGTGTGCAGTCCCACAGAATCCCTGTGAGAGCATTAGCTTTGTATTCAGGTGAGGCAGCTGGTTGCGTCTCTGTTTTTGTGTATTTTCCCCACATAGTCTGAATTGGTAAAAAAAAAAAATAACTCCTTTGCTGGAAAACGGGTCGCTTGCATTTGTTCATCGCTGTGGCTTCTGCGCAGTCCCACCTGTGCGCCTGCACAGAAGACCACTCGACGGACAACAGCCACAGGCAAGCGCGGCTCTTGTTGAATCACCGGTGTCATCAGGATCCAACCCAGTTCTCAAAACGGAGACTTGGAAATCAATGGGTTTGTTGTTGTTGTTGTTCTACAATAGAACAAACTTCCCAATGGACAAAGCGTACAAACAAATACACCTACACTCACCCGGAAGATCTTAATGGAATCGCTAGTTCATGTGAAAGAAGGGACTCCCATCAAGTAGTCTAAATTCAGGCAATATTGGTTCAGACTTCTGCTTTGAAACAGCCCCAGGAACCAGCTTGAAACCAGCACTGCTCGCCTATCTATTGACTGACCTGGAGGGCTTATGCCCTGTCTTCCTTTTACAAGTAGTCATCGAGGCAGTGCAATGTCTGCAAAAACCGCACAGCAAACAAAAAGGAAAACCTTTTAAAAACGCATATAAAAACAGTCAGCTAAAAAGCAAGCAGCAGCAGCCTTAAAATACTGTAAAACAGTAACAATCAGTAGTCATTTTTTTAAAAATGCAATTTTAAAAAATTGTTACCGTATTTTTCGCTCCATAAGATGCACTTTTCCTCCCCAAAAAAGTGGGGGGGAAGTGTGTGCGTCTTATGGAGCGAATATGGAGCTTTTCTTACCTGTAACAGGGCTCTTTCTTCAGCAGGAACGCAGGGGAACGCCATTCAGGCTGGCATCCCAGCCTTCCCCGCCCCTCCCGCCCCTCCCTGCTGGGCCTGAGCTGTTAAGACTTAAAAGGGAAACGGCAGGAAAAACCCCACCAGGCTAAATACTCTTTCCCTTTAAGTGCTTTTCCCCTTTAAGACAGCCAGCAGCAGAAAGCCCCGCCCACAGATTAAGCTCCGTGGCTACTTTGCACAGAAAGGCCTGGCTTTGCATGGCATGCCGACGTCTCTCTTCTTTCCTTCCTCTATCTTCCTTCCTTTCCTTTTTCTGTCTGTCTTTCTGTCTCTCTCTCTGTCCCCACCTTTCTTTCTTCCTTTCTCTTTCTCTCTCTCTCTCCTCCTCCTTCCTTCCTTTCTCTCTCTCTCTCTCTCTCTTTCTTTCTTTCTGTTTCATTTTTTCCTGTTTTCCTCCTCTAAAAACAAGGTGCGTCTTATGATCAGGTGCGTGTTATGGAGCGAAAAATACGGTATTTCACATTGCTTGTGGCTTACTCTAAGCTAACACCTTTCACATGTGCGTCAGTATCCATATAATGCTATTCAGCCTGAGGAATGCCATCCCTGTTTTAAGCTCTCTACATTTGTCTGCCTTCAAGCTTACCCCCTGCCCCCAATATAACACATTTGGGCCACTTGTTGAAATCCACTGGGATAACGAGCTGAGTATTAGAAGAACTGCTATTTGTTCCCTGTCCTTATGGTTCTCTGTCAAATATAAGGGAGCAGAGTGCTTTGGAAGCATCGATATATATAATTTAGAAACCGTCACTTCTCAGATTCCACCATGACCTTTCCTTCCGAGGTTTTAGAACCCAGTGGAGCCAGTAGAGATGACGGTCTCCCTGTGTAGATGACAACATGTCCATTGTGCGATACAAGGATTGTTAAAGGAGATGAGAATCCACAACAGCGAACGTCGCGTTAACGATCTACATCGGGTTCCTGTATCGGCTCATTTTCCCTCGCACGTCCTGCAGGGAACTTGTTATTCAGTACAAATGTTGAAGAGGGAGCAAATTGCATGCCATAGCTAACGGAGTATTTCAGTCTTTCTGTGTGTCTGCCCCCATTCTGTTGATAGTTACCTTCGCGCAAAGGAATTTTCAAAGTAGGGCGAATCGTGTGCTTCCCCAGACTCTGAAAGATCTTCAAAAGGGGGGAATCTTATTAAAATTTAATACCTCTGTAACAAAGCCAAAGAGGTTGTTTCTGAAGGGGTTTGCTTGCCTCAGTCCAGAGCCACCCCCTCCCTGCGACATTAAAAAGTTTTCCCCAAATCCAGGGCAAACGTGTGTGGCAATTCAGAGAAATGCTTTTCTAAACCCAAAATGTTCTTCTTTCACTGTTATCTGTCAGATCAAGTAGGAGGATATAACTGGTGGTCTGAAACGGGGTGTCTAGAACTATACTGGGGATTTGGTGCAGTCTGCTTGTGTTTAGAGATGCCCTCTCCAGGATCTACATCGCTGTAGCTTGACTCTTCGTTCTTATTCATAGAATCTAACATAAGATGTCCAGGGTAGGTTGGATGCTGGGGTACCAGCTGTTTAATGACCATGCCTGTCATACCCTCAGCATCATTCCTTCTCGCAAACTTTATAGCCCATAGGGGTTTCTTTATACTTGGGTGACTCTCCAGGTATTGGGGGGGGGGGGAGGATTCCTTGTCCATTTTACAAAGGACTCCCTCCACCAAGCCTGATAAGAACTGATCCTTCTTCAGGAGGCATGGGATGCTGACAGCAGGAGGAGACAGAGAGAAATCAGCCTGATCGAACCAGTGAGGCCTTTATAGTACTCTGGAGGGAGACATCTGAATCAGGAAGGAATTACCCAATCGTTTGCCCTTCTCCGCCCCCACCCTTGACGAGTCCTCGTGACCCCGTGTGTTCGCTCAGGTAGCAAAATGTTGTTCCATCAGAGGACACCCCACAAGAGCCAGTGCACTGTTGGGCTGGGAAGACTAGGATCAGATCTCTCTATCATGAATCTTGCCGGATGACTTCAGGCTGAGAGGTGGCCGGCCTAGTCCACAAGGCAGGGTTTGTTGTGGAACTCGAGTGTGTGCCCACGCCCCTGTGCAGACGGCCAGGGGGGAGGGACAGCCACGTAGAGGACGGGTGGGATGAAAATTGTATCGCAAAAGGGGGCCTCTCTTTCTGCTTTCGACAGGCAGCTCCCCAGGTAAGCACTTTTTTTTTTTGCTGTCAAGTCACCGCTGACTTAGGGCAACCCTCTACAGTTTTCAAGGCAAGAGCTGTTCAGAGGCGGTTTGCCACTGCCTGCCTCCGCATCATGAACCTGGTAATTCCTTGGAGGTCTCCCATCCAAATACTGGTCAGGGCCGACCCTGCTTAGCTTCTGAGATCTGACGAGATCAGACTAGCTGTAAATTGTGGGGGCAAGGCCTGACAGCACTCCCCCTTCCCCCTTCCAACCAGCCGAGCCATTCGAGATTCCCCGGAAAACAACTTCAGGCAAAGTTTTGTTTAAGGATCTGCCCCCCGCCCCAAGCAGTCATTAATATGAAAAGCACGTTTCCTCTTGTCCGCAGGTTTATCCAGCTTAAACTGGAACGCGCCACCCCGGCCGAGCGGCAGCTTGTGTTCAATGAAATCCTGCAGGCTGCTTACCAGCTGATGGTCGACGTCTTCGGAAACTATGTCATCCAAAAGTTCTTTGAGGTGAGGTCTCCCGTCCTCCACGCTGCATATTTCTGCTTCTGGCATCTGGGAAGCAAGTGTGACCCTTTTTACACGGGGTGGTTTCTCCAGAGGCTTCCTCTGCATAACGTCTGCTGTCCTCTCCTCCCCCAGTTTGGCAGCCTGGAGCAAAAACTTGCGTTGGCCGAGCGCATCCGTGGCCACGTCCTCTCCTTGGCTTTGCAGATGTACGGCTGTCGAGTAATCCAGAAAGCACTCGAGTTTATCCCTCCAGACCAGCAGGTAATTGTAAGTTTCCATTTTAACTTTACTTCTTGATGTTGAATGTTGTGGGTTGTTTTTGTTGTTGTTGTTGTTTTTAAGTGAGCAGTGTTGATTTTGTCTCTTGCGGCTTTCCCCCCTCCTTTTCTTTGGACTTATGGTGCATCTGTTCTGTGGTATGTGTAAGTGTATCAAGTAGTCATGTGGCCCCAAGGGGAGGGGATAGGACTAGCAGTTATGTTTGTAGAGGGATATGTATGGGTACTAGCCGTTTAAAGAGTTGTTCGCATAACATTGCTGAACTTGAGTTCATTCACAAATTGAGAACAAGGGACCCACCAGGGCTGAACAGGGACACAGGATTCTTATCTCGCTACAGATGCGGATTTTCTGCCCTGAACCATTTCTCCCCTACTTTAATCAAGCTGAGTACATTCCGCATTGTATCTTTGCGCTCTGACTCCTTTCTTTGCAACACCCCTCCCACTTTCAGGGACTCAGGGATCTCCATTCCTACTTATGTCTGACAACGGGAACTTTTGCTCTTGAAAGCTCATGTCCCCCCCCGAAAAAAAAAACCCTTGTTGGTCTCTAAGGTGCTACTGCTGGACTCAGATCAAGGTATCACAAGACAGACAGTGTTGTTGCAAAAACATAGGTGTTTTCCCCTTGATTAAAAAGGGTAGTCTGGAAAGGGTTAGAAGCAAGAGACCGGGTTTAAACATAAGATACCGTTAGGGAAAGAGGACTGAATTCCCTGATCAGTCCGGCTGAAAACCTGGCAAACCTATCTTTGTATGCAGCCTTAAACTTATTAAGAACCTAAGAGGAGTCCTGTTTCAAAATTCAGAGTCCAGCCTCCTGTTTCCCATAGTCTCCAACCAGATGCCCCCCCCCCCGGGAGCTCTTAAGCACTGAACTAAATCAGGAGGCTTTCTTTTCCCCCTTACTTTCCTCCCAGTTGCTGCTGTTCAGAGATGCACTGCATCTGAATATGGGGGTTCCATTTAGTCCTCATAGCTTGTAACAATCAATTGACCTGTCCTCCACAAATCTGATGGATCTGCGGTGTTAAAGCTCGCAGGCATCATGTTGTAGCAGCAGATCCCACACATAAACTATGCGTAAATGACAGACAAAATCATTATACACAACGCTGTTTCAGATTTTTCATGAGTCAAGGTAGTGCTGAAAAGTGCTAGGTTTGAGTCGGACGGGACCGCGGCAAAGAGCTCTGGTCTCCGCAGACTTGAAAAGGTCCCAAGCAGGGCTTATTTCGTAGCAGGAGCTCCTCTGCATATTAGGCCGCACACCCCTAATGTAGCCAATCCTCCAAGAGTTTACAGAGCTCTTCTTACAGGGGCTACTGTAAGCTCTTGGAGGATTGGCTACATCAGGGGTGTGTAGCCTAATATGCAAAGTTGCTCCTGCTACGAAATGAGCTCTGGTCCCAAGCAAGGCTGCTCCTCGTGAAACAGAGATCCAGCAGATTTGGAGAGGGGGGGCCCTATTCCTTGACACACACACCCCCATAGGTGCTTGTCGGCTGCGGTTCTGGTGGTGCTTTCTCTGTGTCTTTTTATGCCTCCTTCCATAGAACGAAATGGTCCGAGAACTGGATGGCCACGTCTTGAAGTGTGTGAAAGACCAGAATGGCAACCACGTGGTGCAGAAATGTATCGAGTGCGTGCAGCCCCAGTCCCTACAGTTCATCATCGATGCATTTAAGGGGCAGGTGAGTGCGGGAGTGGGGGAAGAGAAGGGTATAAAATACGCCGGCTGGCTTTCAAGTCCGCATTGCCTGGATCGACAGATGGCTTTATCAGATCTGATGGTTTAAATGTTTAATGCCCAGAAAAAGGGGGGGGGGGGAAATCTAAACCAACTAAGCACAAACCTCCAAAGGAAGTTTAGAAAACTTATTGAGGGCCAAAAGTTAAAAACATAAGTAAGTATACAAAAGAGGGTTTATTTAAAAAAAACATAAAAACCACGTAGGGGTCCAAATAAAAGCCTCATGAAATGTCCAAAGTTACAAATACAGAAAAGGACAGTGTATGACCTGACGCATTTCGGCTCATGAGAGCCTTCTCCACGGGTCAAATAGTACAAAATGCACCAAGCAACAGAGTCCGTGTAATACATGTAAGGCAATAAACAATAAATAAAATAGGACCAAAAATTGAATGACACACCAAAAGGTTTCTGTTTGGGGCCACAGATACATCTGGCCTTGTGTCAAAAGTAGTTGTATGACCTGGTAATAATACGTACCTTCCAGTTGAGGTCCTGAGAGTGCAAATAAAATTGCCTTGTCAGGGACAATGTGCCATCAAGATTTGATTTGTGGGAAAGCCAAATAAAAGGGGGGGGGGAGATGTAGGCCAGGGTGCTGGGCTTGGGAAGTATGCATGGGTTCGGTTAACACAGTCTGAAGACGTGATTTTAGCAGAAGGCAGTGGCTACGCCGTTAACTTGGAATCTTCACAGAAGGCCGGGCTTTGAGGAGGAATTTGAAGGGAAGGAGAGAAAAGGTGGCATCGTGTCGATGTTTAGGGAGGAAATTCCGGGCATAAAAAACTGTGGGAGACATAAGAAGGGATGTTACATAGCCTGAACATCCAGACAGACCAATGTTTTGAATGCAAGGGAGAAGACCACAGTGGTACACAAATAAAGCTGCGTTATCCTGAATCAGACTATCAGAGTCAGTATAATCTACTCAGACTGGCTACTCAGCCCTCCGGGGTCCCAGGCCAGGGGTCTTTCATATCATGTGCTGCCTGGTCTTTTTTAGCTGGAGATGCCAGGGATTGAACCTCAGTCCTCTTCCGCATGCCAAACAGATGCTCTCCCAGCGAGCCGCAGCCCCTTCCCAGTTGTCAGTAGGCTGGCCATTTGTCAGGGTAAGAGACAACGGGACGGGTCCCTGGCCAGGGGCTCCTGGGTTCGCAGAAATCCCAGGGAAACAGTATGTGAGATCCAGGTTTGCTTACAAGATTTTTTAATAAAGCATCAAGCTTACAATAAATGTGGTCTGAGTTTCCATCAGCTGGGCCTCGAGTGTGTATATACACAGCGAAGCGTGCCAGTATCCGAGACCCTGTTCATAAGTAAAACTAGGCATCTTATACTCTAAATGCTGGCTACCAGTCAAAGAATCATTAATTAAGTTATCCCAAATACTCAGATGAGCAGGGACTAACTATCTATCTATCTTATCTATCTATCCATCCATCCATCTATCTATCTATCCATCCATCCATCTATCCACCCACCCACCTTTCTTTCTTTCTTTCTTTCTTTCTTTCTTTCTTTCTTTCTTTCTTTCTTTCTTTCTTTCTTTCTTTCTTTCTTTCTTTCTTTCTTTCTTATTTGTATCCCGCCCTCCCCGCGAACGGGCTCATCTTGCACCTGGCATCCCAGTGGGTGGAAGAAACAACCCAGGTCTTTGAAGATAAGGCCTACTAATGAGCATGAGAGAGAGAGACGAAAGTTCCCTTGGGAGCGGCCAAACACGGTCCTCTCACAAGACTTGGGGCAACGAAGCCACCATCTTTTAACAAAGATGAAATCTTATAAATTTCTGTTGCCATACAGCAATCTGATAAGTTTCTGTTGGGGACTGAGAGGAAGGGTTGTATTTTTGCAACATTCTTCTCGGAGAAGCGCCATGGCATGGCAGCAAGCTGAGTATGGGCTGCGGAAGCGATGAAGGAATCTGAGCCAGGGCTTGGTGCCTGACAGTGGATGGCACCGTTGTCAAGGGAGACCTGGAATATGGGAAGAGAGGATGAGAAGCTGGGTCCCGGTGAGAAGGAAACCAAGTGGAAATGTCAGGCAGGCAGATGGAAGGGTGGGGTGTCGAGTGATGGGCGGGTGAGGCGAAGGTTGAGTTTTCCTCATTGATTTGTAGGCGGTGCCAAAAGCCGTGGATTTTGACAAGGTCTCAGTGTAGGGAGATATTAGTAGGACATCTGGCAAAGGGAGGGGCCCTTCCTAAGGAAATGCTGAGTCTGGTAGTTACTGTTGCACGGTTACTTCTTAGCACATTTTAACGATAATCAACTCGTTGGTGTTTGCGTTCTTTGTAAACCAAAGGAAACCAAAATCTGAAACCTTGACTAAGAGAAACTGGACCTTTAAAATCTTGGGAATGCTTCTGAAACGAAAATGGTGTGTACCTTTTCACGCAGAAGGAAAAGCAGGCAAAAAAGCCTTTTCAGATGTGCCCAACATTCTCAGTATGGTTTTTTTTTTTAATTCCCTTTTGTAAACTGCTTCTGTGACTCCCCAGCGATCTGTGCCCACAGAAGTGTACGCTTGAATCCAGAGTGTTGGTAGCATGCCCTGTCAGTGGGCAGTGTCTGTGGTAGTTCCTGGTATGTGTCAAGACAGGAGATAAAAGCCAGCCACCAAGCAGATATACCCGTTGCACTCATGATACCAGTTGGTGTGATGTTTTCATCCTTTTCAGCAGATACCCCCCCCCCCCCCAATTCATTGATCACGGCACCTTCCTCTCCATTTTAGAAATACGGAGTCATTTTTCTCGACTCATGATCAGCAGCTTCCAAATTCTGTGTGTTGATTGAGGGTTTTTCCTCATAGATGGGCCATGGCAAGAGGACTTAGCATCGATGGCCACTCTGGAGGGGCATGTAAAGAACGCAGTAGTTCTGGATCCAATGAAATATCCCTCTAGTCCAGCATTTCCCACAAGGGGCGACCACCAGATGCCTCTGGGAATCCCAGAAACAAGGCATGCAGGGAATTCACCACCCCTCCCCTCTGTCACCTCCCGGCATTTGCTGGAAGGGAGACCCCTGGAGGCAAGCTTGCCAGTCCTTAGGGTTGACCATAATTTAACTCACTTAAGAGCATAACATAGGAAGTGCCCTGTGGGATCAGACCAGTGGTCCATCTCTTGTCAAACATCCTGTTTTGCACAGTGGCCAGCCAGTGCATGATGCATTGCAAGTATAGGGTGGTAATTGACCTCAGAAAGTAGATATTGATTCTGTTGCAGTTTCTTCCTACAGGAAAATATTCTTTAATTTGGCACGTTTGATGGATGGTCATGGATTGAATTTTAAGAGATTCACTATAAGCTTTGCTTTAAGACCTTTATATTAAATAAAAGATTTAATTTCCCTGGCTGATTTTTTTTTTTAATTGTGATTTTAAAATGTGTTTTTAAAAAACCGTCCTGGTTTTTAGACCTTTCCAGCCTAGCAAAAGGCTATGTGCTGCGCCTGTCTTTGATTCCTTTCCTGATTCGAGGCTAGAAACCAGTGTCCTTTGAAAGGTTATTTCATTTTACTATTATTAAATGGCATCGTTCAGCTTATTTAGGGTGTGTGTATTCGAATGCTCAAGGGACTGATGGATTGGCAGATAAAGGTTATTCCAAAACTTTCGGCCTTAATGCCTTAATGCCCAAGACCTTCCAAACTATTACTAGTGAAAGAGAGCTGCATTCTCACCACCTCTGGCGATTTCTGCAACAGCAAACAAAGGAGATGAAATGATTATTTCCTTCCCCCAGAATTGGTTGTGAACGTGAACTTAAAACCGCAGCTGAATTTGCTTTTTGGAGCAACTGGAGTTTTTGTTCTTGTTTTGGACAAAGCTCTAGGGCAGGGGTGAGCAATTGTTTTGGCTCAGGGGCCACTTTGTGGGAGCGGAGGTTAGCGGAGGGCTGCACCTTTTAAAATGATTGCATTCATCAGTTAACTTTGCATTTCAGAAAAGGTATAAATTGTATCGTAAAAATCAATAAATATAAATTAAATAAAATAGTGGTAGTTTTATTCAATTTATTTATTGTGCTAATTTCATATCGTCTATAGCTGCAAGCACATTTAACTTTAGAATCAGTTTAGAAGAAGAAGAGAAGAAGAAGAGATTGGATTTATACCCCGCTCTCCACTCCCCAAGGGAGTCTCAGAGCGGCTTACAAACTCCTTTCCCTTCCCCTCCCCACAACAGACACCCTGTGAGGTAAGTGGGGCTGAGAGAGCTCTTTCCCAAGCTGTCCTTGAGAGAACAGCTGTGCCAGAGCTATGGCTTGCCCAAGGTCATCCAGCCAGGTGCAAGTGGAGGAGTGGGGAATCAAACCCGGTTCTCCCAGATTAGAGTCCGCGCACTTAACCACTACACCAAACTGGCTCTCTTTAATGAGACAAATGTACCTGGAGGCTTGACTGAAACCACACGGGCCACAAAAAACTCTTGGCGGGCCGCAATTTGCCCACCCCTGCTCTAGGGTTTCGGTTTTTCCTTTGGACACATCTGGTTTTTAAAAAAAAATCTGCCGGGACGAAGCTGCTTATAAAGCCCGACAGACACCGCGAGTTGGAGGTTTTATGTTCTGTGCAGGATATTTCAGTTGCCTGCGCGCGATGCCTGCTGCTCTGAGTGAGATTCTCCTCCCCTGCACCCTCTCTCGTCCTGACCTCAGGTGTTCGCCTTGTCCACCCACCCGTACGGGTGCCGCGTCATCCAGAGGATCCTTGAGCACTGTCTCCCCGAGCAGACCCTGCCCATCCTGGAGGAGCTGCACCAACATACAGAACAGCTCGTGCAGGTAACGCTTGGCTGGCTGGGGTGGGGAAGGCGGCCACTGCTCGAGACCCAAAGAGGGCTCGGGGGCTCTGCAGAGACGGAACTTTCCCCAGCGACATCCCTCCCTCCCATCACAGTGCTGCAAGGATAAGAGAAATGACCCCAGGCAGAATGTTTGTTGGCTGGTTTTGCGTGTGGACGTCCGTGTGCACGGGGCCCTCCTTCCCTGTTGAGCAGGCGCTCAGAACTGGTAACACTAGCAAGAAAAACTGGAATCACGGGGATTAAGATGGCCCTGGCTAGCACGGTCTCGTCAGATCTTGGAAGCTAAGCAGGGTCCGCTGTCGCTACCACTTGGACGGGAGACCACCAAGGAAGACCAGGAGCGCTGTGCGGAGACTGCCAATGGCAAACCGCCGCTGCATATCTCTTGCTCTTGAAAACCCTACAGGGTCACCGTTGGTTGCAACTTGGTAGCGCTTTCCGCCACCACAGATAAAACCAGTCAACCTGGAGACGGTAGCATGAAATAAAACCCAGGTTAAGAAACCAAAGGGGCAAAAGGAAGTGCTGGAAATCAGACAGTCTTTATTCAGATACTCCTACCCTGCTTTTCTCTCTAGTGGAGACAGAAAAGAGCTCACATCATCATTCTGTCGTCCTCCAGTAAAAAAAAACCTGGAGTAAATAAACTCCATTAAATAGGCAACCCTGTGAGATACGTTAGGTTGGCCCGAGGGGGAATTCGAACCTTAGCCTCCCAGATCCTTGCCTGATACTTTCTCACCGTGACAGAAGCTGAACCGGCAGGCTGTGCCAGGCATGAAGATGGTGCAGACTAAATGTCTCTTGGATGGGAACGCCGCCGGAGAGGTTGCAACCCATAAGGAAGGGCCTTCTCTCAGTTGTATTGGATTTTCTTTCTGTACAGCTCAATAAGAACTTTCGTCTGAAGCTGGCAAACTTAATAATGATAATATAAGTGTAATTAAGTTGCAACGGACTTAAGGCAACCTGTCCTGGGGTTTTCAAGGCAGGACTGGTGCAGAGGCGGTACGCCATCGCCTGCCTCTCCATGACAGACCCAGTCTTTCTTGGTGGTCTCCCATCCAAGTGCTAACCACGGCTAGCCCTGCTTAGCTTCCAAGCTCTGCCAGGCTGAGGCTGGTCTGAGCTATTCAAGGCCTCTGTGGTGAATTTACTGATGTGTGATAATAGAGTACCATATCTAATGTTATATAGCGTTTTCGGTGTTCAGAGTACTTCGTTATGATAATAACCCTTAGGTTTGTGAAGCCAGGGGGGTGGTGTATATAGAGTATCAAGCTAGGTTCTGAGGGACCTGGGTTCAAATCCCCCTTGCATAGAAGCTTGCTTGGGGGACCTTGGGCTAGTCTCAAGCCAGCCTTTTTCACAGGGGTGATCATTAGGAAATTAATCATCATCATATGGCAGTGTGTGCAGCATCGCCAGGAGATCCTAAGTCTGTCTGGCAGCCAGAACTCTTTAGCGTTATTCACCACTAGATGGCGAGCTAGACTTAGAGGTGGACTGAGAGAGCTCTGAAAGTGCTGTGACTGACCCAAGGTCACCCAGCTGGTTTCATGTAGAGGTGGAGTGGGGAATTGAACCCAGCTCTCCAAATTAGAGTCCAGTGCTCTTAACCACTACACCAAACTGGCTCCCATAGGTCATTAGAAGAGAAGAAGAAGAAGAAGAGATTGGATTTATATCCCACCCTTCACTCACTTGGAGTTTCAGCGCGGCTTACAAACTCCTTTCCCTTCCCCTCCCTACGACAGACACCCTGTGAGGTAGGTGGGGCTGAGAGAGCTCTGAGACAACTGTCTCAGAGAGAACAGCTGGTACAGAGCTATGGCTTGCCCAAGGTCATCCAGCAGGTGCAAGTGGAGGAGTGGGGAATCAAACCCGGTTCTCCCAGATTAGAGTCCGCGCACTTAACCACTACACCAAACTGGCAAAATCCTGGTCATTAGGATAAAATGGAGGAGGGGAGAACAACATTGCAAGCTGCTTTGGTTCCCCCCAAAAGTGAGAAAAGTGTATAACTATATAAAATATTATTATCCCTAACCTGGTGCTTAGGCCGGGGATCCGATGACTATCTTCTTGGGCTTCCTGGAGGGAAGGCAGATTCAGCTTCCTGAAATCTTGGATTTAAAAAACAACACCAAATTCCACTTCAGGTGTGATGTAAAGCAGCTATTTTGTTTTGAGTGCCCATTTAAGCAAAGCCCCCGGATTTCTAACCTGGAGAGCTGAATCAGAGCTGGGTGTTCTCACTGTCTGCCCCACAGGATCAGTACGGCAACTACGTTATCCAGCATGTACTTGAACACGGGCGGCCTGAAGATAAGAGTAAGATTGTGGCAGAAATTCGAGGCAACGTCCTTGTGCTGAGCCAGCATAAGTTCGCCAGGTACGTGACTTTGCTTGTTGTGCGGTTTCCTGATGCTCTAAAAGGAATCGGTGTTTGGTTTGGGTCGGGAAAGGTGCACGGAGAGAGAGATGCAGTATAAGCATACCGTTGCACAGTTAAGAATTGTACTCCCAAATAGGTCTGATTAGCGTCTCAAGAAACCAAGACAGGAAATCTTTGTATCAGGTGTACGGGACAGGTGTCACTAGCTGTGGCTGAGACACCAGCTGCCTGTTGATCTCTTGAATCTGTAGAGGGCCGGTGGCTTTTAATCATAATTCTTGCGAGTTTTTCAGCGTGAGGAATTGGAGCCCCCTCAGTAAGGTCCTGTGGATTATTTTGCACCACCTTCCAAATCATTCTATCCTGACGTGAATCCCCCTGACCCTGAAACCTGGTCTGTACTGTTCCACTTACCATGTCTCTGGCTGCCGATGTGATGTCTTGCAACCGTACTTGCCATGAGTGTTGATCATTGCAGATGTTCCTGTACACTGTGTGGTGTGCGAAGGGCTTTTGAAGAACTTTTTTCAACACGATTCCTTCCCGCCTTCACAGTCTCAGGACTCTGGAGTCACAAATCCCATGAATCATTGCCAGCTGTCTAAAGGAAGCTGTTTTGAAGTTTTATTTTGAAGGAGAGCTTAAGAAACACAGATGGTTAGATAGTCTCCATACACTCAGAACTCAAGGACCACCAGATTGTAAATGTCTCATCCCCAGGAGCGTCATGTGAGCATTGTCCTTCTCTCAGGCCAAAATGATCATATGGAATTGTCCTGGAATTCCCAAGGGGCCAACTTGCCGGATGCACATGGCCACTGTTTTTAAATGCACAAATGCAGGGTTATTTTGGGGCAGGAACGCACAGGAACGGAGTTCCGGCTGGCTCCTGAGTTGGCCACACCCAGCAGGAACTCATTAGCATAATAGGCCACACCCGACATCAGAAACTCATTAGGATTGGCTACATTAGGGGTATGTGGCCTGACATGCAAATTAATTCGTGCTACCAAAAAAAGCCCTGGGTTTTGACAACAAACAAGGTAAACAGAACAAGAAGCAAAAGGTGGGTGTGGCTGGATGACCACTCTTCTGGTAACATGGGGGTGTGGCCTAATATGCTAATTAGTTCCTGCTGTCAGGTGTGGTCTATTATGCGAATGAGTTCCTGCTGGGCTTTTTCTACAAAAAAGGCCTTGCACAAATTTATCAGGAGAAAGCAGAAAGCTCCCCACGGCGAGTGTATTGTGTAAACTAGACTTCTGAATCCCTCCTCCTGAGATTCACCCAGACTTGCTTTCAGGTGAATGTGTTTCCCATCGTGCTTGTTCTTTTAGATGTGCTGCCGAACAATCTGAAGTGGGAGGTAGTTGCCCTTTTCAGCGAGGGCTTCGTTTGCTCTCTGAACTCTGCCCCGCCAGAAACTTTGCTCATCGAGTAAAATGTAACCGTGCTTTTTGCGAAACGAAGGGGTTTATTTTAAAACATTTTGTACGATGCCTTTCCGCCTACTCAGGGTCCACAAGGCGGCAGACATTTAAACAGCATTTTAACTTAAAAAAAATAAAAAAATCCCAGAACAATTTGACACCCCTGAATTGGGAAACCCGTGAAGCAAAAAAACAACAGATGTAAAAAGCGGCTTTTTATTCGTCCCCTGCTAATCAAAAGCCAGCCTCGGGATTAGCTCCACGTTGGATGAAGATCTCTTGACTTTTTAAAATGCGTTCCTCTGGCTGTTATACATGGGATCGCCATGCAGAAAGGGGTAAGGAGGGCACAGGATAATCTGTAAGAGCCCGATGACCTGTTCTTGGGAGGCAGGGATCCGGAGGTATTCACTCCAGGATCTCGCTCTTCTCAGCCCCAGGGATGGCCTCTGGGCGTTCCTTTCTTCAATCACAGAATTGTCACCAGCGCTTGAGTTGCATCCTTTCAATGCCGGCGCAAAATACTTCTTTGCTGCTTGTGGGAGCTGCTGCTCCGGGTGAAGCTTCCCCCCCCCCCCCCCCGAGACAAAGGAAAACTGCTGCTTTTGGCCGGCGATTTGAAGTGTGTCCCAGCCTGCACCTCAGGCAACAGTGCTGCAGCGGGGATAACATTCTGAACACGCAACGCTTTTGCATATCGAATTAGACTCTTGGTTTGTCCGGCTCGGTCTTGTCTGCTGGAGTGCGAACTCTTCAGGATCTCCGGCTGGGAAGAGTGAAGTCTTTCCCAGCACCGGAGATCTTTTTTTTTTAAACCACAGTATGCTAGGGGTTGGACGTAGGACCTTTTATATGCAAAACACACGCGCTACCGCTGAAGGCCTTACTCTACATCACAAAGCCCTGGGCTGGATGGCCAACGAGCAGGGCACTGATGTCGCCTCCTGGCTCTGGGATTCAGAGGTTGACCGCCTCTGAACATGAAGGTTCCCTTTAGTCATCATGGTTAGTAACCTCTGATAGACCACTCCTCCAGGAACCTGTCTCAGTCCCTTTTTAAAATTTTCTGTGCTCTAAAGCGGCCATCCCTGCATCCTCCGGCAGCAAACTGACCACTCCTGAATGGCCTTCTGTCCGCCACCCCTTCTCTAGGGTGCATCCATTCAACACGTGCCCACAGACTTGGGAGGTGTAGCATAGCTACCCTTCCCCTGCTACTACTCAGCCAAATCAGTGTATGCTATGCAGGTGTGGTGATCCAAAAGTTAAGGTCAGCCCTGGCCACGTGTATCTGCGTCCCTGGCCTGTGTACCTGTGGCAAGGGAGAGAGGTTCTCGCCTTGTTCAGGTGATGCGGTATTACAGCGCCCCCCCCCCCCCCCCCCCGGGGCATGGAAGTTCTTCTGTGAATGTCAGCTTTGAGGCTGTTTGGGCTGTTGCTTCCGGGATAACCCGTGGCCTTTTTTTTTTAACTTGCCACAGCAACGTGGTGGAGAAATGTGTCACGCACGCCTCCCGCTCGGAGCGCGCCATGCTGATCGATGAGGTGTGTACTATGAACGACGGCCCTCACAGTGCCTTATATACCATGATGAAAGATCAGTACGCCAACTACGTGGTCCAGAAAATGATCGATGTGGCGGAGCCAGCCCAACGGAAGATTGTCATGCACAAGGTGAGCCGCCAGTCTCGATTTGCTTCCCAGGAGCGTTTATTACGCAGGTTTTCGTCCTCTGCTACAGAAGTTCGCTAGGGAAGCAAAGGATTTTTTTTTTTATTGCCACATCTGCTGTTTGTCGTGGTCTCGGACGTTGACGCCATGTTACCTGGGGTCTGCAGGAATGATGAGTGATTGTGCTCCCGTTTCCGCAGCTCGCTTAATTCTCCTGCGCAAAGCTGTGCAGGGCACCCAGACCCAAGTTCTTAGCAAATTGGGGCGCTGAACTGATGCAGTTGGGTTGCTATCCTCTAAAGGCTCTTACGGCTAGAACCCCTAATGTATTAATTCAGTACATTTTCCCCTTCCTTTCTTCCAAGGAATTAAGTGTGATGTGCCTTGTTGTCCCCTTCTCCATTTTATCCTCACAACTGTTATCCTGTGAGGCTGAGTTGTGTGTCTTGGCCCAAGGTCTCCCAGAGAACTAACCCTGTTCTCTCCCCCCCCCCCCCAATGGATTATTGCCTTTGGGATGATCCAGCCATGGGATGATCCCATGCCTTTGGGATGATCCAGCCATGAAAAACAGCACCATTTTGATTTTCAAAGGCCTTTGGGGGCTTTCATCATTAGCCTCGACAGTTTTCGGATTGGTAATCTTCACCCCCAGTGAGGCTTGTTTGCATAGAGGCCTGTGGGCTTCCTTCCGTGCTGTGGCATCCCCAGGTGTTGTGACCGGTAGCATTCTGTTCCGCTCCATTCAGGTTAGTGAATTCTGCTCCAGCCTAGGCGGCTTTGTCGGCGCAGTCGAAGCGTGGCGACAAAATCCACAAGACAGTGCTGGCTAGTGCAGAAATATACAGTGGTTTATTTACATTAAAGTATTTACAGTCCATAAAGCACTGGTAGAATCTTCACACAAACGGACAGAATGCTCCGCAGGCAACTAATGATCCAGAGAGAAAAACGTACAGTCTAATTGCATTGAATATATATCAGTAAGCACCAATCAGAACACAGTGCTGAGTCACTGGGACTACTGTAAAGCTGATGCAGTTCTATCAGGTGACCTGTACACGTGACACATCTGCTGTCACTCTTAGATCAAGATGATCTAACTATGCATTACTTGAGATGTCATCTTGCCTGCATTACAAGAGAGTACGCTGACAGGCTGATACCTGTAACCGAGCAGAATTGGCTGTGGCTGATACTCCTCATCCTCTCCCGCAGTTTCTTTTAAATTAGTTGCGCGTGTGTCCCAGAAAGAAATTGTTAATGTTTACTTGAAATCGAAGTAGTCTGCATTGACAGGGCTACAGTCCTGGGTACCCATTTGGCATTGATGACATGCAGCGCTTTTCCCAGCTCTGCTCTGTGAAGAAGGCAGGGCTCTGTCCTTAGATGTAGACCACATGATGCGAGGCTACTGCAGTGTGCTTCATGTAGGGCTGCCCTTGGCAACAGTGCTTCAGGTCCTCTGATGCAGAACGCTGCAGATGGAGATGGGTCGTCAGGATCACGTTTAAGGCATTGCCCCCCAGGGTCCGTGTTGGCTTACCATTGCCTGTGGGGTTTGTTTCAAGGTGCCAGTGATGTGACCCATAAAGGGGTGAGCTTGCCCTAACCATCCCAGCTTATTTAACAGATTGCTTCCACCCCTTTATTCCACCATGACTGGGCATGCTCCCAAATGACCAGCTTGTGTGCTCAGGGCTCATTTCGTAGCAGGAGCTCCTCTGCATATTAGGCCACACACCCCTGATGTAGCCAATCCTCCAAGAGTTTACAGTAGCCCCTGTAAGAAGAGCTCTGTAAGCTCTTGGAGGATTGGCTACATTAGGGGGTGTGGCCTAATATGCAAAGGAGCTCCTGCTACGAAATGAGCCCTGTGTTTGCTGAGCGAAGAAGTCAACACAGTTGACTGCAATAAAGTTGGAGTTTATACTGTTGTTCAGACCAGTGTTCAGTGGCCAGGAATAGGGGAAGATCAAGAACTGTGGATCAAAAACTGGCTAATTAAAAGGAAACAGAGTGAGTAAAAATGGGCGATGTTCTCAGTGGTGGGTGGTAAACAGTGGGGTACTGCAGAGCTTAGTAGTGGGTCTGATGCTTTTTAACTTGTTTATTAATGATTTGGAGTTGGGAGTGAGCAGTGAAGTGGCTGAGTTTGCAGATGACACAAAGTTGTTCAGAGTGGTCAGAACCAGAGAGGATTGTGAGGCACTCCAAAGGGATCTGTCGAGGATGGGCGAGTGGCCATCAACGTGGCAAATGGGGTTCAGTGCAGCCAAGTGTAAAGTGATGCACATTGGAGCCAAAAATCCTAACTATAAATACACGTTGATGGGGTCCGAACTGGCGGAGACTGACCAAGAGAGAGATCTTGGAGTCGTAGTAGATAACTCAATGAAAATGTCGAGACAGTATGCGACTGCGATGAAAAAGGCCAACATGATGCCGGGGGTTATTAGGAAGGGAACTGAAAACAAATCAGCCAGTATCCTAATGCCCCTGTATAAATCGATGGTGCGACCTCATTTGGAGTACTGTGTACAGTTCTGGTTGCCACACCTCAAAAAATGTATCATTGGGAAAAGTGCAGAAAAGGGCAACTAGAATGATGAAAGGAAAGGGTTGGAACACTTTCCCCATGAAGAAAGGTTAAAGCGCTCGACAGGCATGATTGTCCACAGACGGTTTATACACTTCTCTGCCTTTTCACTTTCTAGATCCGGCCACACATCGCCACTCTCCGCAAATACACCTATGGAAAACACATCTTGGCCAAGCTGGAGAAGTATTACATGAAGAATGGGGTTGACCTAGGGCCAATTTGCGGGCCACCAAATGGTATCATCTGAGAGGACGGAACCTGCAGAAAGAGTCAGTGACTATCTGGAATTTTTACAAACAGCAACCGATCCTTATTCCAATATACACTTTGAAAATAATTTGTGGTTGCTAAACATAAACGAGAGAACAAAACACACACACACACACACACACAAAAGGCAAAAATACCCTTTGTAAATTCCTTTAATTTTATTCTGCATAACATGTACTAATTATTTTTTAAATACTCAATTGCCCTGCTGTTTCAAGTGGTGTATAGAATTCTTGTACATAGGCAACAGATGTACATGGGAAGCCACACTTTTTTCGGGTTCACTGATGTAAACTATATTTCAAATACGGAAACTTTTCAGGGTGGCTGATTCAAAATCAATTGAACAAAAAACCCCAAACATCCGGTTTTTAACTCGTCTGCTTTGCCAGAGATTTTTTTCCCCCTCAAAATGCCTGGTTTTGTTCTCTTTTAGTCATGAACTCAAAAGAGAAATATAAATTTTTAGTTAAATTGCACCAGTCGGCATCTGACGCCGTTTATAAATTAAAAAGAGAGAAAAATCAGTTTGCTAAAGCTTCGATTTGAAAGTAAGTTTTTAAGTTTCTGAAACTTTTAAAATTCCTTTTTCTTAGTATAATGTGCTAAAAGAAAAGAGAATTGAGCTTAGCCTTTAATATCGGAAGAGAAACTGCACACCAAGGAGGGTTTTTAAAGTAGATGGAAGGGTGTGTGTTTACTGCCGACTCCAGTTTCTTCTGTTCACACGGAGGCAATTTTTTATCATTATTTAGCATGTAGAAAAAAAAATCCAACTCAACTTTGGTCTTGCTTCTATAAATATATAGTGTATACTTGGTGTAGACTTTGCATATATAAAAAAATTTGTAGTATTTTCTTGTTTTGATGTCTAACCTGTATCTATAATGTACCCTAGTAGTGGAACATACTTTTGATTGTACAATTGTACATTTGTAAACCTCTGTAATGTAAATGTGGAGAAGTTTGAATCAACATAAAAAAAACCCATTTTTGGTAAGGAAATAAATTAGCCGACCCTGTGCATTTCAGTGTATATTCACCCCCCCCTTTTTATGGTCGTAGCATATAGTGTTGTATATTGTAAATTGTAATTTCAACCAGAAGTAAATTTTTTTTTCTTTTGAAGGAAATGTTCTCTTTATACAGCCTGGTTAATGTTTAAAAACAAAAAAAAGAAATTGCTTTGTTTTATTTGTCACCTAGTCAGAGAGTAGCGATCCTTTCTAAATGTTACACACGAAACAATTCAGTTGGGGATTCAAACAAAACGAAAAATAGCGTTTATTCGACTCTCTCTAAAAAGTAACGTTTTACTTCTATTTGTGGCAGTAAAATAAAAAAGTGCAGAGAAGTACAGCCCCCCCACACTTAGTATTCCTTTACAATCAGAGTCCCCACCCAACCCTTCCACCTTGTAAAGTGTCAATCTCTTTGCCTTTTTTGTACAGAAGATTAAAAAAAACTGTATTTTGCATTTTGTCTACTTGTAAGTGAATGTAACATACTGTCAATTTTCCCTTGTTTGAATATAGAATTGTAACACTACACGGTGTACATTTACGGAGCCTTGTGTATATTTCCAATGACCCTTTTGCAAGCACACTTGTAACCATATGTGTATAATTAACAAACCTGTGTATGCTTATGCCTGGGCAACTATTTTTTGTAACTCTTGTGTAGATTGTCTCTAAACAATGTGTGATCTTTATTTTGAAAAAAATACAGAACTTTGGAATCTGGGTTTGTGCTTTTATTTGAATTTTTTTTTTCCGTTTTCAATATAGTGCACCAGGACAAAATAACTTCCACTGCTTGTCTGTCTTTCTTTTCTGACTTATGGTTCTGATGTACGGTGTGGTTCAGATCCGATATGAAACAGACACTGTCTTCTACACCGGCCAGGCTCGTCTTGCTCAGCCGTTACTTATGGCTCTCTCGGGGCACAAAGCCTTCCCTGAAGGCAGATATTTCTTTAAACTGGAAAGTGCCAGGGTTTAAACCTGAAACCATTTGTATGCAAAATTACTTATTCAGCCACGGACCATAACATGTGAAACTGCCTCATACTGAATCAGATGGCTGGTCTATCAAAGTCAGTATTGCCTGCTCAGACTGGCAGCAGCTCTCTAGGCACTCCGCTAGAGGTCTGTCACATCACCAACTGCCTGGTCCTTTTTAACTGGAGATGCCAGGGATTGAACCTGGGACCTTCCGCATGCCAAGCAGATGCTGTACTACTGAGCCACGGCCCTTTCCTGGCACATGAAGCTGCTCTGGACCAAGGTGTGTGATGGGGTCCAGATGGCTGTGTAATCTCTTCTGTAACTGGCAGAAGCTGTCCTCCACATCAAGCAGAGAAAGGTCTTTTCCCAATATCTGATGCACGAGATCCAAACTGAACCTGGGACCTTCTGCATGCAAAACGTGCTCGAGTACTGAACACAGCTCTTGTCCCCTTATGGAATTTATTTGTGGTCAGTTTGTTCTCATGTCATCTTCACATGCGAAAGCTCTTCTGGACATGATGTCTTAACGGTCTGAGCACAGCCGAGTCTCGACACACCTGCACAAAGGAAGTTCTCCTTTTTACAGATATTTACAGTGGAGTGGAGAACAGCTACATGGGCTTCAGATCTTCACTGGATTTCCTTGGAGTTCTGAAGCTGGATCAATTTTAGGCTGTCTCAAACCAAGTTGGACCACTTAGACCTGACTGGCAACCGCTCTAGAGTCTTGGGCAGAGGAGTATCTTTTCCATCAGATGAGTCCCTAAGTGGAGATCCAGAGAGGGAACCTGTGTGCAAATTGTGGCTGAGCCTCCCACCTCACCCAGGCCATGTCTCTGAGCAATAGGGATGGAGCAATCTGCCTGCGGATGTGGAATGGTACGGTCTAGCCTGATTCCACCCAATCTTAGAAACTATAAGTAGGGTGGGAGACCAAAGAAGACTCTGCAGGGGAAGGCAATGGCAAATCTCTGCTTCTCATTTACCTTGTAAGGTAAATTTACTTCTCTTTACAGCTCCTTGCTGGGGTAGCTGTAGGATCATTTGGAGCAGAAACGCGCAGGAACACTGTTCTGGGAGTAACAAGCCCAGGAGTGGACACATATGGTGATGCGCTGTGGGAAAAAGCAAAAGCATATGAACTTGATCTGTATTTTCATGCTTGTTGTAGGGTAGCTTCCCTGCAAGAGCAAAGGAAACCTGAAGTGTCTTTAGTCAGAGTGTAAAGCTGGCTCACCAGCTCTGAGTTGGGAAATACCTGGAGATTTTTGGGGTGGAGCCTGAGCAGTGAGTGTTGCCTTCTGACACACTTCTGGTGATGTCAGGGGGTGTGGCATATGCAAATGTTCTGCTAATGAGCTCCTGCACCTCTTTTTCTACAAAATGACCCCTGGTCTGTAAATCACTCCCCCCACCGGGCAAATATTTTTTCCTGTCTTTAGATGAATTATTCCCCTTTGCCTGTTTAATGTTACCAGTTTTCCCCGTGGTTCTTTCAAAGTGTTACAGCTTTGAGGCTGTGCGCCTTTAAAAGCGAAACAAGACAACGTCTCCTGTTCATTTTAAAATCTGATAACACTATGAATTATTTTTAATTATTTTTAATCCTGTCCCCAACTTCCGCCCCCCCCCCCCCCCCCGGCTGCTGTCTTTATGAGAGGAATGTTGTTGTTGTTTTAGTTTACCTCTTCTAAGCCGCCATATGTGGGCTATAAATGTCTGAAAACATAAGATGCCTTCTGGATCAAATCAACGGTCCATGTAGTCCAGCATCCTTTTCACAAAGTGGCAACTAGTTGCCCTGGATGGATAAAAAGCCAGGCGTAAGGGCCAAAGCATTCTAGCACCGGAATTCACAGGTTTTACCCTCATCAGATGTGGCGTTTCCCTTGAGTTCTGCTGGTTAATAGCCATCGATGGACTTCTGAGTCTCTCTCATCCCTCTTTAAAACTATCTCTGCTCCGTTGGGGTCCGTTGGGGCTGGAGCGAAGCTCCGCCAGCTCAGAACTGGCCAGTAGGACAGCCACGGGCTGAATCAGATTCTCTAATCTGATTCAGCTCGCCGCCGAATTGCTGCCGAAATTTGGCGGCAACTTTAAAAGCTACTGGAGGGGAGGCGGTTTGAGGGAGAGGCTCCAAACAAGCAGGGTAGCTGCCGGGGCCTCTCCTCGAAATGCCCACCAAGTTTCAAGAAGATTGGACCAGGGGGTCCAATTCTACAGGCCCCCAAACAGGTTGCCCCCATTCCCTCCATTGTTCTCTATGGTAGGAAAAAAGTAAACATTTTTTCCCTCCATAGAGAACAATGGAGGGGATGGGACAACCTGTTTGGGGGTCCATAGAATTGGACCCCGTGGTCCAATCTTCTTGAAACTTAGTGGGTGTTTCGAGGAGAGGCCCCGGCAGCTACCCTGCAAGTTTGGAGCCTCTCCCTCAAACCCCCTTTCCTCCAGCCCCTCATATACCCTATGAGTTTTTGCCATTGATTTCAATGGCCCATAGGATATAATGGGGCTGAAACTGGGTCTCTCAGATTCTAGTCAGACGCTAACCACTACACCATGCTGCCTCTCTGTGCCTCTTCCCCACCCCCTAAAAACAGCATGGCAAGCCACACACGCCTTATCCAAGTTTCCTGAACCCTTGCAGAGTTTGGCCGCCATTTTGATTGCCCTGGCAACACTGCTGTTTACGGTCAACTGGACTGAGGGCCCACTGCTTGTGAGAGGGAAGGGGTCTTGGGTTCAGGAAGTGCCGCTTGCTGGTTTTGTAGGGGGAGAGGTAAGAAAGAAAGAAGGCATGAGTGGGGTCCTGGGGGTGGTCAGAGCAGGAGAGGGGTCACTCTGGTCCCCCCCAATAAGACCACGTGCTACAAAGGAGTGGGGACCCCAGACTCAACCTGTTAGCTCTGTCCCAGTAATTCATGATCTGTATGTTCCTTTTTTGTGTGTATTTTTGTATTTGTGTGTGTGCGTGAGCACCTGTGCCTGGAAGTCATGGCGACCACTGGAGACTCCTGCTGGGGCACGGAGGACACCCAGAGAAGTGGCTTGATAGCCTGCCTCTGACCTAGCCCTGGCATTCTCTGGAGGTCTCCCCTTCAAATACATGCCAGGATCGGCCCTGCGTGGCTTCCACGATCTGACAAGATCAGATTTTCCTGGTCAGGGCTGTATATTCTCTTTTCTTGTGCATGCTGTTCTTGCTGTGTGGATTGCCGCCACGTGCTCTTTCACATCAGGGTGAATAGTTTCCTTCCCTGGGCCATTTCTGTTTGGGGTAACAGTGTTTGGGGGTTGAAAGTCCTTCTGCATGTAAACCACAGTCTGATCCAGGCATCCCCAACCTGGTCCTCATGGGTGCCAAGGCACCCACCTATACCTTTCTTGGTACCCAGCAGGTCTTCTGATTGGCCACTGAAGATCTGATTGGCTATGCAAATTCAAATAACACCGTTTCAGTGGTAGCTGCCAGCCGTGTTTGTTTTGTTTTGTCTCACTGCTCTTTCCCAGTGTATTTTTAAAATTACCCCTCTCCTCTCCTGCAATTGGGCTTCCTCTGTGTGGTTAGCTCCGCCTCCTGCAGCAGCCATTTTGTGGCTGCACCCACCAGCCTGTGTCAGAATTCTAAAGGTGCTCACAGGCTCAAAAAGATTGGGGTTGTCTGGCTGGATCCATAGGGGGACCATTTTGTGCAAGAGGAGAGAAGAGTTTGTAAATAATGCATGACTTCGACGGTGCGGAGGTACCACCCTGTGAATGCGGTGGCCTCTTGGAAATCAACCCTTAGGGATCTGAGAACATGCTTCTGTCTTCTTTGGGGAACAGAAGGGAAGTGGTACATACGGTAAAGCGAGGCTTGGAAAAGAACAATTAGCACCTTCTTTAAAAAAATCTGAATTCTAATGTATTTCACACGGTTCACGTGAGAGGCTTAAAATACATTTGAATTCCTTTTTTTTTTAAAAAAGAAGAAGCTTGGAGGAATGCTTAGGCACAATTTGTTATTTAAATAAATCCAAGCAGTGATATTCGGGGTTGGCATACATGGTTCCCATGTTGCGTTGTAGGGGTGAGATCCTACCGACTTTTCCACGGAAGGACCACCAGAAAGATTGTGCTGGAAGTTGTGAGACAGGCGTGTATGAATGCCACGGTGAGGAGTCAGATGAGGCAGACAGGAGGGCATGGCCAAAACCGCCACTGAGTTTGTCAGCAAGGGAGAAGGACCCTGTATCCCTACCAATCATCTGTGCCAGTGGAGTAGTGGTCAGAATCATGGAATCATAGAGTTGGAAGGGACCTCCAGGGCCATCTAGTCCAACCCTCTGCAGACCCTTTAAGACCTTGGCGCAGTGAGCAGAGGGACTGATAACTTTCGGAGTTTTGGGGATGGAGCTTATGGAGGGAGGAGTTTGGGAAGGGGAGGGGAGGGACTTCAATGAGGTGCAGTGCCATAGAGTTCACCCTCCAAAGCATCCCTTTTCTCCAGGGGACCTGATCTCTGTAGTCTGGAGATGAGCTGTAATTCCAGAAGATTGCCAGACTCCACCTGAAGGCTGGCATCCCTAGGTCCTCTGGATGAGAAAGAGCAAGGCCAAGAGGGGAAAGATCAGACCACGTCTCAGGCAACTATGGACGTCTCAAGATGAAGGTGATCCTTGCTGGAGCCATGAGGGCAAGACGAGGGAGACACTTGTCTTGGACGCGCCCAGCTGAGGGACACAGAAAAAAATAAAATATAAAACATCCATCTACTGTCCCAAGGTGCCATGTCATTTGGGTGCATTTCTACAAATTCGAGTTGAATCAACCAAATGGGTCAGCGGATCCATTAGGCTAAAAGGCTCAGCTCCTTGCCTCTTGCCTCCTTTACAGTAAAAGCAAGGCTATTTTGGGGGCGGAACGCACAGGAAAGGAGTTCCGGCTGGCTCCCAAGTTGGCCACGCCCAGCAGGAACTCATTAGCATAACAGGCCACACTCAACAGCAGAAACTCATTAGGACTGGCTGCATTAGGGGTGTGTGGCCTAACATGCAAAAAAGTTTCTGCTACAAGAAAAGCCCTGGGTTTTGACAACAAACAAGGTAAACACGATAAGAAGCAAAAGGTGGGTGTGGCTGGATGACCACTCTTCTGGCAACATGGGGTGTGGCCTAATATGCTGATGAGCTGTGCTGCCAGGAGTGTGGCCTAATATGCTAATGAGTTTCTGCTGCTGGGTGTGGCCTATTATGCTAATGAATTCCAGCTGGGCATTTTCCGACAAAAAAAAGCCCTGAGTAAAAGTAAAGGAAAACGAAAGTCTTAACTGAGCTTGCTTCCAGTTACAGGCTTTTCCATCTGTCAGCTGAACTCCCTCCTTAACCAATCTTAAGTCTTCTGGACCTCAGCCAAGTGACGCCCTGTACGCAAGCTAGGAAGTTTCCTCTCCATTCTACTTAAAGGCATAGGGGTATTTTCTGGGCCAAAGCCCATGGCTGCCCAATGCAGATCTATAGAAGGGGGTGAGGTATATTAAAATAGGGGGAAATTGATGGGCTTGGTCAATGGATTCTTATGGAATTTATTGACCAGCTGGTGACTCAAAGGGTAGCAGAACCCGCTGCTCACTTTCCAGTTGGAGGCGCAAGGGAAAGTAAGTGAAGGCTAAATCAACGGGTGTGGTTTTGTTTTGCCGCTCAGGTCGGACCGGCTAGGCTGGAGCCTTTGCAGTGCTGTCCGGTAAGGAACAGGGGGAAACGGGAGTTTGTTGATTACGATCAGTGTTCCCTCTAAGCTGAGTCTTTTAGCCTCCGGCTCACGCGTTTTTGTCTCTGCTCAGGAAGGACGGCTCCAGAGCAAGCTAACTTATGCAGTAGCCAAATCGCTCGCTCACAGCTTTAATGCCAGTAGCTCACAATCTTGAATTTTTGCTCACAAGACTCCACAGCTTAGAGGGGGCATTGATGATGATGATCAATGGAGTTGATTGTTTCTTGGTTTCTATATTGGTTTCTAATGGCCATCTGGTGATGTCCACGTATACAGTTGTCTGTCTGGTTGCCTGAAACGTGCGTTCACAAAAGAACAAATTGTTGCCTTCTGCTTCATTTCACACACCCAGCCCAAATATTCCAACATTTTTCTTCTTCTTCCTCCTCCTCCTCTCCAGTCACCTATGATTATCAGCACCTCTTCTTTAGGCACGTGATGCGATCAGTTTCTTCCTGGACCCTTGCATAAAAGCTTTCAATTTCTTCCTCATCAGCACCTGTAATTGGGGCATAAACTTGAATGTTTATATTGATAGGGAGTCTGACTGATATTATTCAGTCAGACATTGCAATATAGCCCCTGACTGCTTGGGCTACATCTCTCCTGACGATTACAGCAACTCCATTTCATCTGTGTTTGTAATTTTCTGACTGAAAATGCCCTCATCCGGTCCACTTATTTATTTATTTATTTATTTATTTATTTCATGTGATTTATATCCCGCCCTCCCCTTCATAAGGCGGGCTCAGGGCAGCTAACAACATATCCATACATACATAATTTAAAACATTAAAAACATTAAAACATATAATCCAACATAATATCATACAGATGGCATATCATCAAATTCAGCGCAGCACCCGAATACCACCTTAAAACAGCTACAAACAGGCGGGTGGAATCGGTCCAGGGCCAGATGTAGATCTCAATACTGGGCGGCCTGTACCCGAAAGCCTGGTGGAAGAGCTCCGTCTTGCAGGCCCTGCGGAACTGTAAATAGTCCCACAGGGCCCTGATGTCATCCGGGAGCTCATTCCACCAGTACGGGGCCGCCACAGAGAAGGCCCTGGACCTTGTACCCGCCAGCCGGGCCTCCTTTGGCCCTGGGAGGGTCAGGCGATTTTGGGAACCAGACCGTAGTGCTCGCTGGAGAACATATGGGGAGAGTTCACTCGCTCCCCAAATTGCAAGGTTTAAATGCTCCATTTCTCATTTCACAATTTCGAGCTTACCTTGATTTGTACTTCCCGTGTTCCATGTTCCTGTTATATGCATTGAACCGCTTTGGTGCTGTGGTTAAGAGTGTGGTGTGGTAGTGGTTAAGAGTTGCAGGCACTAATCTGCGGAGCCGGGTTTGATTCCCCACTCCTCCACAGGCAACCAGTTGGGTGCCCTTGGGTCAGTCACAGTTCTCTTAGAGCTCTCAGTCCCAACTACCTCACAGGGTGTCTGTTGTGGGGTGGGGAAGGGAAGGAGATTGTAAGCCGCTCTGAGACTACTTAAGGTAGAGAAATGTGGGGTATAAAAACCTACTCTTCTTCATCTGTTCATGTCAACAACTGACCTTTTAGCTTTAGTCCAGTTGTCTCACTAAGAACTACTCTGTTCCTAGCTGTCCCCAGCTCTACCCCAGTAGCTAACTGAGTGCTACGGGGGGTTCCATCTTCCAGCACTATATCTTTTTTTGTTTTGGATGGTCTCCTGTCGTCATAGGGGTTTTGAGGTAAGAGATGATCAGAAGCTGTTAACCGCTGCAGTTGTTAAAATGAATATTGATGATCTTATAAAAGCAGGAGCGAATTTAAGTCTTAAACTATTTGAATGCCTCAGGATTTCTGTCAGAAATTCAGAATTTTATACATCGAGAGCTAGTGTTATCTCCAGATATTTCATCTGCTACTAGTTTGGGCCTTCTCCCATTCATTCTTGAATATAGCCTGAATGAATGTTATCCAGATTTAGAAATCGTTCTTTGAATATTTCTCCGCTTGCCAGTCGTAAGCTTAAACAACTAGATTTGAGTCCGGTGGCACCTTAAACAGATTTTTGGGCTATAAGCTTTTGAGAGCCAGTTTGGTGTAGTGGTTAAGACTCTAATCTGGGAGAACCAGGTTTGACTCCCCAGTCCATCACATGCAGCTGCTAGTGAGACCTTGGGTCAGTCTCAAGTTCTTTCAGAGCTGTTCTCTCAAGGATAGTTTTGAAAGAGCTCTCTCGGCCCCACCTACCTCAAGGGGTGTCTGTTGTGGGGAGGGGAAGGGAAAGGCGATTGTAAGCCGCTCTGAGACTCTGAGTGAAGGTCAGGGTATAAATCCAATCTCTTCTTCTTTTGAGAGTCAAAGCTCCCTTTGGACTGATGAAGGGAATTTCGACTCTCCAAAGCTTACCCCCTGAAAATCTTTGTTGATCTCTAAGGGCCTACTGGACTCAAATCTAGCTCTTCGACTGCAGACCAACAAAATCACCCTCTGAAAATAATCTTAACATAATTAAGAACTACTTTAAGCATCCATGGATCGGAAGAGCCATGGGTCAAACATGTCCATCTTGTCAATAGAGCTCAAGGTAGTCAATGATATTGTCCAATATAATTATTGATGAATTTGCCTTATTGAAAGCATGAAAAGTACAACTGTAAAAAAGGTCATACACATCATGTAGTTTTATTCTGCATTTTAAAGTAATTAATTAATTATCTTATGCTAGGCAATCCGAAGATTGTCTGGCAGCCTGAAACGCTAGCTCTTTTGTGTGTGTGGCAAAATAGGTTTGTTTTTTGGGCTGAAAGGACTGTGACTAGCCCAAGGTCACCCAGCTGGCTTCACGTGGAGGAGTGGGGAATCAAACCTGGTTCTCCAGATTAGAGTCCACAGCTCTTAACCATGACACCAAACTGGCTGTCTAATTTTTTAAAATATTTTTTTAATTATGTTGCCTTTGACAACGTTATTTTTAAATTATTTTTTTAAAATAAAGAGAAGTACTGGCCTGCTTATACATTATTTGACTGTGTGGAGATTTCATGACTAAAATAAATGTGTTGTTATTATTTTGGCTTATTGTGATTTATGCATTAACCATTTTACCGAAACAACCGTTGTGCAAATATAGGGGGCGGGGCACAGTTTTATATTCTTACCTTGCGCATAAAATTAACTCGTTATGGCTCCAGATGGCAGCCACTTCCACTGGCCAGGCCTATGAAGCAGTTGGGGAGGGGGGATAAAACAAGCCAAGAAGAGGAAGTGGGACAATTCTTGGTAGCAGCAGAAGTGCCTGGGGACAGGAAGAGGAACAAAGTGACGCAAATCTCTTTCCCTCTCCATTCTGAGGCTCAGCAAAGCCCTACTTCCAGGGAAACAAAGGGTGGGATGGGTGGGCGGCCAGGGGGAGACACTCCCCAGCACTGGAGAAGGTGGTACCTCACAGTCCGCGTTTCTCACTGACACTCAAGACGGACTAATGAATAGCCCTGACCTGGATAGCCCAGGCAAGGCCAGTCTCATCAGATCTCAGAAGCTAAGCAGGGCCGACCCTGGCAAGTATTTGGATGGGAGACCTCCAGAGAATACCAGGGGCAGGAGGCAGAGGCAGGCTATCAAGCCACTTCTCTGAAACATCCTCTATGCCCCAGTAGGAGTCATTAGAGGTTGCCATGACATCCAGGCACATACACACACACATATGCAAAAACTACCAAAAGAGAGAGAGAAAGAGAGAGAGAGACACACACACACACAGACTAAAGAATGAGAAGGCGGAGCAAATGCATACAAGGAACAATGCAAAACCAAACAAAAAACTATCAGGAGACAAAAATCACTGTGGTTGGAGTGTTGAGACAAGGATCTGGAAGATTCTGGGCTGGAATCCCAGCTCTGCCTGGGAAGATGGCAGGGTGGTCTTGTGCCAGTGAATCCCTCTGCCCGACCCACCTCTCAGGGTTGTTGTGAGGATAAAATGGAGGGGACGAGAATGACGGAAGCCACTTTGGATCTCCACTGGGGAGCAAGGTAGGGTATAAATGAAGTCCATGAATAAAACAAGGGATCCGTTGGAGCAGGAGCGCAGCTCCGGGAGTGAGGAGCCCAGGGGGTGGGCACATGTCCAAGCCCCGCCCCCTCCTCGGCTTCCCCGAGCAGTGCAGAGGCGCAGCGCCCCGGGGAAAGCCCTGCTAGCGTCTTTATTGTTTTTAATGTTTTGTTTTAATATTGATAATTTTATCATTGTTCCTTTTATGACTGTGTGCTGCTTTTCCAGAGACTTGCTCAAGGTGGCATAGAAATTTTCTAAGTATACCATTTTTTATCTGGGCACATGGCACATAAGTACTGGAGAAATTTCACCAACCCTTCAGCAGCTTCCACCCCGTCAGTTTGGTGTAGTGGTCAGGAGTTGGACTCTAATCTGGGAGAACCGGGTTTGATTCCCCACTCCTCCACATGCAGCTGCTGGTGTGACCTTGGGCCAGTCACAAATCCTCTCAGAGCTGTTCTCTCATGAGCAGTTCCCAAAAGACCTCTCTCAGCCCCACCTACCTCACAGGGTGTCTTGTTGTGGGGAGGGGAAGGGAAAGGGATGGGTGGTGCACATGTCCTGGGTATCTCAAGTCTACTTGAAACCTGGTGGTTTCAAGGGAGCAGGAAGAGAACGAGGGTGTGTTCTTTACACTTATTTTTATTGCACAAAGTACTGGATGGGGAAGGGAATGGAGGAAGAGCAGGTCAGTTTCACTCACCTGTGGAGTGGAGCCTGAGGGGTGGGTGTTGCCTTCTGACACACTTCTGGTATGTTAGGGTGCGTGGCATATGTAAATGAGTTATGCAAATGAGTTATGCTAATGAGCTCCTGCACCTCTTTTTCTACGAAATGACCCCTGAATAAAAATATCATAACACACACACACAAGAATGGCAAGAATAAAATAAAAATTGACACTTTCACAGACACACACGAAGCTGCCTTATATGGATTCAGACCCTCGGTCCATCAAAGTCAGTATTGTCTACTCAGACTGGCAGCAGCTCTCTGGGGTCTCAGGCAGAGGTCTTTCCCATCACCTATTGCCTGGTCCTTTTTAATTTGGAGATGGTAGCGATTGAACCTGGGACCTTCTGCATGCGAAGCGGAGGCTCTTCCACCGAGTCACAGTCCTGCCCCAGATGTTCCAGCTGGAATCCTATTCGTTTTCTTTAAACAATGTTCTCCTGAACAGTTCTGTGAGGTATTTCAAAGCGATACACATGGGCTTTTACAGCTGTTCAACACAGCTTTGATTCCCTCTTATCACGATGGAAAACCACAAGGCACTTTGTTGAACAGAACTCTAGAATCTATTATACCAGTTTTGGCCACTTGAGGGGGGTACACCCTCTCTTTCTCAGGGTTCCTTGCCGCAAAAGGCATTATGGGGTTTCAATGCTTTTACTTTGGCCTTCCATGAACTAAAACCCACTTTGCCAGATGGATGAACTGTTCTCTCTCAACACACATGGGAAAAGGGGGGGGGGGGAACAGGGAAGGGAGGGGCAAAAGGCCTTGAAATAAAGATTTGCAATTGGAAGTTGCCTTGCAAAGCTGAGAAACATAACAACCCTCCAGACTCGGGACTGAAGCTCCTTTTAGTCTATTTCCCACCGTAGCCAACCAGATGTCTTTGGGAAGACCCCCAAAGGGCAGGAAGGCAATCACCATCCCTCCTGAAGCTTCCAAGTGGTACTGAGAGTTACGTTGCTTCTAAATATGGAGGCTTTAGCCATCACGGTTAGTTCTGATTGAGGACAGGTCTATCCTCCGTGAGTTCATTTAAAAGCCGTCTAAGCTAGTGGTTGTGAGTTCCACAAGTGGATTATGCATTTTGTGCATAGATGAACATAGGAAGAGCCCTGCTGAATCAGACTAATAGTCCACCTAGTCCAGCATCCTGTCTCACACAGTGGCCAAGCAGTTCCTCTGGAGGGCCAACAACAGGGCACATAGAGGCCGAGGCCTTCCCCTGATGCTGCCTCCTGGCTCTGGGATTCAGAGGATTAGTGCTTCTGAAAGGGGAGGTTCCCCTCAGTCACCATGGCTGTGAGCTCAAGATCTTTTCCCCTCTTACTCGCAGCAAATTCAGACCCCATTAGGCTATACTTGAAGCTGGGATCTTTTTGTCCCAGTGTAAACCAACTTCCTCTTGTCTCTCCCGAATGAATACGACTCTCTAGTTCTTCACAAAGAAATAGCACAGATCAGATCACAAAGAAATACAACAGACAACAGCACTGTTGATCATCCCCGTACCCATTTGGTTATCCTTAGGCTGCCTGATGAAGCAAAAACCCTGTGCCCCGACAAAGAGGGCTCCTGTCCATGAAACATTATGCCACAATAAACCTGCCAGTGAAGGTGCCACAAGGCTTTTTAGCTGAACAAAAATCTTTGGCTTGGAAAGTGAGCGGTTCCCACAACATATAAACCCAAGTGAAAATAATGGTTCACCTCAGTCAGACACAAGATGTGTTTATACGGCAGAGGGATCGAAAAGTGGGTCTGAGGTGGGGGGCGGGAAGAGACACCGCAAGCTCGCAGCCTTCGTTCTCCCTGTGTTTCCACATGGGAGACATAAAAGAGCGATATACAGGGGCTCAGCTTCCTTGAGAGCCAGTTTGGTGTAGTGGTTAAGTGCGTGGACTCTAATCTGGGAGAACCGGGTTTGATTCCCCACTCCTCCACTTGCACCTGGCTGGATGACCTTGGGCAAGCCATAGCTCTGTACCAGCTGTTCCCTCAAGGACAGCTTGGGAAAGAGCTCTCTCAGCCCCACCTGCCTCACAGGGTGTCTGTTGTGGGGAGGGGAAGGGAAAAGGAGTTTGTAAGCCGCTCTGAGACTCCCTTGGGGAGTGGAGGGCGGAGTATAAATCCAATCTCTTCTTCTTCTTCTTGGCACAGAACCATTTCTAAAATGGGATTGGGGTGTGAAACATACGCCCACGTGCTGGGTTTTTAAATTCCATGACACCCCCCCCCCCAATGTAAAGGAAAAAGATGTATCCACATTTCTCAGAGGTCTCCAACTAGTGTTCCCTCTAAGCCGAGTTAGTGTGAGCTAGCTCGCAGTTCTTTTAGTCTCCGGCTCACACGTTTTTGTCTTAGGTCAGGAAGGAGGGCTCCAGAGCAAACTGATTCCCGCAGTAGCCAAACTGCTCACTCACAACTTTAAGGCCAGCGGTTCACAAAGTAGAATTTTTGCTCACAAGACTCCACGGCTTAGAGGAAACCTGGCCTCCAACGCGGTGCCTGTGCGTGCCATGATGGTGGCTCGGCGATGTGTTTCCTGGTGCCCGTCATCCCCTCTGTCTGCAGGGACCACCGATCTGGAAACTGCTGCCTCCCCTGTGGAACCTCCCAACAGTTTGTGATCGTGCTCAGGCATTTTGTGGCGGTGCCCAGCAGTGTTCACGCTAAGCTGAGTTCGTGTGAGCTAGCTCACAGTTTTATAGCCTCTGGCTCACACGTTTTCGTCTTAGCTCAGGAAGGACGGCTCCAGAGCAAACTGATTTATGCAGCAGCCAAATCGCTCGCTCACAACTCTCATGCCAGTAGCTCAGAAGGCAGAATTTTTGCTCACGAGTCCCCACAGTTTAGAGGGAACATTGGTGCCCAGTGTGTGCGTATGTGCGTATTAAGTGCCATCAAGTTACTTCCAGTTTCGGGCGATCCTACGAATGAACGACCTCCAAAATGTCCTGACCTGGATAACCCAGGCTAGCCCGATCGCATCAGATCCCGGAAGCTAAGCAGGGTCAGCCATGGCTAGTACCTGGATGGGAGACCTCTAATGAAGCCCAGGGCTGCTACACAGAGGAAGGCAATGGCAAACCGCCCCTGTACGTCTCTTGACTTTAAAAGCCTATGCGGTTGCAGTAGGTCGGCTGCAACTTGATGGCACTTTCCACCGCCACCAAAACGTCCTACCATTAGCAGCCTTGCTCAGGTCCTGCCAAGGGAAGGTGGTGGCTTCCATGATGGAGCCAGTCCATCGCCTGTTTGGTCTTCCTCCCTTCCACCTTTCCTAGCAGTCTTGTCTTTTCCAGTGACTCTTGCCTTCCCCTCATGTGACCAAAGTTTGATCACCTCATTTTAGCCCTTTTAGCTTCTTGGGGTGATCTAAGTGCTCAGTACCACTCCTCAAAATTCCCCCTACATCCAGCGGTTCAAGAAAGTCAGGGAGGTATTTCTGGATCTATGGCCACAACCAATACAATCCCAGTCAAGACGAACTCTGGAGGTTATGATATTTGCTGCCCGCACTGCAATAGCTTCCTACTGGAAAAATCCCAAACCTCCATCTATACAGCTATGGTACGAGAAGTTATGGGACCAATACTTAATGGAGAATATCACACTTAAATTAAATGAATCTTCTATGAATCCGGTTAAGTCTAAATTCAACGAAAAATGGAAACCAAGTATAGATTTCCTTACCCGTGAAAAAGCTATACCGAAAAGCTGGGTAGACTTTCAAGGATGGATGTGAGTACTCGTCTTCCATTTATGGTATTTCCTAAAGTTACACTAATTGTTGACTGCTATTTTAATGACACTCATCTAGTTTATCTTACATAGTGTTTAAGTTTTCATTCTTGACGTTTCACAGGCTAAGCTGGGAAGTTTTACTAGTTTTTTCAATGATTGTTCATTCAGCTGTTCTCACCTACTTTCTTTCTCATTAAGGTACAGAAACTGTACAAAAGTTGTATCTGTACTGGAAGTAATCATTTCAAGTTGGTAAACATGGCAAGGAAGTTTCCTGTTTCCTGTAATGCTCACTCTGTTTGCACTACCACTATTATATGGAATGGATTTTTCCTTTTTTTTTGTATTTACACTGTTCTTGCTTGTACTTTCTTTGTGAAAGTAAAATAAAATAAAATAATTAATTAAAAAAGAAAAAGCCAGGGAGGAACCCCTGAAACCTCTCCTGTGAATACATAAATTAAAGTGTCATTGAGTCACAGCTGACTTATGGCGACCCTGTCGGGTTTTCAAGGCAAGAGACATTCCGAGGCGGTTTGCCCTCACCTGCCTCCGCGTTTCCCTGATCCTGGGGTTCCACGGAAGTCTCCCATCCAAATCCTAACCACCCAGGGCCAACCCCGCTTAGGCTCTGAGATCAGGCTAGCTTCGGCTACCCAGGTCAGGGCATTACATATGTAGACTCACTCACACAATGCATCCTTATTTATACGTGAACCCAGGGCTTCTTTTGTAGAAAAAGCCCAGCAGGAGCTCATTAGCATAATAGGCCACTGACAGCGCAGCTCATTCGCATATTCGGTGGGGGCTGGGAAAGCACAGGGCAGGCATGGAAGTTTGTCTCCCCCCCCCACACACTTCTCCGCCCCACTTCAGCATTGCCTTTCTAGTCTACCCCCCCCTCCAAACCAGACGGCCAGGGAAAGGCGCTGCTGAAGTGCCTGGGATCGGAAAGCATGGCCTTTCTAGTCTCCTACCCACCCCTCCACCAGACCTCTGGGAAAGGCTGCTGAAGCGTCAATTTCACTCTCAACTGACTGGCCAGACTGAAATCGACAAGGACATCCCAACCGCTCCCCAGAGGGAAAGAGGGCATTTTAACATGCGGCCTTTCCCTCTTGTGTGTAACATGGGGAGGGCAGCGTGCTTTGCGGCCACGCATGCCAGAGGTTTTGGTTGTGGGCGTGGCCTACTCAGGAGCCGGCCGGAACTCCGTTCCTGGGCGTTCCTGCCCCAAAATCGCCCTGCCTGCGCCTACACACCTGTGGGTGCGCCATGCGTGTTGACCGGCCCCCACCTGTAGGCCGCTGGGAGCCCGGGAGGCGGCGAAGTTCCTCTGCCTGAACGCCCGGAGGAAGCGGAGCGGACGCTAGAGGGAGCCGCAGCCTCTGCCCGGATGGCCGCCCGCCTTCCCTTTCTCCTCCTGCCGCTCCCATAGAGCGCATGGAAGCGGCTCCCGAGCGCGCGTTTCTTGCGCCCGGGCAGGCGAGACGGCTCTGAGCGCGGCAGCCCGACGCCGGCTGGCCTGGCCCCGCAGGGAGGGAGACAGGCAGGCAGGCAGGCAGGCAGGCAGGAGGACCGGCTAGCCCCCGCAGCCCTGGCCCGCCCTCGGCTTCTCCCGCTCCCTCGGCGGCGGAGCCTCGCCTTCCCCTCGCAGCCTCCCCGGCCGAGCAGAACAATCGCCAGCTGCAGACCGTTGCGCGCCGCCGCCGCCTCCTGCTCCTTCCCTCGCGGGCGGCGGGGGGTTTCTGGTTGCAGCGGGAACAAAGGAGCGGCGGCCCCCCCCCAACTCCGCCTCCGCCGCCTCCGCCTCTCCCCCCTCCCCAGCCCGCTGGACTCCCGACGGGTGCTGCAGCCGCCGCCGCACTTGTGGCCGCCCCGCTCTGCCTCCTGAAGATGCCTCGGCTGATGCCGCCGGCGCCCCGCGGCCAGGCAGGGCTGCTGGCGCTGCTGCTCCTCCTGCTGGCGGGCCGCGCCGCCCTGGTAAGTGCCCCACCGCCACCGCCACCCCCGGGCCGCCGTGCCCTCCCTCCCTCGACGGCTTCCAGCCTCCACGGGGCTCCGGGACGCTGGGGAGGCAGCGGCTCTGCCGCCGGGACCCGGGCAGGGTCTTTGCCTCCGGATCGCGCGCCTGCCTCGGCCTCCTTTCCCCAGGGATGCTCGGCGACGCGTCCCTCCACCTCCACGCCCCCCCCCCCCCCGGTGTCCATTCCCTCTCTACGGGGGACGTCCGTTCATCACAAGTGGCTTCTCTGGGGAGGAGTGGGCTGGGCAGGACCCGGCCTCTCGGCGGGTTGCTTCTCTCCCGCTCTTCCCGGGCACCGCCCCCCCCCCCATCCCCGGGGACTGCTGACCTGCAGGGTTTCCTTGCAAGGGGATCTGGCGGTGCCCTGAAGGCGGAAGGCGCAGCCTGCCTTCTCAAGCAGGCACGGTTGGGGGGCGAGCCCCGCTATGGGGGGCTTTCCTCCTTGGTTAAAAAAAAAAAAGAAGTGCTTTCGGCGGGGGCCTGAGTTCGAGCGTGCCTGCCCACAAGGGGGGCGCTCTCTGTTCAGTGGGGCGGACTCCTCGGTTGCAAAGCAGACCCCCCCCCCCCACACGCCACCAGCAAGAAGGCAGGGGCTCGGCCTCATAGCCTGATGCACTCGGCCGCTACATCCTGCCGCGTTCCGCAGGGCCTGGCTCCCGTGCCCGCCTCTTCAGATGCAAGCAGCCGGAGAGGGAGGGAGGGAGGGGAGTGGGTGGGTATGTGTGCGCGACCCCCTCCCATTCATCTCTGCAGCCGTTGCAATCTCCCGTGCATTGTTCCGCCTAGCCCTCCTGGCTTCCTAAGGCCGGCCCCGTTCTTCTGGAGTGGGGTGGGGGGTGGGGGTGGGGGAAATTGCTGGGTATTGCAGGCGGGGGGGGGGGACCGCGGTGGCTTTTGGATGTCATTTGAAGGTCGGCCGGGGAAAAACGGGTTACACATTCCCCCTCCCCCACCCCCACCCCAAACTTCCATGCTGGCCTGAGGAAGGGGGTGTGTGTTTCTGTGTGTACAGATGTAGGTGCTCTGCGATCAGACTTGTTGGCTTGGGAGGGCTGGAGCTGCAGAGAAATGCTGGGGCGGAGGCCTGGAGCCCTAGGCCCGGCTTTTCAGCTCATCCCTTTTCCGCTTTCTGCGTGGGAGGGGGCGGGCTGGCCCTGGGGAAGGCTCATTAATGCCCTTGGGCTGGTGCTTCCCCAAGGCTTGCATTCCTTAGGGATTGCCATGCCCCTCCGACAAGGGTGAAGATGTGGGGGGCGTGGGGTGACCCGGAAATGGGGGGAGAGCTCCACAGCGTTGGGGTCAGGGAGGTGACCTGTGCCTCCCGGTGTGGAGCAAACACCAGTCTGAGCGGTTGGAAATCAAGGTGCTGCAAATGTCATTTCCAGTAAATCTCGTGCAGATATCATTTCTAGCAAGGTCTCCTTGACTGCTGGTTCCCTGGGCCCTGGAGGGGCTGTGGCTCAGTGACAGGGCATCTGCTTGGCATGCAGAAGGTCCCAGGTTCAGTCCCCAGCATCTCTGGTTGAAAGGACCAGGTAGTGGGTGACGGGAAAGACCTCTGCCTGAGACCCCGGAGAGCTGCTGCCAGTCTGAGTAGACACTACTGGCCTTGATAAACTGGTGGTCTGAGTCAGGATAAGGGAATTTCCCTCTGGCTCCGTGGAAGAGTCTTTGCTTTGCCTGCAGAAGGTCCCAGGTTCAACCCTTGGCATGTCTCGTTGGAAGGCTCAGGGTAGTAGGCGCTAGGAAAGACTTCTGCCTGAGACCCTGGAGAGTCACTGCCAGTCTGAATAGAGCGTACTGACTTGATGGAGTGATGGTCTGATTCAGTGTAAAGGCAGCTTGGTGGGCTCATGTGGATGGGCAGACAAGGGTTAACGGCCTGCTCTGTGGTTGTGTGTCCCATCCATTCTAGAAGAACATCGGGTTTAGGAGCCACCCTACTTGGCTTGCTTGGTGGTTACCGCCCCCTTCCCTACCCCTGTTGAGCTAAGGATCAGCAAAGGCAAAGTGTTGCTGATGGAATCCAAGATCAGAAAGCCCACCGTTTTTAATGAAAAAAAATGTCTCTAGGAAGAATCAGTGTAATTTACACTGTGTAAAGCCTGAAATGTCTTGGGTCCAAAGTATGATGAGCTTGCCAGCAGTGGGGCGTGGCTCTGGGCATCTGCACTGGCTGAAATTTGGGGTTGACACATGAAGAAGAAGAAGAGATTGGATTTATACCTCACCCTTCACTTGGAGTCTCAGAGCGGCTTACGATTTTCCTTCCCTTCCTCTCCCCACAACAGGCACTCTGTGAGGTAGGTGAGGCTGAGAGAGCTCTTTTGAGAACTGCTCTTTCGAGAATGGCTCTGAGAGAACTCTGGCTTGCCCAAGGTCACCCAGCTGGCTTCATGTGGAGGAGTGGGGAATCAAACCTGATTTTCTCAGATTAGAGTACGCACTCCTAACCACTAGAACAAACTGGTTTTCTTAGCTGTTCTCTCCAAGGTATAAAGCATCTTCAATCAGATGTGGTACTGTTGGTACAATCTTTTGGGCCTTCTGGGTCATTTCAAAATAAACCTTTTCTGGGAAACCTTTGCAAATACCAGAGATACCTTAAGGCTTTTTTTTTTTTTTTACAATTTCCATCTGATTTCAAGGATTGCTGCTGTAGCTTAAGTGTGTACCTTAGTGTGTACCTGATGGCCCACTGAAGGGATCTTCAAGAGTTCTATGTACTTCGCCTAATGAAGTGAAGTGTGTTTAAACCAGATGCAGGGCTTTCTCAGTGGTGGCACCTATGTTGTGCCAGTGTTTCATCTAAGCTGTGCGTGTGAGCGGCTGCTCATTAACACAGGAAGCCCCGCTCAACAGCAGTCTGGAGCCGCACAGGGTCTTGCACTGCCCTTTGCCCGTTTTAAGATTACAGCAGTTATATTCTGCTCAGGATGTGAACTGCTCTGATTAGTGGGAGGAAAAAACGAGAAGGAACATTGGTTACGGCAGGATTGCCAAAGTTTTTCGAACACTGTCCTTTAGAAATAACGCCACCCCAGCCAAATATAGGTTAAAAGCAGGGCCTTTGAAAAGGAGGAGCAGCCCAGCAGTCACCCACATCAGACGAAGAAACAACGTTTAAACACCTTCCAGACTACACAAGTATACATAAATCTGGAAGTTAAAAAACCACCTGAATGCATGGAACCTAAATGCACGGAAGAATGAAAAATGTTGTTGCTTGGTGCCTTACAAGAAACAACCATGGTATGCAAGGTCCATGCTAATCTTCTCTGTATTGTTCCAGTTTTAGTATAGGTGCTGCCGAATTGGATGGTTTTTTTGGGGGGGGGGGGAATTTTTTCTTTCCTTTGTTGTCAGGACCCAGGTACTTCAGGGAAGGAGGGTGTAGAAGAGGTCCTTCTCCTGTGGTACGGGGTAGGTTCCAAAATATTTTGGGGGGGCGGTTCTCTGATCAAACCTAAAATGTAATGTTGACCTTCCCTGCCCTGATTTCCTGCTGATACTTCCCTTGATTTTTTAAAAAAATCTGTTTATTAGGTTTTATATTATACAGTACAAGCAAAGACATCAAGCAAGGTACATATCGTCAAGAACTCAATACCGTGACAGTTAATCCTTACTTGTTCGATGGACAGGGGGGAAATTGAATAAACACACCTATTCATTAGCCTAGTCTGGGGTCCTTGACCTTATTTGCCTAACTCAGGGGGGTTTTTTGGTAGAAAAAGCCCAGCAGGAACTCGTTAACATAATAGGCCATACCACTGACCTGCACAGCTTATTAGCATATTAGTCCACACCCCCGTGTTACCAGAAGAGTGGTCATCCAGCCACACCCACCTTTTGCTTCTTATTCTGTTTACCTTGTTTGTTGTCAAAACCCAGAAGCAGGAATTAATTTGCATGTTAGGCCACATACCCCTAATGTAGCCAGTCCAAATGAGTTTCTGCTGTTGGGTGTGGCCTATTATGCTAATGAGTTCCTGCTGGGTGTGGCCAACTCAGGAGCCAGCCGGAACTCTGTTCCTGTGCGTTCCTGCCCCAAAATAGCCCTGGCCTAACTGTTCCCAATCTTAAACAGAGTGCTATGCTAGTGGGAATAGTGAACTTACGTATAAAACTTTTCTGCAAAAGGGTACCATTTATCAAGCGGATTTTTGAGTTCCCTCTCTCCTACTACAGGGTCGAAGTATACTAAACACTTTTCTTCTAGAAAGTAGTCCCAAACCTTGTTCCACCATTGATGAATGAGGGTTTTTTTTCCGTTTTTCCAGTTTCTAGCTATTATCGATTTGCAGCTGCAATAAGTATTATGATTAAGTCTTTGGTCATGTTAGAAATTGGTTCTTCCTGCCATAGGTGTAGGAGTATTGTTTTGGGATCTTCCAGGATCTCATGTCCTGTTATTGTCTTGATTTGTAACAGGACTTCCCTCCAAAAGCTTGAAATTACTGCACAAGACCACCAATTATGCAAGTAGGTCGCCTTGTGGCTTCATCTTTTCCAGCATAGTGGTGAGTTTTTGGTGCTAAAGTAGGATAGGTTTATCGGGGTGATATACCAGCGGAGAAGAGATTTGGTTAGGACTTCCTGAATGGCTAGTGACTTGGTGCGTTTGAATACTTCCCTTTTTTTTTTGTTAGGGGGGAGTGATATGTATGTAGAATGTATTAAATAAATGTATTATTATTATTTTTTTTTTAAAAAGGAACCGGCCCGGTGCCCGGCAAGCTTTGGTAGGGAAATCGGTCTCTCAGCCTTTTTGTTTAAAGACAACCATTTTAGTCAGGGGTCATTTTGTAGAAAAAGAGGTGCAGGAGCTCATTAGCATAACTCATTTGCATATGCCACACCCCCTGACATACTGGAAGTGTGTCAGAAGGCAACACCCACCCCTCAGGCTCCACTCCACAGGGGAGTGAAACTGACCTGCTCTTCCTCCATTCCCTCCCCCATCCAATATTTTGTGCAATAAAAAAGCGTAAAGAACACACCCTCATTCTCTTCCTGCTCCCTTGAAACCACCAGGTTTCAAGTAGACTTGAGATACCCAGGACATGTGCACCACCCATCCCTTTCCCTTCCCCTCCCCACAAGAAGACACCCTGTGAGGTAGGTGGGGCTGAGAGAGGTCTTTTGAGAACTGCTCATGAGAGAACAGCTCTGAGAGAACTTCTGACTGGCCCAAGGTCACACCAGCAGCTGCATGTGGAGGAGTGGGGAATCAAACCCGGTTCTCCCAGATTAGAGTCCAACTCCTGACCACTACACCAAACTGATGGGGTGGAAGCTGCTGAAGGGTTGCTGAAATTTCTCCAGTACTTGTGTGCCATGTGCCCAGATAAAAAATGGTATACTTAGAAAATTTCTATGCCACCTTGAGCAAGTCTCTGGAAAAGTAGCACACAGTCATGAAAGGAACAATGATAAAATTATCAATATTAAAACAAAACATTAAAAACAATGAAGTCCCTAGCAGGGCTTTCCCCGGGGCACTGCGCCTCTGCACTGCTCAGGGAAGCCGAGGAGGGGGTGGGGCTTGGTCATCTGCCCGCCCCCTGGGCTCCTCACTCCCGGAGCTGCGCTCCTCTGTGCTCTCACTCCAACGGATCCCTGATTTTAGTTATTTCAGTACTTCTTTACTCCATTTGTACCCCGCGTTTCTCCCAAATGGGGACCCAAGGCAGCTGACGTCACTCTCCCCTCCTCCATTCCCCTCTCGTCACAACAACCCTGTGGCGGTAGGTTAGGCTGAGAGAATCTGACTGGCCCAAGGTCACCCAGAAAGCTTCCATGGCAGGAGTGGAGATCCGAACCCGAGTCTCTCAGGTACTAGTCTGACCCTTGGGACTAGTCCGCTACACCCCACTGGCTCTCAATATAAGAATAGCAAGGATAATGACAACGGTGGGCAGAAAGGGTGGGATACAAATTTTATAAGTCAAATCAATAGTGACTCTGGTCTTCCTTGGTGGTTTCTCATCCAAGTACTAAGCATGGCCAACCCTGCTCAGCTTCCAAGCTCTGGCAAGGTCAGGTTAGTCGGGGCGATTCAGGCTCCTACCCCACAAAATTGTAAAGTAGGCAATTTACAACCCGTTGGGCTCAGATTTCGCTGGACTTGTGAATTGGGGTTTTTTCTTTCTCTGAGCGTGATTTATAACCTGCCTTTCTGGGGGGGGGGTGTGTGCCTGAAGGTGGCTGTTTTGTCACATCAATATTTATAAAGAGAGATGGCTGGGCATACCTGGGGGATCTCTTGATCCTGCAGGAACTTTATCTAGTGATAGCCCAGGTGGGTCACCAAGTTTCCTACTGAATAGAATAAAAATAGATTGTTCGCACCCTGCTTTCAAAATGTTGTGAGAACCTGTCATGCCTTCAGGAATGTGGGAAGTTTCAGGGAGACGTGTGGGAGGTGCGTCTATTTTTTTTCTCGTTCCTTATAAGTCCTCCAGCGGATGTTTGCCCATAAACAACTGTCTGTGAAACCACATTGTTTTTTTTCTCCTTGAAGAAAGTTTCTCCTGTGCTCTGGATGGTTGTTTTTCACAGTTCGGCCCCTTCGCGCTTCACCTTCCTTTTTTCTAGTTTAAGGCCCTCTTTATTTTTTTGAGGAAAAAAACATTCCGCCAGGAGGGAGTTGTAACAGGCCTCTGCCTTGATGGAGGGTTTATTTTAAACACCAGTCATCGCGCTGCATATTTTAATGCTGACTTGGCCTCTGGTTAGTTTCCACAGTGGGCCTGGGGATCGTGTTTTACTGTTGGGAGGTTTTGTAAACCAGCGGAGGTGATAGCTGGTCCAGGCCGAAAAGGGCCTCCGTTGTGGGTCCTAAATGAAACAATTGTGGTTAGGATCTGAGGGTCCTGTATCTCAGGCCATGATAGAGTTGGGCATGGGTGCTCATTTGAAATGGCCTCAAACAAGATTGTAGAGTCGTGGTTCTCATCCCATGGCAGGGGACCCTCGGGTAGGTCATGGGGAATGGGGAACTTGGCGGCTTGTTCTTCTTCCAGTGAAAGTGGGGTTGCCAGTTCCAGGATGGGAAATCCCTCGTGATTTTGGAGGTGGAGCCTGAGGAGGGTGGGGATTGGGGAGGGGCTTCAGCAGGGGTGGGGGTATAATGCCTTAGAATCCACATTCCAGAGTGGCCATTTTCTCCAGCTTGGTGTAGTGGTTAAGAGCGGCGGACTCTAATCTGGAGACTTGGATTTGACTCCCCACTCCTCTGCATGAAGCCAGCTGGGTGACCTTGGCTCCATCACAGTTCTCTCAGAGCTGTTCTCCCAAGAGCAGTTCTCTCAGAGCTCTCTCAGCCCCACCTGCCTCACAGGGTTGTCTGTTGTGCGGAGAGGAGGGGAAGGCGATTGTAAGCCTCTCCAAGACTCCTTAAGGTAGCGGAGAGCAGGGTATAAAACCAACTCTTCTTCTTCCGGGTGAACTGATCTCTGTCGCCTGGAGATCAGTTGTAATCCCAGGGAATCTCCAGCTGGCACCTGGAGGCTGGCAACCCTAGGTGGAAGTGAGGCCTAGGCGGCTTGGGGTGAGCCTGGGGGCAAAGCATCAGAATCAAAAAGGCAAGGGGGTGTGTCGGATTAGGGTCTGGGGGGGTCCCAGTTTGGATCTCTTCTCTACTGTGATGAAGCTTGCTGGGTTACCTTGGGCCATGCCTTTTGCCTTTACCTCACGAAGTTGCAGGCAGGAAGTGCCCTTTTATGCTGTCCTGAACTCCCTGGTGGAAAAGTGGGATCAAAATTTGTTAGGTGCTTAATACATATGACCAAACCCCTGCAGCTCCAAGTTGAAAAAATTCTGGAGATTCAGGGGTGGAGCCTGAGGAGGGGGTGGTTGGCGAAGGGGAGAGACCTCAGTGGGGTATACCGCCATTGAGCCCACCCTCCGAAGCAGCCGTTTTCTCCACGGAAACTGATCACTGTGGTCTGGAGATCAGTTGGAATTCTGGGAGATCTCCAGTCTCTACCTGGAGGTTGGTCGCTTTACCCTACCTCTAATGTTCCAAAGTCATTCCAGTGTGGTGCAGTGGTAGTGTCAGATTAGGGTCTGGGAAACCCAGGTTTGAATCCCCACTCTGCCTCAAAGCTATGACCTTGGGCTAGTCACACACTCTTGGCCTAACCTACCTCACAAGGTTGTTGTGAGGATAAAAGAGAGGAGAACGATGTAAGCTGCTTTGGGTGGGAGAAAGGTGGGATATAAATAAAGCCAATAAATAAATAACGTTGTGTCGGAAACGACAAGGTAAAAACCTATACATATAAATCACCTGTTCTGCACAAAGCACTTTGAGAAACATTTATACCCCCCAAGAACAGTGTTCCCTCTGAGCTGAGTTAGTGTGAGCTAGCTCACAGTATTTAGCCTCCGGCTCACACGTTTTTCTTAGCTCAGGAAGGAGGGCTCCAGAGCAAACTGATTTATGCAGTAGCCAAATTACCCGCTCAGAACTTTAATGCCAATAGCTCACAAAGTAGGATTTTTTGCTTTGAAGGCTCCATAGCTCAGAGGGAGCATTGCCCCCCCCCCCCAGCCTCTCCAATTCCACGAAGCATCCAAGTGACCCCCTCATGCTGATAACCCCTTCGCATCACGTTCTCCTAGACTTGCTTCCTTTTTCTGGAGTTAATTTTGGGTTCTGCAAACTTGGCATTCTTCCCATCCGGACAGTGTCAGCTGTCTGCTGGTGATGATTAGCAGTCTGAGGGGGGGGGTGAATGAATGACCCTTGCTGGATATATCTCCACGTGTACAAGTGAGGCAACACAAGCCTATAGCGGAGACCGGTGAGAAGTTCACCCATCGCCTCTGGGACCTTTGCCTTAAGCGCCATGGTTATCGGTTTGCGGCAGCCAACTCAGGGGGTGTGTGGTTGGAACTCTAGGGGTTGGATCCTCCGTTTTCATTCTTTTGAAGTAACAGCTGTTCTGCCAGTGGAGAAGTGTTTCCATTGGTGGAGGAGGGGAGTGTGATCTTTGTCCATTTCCCCGCCCTTTCTAGATCCCCACTTTGCCCCACCTCCACTTCCCATTGACCTGTAGGAGGCCAGTTTTGGGAGGTACAGAAGGCTACAAGGGGAGGTGGGGAAGTTCTAGTGTGGCGTCACTTAGGATCCCAGCCTGGATGCTTAATTTGATTTCAGAACGTCACCACGAGGCATGGCTTTCCCATTTCCCTGGTCAGAAATGTCCCCAACTTGGACGATTTTTTCGTATCAATAGGAAGAATACAGACAATCCTGAACAGGCAATTTTCTCTCCTGCAATGCAAAAGGAAGAGAGGCTTGGGGGGGGGACTCATTTGATGTGGCTCCCCTCCACTTGTGATTTGCAGGGGCATATAGAAAATCACGAGGGCCACGGTCGCTCAGAGGTTAAGATGCTGAGCTGCAGAGTGGAAGGTCAGTAGCCTGGCAGTTCGAGACCTGAGTGCTGCGTGACGGAGTGAGCTCCCGTCTCTGGCCCCGGCTCCTGCCAGCCTAGCAGTTCGAAAGCAAGAAATTGCAAGTAGATAAATAGGTACCTCTTCGGTGGGAAGGGAACAGCGTTCTGTGTGCCTTGGCGTCTAGTCCTGCCGGTTACATGACCATGGAAATGTCTACGGACAGTGCTGGCTCTTCTGCTTGGAGACGGGATGAGCACCGCCCCCTAGAGTCAGATCCGACTGGCGTTCGAGCAAGGGAAACCTTTACCTTTATAGAGAATCACACGAACAGTTCTCCACATGGTCGGGCACTCATGCAGAGAGCTGGGTTCACACTCGTCTTCTGTGAAGCCTGGCTCTCCATCCTGGACTTTTCTGCTGTGACTGCCAGGTTCTCACCAAGACTCTTGGGCAGGGGTGGGTTTCTCAGCCTTGCGACACGAGTCCCTTCTAACTGAAGGTGCCCGTGATTTGAACCCAGCCCCTTCCTTGCTTACCCTCTCACTGAGCATTGGTCCCTTGCCGTGGGACAGCTGTCTGCCTGATGGGCAGGAGAATAAGGCTGCTCCTCCATCCTAAGATTGTGAAGCTGCTCCAAACAGGTTGTGTTCCTGGCGGCTGCGAGGGCCCATTCAGGGCCACGCAGCTGTGAGTGGGTGCAGGAGAGCCAGTGAGGGGTATAGCAGTCAAAGGTTGCCTGAGCCGGCCCTTTAGGGAGGTGTGCCTTTTTCTCCCACTGCAGCCGCTTCCAAATATCACACTTAATCTTGCCCTGCGCCGTAGCGATGCTCACGGCGATCGAATCCATTGATTCGTGCCGCTCTCGCTGGAGTGGTTGCTGCCAAAGGTGTGCTTTGTGTAAGCGTCTGGGAATTAAGTGTTAACAAGCGCTTGTTAACAAGCGCTCTGGATCGGGTAGGACTACTCGGCAGTAGATGTTTTTCAGCCTCCAGAACCCTGCATTCTTTTTATTTGTTCTGGCAGGTGCACCGACGTAGTGGCGTTATGTTTTTCTGCATTTGGGGTGTTTGGAGGAGTGGAGGTGCGCTGTCTGTTGAAGCCTGGGCTTTAGATCCCCCCCCTAGAACTCACACCATGGGTCTTGAGGCTTTCAGTTTCAGGGAGAAAAGAAAATCTTTCGCTGCCCGCTCTTCCGTGGGTAGAACTATTGTCACCTTTTCCCGGCAGTTTTGTATCGACGGCTGTTACAGTGTAAGTGTCTGCTGGCTCATGTCCCTGTCTGGCCAGAGTTTCGATTTTGTTGTATAATACAATGCAATCGACATTTTTGGAGGGTATGCCAAAAAAGCACCTCGTTCCTTCCCCACTGCCCACCTGTGGCTGATAATATGTAGGACTCGAGCACATCCTGCAGATATGCGGCACACTGTGGAGGAACTGCATTTTTGTCCCACTTTTCCTTCCAGAATTTCAAAGCAGTGCATGGGATTCTCTGCATTTTAAATCCTCACTATGATCCTGTGATAGGTCAGGCTAAGCAGGTAAGATTGGCAAAAGGTCATCCAGTTGTGATCTGAAAGGCAGAATGAGCATTTGAACCCGAGCCTTTTCTTTTTGTGCTATCGTCACAGCTGATTTATGGCAACCACGTGGGGTTTTCGAAGCAAGAGATGTTCAGAGGTGGTTTGCCATTGCCTGCCTCTGTGTAGCAACCCTGGAATTCCTTGGAGGTCTCCCACCCAAATACAGATCAGGGCTGACCCCGCTTAGCTGCCGAGATCTGATGAGAGCGGGCTAGCCTGGACCATCCAGGTCATCTCTGTCTGTTAGGACTCCTGAATCCAGGCTCTGGAGCCAAATATGGCTCTTTAAGAAAGAAAATGGAAACTTTAAAGTAAGGTGTACTGGAGGAGGGAGGTGGAACGCCAGAACACGCAAAGGGAACGGCAGGCAGAGATTGTTATGGGACTGAAGAGCTTCTTAGAGATGTTTTGTAGAAAGAGAAACAATAGAGATGAATTTTTACCAGTAATCCAGATGCAAACCATGTGCAGGTATAGGCTGGCGCACTAAAATATTCACGCAGCGTGCTCCCGTGTATATTATGACTTCTTTTCAGACCTTGGGTTTGTTATAAAGGAGTCACAACGACTAGAGTTTGGACTGCCTGGATTTACATGGATTATTAATCTGGATGCCAATGATCAGTAATGTTTAAATTGTATCTTTTCAGTTACGCGGCTGGACTTTCTGACAGTGGCTCTTTCGTTGGCCTCCTTCTCTGAATGCTGATGTCCTTTGGTGCTTTGATTTTGAAAGGCTTTTGACCCCTGCATCAAACCGCTGTACCATCCCCAACCCCAAATGTTGCTGCCAGTCCCTCAGGGAGCACATTTCGTCCCTTTAAATCTATCGGGGGTGGACAATTTTCCAGAAAAATTTTGGATGATATATTGTTCTGTGGAAAATGTTCTGTCTCGCATATGTAAGTACAGTCAGTTTATTTACAGCTGTCAGGTTTGTTGTGCTGCAAATTAGTCCTGTGAGGTAAGCTAGATGCAGGATATAAAGCGTGGACAAAGCCCAGTGCTTGTACATGGTCCAGAATGTTCTCAGAAAACCTACCTCACCACTTGATCCCCACCCCAGTTTCTGGTGTTGTTAAGGGGGAAAGACCTCCTTGTGTAGGAGAGAGGTAGGAAAAAAGACCTTTCTCTCTGAAGAGAATGTTTGATAAGATAATTTGGATGGCTTCTGTAAATGAATAGAATCAGCTTGGGCCGAACTAGACGGGATGGTATCCTCAGGTCAAACCTTTGGAAGACGATGCCATTTTAAAGGCTAATGAGGCAATATAGGAATGCTGTCAGGGTCCAGCCCTAATAAAGGCCTGCGGTGCGATGGGCTGAGGCATTTGTTTTCCCCTCTTCACGCCTTTTCTGAAACAGCTGTGGTGTGTCTGTGTGTTCCCGTTTTGGGACTTGAAAGAACATGGTGGTGGTGGGAACAGGAGCACCCTAGCCGGCTGTGCTGTGGGAGTGGTTAGGGTTGGACTCTCATGGCTGTTTCATTGCTTCAAAATGGCGGCAGTGTTCACCAGTTGGAGCACCCTAGCCTGCTGCGCTGTGGGGGTGGTTAGGATTGGACCCTCATGGCTTTTTCATTGCTTCAAAATGGCGGTGGTGTTCACCCGTTGGGCCTGTGAACACCATCATGGGTAGTTTAGCCCTTTGTGAAGCGTCTCTAGAGGTGCTCTTTGCTTGGTTTACTGCTTCTCTCTCCCTCTGACTCAAATAAAGTTAGTGTATGTGTGTGTGTGTATATAAATCTTTCCCCTACATATGCTAATTTGAGTTTTTTACACTGAAATGCCAGGTTATTGTTGCTTGCTTTGGCAGCATGTATACTAGAATTGGGACGATACTGGGAAGGTTCCGTGCTGGGGGATTGAACCTAGGACCTTTTACTAGCATGACTTAGGTTTTATTTTATATGAACCTGCCTCCTATCAAATCAAGCATATTGGTCCATCTAGCACAGTACTGTCTACTGTGTCTAAGAGCAGCTCTTCAGGGGTTTGGACCGGCAGAACAAGGCCTTTTCCAGCATCTGCTACTTGAGATACTTTAACTGGGGCTTTCTGTGATGCTCTGTGACTGAACAATGGCTTTCCTTAAAAAAAGAAAATATTCTGGAGGAGCAACCGTCTCCCTTTCTCCTGCAAATGCTCCTTCCTTGTCTGTCCAAACTCAAGCACATTTTATCAAAAGGCAGTTAGCTCCTGGGGTGTTGTCTGCTATGAAACCACCAAAAGTCTGAAGAATATGGATGGGAGCGGCTGCGGAGTGAGTGGGCCAAACACGCTTTGCAGTGGACGAGACTGTTTGTCTCCCGCTACGAGCAGGTTGACATTATTTCCAACAGCCTTGTCTCCCTGCCAGCCAACAAACCGAGGGTTCTTGCCATTTCCAAACGCGTTTCTTTTTGTAAGCAGCTTTCCTGGCCTTTTCTCCTTAAATGGTTATTAGAATTAAAATAATCCAGCAGGCTTCAAAGGGAACCGGGGAAAACAACCCCCTCCCTCTCCACACAGAGAGCCTCCAAGTAGTCTGTAGCTAAATTACCTTCATAAGAAAAAGGCCTGTGCGACTTGTTACCTGCCTGGCCAAATATGGCATGGCAGATTCTCAAGCCTGTTCCAGCCTGGGCCAGCAAAAAGGATGTGGAGGCTCAAGAGGAATAGACGGCTGGTACCTCCGGTAAACCACCTCTGCTCATCTCTTGCCTTGAAAACCCCATAAGAAGTGGGCCTTACAACTTGAGCACAAACTCTATCAATCAACTTTTGTTGAAAAATAGTTTCCGTTCATAAGTTGCACGGCACAGGATGGAACTGTCCCTGATTATTTAGTGTCATCGGAAGTGTTTATTCTATAAACCCCAGATTTAGAGTGTGTTTTAATTTCTATCAGTTACATCAAGCGCTGACACAGAAAAAGCAACTGTCTTTATAAAACTTAAACACTTTCTCTATACCGTTTAAACAGTAAACAACGGTCAAACCATAAGCAGAACAACCATCCCGAATTTACATTCCATTGTGTTCAAACAGTGTGTCTTTAAGCATGTATACATAAATCCTTGTTACATTCAGATAGTGTGTCTTTAAATATTCGAATAATGGACAAAGGCTGTAGATTCCACTCTTCGTTTTGTATCCTCCTTCAGACAACAACTACAAAGAAAGTTTTAGATAAGTACAACCAGGGGTCCTTTCGTAGAAAAAGAGGTGCAGGAGCTCATTAGCATAACTCGTTAGCATAACTCATTAGCATATGCCACGCCCCCTGACATCACCAGAAGTGTGTCAGAAAGGGAATGTCAGTTTCAGCCCCATTATATCCTATGGGCCATTGAAATCCATGGCAAAAACTCATAGGGTATATGAGGGGCTGGAGGAAAGGGGGTTTGAGGGAGAGGCTCCAAACTTGCCGGGTAGCTGCTGGGGCCTCTCCTCGAAATACCCACTAAGTTTCAAGAAGATTGGACCACGGGGTCCAATTCTATGGGCCCCCAAACAGATTGTCCCATCCCCTCCATTGTTCTCTATGGAGGGAAAAAATGTTAACTTTTTTCCTACCATAGAGAACAATGGAGGGAATGAGGGAAACCTGTTTGGGGGCCTGTAGAATTAGACCCCCTGGTCCAATCTTCTTGAAACTTGGTGGGCATTTCGAGGAGAGGCCCCAGCAGCTACCCTGCAAGTTTGGAGCCTGTCCCTCAAACCCCCTCCCCTCCAGTGGTTTTTAAAGTTGCCGCCGAATTTCGGCAGCGAGCTGAATCAGATTAGAGAATCTGATTCAGCCCGTGGCTGCCCTACTGGCCAGTCCTGAGCTGGCGGAGCTTCACTCCGCCTCGCTCCGGCCCCAACGGACCCCTGAGTACAAACGATAGAATAATCGTCTGCAGCTTACATCAAAACCATAAAAAGGGAGGGAAGGAAACCTAATTGGTACCTAATACTGGAAGGTTTCTGATGTGAAAAAGGAAGCTTCAGTTTACAATTCTCCCTGATGTCTATTCTTTGTACAACTTTCTTTGTTGAGAAAGGGGTGGTGGTGAAATCTCAGTGATTTAACACCTCCCCCCCCTTCCACACTTCAGTCCCCTCACCCGTGTGGCTATTAGCCCATGCAGGTTCTGCAGCTTCAAGACCCAGCTTTCCTGGGATGTGAACAGGATGCTGGTGAAAGGAAATGTGGGAAAGAGCCACGATCGCTGGAACCTTGCACTGATGAACTGCTGGATCCAACCCATTATTTTGTTTTCTCGGCTGTATGAGACATGGTCTTTTTATGTGTAGTTTGTTGTTTACGTGGTGGCAACATTTAAGCATGCAAACCCACGCATGCAGCCTTTTCTCTTGCACACGTCTTCTGTCCCAAGAACTGCTGGTTTCCCAGTGAACCTGCATTGTTGCAGTGGCTTCTCACTAGTGCCTCTGTCTGATGTTAGGGCCTTGAAGGGGGGGCCTGCTTGGTGGTGGCACTCTTCTTATGGAATACCTTCTCTGGTCATGTTCTCCTGATGTGGTTGCATCAAAGTCCTTCAGGTCACAGGTGAAGTCTGTCCTGCTTCCTCCCCGTGCTCTCCGTGTATTGCCTTCTTTATTGACATGTTTTTAGCATTCATTTGTTAGTCACTGTTAGCTGGTTATACAAGCTCTGTGTTGCCCAGATCTTTTTAAATTATGACACAGTTCAAAAGTGAAGAAGCATCTTCCTCAACAGGAAGTTCAAGGTGATATAAACAGTCTCCCCGTCCCACCGTTTCATGCTCGCAACATCCCTGTGAGGTAGGTTAAACTGAGAGAGACTGGCTTGTCCATGACTGTTGATTGAGCTTTGTGATTCACTGAGGATTTGATTCTCAGTCTCTCCAGTTTTAGTGTGGCACTCTAAACCAGGGGCAGCCAAACTTGCTTAACATCAGAGCCACATAGAATAAACATCAGATGTTTGAGAGCCGCAAGCAGGGGTCATTTCATAGAAAAAGAGGTGCAGGAGCTCATTAGCATAGCTCATTAGCTTAACTCATTTGCATATGCTAAACCACCTGACATCACCTGAAGTATGTCAGAAGGCAAGAAAGAAAGAAAGAGCTGGCAGAGAGGGGACAGCTACTAGTCCAAGCCTCAGAAATACCACTTTTCTGGGAGGATAGCTTCAGTGGGGGCTGAAGCCTTCAGAAGGCTGGTCAGAAGAACAAGGACCTTTCCAGGGGAGGGGGTCATTTTGCTGCAGCCATGTCACAAGCAGGCATTCCCCCGCACGGGGGGGGGGGGGCACCAACTCCCGGAGCTGAGCTCCCCCTGAGCTCCTGCTCGAAATGACCACTGGCCACAAGACATGAACAAATATTAAAAGTTTTTACAGGGAAATATGCAGATTTGCTTTTTATTAACATTAAATGAGACTGCCAAAAGTAATAACAAAAGCGGTAAAAGCAGATATTGATAATGATATTTATTTGTCCAGTGATATTTGTTTGCTAATGATATTTAGCTTCCCCAGCCGCCCTGCCGGGAGCTGTACAATATGTGTGAAAGAGCCGCATGCGGCTCCCGAGCCACAGTTTGCCCGCCCCTGCTCTAAATTGTTGCTCCACCTCTGTAAACCTGTTCAACTTCTGCAGTTTTACCTGAAACCATCTCAGTTCCTCAACCAGTAATTTCCAACCTACAGGCAGAATTATAGCTTCTGCAGAAGCGGGTAGAATAATTTCTCTTCAGCAGACAGAGCCTGACTTTGATGAAGCTTCCAGTATCCGCAAGCCTTCCTCCAAGCAAAGCCAGAAATTTCTGGGACAGACAAGCCATAAGGTCATGCGGGTTGCTGTTATCTAATAAAATATAAATATATGGCAGACGTTCATTACTGTGGAATGGCGTCATCTGTCATTGAGGTTATTTTCTCATGCAGAAGTGGCCAGGTTTGCTTCTCCAAACCTCCATCCCTTCTTTCTCTCAACCTGAATGTAGCTTCTAAACCTATAACCCCCAGTGCAGTGTCCATGTCCAATATGGTGCCCACTACTATATTTCCTGGTGCCTATTTCTTTCTTCCTCAAATCACCTCTTTTTTCAAAACACAGCCAATCTTGGCTTTCCTTTATTTCACTAGACTAAGAGGTGCTTCAGAGTTGCTTAGAGCGGTATCAACCTTTGTGTTTTCAGGGAGTGCCCATTGCGAAAATCATAACAGGATGCTCGGCTTGGGAACTCCCATCATTCCCCTTCATTATGGCAGCCATTTTGTGATTTTTCCCCACATGCCAGGGTAGCCATTTTGTGGCGACATCCTTTGCATAAAAATTTCAGAAGTACATCCAAGTTTGACAGGGTTAAGGATCCCTGCTGTAAGGACTTCTTCCAATCAAGAATCTGCACCCAGGGTGGAGAAACAGGCTGTGTTTCACTGCCTCCCTCTCAAACACAGTCTGGTTTTGTGTCAGATGACATGTTGGAGACCTGTCGCTCCACTAGGGTTGCCAGCCTCCAGGTGGGGCCGGGGGATCTCCTGCTTTTACGACTGATCCCCAGCTGACAGAGATCAGCTCCCCTGGAGAAAATGGCTGCTTTGGAGGTGGACTCTATGGCATTGTACCATGCTGAGGCCCCTCCCTTCCCTAAACCCCACCCTCTCCTGGCTCCACCCCCAAAGTCCCCAAGTATTTTCCAAGCAAGACATAGCAACCCTATGCTCCACCCCTTAAACCTTAAGCCTTTACAGGGAAGAGGGACATTGTTGTTAGCAGTGTGTTTTGCCAAACACCACAGCACAGTTCCAACCTGCATAGACTTTGTTCTGTAGAATTCCGTTGGAAGCTATTAAGTACTGAGGCAGCCTCTATCTACATAACCCCTCCTCTTTATTTGCATAGCTCCACCCCAGCTCTTCTGCCTTGAGAGACTGTGCTGGAATGTTAATTGTTAGGGTTGTTTTTTTTTTTTAAGGGAAATGTAGACAGATATTGGCGAGGTCCTGCAGAGCTATGACACGAAGCCATACCCACCGCCAGTGATAAGCCTGCTCGATATGTGGCATCATTTACGCTAGGTTGGGCTGGAGGGAACTCTATTCACTACGCTCAGCGGGAGGTGTGTGTTGTCATTTCTCAGATCTTTGCCCAGGAGGCACCGTTTGTGCCGCCTTTTAAATTCACAGATTGCCCATTATGGAGCTTTTATGTTTGCTGTCAGAAGGGCCTTCGGTAAATTTAACCGGAAAGGTCACCGATTTGCTACCCAGCTGCCCCTGGTGGGTGCAGCCACCAGTTTGTCCCCTCAGGGCCTATTCCCTGTGACTGGTTATCTCTTTAATAGCTCCAGGAGAAGATTTAATTAAACCCATCAAAATTAGAGCTCGTTGCAAACAACCTTAGCCGAGCTGAGTTTCTGGTGGCGTTGGTGCGGGATCCGAACTCGATTGCGGACCGACTGTGGGCCACATGCACTTCCTCAGCTCTCTCCATATATCTTTCCCTCGTTCTTAGACACTTAGATTGTTTTGATTAAAGCTTTATTATGCACTTTTATTTTACAGTGGTTTGATTGTGAAGAATTGCATGTGCCCTTAACATTTATGGAATGTTAACCGAAGTCCCCCCCCCTCCTTCTTTTTGAATTGGTATTTCATTCTTGATTGTAGAAAATGTTGCTTTTTTTTTTTTTGCCTGGGATTTTCTGTGTAAAAAAGTTATAGCTAAAATTTGTGTTTGAACTGAGCCGCTGTGTTTAATTTGTGCAACTAGGATTCAGCTCACAGACCACTTATTTATTTAGGTATTTATACCCTCGGGGACCCAAAGCCATTTAGAAGAACATGATATTGGATTTATACCCCGCCCTTCACTCAGAGCGTCAGAGTGGCTCACAAACTCCTTTCCCTTCCCCTCCCCACAACAGACACCCTGTGAGGTAGGCGGGGCTGAGAGAGCTCTTTCCAGAGCTGTCCTTGAGAGAACAGCTCTCACAGAACTATGGCTTGCCCAGGGTCACCCAGCAGCTTCCAAGTGGAGGAGTGGGGAATCAATCCCGGTTCTTCCATATTAGAGTCTGCGCACGTAACCACTACACCAAACTGGTGTACAGTGGTGTTCTTCCTTCCTCCATTTTATTCTCACCACAACCTTGTGAGGTAGGCCAGGCTGAGAGTGGCTGACTGGCCCAAGGTCACCCACTGAGCTTTAATGGCAGGGCAGGGATTTGAACTTGGGTTTCCCAAATTCTAGTCTGACCTTCTAACCACTCCATCACACTCAAATCCTGATCTGCTTTCACAAGATGCTGATTTCCGTTCCTTCTTTTCATCGCTTGGCAAGTATTGCTAGAAAACAATCCAGATTAAGCTAGGGGGCCTGCATTCAAACCTCACATGAAACTATAGTAAAGACTAACTCTGGGCAATCATCCACTGTGTGTCCTAGTTTGAATGACTGTAACCACAGTTAGCAGAGAGACCTACGTTCAGACAACTGCACTAGCTCTGGCTTGGGAAGTACTTGGAGATTTTGGGGGTGGAGCCTGAGAAGGGTGGGGCTTGGGGAGGGAGGGACTTCAGTGGGGTGTAGCGCCATAGAGTCCACCTTCCAAAGCAGCCATTTTCTCCTGGTGAACTGATCTCTGTTGACCGGAGATCAGTTGTAATAGCGGGAGACCTCCAGCTAGCACCTGGAGGCTGGCAACCCTGCCAACCATAGTTTAATTAAGTCATGGTTCTGTGTGATGTCTGAACTGTGCCCATGCTTCTTGATGAACCTGGTTTTGCATTTGTGGTGCGTTCCCTTGTTTCGTGGGAGCGTTTTCGGTTAGAGGGGTATGAAATGGATCCTTTTCTGTATGTTGCTCTGAGGCTTTCTTTTGTGGTGCTCATTTTCGTCGACGGTGCTTTCAGTTCATTTGTTTAGATAGCGTAAAACAGTGCGCCATTTATATACAACTGAGACATGAATAACAATGAAAAATGGGCACATTCAGTGTGTGTGTGGGGGATTCCGCACAAGGATCCAGAAAACAGCGTAGAAAAGAGAGTCACCGGTTCAATTCAGACACAGACAACAAGAAAGGGGGGAATTCAGTTGCATCCCCGCTTTCCATTTTGGGGACAATGCAAAGTCTGTAAAGGTGTTTCCAATCTTTAATCTTTTGAGGTTTGAAAATGATACGGCTCTCCTGGGTATAACTTGTCTTCCTTTGTGACCCCCCCCCCCCCCGGCAGTTTCCTCATTTTCTTGTTGAGGGGAGAAGTGTTTCACAGTTCCCTTAATCAGAGAACGTGCAACGGGAGAGAGTTCTATGCATGAGACTTAATTTTCTCGTTGGGTTTTTTGTACCATAACTCCCTTCCCCCAGATGCCCTACAAAAAAACCCTTTCCCCCCTCCCCATAGCTCAGCCAGAGGTGTGGAGAACTCAAAAGGGGAGAGCCGTCTTCATATTCACATCGGGTGTTTACAGAAGGCAGGAACAATAAAAGGGACTCTTGTTTTGTCTGCCTTCTGCAAAAGCCCAGCACAGTGGGAAGTACGACTCTGCTTCCCTCTCCGTGCTTCTTGCACAAACCAGAAACCTCAGTGGGTGGGCGGAGTTCTTGCTCTTCGCACCAGTCTTTGGAGGAGGATGGGACTGGTGGGGAAACTGCTTCATTGTTTCTTCCCCAACACTTCTGGGCAATAGGGAGGAGGGAATAAAAAAAAAGACCTCCAGATACAACTTCTCTGCATGTTCAGTTAGCATGTGGAAAGGGAGAGGGGAGGTAAGTATGTGCCAAAGCGGGGCATGCGTATACTTCGTCCCGGTGAATGGGGATGTGAGCATTTCTCTTCAAGGGGGAGGGTGCATATGTGCATGGGCTTCCCCTGCATGGAAGCCACATGCTTGCAAGCCAGCAATCTTGTGGCAGTCGAAGGGAAAGGCCAGCATGCTCATTCCCCCTCTGTGCATTAACTAAACACACAAAGAGGGGTCATGCACAGAGGCCTTGAGAGGGTCTGACCAGGGCTATTTTTGGGCAGGAACGCACAGGAACGGAGTTCCGGCTGGCTCCTGAGCCGGCCACACCTACAACCAAAACCTCTGACATGCATGGCTACAGAGCACGCTGCCCTCCCCATGTTACACACAAGAGGGAAAGGCGGCATGTTAAAATGCCCTCTTTCCCTCTGGAGAGCCCCCGCCCCTGTCAATTTCACCCCCTGCCAGTCAGCTGAGAGTGAAATTGACAAGGAAAAGCCTCTCTCTGCCTTTCCTTCTCTAGCTGACATGCCACAGCTGGAAAAGGGCAGGCAGGGAACCCAGGCACCTTGAAAATGCCTTTCTTTCCCTCCCCGACCTGGGTCTTTCAGATCCCAGGCACTTCAGCAGCACCTTTCCTTGGTTGTCTGGTTCAGGGTGTGTGTGTGGGGGGTAGGAGACAAGAAAGGTGTTGTTGAAGTGGGGTGGAGAAGCTTGGGAGGGGGGGAAGAGGCAAGCTGTCCTGTGCTTTCCCAGCCCCCCTGCCTGATATGCTAATGAGCTGTGTGGTCAGGGGTGTGGCCTAATATGCTAATATGTTTCTGTTGGGTGTGGCCTATTATGCTAATGAGTTCCTGCTGGGCTTTTTTTTTGTAGACCAATTGTTGCTGTTCCAGAGCCCATCCCAAGTGACAAGTCTCTCCCGCCTCCCTTTTTCCATGCATGCCAGAGCACTTAGGGGGAACATGCTTTTTTTATGGGGCCATGACCAGCTACTTCACACCGGATTTTTTTTTTTTTTTGAAATGGAGAAAGCTATGGAGTGGATCTGGACCATTCTGCAAATGGGAGGCTTGTGAGGATGGTGTGTATACAAACCAGAAGGGTATGTGCGTGCACTCCCTTTCCATTTTATTAGTAGAAGGAGAGACCCTTTTTACCAATTCCTCCTAGCAGCTCCTCATTGTGTTCCTGGGAATCCTGCCTTTTCCAAGAACGGCCTTGCAGGGAGATCAGTGCCGCAGTACCAGGAAGGGGAAGGCAGGGAAGTTCCGTTGTACTAATGGAAGTGTGATTTTGATTGCGCTTACTCTACTTTTTTCCTGTTGAACGCTCATAGCCTTTCCCCAATTTTGTGACAGGCTTCATAAAAATTAATTTTAACATCCATCAACTCCCCCCCCCCCTTAAATACAAGGTATGTGGTTGCAGAATCTCATTAGGTCATCATTTCTGCGGAATACGCTATCTCATTTGGAAGTATTGATTAGAAGGTGGTGATTTTTTTAAAAATTACTGCTTGCGCAAATTGTGGCAGATGTCCTCTTTTACTGCCAGATCTGTACCTCTTCCACACCCTGGAGTTACTCCTGATTTTCTTGGGAGTCGATCCACAAGCATTGGGATGGGTTTGGGCACGGTACATCTGCATGGCTGCCCTCCCTTTGCATTTTCACAATTGTGGAGTTGGTTTATTTTCTTCCACATGTGCCCTCATTAATGGAGATTTTCAAGGGAGGGTGCTGTCATCATCGGTGGCATCACAGCACACACACCCCTTCACTGAAAAACAGCACTAAAATATCGATATAACACTGCAGTGTTGTAATGGTAGTTTAAGCAGCTTCTCTGAATCCCCAGCCTTCATTGTGTAAAAATCAAAGTCTCTAGCCTCTTCACTCACAGAGATATAAGGAAAAAGGCTTATCTCTGCAAGAGCAGGGGCTAGAGACTTTTAAAAACACCCCAAAAGCTGGGAATTCAGAGAACCATCAAGCTTGGGGTTCTTTAGCTTGGAGAAATGACAACTGAGAGGTTTACAAGATTATGCATGGGATAGAGCAGGTAAAGAAAGAAGGACTTTCCCCCCTTTCTCACAATACAAGAACTTGGGGGCACTCAATGAAATTGCTGAGCAGTCGGGTTAGAACGGATAAAAGGAAGTGCTTCTTCACCCAGAGAGTGATTAATACATGGAATTCATTGCCACAGGAGGTGGTGGCAGCTTCATGGACAGCTCCAAGAGGGAACTAGATAAACATATGGAGAACAGGTCCATCAGTGGCTATTAGCCACAAGGTATAAACAGGGATTCTCAGTCTGGGGCAAGTGATGCACTATATTCTTCGTTCTCGGGGGAGGAGACAACAGTGGGAGGGCTTCTAGTGTCCTGGCCCCACTGCTGGACCTCCTGATGGCACCTGGTATTTTTGGCCACTGTGTGACAGAGTGTTGGACTGGACGGGCCATTGGCCTGATCCAGCATTGGCTTCTCTTATGTTCTTATATACAGCAGTATATCAATATTTTAGGGCCTTTAAAAAAATTGAAATCACTTTTCTTGGGGGGCGGAGTGAGTTGTGTAATAATGATGACAGTCCAATAATTGAAAAGTGGACTGGATGTGGGTGGGACAAAGAAAACGATAGAAACAACGCACTAGGAAAAAGCCGACCCGAAATCGACTTCCGAAAAACATCAGGGTAAAAGTGGTACCAAAAGAGCAAGAACCCCCCCCCCCCGGGAAAAAACAAAGGAAAAAGGCCAAAGTGGAAACTAAAGGCACAAAAATGCATGTAGGAATCAGGACAAAAACTAAAGCAGTATTGGGCCAGGAGCTTGACTGGAAAAAAAGGCATGTGAAAATGTCCCTGCCTGTAGTATTGTGGTTTAAGAGACATTGGCTTGGGTCCCATGGAAAATCTCTTCTCATGGGAGTGATTTGCATCTCTGCAGGGGGACTTCCTTTCTTCCCCGCCTTGGCAGCTGCTCGAAGTTCTCCCTTCAAATGGTGTTCTAGGGGACTCCCCAGGAACAACATGAGGGGAAAAGGTCCATAGAGGGAATCGGCAAAAATCCCTTGCCTTTCTATTAGTGAAAATGTCCAGAGGGTCACAGCCCTGGGAAGTCCGTCGTACAGGGATCCCCAGCATGGTGCCCGCAGGTGCCATGCTGTCTGTCCGCACCTCTTCTGGCACCCGCCAAGTGTTTTTAGAAAGTGTGTATGGCCAGGTGGGACTGCTGCCCAACAGGGCTCCTGATTAGTGTTGAGGATCCGATCGGCAGTACAGATTAAAATAGCATAGTTTCAACACAAGCTGCCACCACCGTGTTTTTTAAATTCTCTGTCTCCTCTCTTTTGGTGCATTTTTAAAAACTATTCTTCTCATTCCCTGCATTTGGGCTTCCCCTCTGTGTGTGTGCATGGTTTCCCTTCCACAGTAGCCATTTTGTGGTTGGCTTTGCCTCCCACAGTGGCCATTTTGTGGTTAACGCCCACTGCCCTGTGTCAGAATGCCCAAGGCACCCACAGGCTGAGAAAGTTTGTGGACCCCTGCCCTAGTGTAACTGTCCCTTCCGCTGGAAACTGTCTGCCCGGCCTTAGGTGAGCTACTCTCTTTAAGCCTCAGCTCCCCCATCTGCAATACAGGCATAAAAGAGGATTTGTATTTGAGCGCCATGTTTGTTTTTGGCTTCCTGAGAGACATTGCTGGGTCAGTCTTTTTCCCCCTGTGCCTGGATTTATTTACGTGCTCCAGTTTTCTTGTTTTACATCAACACCGTCAAACCTACAGAATGTTATTTTGGTGTATATCAGGGGTGTCGAACTCATTTCTTTTGAGGGCCACATTTGACATAACTTGGATTTTGTCAGGTTGGCTGTGTGTATCAGAGTTTATATCTCTGCTACCTGGCATTTTATGACACACACGACCCAGCCTGACAAGGTCCAATTTATGTCAAATTCGGCCCTCATTAGAAATGAGTTCGACACCCGTGGTGTGTATTCTGTTAGGGAGCGCAAAAAAAAGAAAAAGCGTTCAGCTCTGCATCACCACAGTTACTGGTGGCCTAAGATGGCCGTTCCAGCTGCTATCAGCTCCATATCCTGATCTTATGTAATAAGGAATGAGCTGCCTTACGCTATGTATTAAAAGCACCCCAGGATATCCCCAAAGATACAATCCAATAAATTTTATTTTATTTTTATATGTATTTAAAATGTTAATATCTTGCATTTCTGTCGATCAGCGGGGCTCAGAGTGGCTTATGTCATTAAAACCAGCTAAAATATCATTTCACAAACATTTCAGATAAGATGAGAACAAGCCATTGACCCCCGTCTTAATAACTGACCTCCACTCACCAGCCGTGAAAAGCACATTGGAGAAGCTTTGTCTTACAGAGCCTCTGGATCTCTCCATGGTTGGGGATTTCCTTGTATTTTGGGGGAAGCTGATTCTATACAATAGGAGGGGTCACCGAGAAAGCCCAAGCAGAAGTGCTTCTGTTAATAAGAATAATCACGGGTTTTGATGAAGATCTAGTATCTTGGAGGCTTTAACTCTCAAAAGCTTATGTTCTGGAAATCTTGTTGGTCTACTGGACTTGAATCTAGTTTGGTGTAGTGGTTAAGAGTAGCCAGCTCTAATCTGGAGAATCGGGTTTGATTCCCCATGCCTCCACATGCAACCAGCTGGGTGACCCTGGGTCAGTCACAGTTCTCTCAGAGCTGCCCTCTTAAGAGCAGTTCTCAGTCAGAGTTCTCTCAGCTCCACCTGCCTCATAGGGTGTCTGTTGGGGGGAGAGGAAGGGAAAAAGAGTGTAAGCTACTCTGAGACTCTGAGTGAAGGGTGGGGGTAAATCCAGCTCGTCTGCTGCTGCCGCTGTTGACCAACATGGCTACCCACCTGAAACTTTCAGTTTCGTAGACATAGAAAGTGCATGCCAATGTCTTCCCTTAAACGTAACAGGCCAAAATACTTTCAGCCAGGCATGTGGCTGTTGCTGGTGGAAAGTGCCATCAAATTGCAACCGACTTACACCACCCCATGGCATTTTCAAGGCAAGAGTTGTTCAGAGGTGATTGGCTATTGGTTGCCTATGCATAGCCATCCTAGGCTTCCTTGGTGGTCTCCCATCCAAATACTAACCGGGGCTGACCCTGCTTAGCTTCTGAGATCTAATGAGAGCAGGCTAGATTGTAACATAATGTGTATTTTAGTTTGATGCCCTCTTTCTGATTGTACTCACATTCCTCAAATGAGTTGGGCATTTCTGGGTTTTCAGCAGACAGTAATTTGCCAGTCCATCTGAACTAGCAACCTGTGCTAGTTCTAGTTCTACAGCCTGCAAACAAACCACTGTTTGCCATCTTGGTTTGCAGAGTTAGCTCAAACCACAGTTTGGACATAACAGGAAGCTCTGTTTTTTGCTAGAATTACGGAAATGACTTACTAGCTTGTGGTGTGCCAGTGGAACAATGGGGAGCAGATGGGAGTTCTTGGGTGAATCCTAGTCTCTTTAGAGGAGTGCTTGTTCATCACTACCTTAGATGTCTTTAGAAGGGCACTGTGCAAATTTATGGTCTGTCAGTATCTATTAGCCATGCTTGCAAAATGGAACCTCCATGTTCAGGGGCAGCATACCTCAAAGTATCAGTTGCTGGGGGTCAACAACAAGGGAAGTCTTTGGTTTGTGCTCCTATGTGTAACCTTTTCAGGGGAGTTTGGTTAACCATCATGAGAAGCAGGATTAGATGGACCTCTGTTCTGATGCAGTAGGGTGCTTTTTTGATGATTTTGTCCTTCCAGCTTGCACTTGCGGAATTACAAATGTGTTCTTAAAGGCCCACGGTCGTTTTAAAGGCCCATCCCACAGTGCCAAACTATGATTTGGTATTGCGTCCAAACTGAGGTTTTGATTTGTTTCTTCTTCGGTCATAGACTGTCTTGACAAGATTTCATTTTGCTTCTTCTGTTGGTTGTGTCTCAGTTCTGGAGAACCAAATTACCTCATGCGGCCTCTCCCTTATATCCCAGCAGGTCCAGCTTTCTCTCAGCTGACTTAGTAGCATGATATATTGTGGAAATGACACCACTTCTCAAGGTGACCGGAGTTTCTCAAGGGTCTTGTTGTGTGAGGCCTTCCTTCTGCAAGTAGAAGATGCCTTGAATTAGTGATGAGAGACAGAAGGCCTGTGGCAAGCCGGTGAATTGGAAGCGACGCGTGTCCTCATGTCCCTCTTTGCCACCTGACAAGGCTCCCCTGCTGTGGAACCTCTCTCTTTCCCCTCTCATTTCAACCATACTGGAAAGTTCCTCTCTGGCCCAGACCGAGAGGGAACATGACAGAAATGTGGTTGGAGTTCAACGAGAAACCGCAATCCTGGAGATTTTGTCGGCTTTCTCAAACGGTTCATTGTGCCTGTTAAACCAAGTGGGAGTGTGTCAAGCATGCCTTCCTCAAAGATCCATCTGTTCTGGGGGGGGGGGGGGGAGATATATAAAAATTTCTCCTGATCAGCAGAGAAGTAAATACCAGATGGTTCCTTCCAGCCCCCTGTCCACCCGCTTTTAGCTGCTGCGCTGTGGGCATGGCGAGCTCTCCCTTCAACTAGAATCAGGCCTTTCATTTTCGGTGTGAGGTAGGCCTCACGGCACTGTGTTTGGTGTCGATCTAGGATGAGGGAGAGCCAGGTTCAAATCTTTGCTGGGCTCACTGGGTAACCTTGGGTTGTTCACACCCCATCTGGTTGTGGAGCTGGAGGATCGTAGGCAATGACCCCTCTCCCAAAGCTTCTTGGAAGAGGGGAAGAATGAACCGGGAGATTAGCTGCAAGGTTCTTTAGATGTCCTGAGCCTGTCACGTTGGTTTGGAAATAACAAAATTTTGGGGAAGAGTTTCCCCCTCCACTCCAGTGCAGAGGTTCCTCAATTCTCTGCTGACTTCAAAGATTCCCAGGGAGGAAGCAAGACGTTTCGGTACTTTCCAAGTGGCAGTGCAATCCTGAGCAGGGTTACCTGCTTCTGAGCTTATTGATTTCAGTGGACTTAGAAAGGAGTAAGTCTGCTTAGGGTGACAGTGTGAGTCAGCAAAGGGAAAAAGAATATACAGCCCCTCTTCTTGGCTCTGAAGTAGGACAAGGACTCTCCCTGACACAAACATGCTGATTTTAAGGGATGCCTAGAGCAGGGGTGGGCAATTGTTTTGGCTCGAGGGCCACTTTGTGGGAGCGGAGGTTAGTGGAGGGCCGCACCTTTTAAAATGATTGCATTCATTAGTTAACTTTGCATTTCAGAAAAGGTATAAATTGTATCATAAAAATCAATAAGTATAAATTAAATAAAATAGTGGTAGTTTTATTCAATTTATTTATTGTGCTAATTTCATATCATCTATAGCTGCAAACACATTTAATTTTAGAATCAGTTTAATGAGACAAATGTCCCCTATCACACCACGTGGCCGACTGTCTTGGCGGGCCGCAAAAAACTCTGTGGCGGGCCGCATGTGGCCCCCGGGCCGCTATTTGCCCACCCCTGGCCTAGAGAATGAGAGGCAGGGGTCATTTGGGGCTGGAGTGGGCACTAGGGCAGCCACGGGCCGAATCAGATTCTCTGATCTGATTCGGCCCGCTGCCGAATTGCCGCCGAAATTTGGTGGCGGCTTTAAAAGCGGCTGGAGGGGAGGGGGTTTGAGGGAGAGGCTCCAATAGAGAACAATGGAGGGAATGGAGGCAACCTGTTTGGGGGCCCGTAGACTTGGACCTTCTGGTCCAGTCTTCTTGAAACTAGGTGGGTATTTCGGGGAGAGGCCCCAGCAGCTACCCTGCAAGTTTGGAGCCTCTTCCTCAAACCTCCTCTCCTCCAGCCCCTCATATACCCTCTGAGTTTTTGCCATTGACTTCGATGGCCCGTAGGGTATAATGGGGCTGAAACTGACATTCGGCTGGTGATGTCAGGGGGCATGGCATATGCTAATGAGTTATGCTAATGAGCTCCTGCACCTCTTTTTCTATGAAAGGACCCCTGGTGAGAAGTGTATTGCTTTCCACTGTCCTCCAAGGCAGGGCTGCATCAGAAGGAGTCATGCTCTTTTCCATGTTCACGGCATGAGCTGACTTTAGAGATACTGTAAAGCTGTGCAGATTTCTTGGCTACTTTCTGTGCGTCTCTGGGGTGCAACCTGGTACTGGGAAGAGCATCCTACCAAAGTAGAAGGGCAAGGCTTTCCCACATAAGAAGAGCTGTGCTGGATCAGACTCCACTGGCCCATCAAGTCCAGCGTCCTGTTTTGCACAGTGGCCCTGGATACTCCTCACATTTAAGACTCCGTGCAGATAGAAAACAACTGCAAAAAGGAGAAAAGAGCTATCCTCTTTCTTGGCTTTATTATTATTTTTTCTGTTTGCAGGGAGGTTGGAACAGTGAGGCGTGTTAACAAATGTGATCCTCAACCCACAACCATGAAACGGGTACAATCCGGTCTCTGCCTCTTCTCTCCCCTGTACCTGTGAACCAGTTGTATGCTGCAGGGAGGAGGGTAGGGTTCTATCAGCTAGGAATGTGGGCGGTTCTCCAGCCCTGGGGCAGGAAGTTCTGGACCTTGGTGATGTTTAGGACTCAACATTTCTGCTTCAGACCCATTACACCTGTCTGTCACTACACACTATATTTTCAGAAAGGGTGCTATGCAAATTCACGGTCTATCAATAACTCTTAGCTATGCTGGCTAAATGGAGCCTCTATGTTCAGGGGCAGCATACCTTAGAATTTCAGTTGCTGGGGTTGACAGCAAGGGGAGTCTTTGGCTTCTGTGTTCCTACAATGCAGCCTTTTTGGGGCTGTTTGGTTATCCTCCATGACTAGATGGGCTTCTTCTGATACATCAGGGTGGGGTGTTTGTTTTTTTGATGTTCCTGTCTTTCCACCTTGTGGTTGCAGAATTTTGAATGTTGTTTGGTGGTTCTGTTAAAACACATAATGTTGCTCACGGTGTGTTTTGTTTAAGGGATATGGTGTCCTTGGGATGCAAGTTGTGATCAAGCCTTTGTGGTTCTTCCTCTTTTGGGTCCATGATGTGGAAAATGATGGGATGGAAGTGAACGACAACCAATCTGTTTAGAAGTTCCTAGACAGGTTCTCCTTCCTCTGAGCCCAAGCCTAACTGCTCCTCCTGCTGCTTTGTTCTGGACTGGCATAAAAATCTATTGGGCACTCTGACTATTGACAGATCACCTCTAACCTTTCTGAGAATCTCTGAATTTTGGTCAGGTGTGCCCTTGGGGCTGCTGGGAATGATCAAGCATGTATTTGTGCCGTACCATGAGAGATGCAATAGCCACAGGCGAGGCATAGAGATGAAGGATTGTGCACGCGTGATGGACTCCCGCAGTCTCTGCCCTGATTGATTTCTGAGCCGAGCCTGTCTTAAAGCCTACTTTGATAGATGGACCCTTTCTTGTCATACAAGCTCATACCTCTAGAATAGGCTTTCTATCTTGTTTCCTCCCTGATAAGCAAGGCAACGTGGAGTATCTTCAGATGAACTGCAGTCAGTTTGGGGGAGCCCTTCCTCCAACAGAGGTAGCCAGCTATGAGTGTTTGTCTCAGGAAAAGCAGCTGGCCTCAAGCCGGGAGTGCTTCCCAGAACCGCAGCACCCATGGAGCAATTCCCAGTTACTACCTCGATTCTGTCTGGATTGGCAGGGTGCTTGTTCACCCTAATCTAATCCATTTTCCCATTAGAAGACAACCTCAAATGGTCTAATGTTATTTGTTAAGCTGTGTTTTTGAATGCATTTGTTTCCCTTTTGTGTGTGTGTTGCATTTTTGGTTGCACCATGTGTGAGTGATTGGTGGATAGCATATGTTTGCACCCTGCTGGATAGTTGGAGAAGACCACCGTTTTTAGCAGTCTGCCAACTAGAGGAGGATAGCTGAGTGAACAGAGGGCATTTATAGCACTCTCCCAGCCTGTGACAACCCAGAAGCTGTTTCACTGTGGTGGGGCGGGGGAGTATGCAGGTGCAGTGGCAGAAGAAGTGTTGATCGGCTTCTCGGCCCGGAATTCAATACAGTATGGATGCCTGTACTGCAGAGGTCACCTGTGGTTGGCTTCTCCATTTGACTCTCCATCAGCAGAGAGGAGGTGGCTGCAACTACTGTTTGACTCCAACACCAGGGGGTAGGGAACCTGCTTGAATGCCTGCTGCTCAAGGATACGCCTGACCGTTTTCCTGGGCCTGCTGGGCCAGTTCTGTGCCAAGGTAATGAGGGAGAGCCCTATCAGGCACTGTCCGCCCCACTGATGCAGGCAGCGAAGGAGAAGGCAACAGGCATGGTTTCCGTAGGTCATTACCTCCAGGTAGGATTGCCGACTTGGAGATCTTCCAGAATTACAGTTCATCTCCAGACTACAGAGATCAGTTCCCCTGGAGAAAACAGCTGCTTTGGAGGGTGGACTCCATGGTATTGTATCCCGCTGAAGTCCCTCCTCTCTTCTCCCCTTCCCAAGCCCCGCCCTCCCCAAGCCCCCTATGACGCGTGGCCTAAATAAACTGCCGCTTTGCGGCGTTCTGTGAGGTGACTGATCAGGCTTGGCTCTACTTCACTCGACCAGCACCCTCTATCCTTGTAATAGTCTCTTCGGGGTTTAATTTCAATAGGTAGTCACTCAGGCTTTTTCTTTGACATAAAACAGAGCTTTATTTACAGAACCAAACAGAGGGGACGGGGGATGTATTTACACTGGACACATTGATTCGGTAGCGGCTGACACGTTTGTCAGAAATTACTCTTTGGCAGTAGGTTATTTTGTTTTCAAGGGGTTTTTGTGTGTGTGTGTGTGTGTAACCTTTCATAAGTTCACCTTTCATAACTTTCTCAAGCCCTCTCTCCTGTACAGCTTAGGGTTAAGTCTCTTGACTTTGGCTTTCCTGGCCCTTTTCTTTGAGTCCTAGCTGGCCACCAACCAATGATCCAGACTCTGACTGGCCTTGCCTCAGCCCTCACTTAAGCCCCTATACCAGGTTCTCCAGTGCTGATATGTCTTTGCGTTGACCACTTATGTGTTCTACTTGCACCAGACTGTTCATGGTCCCGTGAATCAGTCTATCCTGCACCAGTTCTCCGCTTACACGGGTCTTTTTGGATTGCTCCCCCAGAGCCACAGAGACTCGCTTCCAAGCTCTCACCCAGCTATCCCCGGAACTCTTCTCCACACCGACTTTTTTTTTCTTTCTCTCTCTTCCTGAACATTCTAAACTGTCAGGTGTGCCCGTTAACTGCCAATCATTGAGGGTTCCGAGCTAAATGGCCCCCTCCTCGCTCAGTCATGTGACCCAGATTTTCATCCCGTCACACCCTCTTCCAAAATCTCCAGCGATTTCCCGTACCGGAGTCAACAGCCCTGTCTCCAAAATCTGTACCGTCACTGGACTGCACTAAGCTAGTGGCTGTGGCAGCATTACTGGAATTCAGTTTACTCCTCGTATGATACTCTTCCCCCCCCCCCCTCCCTCCCCACTTTTGTTTTTGGGCTCACCAGTGTCGTCGCACTCATTACAGGTAGATGTCGAGTGTCTTTTAGCATTTGGGACCAAAAATTTGCCTACCCTTTTACCTGTGCTGTTGCTCAGGCTATTTATTAAGGTATTTCATACCCTGCTGGGGTACCCAAAGCTGCTCACAGCCTCAGTCTCCTCCATTTTATCCTTGCCTCTGTTGTATCCTCACAACAGCCACCCTGTGTGGCAGGGGAGGCTGAGTGTGTGGGACAGGCCCAAGGCCCCCCAGCGAGCTTCCATGGCAGAGTCGGGATCTGAACCCAGGTCTTGCAGATCCGAGTCTGGCGACATATCCCCTGCACCATCCCTAAGGAAAAGGAACCTGGCTCAGTTTCTCCTTCTTTTATCAGTAGAGCAAGGGTGCCCTCCCCATGCTGAAAGCCGAAACACAGGCTGGCTCAGGAGACAGACTCCTTGGCATTATGTCTTGCCCATTGTGGAAGGAAGGATCCAGGTGAAAGGTTTCCAGCCACTTCTCAGTTGCAGTCATTACGGCTCACCTTGGAGGCAGAAAGAAGTCCTTTTCTCCCTTTCTCACAATATAAGAACTCGTGGGCACTCCATGAAATTGCTGAGCAGTCGGGTTAGAACAGATAAAAGGGAGTACTTCTTCACCCAAAGAGTGATTAACCCATGAAATTCACTGCCACAGGAATTCACTAACACTGCTACAAGCATGGACGGCTTCAAGAGGGAATTAGATAAACATATGGAGCAGAAGTCCCTCAGAGGCTACTAGCCACAAAGTATAGATAGGAACTCTCAGTCTGGCCCAAGTGATGCTCTGTATTCTTGGTGCTTTGGGGGGGGGGGGCAACAGTGGGAGGGCTTCTAGTGTCCTGGCCCCACTGTTGGACCTCCTGATGGCACCTGATATTTTTGGCCACTGTGTGACGGAGTGTTGGACTGGATGGGCCACCGGCCTGATCCAACATTGGCTTCTCTTATGTTCTTATGTTCTTAATCCAGACGAGGACTAGTGTGAAGTGCTGCCATATTCAATTCCGGCTGTCTGCACATGCCCACACTGCCTTCCAGGTCCTGAGCGCAGCCTTGCTGTGTATCCAAAGGGCTTTGCGGGAAGGAGGACCTCTCCAGCACAGAGCGGTGCTTGGACTTCCCCCTGCAAGGCTTCTGGGTGATCTTGCGCCAGATGCAGAGAACACATGTTCTCTCATTAAGTGGCGTTTTTCTTGGACCAAAAAAAAATGCAGGAAATCTGTTTTGAATTTTTTTAAAAAAAACCAAGAGTAGCATTGGCCACCCAGCCACAGGCTTTCTGCGGTAGCTAGCAAAGACAGCTACCATACTGGTGGAGGATAGACAGTGAAATGGAAGTACATCTAAGGCCGCATTTGTGTTTGTCCTGATGGCGAGCCTTTTTGTTGGGCAGTGTCTTCAAAAATGGGTCCTGTTTAAAATGTTTTATCGATGGCACTTACCACCAGCTAGATTAGCCAAATTCTCTACGTCTATTTCAGCGATATGTTGGAAGTGTAAAAAGAACGTAGGCACCTATTTCCATATGTGGTGGCGGTGTGAGTATGCGGGTCAATACTGGTTAATGATTAAGAACATCTTGGAAGAAATTATGCTATGTAAGATAGAGTTGGACCCCAAACTATTCCTTTTATGTATTATACCAGATTGTTATTCCAAGGATGACAGAAAATTTTTGATACATGCAGTGACAGCTGCACGCATAGTATATGCAAGTTATTGGAAGTTGGGAAAAATACCAAATAGACAACAATTTATTGATAAACTTTTTAATATAGCAGAAATGGATTTGTTAACAATAAGATTAAAAGGGAAAGAGGATAAGAAATATTATGAAACATGGCAAAAATGGTATCTTTGGTTAGATTCTTTGGTTTGAACGTTGTAATGTTTGTTCTGAAATGTGTGGTTTAAAGGAGGAAATCTGCCCCTGAAACGAAGGGGAAGACAACGTTTTGTATCTAAGCTAAGTTATAAGTTGAATCTGAACTATGTTTGTTAAACACAATAAAGATTTATTTCAAAAAAAAAAAAAAGAGCGGGGGCCATGGTTCAGAGGGCAGGGCCTCTGCTCACCTTTCAGACGGTCCCTGGCATCTCTGGTTGAAAAAGTCAAACAACGGTGATGTGAAATACCTCTACCTGAGACCGTGGTGTAGACAGGCTGGTCATCGTAGAGGTGGACTAGTGGTCCACAGTATATGGCCTCTTTGTGTGTTCTTGTTGAAGAGAAAGGGTGGTGGCTCAGAGAACAGAGCAGCTGTTATGCATGTAGAAGGTCCCCGGCTCAGTTCCTGACATCTCCAGTTGAAGGGGTTCAAGTGGTGAGTGGTGTGAAAGACCTCCAGTTGACACCTTGGATGGCCGTTGCCAGCCTGAGAAGACCATACTGACTTGGAGAGACCAAAGGTCTAATTCAATACAAGGCAGCTCCATGCATTTAGGGCTTTGTTTCTTTCTGTATCCAGACAGCCCCTGGAGAGTCATCATCAAATGAATGATCTCAGTCTGAAGCCTGGGAGACTCCCCAGGGACGCTCCAGTGGAGCAACCTGGACATTGCAATCAGGAGTTCTCTAATGAGACACCAAGAGGACTCATTTGAAGGGCTATGGCACAGCGATAACGGTGAATGTGCTTTGCATGCAGAAGGTCTTGGCTTCTGCTCTCTGGTTACAGGATCTTGTAGGAAAGACCTGTGTCCGCTTGAGACCCTGGAGAACCATTAATGGATGGTGTCGATTAACCCTTCGGGGATTCCGTAATTTGGCTGCGATCTGATGGTGGGGGAGAAATAAAGATGTGATCCATTTCCTTAAATACTTTCTGTGCCAAATACTTTTGTGTCTTTTCGATTTCACTTATAAGGAAGATGTGCAGGTGCGGACAGTTCTGTCTGCAATGGCCTTTTATTTTGTCACGGCTAGCAAATAAAATAAAACCAGGGATTTCTTTCCCCAGACACCCGTTAGCATCCCATGGGAGATTTCTGTGGTGTCTTCAGATACCTACCAAAGACAGGGTTTACCGAAGATAACCTTCACGAAGAAGAATGTTCGTGTTTTGGAACCAGAAAAAGGGAAATGTTTTGGGAAATGGTTAACATGACCTCCAGTTTGAGTGCTGGTTTACCAAAGTGTAACTGCTGATTTGGTGACCAATCCTTTTCCTGGTTTTTTATAGTTGTGAAGACCCCACAATAATTGTAGGTGATATTTGCAATAGATTAGTGATCCCCAGTGTGGCCCCTGCAGACAGCATGGCACCTATTGATTTGATTCCGCTTGACACTTGTGTCTTGGGGTCTTAAGCGGAGTAGAAGGAAAGAACTGTTGCTCCCAACCAGTTGAGCTAACTCAACCGTTGCCCTCTCAGCTTTCTAATGCATCTGGGATTGGCAGCTAGGGAGACCTCCCAACCTGGGACCCCCCCCCCCCCAATTCCCTGCCCACCGTTCATTAGGCCGTTGGGGGGAAATGGCCAAGGTCACTTCCAGCCCAAAATCCATTGCACAGGGATGACACTCTAGGACTCAACCCAACCTCCATGGCTTGTCCCCACCTCCTGAATTCCTCCAGTGCCATGCAGGAAATAAACTATTTCTCCCAGTGGCAGCCATTTTAGGACTGCCTCTGCCCCTAAATAGCAGCTATTTTGTGGTGGTACCCACTACGATTTTTCAAAGTTCCTAATATGCCTGCAAGCTTATGAAGGCTGGGGACCCCTGGAGTAGGTGATCACCATTTTTGGTGTAGGTGAGCTTAGGATAGCTTGGGTTCAAAGTGTCTCAAGGACCACATCTTCCCAGATGTTCTTACCTGTGTGGAGACCAATGCAAAGCAAGGCCTGTTTGGTTCTCAGAACACTCTTGTTGCAGACTTCCCTGAGGCAACTGAAAACTTATTTATTCTGTGCGGCCTTTGTCTAAAACTTGTGAATTTTAATAGTACTTTGTGGTTTTGGACCTTTGCTGGTTCGTCATTGTCTGCTTTTTATTGGTTTTGATTTTGTTTGCTTCTGTGGTTTGTTTCTAATTTCCATGGTGATTTTTATGACGAGGACGTGTTTTATTCATACCTTGCCCGGAGCCTCCTGTATTCAGAAACTGACCTGTAATGCACCGGAATAAGTACGTGAAATAAAAAAGGAGCATCTGGGTTAATTCCTCCATAAGAAGAAAATTGAAGGGAAAACAGTTTCCTAAATGCAAACATTTGTCGTCGATAGATATGGAGTGCTGGTCCTTTGAACGCACTCGCTGAAAATGGATTTAAGTGTCTAAGGGCAGGAGATTGGATTTGGTTGGAGGGTGGGCACATTCTTGGTTGCAAGTGGTACAGTCTGCCTTTTCTGACGGAGACGGCAGCAGCTTAGTGACTTCTCTGCGATGGAGGCAGCCTGTCTGTCGAGTGAGTCGACAACGCTTTAATAGCAACGATTTGTTCCTGTGGTTACTAATTTTTGTTTCCAAGAATGCACAGTATTGGGATGGGAGGCTTATTCCGTTTCTCATCGGTGCTTTGATTTTCTGTTTCCATTGCTTTGCATAAACAGAAATTGGCGTTTCATTTATTTGTTCGATCCAGAGGAGTTAGCCGTGTTCAGGGCTATTTTGGGGCGGGAACGCCCAGGAACGGAGTTCCGGCTGGCTCCTGAGATGGCCACGCCTACAACCAAAACCCCTGGCATGCGTGGCTACAGAGCATGCTGCCCTCCCCACCTTACACACAAGAGGGAAAGGCGGCATGTTAAAATGCCCTCTTTCCCTCTGGGGAGCCCATGGGGATTTCCTTGTCAATTTCACTCCCCCCCCCCCAATCAGCTGAGGGGGAAATTGACAAGGAAAAGCATCTCTGCCTGCCCATCTCTAGCTGACATGTGGGCAGCTGGGAAAGGGCAGGCAGGGAACCCCGGCACCTTGAAAATACCTTTCTTTCCCTCCCCAATCTGGGGGAGGGAGAGAAAGGCATTTAACCATGCCCCCCCCCCAGCACTTCCCTGAGTCTCACCACAATAGTGGAGAAAGGCCACACTGAAGTGGGCCGGAGAAGCTCAGGGGGGGAAAGAGGCAAGCTTCCATGCCACCCTGTGCTTTCCCAGCCCCCTAATATGCTAATGAGCTGTGCTTTCAGGGGTGTGTGGCCTAATATGCTAATGAGTTTCTGCTGCTGGGTGTGGCCTATTATGCTAATGAGTTCCTGTTGGGCATTTCTCCAAAAAAATACGCCCTGGCCGTGTTAGTCTGTTGCTGCAAAACAGTAAAAAGCCCAGTAGCACCTTTAAGACTAAAAGATTTATTGTAGCATAAGCTTTTATGAAACACAGTTCTCTTTGTCAGATGCATCTAACAAAGAGAGCTGTGTTTCTTGAAAGCTTATGCTACAATAAAGTTTTTAGGCTTAAAGGTGCTACTGGGCTTTTAACTGTTTATTTCTGTTTATTGTTTATTTATTGACTTTATTTATGCCCCACCTTTCTCCCCGATGGGGCCCAAAGCGGCATACATTGTTCTCCACTCCTCCATTTTATCCTCACAAGGTAGGCTTGGTTGAGAGGATCAGCTCAACTGGCCCAAGGTCACCCAGCAAGTTTCCATGGGAGAAGTGGAGATTTGAACCCGGGTCTTCCAGATCCTAGGTCCAGCACTCTAACCCCTATGTCATTCTGGTTCTCCTACTCTATCTCCCCAGTCTTACAGCATTGCTGTCCTTGCCTCCATGCTGTCTTCTCAACCACAGCCCTGGGAGGTAGGTTAGATTGAGCAAGTGATTGGCCCAAGGTCACCCCGTGAACTTCCATTTCTGAGTGGAGGTTTGGACCTGGGAATCCCAGATTCTGGTCTCACCACTTAAAATGCTGGGGCAAGACAATTAGACATTTACAACCAGCGTTCCCCTCTAAGCTGAGTTAGTGTGAGCTAGCTCACAGTTTTTTAGCCTCTGGCTCACACATTTTTGTCTTAGCTCAGGAAGGATGGCTCCAGAGCAAACTAATTTATGGAGTAGCCAAATCGTTTGCTCACAACTTTAATGCCAGTAGCTCACAAAGTAGGATTTTTTGCTCGCAAGACTCCACAGCTTAGAGCGAGCATTGTTTACAACCACTGCTGCTTGACAACATCCTTCTTGGAAGGCACACGTGTGATGTAGTGTCTGAAATTTCTGACTAGGACTGGGGAGAGACCTGAGTTCGAATTCCCGTTCAGCCACAAAGCTTGCTGGGTGAACTTGGGCCAGTTTCTCTCAGCCTAGCTTGTCTCACAGTTTTATTGTAAGGAACCAAATGGAGGAGCAGAGATCGTCTCTTACGTTGACTCCTTGGAGAGAAGATGGGATAAAAATGAGAGGGATGGATAGAGGTGGTTTCTTCTCAATTCAGTTTTGAACCTCGGGGCTGTCTATTGTTACCCTTTTTCTGGCAGCAAAGATTTCATTTCCGTTTTAAGGATTCGAGGAAGCTAACAGCAGATTCCCAAAGAGACCCGGCAAAGCCGCTTGGAATACACAGGCTCCTTCTGAACAGAGGCCATTTGTATAAACAACCTCCCATCTCAGCATCTGCTTGCAATGTGGATTAAGAGTAATTTAGTCCCCCCCCCCCAGTCCTTGGATTCTTTTAAACATACACAGGATTTCCCTCCCCCTCCTCTGCTGAGGACTTTAGAATTTTAATCTGGATTTAAACATTTCATCCTACATTGATGTAAAAAAAAAGGGGGGGAGGATTTAAATAGGAAAGGAGGAGGTGAAGGGGAAAAACCTTGGATGACTTTCTACAAAACAGCTGCCTTCCTGCTGTTATCTGATGTTGGGAACAAGGGAGGCCAGATGTTCAGCAAGTCCTGGAAAGATTCCCCCCCTCCCCCCCCGATTCTTGTAAAAGTAGCTGTGCAGGACCCCGATTTGGATTGGGGCCACGGTAGGGTTGCCAGGTCCTACCTGGCCACTGGTGGTGGTGATGGCGGTGGGGTTAGAGCTGCCAGCTCCGGATAGGGTCCAGTGCCATAGAGTCCACCTTCTGAGGGGTCCACTTTCTCCGGGGCAACTGATCTCTGTAGTCTGGAGATCAGCTGTAATTCTGGACCCACCTGGAGGCTGGCATCCCTAGGCCATGGCGCTGTGGGAGATCAGGACGTGTAACATTTCCCACGCAATGTTTCCAATTGAAATCGAGCCTCCTCATGGTGTGGAAGCCCTAGAAGGGGGGAAAAGGCATGTTCTTTGTCTTTTCCCCCTTCCTGGGCTACTAGCAGTGTGTGTGTGGGGGCGCACACATGCACCAGTGGGCAAAACTGCAAAGACTAGGGTTCCCAGCTCTGGGTACCTGGAGACTTTGGAGGTGGAGCCAGGAGAGGGCGGGGTTTGGGAAGGGGAGGGACCTCAGCAGGTTACAGTCCCACAGTCCACCCTTCAAAGCAGCCATTTTCTACAGGGCAACCAATCTCCCATTATCTGGAGATAAGTTGTAATAGCGGGAGATCTCCAGGACACACCTGGAAGTTGGCAAACCTAGCATGGGTAAAAGGTTACACTCCACCATACAACCATGGCTGTGATGAGAACTGGGACCTCAGGCAGCTACTCTGTGTAACTGGCAAAAAAATAACCACTGGGGAAATCTGTTAATGGATCTCTGGGGCGGGGGGTGTCTCAAATTGGTGCAAACTTCATGGAAAGGATGTATCCCAGGCCTGTTAGCAAGCCCCTGGGTGGGAAAGTTCACATTTCTGAGAGTCCCACCCACAAGGGTGCCATTTTCTTTCTGCCAGTCCCTTGTGGCCGCCATTTCCCCTATGCTGGCGGTGGAAGGCTTTCTTGTGGACAAAAAAAGTTTGTAATTGCTGTTTTGGCATTGATCTCCTAGTTCCTCTGAAATATCAGCTCTGGGGATGCTGCAGAACTAGTAGACCACGCCAATTGATCACGATGATGTTATAGTGCAACAGGAACAAGTGATTTTTTAGAATGGAAAGACTCCAAAAGCTCTCTGGTGGCACAGCAGGGAAAATGGCAGCCAATGGAGAAAAGCGCCCCCCAAATTCCCATGTGACCTTCACTGCTGGCGTGCATCCCTCTGCATTTATTATGGCAATGTCAGGGGAATGAAGAATTCTCACCATGTGGGTGCAGCCTTTATCCTGCCTCAGGAAGCAAGGTGGTGTCTGGAAACACATAGTGGAGAAGTGTGCTGTAAACCACTTATTATCCCCACTACAATCTTGGCCCATGGTCACTCAGCAAGTTTTCAGGACAGAATGCCCATTTGAACCTGGGTCTTCCACGTCTTAGTCTGGCACTCTAGTCCAGGGGTCCACAACATTGTGCCCGGGGGAGCCATGGCACCCGCTGACACCTTTTCCGGGGCCCGCCAAGTGTTTCGCTTTTGCCCAGCAAAGCCGTTGGAGATGTGATTGGCCGTGCAGATTTTTAAAACCATTGCTTTGGCGGCAGCTGCCACCACAGTACAAGAATCTTCGCTGTGTGACTGAAAGTAAACTTCAGCAGCCATTTGGTGCCTGGCTCCGCCTCCTGTGGCAGCCATTTTGTGGCAGCCATTTTGGGCCTGCGCCCACCTCACTGTCTCAGAATTCCAAATGTGGCCATGGACTCAACACGATTGGGGTCCCTTGCTCTAGCCCCTATACCACGCTGGAACAGCAGTCAATCTGTACAGGAGGTGGGGCCTGATAGATCCTGCGTTTGAATGAGGGATTGTTCTATGCAGTGGTTCTCAACCGGGAACACCAACCGCATTATATCAAAGAACCTGGGTCCTACCTACCATGATAGGAACAAAAGGCCCTCTTTTTCTTTCCTCGAGAAGGACGTTCCTATGTTTACAGGCATTCTGTTATTACTGCTAGCGTGCCAAAAAGTCACAGGTGGATGATCCATGGCAGTAAGGCTGGCAGGAGATGGCAGGCCCCACTTTCAGGAAGGTAAGGATGGGGACCGAGGGAGAAGCGAGTGCAGCTCATAAAAGCTCATGTAGAAATAAATGTCCAGGATTCGAGTCTGACGAGATCTCCAGGGCATGAGCTTTCGAGAGCCAAGTCTCCATAAGATACCTTTGTTGGAATGGAGCTTTGACTCTTGAAAGCTTATACCCTGGAAATCTTATTAGTCTTTAAGGTGCTATTTGACTTGAATCGTGCTCTACTGTGGACCAACATGGCTACTCACCCGAAATGGCAGAAATATATGCTAGTTTGGTGTAATGTTTAAGAACGGTGGACTCTAATCTGGGAGAACTGGGCTTGATTCCCCACTCCTCCACATGCAGCTGCTGGGTGACCTTGGGTCAGTCACAGTTCTCTCAGGGCTGTTCTCTCAAGAGCAGTTCTCTCAGAGCTCTCTCAGCCCCACCTACCTCACAGGGTGTCTGTTGTGGAGAGAGGAAGGGAAAGGAGGCGGTAAGCTGCTCTGAGACTCTGGGTGAAGGGCAGGGTATAAATCCAGTCTTTCCTTACCTTCTTTCAGGTGCCAGTGGACTTTTGGTTTAGTATGCCTCAACGGATTCACACAGCTACCTCTGAGCGAATTCTTAGTGACTGTTATGACTATTATGGCTACTTCTGCATTCCCCCCCCCCCCCCCTTCCAGGGTTGCCAGCTCTAGGGTGACAAATAACCTGGAGATTTGGAGATGGAGCCTGAGGAAGGCGGGGTTTGGGGAGGGGAGGGGCTTCAGTGCGGCATAATGCCATAGAGTCCACCTTCCCAAGCAGCCATCTTCCCCAGGGAGAAACTGATCCCTGTCAGCTGTAATCCCAGGGGATCTTCAGCCCCTCCCAGGATTTTAGCAATATAGGAGAGATCACAGGAGAAGCAGTTGAGAGGAATAATTTGGTGGTTCTTAACACCGAGGAGTTCGGCAACCCTATTCCCACCAATGGGACCCATACCGCTGGTTGAGAACCCCGGCCCTAGATAAATTTCTGGTGCTTTCCAGCTGTACATTGTCAAGTACCCCCCTTACCGGTCCTGCCTTATTCCTCCTTGAAAGCAGTGCCTGGGAGAAAACAGTGATGCGGTTTTGAGTTTGCCAATAAGCTCTTGACGGTGTGCAGGTAATTGAAGGAACCCTTTCCGCCCCACCGTCTCTTTAATGGCGCTGCCAGGGGTGCCAGTCCAGCGACCATAATGAGATCTCGACAGGAAATCTGCTCCAGTTCCATTCAATAAAGATTAATCTCTGCAAACCAAATGCAGCGGGCGGGGGGGGGGGGGAGAGGGAAGAGCCAGGCAAATTTGGCAACAGTGATTCATTCTCCCAGTGTAGGATTTCAAAGGCCCGTTCATAACCAGAGCAAGAAACAATTAAAAGTAATGACTATCATGTGTTGGCTTGGCGTGCTGGCCACGGAGTATGAGGGAGCGCCTGCCAGGGAAAATGAATGAACTCTTTGCTAATCTATTGTGCATGGATTTATTTTTTTTAAAAAAATATGAAGGTCTGCGGCTAGTAGGGCTCTAAGCACAAATTAAATTCGTCGGAATCTTTTGGTTGATATGCCAATCCGGAGACGAAGTAAGGACGAGTGAAATCCTTCTCCCTGGATCTGTTTCTGTTTCATTTATTGATTTAGTCCATTTTTTAAAATCCCGCCCTGTCTCCATGCAGCTCAGGGGTGGTGGACGTTAATCTCCCTTCATCCGTTTTATCTTCGCCACAACCTTGTGAGGTAGGATAGCCTGAGAGAGCAGCTGATTGCCAAGTCTGGCCAAACGTCACCCAGCAAGCTTCCGTGGTGCTTTGAGCCCAGTTCCTCTGGATTCGAGTCGGAAAGTTTAACTGCTGCACTCTGTAGCCTGCTCTTATCCTCATCGCGTTTAAGTGCTCGTGCTTTGTTTCAGCATGATGTCAGCCCTGCCTCAGGTATCTGCCTGCTCCTGGATTTCTGCAGCCCGAGCCCTATTGCCTTGTTTATTAGATGTCCCCTGCTGCTGATTGTATTGACCTGTGCTGTGTAACCGGCCTTGGGTCTCACCGAGAAAGGGCAGAGTATAAATAACGTGAATAAATCAGATCAAATACAAATACTCTTAACGTCTGCATCAGAGTACTGTCTGCTGAAAAGGAGCTTTGACTTTCAATAGCTAATAAGCTGAAAAATCTTTTTGGTCTCTAAGGTGCTACTGGACTAGCACCTTCCAGCTAGATGGAAGGAAGGACGGACGGAAGGAAGGAAGGGGCCATCAAGTTGCAGTTTCCCTCTGAAAGTATACCCCCATGGATCTTCCTTCGTCCGTGCCTTTTTATGGAATTCTGTTTTGCTGGTGTTTCCGTCTGAACAGATACACCGCTTTGCTATCCGATGTGACATTTCAGATGCATTTAGCCGCATGAATGAAAGTCAGACGAATGATAATCACTCGCTGTTCCTGGAGGGGGAGGGGGGAGTGTGTGTGTGGGAGATGGGGGCTGGGACAGGGATTTAGATCTCCTTGTACTTTATATTGGGGGGGGGGGGGAATCTTCTGTGGCCCAGGCTCCTCATCGCCAAGGCTTCTGTTTTGTTCTGGCAGCGCGTCTGGTGAGAGAAAGAGCTTGAAGCCTGTTCTGTAAATAAAAACACATTAAATAATCATGCTGTAGGCGGTGGAGTGAAGAAGCAGATACAGAAAGCTGAGATCGGGTCCGTTCCAAAAGTGTCCTGCTGGCAAGTGGGTAGAACAGATTTGGGAGAGGGACGCAGCAGTGTTTATGCTGGCCTTTCTGCCCCGTTGTTCTCCCCAGTGAGGGACCCAAAGCAGCTCGCAGCGTCGTTCATCCCGCCTCCAGTTTGATCTTCACAGCACAACAATCTCGTGAGGTAGACTAGATTGAGAGAGCATGACTGGCTGAAGATCACCCAGCGATAGGATTGCCAAACTCCAGGTTTTAGCCTGAGATCTCCTGGGATTACAGCTCATCTCCAGGAGACAGATTAGTTCCCCTGGAGAAAATGGCCATTTTGCAAGGTGGGCTCTATGTAGGGCTGCCAAGTCGAACTTACGATTTGGCGGGGGGGAGTCCTTCTTTGGCCGGGAGCCTCCTTGGCGCGCGCTCGCAAAGCGCGCACACCCAGTGATTTCACCCGGAAGTGACGTCACCACGTCGGGGGCGTTGCCAGACGGTCGCCCTGGCAACGTCTCCAACGTGGTGACGTCACTTTCGGGTGACGTCACTACGCTGGGGAAGTCGTCCAGGCTGGACAACTTTGGGGGTGGGGTTCCCCCCGCCGGCCGAATGCCGGCCGGCAGATCGGGAACCCCTATAGCGGGGGATCCCCCACCCCCCGGGCTGACTTGGTAGCCTTAGCTCTATGGCATTATACCCAACTGAAGTCTCTTTGCTCCCCTCCCCAAAAACTGTCAACTTCTGGCTCCACCCCTAAAATCTCCAGGTATTTCCCAACCCAGAGCTGGGAACCCTAGCTTCTGTGGCAGAGTGGGGATTTGAACCTGGCTCTCCCAGACCCTAGTCCTGCTCTCTAGCCACCATACCATACTGGCTGGGAAGTAAAATTTCACAGCAGTTTTATCTTATGGCACCGTGCTTGTTCTCTGTTCTCCTTTGGCCCCACTCAGGTTGGGCTGAGGGGGTTTGATTTGCCCACTTTCACCCGGCCAGCTTTCATAGCAGGGTGGGACTTCAAACCTGGCTGTCCCAGATCCTGGTCTGATCTTAATCCAACCACTACACCGTGCTGGTTCTCCCTGGAATAACACAGGGGTATCAAAAGAAGCAGGAATGCAGTACCCTCCAGTGTTCCCTCTAAGCTGAGTTAGTGTGAGCTAGCTCACAGTCTTTTAGCCTCTGGCTCACACATTTTTGTTTTAGCTCAGGAAGGACGGCTCCAGAGCAAACTAATTTATGCAGCAGGCAAATCACTCACTCACAACTTTAATGCCAGTAGCTCACAAAATAGATTTTTTTGCTCACAGGGCTCCATAGCTTAGAGGGGGCATTTCCCCCTCTCTTCCCTCCCCAGTATAACTTCAGGCATTTTTTACTAGCCTAGAACATTTGAAGAAGAAGAGGTTGGATTTATACCCCGCCCTTCAGTCACTTGGAGTCTCAGAGCGGCTTACAAACTCCTTTCCCTTCCCTTCCCCACCACAGACCCCCTGTGAGGTAGGTGGGGCTGAGAGAGCTCTGAGACAACTGTCCTTGAGAGAACAGGTGGTACAGAGCTATGGCTTGCCCAAGGTCATCCAGCAGCTGCAAGTGGAGGAGTGGGGAATCAAACCCGGTTCTCCCAGATTAGAGTCTGTACACTTAACCACTACACCAAACTTTGCAGCATTGGGGGACAAGCTGGGGTGGGGGGAGCTGTTCGTACAACAGGTGCCACTGTGAACAGGGCAGACAAAACCCCCCACCCCAAATAGACCAAGCGTGAACCACAGGGCAGAGTGAATCAACTCTATTAATGACCATCTCTTGAATTCTAGTGTAGAGCCTCATTATCCCAAGGCAACCCCAGATTTGTAGAAGGGAATATTCTTGTCTAGTGTTGTGTTTTTAACAAAAAGAACATGCCGTGCCATCCTAAAGCAGAGGTACGCTCATCTAAACCAATTGACTTAGAAGGCCATAACTCTGTTTAGGGCGGCGCTGTCTGTCTCCCCCAAACCAATTTGCCTCTTTGCTCAACTAGAATCTCTGCTTCTGCTTTCGTTAAGCTGAAATGCTGTGAAAATTACATTACGTAACCCTCCGCTATCTGAACTCACTCCATATTCCTCGTGTGCTATGGTGCCAGCATAACCATATGGCAGCAGCGCTCGTGTTTATCCTAATTTGTGATTATCCGAATGTACCAGGTCTCTCCGGGCTATTTGAATCAACAAGGTTAAAATGTGCGTTGACTATAGACGGAGGCAAAGTTCATGCTTTCCAAACAGGAAACTGGCCATTTCATTTAAAAAAAAACCCCTACAACTCATGTTTGGAATCTGCACTTTTTTGTGTGTGTGTGAAGTCAACCTGTTTTCATAAGCTCACGAATCTACCATGTGGCATATGCTGTGTACCTCATAAAGATTTAGGTCTTTATGAGAAGTCCCAGCATCAACTTTCATGGATGTGGGGTAATGCTAAAATGTACAGTTGCCTTTGTTTCATGCTCCGTTCCAAATGGGGGGAGCTTAAGTGAGCCCTGGCAGTTCTCCTTTCAAAATGGCTCTCCCCCCCCCCCTCATTTTTAATACTTAGGGCATCAATGTATCATTGTGTTACACTAAGTGAAGGATTTTACAGAAGTTACCTTTAGCCCAGTTTAGTGGCGAATGCGCACTGAATGCACTGAATGCATGTATGCTGTGCACAGGTAGATTATATGTGCACACATGCAGTCATTTTCACAACCTCGTGTACATTCATTGTACGCGGTCCAGGATTTTTCAGGTTGCCCATCTCCAAGGATTGAAACAGACGAGCGTTAAGGCATTCGCAGAAACTGTATGAGTGTACCCACGGCCTCAACCACAGTATAGGTTTTATTCTCCCTCTGACTGACCAACTGATTTACCACGCCTCCACTTGCAGCTGCTGGATGGCCTTGGGCAAGCCAGAGTTCTGTCAGAGCTGTTCTCTCAAGGACAGTCCTGGGAAAGAGCTCTCTCAGCCCCACCTACCTCACAGGGTGTCTGTTGTGGGGAGGGGAAGGAGTTTGTAAGCAGCTCTGAGACAACGAGTGAAGGGCGGGGTGTAAATCCAATCTCCTCTTCTTCTCTTCTTCTAAATGGACAGATCTTATAATGGAGGGAAGTAAGCTCTGGGGTATTGGGACCGGTGCTATTTTATTTCTTCCAACATGATCTGGAATCAGGGGCAAGCGGAAAAGTGGGCAGGCTTGCCGATGGCTCCTCCCCCCTCATCCATAATGCTAAAATTCGCAGGTGACCAATGAGGTTGATGAGCACTACATTCAGAACAGAGGAAGGGAAGTACTTATTCACCCCAGAAGTAATTAAATGGTGGAAATCACCACCAGTAAACAAAGTTTTACTGTATTTTTCGCTCCATAAGACGCACTTTTCCTCCCCAAAAAAGTGTGTGTGGGGGGGAAGTGTGTGCGTCTTATGGAGCGAATATGGAGCTTTTCTTACCTGTAACAGGGCTCTTTCTTCAGCAGGAACGCAGGGGAACGCCATTCAGGTTGGCATCCCAGCCTTCCCCGCCCCTCCCTGCTGGGCCTGAGCTGTTAAGACTTAAAAGGGAAACGGCAGGAAAACCCCCACCAGGCTAAGTACTCTTTCCCTTTAAGTGCTTTTCCCCTTTAAGACAGCCAGCAGCAGAAAGCCCCGCCCACAGATTAAGCTCCATGGCTACTTTGCACAGAAAGGCCTGGCTTTGCATGGCATGCCGACGTGTCTCTTCTTTCCTTTCTCTATCTTTCTTCCTTCCTTCCTTTCCTTTTTCTGTCTGTCTTTCTGTGTCTCTCTCTGTCCCCACCTTTCTTTCTTCCTTTCTCTTTCTCTCTCTCTCTCCTCCTCCTTCCTTCCTTTATCTCTCTCTCTCTCTCTCTTTCTGTTTCATTTTTTCCTGTTTTCCTCCTCTAAAAACAAGGTGCGTCTTATGATCAGGTGCGTCTTATGGAGCGAAAAATACGGTAGTTGCCGGCAACGATGGATTTACAAAGGCATTAGATAAGCTCATAAGTATTAGCCACAACGAATGGATGGCATTTCCACGGCCAGAGACACTCACCCTCTGTTATTCAGAGAGAGGGGGAGAGAGGGGGAACAAGAAGAGCCTCCAGCCTTCCTGATTTGCTTGTAGACTTGCCAGTAGCATCATCGTTGGCTGCTGTAGGAAGCAGGATGTTGGACTAGATAGCCCATTAGCCTGCTCTAGCATGGTTGCTCTTACGTTATTGTGAAATGAATGAAAGTCCACCCCCGGACACTGGTGAACATTTTTTACTGTCCATGACAGCCAGTGTAGTGCTGTGGTTGGAGTGTCAGACAAGGATCTGGGAGACTCAGATGTAGATTTCCTCTCATGGAAGCTCACTGGGTGACTGCCCCGCTCTTATCAGCCTAACCTTCCTGGTGGGGTGGTTGTGAGGCTCAAACGGAGGCGGGGAGAACAGTGTTGTGAGTTGCTTGCTCACTGAGACTGAGATTACAAAAATAGAATTAAGACACCAGACTTTGCTAATATAGGTCTTGTGAACTGCTTGCCGTTCTAGATCCAGGAATTATATTAAGGCAAGTAGGGACTTAAAAGAGTCATCTCATTTTTCCCCTCCCCCCGTTTCTTCTTTCCCTTCCCTGAAAGTTCCCATGGTCTCTCTCCTTTTCCTGCTTCTTTCTCTCCTTCCCATTTACCAGCCCCTGTCTTCATCTTTCCTTCCTTTCTTCCCCCTGGCAGCCTGTACCTGGGGAAACTATGGCTGAGTTGTGCAGTGCCAGCTTCTAAGCTGGTCCCAGTTGCGTGATGGAGAACTCACAAACATTTGTTGTGTGTGTGTGGGGTCCACTTCATTTTCCCTGTATTCCTTCCTTATACTATGTCTTCATTAATTTTTATTCTTACACCACCTTTCTTCTCGGTGGAAACCCAAACATGACTGTACATCATTCTCTTTGCCTCTGATTTATTCTCACAACAAGCCTGAGACTGTGTAACTGGCCCAAAGTCATGCAGAGAGCTTCCACAGCAGAGTGAGAATTCAAAACTGGCTCTTTCAGATCCTAGTCTGAAACTCTTAACCCCCACACCATGCTGAGTTTTGTGGTGTGGCTGCTATTGAAAAGTAGTAAGCAGCTAGGCCTGGGCGAGTCATGCAAAGCATATGGGAGCAAGTTGTCCAGTGTTTTGCTGCTGGGTTTTGGCCTTCAAAGACCAAAAAAACTTGTTCCGGTTTTCGGCGACTCAATGGCGGGCACATCTTTCCACAGCTCTGGGAGACGCGACCCGGACTCAGCGGTTTGAGGGGGTTCCGAACTGGTTTCAGACCCCCGGGGACCCTGCCTGAGGCGCTTGGGGGTAGTCTCTCTCTGAGATGGCGATCCCGAGATCGAGGCACCTCCCCGCCTCCATAGGCTCAGCCGCTGCAGCAGCCTCCAGGCATGACCGAGCGCACACTGGACAGCTGCAGAAGTCTGACTGCAACAAGGGAAAGTTGATCTATCTGAGACGTGTGGCAAAATGTGAGTGAAGGGGCTCCTCCTTCTTTTTGCGGGAAGATTCTCTGATGTGAGCTTAACAGCTCAAAGCGAAGGGGGGGGGTTAAAGTTTAAATCCCTCCCCCCAAATTCCCTTAATGCTACAAAGCTACAGAGAATCTGTGTGTTGGGAGAGTGTCTGAAGACTGAATGAGACAATTTTAAGCGATTTAAAAGAAAAAGGAAGACTTTTGACTAACTTGTGGGACTTTACTGTGAATGTAAACAAAAAGCGATGACTGGACGGGGAGAAAAGATGGCGGGGAAACTAAAACCTTCCCCCAAACCTCCTTCTACACTTCCGGGCACAAAGTCTGAGTCCAGTACAGACCTGACTGCAGCTTTGGCAATAGCCCTACGCCCTCTGATGGACCAGCTGAATGCAGTAAATACTAAGCTGGATTTGCTGCAACAACAGGTGACAGAGGCAAATAAGAGGTCTGATCAGGCTGCTGAAGGACTGGCAGAAGTTTCAAAAAAGTTGAAAAGACTGATTTAAAGCTGATCGTGATGGAAAAAGAAAGGATTTCTGATAAAGATAACTTGATGAAACTTCAGATGGAGGTCCTCCTTTTATTTGAGATTCAGGGCATACCTGAACAAAAGGGTGAGAATCTCAAAAAGATCCTCAGCGATGCTATAGCTCCAGTGACAGATTTGCAAGCAGATGAATTACAAATCAATTTGGATATGATCTACAGGACCTATCCTGAATTTGTAAAGAAAAAAAAATCTGCCTGGAGAAGTTATGGTGAGCTTCTCCAAAAGATCAATCAGAGATGTGGTGCTCAAGGCCACTAATAGAAATGCCCTGAAGATTCAAGAAGAAGATATCAAAGTGTTAAAGGACATTCCATTTGAGGTGAGGAAGAAGAGGAAACCCTACAAAAATTTGATTGCATTTCTTCAAACAGAAAACATCATGAATCGCTGGCTTATTCCGGAAGGCGTGGGTTTTACCTACAAAAATAAGAAACAAAGAATTGATTTAGCTACAAAGGCCAAGAAATTTTTGGACTTTTGCAAAGAAGGAAAAGATAAAGCGCCATCAGAGGATTCTTTGGATTTACAAGAGAGCATTTATGGTCTGGAAGGTTTGGACACATCGGGAAGTAAAAACTCAGGAGATGAAGAGTCAGATTCAGCTTTGGGGGCAGCAGCACCGAAACCCCAGAGAGGAAAGAAGAAAAAGGGAACTAGGAAAATAAGTTGTAATTGTTGAAAGTCTTATTTATTTATATAGCCCATTCTGAATATCAGACACTCATGTATTTGTAAGCTTTTAAATTAGTAATGTTAGCATTTTAAAGCCTTGTTTACTTTAAGTTTTCCTTGAACAGACTGAAGCAAGACATTTTAATAGCTCTTTTTTGTGACTTCTGTATACTTTAGGGTAGTTTAGTATTTTAGTTATGGTAGTGGTTTTAGGTGTTGTAGCTATAAAATAAATAAAACATCATTAAAAAAAAGACCAAAACAACTTGTCCCTGTCTTTTCCTGACAGAAACCAAGGCTTAAAGGCTGGCAGTACTGTTGTGGTTGCCTAGCAATGGCCGCTGAGGACATTTGCTTCTCAAAGTTACCAGTGCTCCTTTTATCATTGGCTGGGGGTGGGTGGGCTTTAACTTCCTCAGTGCTTTTTTAAGAAAAGGTTTCAGATATTTCTGCAAACATGAGGCTTTAGTGAGGCTTATATAAAGATCTGTCTTGTCTGTCAATGGCCCTAATCTTTGGATTTAAGTATCCACAGATGGGGCTACACTGAGAATTAGATATATTGAAGATAACTAAATTGGGGTATTTCAGTACAAGCTGGAAGGTTCACATAAATAGTTCTGTGCATGCCTGCACAGACACTTTTAATCTCAACTCAAATAGTGAAGCACATTTATTTCAATGTAGTTTACCTTGTTGACCCTGAGGTTAGATGTCTTCCTAGGGAGTAATGCCTTGCTCCTCAAAAGGAATGGCCTCTCACTGTGGAGGACTTAGTCCTCTTCTTCGCATGTGAGCAAACAGATGGCTTGGGTTTGCAGGTGACTTATAAGGGGCTCCAATGAGTTCATTCACCCTGTTGGGGATATCCTGTCTGCTTTCTAATCCTTTGCAGAATACTTGACCCAGAATTATTTTTTTTGATGCACTCGCCAAGTTTTCCTGCCCTTTCTACTCTTGTGTGCGTGGGGTTTGGAAGAGAGGAAGGAACCTGTATATTTCTGTGGGATCACCTGCTCTGCTGCCGATGGTGCAGGTAACAAATTCCTCTGCTTTTCTGGTACTCAACCTGTACTCTGTTTTTATCCAATACTCTTCTGGGCCTTCCATCAGTCGGAAGCGTTCTGCAGTACTTTGGGCATTCCCAGCTCTGCTGACGGCAACCGTTGAAGCAGAAGAGATTGGGACTTGTGCTGGCTTAGAGAGAGGGGTGTATTTTCTTGCCGTTGTATTAGAATTACAGAAAATTGGGTTAGTAGAGCATCTGCAGCCAACTCCCTGGAGAATCCGTCAAAGGGATTACTGCTAACTGTTTGTGGCACTTCGCAAGTAGGGTAGAGGCCCAATTACTGGTGACTTGCGGCTTCTAGTGGCAGGCGCCCTAGATGTGTTGCTTGATGGCTTTGTTCCTTTTGGCAGAGCTGGGGTGGAACTCCCATGTTTCTGGATTTCTGCTCTTTGGAATGGAGAGAAGGAGAACTTCCAGAGATTTTGAAGGAAAAAGTGGAAAATTTTGGAAAATATTGAAATATATGCCATAGTTACTTCCCTATCAAACATAAACTCCTTTAACAAACTTTAGCCATATAAAGTGAATCAGAACATTTAGTTACCATGTGCTGTTGTAGTGTTTGGCTTACGTATGGGATTTTAATGTACAGATGCTTTGATTTTCCGCAAGTAAAATTGCAGCTATACCCAGTACTTAAGAGAGAGTTGCGAACTGCTTCGTCGCCATAGGCCTCCTTAAGCACAGATACCTTAATTTTTGCCGTCTCAGAGGCAGGAAGAATCAGTCGAAATTAGGAACAAGTTTTGTAGTAAATAAAAGAAAGCATATTGTTTGGACAGAGACAGCCTCATGCAGTCATAACAGGTAGAACTATCAGCATATTTGAGTATCCAGTTAGACTTTATAACCTTGAAAACACTGAACTCTTATCAAATACATAACATATTAACTGTCGCCCAGATTGTAAAAATTCTCACGCTGTGCTCATTTTCAGCAAGTGGAACCTGGTCTTAAAAAGCATTTTTACCCATTCTGAAATAGAAAAAAATAGGAGGTTTCCGGTCGGAGGAATGGAGGTCTGACACGCTTTGCAAGTGCGCAAGGCGGACAGCGGCTCTTCTTGACAGCTTGGGTGGATTAATCCACCTGACGCAACCTCACACAGGTAGTGTGAGGACTAGCAAGCAATATAATCCAGGTTTGAGCAAGCTCGGTGAAGGGAAAGTCTTGGAGGAGACTTTTCCGACACCTTGAGCACTGCAGCCGAAGAAGATTCTTGCAAGTATCTCTAAGGAGCCGAGCTGAGCTGATCAGTTCAGCATAAAACCTCCAATTCCCCTGATTCCTTAACAAAGAAGACAAAGTTTAAACGTTGGGACCACATCTGAAGCGAAGTAACAACAAAAGGTAACGGAAAAAAAGTTTTTGCCTTACCATTACCGCGTTTTGAAAGACGAAAAGCAGATCGGGTGAAGCAATAGACTGTTGCAGATTGGATGAGTGCAGTTTTGAAACGTTAAAAAGCTGAATTTGAACTTAAAAAGCCAAAAAACAAGTTGTTTAACATTCCTGTGGTTAAGAAGAGTCGGGAGGGGGAACCAAGCATCGCGAGACAAAGAGGGAGAAGGGAACCAAGCATCGCGAGACTAAGATGTGAGGACCGAGACAGGAAGTGACGGCTAGAGGAGCAGACAAGAAGAGAAAAGGAGAAGAACCGGAAGAAGGTAAAGGGGACTTTAAAAATTGCCAGACCAAAAAGACCACAACAGGAAGTGACGTGCAGAGAGCAGACAAGGAAGCAAAAGGAAGGGACAAAAGGAAACTATGGCAAGCCAGAAGTAAGGTAAAAAGACTATAACCTTTGACACAAACCATAGAGAAGTCGCGCCCGCCATTTTGGATTTATAAAATTTTTAAACTGCAATATCTCAAAAACTATATAACTTAGAAGGCTGAAACCAACATAATTTGACTTGGCAAGATTAGCTTGTTTGAATGCACTAATTGGTGTTTGATTTGGAAAACAAAATAAAATCGATCTTTTTTAAAGAGACAAGACGGATCGCGGACTAAGATCGAGAGCAGCTACATGGTCCTCTCCTACAATGGCAGCAAAAAAAGAAAAAGAATTACTAGCTGTTATGGAAGCAATGGAAAAAAAATGTTAGACGCTATAGGAGAGGTAAATGTTAAAATGAATAATATAGCGGCTCAAGCAGACAAAAATTTTATGGACTTAAAAGCAGAATTTCAAAAATTAACCACAAGAACACAAGACATAGAAACTAAAGTAAAAGAACTGGAAGAAAGCACCCAAAAGACAATGAGAGAGAATGACAGGATGGAAAAGATGATGTATTATAAAGACATGCAAAACCATTTGAGATTTAGAGGGATTGAGGAAAAATTGAGTGAAGACATCTTTACAAGAATGCAAGAAGCATTAGCAGATTTTTTACAAGAACAGGAAGAGGTCATTAAAGAACACATGGATCTTGTTTATAGAGTCAATTCCACATACGCAAGAGACAAAACCATACCAAGAGATGTGGTTGTCCAATTTACAATGAAAAGGACAAAAGAACAAATCTACAAGAAGTGCTTTACTGATCCTTTTGAAATAGATGGAAAGAAAATTGTAGTAATGAAAGAACTGCCTAGAGCAATACTGCAAGAAAGGAAAAAATTTAAGCGTCTGACGGATAAACTGAAGGAGAAAAAAATTAGATTCCGTTGGGAAATACCTCAAGGACTAAGCTTTTACTATGGCAACACCAGAGTAGTGATTAAAAGTACAGGAGAAATGTACGCATTCCTGGGAGAGAATAAAGATGACCTTGGAGATATTTAAGAATACATCAAGATGGATTACAAAATATTTACATGGAATGTAAATGGACTAAATTCACCCCAAAAACATAGAATGGTAGGTCATTGGTTGGAGAAACAAAAATGTAGTATAATTTGTATACAAGAAGCTCATCTTAAAAAACAAGACCACAAATATTTAATAAGGAAAAAATTGGGAGAAGAATTTTATTCTTTAGCAAGTAATAAAAAGAATGGTGTTGTAACATATGTCAAAAAAGATTTGGAACCTAAAGTAATATTTAAAGATAAAGAAGGAAGATATTTAGCTATTGAAATTTTACTACAAGGACTGAAAACTTTTATTGTGAACATTTATGCTCCGAATGGAGCCAAAGAAATTTTTTTTAAAGAACTACAAGTGGAATTGGACAATGTTAAATACGATCAAATCATGATGTTGGGGGACTTCAATGGAACTGTAGATAACAAATTAGACAGGCGCTCTAAGAGAAAGGATGAGACATTAGGGAAGCTTCCAAAAAACTTTTTTGAACTGATAAAACAAGAGAAGCTGGAAGATATTTGGAGGAAAGCTAACCCACAAGGAAAAGATTTTACCTTTTACTCTAATAGACATGACTCGCATTCAAGAATTGACATGATTTGGATGACTACTAACTTAACCTTCAAGACAAGAAAAGTGGAAATTCTACCCAGAATAATTTCAGATCATAATCCGTGTTTATGGACGGCTGGGCAGGTAAAAAAACAAAAGAGATGGAGAATAAATGAGGACTTACTAGGCAACCAAGAAATAGTTAAAAAATTACTTGAAGAAACAGACCTATACTTCCAAGTAAAGAAGTAGAAGAAGTAAAAATTCAAACCATATGGGATGCATATAAAGCAGTGATGAGAGGACTATTGATATCACTAAATGCTAAAGACAATAAAAAGAAAAGAGAGCAATATGAAAATATTGTACAAGCCATTAAAACAAAGGAAGAAGAACTGAAGAGTAAACCAGGGAAAAAGAAACTGCAAAAGGAAATCTGGATGCTACAAGACCAAGCAAAAGCTATTTTGAACCAAGAGATGTACTGGAACTTAAAAAAACTCCAACAAAAAGCATTTGAAGGTGCAAACAAACCCGGAAAATACTTAGCATGGCAATTAAAGAAAAAACGTGAAAATAAATTTATCACTAAAGTGATAAGAGATAATATTGAGGTAATAGACAACAAAGGAATAAAAAGAGAATTTTTTAAATACTATGCAAAAAATTTTAAGAAGGAAAACAAAGACAGAAGAAAGATTAAAGAATACCTACAAACGTTAAAGTTACCAAAACCAACAGAGAAAATTAAAGAACTATTCAACAATCCAGTATCATTACAAGAGATTAAAAATGCAATAAATGACTCAAAATTAGGAAAAGCACCTGGACCAGATGGATTTACAGCGAAGTTTTATAAAACGTTACAGGAGTCGATTTCACCGGTGTTACTGCTATTGATGAACGATATAGGAGTCACTGGTGAGGTCCCAGAAACCTGGAAAGATGCAACCATCTCACTGATCCCAAAAGAAGATCAAGATTTGACTAATGTTAAGAACTACAGACCGATTTCTTTACTAAATAATGATTATAAGATTTTTGCTAAGATTATAGCGGACAGATTAAAAGAGCACCTCAAAGAAACTATACAAACAGAACAAGCAGGGTTCTTACCTAATCGACAAATAAGGGACAATCTAAGAGTAGTAGTGGATGTTATAGAATACTGTGACAAACACCCTGAAAAGGAAGTGGGTTTTTTCTTTTTGGATGTGGAAAAAGCGTTCGATAATTTAAATTGGGATTTTATGTTTGAGGTTTTAGAACATCTTGAGATTGGTGAATATATGCTTAACCTCATCAAATCAATATATAAAGAGCAGAAATCCTCTTTAATAATTAATACTGAAAAGACGGACGATTTTAAAGTTGAAAAAGGAACACGACAAGGATGCCCACTTTCACCGCTGCTATTTATTTGGATTTTAGAAGTTCTACTGTTAAATGTGAAGGAAGACAAAGATATTAAAGGCTTAACAATTAAAGGTTTTTCTTTTAAATATAGGGCCTTTGCAGATGATGTGATGTTCATAGTGGAAGACCCTTTGTCTACACTACCATATTTGTTACAGAGAGTAAAAGAGTTTGGTGACTTAGCAGGATTTTATGTAAATAAGAACAAATCGAAAGTGATGTGCAAAAATATGTCAAATAACAAACAAAATGAGTTACAAAACCTTATAGAATGTGAGGTGGTGAAAAAGACAAAATATCTAGGTGTAAACCTAACAATGAAAAACATTGATCTTTATAAAAATAACTATGAAAAATTATGGTTGCAAATTATGCAGGATATTAAAAAGTGGAATGTATTAAATTTGTCATTGTTGGGTAGAATTGCGGTGGTTAAGATGAACGTGTTACCACGATTAATGTTTTTGTTTCAAACTATTCCAATTGTGAAAGATGTAAAAACATTCAAATGCTGGCAGAAGGAATTGTCTAAGTTTGTGTGGGGAGGGAAAAAACCAAGAATCAAGATGAAAATAATGTGTGATGCTAAAGATAGAGGAGGGTTTCAATTACCAAACTTAAGGCTATACCATGATGCAATATGTTTGACCTGGGTAGGGACATGGACTATGTTAAAAGATAGAAAGTTATTGTCCCTGGAAGGTCATGACTGTAGATTTGGGTGGCATGCGTATTTGTATTATGGTAAAACAAAAATGGACAATATGTTTAAACATCATTATTTGAGAAGAACGCTAATGGATACGTGGACAAGATATAAAAACTTTTTTCCAGAAGAGATACCTATGTGGATTGTACCCGCAGAAGTTTTAAATCCAGCATCACGTTACAAAGGACAAGATTGGCTGAAGTATAGAGACTTATTAACAAGACATGGTAAAGACTTTAAATTGAAGGAGCAGCATCAGATGGACTTTGATTATGGTTGGCTAAGATATAGACAAATATATGACATGTATAGAAGTGATAAAAAACACGGCTTTAGGGAAAAAAATAATGAAATAGAACAAGTTTGGGAGGAAGGTGGGAAAAAATGATCTCTAAAATGTATAAAGTTTTGTTAAAATGGTTTAACGCTGATGAAATGGTAAAAGAACAAATGGTAAAATGGGCGATAAACTTTAACAAAGACATTGAAATGGAATCTTGGGAATTTTTATGGAAAAATGCTATGAGTATATCTACATGTTATAATCTAAAAGAAAATTGTTTCAAAATGATGTACAGATGGTATATGACACCAAAAAAAATTGCAAATATTAATCAGAATATGTCTAACAAATGTTGGAAATGTAAAAAGAAAGAAGGTTCTTTTTATCATATGTGGTGGACTTGTGACAAAGCAAAGATTTATTGGTCAAAAATACATGCAGAAATGGAAAAAATCTTGAAATGTACATTTAAGAAGTTGCCTGAAATGTTATTGCTTGGACTTAAACTAGAAGAGATGAATGTAAAGAAAAGGACAATAATATGGTATATGATAACAACAGCAAGAATGGTGTATGCACAAAATTGGAAAAATGAAAAAATACCAGAGGTGTGGGAATGGTTGAAAAAACTGTTATATATGGCTGAAATGGATAAATGGACTAGAAAGTTGAATGATCTGTACTCAGAGACCTTTTTAGAAGATTGGAAGGATTTGAAAGAGTATGTTGAAAAATACTGGGACATGAAAAATTGCATTTATACATGGTTATAATAACATAAAGCAATAGAATTAGAGTATATGAATGTATTAAGGATAATTAGACAATGAAGTTGTTTTTTATTTTAGAATTATATAAGAATATAGAAAGTAAGAATTAGTGTATAAGTATTTTTAAGATATATGACCGTTACCAGAAATGTAAACATAGATATAAGTATTACTATTTTGGATAGAGTGGAAAATGTGTTATGCTTCAGATGTGGTGGGAAACCGCTAATATAAGATAAAAACAAGATTATACAAACAGAACAAAATGTTATATAATATGGAAAAAAGGATTTGTATAAGAAAAATGTATTATTTTTAATGTTTTGAAAAATAAAAAAAAAATTTAGAAAAAAAAAATGAAATAGAAAAAAATATTTCTTGGGACACCCCCCCCCCCCAGTGTTCTCCTGAATTTACCATTTTTCTGTTGGTGAAATTTAAAAAAACCACCACCTAGAGCTTAAAAGAAATCATTTTTCTGTTGGTGAAATTTAAAAAATACATAACATATTAACTGTCGCCCAGATTGTAAAAATTCTCACGCTGTGCTCATTTTCAGCAAGTGGAACCTGGTCTTAAAAAGCATTTTTACCCATTCTGAAATAGAAAAAAATATTTCTTGGGACACCCCCCCCCTCCGGTGTTCTCCTGAATTTACCATTTTTCTGTTGGTGAAATTTAAAAAAACCACCACCTAGAGCTTAAAAGAAATCAACCTTGACTGTTCCCTGGAAGGCCAGATACTGAAGCTGAAGCTCAAAGTACTTTGGCCACCAAATGAGAAGGGAGCACTCCCTGGAGAAGACCCCGATGCTGGGAAAGATTGATGGTCAAAGAAGGAGGGGCTGGCAAGGGATGAGATGGTTAGACAGCATCATCGAAGCAACAAACATGAAATTAAGCAAACTCCGGAACACATCAGAAGACAGGAGGGCCTGGCGTGATGATATCCATGGGTTGTGAAGAGCTGGACTTGACTGTGCAACTGAACAACAACCACCACCACCGCAACAGAGCCATGGGGGACGACAACAACACTTATCTAATGATTTTGGTTGGCTTGCAGATTGCCAATCTTCCTTCCTTTCTGTCTTTTTTAAAAAAGAAACCACATGTGAGCTTTACATCAAGGTTGGACTGGTCTCTGCAACAGCGGCTTATCTACTGTGGCTCCAATATAAGGACCGAAGCCCGGAGCCTGAGCTCATGGAGTACTGCAGCATCCCATTTCTTGTCTTCTTTGAGGGTCAAGATATGGGAGATGATGCACTTCTATCCTGCATGGTCTTTTCGCCCTTCCGGTTCCCGCATCTTCCCATGTTGGACAAGACCTACCTCTATATGTTTATGTAGTCTGCTTTGGAACTCTCTGTGGTAGATAGTAGTGCTCATTATTTACGCCTTTGGGGAATCTATGAGTCCTTGGGCAAGACCACAAGTTGTTCCTTGCAGCTTTGTGAATGGAATTCTTGCATGCTTCCTTTACCTCCCTCCTTCCTCTTTTGCTGTATGGCCAACTAATTAGATATCTCCACTTTCACATCCAGTCTTTCCATGTGAAGTCACAAACTAGGGGTAGACTTGGGGAGTGGCTGTGGCTCGGCGGAAGAGTCTTTGCACTGCGTGCAGAACTTCCCAGGTTCAATCCGCAGCATCTCCATTTAAAAGGATCAGGTAGTAGGTGACGTGAAAGACCTCTGCCTGAGACTCTGGAGAGCTGCTCTCAGTCCAGGTAGACAACACTGAGCTTGGTGGGCCAGTCGACTGATTTCATAAAAGGCAGCTTCATGGGTACATGCAAGTATCCTTGACAATCAGTTTTTCAAACTTTGGTTTAATCTTGATTTCCTGGGAAAACACAACTAGAGGTTACCGGTTCACACAGAATGGTCAGTGGTGGCTTGTTGCCATGAACCTGGAAATATTCATATCCCTTGGCCATATGTGTACAAAGGGAGGAGGGGGCATGCGAGGTGGAAGACCTCCCAGCCTGTTCGTATAATGGCAAGACTATGGTTTGCCACAATGTCTGAACCAGTGGTACTCATTCCACAGGTTGTGGGGAGCCAGATTTGCAGTTCCCTTCCACTAAAACAGAAGAAGAAGAAGAAGAAGAGATTGGATTTATACCCCGCCCTCCACTCCCCAAGGGAGTCTCAGAGCAGCTTACAAACTCCTTTCCCTTCCCCTCCCCACAACAGATACCCTGTGAGGTAGGTGGGGCTGAGAGAGCTCTTTCCCAAGCTGTCCTTGAGGGAACAGCTGGTACAGAGAAGAAGAAGAAGAAGAAGAGATTGGATTTATATCTCGCCCTTCACTCACTTAAGAGTCTCAGAGCGGCTTACAAACTCCTTTTCCCTTCCCCTCCCCACAACAGACACCCTGTGAGGTAGGTGGGGCTGAGAGAGCTCAGAGACAACTGTCCTTGAGAGAACAGCTGTGCCAGAGCTATGGCTTGCCCAAGGTCATCCAGCCAGGTGCAAGTGGAGGAGTGGGGAATCAAACCCGGTTCTCCCAGATTAGAGTCCGCGCACTTAACCACTACACCAAACAGCCATATAACTACTGTATCCTTTTAACAGGAGATACTGGAGACTGAGCCTGAGATCTTCCATGTGCAAGGCATGCCTCTCCCCAAATCAGGATCTTTTTTGGGGGCGAGGGGGCGGGTCTTTTCATTGACTTTCCAAGTCACTTTTTCTGCACACCTGAGCTATCTCCGGAGTACATAGGAATTCCTGCTTTGTTTGTGAGGGTTGTCCAGGTTTGCTGCTTTGATAATTGGCGCAAGGGAAGAGCACTCAGGGTCCCCCCCCCCCCCGGAGGAACGCACCGGAACAGAGTTCCGGAACCTCTCCAACAAAATTCTTTTTAAAATGCTTAAAAGTTCATGAGTTTTTAGTATACAGATCGAAAACATCATTTCTCTCTTGAGAGTTCTGGCATCTCTCCCCGCCCCTTCCAAAAAAACCCCTGGCACTAATGATCATTGGGGTCAACTCTGTCCCTTTTGCCCATGCTGTGGAGCAGCCAAACCAGAGCCTGGCCGAAGCCAAAGCAGAGTTTCCTTTCCGAGATCCAGGGTGCTTGGTTGTCTCCATTTTCGCAATGGACCATGGGAACTGGAGTCTTGCTGTGGTCAGAGCAGGTGGGGCTGGCCATCAGTCGCCCATACAAGGCACCACTTGGGCTTCATCTTTGGGGAACCAGACAGGACGTTTCTTTTTTTTATATATATATATAACTTTATTATTATTTTTTTAAACAAAAATACAAAAGAATAACATCAATAAACTACAACAATTCAACTGTGTTACATATCAAGTCCTTCAATAAAATACAAAATTTAAATATTTAGTAGGAAGTGTGGGATTAGAACCTTTTGTTTTTGTTGCATAATCAAAAAACGAAAACCATTTTCCCGCAAAACCATTTTTTTAAAGCTGCCTGATCAACAGCAATAATCTGTTGTGCAAGTTTATCCATTGCTATAATGTCCCAAGTTTTTGAGAACCATCGTTTCATGGTTGGAGTCCGCTCTGGCTTCCAAACTTGCGCCAATGAAGTCTTAGCTGCTATCAGCATCAATAGTATTAATCCTCGAGACGATCGTGAGACAGGATGTTTCTTTTCGCTTCCAGTGGAATTTGTGCCCGTGGAAACCTCCCGGACTCTTCCCCCATTCACGATAGCGGGCAGCATCGCCCCCCCCCCCCCGATTTCTTTAATTAGGTGTTTTTGTTTTTGCTGGAGAACTGAAAGGAGCTCCTGCTTTCCATTTATCTGGAGATAATTGTTTTGGGTTCAAAGTGGTAATTCAGTTGCTTGCTAAGCAGCAATTAGGAGGCTGGGCGAGGCTGTGTGGAGGCTGGAGATGTAGTCATTATCAGCCTTGCTGGCTGGCGGGCTGGCATCTCCTATTAGTCTGGCTGCATGCCAGCTTTTTCCACACACGCCCCTCCTTCTTACGCTTACCCTTTCTGTTCACAGCAATGTCATTCTGCCTGGGCTTAGAGCACCCTTCTAAACGTCTTAGGGACCAGTAGCCGGCTGCCTGAGAAATCAGCGATTGGTTCCATTTGGATTGAGGCTGTGATGGGGTGGGGAGGTTGACCACCCTCGCTCTGTTTCTCCTCTACAAATCTCCCCCTCCCCAGAGCTGCTATTAGCCATAGTTAGGGATGCCAGCCTCCAGGTGGGGCCTGGGGATCTCCTTGAATTGTAGCTCATCTCCAGACTACGGAGATCAGTTCCCATGGAGGAAACGGAGGCTTTGGAGGGTGGACTCTGTGGCATTGTACCCCACTGTGGTCCCTTTCCTCCCTAGGCTTCCTCCCCAAATCTCCAGGAATTTCCCCACCTGGAGGTGGCAATTCTGATGTCTCTGCCCCACACTGGTGGCTAGGGAGGGACCTGACCACCCTAGCCATAATGGAGGGGGTGGGGGTGGGAACGGCAAGTACAATATGGATATCTGTCCGGGTATCTTTTCCCCAGCGCTGGTCACTCAGGGGAATGGCAGTTTCAAGCAACGGAAATGGTTCAAGGGAAGAGAAGGTTAAATGGTCACCCCCCCCCCCAGTGCTTTACCCACCCCACTCCTGGAAAGTCAACCTGGCAACCCTAAGCATGGGATGGAGCTTGGGATCTAACTGGTCGGTCAGGGGGCAGAGTCTGGCAGTGTAGGGACAGAACCTAGTGATACAGGGGATTGCTTTCAGCTATTTTTTTTCTTTTTAGGTGGGCGGAGACCCTCTCCGCACAAAGAAGTAGCAGATCTGGGAAGGTGGAGCCTAGCCCCGCTTTTCTACCCTCATATCTGCCTGTTTATGTGGAGCTCTTTTTTAAAAACAGGGCTCGTTTGAACACACAGTTTGTTTGGTTCCTTCCTTTTCCTCAAACCAGAATTCTGAACTGTGATTAGCTTGGGATGGGGGGTGGGACATGATATCACATGGTGTCACTTCCAGTGTAAATGGAAGTGACATCACAGCATCACCATGACATCATAGCATCAGTGTGACATCACTCCCCTTCCTCTTTTTCTCCAGTTGCTGCACCAGGATATATAGCAAGAGGCCTGGTTTGCCCATGTACAGTGCAGTGCAGTCCTGATTTAGAGCCCTAGTTTGGTGCCAAGAAATGTTCTCTTCCCCCAGGGTTCAGACAAAGACTGCTTAAACCAGGAAGTCTTCAGTCTTGGTTGTGGGGCGGGGGGCAGGGGGCAGGGGGCAGGTGGCAGCAGTCCGGGAGGTCAAGAATTAGCCAAACTGAGGTCATTACAAATGAAACTGGAGTTTGTAGCTCCTGGACTCAGCTAAAGCTTGCACGGGGAGAACATCTTGGGGAAGAGGAGACCTCATTTGAGGAGAATTGTGGGGTAGGAAGTGAGGTTAAACCAGGGCATGAAGGAATGGGTGATGGACTACCCCCCAAAAAAGTATTACATGCAGTGCTAGAGTGGACCAAGGGCAATCTGTGGTCTTCCTAGAGTTGCCAGCATCAGGTTGGGAAATTCATTGAGATGGGGGGGTGTCCAACCTGGGAGGGTGGTTTTTGGGGATGGGATGGACCTCAGGGGGGGATATAATGCCATAGAGTCCACCCTCCAAAGCAGCCATTTTCTCCAGGGGAACTGTTCTCTGTTTTCTGGAGGCCAGATGTAATCCCAAGAGATCTCCAACCACCACCTGGAGGTTGGCAAGCCTAACCATGTCCACCCCAGAGACCAAAAGTGGGAGGATCCCATTTTGGAACACTCTCCGATGTGAACAGCTCCCCTCAAACTGAAAACCAAAACAGCAAACATCGGAAGGGTATATGTTTTCTTCCTGTTCTACTTAGCGTTCCGTTTCTGTGAGGGAACGTTCCGAGAGAGAGAAACCCGTCACCTGCAGTCCAAAGTGGTCACTTCCATTCTACCAGCTCAGCTTTCTACCACCTCATTCCTCAACATGACTGAGTTGAGCCCCACTTGGTAGGGAACCGTCCCTTCCCCCATGACCTCATACCAACCCCTGGCTTTCAAAAAACATTTCAGAGATCCCAGCTTCATGCGTCAACAGAGCATCGCCTGGTTCCCAAGACAACAGTTGCTATAGCAACCCAAGAGTTTCATACTAGAAAGCATGAGAAGGAAGAAACCGAAGACACTGTGTTGGCATTAAATGGGTGTTTGCGGAGAAAGTCTGCAAAATCTCAGGGAGGGGAAGACTGGTTCACCTGGAGAAAATGGCTGCTTTTGAAAGTGGACTGTATGGAATTATACGCCATTGAAGTCCTTCCCCTCCCCTCCCCTCCCCAAACCCTGCCCTCCTCAGGCTCCCCCCCCAATCCCCAAGTATTTCCCAGTCCAGAGCTGGCAACCCTGGATGGTTCATTTTATCATCTCTGCATTCTTGTGACATAAGAACGTAAGAAGAGCCCTGCTGGAGCAGACCAGTGAGGGTCCATCTAGTCTAGCATCCTGTCTCACACTGTGACCTCAACCAGTTCCTTTGGAGGGCCAACAACAGGGCAGAGAAGCTGAGGCCTTCCCCTGATAAGAACATCAGAAGAGCCCTGCTGGAGCAGACCAGTGGTCCATCTAGTCCAGCATCCTTTCTCACACAGTGGCCTCATCCAGGTCCTCTGGAGGGCCAGCAACGGGGCATAGAGGCTGAGGCCTTCCCCTGATAAGAACATCAGAAGAGCCCTGCTGGAGCAGACCAGTGAGGGTCCATCTAGTCCAGCATCCAGTCTCACACAGTGACCCCAACCAGTTCCTCTGGAGGGCCAACAACAAGGCAGAGAAGCTGAGGCCTTTCTCTCATGTTGCCTCCTGCCACTGGGATTCAGAGGTTTCCTGCTTCTGAATGTGGCAGTTCCCTTAGGTCACCGTGGCTAGTGGCCACTGATAAACCTGTCTTATTCCAGCTCAGTCTCCTGCGTGTCTCAAGGGGTAATGGTCTGATGCAGGAATGTGTTGTGATATGAGAGCAGTGCGGTAAGGAGGGGAGGTTGGGCTGTGGAGCTGAAGAGCTGGAGTTTGTGCTGGAAAGAAAAAAAACGGGGGGGGGGGGGAAGAAAACCATAGCAAGAAGGTGGGTACTCAGAAGACTGAGAGTATAACAAACTTTAAAATATAACAAAGTATTTATTACACAGTGTAATAAATGGCAGAGTTTGAACCTGGGACATCCATGTCTGGGACTATAACCACCAGGGCTATTTTTGGGCAGGAACGCACAGGAACGGAGGTCCGGCTGGCTCCTGAGTTGGCCACACCCAGCAGGAACTCATTAGCATAATAGGCCACACCCAACAGCAGGAACTCATTAGGACTGGCTACATAAGAGGTATGTGGCCTAACATGCAAATTAATTCCTGTGACAAAAAAAGCCCTGGGTTTTGACAACAAACAAGGTAAACAGAATAAGAAGCAAAAGATGGGTGTGGCTGGATGACCACTCTTCTGGCAACATGGGGTGTGTGGCCTAATACGCTAATAAGCTGTGCTGTCAGTGGTGTGGCCTAATATGCTAATGAGTTTCTGCTGTTGGGTGTGGCCTGTTATGCTAATGAGTTCCTGCTGGGCTTTTTCTACAAAAAAAGCCCTGATAACCACTATGCTGTGTTGACATAATAGCAAGGTGTGCCCAGCCTGATTTCAGATCTCAGAAGCAGTGCTGGCCCCGGTTAGTATTTGGTTGGGAGACCACCAAGCCATGCTCCCACTAAGCTGCGAAGTCTTGTGAGCAAAAATTCTACTTTATGAGCTACTGGCATTAAAGTTGCGAGCGAGCGATTTGGCTACTACATAAAGTAGTCTGCTCCGGAGCCACCCTTCCTGAGCGAAGACGAAAATGTGTGAGCCGGAGACTAAAAAACTGTGAGCTGGCTCACGCTAACTCAGCTTAGAGGGAACACTGCCGCCAAGCAGTACCGGGGTCGCTATGCAGAGGTGGGCAATGGCAAACCACCTCTGTTCATCTCTTGCCTTGAAAACTCCATGAGAGGTCACCATAAATTGGTCGTGTCTTGCGATGGGGGAAAAAATGGCCTGCTGAAATCAAGAAGGGTATTGGGAGCACAAACAGAGGGTAGCACATGAACCTGGGTGCCAGGCTTGACAGCCAAGCGACGGTTCAGCAGTTCCCTCGGAGCTTTGCCATTGTCATCCTGACCTACTCTTAAGTCTGTCCTGCTTTTTGGCTAAAAGCCACACTTACCAGATTGGGAGAGCTGCGAATAGATTTCCAGGGAGTCTTTCCTTTCCTGTTAGAAGACGTCTTCCCCCAATTCCTCTTATTTTTTTTAAGGTACAAGCAATGGACACATAGGTGTGAGAGAAAGACACTCGAGGGGCAAAAACTGGGAGGTTTTACCAGGGGTTTATACGCTGTGAAATTTGAGCAGTGAGAAGATTAGGATAGAAATGCTGGGACTTGCTGCTGCTAATTGGATAAAGGGCTTTTTTTGGTCCTTGTTGTGGCTGCGGCTGTTAAATATAGTCGTGGTTGGTGAGAAGACGGTGTGCGCGCAGTGAGGTTGGCTTCCCTCCCGAGATTTTGACACACACATTTTTAGCATTCTCACCCAAGCATTCTTCAGTAGCCGGGGGGATCTTTCTGTGCTGTGTGTGCCTCCCTCTCAAAATGCTTGTCTTATGCCCTGACCTGGCTAGCTTAGGGTTGCCAGCCCCCAGGTGGGGCCTGGGGATCTCCTGCTTTCACAACTGATCTCCAGCGGACAGAGATCAGCTTCCCTGGAGAAAATGGCTGCTTTGGAGGGTGGACTCTATGGCACTGTACCATGCTGAGGCCCCTCCCCTCCCCAAACTCCTCCTCCTGGCTCCACCCCCAAAGTCCCCAGGTATTTCCCAACCTGGCTTGGCAACCCTAGGCTAGCCCAATCTCATCAGATCTCAGAAACTAAGCAGGGCTGACCCTGGCAAGTACCTGGAAGGGTGACCTCCAAGGAATACCAGGGCAGGGATGCAGAGGCAGGCAACTATCAAGCCACCTGTCTGAAATATCCTAGCCCCACTAGGAGTCACCAGAAGTCACCATGACTTTCAGGCACACAAGTGCACACACACACACACAAAAATATGCTTGTCCTTAATGCAGAGTCTTGGTTGAAGGAGATCAGAATATAGAAATCTTAGTTAGCTGTGCCCTCCCACATCAATGTTATGGTGCGGCTCACAGTAAAAACAATTTAAAAATATTATTAAGAACAAATAGAAACAGAAGTAATAAAAACATTACCAGTAAAAGCAAGGCTGTGACGGCAATAGCCCAGGCTAGACCGATCTTGTCAGATCTCGGAAGCTAAGCAGGGCTGGCCATGGCTAGGACTTGGATGGGAGACCGCCAAGGAAGTCCCAGGTTGCTATGCAGAGGCAGGCAGTGGCAAACCACCTCCAAATGTCTCTTGCCTTGAAAACCCTACAGGGTCTCCAGAGGTTAGCTGAGACTTGATGGCAAATAGAAAAAAAAAAGTACTTAACACAAAGCAATCTAAAATGATGTGGGGGAAACAGACTGCAGGATAGGAGCTGACCTCAAGACAGCTAAAGAAGATGGAACCCGTTAGCTAAAAGCCTGGATGATGAGAAATGCTCGGGGCTGGTGCCCAGAGGGAGAATAAGGCAGGCACCCGGTGAGCCTAAAGGGGGAGGGCATTTCAAAGGTGGGGCACCATGAAAAAAGCTATCTTTTTTTTTTAAAGTATTTATTTGAAAATTAAAAGCAATTTACAATACAAGAATCAATTCGTCGTAACTTGAACAGTACAGTACATGACATATAGTACAGATATTTTCTCAGTCTCCCCCCCCCCCCCTTATTTTATTTTTTCTTTGTCTTGCTTTAGTTTAATGAAACGGTACCAGGGCTGATTTTGGTCTACACAACTAGTTTGCTTAACATCGTTTAATATATCATTCTGTGTTTCTATAAATCGAGTCCACTTGAACATTACACTCTTGTGTTCAGTTGCTGTTTCATTTTGGATTGTCTATTCTGTAATTTTATTGGATAAGAAATCACATACTTTTCTATACCATTGCTCCGTTGTAGGTGTGGTGGTGTCCTTCCATTTCATTGCAATTACGTTTTTTGCCGCTGTGATTAGGACTGAGATTAATTCTCTATCCCCGTTGTTGATTTGAGACTTGGGCCATAGGTTTAACAGAATTAATGCAGGGTCCTTTGGAATAGAATACCCTGTAACCTTTTTAATTTCTTGGATAACTTCCAGCCAGAATTTACTAATAGGTGGGCATAGCCACCAGCAGTGAAAGAAGGATCCGTGATTGCCACATAATTTCCAACGATTAGGAGATTGAGATGGTAGCATGTGGGCCAATTTGTTTGGTGTTAAGTACCATCTAAGTAAAACTTTGGTTGCTTGTGCTTGGATAGGAATAGACCTTGAATTATTTAGTGAGTCTTTCGTTTGTTGTAGGTTTTGTGAAAGTTTGGTTGTACTGGAGCAATCTAATTGGCAGTTTGCTATTGTATTAAAAATCCCGCCCACAATTATTGCCCCTTCACTAAAATCTTGTAATTTAGTCAGAGTGTTTCTTATAAAAGAAATTTGACCTGAATTAGGAGTGTAGATGGGTGCTAAAGTGAATGGCTCTCCTTTCAAAAGTCCTTTTATGACAATAAAACGCCCTTCAGGGTCTCTTAAACAATCGTGTTTTTGGAATTGTGTTGATTTTGCGATTAATATCGCGACTCCTCTTGTTTTGGAGGACCTCGGTGCAGTAATTTGTAATGGGTACCATGTTGTCGATATCAGTGGTTTACTTTTCTGTTTTTGGTGTGTCTTTTGCAAAAATATTATTTCAGCCTTTTGAGTGTTTCACGAATGTTTGAAGCCTTTTGGTTTTTATAATATTATTGGTGCCTTTACAATTTAATGATAAAATGTTTAAGTGTTTTGTCGCCATAAGTAATATTGTATGGTGTGGTTTATGTGCAACATCAACCTTTGGGTTCTAGTTGGCTTATAGTATATTAACTTTTTATTTTCTGTTCTTGTTGGTCTATTTTGGGGTGGGTTTTTTTGTCCAAGTATGTGCCTTGTGTAATATATGGCATTAAATAGTACATAATAGGAAGTTTTGTCTTCTTGTAATGTATTTTGTTCCTTGTTCTTGTCCAATTTTGCTTAGTTAAATCCACCAGTATTGTGAACTTGTTAAAAAAAAAACCCTTATAGTCCTTCCCCCCACACCGCATCCACTTATAATTTTTCCCCTTTCTTGTTTTATTTTGTTTCAGTTCCCGTCCCTCCCTCTCCCTCCTTCCCAACCCTCCCAACCTTAAAAAACCATAATAAACTATCATCTTACTAACAATAACAATATTAGTGTATACCTAACCTTAATACAACAGTTAAACTTAAAAGAACCATTGGAAACACGGGTGTGTCCCGTGTTCGGATGAATTAGCCCTTCCATTAGGTTCTTTAACCTAGAGGAGCCAAGTAAGTCTCCACCCTGTCCCCTAACCCCCCGGTTTTTTGTTGATTGTTTTCTTTTGGCACTTATGTTTTCAGTTCACTCAGAGGCTGCAGTAAGAAAATCAGCATATGCAACAGAAGGAAAAAGCGATCTCAGATTGCCATCAGCCTTGCTTCTGCAGGCTGGGGGTACAGAGAATAGACCTCGAGAAGAAGATCTCAACTGGTGGGCTGGACTAAGGCCGCCATGTTGCCCACCTTGGCAGGTGACCTTCCACCCTTCACGTCCCAGCTCTTGCCAGTGCTGAAGTAAGCAGCGGGAGCAGAGAGGGCGGGGGGGGGAGGATGTGTTGTGTGATGGCACATCACAAGACGCTCTAGGAGTCCACTCAATCGCTATGGTTTTTACCATAGAGATTTGGGGAATTCCTAGAGCATCGTGCGGCATCGTGAACCATTTCTGATTTTCCCCACTGGAAGTAACGTTGCAGTGTTGTGCGCTGCCATTCCCACCTGTCTCTGCTCCCCCGAGGCTCCAGCTGGCAGCCCTAGGCTGGCAGTACGAGGTGGGACAGCTAATATAGTTTTATTTTCTGGTCTGAATTGTGCAAGCAGCCACCAAAGGGAAATGTGCAGTCATGTGGAGCCCTTCATGAATGTACAGCGGAGAAAGGCTGTTTGAAGGTGAGAAACTGCAGGCAGGAAAAGGGGTCAAGTGTTTCACTTGCAAGAACCCTGCAGACTTGAGGTTCTGGGCGATTAGGCAGTAGGCTATACCTCATGTCCATCATGATGCTCAGCAGAGGAACCACTGAAGCTGGAGGGAGGCTCCTCTTGATAACTAGTTGCCATCGGGTTGCAACCAGCTCATGGCCAGCCCAAGACCATGGGGTTTTCAAGGCCAGTGAAGAGCAGAGGTAGCTTGCCATTGCCTTCCTCTGCACAGCAACCCGGGACTTCATTGGCGGTCTCCCATCTCAGCACTAACCTTGGCCAACCCTCCTCAGCTTCCAGGTTCTGATGATCCCAGGCTAGTTGGGGCTACTCGGTCTGCTAAGGCCTGTGCTTATATCCCTTGATAGGGCAAACAGAAGCTCTGCAGGTGCTTTTCAGGTTGGGAAGAAGGGCTGGAAGGAGTCTTCCTCTGGGCCATGGTCACAATCTGACTGGGAGGGGAGGCGGGTTCCATGTACCTGAGAAGAAGAAGAAGAAGAAGAAGAAGAAGAAGAAGAAGAAGAAGAGATTGGATTTATACCCCACCCTCCACTCCCCAAGGGAGTCTCAGGGCGGCTTACAAACTCCTTTCCCTTCCCCTTCCCACAACAAGACACCCTGTGAGGTAGGTGGGGCTGAGAGAGCTCTTTCCCAAGTTGTCCTTGAGGGAACAGCTGGTCCAGAGCTATGGCTTGCCCAAGGTCATCCAGCCAGGTGCAAGTGGAGGAGTGGGAAATCAAACCCGGTTCTCCCAGATTAGAGTCCGCGCACTTAACCACTACACCAAACTGGCTCTCATAAGAAGAAGGAAAATGCTTGGGATCTCCGTATACAGAATTCCCGCTTTCTTGCCTGTTTATTTTGTTAAAATTTTTTATTAAGTTTTGGATTTTTTTTTCAAACATTAGAGGAAGAAAAATAAAAGGGAGAAAGAGGCAAAGAGGGTCGAAGTGGTAGTAGATATTTGCTGCTTTGGTACTCATCAAGTTCTAGGAAAGGGTCTTGCCCTGATCTGGACAGCCCAGGCAAGCTGGATCTCATCACATCTCAGAAGCTAAGTGGGGCTGAAGCTGTCAAGTACTTGGATGGGAGACCTCCTTGGAATACCAGAGGCAGGAGGCGGGGGCAGGCTTTATACAGCCAACTCTCTGAATATCCTCCATGCCTTCAGTATGGGTCAGTCACCAGAAGTCACAATGACTTCCAGGTGTGCGTGTACACACACACACACACACACACACACACACGTACAAAAATACCAAACAGACTCAAAGAAAAAGATTCAACTGGGAATCTCCCTGAGCTGGATAGCCGAGGCAAGCTTGATCTCATCAGATCTCAAAAGCTAAGCAGGGCTGACTCTGGCAAGTACTTGGATGGGAGCCCTCCAAAGGAATACCAGGGCTAGGACGCAGAGGCAGGCAGTAGCGAGCCACCTCTCTGAAACATCCAAGCCCCAGTAGGGGTCACCAGAAGTCTAGGCACACACACACACACACACACACACACACACACACACACACACACAAAATACTCCCCCCCCCCCAAAAAAAAATGTTCTAGGAAAGGGTCTCCATATACTCTGGAATTTATCATCCTTGGCTCAATGGGACAAATACAGCTTTTTTTCTTTTGCAACAGAGTCTGGAAGATCTTCACCCCACTACTCTGTGCCTCGATAATTCCAAGAATCTTGGAAATACATGGATTTCTAGCCAAAAATGTTGCCTTCTTACCATTAATGTTCTGTTTGTAGGGGGGAAACAGAAGGAAAAAATGGTATACATTTAAACAGTCTCTGTGACAATGCGTGAGCATATTATACGTTGTATCCTATGAATGAACAGCTTGCGTGGCTGGCAACCGAGACCCGTATTTCTGCCAGAGCCAGATGTTTCCCCGCAGAGCTAATGCCACTCTTCCAATTGTGGAGGCCAAAAACAGTTTCATTATGTATTTCCTTGGATTTTAAAAAAGCATTGAAATGGTTTTAGCGTTATAGTCGCCGATGAATAATACAGATGGCGATGGGAGTTCAGATGCCGAAAGCATCTGCTGCGAGCGCCTCTGTCGGTTTGGTGTATTGCGCTTCCAATATAGAATGAATCTGTTGTGATCTGAAGGGGGTCGACTCTTTTTTAGCTGGTGGAACAGGCATCAGAGGACAGACGACATTTTTAAATGCTTCTCTGTGCAGCCTCCCATAGATTCTTGCAACTGGAAACCTAGTTCGAGTTACCCTTTCCCCTGCACTGCTAGTTTTTGGTTTGCTGGGAGGATGTTTCTTTTTCTGTGGCGGAAGCATTGGATGTTTAATTAAGTAATTCATTTATACCCCACTTTTCTTCCCAGGTGGGGCTGCAGTGGCTCAAGTGGTTAAGACGCTGAACTGCAGACCGGAAGGTCAGTATTTCAGTAGTTCAAGACCTGAGTGCTGCATGACGGAGTGAGCTCCCGTCTCTGGCCCCAGCTCCTGCCAACCTCGCAGTTCGAAAGTAAGAAATTGCAAGTAGATAAATAGGTACCGCTTCAGTGGGAAGGTAACAGCGTTCCATGCACCTCAGCGTCTAGTCATGCTGGCCACATGAGCACGGAAATGTCTTTGGACAGCGTTGGCTCTATGGCTTGGAAACTGAGATGAGTACCGCATCCCTAGAGTCATATTAGACTGGCTTTTGAGCAAGGGAAACCTTTACCTTTTACCATTACCTTTCTTCCCAGTAGGAACCCAAAGTGGCCTACATTGTTCTCCAGTCTTCCATTTTATCCAAACAACAACCCTGTGAGGTAGGTGAGGCTGAATGAGTATGACTGGCCTAAAGTGAACTTCCATGGCACAGTGGGGAATCAAACCCCGGGTCTCCCAGATACGAGTTTTTCAGTCTTAACCACTACACCACACTGGCTCTTCTCTGTAGTCCTTTACAGATGTTGCAATTGAACATATTGGTAGCCTATCGACCAGGCCCATAGCCAGGATTTTGAGGCTTGTGGGGCAGATTTTTTTCTGGTGGGGCTGAAGTTCTCAGTATAGAAAGAAAAGCCATTTAGCAAGCAGAAAGCTACTACCAGGATAGATCTCTAAATTGCAAACTGTCAGCCACTTTAGATGACAGTTTGCAGCTGCTGCAAGTTAATCACTTCTGCCAGCCTAAGCAACAATTCTGATAACAAGCCGGCAGGTAGGGGTGATAACTTCTATAGTCAAGAAAACTAACACTTAGGCAGAAGAACTCTCTTAAAGGAGACCAGTTTCTTGACACAGAGTTAGAAGGGATCCTAGAGGTCACCCACTCCAACCCCCTTGTTCAGTGTGGGAATGAGTCAACTACAGCACCCCACTCTGCTTAAAGGAGCACACACCTTTAAAAAAGTTGTTAATGATTGAAAAAAGTATTTACAGGAGAAATTATTGTGGGGCTCTGCCTTTAAGAAAGGGGGCAGAGCCCCCCAAACCCCACTGTAGCTGTGGGTCTGCTACCAACCGAGCATATTGGGAATGTGCAAAATCTGTGATCCTCCAAATATGCACAGTCAGAATGTTGTGTGAACAGGGCACTGTGCATGTTTACCATGCACAGACACCCTTAGTACACATGCGCAAGGACTCCCCTCCCCAATCCATTGTTCAGTTTGTATATACTGGAGTTGCAGACATGTTCTCCCTTTTTGGTGGCTACGCATTTCAAGTGGATCTATGCCTGGTTAATAAGCTTCCAGTTACGTGCAAGTTTTAACATCTGAAAAGTGTTGAAATAGACGGTCTCCCTGAATGTTGAAAACTAGCTTGTCAGGGAGCAGGTTTCAGCTTAGCCTTCTGCAAGTGTGCAAGATGAGATTATACATATCCTTCTGTGCTAGAAACCCATCCGCAGGGCTGTCAAATCCATCTCCATCTGCCTTTCCTCTTCTGTAAAGAAGCCCTGGCTATTTGTCGGCTGACTCCAAAAGTATTGTGTGTGTGCATTTAGGGGCTGTTCTGGGGATGGATGATCCTGCAATCGCACATTTTCTTGTAGGGCTCCTTGGAAATGTAGCGTGCTATTCAAACGTCTGTTTTCCTGTGATGGATTAGACCGCTCTGTTTTGATGAATTTCCTTCCCACGCAGGCACTTGCAGACTTTGAAATTCTTCCCCGTGGGTAGGTTAATTCTTTGGGAAAAACTTAACCTCATTTATTTGTGCTGAAGCTTCGGCTTCCCTCCCTTGCTGAATCCCTCAGCCGCCCTATCTGTCTTGACTATCTTCGCCTATTAGAGCTCTCCCGTTACCCCCCTTGAGACAGCATGCGAAACTAGCAGACCCATCCGAAGAGGTCGGTTGAGCTGCTGTGGTTTGGGGCTCTGCTAAGGGCAGCAGGCTTAACTGAGCCGTGACCTTAAAGCACCTCTCCATTGTGCCAGGGTCTGGAGCCAGCAGAGACCCCACTCCCTCCCTCTCTCCAGCATTCAGCTGTCCCAGATGGGACTGGCGGAAGGAAGCTACACAAACAGTTGAGTGAACCTTGGGCTTAGCAGCAGCCCAAATAGCCCAGTTTAGCCGGAACTTGTCAGAGGTTGGGTGCTAAGCAGGTTCGGCCATGGTTAGTGCTTGGATGGGAGACCATCAAAGAAGACCTGGATTGCAAAAGTAAACCGCCTCTGCTCATCTCTTGCCTGGAATGCCTCATTGGTGGGGTTGCAGCTCAATGGGACAGTCTCTTTCTGAGCAAATAATCTCTGAGCCTATAATCTACCTTGCAGGGTTGTTGTTGAGGTTAAGGATAAAGGAGAATCACGGTTTTTTGGAGTTGCTTGGTAGAAAGGCAGGATAAAAATCAAATAATGTAAAGCGTCACCCGGGCAGCACCACTTGTCTGGAGTTCAGCTCCAGAGGATCATAGAATCATAGAGTTGGAAGGAACCTCCAGGGTCATCTAATCCAACCCCCTGCGCAATGCAGGAAATTCACAATGCAGGAAGAGAGCATCTCTTTCCTCCAGACGGCACCCAGACCACCAGGGAAAGGGCTCAAAGCACCTAGCTGAGGATCCTCTCCCCAAGGAGCATATTGGTTAAAAACTGGAATTGTAACATGTCTCGCCTTTCAATTCCTGTGGGCCATTTTGAGAGCCAGTTTTGGGGCAGAATAAAATAACAGAAGTCATTTGTCACGAGAGCAGAGGAAACTGAGTCTCTCCATTGCTTCCTAGGCCCATCTGCGTCAACTGTAAAGGTAAAGGTTTTCCTTGCTCGAAAGCCAGCCGAATACGACTCTAGGGGTTGGGGCTCATCTCGGTTTCCAAGCCAAAGAGCCAGCGCTGTCCAAAGACGTTTCTGTGGTCATGTGGCTGGCATGTTACCTTCCCGCCGAAGTGGTACCTATTTATCTACTTGCAATTTCTTGCTTTCAAACTGCTAAGTTGGCAGGAGCTGGGGCTAGGGACAGGAGCTCACTCCGTCACGCGGCACTCGGGTTTCAAACTGCTGAGCTACTGATCTTCCGGTCTGCGACTCAGCATCTTAACCTCTGAGCCACCGCGGCCCCCTTGTGTCAACTGCGTAAGCCCTTTAATGGACTATTAAATTGGGGAGGGGCTGTAGCTCAGTGGCAGAGCATCTGCTTGGCATGCGGAGGGTCCCAGGTTCAGTCCTTGACATTTTCAATTAAAAGGATCGGGTACTAACGAATGTGAAAGACCTCTGTCCAAGACTGTGGAGAGCCACCGCCAGTCCAAGGAAGCAATAATGATCTTGATAATGATCCAGTATAAGTCAGCTCCGTGTGTCTGTGTTAAGAGGAGCGGCCGTGGCTCTGTGGTAGAGCATCTGTTTAGCATGCAGAAGGTCTCAGGTTCAGTTCCTGGCATTTCCAGTTAAAAGAATCAGGGAGCGGGACAAAAAAAGACCTTAACCCGAGATCTTAGAGCTGAGGTGTCAAACTCATTTGTTACCAGGGCTGCCTCTGACATAAATGACATTGTGTCGGGCCGTGCCATAAAACGTAATGCCCGGTACCGGAGTTAGAAACTGTATAAAGGACAACAGCTGGCAAGTTCCGAGAGGGTGTATCCTCGCTGCAAGGCCCCATGGGCTGGGAGGGGGATGCAGAGGAAACCTACATAGGCAGACTGGAGAGGCAGCGGTGCAGCGCTGGGCAGATGCTCTCACGATGCTTGACTGCTGCAGACGAGGTTATGCTGCCCTGTGGAAGCCACGATGGAGTGGCTCCGCCCACTCCCCCCAGCACTCCCTCCCTTGCACCAGTTCCTCACGGGCAGCGTGAAAGCCCTGGATGTTTGACACCCCTGCCCTAGAGATCTGCTGCCAGCCAGAACCGACAGTGCTGACTTTACAAGACCAATGACCTGACTCAGGCTAAGGAAGCGTCATGTGATCCAAGTTCCCAGTGTCCTGCGCTGTCAGGGGCTGTTACCAGTTTCCTCACATGTGCTCGAACAGTCTAGTTTTGCCGTCTTAATCCTCCAGAGCCAAACCCTCCTTTTGTTCCCCCCCATAAAAATCACAGGAAGTCAAAGAGGCGGTACTTTTTTTTAATCCCACCCACTTCGCTTCCCACTTACAATCAGCTTGTCCGTATTGGCATGGAAACGGAGGCGTAATCTTTTCCCACTACCGCACTGTTGATCCTTTCCCAGTTCTTCTGCCTCTTTTGGACCTGGGCTGAACAAAATGTGGGAAGAAGGTTTATGCACAGACTCAAGATACGTTTCTTTCTTTTTTTAAAGAACATCTGTCCTTTGGAATGGAGGCTCTAGTGATAGAAAGGGTTGGGTATTCTGCTTTGGCAAGCACGGTGTATTTGACTCTGGGACCCCTCTTTTTCTTGTGTGTGAACTTGCGCGCGCTCGCCACAGTGGCACCGACTCTTTGCTTGTTTCTGACAATAGAGATGGCGCTCAGAAGGGGACTGAAGCCTTTTGGTCTCCTACAGCAGTGTAAATCCAAATGGACAGCAAAGGAGCCATCGTGGGGGGTGCCTGGCTTCTCTCCTGGTTAGAACGATCGGTTCTCATCTTTGTAGCAACTGACAGGCAGTGCTGGGAATATTTCAGTGCTTGGGTTGTGCGCCTGGCCTCTCTTTTGCCATTGGCTCGGAGTGGATGAGCAATTGCCCCTCAGTGTGTACCAAAGTAGTACCCTGCATCTGTCACATACGTAGCACACACACACACACACGCTTGCGGGTCGAGATCCACACGTGCCAGATTTGCGTAAGTGCCCTGTTCTAATGTGTTGCTCTGGCAACTGTACATACACCACAATTGTTCTCTCTCTCTTTATAAATGTGTTTTCTAAACAGTTACACCCTGTGATGCCCAAGATTCGAGGCAGATTGCGCTCAAGAGACAAATAAAAGAATAATTTAAAAAGTTTAAAAAAAAAATCAACTTTCACTGGCATTGAGGCAATGGGGTTCCCAGCCCTGCGCCAGCAAATGCTGGGAGATTTTGGCAGGATGGACTTTCAGGGGGAAGCAGTAGCACTTCTGGGTGACTCTCTAGGAATCTCCACTAATCTCTGTGGCAAAGACCATGGACATTAGAGGACATTCCTAGAGGCTCAGCATGGATGCCATCTTCTCCCATTTTTTTCTCCTGCTTCTTAAATGATCAAGGGCAGGGGATTTGGGGGCAAGTGATTGCATACTGATGACAGGCAAGTGGCAGGTCTGGTCAGGCATAATAGTATAGCTAAAAGAAAGGCCCTGGAAAAACAAGAGTTTCCCCAAGTCTTGCGAAATGCCACCAATGAAGGTGACTCCTGTAGCTTCTTCGGCGATACTTTCCGTAAAACTGGAAAGGGAAGATGCCCTTGATGTACATCCCTGGAGTGAGTAAAAAGAGAGATGGTTGAGCAGCTGGGGTTGGGTGTTGGGGCTTATCTCGGGAGAAGTGGGCTTTTAGGTATGTGGGGTTTTGATCTTGAAGGGCTTTGGTGGTACAAAGGGCTTCGTAGGGGCCTCATTTGGAACACTGTGAACAGCTCTGGTTGCTGTGTCTCAACAAAACCAGGGCTCCGTTGGGGCCGGGGCGCGCCGGAGCGCCGCTCTGGGAGAGAGGAGGCGGGGGGCGGGCACTTAACATAGCCCCACCCCCCCTCAATGCTCCCTTCCTCCCCCTCGCCTCCTGAATACTCCTGGGGCCGGCGGCACTCCGCTGGCCCCAGGAAAGAGAAGCCCTGTCCCTCCCCCCTCCCACTGCTCCCGGGGTCGCGGCAGAGCGCCGCGAGCCCTGGGGAGCTCCCTTCCTCCCCCCCGCCCCCTCAAGAGAAGCCCCTCAAGAGAAGCTCCGCCAGCCCCAGGAAAGAGAAGCCCTGTCCCTCCCGCCTCCCACTGCTCCCGGGGTCGCAGCAGAGCGCCGCGAGCCCCGGGGAGCTCCCTTCCTCCCCCCCTCAATACTCCCTCCCTCCCTTCCTTCTCTCTTTCTCCCCCCCACCTACCTACCTTCCTGTTCCTTCCTTTCCCCCTTGCTTCCCCTTCCTTCCTTCCTTCCTTCCTTCCTTCCTTCCTTCCTTCCTTCCTTCCTTCCTTCCTTCTCTCTCTCCCCACCTACCTACCTACCTGTTCCTTCCCCTCTCCCTTCCTTCCTTCTCTCTCTCTCTCCCCACCTACCTACCTGTTCCTTCCCCTCTCCCTTCCTTCCTTCTCTCTCTCTCTCCCCACCTACCTACCTACCTACTCCTTCCCCTCTCCCTTCCTTCCCCTCTCCCTTCCTTCCTTTCTTCTCTCTCTCTCCTCCACCTACCTACCTTCCTGTTCCTTCCTTTCCCCGTCCTTCCCCTCTCCCTTCCTTCCTTCCTCCCTCTCTCCCCCCTTCCTTCCTTCCTTCCCTCTCTCCCCCCCACCTACCTACCTACCTTCCTGTTCCTTCCTTTCCCCCTTCCTTCCCCTTCCCTCCTTTCCTTCTCTCTCTCTCCCCACCTACCTACCTACCTGTTCCTTCCCCTCTCCCTTCCTTCCTTCTCTCTCTCTCCCCACCTACCTACCTACCTTCCTGTTCCTTCCTTTCCCCGTCCTTCCCCTCTCCCTTCCTTCCTCCCTCTCTCCTCTCTCCCTCCCTTCCTTCTCTCTCTCCCCCCCACCTTCCTACCTACCTTACTGTTCTTTTCTTTTTTCCTTCCTTCCCCCCTTCCTCTCTTCTTTCTTCCTCCCTCTTTCCTTCCTTCCTTTCTTTTTCTTTCTTCTCTCTCTCCCCCACCTCCCTCCCTCCCTTCCTGTTCCTTTCCTTCCTTCCCCCTCCCTCCCTTCTTGCCTTCTGACACACCTGACGTCAGGGATGTGTGGCCTTATGACACTTCCGGTGACGTCAGGGGGTGTGGCATATGCAAATAAGTTATGCTAATGAGCTCCTGCACCTCTTTTTTTACGAAAGGACCCCTGAACAAAGCTATTGCAGAGCTGGAAGAAGTACATAAGAGGGCAACCAGAATTATTAAGAGGTAGGATCACCTCTCCTCTGAAGAAAGGCTAAAGAGTCTAGCACTTTTCGGTTTAAAAATACAGGATGAAATAGGGGACATGACAGAGCCCTGTTAAAAATATTCATGGGGTGGAGAAAGGTGGATAGAAAGCCTTTTCCGCTTCTGCAGTAGTAGCATTCAGAGACCCTCGCTGAAGTTGATGGGCACTAGGATGGACAAGAAGAAGTCCTGCTTCATTCACTGAGCGATCAAATTGTGGAATTCGCTGCCAGTGAATGTACTGATGTCAATGAGCGTGGATGGCTTTCAAAGGGAATTAGACTGATTCGTAGGGCAGAGTTCCATCAGTGACTACTAGCCGCAGTAATCATAACACCCAGGGAGAGGAAACCTCTCAGGAGGCAACATCAGGAAGGCCTCGGCCACTATTCCCTGTTGGTTGACCCTCCTGTCCACCTGGTTGGCGTCTGTGTATGGTTGCCAGCTCTGGGTTGGGAAATACCTGGAGATTTTGGGGGTGGAGCCTGAGGAGGGTGGGGTTTGTGGAGGACGGGAACTTCAATGGGGAATAACGCCATAGAGACCATCTTCCAAAGTGGCCATTTTCTCCAGGTGAGCTGATCTCTGTCGCCTGGAGATCACTTGTAATCCCAGGAAGAAGAAGAAGAGTTGGTTTTTATATCCTGCCCGTCACTACCCGAAGGAATCTCATAGTGGCTTTTCCAATCTCCTTCCCTTCCTCTCCTCACAACAGACACTCTGTGAGGAAGGTGGGGCCGAGAGAGCTTTTTGAGAACTGCTCTTGAGAGAACAGCTCTGAGAGAACTGCGATTGACTGGCCCAAGGTCACTCAGCTGGCTTCATGTGGAGAAGGAGTGGGGAATCAGACCCAGTTCTCCAGATTAGAGTCCGCTGCTCTTAACCAGCTTTCCCCCTAAGCTGAGTTAGTGTGAGCTAGCTCACAGTTTTTTAGCCTCCAGCTCTTCCATTTTTGTCTTCGCTCAGGAAGGATGGCTCCAGAGCAAACTAATTTATGCAGCCGCCTAATCGCTCGCTCACAACTTTAATGCCAGTAGCTCACAAAGTAGGATTTGTTGCTCACAAGACACCACAGCTTAGAGGGAGCATTGCTCTTAACCACTACACCATGCTGCCTGGGAGGTTAGCAACCCTACTTTTTGTGAAACAGGATACTGGACAAGACAGACCACTGGTCTGATCCAGCTAGCCTTTTCTTCAGTTCTTGCGAATCAGCACAATGTCTTTATGCACAGAAGCAAACTGGAAGCTGGTGGAAATGATTTTCGACGGTTCTTCGCGTGCGTAGGCTAGCTGGCCACCTACCAGAATAAGGGCTGTGTCCTTTCCCGATTATATGCAAAGTCAGCTTTGCCAGCCTAAGGCTGTCAGCTTGCATGTGCTTGCCTCTAGGCCTTTCGAAGCTGGAAAGGACAGTAGCGGGGCTCTTTGTGTAGCCTGTTCAGTTCTGATCTGTGCTGAATACAGAGCAGCTCTGAGCCCACGGTGCAGGTGGCTTGGCACTCTAGTTTGTTTTATATGGCTTAAAAAACAATGAGGCAGGTAGAGCAGGGAGTGCCAGCCATGCCCTGAATAACCATTTCAATAGCTGGCTTTTGATTTCTTGCAATTCTCCAGCAAGGTTTGTTGTCATGGAGAGCTAGGAACAGAACCAGAAATTATATCAGACCTTTTTAAAAAGTCTGCATCCCAATGGGCCAACCTGCCCAAGGTTGCACGTAGCTTTCTCATTTGTTTGGGCCAGACGGGCATCGGTAAGGATAAGAAACAAAACCTGAATTTAGGAAATTTCAGAAGGTAGCCATGTCAGTCTGCAGTCAGTTAGACCGAAGTCCATTTGAACCTTGGAGAGCACAAGTTTCAGTGTATAAGTTTCCAAGAATCAAAGCTCCATTTGTCAGATATGAGTTGTGTCTGGCGAAGGGACCTTTGGCTCTCGAAAGCTTACACCCTGAAACTTGTGTCGGTCTCTGAGGAGCTACCAGATGTGAATCTAACTGAATTAAGGAGGTTTGTCTGAATAAAAGTATCAGCTCAGTTTATGAGAACTCCCAGATGGTTTGGGATTACTGCAGATCCTTAGAGACAGAGGATCTGCCTGTAGCAGTAGAAAAGAGCATTCTAGCTGTATCTGAAGAAGTAAGTGGTGACTCATGAAAGCTCATACCCTGCTGCAAAAACCAGCGGGGGGACATTTTATCTTTCCAGGACCTTCAGTTGCTGACCTAAAAGCAGCAGCTCTCTTATGAAGGAATTTCAAAGGGAGATTAGAAAGAGAGACTGCTGAGTTGCAACTGATAATGAAGTTCAAGACAATGCATCCACCTGGACTGAACAGAGACCTAGGTTTCCTGTCTCATTACCAATGCTGATTTCTCCATGCCTATTACCCCTCTGCATATCTCACGTAAATCCAATCACGCCTGTTATTCACATGCTATTGTCATTTGCCTGCTAATGTCATTCGGCATCTGAAATCACTCCACTTCTCAATAAATAGGTCAGATGGACTCCCATTCTAGCTGTATGTGAAGAAGTGAGCAGTGACTCGTAAAAGCTCCTACCCTGCCACAGATTTTGTTAGTCTTTAAGGGGCTACTGGACTCTTGCTCTTTTCTACTGCCACAAATTGTGTTAATCTTTAAGGCGCTACTGGACTTGTGCTGTTTTCTACTGCAAACCCTTAAAAATTCGCAGACACAAATATACATGTAGAAAAGAACGAGGGTCCAGTAGCACCATAAAGACTAACAGAACTTGTGGCAGGATATGAACTTTTTGTGAATCACTGCTCTGAAGAAGTGAGGAGTACCTCACAAAGCTCACCCCCTACCACAAATTTTGTTAGTCTTTAAGATGCTACTGGACTCTCACTCTTTTCTACTGCTACAGACTGACTAACATGGCCACCCATCTTGATAAATATTCATATTACAGTCTGGCTGATTAACACAAATCTTTTCAGACATGGTCGTTATTAAACATATGACAACATATATGCCTTAACAGCTGAAAATCTTCGTGTGCCCCGTATTTCCAAACCAACTGGCAGTTTTCTCAAGCTGTTGATATTGTACAGTTTGATCAGATACTGCCTCAATTCTGGTTCCGTTTCATTCTCTGTTTCGGATTGGTTGAGGAAGATCTTCCCCACTGCCTGCTTTTTGGTTTGCATTGGTGAGGCTAAGCCTGTTCCTGCCCAACCATCATCTGTCTAATATTGGATTTGACCCTAGGGCACAGATCACATTTGTTTAAACACAATGTCATTCCTATATAGGGACTTTGGCATCTGGTAGTAAAGTGCCGTCAAATCACACACAATTTACGGTGACCCTGTAGGGTTTCCAAGGCAAGAAATGAATGGAGGTGGTTTGTCATTGCTTTCTTCTGCATAACAACCCTGGACTTCCTTGGGGGTCTCCTGTCCAAGTGCTAATCAGCACCAACCCTGTTTAGCTTCCGAGATCCGACAAAGTCAGGCCAGCACTTTGCCAGCTACTCCGTAAGAGATATCTTGCTGTATCAGACCAGTGGTCCATCTAATCCAGAATTTCCCAATGTGTGCAGCTAGGGGCCCTTGGGAGAGCCTACAAGTAGTCAGGGGTCATTTTGTAGAAAAAGAGGTGCAGGAGCTCATTAGCATAACTCATTGGCATCACTCGTTTGCATATGCCACACCACCTGACATCACCAGAAGTATGTCAGAAGGCAAGAAAGGAGAGAGAGAGAGAGAGAAAGGAGAGAGGGAGAGCTGGCAGAGAGGGGACAGCTACTAATCCAAGCCTCAGAAATACCACTGTTCTGGGAGGATAGCTTCAGTGGTGGCTGAAGCCTTCAGAAGGCTGGTCGGAGGAACATGGCCCTTTCCAGGGGACGGGGTCATTTTGCTGCAGCCATGACACAAGCAGGCATTCCCCCGCGGGGAGAGGGGGCTGGCACCAACTCCCGGAGCTGAGCTCCCCCGAGCTCCTGCTTGAAATGACCTCTGCAAGTAGTACATGGAAATTACGGTCTCTCACTTGTTCTTCAGGTGAACGTTGCCTCTGAACATGGAGGTTTCATTCAGCTGCTGCTGGGCACATATCCTTCAGCCAACCATTCATTGTACCCAGAACTGCAGCACTGCAGGATCATCGTAAAGGAGTTTTAGGATCAGCGAAGAAGCGGCTACTGCCGTGTTTTAAGGTATATTTAGCCAGCTGTGTTTTCGTCGTAGCTTTTGCTTGCCTTCCCAGTGCTGTAACAATTTTTTTTTAAAAAACTTCTAGATTATTTTTACCCCTTCCAGCATACAAATTACAGGTATCGATGCAAAGTTCTTTTCTTACAAGAAACACTTGAAACATCAAACAAGAATCGATAGAGATTGATTCTCCTGTAGCTGGAATCAGTTTGATACTTGATGTCAGAATAAATATCCATGGCCAATTACCCCCTCCTCCCAGCAATAATAAGATCAGACCTTTTTTTTTGCTGAGGAGATGAAGAGGCCACTGTGAAGGAAACCCTTTTAAAAAAAATAAAAATAAAAATTAGTGTGGTGGTAAATCGTTTAAACTTTGGGAGGAATTAGCTTGAATTTCTCATCGCAGCCGACCTAGACACCTGGACTTAAAACAACCCAAGCAGGTGAACTCTTTCAATCAAGGAAAGAGTCCTGGGGGGTGGGGTGGGATTAAGCAGGAATCTCATGACACCTTAAAGACAACATTTTATTCCAGTATAAGCCTCCGTGGACAAGAGCCCACTTCTCCAGATGGCATGAGGGGAACAGAAGAGGGCTCCAGTCCGCGACGGTTTATACAATAACACAATCCAGCTAGTCTTTTAAGGAGCCCGCAAGACTTCTGTTTAATCTTGCTGTGTCAGGTTAACTTGGCTACCCCTCTGGAAGCACCGGGAAGGGGGGGGGGCATGGAGTTAATGGCCCTTGGTCTCTAGCAATGACACCCCCATGATGGCTTTTTGGAGTCAGATTCCGGGTTTCCAATCTCATGTGCAGTCTGGCCTCGGTTTGCTAACCTCCAGGTGGGGCTCGGATATCTCCCCAAATCAGAAGTTATCTCCAGGTGGCAGAGATCAGTTCTCCTGGAGAAGCGAGTGCTTTGGAGGGTGGAGTCTATGGTGTTATTCTCCATGGAGGCCCCTCCCCTAACCCTCCCCTCCATGGGCTCCACCCCCAGAATCTCCATGTATTTCACAACCCAGAGTTGGCAACCCTAGTCTGGGCCCGAGTCCGTTAATTGGACTCGAGAGAGCGTGTTTGACCTGGGAGGTTTTCACTGGAATCAGGACCTGCCTTGTGACCGTAGTCTCACCTGTCACTCACTTGGAAGCCAGACTGATGGATTAACCTGTGATTTAGAATCGGGGCCAGATACTGGCTTTTTTTCTCGCCAGGCACGAAGAGCTTCTTCTTAGCTTCCCACGCCGATCTGACTGCTAATTTTTCTCCTCTCCATTTTTCTTTACTGCGTTTGTAAACGTAGTTTATGGTGATGTACGTGTAATTAATTCACTTATTTCTTTGGGGTTATGGGGTAGAGAATATTAATGTCTCTGGAAAAGTGGCGCAGGAGTTATCTAAATAAATAATGTGTTCGAGAGGGGTAATGGCTTTTGCTTTTTTTGTAGACATACGGAGACTAGCTGGGATAAAGGGAACAATGCAGCTGGTACTGTGTCCCCCCGTGCAACTGTGGGCTGGTGTTTCTGGAGTCGCAGTTCCCCCATGGCAAACAATAACCCATTGGGTCATGGCCTGTGGCCTAGTGGAAGAGTTCCTGCTTGATATACAAAAGGTACCAGGTTCAATCCCCAGCATCTTTTGTTTGAAGGGTCAGGTGTGAGGGGATTGGAAATACCTCAAACGGAGACTCGGGAGAGCGGCTGCCAGTCAGAGTAGACAACACTGTCTTCAAGTGACCATTTATCTGACTCAGTATTAGGCAGCTTCGTGTGGTCTTGTTAAGCATCTGCTTAAGGTCCCAGGTTCACTTCCCAGCAACTCCAGTTAAAAAGAACAGGTAGTGGGTGACCGGAGAGACATCTGCCTGAGACTCTGGAGAGCAGCTGCTGGCAAGAGCAGGGAGTTCTGACCTTGAAAGATCAATGGGGGTCACTCAGTAGAGGGCAGCTGCATGTATTTGTTTTTTTGCAATTTAGGAGCATTTCGGAAGGAGTTTGTGATATGGCAGTTGGGGAAAAAGCTGTCAAAGATCACACTAGTCTTGCCCAGGCCCTTAAACTTGCTGCAAGTAGTTTACTGGATCCTGGTCATTATATTGATGTAGGAGTCATCAAGTCTACTAATATGGAGCAATAGTCAACATTTAATGACAGTGCTTTAATTAAGCTGTGCCGCTGTAATTGGATTACTGCTGTCAGCCCCATTTAACACCATCGTGTTCACTTCTGAATCCATAATGCTTCCAAGGAGCGAGACTAAAGATTAGGGTTGCCAGGTCCCCTACCTGTTGCCGGTGGGGGGCTCCAGCCCACTGTCCTGGATATTCTGGTGCACGCTTGAAGCATATGCACCACAATGCTGTCACCCGTAGGTGACATCATCGTGCAGAGCCCATTGTGGGGGAGATGTTCTAGCATTTGAGAAAAAAATTCTATGGTTAGCATAGAGGTTTTTTTCAGGTGCTAGAGCATATCCCCCAATATGCCCCGTGTGATGACATCATGTTGGCGCAAAATGTGGTGTTTTTTCCCTCCCACCTCCTCTGACCACAGCTCAGTAAGGACTGGAGAAGCTAGTACTCGGGGGGGGGGGCAGAGCCCAATATAGTAACATTTATGTTGGAGCTGGCCCTCATAACAAAGGAGTTTGACACCCCGACTTATGCCATTGGGAAATGTTCACCCCTACATAGCTGTGCCTCATGTTCCAGTGTGGGCAAGGCCCTTGTCTGGTAGGGCATGTGGCTGGCAAGTGGTTGAAACAGCCACTGTCAGAGGACCAGGAGAGCTGGGAGCTTCCCTGAGGTACAGGCCTCATGCCAAGGATGTAAGTAGGGTTGCCAAGTGTTCTTTACTTACCGGCGGGGGGGGGAGTCCTCCGTTGTCCGGGAGTTTCCCAGGCGCGTGCACACCCGGCGACGTCGCCCGGAAGTGACGTCAGCACATTGGGGCGTTGCCAGGGCGACGCTCTGGCAATCGCCTCAAAACTCTATGGTATCATAGAGTTTTGGGGTGATTGCCAGAGCGTTGCCCTGGCAACGCCCCCAACATGATGACGTCACTTCCCGGTGACATCATTACATTGGGGAAGGGGGGTGGGGTTCCCCCCACCGGCCGAATGCTGGCCGGCGGATTGGGAACCCCTGTAGCGGGGGATCCCCCGCCCCCCGGGCTGATTTGGCAGCCCTAGATGTAAGTTAAGTGTGGCTCTTTTGATGGTCATTGTGAAAGTGACTCTCCATGAGCTGTGGAGTGAGTACTGCTGCCTTAAGCTGTGAGAAATGTGCACAGCAAAGCATAACATGGCTGCCCCAAGGCCAAATGTTGCCTCTTGCGATTGGGGCTTTAAAAAAAAAAAAAATGACAGCATTGCCCACACCTAATAAACGTGATCTGTGTTTAGCTTCAAGCCAAGTAAGAGCAAAGAAGATTCAATTATACCCCACCTTTTTCCCCAGTGGTGACCCAGAGCTGGGGACATAATTCTCCTCCTCCATTTTTTCCTCATAGCAACCCTGTGAGGTAGGCTAAGCTGTAAGAGTGTGACTGGGCCCAGGTCACCCAGCGGGCTTCTGTGGTACAATTTGAACCTGGGTTTCCCAGTCCAACCCTCTTGACCACTAAACCACATTGGCTTTCCATCTTGGCAAGAGCAGGGCCAATGTGTTGATATGGGCACATGGCCTCTCTCAAAATACCTTCTCCAGCAAACCTCAAGGGAGCAGGAAATCTGTCCTTCGGGATCTGGGCTGGAGACCAGAATTGTCAGAAGACCGCAGAAGAGTCTGGCTGTATTAAAATGGGAGGACAGAGGCACGCTTTATTCAGCCATTTCTCTGAATATCCTCCAGGCCCCCAGTAGGGTCAGTCACCAGAGGTCACCATGACTTCCAGGTGCACACACACTCATAGGTGTCAACTATGGGGGGGGGGCTCGAGGGCTCGAGTCACCCCCGAAATTTCCCGGGGGTGACTGAGCCCCCCCGGCAAAACGAAGCGCCCGCCGCGCCTCCCCGGGCCCTTCCTAGGCCTAGAGTTTCAGGGCGATGGCCAGAGCGTCGCCCCGGCAACGTGCCCAGCGTGATGGCATCACTTCTGGGTGATGCCAGCACGCTGGGCATTTGCCCAGCTGGCCCCTGGACGGACGGAGGGAGGGACGGAGGCAGGAGTGGCCAGGCCGGGGGGGAGGCGGCGGCAGCAGGGATATGGTCCCGGCGTGTGAGCACACAAAGTGCGTGCACACGCAAGAGCCCCTGCCCCCCTCCGGGGATTTTAAAACTCGACGCCCCTGCACATACTCGCACATACACACACACACAAATGCGCATATGAAAAATACAAAAAGAGAGAGAGGAGACACAGTGAAAAGGGTTTTTTTTTTTATGAGGGTGACAAGCACACAGTGGGCGAGTTTGGTGGACGTAGGCGGTATCTGTCACCACTGATGAAGCAGTAGGTGAGTCCTCAGTCCAGTTCTGGGAGGAGTGGTTCTCCATGAGAGAACTAAGCCACAACCAAGGCACTGTGAGGGAAGAAGAGCACAGCAGGAGGTCTTGCTGACTTGTCTTCCGGCTTGAAGGATCTTTTCTCCGAGAGACAGAAGAGAGACCAGCATTAATCAAGACTGATGCAGCCTTTAAAAGAGAGAAACCAAAATCCTTTTTTTCTTCTTCTTAGCTAGTTTCTGTTTATCCCATTCAGTCCCTTGGAAGTCGATAGCTCTTTAAAACATTTGTATGTTTTCTTGTAGTTTTGTTCTGTATCTCTTTTTTAAAAAAATTGTGTGCATGGTATTACACACGCCCACACACCCCTTCTGTTCTGTCCCCTCTGCTCCATTTTGTACACTTTGAATCAGGGACGGCCCCTCCTTAACCGGTCCCGGTGCCCTGAAATCTCGCCACATTCGATAGCCAACTTTTCTTTGAAAAGCCTCCTTGTTTTGACGTATGAGAAAAGGCCACTCAGTATGGAGATGAAAAAAGATGCGTGGGAAGGGAGAAATGAATCAAAGTAATTCTGAGCAGCTTCGTTCTCTGGGATATTTCAGCCCTCTTGTATCCATTTGGTTTATGTATTCATTTGATTTTTTTTTATTCCACTGTTCTTTTATGGATCAGACATCCGTCCATTCGTTTTTAGATCCTCCAAGGTACTAAGGGCAATGTACATCATTTCTTCCTCCTCCATTTTAGCCTTGCAATAATCCCATTAATTAGATTAGGCCAGGGTTTTTTTTTCCTGGGGGAAACTCTTCGACAAAATTATTTTAAAAATGTTTAAAAGTTCATGAGTTTTCAGTATACAGATTGAAAACTTCATTTTCCTCTTGAGAGTTCCGGCACCTCTTAAAAAAAATTAAAAAAAGCCCTGAGTTAGGCTAAGAGAAGGTGACCCAGTGAATTGAGGAAGGAGATTCAAACCTGGGCCTCCCTAGTTTACTGCTCTAACGTAGAAGGCTTACCATTTGCCCAACCACACTGGGCAAACCCCCGCCTGAACCCTGATTATCCTGCCCTCGAGAAACCAAGAAGTGGGAAGAATGACTGGAAAATGACCTCCATAGCGTCACAGTAGGAGTTTCCCCATGTCTCTATGGCAGGGGTGGCCAAACTTGCTTAACGTAAGAGCCACACAGAATAAATGTCAAATGTTTGAGAGTCGCAAGACACGAACAAATATCACACGTTTTTATCAAAAAGTATGGAAATTTGCTTTTTATTAACACTAAACAGGCCTGCCAAAAATAAAAACAAAAGGGGTAAAACAGATATTGATAATGATATTTATTTGTCTAATGATATTGATGTGTTTGCTCATGGTATTTATTTGTCTAAGAGAGAGAAAGAGACAGAGGTAGAAAGAAAGAATGAAAGAGGTGGAAAGAAAGAGAAAGAGAGAAACAGAAAGCAAACAGATGGGGGAGAGAGGGGGGAGGGAGAAAAGAGACAGAAAGGAGGAAAGAAGGCAAATAAATGGGGAGGGAGGAATGAAGGGGGAAAGAGAGAGAGAGAGAGAGAGAGAGAGAGAGAGAAACAAAGAAAGCAAATAAAGAGACAAATGGTTTCTCCAAGCCAGCCTTGGGGGGGGGGGGGACACTTTGAGAATGCATTTAAAGTTAAAGTTGCTTTCTTTCTCTGCTCCCCCCCCCCCACACACACTTCACACCTACCCAGGGAGGGGAACACTGGCTGGGGAAGGGAAGACTGATTGGGGAGGCATGCTTCCCCTTTGCTTCCCCAGCCACCCTGCTGGGAGCTGCAGAATATGAGTGAAAGAGCCGCATGTGGCTCCTGAGCCACAGTTTGGCCACCCCTGCTCTATGGTCTTTACCAGAGATTAGGAAAACTTCCTAGAGTGACGCCACAAAATAATATCACATCCTCCCTAAAAATCCACCATTCCAAAGCATTGCCCTCAGTCTCTCAGCCTTTACTGAGGCATTCATGTAACCCAGTGATCTCCAACATGGTGGCTACTGATAGGTTGGCTGGCACTCTCTTGTTCCTTCCTCAAAGAAAAGAAAAAGCCAGTCCCCGACATTCCTCTGCCTCTTTGAAGTAGGATGTGCGCAGCAGGTGCCATTTTTCTGTCTGTCGGAGTTACCCATTTGCAGGGCTCATTTCGTAGCAGGAGCTCCTCTGCATATTAGGCCACACACCCCTGATGTAGCCAATCCTCCAAGAGCTTACAGTAGCCCCTGTAAGAAGAGCTCTGTTAGCTCTTGGAGGATTAGCTACATCAGGGGTGTGCGGCCTAATATGCAAAGGAGCTCCTGCTACGAAATGAGCCCTGCCCATTTGGAAACATCTGCCTCCATCCATGAGAGAGCAAGCTTGGCTTGGAAGCTTTCATTGTGTTGCGAACGGACTCAGCCCTGACGGCAGCCATTTTGTGGCTGGTGCCACCTCCCCCATGGGCAGCCATTTTATTGTGGTGTCCATTGCTGGTCCCCAAGATTCCAAAAGTGCTAACAGGCTCCAACAAAGTTGGGGACCCCTGTTCTAAAAATACTGCACTCCGCAGGCTGGCGAGCATTGTCCAGTTGAGGCGTTCTGAAGCAGTTTTCCATTTGGGCAGTAACCAGATCCAGGCATGCTTATATTCACCAAGTTTGCTTTAACTTGTGACTTCAGACCAGACCCTGAGACGCTCTGATACTTGTCAGGACATACTGAAAGAACATTTTTATTCAGGGCACATACGGCTCTCCCCCGCCCCGCTCCAACAAAAAGCCCCCCAGTAGGGTACCATTCGGACTGAATGTTTGAATTATATCCGTTTTTCGGACTTTAGGCTCACTGATCTTGACTGCCTTGAAATCAGGCCTGGTAAGATGCCAGCAGCTTTTGTTGGTACCTTGAAAAAGAAGGAACTGGGACACACGGGACAGAGCAATAGATGGCTTAGTGTTCTTTGCCGGAGCACAATGACGCTAATGTTTGGTTTGCAAATAAATCACAGGGAATCTGTGTGTGAGTGCGTGTGCGCGTGTTTTCATGTTTAATATCTGTCCCCCAAACCCCACCGGAGCGAGGACGGTTCTCCACACTTGATGGGTGGCAGCAACCCTGGCCGTTGCTGTTCTCATTCTCCATGGCTTTATCTTAACATTATGGGCTTGGAGGGGAAATGTTTGAGAAGCATTGTGGCTGTGCCGACTCAAGGGCCCAGGCGCGGTGCCATTTGGAACATTGCCTGTCACCGAGTAATTTAAATTTCTTTCTGGAAGGAAGCCTTGGCTTGTGCTACGCTCTGATCTCTCCTCCCCTCCTCAGCACAGCGTCCGTGTTGACTGGGTCTCGTTGGGAGGCTGCACGAGGTCTACAGGGTAATCATCCGGACACATACATCAGAGAGCAGCATGGGGTAGTGGTTAGGGTGTTGGTCTAAGATCTAGGCAGGGCTCATTTCATAGCAGGAGCTCCTCTGCATATTAGGCCACACACCCCTGCTGTAGCCAATCCTCCAAGAGCTTACAGTAGCCCCTGTAAGAAGAGCTCTGTAAGCTCTTGGAGGATTGGCTACATTAGTGGGGTGTGGCCTAATATGCAAAGGAGCTCCTGCTACGAAATGAGCCCTGGGAGAGCCCGGTTAAAATCCCCACCGTTCCGTGGAAGCTTTCTGGGTGACGCTGGGCCTGTCACACTCTCACTATTTTACAGGTAGAGTTGCCAGCTCTGGGTGGAGAGATACCTGGAGATTTGGGGGATGGCGCCTGGGGCGGGTGGGATTTGGGGAGGGGAGGGACCTTAGCAGGGTACAGTGCCATAGAGTCCACCTTCCAAAGCAGCTATTTTATCCTGGGGAAACTGATCTCTTGCCTGGAGATTAACTGAAGTAGTGGGGGATCTCCAGGCCCCACCTGGAGGCTGGCAACCCTGCTTACAGGGTTGTTGTGAGACTAAAATGGCGGGGAGGAGAAGGATGTAAGCTGCTTTAGGTCCCCATCGGGGAATACAGTGGGGCACAAATTAATAAGAATGTCTTATCTCCAGCGGTAACTATGTGAGGGAAAGTGTTAAGAAAGATTAATTGGAGACCCTCAAGCAATGCTCCCCTCTAAGCTGTGGAGGCTTCTGAGCAGAAATTTGACTGTGTGAGCCACTGGCATTAAAGTTGTGAGCAGGCGATTTGGCTGCTGCATAAATCAGTTTGCTCCGGAGCCATCATCCCCGAGCTGAGACAGAAATGTGTGAGCCGGAGGCTAAAAAGCTGTGAGCTAACTCACAGTATCTCAGCTTAGAGGGAACATTGCCCTCAAGACTTTGGCGGGGCCAGAAACTCCTCAGTTCTCGTACCCATAGTACTTTATTCGCCGCCTCTCAAGACCATTTCAGGTTGGCAAAAGGATGTGTTGGAGATGGGTAGAGACAGGCATTCAGGCATAGGGTTGCCAGCTTCCAGGTAATGCCTGGCGATCTCCTGGTATTACAATTGATCTCCAGCTGGCAGAGATCAGTTCCCCTGGAGGAAAAGGCTGTTTTGGAGGGTGGACTGTATGGCACTGTACCCTGCTGAGGTCCCTCCCCAAACCACTCCCTCCCCAGAGTCCACCTGCAAAATCTCCAGGTATTTCCCAACTCAGAGCTGGCAACCTTTGGACTCAGGTACCGGGCTGGTGTGCAGGAAAGAGTTAAATTGTACTCTGTTCCTGAGCGCCACAGCCCTTGATCCACTGCGCTTTTCCCTCATGGCCACTTTTGAGGCTGAATGACACATCAGGGATTCAGTCACGTGTCCCTTGGCCCGCATTCGGCTTGTGTTGACTGAAATTTCGAGGAAGGCCAGCTGCCACAGGAATGCTTGCATAGAAATGGGGTCTCGCGATGCCGTAGGTACCCCACCCCAGAAACCCGTTCAGCCGAGAGAGCTGTCCCCAATCCAGAACCTTGTTCCATTGTTTTTGAAGGCGCTTTTTGTTCACTGAACTGCTTTTTTCCATCTTAAAGAAAAGCTTTAGATTTTCTCTCGGCTGCGTTCCCCCCCCCCCCCCCCCCCCAAGTTGCAAAAGGTTGTGTTTGCCATGGGAGAATGCTAATGTACTTTCTCTCAGCTTCACCCTTTGAAGGGAACTGCGTGTTTTAAAAGAAAGACAACTTTGTTGTCAAATGGAAAACGTTCCAATTTAACCACCCCCCCCCCCCCGGCTCCCTTGGCAGTCCCGCCGTTCTCCTATTCTGGGAGGAGAGTTTCTACTGGCTAATTAGACTTCCTTTTACTGTTGCCTTTTTGCTGGTGGGGGATGGTAAGGAATTTAATTTCCCTCTCTGATTTTAGGTAGTGGTTTTAACTTGAGTGGTTGAGAACATGCGGTTAGCGGTTAGAGCAGGGGTGGCCAACCTGTGGCTCGGGAGCCACATGCGGCTCTTTCACACATATTGTGCGGCTCCTGGCAGGGCGGCTGGGGAAGCAAAGGGGAGGCATGCTTTTTCTCTCTTTCTCCCTTCCTTCCTTCCTTCCTTCCCTCCTCCCTCCCATCTATTTGCTTTCCTAGTTTCTCTCTCTCTCTTTCTTTCCACTTCTTTAATTCTTTCTTTCCATCTCTCTCTCTCTCTCTCTCTCAATATCATTAGCAAACAAGTAATATCATTATCAATAACCGGTTTTCCTCATTTGTTTTTATTTTTGGCAGTCCCATTTAACGTTAATAAAAAGCAAATTTGCATATTTTAAAAAATAAAAACGTGTGTGTGATATTTGTTCCTGTCTCGCGGCTCTCAGACATCTGACGTTTATTCTATGTGGCTCTTACGTTAAGCAAGGTTGGCCACCCCTGGGTTAGAGGGTCAAGACTATGAGAGGCCCAAGCTGGAATCCCCTCTCTGTCATGGAAGCTTGGTGGGTGACTTTGGCCAGCCACTCTCGCCCTCGCTCTCAGCATACCCTACCTCACAGGGTGGTTGTGAAGGTAAAATGGAGGAAAGGAGAGCAAAGTTGGAAGCTGCTTTGGGTCTCCATTGGGGAGGCTTTTTTTTTTGCTACCAAGTCACAGCTGACTTACGGTGACCCCGTAGCGTTTTCAAGACAAGAGGCGTTCAGAAGTTGCTTGCCTCTGCATAGCAACCCTGGCATTCCTTGGCAGTCTCCCATCCAAATAGTAACCAAGGCTAACCCTGCTTAGCTTCGAAGATCTGACGACATCGGGCTAGCCTGGGCCAACCAGGTCAGGGCAAGGGATGAACAGAGGTGGTTTGTCATTGCTTGCCTCTGCCTAGCAACCCTGGGCTTTCTTGGTGGTCTCCCATCCAAATACTAACCAGGGCTGACCCTGCTTAGCAGCCAAGATCTGACAAGGTCGGGCTAGCCTGAGCTATCCAAGCCAGGCCTTGGGGGAGGCCAGCGAGGTATAATACCAAAATGAATGAATACATAAAGAATTCAGTTTCTTAAAGTACATAGGCAGACATTTCAAATATTAAGGAAACTTCTGTTTATGGAGCGTAGCTGGCCAGTTGTCTGGTGTCTCGTCACGTTCTGCTCAGAGGCTTCTTATGAACCTCAAGAAGTCCAGTATAACCTAAACTAACAGATTGTTTCCAACATAACGTGAAACCAACCACGGTTTATTTAAACCGTGGCTACTCTGTGCAACTGGGATTTGTTCCTCAGAGTGCTTCGGTATGGCTTATTTGCCTTGAGTTTGATGCTGTTGGGAAGCAGTGTTCCCTCTTAGCTGAGTTAGTGTGAGCTAGCTCACAGTTTTTTAGCCTCCGGCTCACACATTTTTTTGTCTTCGCTCAGGGAGGAGGGCTCCAGAGCAAACTAATTTACGCAGCAGCCAAATCGCTTGCTCACAACTTTAATGCCAGTAGCTCACAAAGTAGAATTTTTGCTCACAAGACTCCACAGCTTAGAGGGAGCACTGCTGGGAAGTAGTTGCTTTTCCAGCTTTCCCTTAGTATTGTGGTACATTCATGCAACTCCCTGAGTTTCCCCAGCTTTTCTCTGATCTTTGTCAACCCTGTTTTCTTCCTGAGTTTTGGGAAACATTGCAGTAAAGCCTGGATGGCTGCTGTGTCCCACCCAAACAGCAGCCATTTTTTCCCTCAACAGCCATTTCCTTTCCTCAAGGGTCATTTCTTTTCCCCATCTTTCTTTAAACATCAGCAATTGAACAGGGCTATATCAACCTACTGTTATGCCAATATGTATATCAGTTTCCCTGGATTCTCAGCTTTCATGCCTTCAAAAGAAAACCTCTAGCCCTTTTCATTGTGGAGATGTAAGGGGAAAGGCATATCTCCACAACAAAAGGGAGAGACCTTTTTTTAATGAATGAGAATTCAGGGAACCTAATGCACATATTGGTATAACTGTATATTGATATAATTCTGGGGAAACCTACCATGTGGCAGCTGTGTTGCTGTTGTGCTGGTTTGGCAGCCACAGCACCAATGGAGAGACTGCACAGACCTGTCTCTGTGTGGAAAACATCTCAGATGTTCAAATCCTCAGTTGACCTCAGCAGGTGCTGGTTTCATCGCCCCCTCTCCGGACCAGCATCTGTGGAGCCAAGGAGTGTGCAGTGTTGGCGCTGTGGAAATAAGCCATGATTAAACCCCAGTGGACATCATACAAAATCATAGTTGGGGAAGGAGCCATGGCTCAGTGCATGCTGAAGGTCCCAGGTTCAATTCCCAGAATCTCCAGTTAAAACTCTCAGATAACCAGATGGGGAAGTCCTCCACCTAAGACCCTGTGAAGAACAGCTGCCAATCAGTGTAGACAGGGCTATTTTGGGGCAGGAGTGCACAGGAATGGAGTTCCGGCTGGCTCCTGAGTTGGCCACACCTACAACCAAAACCTCTGTGCATGCGCGGCTACAGAGCATGCTGCCCTCCCCACGTTACACACAAGAGGGAAAGGCGGCATGTTCAAATGCCCTCTTTCCCTCTGGGGAGCCCTTCCAGATTTCCTTGTCAATTTCACTCCCTGCCAGTCAGCTGAGAGTGAAATTGACAAGGAAAAGTCTCTCTCTCTGCCTGCCCTTCTCTAGGTGACATGTGGCAGCTGGAAAAGGGCAGGCAGGGAACCTGGCACATTGAAAATGCCTTTCCCTCCCTTCTTTCAGATCCCAGGCACTTCAGCAGTGCCTTTCCTTGGTTGTCTGGTTGGGGGGGGGGATAGGAGACTAGAAAGGTGATGCTGAGATGCCTGAGATCTGAAAGAGCATGTGTGGGGCGGGGGTAGACTAGAAAGGTGATGCTAAAGTGGGGTGGAGAAGCTCGGGGGGGGGGGAAGAGGCAAGCTTTCCCAGCCCCCCTCCCGGATATGCTAATGAGCTGTGCGGTGAGGGGTGTGGCCTAATATGCTAATGCGTTTCTGTTGTTGGGTATGGCCTACTATGCTAATGAGTTCCTGCTGGGCTTTTTCTACAAAGAAAGCCCTGAGTGTAGACAATACTGACCTTGAGTGCTAAAGGTTCTGATTCAATAGAAGTCAGTTTTGTGTGTTCAACTCTCACTTGGTTAATAAACCAATTTCAACCCGTTTCAGATCCTGGTTTTGCAAAACCTAGCTAGTGGAGCGTACCGTGTTGCAGCAGTCACATTAACCATAGCTTAATGAAAGCATGGCCTTCCAACAATGACTGAAGTCCATGGATATCCCTTCCATACAGATAATCTAGATCCAGCTTCCACATTGTGGGGATTTCAGTGGGACACTTTTGGAAAGGGTTTGCTGCCTTTAACCAGGAACATTGCACCTCAGGGTTTCAGGTGGCTGTGCGCACAGATTGCTCAGGCTAGACCGATCTTGTTAGATCTTGGAAGTTAAGCAGGGTCGTTCCTGGCTAGTAGCTGGATGGGAGACCTCCAAGGAATACCAGGGTTGTGATGCGGTGGCAGGCAATGGCAAACCGCCTTTGAACATCCCTTGCCTTGAAAACCCCACAGGGTCACCGTGTCAGCTGTGACTTGACAATACTTTCCACCACCACCACCCTCAGATCAGCGCTCTTTGTCTCTTGCCATTGAACAGACAGAAACGCATTCCCATGAGCTGCTCTCATGGGGGTGAAGTGTGTTACAATCAGCGTTCCCTCTAAGCCGAGTCAGTGTGAGCTAGCTCACAGTTTTGTAGCCTCCGGCTCACCCATTTTTGTCTCCGCTCAGGAAGGAGGGCTCCAGAGCAAACTAATTTATGCAGCAGCCAAATCGCTCCCTCAACAACTTTAAATGCCAGTAGCTCACAAAGTAGGATTTTTGCTCACGAGACTCCACAGCCTGGAGGGAGCACTGGTTACGTTACAACGGCAACGAGTTTTAACGCACATTTACATGCGCACAAGGTCCTCACATTTTGGCTTAGCTTGGCTTGTTTGTGACGGCCCTCAGTCTAAGAAGACCAATAGATGTTCAGGCAGGAGCTCCTCTGCATATTAGGCCACACACCCCTGACGTAGCCAATCCTCCAAGAGCTTACAGTAGCCCCTGTAAGAAGAGCACTGTAAGCTCTTGGAGGATTGGCTACATCAGGGCGGTGTGGCCTAATATGCAAAGGAGCTCCTGCTACGGAATGAACCCTGGATGTTGCTATGGAGAGATCCTCCACTTAAAACCAACCAACCAAGCTTTAAGCAGCAGCTCTGCCAGGCCTTAATTCAGGTAATGAACGTGGCACCATGGCAGGAGACAGATTAACTCTCCCCACCCTCTATATATTTGCAATCTGATTTACTCAACTGAAGCTGCAGTTTTGTCCAGGGGTGGAGGGAGTATCCAGGTTCCGTCTCCTGTAGCAGTATAATTTCTCCTGTGGGGCAAGTAACACTCCAGGGTAGGGTTGCCAGCCTCCAGGTGGGGCCTGGGGATCTCCCGCTTTTACAGCTGATCCCCAGCTGACAGAGATCAGCTCCCCTGGAGAAAATGGCTGCTTTGAAGGGTGGACTCTATGGCATTGGACCATGCTGAGGCCCCTCCCCTCTCCAAACCCCACCTTCACCTGGCTCCACCCCCAAAGTCCCCAGGTATTTTCCCACCCAGACTTGGCAACCCTACTCCAGGGAGAGGGATTCAAGTCACAGCAACAGCCAGGGGAAAGCTAACCTTCCAGTATAATTTAGGACCAGACAGAATGAATGCGGCTTTCCCCCCCTCCCTGGGGGTATAATTTTAAATAGGCCACCGTTCCCCCAAAGCACGGGTCACATATTGCCAAAGAAAGGTCATATATTGAAAGCAGAAATTTAATAGAAGTTTGGAGAGAGGGAGACGTATGCTAATTACAACTCCCTCCCCATTTAGCTGAAGTGTTTTAAAAAAGATCAGTTCTGCATGGTTATTATCAATTATGTATAGCAAAGAGCATTTTAGTTAATGGGGTTATGCAAATAACAAATGGATGAACAGAATTTAAGAGGCAGAACCATTCTTTCGTCCTGGAGAATGGAGTCCTGATTGCACCAAAACATTGTTGGAACATCACACTACAGTAGGGAGTTGGCAACCTGTGACTGATCGCTTGCTTCAAGGGTGTACAGGGGCCTGTTGGGTTGTATATCTTTTATTTAAATTTTGTAAGCCTCTTTGAGTCTCCTGAGTGGGAGAAAAGCAGTGTGTGTGTCATCTATATATTTAATTCCCAAGTGGCCCCCCCCCGTGCGGATACCTAAATCTGCGCTGGGGGGGCACCTGGGGGGCAAGGAGGTTGTTCTGCAGACGTGGGGCAGTCCCCACGTCTGCAGAAAAATCTAAAAACTTAAGAAATTTTTTTGGGGGATACTCAAATCCCCCCAAAAGTAAAAAACCCTGTTCCCTGCGCATGCGCAGGGAACGGACTTACCTGAGTAGCGGCGGCGGAAGCAACGGACAAGCGGCTGGGCGGTGGTGGCGGGGGTCTGCGGCTGAGCCACCGGCTCAGAAACGGAGGAGGGGGGAGGCAGCGTAGCGGGCCTCAGGTCTAGCTGCGCCGCCGACTCTGGAAGGGGGAGGGGGCGGGGAGGGGGGAGGCGGTGAACGGGGGGGAGAAGTGGCGGCCCAAGCAGTGCTTGGCCGCTCGGGCCTGGGAGCCGGGGGTGAGTGGGCCGGGGAGGGGGCAGGAGGGAGGGAAATGCCGGGGCCGAGTGGCTTAACGCCACTCAGGCCCGAGCTAGAGCGGGCCAGGGTGGAGTGCCTCAGCAAGCGGCAGTTCTTGCCGCTGCCACCGATTTTCGGGGGGGGGGACGGGGGGAGGGAGGGGAGAGAGGCTCACCTCCCCCCCCCCCCCCCCGTGAGTATCATGGGTCCACTGGCTTGTAAATACATAATTAAGTGCTGTCAAGTTAGGACCATTTATGCCAGATCCTTTGGTGGTTTTCAAGGCAAGAGATGAATCGCGGTGGCTTGCCATTGCCTGCCTCTGGGTAGTGACCCTGGACTTTGGTGGCCTCCCATCCACATACAGACCCTGGCCGACCCTGCGTAACACCAGAACTTTCATCCCTTTTGTGGCTTGGCTTTCTTACTTTGTACTGGTCTCTGGTCTCTTTTATGTAATAAACTGCATGTTCCAAGTTTTGACTGTTAGGTATAAAAGTGTTCCCTTTTCAGACTTTTCTGTCAGTCCAGAATATGTGAGGCTCCGTGTATATCTGAGTTTGGCTTTCTGAGGGGCCTGGAGGGACATATAGTATTCTGGAGCGTATCTCTTGTTCCTTGTTTCTAAGGAGAGATTTACATAAATCTGCCTTTCAAGTAATGGTTCTAGTAATGAGGAAGTCTTGGGCTTTTTCTATGCCAAGTTTCCTTTCACTCGCTCGCACTAAAGTTTCTTCCTAATTTTGAGGTAACGCATTGAATCCCCCTCCCTTTTTGCAGGAAAGCGACATCCATTTTCAGGTTTTTCTAGTTATCTGCGTGGCTTAGGCGACGGGTTCAAAATTTCAGAGCTAAATTACGGGGAAATACCCTGGCAATTTCAGTACCCACATGAGATGACTTCTTGAGGTGTGCCATCTTCCAAAGGAGCTGGCCAGGTGTGGTTCTCCAACCAGTTTAATTGCCAGACATTTTACATGAGAAGTACAAGGAGTAGTAATGCTAACTAGCGTTAACATATCCTTCCATTTGAGACCCGGACCCCCCAACCCCCCCGGAAGGCACCTAAGGAAAGTACAGAATATATAAAAATAATTGGGTGAGTAAGACGGGAACATCTTTTATGTCTATAATATACTAGTAAAGCCAGTTTGCATTCAGCAAGCGTAAATATTTTATCATCCCGAACGGTAAATAACATGACCGTCTAGTGCGTGCTCTGGCAGTATAATAAGGGAAAGTAATTTTTAAATCTCTGCTTGGAAGAGACGAGTCATTCCGACAGACTCAGTATTACTCATACTTACATTAAGACATGGATCTCAGTATTTCTTTTGTCTGGAACTCTTGATTTAATTAAACTGAAGTGCAGTGAGAAGCTGTGGTGCAGTGTCCTCTCGGATCACAGGAACTTTCTGTGCACAGCTTGTGTAGCTTATGGTGGCGGGAGCGGCCTCGTCTGTCAGACAAGAGATCGGATTGTGCGTGGCCAAGCAGGCTCTGCCGAGGGCCTCGTATTGCTGGTCGGGAGCACAAACATCTTCCCGGCGATCAATGCCCGCACAGTTCAGTGTTGCCCTCGCAGTTTGCTCACGGTCACGACACCAGCTAATTGTCGACACAAAACCTCAATGCCAGATCTGTGTGCCTCAAAGCGGAAAAGACCCGCGGAGGCCTGGTGCCCCGCCACTGTTGTCGTTGTCAGGAAGTTTCGCGTCAGTCAGAAATGAAAATGTCTGTGGGTCCACTTTGTGCTTTAATTGAAGCAGACTGAGATGTCATTGGGGCTGACTTCTGTATAAGAGATGGGTCATGTTAGGTTAGTTCTAGGACCAACCTGATCCTGTTATTGGATGACTCCCCAGATGACCACCGACACCTTGGGTTGGATCCTACTGGTTTTTCCACTGGTGAAAAAGGGAAGGGAGGGTCCACTGACCACCCAAAGGGCCAGGGTGGGCATCACGGGACCTGGACAGACAAAAGCCAAGTGGCGAACAAGATTGTAGTAAGAAAGGGAACTGAGCAAGTCTGAGTGAAGAGGTTAGCTGGATCCAACACGTTCTTGTTTTCGTGGAATATGTGTTGGCTGGGTCCAATCCGTTCTTGTTTCCGTGGAATATGAGTGGGTTTCAGATTCCACAAATAGACACAGGTCAGTGTGGTTTTGTGATTAGAGTGTTGGATGAGGAGCTGGGAGATTTAGGTTCAAATCCCCACTGGGCATGATACTCATCTGAGTCACCTTGGGCCAGTCTCTATCTATCTCTGTGCCTAGACTACCTCATAGCATGGTTTTTTCAGGCTGCGGTCACACGGCCCTTAAATGCGGGAGGAAGGGCTATTTCCTCCCGCATTTAATGGGGCCATCTACAACGGCCGCAGAAAGACCCGCGCCGAAGCGGGCTCAAATGCGGGTTCCTACCACATTTTCCGACCCCGGGAAAATCGACAGTTTTCCCGGGAGTCGCGGGAGGAACCCGCATTTGAGGTATCTGGACAGCCCTCTCTCGCAATCATTGCGAGAGTGGGGCTGCCCAGATGGTCAAGCGCCCAAGTGTAAAAGGGGGAAACCCCCCCCAAACTTACCAGGTGGCGGTCCGGTCCTTTGCTGCCGCTTCCGTGGCCACCTCTTCCGCCGCCGCCGCCACTGCTTCTGCCGCCACCATGGCCGCCACCACTTCTGCCACCGCTGCTTCTGCCGTGGCCGCTGCTTCTGCAGCCGCCGCTTCTGCTGCCGCAGGGGTTGGGATGTGTAGACATCCCAACCCGCGTTAGAAAAATGCGGCCCCTTTAAATCCAGGAGGGCTCCCGGATTTAAAGGGCCAGTGTGACCGCAGCCCAAGATACAATGGGGAACGGAGAACCAGGTTCAGATGCTATGAAATACACACAAGCCAGCATGGTGTAGTGGTTAGAGCTGCGGACTAGAATCCCGGAGACTCTGAATCCTGACTCTGCCATGGAAGCTTGTTGGGTGACCTTGGGTCCATCACTCTTATTCAGCCTAAACTGCTTTGCAGAATCGATTTGGGGATAAAATGCAGAACAGAGAGAACCATATCCCCCCCCCCCCCCACCAAGGTCCTTGGACAAAGGGCAAGAGGAAAACGTGTGAGATGAACACTTGGCTGCGGTCAGACTTTTTAAAGCAGCAGGCCGTCAGTTGATAATACATACTTGTGAATCTGTTGATTGGCATCCCGATTGTTCTTTGTCTAGAAGTACCGGTTAGGCTGTCAGTGCAGAAAAACATCTTACTTTGCACTTCATTACGTTCAAAGCTATCCCAACGCTGCTTATTTATTCAAAATACTTGCCGCTGGTCCAGCGTTCCATACAAATCAGCCGCAGCGGGGGGGGGGGGGGGGAGATCTCATATTTCTAAGCTGTGGCCTTTTTGGAAGGATCGGCAGGGAGGGGATTTTTTTTTTTTAAAAAAAACAAAACACCTAGATCCTTGGGGAAATGAATTGCTTGTGGCAATCTTGCGTTCCGGTGTCAGAGCTGAGTCGAAATCTCAGGGCTGGTCTGATGCAATTTGTTGCCAACCTTCAGGCTTCCTCATTTGTCATTCCTCGCTGAGCTTTAAGGCCGGGGGGACGGAGGTTGGCTTCTTCACATCCCTTCCCTGGAGAGGGAACAGAGCGCGTTTGGAAATAATGTGGAGTTAACAGCATGCGACTAGCATTTTTATCATCTCACCCTGTCTCTTGCTGTGCAGAAATCCCATCCATCTAAATTTTTATCCAGCGTTTCCTACCAGGACCTCAAGGGGTCGTGTCCGTGCATTGGCCTCGTATTTTCTTGCTTCCCAGCAGTCCAGTGACGAGGCTTAAGTGTAGGAAAGGGATGGTGGCTTAGCAGAGGAGCATCTGCTCTGCATGTAGAAAGTCCTTAGTTCTATCCCCAGTATCTCCGGCTAAAGAAGTAGATCAGGGGTCTCAAATGTGGCAGCCACCAATCAACACCTTTCCTGGTCCCCAAGTGTTTTTAGGAAGTGGGTGTGGTCAGGTGGGGCTTTTGCCCAGCAAAGCTTCTGATTGGGCACTGGAGATTTGATTGTCCAGATTTTTGAAAATGTCCCTTTGGCAGCAGCTTCCACCCCTGCACAAGGAACTTCACTGTGTGACTGAAGGTAAGCTGCGGCAGCCATTTTGTGGCTGGCTCCACCTCCTGTGGCAGCCATCTTGTGGCTGGCTCCACCTCCTGTGGCAGCCATCTTGTGGCTGTGTCCACTACTCTGTGTCAGAATTCCAAAGCTACCTGCAGGCTCAGAAAGGTTGGGAATCCTTGTACTCGATGTCCCTACTGGAGAGAGAAGTTGGATATTAACGCCTCAATAAATAAATCATATAAGCAGGTTTTAATGTATGTAATAAAATGTTATCTATCGGATTAGAAAGCTGCTTTTCTCTTGGGTTTTCAAAGCAATATATAAAAGATTTTAAAAATCAAGATTCATTGTGGTACTTTCGGGTACACCTCAGGCATATATTGGCTCAAGAAAATATAACCATATGGTTATGTTTTCTTAAGCCGATATATGTACAAGCTGTACCTGAAAATGCCACCAACTGTTTGTTTAGTTCAGAGTCATTAATAATTATCCAGTTTGAGGTTTCTTTCTGTGAAAATGAATGCCTAACCGCCAACGTTCCCTCTAAGCTGTGAAGTCTTGAGAGCAAAAATTCTACTTTGCGAGCTACTGGCATGAAAGCTGTGAGCGAGCGATTTGGCTACAGCATGAATTATTTTGCTCTGGAGCCCTCCTTCCTGAGCTAAGGCAAAAATGTGCGAGCTGGAGGCTAAAACAACTGAGCTAGCTCACACTAACTCAGCTTAGAGGGAACACTGCTTACCGACTGGGATGCTGATTTTTGATCACAAGAAAATGGTGAGTCGAACCTACCAACAACACTGCTGTAGGAAACGGTGTCTATGAACATTATTTCTTCTGGTTAAGATGAAGTTTTTAGCCTTTTTAACTGAACGATACACGATCTTTCTCGTGGACGTGGCCTGGATGAACTAAAGGAAAGCAAGAATAGCAACAGCCCCGACATGTGATGTCGCTAATCCGAAAGAATACAGCGATGGCTTGAAATAGCCTTCAACTTCCTTCATCCCTCCACAGAGTTGCATTGTGGCATTTTCTGTGCAGATCTAAGTTGCGGCAGAACTAAAAAGGAACACTGTTCAAATGTCAGTTGTTTTCTGTCTGAATTATGTAGAGACATGGTTTAACAATGGGCTGAAAGTAGGGTGTCCCCCGGCAACCAGCAGGGGGTGAATGGGGGACTTAACAGCAGCAGACTGAGAACCAGGCCTGTGTTACTGGCGACGTCACTTCCTGTGCATACCAGAAGTGATGTCATCACGTTGCTGGTGCCATAGGGACGCTTTGGTATTGGGGAAAAAAACTCTCTGCTAGAAGCCTTTTTTACCATAGAATTTGTGCCTAAATACCAGAGTGTCCACGTGTGGCCAGAAATGTGATGGTATCACTTCTGGGAGTGATGTCACCAGCAACAGAGGCCTAGGGCTCTGTTTGCTGCTGGTAAGTCCCCCCTCCAGCCAGCTGATCAGCACCAGGGGTAGGGGGGATCCCTTGCCCCTGGTGTGAGTCTGGGAACCCTGGCTGGAAGCAAGCACCATTTCTGACCTGTATCTTACACCTACATCGAGGGTCATTTTGAGCAGGAACATGCACAAACACTGTTCCGGGAGTAACAAGCCCAGGAGCGGGCACCTATGGTGATGCGCTGTGGAAAAAAGCAAAAGCATACTAACTTGATATGTATTTCCATGCTTGTTGTAGGGTAGCTTCCCTGCAAGAGCAAATAACACCTAAAGTGTCTTTAGTCAAAGTGTAAAGCTGGCTCGCCGGCTCTGAGTTGGGAAAGACCTGGAGATTTTTGGGGTGGAGCCTGAGAGGTGAGTGTTGCCTTCTGACACACTTCCGGTGACGTCAGGGGGTGTGGCATATGCAAATAAGTCATGCTAATGAGTCATGCACCTCTTGTTCTACGAAACGACCCCTACTCGTGTTACAGTGGGGAAATTTAGCAGCTAAGGTTCGTACCGTAGCTTCCGAACATGAGTGGTTTTAGGATGGGCAGATTGCCCTCCCTCCCTCCCCCCCAGAGTTCCATTTTACTGAGGCTCAGTGGATTCTTTCTGCTGCACTTTCCACTCGGTCTGCCTTAACTTGGACAATTCCAAAACATTAATGGTTGGAAGTGGCATGTGTTTGCAGACGTTTGTGGTGCCTTCTCCCCCCCCCCCCCCAAAGTTTCTGATAAGTCCAAGTCCGCATGCACAGTGACTAAATTGCCCAAAGCAATCCCAGGTCGATTTCACCGAGGCTGACAATACTTGGGCACTGGCAATGTCTTGCCCCCCCGCTTGCAAGCCAGCTGCCCACCATCTGCCTGGTACCCAGGAACCGGAGGAGATGATATCCGTCTTCCCTTTCCTAGGCCCCTTTGGGAGCACTGCGGCAAGCTCGGTGTGCCAGTCCCCAAATGCTTGACAGGTTTTGTCATTTCATGAGAGTTCGGCCGCACGGGGAACGCAGACCCCGTTTAATCTCCCCCGTTTGCTTCTCGAAACCAAGCCATTTGCTTCTCGAAACCAACTAGATGCTAACCGTGGCTGACCCTGCTTAGCTTCTAAAATCGGGCTAGTGAGGGTAGGGCTGCCAAGTCTTGAAAACTCACTGGCGGGGGGGAGTCCTCCTCCTCCTGCTGGGAGTTTCTTCTGGCGTGCGCGCTTCGTGCGCGCGCCCATCGACGTCACCGGAAGTGACGCAGCACGTTGGGGGCGTTGCCAGGGCGACGCTCTGGCAATGGCCCCAAAACTCTATGGTATCATAGAGTTTTGGGGCGATTGCCAGAGCGTCGCCCTGGCAACGCCCCCAACGTGCTGCGTCACTTCCGGTGACGTCATTACGTTGTCCTTGCTGGACGACGTCGGGGGTGGGGTTCCCCCCGCTGGCCAAATGCTGGCCGGCGGATCGGGAACCCCTTTAGCGGGGGATCCCCCACCCCCCGGGCTGACTTGGCAGTCCTAAGTGAGGGCCATCCAGGCCAGGTCCTTCCCACACCATGATCCCCTAAAAGGGCAGGCAGGCAGATTGGACACTCGGCTCGAAAACCTGAGCATCGCAAGCTCTTACGTGGAGTGCCAGTCTAACACTTTGGGAGCAATGGATGACTTCAGGTTTCCCGAGACTGGGAATGAGCAGCAATGAATAGAACACTCTACTTTTGAGTGCCTTGTCCTGTTAAAAGGGTCCCAGTGAATCTGATCACAGTGAAGAACTAATTGTTAGGCAAGAGGGGCCATCCAACTTGACTCCAGATTGTTGGTTCCCCTCCTCCCCCCCAAGGGTTCTTTTTTGCTCTGCTGTTGAATATTAAAATACAATCCGTATCCCATCAGAGGTATTACAGGTTTGCTCTGCATAAAAACAAAGTTAGCTTGAACTGGGTACCTCAAAGGGCTCAAGGGGAATGACCAAGGTCGTCATCTCATCGGCGTGCGCAAGTGAAGCCAGACATCAAAGTGTGCAGAAATATCTCTTGACTTCAAAAGTGATGTGCAATTCTCCCTTTGCTTTCTCTCTGAACCTGAAGAGGAGATCAGAGCTGCCGCCATGGGGATGGAGGAAGTGGGTTTCCATGGTTACTGTTGTCATGTCAGTGGCTATTAGGAGAGTATCCAAGCAGGGTACCACTCTCCATCTCTCTGGGTTTAAAGTCTGTGATTGATTGATATCCCCCAGTGAGGCTTTTATGTTTGTTCCACACACTTGTGTCCCAGCCAAGGTGTGTATTGTTTCTTTGCTGAGAGACTAGTGTGTGGGTGCGCTCAGACGGCGTGCTGGAGCCGCTTTAAATTGCCCCGCTTTGATGCGTTTTTTTTTTACTCCAGACAATTGCGATCACATGGGAGTCGGGGTCCCCCCCCAAGTTTGTGCATGTGCATAGCCGCTCATCTGGAGATTTGAAAAACTACACCCTTGCGCATGCGCAAAAGCAGCAGAGCAAATCCTGTCACAGTTCCACAAGCACCGTGATTTCACCGCCTTGACAGAACACATCCCTTCAAACTTGTCGCCCGAAACTGGCCTCCTTGGGATCCCGAACTCAAAACTAGTGGCCATTTAAACTTCTTTTATATAGACACGGGAGCGAAGCAGCGCTTATGCGCATATTGCCAATGCAAAAATAAAAATGGCAGGTGAAAAGCGGAAGCCTCTGGCTTCTGCAGCGGGTGTGTGTGTTAAAGACGCGGAAGTGGCTCGACAGTGGTGGAACGATCACACAGGGAAAAATGCGCTTTCAACCGGGAGAGCACAGAAAATACCACTTAAGGACCTGGTATCAAAATAGTACGGTTTGCTCTGGAAAGCGACGGCTGGGGACGGGAGACAGCTGATGCTGTCTGAACGCGCACATTTGATCAGTTTTCGAAGAGTGTTGAAGCCAGATCAAACAGCGTGTCTGAACGCGCCCTGTGTGTATCATTTTCTTGCTGATACAGAGAGGGGTGGGGTGGGGGAATGCATAAGCGCTAAATGTCAAAGTGGGTCACCCTTCCGGTCATTTCCCGGAATAGATTTCAGAGCATCAGAACTAACAGAGTCTTCTTCTGGTTTTGGTGCCAGTCAGTATCATCACAGAAGCTGGTTGTGGCTTTTCAAGTCCTGATGAGGCATGGAATGAGGGTCACCGGGGGGGGGGGGGGGGGAGAAGGTATTTGTGAATTTCCTGCGTTGTGCAGGGGGTTGGACTAGATGACCCTGGAGGTCCCTTCCAACTCTATGATTCTATGAGTACATTTTATTTATTTACTTAATTCATCTATAGTTCTTCTTCAAGCCACCCAGGGTAGGCAACCTCCAGCAGCTGACGAGGCCTCAGTACTCCAAGGGGGGACACACACACACACACTGCTGACCCCTGACTTGCTGTTTCATAGCAAGAGACCACATCAATCCTACCCCTTCTGGGTCAATAATTAAGCCAACCCAGGAAGATTTAGGACTCTCCTCCTCAGGTCTGTGGCAGTGGCACTACCTTAACTGCCAGTGGGCAGATGGAGGGAGCGTGGCAGCTTGTGGCCCTTGCCATCCCGAGTTGCTTGCCTGCCCAAATGGCTGAATACGGAACCGAATGATCGTTGTGAGCAATGCCCTCGGCTCCTTTTCCTGCCCCTTTCCTGTGGGTGGTGGCAGCTGCAGCTGTGGTTGCTGTTTCCCAGCTGGCATTGCCGCTCATTCGCTCACTAACCCACCTGTTTGGGAGGACAGACAGGCTATAGTTTGCCCTGTTTGGGCAGACTTGTCACCTGCCTGGCATTGCCAACCACGGGACAGGTTGTCAAACAAAATATACACATCATGAAAAATGATGAAAATCACAACTTGTATAAACAATTGAATTTATGTAATGCAATTAATATCTCAATTTCTAGGTACCAACCATTCAGCAATCTTTTAGTGTCCCTAATAAACTGCTCATGCAGTCACGTTCATTCATTCAACAGGTAAACTCCCTATATTCATAAGAACATAAGAGAAGCCAATGTTGGATCAGGCCAGTGGGCCATCCAGTCCAACACTCTTCTCACACAGTGGCCAAAAACACCCAGGTGCCCTCAGGAGGTCCACCAGTGGGGGCAGGACACTAGAAGCCCTCCCACTGTTGCCCCCCTCCCAAGCACCAAGAATACAGAGCATCACTTGCCTCAGACTGAGAGTTCCTATCTATACTTTGTGGCTAATAGCCACGGATGGACCTCTGTTCCATATGTTTTTCTAATTCCAAGCATCGAATATCCTTGCTATGAAACTGAGATATTAATTGCATTGCATAAATTCAATTGTTAATATCATTTGTGATTTTTTTCAGCATTTTTCACGGTGTGTATATTTTGTTTGACAACTTCCAGGTGGGGGCTGGAGATCTCCCAGAATTACAACTGATCTCCAGACTACGGAGATTAGTTCCCCTGAAGAAAGTGGCTGCTTTGGAGGGAAGGTTCTGTTGGATTATACTCTGCTGAGATCCCTTTTCTCCTCGGACCTATCCTTTTCCCAGGCATCACCCCCAAATCTCCAGGGATTTCCCAGTCTGGGGTTGGCAACCCTACACTTGCCTCTGTGGGCTGTAGGGGAAGGAGAAGGGTCACCTCGTGAGGGCAGCGAAGGGACCTTGTATTGAGGGTCCCCCCCAACTGAAACCGGGCCGCAGCTGGTGGCTCAGGGCTTCTAATGGGCCATTGAAAAATGGCTTACAGGACTGCTGTTTACTTCACTGCCATGACTGCGATCTGGTTGAAAGAAGGACAGTTCTAGTTCGTGTTCCCCTCTCCTTCTAAGCTGAGCCACACTGTAAAGCTACAGCACAGCCCAGGTGGGAGAAGAAAGATCCCTTTAAATCCCCCAGCCATGGGCTGGAGTGCTGGAGTTCTGCCATTTTGAAGGTGGTGCATAGCTCCACCGCCTCTCCCCAGAACGGCTACAGGTGCAACATCTCCATGGGCTGGTTTTTTAACGGGAGAAGGTCATGGCCACTCTTACTTCAACTAGAGGCTTCCTGTGTTCCATGCAGGAAGAAATCCCTGTGTGGAAGCAACCTTAGGTCAAGAGAGATTTGCTTACATATTTACACTGGAAGGATGCATGTCCTTAACCCTACTACTGGTCTGCTTCCTGGGAACCCTCAAGTTGTCTCAGGCCTTGGTTAGTGGGGTGGTGGTCTCCTATGCAGTTTCCAAATTTTGCTGAATTGCCCCATATATGGTCCAGGAGAGGCTCTAGGTCTAGGAACTGGGAGATGATTGGGCCAGCCATGCCTAGGGCTGCCAAGTCAGCCCGGGGGGCGGGGGATCCCCCGCTACAGGGGTTCCCGATCCGCCGGCCAGCATTCGGCCGGCAGGGGGAACCCCACCCCCCTTCCCCAACATAATGACGTCGCCCGGAAGTGACGTCATCATGTTGGGGGCGTTGCCAGAGCATCGCCCTGGCAACGCTCCCAACATGATGACATCACTTCCGGGAAGTGCGCGCACCCGGGAAACTCCCGGGCGACGGAGGACTCCCCCCCGCTGGTACGTAAGGGGCACTTGGCAACCCTAGCCATGCCTAGCGAGGCAATGATAAAATGAGGGAAGGCTATCCTACCTCTCCTGATTAGACCATTGTAGCATTGCAGGAAAAGCCTGAAAAGCGGACTTTGGGAAGGCGGGGGCGACTCAGATGCAAGGTTTTGTACTCCCGGTAAGTAACAGGGCCTGGCTTGCACCCTAGGAGTCCAACTTCCCCAAAATGCCATTTGCCAATCCAGTGCTGGCCCGTCTAACGAAGCCAAGCCACTAATGGAGGCCGAGCAGCACTAAGCTAGTTAACAAAAGTTCCCTAGGAGGAGACTTTAGCTGGGTAAGATGTCATTGTGTAAATGGGAGTCGGTTCCGGGCAGCTAAAAGCCTCCCCTGCTGAGCCTGCACAGTCCGTGGGGGTGGAGGGAGTGTAAAGTCTCAGGAAAGAAAGCAGCTACAGAAAGCAGATACGTCGACTGACCCTTGTATAGCACATCGCGCCGAAGTTCTGGGCCAGAAAAATCAGAACGTACGAAACAAGAATATACTAATGGTTCACAGTTCACAACAGTTGATTTGTCCGCCTCCTGGGAAAACCGGGTTTGCAGCCAGTCCTCTGCCCGGAGGACCAAGTTTGGGTTAACCTCTGAGCATCGTTAGAGTGCAAATTAAACACCCACACCTCGTATTTGGTGTCAGAGGATAGTATGTTGGTCTGCAACAGAAGAGCGAGAGTAGCAACACAAAGACCAGCAAGATCTTCAGAGTATAAGTTTTTGAGAGTCAAAGCTCCTTTCAACCTCTGTTGGAATCAAATCTAGCAGTTCCTCCAAATTTTACGTGGATGGAGTGAGGTGTCATTTCACTGCCCTTTACCTTTTTTTTTTTGGTCTAGTTTTCTAGTATTCTAGCGTTTTCTGCCCTGACCTGGATAGTCCAGGCTGGCCCAATCTTGTTGGAGCTCGGAAGCTAAGGAGGGTTGGCCGTGGTGAGTATTTGGATGGGTTGGTTGCTATGCAGGGTTGCTACGCAGAGGCAGGCAAATGGCAAACCACCTCTGAATCTTTCTTTCCTTGAAAACCCCACAGGGTCACCGTAAGTCAGACGTGACTTGATGGCACAAAAAAGGAGTGTTTCCTACCAGTACAGTGTTCAAAGTACTTTGTGTACGTTAGCTTACAATCCTTCACGACAACAGTGCTCAAAATATTTTCACCGTGTTATAGGGCCTAAAGCAGGGAGACTCTCACTTGCCTGCAAGTATTCGGTGTGTTAATGGCAGAAGCAAGAGTTAGAACCATAGAATGGAATCATAGAGTTGGACAGGATCTCCAGGGGCATCTAGTCCAACCCCCTGCACAATGCAGGAAATTCACCAATACCTCTGCCCCACACACACACCCTGTGACCCCTGTTCCATGCCCAGAAGATGGCAAAAAAACTCCAGGATCCTCGGCCAAACTAGCCTGGAGGAAAATTGCTTCCTGACCCCAAAGTGGTGATCCCTGGACGTTTAAGAAAGGGCCACAAGAACTAAGCACTGAGGCAACCCTCCCTGCCCTCCCTCTCATGATCTGCCTAAATTCACAGAATCAGCACTGCTGTCAGATGTCCATCTAGCCTCTGTTTAGAAACCTCCAAAGAAGGAGAGCCACCACCTCCTGAGGAAGCCTGTTCCACTGAGGAACCGCGCTGTCAGGAAGTTCTTTCTAATGTTTAGCCGAAAACTCGTTTGATTTAATTTCAACCCGTTGGGGCGACAGAAAACAACTCCACACCATCCTCTATATGACAGCCCTTCAAGTGCTTTGAAGATGAACTGGGCTCTTTCCTGATTCAATCGCTTAGCTTCTCATCGTCATGCTAACTCTCTCGCATATTCGGGCTTGTTTTGTGACGTTGGGTGCTGCTGACCTTTCTGGTAACAGATGCTTCCAAAGTTGCATTTGCAACAATAATTTCCAAGCGCTGAGGCAGAAACCACAAAATTACAGAGCAAGCGTGGCTGCTGCCCTCGATCTCTTCCACCTCTCTCCCCCCTCGATGTGAAAACCTACTTATAGAAAACGTGGCATCGCCGTGCAAGTTTCCACACTCCCTGCATGCAAAACCCAATGAAGGTGCGGGTTTACGGGGGACAACCTGCAACACACCAGCACCACATCCTGTGCTCGTTAATTGTACATGTTGATGGGGGAAGAGAAGAGGTGGTGGGCATAGTGGGAGGGTGTCAGCAACGCATGCCCTGCAAGGTCTATTTTGAGCATGTAATGACAGGGCGCTCCCAGTAAGTTATGCACCACATATATATTTTCCTCTAAGGCAATTGACTCCAGCTGGATGTTGAGAGGAAAGCCAGCTAGCGATCGAAAGGGAGTCGCGAAGGGACCTTGGCTCAGGGACACAGGGGCTCAGGTTCAGTCCCTGGCATCTCCAAAGGATCAGCTAATAGGTGATGTGAAAGACCTCTGCCTGAGACCCTGGGGAATGGCTGCCAGTATGAGGAGCTGATTCTGACCTTGATGGTTTCAGCGTCGGGCAGCTTCACCAGTTTGTGTGTTTGTCTCCTGTCCCAGGTGTGGGGTAACTGCTGAAGCTGGTTGACACCCCAGTTAGCTCTCTGCTGCATTTGGGCTCAACAATCAAATCCTGCAAGACGTTTATTGGTCTGGTGGAATGTGCTGCCAAGTTGAAACCAACTTATGGTGTCCTTGTAGGGTTTGCAAGGAGGACGTGAACAGATAGGGTTTGCCTTTACCTGCCTCTAGATAGCAACCCTGGGTTTCCTGGGCGGTCTCCCATCCAAGTACTAACCAGGGCTGTGTTATGTATTCTAAATCAATGCAGAGTTAATAACACAGCACAGCACTTGTATTAGCTTTTCTAAAAGATGCTTTCTAATGAGGGAAGGGTTTACTGGGAGTTTGAAGAAAGACAATACAGGATAAACATCCTGTCTAGCCGCTCTAACCTACACCTTTACTCAGGCATTTCTAAACCTCCTGCGAATGAACTTGAGAAGAGACCATGAGCAGTAAAACTGAAACCCAATGCTTACTCTCTAGTAGTCCACCCCCCAAAGGATTGATTTCCCAGTTGGAGAATCCCAATGCTAACTGATTATGCATTTTGTCATCTTGCTCTGGTGGCAAATACGTGCAGGCTCTACCATTGGGTCTTTAACTAAACTAGCTAGGACATCAGCATGCATAAACAAACAGCTAATCCTTTCATAACTACAAAAGAGAACTTGCAAATCCCAACAGGCTGACCCTCTTCTGAGATCGGGCCAGCCTGAGCCATCCAGGTCAAGGCATTACTTATCTAGGGAATTTATACACTACCTCTCAACAGACCTACTTGAGGTGGCTTACAAGTTGTGCCTTAGAAGGAGGTGTTGTGTCCTTACCTGCTGACCTGAAAGATGGCTTTGGGGCAGGGTTTGGATGCACAGTATGAGAATGGCCATAAAGATGGAATTACTAGAGTTTTTGTTGTTGTTGTTGTTCAGTTGCACAGTCAAATCTGACTCTTTGCGAACCCATGGACCACATCACGCCAAGCCCTCCTGTCCTCTGTCGTCCTCTGGAGTTTGCTCAACTTCATGTTTGTTGCATCGATAACGCTGTCCAACCATCTCATCCTTTGCCGTCCCCTTCTTCTTTGACCATCAATCTTTCCCAGCATCAGGGTCTTCTCCAGTGAGTGCTCCCTTCTCATTTGGTAGCCAAAGTATTTGAGCTTCAGCTTCAGTATCTGGCCTTCCAGGGAACAGTCAGGGTTGATTTCCTTTAGGATTGACTGATTTGATCTCCTTGCAGTCCAAGGGACTCTCAAGAGTCTTCTCCAGGGCCACAATTCAAACGCATTCTTCGGCACTTGGCCTTCCTTATAGCCCAACTCTCGCAGCCATACATTACTACTGGGAATACCATCGCTTTGACCATACGGACATTTGTTGGCAGGCACACACGTATTTGTTTCCAGTTAGGGAAAGCCATTGATAGCTGCCTGCTTCCCCCCAAAGTGTTCTGATACAGTGGGCGGGGCCTCCCTTGAATTGTTGATATATGCTCTCAGCTCGGTAGTGCAAGAGCACCACTGCCCAATATTGAGGCTACTTCCATGGGAGGGAACACAGTATGGTATAAGTCCAATCTTGGCCAATCTTGGAAGCCAATCAGGGTCAATACTTGGATAGGAGACCCCCAAGGAAGACCTTGCAGAGGAAAGTGTAATGGCAAACGACCTCTGCTTCTCCCTTGCCTTGAAAGCCTTGCTGGGGTGGCCGTAAGTTGGTTGTGACTTGTCAGAATTTAGGTACATACTGCCTTTGACCACTGTGAATGATCCTGAATAGGGCAGGATTGGACCAAAGACTCTCATAGATGACCTTCCAGTCTCCAAATGTCTTTGCTTGCTTTATGTTGCATTGGGGAGCGGAAATCCAGAGTGATACTTCCTTAGAATATTTCAAAAAGAGCTCCTCCAGTAGGAGCTGGTGAACCTCATGCTTGTTGCTCTTTGGTGTACACTTCGGTTATGAGAGCAATCCTAAGCAGGTTTACTTAGAAGCAAGTTCCATTTCATTCCGTGGGGCTTACTTCCAGGAAAAAAGTATTCTTTGGGGTTGCAGCCTGATTTTTGCTGCGACACCTGCAGCCCTCTCGACAATATAGCTCATCCCTGCAATGTTACAGAGCATTGGTGAAAAGTAATTTTACTCAAGTGTGACATGTAGCGCTTTATAAAAAAAAATATTTTGAACTCTGCGAATTTCTCAGGTGTGCTGATTATCCGGATAGAGGAGGGTGTTGTCAAGGGAGGTCCAGGGATCCCAGATATCCTTGACCCTCTTTGGTAACAGCTGCACTTGTATAACCCCCAGTGTTGTTAAGAGTGGCAGGACTCTAATCTGGAAAACCGGGTTCGATTCTCCACTCCTCCACATGAAACCCGCTGGGTGACCTTGGGCCAGTCACAGCTCTCTCAGAGCTCTCTCGGTCCCACCTACCTGACAGGGTGTCTGTTGTGGGAAGGGAAGGTGATTGTAAGCCACTCCGAGACTCCTTAAGGGAGTGAAGGGCGGGTTATAAATCCAGCTCTCTTCCCTCCTCCTCACTAGATTGTCAGGATGCCCATTTTCATCAATAGAGCCGATCTCCCATTTATCCCCCAATCTAGGGTTGCCAACTCCAGGATGAGAAATTCCTAGAGATTGGGGGGAGCTGGGGGGGAGGACAGGGGCCTCATTGGGGTATAATGCCATAGAGTCCACCCTACAAAGCAGCCATTTTCTCCAGGAGACCTGATCTCAGTAGTCTGAGATCATTTGTAATTTTTGGGAGAACTTCCAGCCTCCACCTGGAGGCTGGCAACCCTGCCTCAATCACACATACACTTGTACTAGATTGGACGATCGTTATGGTCTTATAATGTCAAACCACTCAGACATGCTGGTTTAGCTCGCCTGCTGGGCTATCCTCTCCTTCCCTGGAGAAGCAATTCTGTGTTAATTGTAAGGCCTGCTGCATGTTCCCGCACATATTCCATTACATCAGTAACAACTGAAAACAAACTGCTGATCCGTCACCACACCACCACCACCACTCTGGAAACTTTTCAGTAGTACACACTGAGGACAAAATCAGCTGGGTGCGGGAATTCGTGGTGGGAAGTTGCCTTCAGATGCACAAGGAAAGCCACTGCTTTGAGGACTAGCCACGTGTTCAGATTTTCCGTTGACGCTGAGCTCTTCGAAATGGATGAATGGTATAGTTCCCATTTCCCAAAACTTCTAGCTAATTATCTTAATTGTCTATATTTTTTTGCAGTAATCCTTGCGCATCTGACCTGTGATTCATGCGTCCTCCGTAAAATTCACAAGATTTTATTGTATTTTGAATTGCCTAGACGTGTCTTTTCCCCCAAACAGAAGCACTTGAGATCTTTATAATAGGCATTAAACTACACTGTGCAGCGATATGTTCTTTCTTATCCTGTGAATGCCAGCTACTCATGGTTTTGGATTGTCCGGTATCTGTGCCTTTCTCATCCAACTCATTCATTTATTTTAACCTTTCTGCCAGGGGACCATACGCTCCCAAGTCTCCCTAACAACCAGGGTCAGTTTCTGTTTTGCAGTACCCTTCCCTGACTAAACCACCATTGCTAAGCTGTCCCTGTTTTTACTCTGTTATTCTTTTTTTGGCACGCAGGAATAAACTTTTTGTAATTAACTTCAGTAATCAAGCTTGTTGATCATGAAAGTTTTGTTAGTGCTTCAGTACAGAGAATACTTTGAAAATACTCAAACGAAGTTCTGTTATTTAGATGTGCAGAGTTACACCTTTCTAAGTCAATTGGAGTCTGTAAGCTTAGAAGGGTTTAGGGTTGCCAAGTCTTACCTTTTGTTTAGCAGGGAGGAGTCCTTGCCGGCCCAGGAGTCTTCTGGTTTGCGCGCTTTGCACGCGCACCGCAAATGTCGTCATCCAGAGGTGACGTCATCGTGTTGGGCACATTGGGGCGGGACCTCTGTAACTTGAGGAAAAACCATAGAGTTTCCCCTCGAAACTCTGCACGTTGCTGTAGCCCAGCAATTTGGGGGTGGGGTTCCCCCCGGCGGCCCAATCCAGGCCGGCGGGGAATGGACCAATTGAGTGGGGTTTTCCCCGCCCCCCCGGGGGGACTTGGCAACCCTAGAAGGGTTCAACCCTGTAAGTTGCGTAAATAACGTGGTCTCTTGGAGAAGAGAGGAAGCGTTCGTGAGGGACTTACTCACGTGCTGTCTGACTCTCTCCAGAATTCCTTCTCGGTCGGAAGCTTTCACTTTCTTGGACTGGTCTGAATTGCTGTCCCCAGGTCAGCTTTATTTATCATGGCCAGGTCTGTTTATGAGGGGAGACGGTTTCCTCTCCCGAACAAGATCCAGGCGTACTCTAGTACCCATAAGGCAGTGCTTTCATACACCTTTCCAACTTGACTTGAGTGGGTGCAGAGAATGTTAACCTCTTCATGGAGAGGTGTGGAAAGATGTCATTGTCGGCCATTCCCATCTGATTATGCCGTTTGCAGTGCAGTCCTGAGGAACCTTTCCTGGGAGTACATCCCACTGAGCCAGGGTTGCCATTTGCCTGCTTATGGCGGGAGACCTCCAGGTAGTTGGGACCCTTGCCTGCCAACGCTCACCTGATTGGCAGGTGGAAACTGGGGTCAAATGGGGGCAGGTTTGCCAGCTCTGGACTGGGAAATACCTGGATATTTTGGGGGGTGGAACCTGAGGAGGGTGGGGTTTGTGGAGGGGAGAGACTTCAGTAGGGTATAATGCCATAGAGTCCACCTTCCAAAGGTATAATGCCATAGAGTCCACCTTCCATTTTCTCCAGGTGGGCTGATCTTTGTTGTCTGGAGATGAGTTGTAATCCCTGGAGATCTCCAGCCACCACCTGCAGAATGGTAACCCTAAACAGGAGGGTCTTGGGGAGAAAAACTAAAAAAAGACGAATATGGCCTTGGCTGCTTACAGGAGATTCTGATCATAGAGTTCCTGACGATGTGTAGAGCTACCGTTGTCACTTCTGCGTGGCTCTAGGAATCGCCAGCAACTCTGTGATCAGAACTTCCTGTAAGCAGGTGTGGCCTTAATCTTCATTTTAATCTTTCTCCCCACAACCTTCCCACCAGTCATCAGGCCCTGAGTAGAGCTGAGCAGGATTCTGAATAGACCTGTTAAAGATTGCTCTCACAGTGAGCGATAGCTGGACCCTTTGAGGATGCCTATATGTGAGGAGTCCTTATCAGAGAATTCTGTCAAAGGAGGAATCTTCCATGTCAGCCCCGAGCGTGAGAGTTGGAATGTGGGCCTCTGCTATTCACAGGCGAGGGCAATCTTGGAGCAAACGGAAAGGAAGGGGGGTGTTTGTCCATTACACCTCGTCTGGTGCTAAGCAGGGGGAAAAACACCTATGAGGTCATGTCATCTTTTTGGCATGCGCTGCGTGTTGCAAAGCTGTAATTGACTAGTGGCCCGCTGCCAAGGCATAAAAATAATTGAGATGGAGCTGTGGTTCACGTCTCCCCACAGCGCGCGCTGAGTTTATAGTTTTACTAATCAAATGTGGACCATCCTGTGCTTGCCTGTATGCTTCTCTGTGGCTGCTTGTGGCTGGGGTGTCTGGATTCCAAGGGCTAAATGACATGTCTCTGGGGAGATCTGTGAGATCAGAGCTCCCAATAATCCCAGCCGTGTTCACCTGCTGTGCCAAGAATATACTTGAATTTGCCTTGTACTGAGGCAGACCCTTGGTCCATCAAAGTCAGTATTGTTTGCCGTGACTGGCAGCAGCTCTCCAGGGTCGCAGCTGGAGGTCTTTTGCGTCACCTACGACTGGGTCCTTTTAACTGGAGAGGCTGGGGGGGGGAGGGGTTGAACCTGGGACTTTCTGTATACAGAGCAAATGCTCTGTCACTGAGCCACAGCTCTGCCATTTCTTGTTAAGACCAGGGGTCACTTTGTAGAAAAAGAGGTGCAGGAGCTCACTAGTATAACTCATTAGCATAATTCATTTGCATATGCTAAACCACCTGGAGAGAGAGAGAGAGAGGAAGGAAAGAAGGAAGGAAAGAAGGAAGGAAGGAAGGGGACAGCTACTAATCCAAGACTCAGAAAGACCACTATTCTGGGAGGATAGCTGGGAGGGAGGGAGGGAGGGAGGAAGGAAGGAAGGAAGGAAGGGGACAGCTACTAATCCAAGACTCAGAAAGACCACTATTCTGGGAGGATAGCTGGGAGGGAGGGAGGGAGGGAGGGAGGGAGGAAGGAAGGGGACAGCTACTAATCCAAGACTCAGAAAGACCACTATTCTGGGAGGATAGCTGGGAGGGAGGGAGGGAGGGAGGAAGGAAGGAAGGAAGGGGACAGCTACTAATCCAAGACTCAGAAAGACCACTATTCTGGGAGGATAGCTGGAAGGAAGGAAGGAAGGAAGGAAGGAAGGAAGGAAGGAAGGAAGGAAGGAAGGAAGGAAGGAAGGAAGGAAGGAAGGGGACAGCTACTAATCCAAGACTCAGAAATACCACTATTCTGGGAGGATAGCTGGAAGGAAGGAAGGAAGGAAGGAAGGAGGGAGGGAGGGAGGGAGGGAGGGAGGGAGGGAGGGGACAGCTACTAATCCAAGACTCAGAAATACCACTATTCTGAGAGGATAGCTTCAGTGGTGGCTGGTCGGAGGCTGGGTTTTTCCCCCCCTTTCAGTGGTTGTTCCACCCCCATCTTCAGCTTTAATACTTGTCCTTGACAAGGACGATGCCATGTTTAGTCTGATCTTGAGCTACACACAAACATCTGCACCTCTTTCCTCACCTCCCTCTTTCCCGGGTCCTTGGACTTCCTCCAACACGCCAGTGGGTGTAGCACTTTCATTGGTACAAATTACACCCCTGTTTCTTTTATTTATTCAGTCAGTCAGTCCGCTGCTCCCCACCATGGGGACCCAAAGTGGCTTACAGTCAGCTCTTCTCTCCTCCGTCTCAACAGCCCTAGGTTAGGCCCAAGGTCACCCAGTGAGCTTCTCTGGCAGAGTGGAAATTTGAACCTGGGTCTCCCAGTTCCTGCTCTGACACACTGTGCCCTACTAGCCCTTTTCCATGTTTTTTTTCCCCAGGCTGTATGGGACTACTGGTCTGGCTAAGGTGGCTTGTTGGGTTCCTTCCTCTTTCCCTCCTCTTTCCCTCCACTTCTCTCTTTCTCACATGCTTTGCTTTGGCTTGGCCCAGTTCTGGAGGGTTCCTCCACCCTTCTGCTGTCACTTCCTCCACCACTAGTTTCTGGGGGGGACGGGGGACGGACGGAATGTGTAGGAAGGAGAACAGCCAGTAGGCATGCAGCCCCTGTTTGCAGCTGTTTAGTCCCAATAGCCTTTTGACTTTGGTTTGTTTCCAGCCGTCGAACGGAAATATTTGTGTTGCAGTGCTGAATTAGATCTTCTGTAAAGACGCTGAAATTTAACCAAGGAAGTGGACAGCCCTGGTGGAAAGCCCTGGTTTCGCAAAGTTCGCACTCTAGGGTTCGTCCTGTTCAGAATCTCAAGTAGGGTTGTTGGCTATGGGTTGAGAAATACCTGGAGATTTGAGGGGTGGAGCCTGAGGAGGGTGGGATTCGGGGCACAATGCCATAGAGTCCAACTTCCAAAGCGGCCATTTTCTCCAGGTGAACTGATCTCTTGTCACCTGGAGATCAGCTGTAATAGCAAGAGATATCCAGCCAGCACCTGGAGGCTGGCAAACCCTAATCTCAAGGCTTGCTTTGAATCTTGTCAGAATGGTGGTAGTTGACACCAATGCTCCCTCTAAGCTGTGAAGTCTTGTGAGCAAAAATTCTACTTTGTGAGCTACTGGCGTTAAAGTTGTGAGCGAGCGATTTGGCTCCTGCATTAATTAGTTTCCTCTGGAGCCATCCTTCCTGAGCTAAGCCACTTTGGATTCCCACTGGACAGAAACTTGGGGTATAAATATATACATAAATTGGGTCTCTCCACTCGTGTGTGTGTGTTTGTGTGTGTTTCTTTTTCTGTTCCCTCCAAGCCGTGGAATCTTGTGAGCAAAAATTCTACTTTGTGAGCTACTGGCATTAAAGCTGTGAGCGAGCGATTTGGCTCCTGCATTAATTAGTTTGCTCTGGAGCCATCCTTCCTGAGCTAAGACAAAAATGTGTGAGCTGGAGGCTGAAAAACTGTGAGCTAGCTCACACTCACTCGGCTTAGAGGGAACACTGGTTGACACCAGAACTCTTGTGGTGCTTCCTTGGGGAAAGGAATTGACAAGGATCCAAGAGACTTGTATTTGCTTATTTGTGAGGGGTTTTCTGTGCTGCTTGTTGCCTCAAAGGAACCCCAAACTGCTTTACAGAAATGTCCAAAACAAATCAGATTAAACAGTAGAATTTAATCCCATACTGGGCAGTTGCTCGTTTGCTCTTTGGGCTACTGTAGGCCCCAAGCTCTGAGCCAAGAGCCCTTTGCTTCATGCCTTTGATCACGTTCCAGCTTAACTACCTGCAGGCAGAGGAGAAACCAAAGCCTGCCCAGATGTAACTCAGCTGCTGCTAGCAAGCAGTTCTTTATTTTTCCCCCTCCCAGTCCTTGTGTGTGTTGCCAGCAACCTCCTCCTTTCCCTCGTGTCTTCTGGCAGTCTCAGAGGGCTTGGGAGGGGAAGGGCGTGTTGTCTTGATTGCATTTGGGTATATGGAAGATAAACAGCTGGGGTGGCCCTTCTTGTGTTTTTCAAGTTTCAGTAAAAGTGAGAGCTTGAGGGAAGGGAATGCGGTTTGCTTTGGTGGGGCTGGCAAGTGCGTTTGGGGATGTCATACTTCTCTCAGCTACCTAGGTGGGGCATGGATGCTGGACTGGTAGCAGGAGTTTAGCTGGAGGGCTAGAAGAGGAACTGAAGTTAGGATTGCATCATTTTGGACATAGAAAACAACTGCCAGGATGTGGTATAATCATAGCATTGGAAGAGGCCATACAGATTATCTAGTTCAACCCCCTATCCAATGCAGGAACAGCCTAAAGCAGGGGTGGGCAAATTGCGGCCCGGGGGCCACATGCAGCCCGCCACAGAGTTTTTTGCGGCCCGCCAAGAAGATTTCAGGACTTCAAGAAAATCGAGCCTAAATTCAATTTGCTCTCTTATCCCATCACTGCTGATATTGATACAGCACCTGAGGAGCTGCAGCTTGAACTTATTGACATGCAGTCAGATCACACTGTGAAAGAAATGTTTAATGCTGTGACATTAGTTGACTTTTACAAATCTTTGTCTGCTGAAAAATTTCCATGTATGAAGAAATTTGCTGGGAAAATGTTCTTTATACTTGGGTCTACATATATTTGTGAGCAAAGTTTTTCTTGCATGAAGATCAACAAGAGTAAATACAGATGCTCTTTGACAGACATTAACTTGCAGGCTGTGATGAGAATCTCAACAAGCAATCTCACTCCTGATTTCAAAAAGATTGTAGAAAAGTGTGATAGGGTACATTTGTCTCATTAAACGGATTCTAAAATTAAATGTGCTTGCAGCTATAGACGATATGAAATCAGCACAATAAATAAATTGAATAAAACTACCACTATTTTATTTAATTTATATTTATTGATTTGTATGATACAATTTATACCTTTTCTGAAATGCAAAGTTAACTAATGAATGCAATCATTTTGAAAGGTGCGGCCCTCTGCTAACCTCCGCTCCCACAAAGTGGCCCCCGAGCCAAAACAATTGCCCACCCCTGGCCTAAAGCATCTCTGACAAATACCCATCCAGTCTCTTCCTAGGACTATATGACCTAACAGTCAAGTTTCAAGGTCTTTGCTGCTTGTTGGTCTGTTTCTGGGGGGCAGCCCAAAGTTCTGGGTTTGACCTATGCACAGCCTTCTGCTGTGGTGTCAGGAAGCCGGCTTGTGTGTGCCTGGATGAACCTGCCCTTTACTTAAGGTGTTGCTGCCCTCACCTTCAGAGTTGAGGCGGGTGGTCACCACGGTTATCACCTTCTTTGCGGTGGTACTGTGGCTGTACGGATACCCTTTTCGGTAACCTTCATCAAGCACCTATGTGACTCTAAGCCTTACGTCTGTACAGACGAACATTTCTGTTTCTGATCTCAGGCTCAGCGTTGGCACAATGAAGATTACGAACAGCCCATCGACCAGGAAGGCTCCGGAGATGATGATTCCTTTGAAGATGAAGAAATTGAGGAAACGGACGAGATCTACTCAGGCTCTGGCTCAGGATGTGAGTATCGGTGTCTGAAAAGTTATGAATTAGAGATGGGTAGTTGCCATGGCGAATTAGGATGGACAGCAGACGACCTCTTTGGGTCCGTGGTCTTCAGGCCGTGGGTTTTGAGACCCTCAAGTGGGCCGAAGAGCTCCGTCTCCCGGGTTGCAGGCCCCTTGAGAGCCACATTTTTTTGAGAGCCAGTTTGGTGTAGTGGTTAAGTGCGCGGACTCTAATCTGGGAGAACCGGGTTTGATTCCCCACTCCTCCACTTGCACCTGCTGGATGACCTTGGGCAAGCTATAGCTCTGTACCAGCTGTTCCCTCAAGGACAGCTTGGGAAAGAGCTCTCTCAGCCCCACCTACCTCACAGGGTGTCTGTTGTGGGGAGGGGAAGGGAAAAGGAGTTTGTAAGCCGCTCTGAGACTCCCTTGGGGAGTGGAGGGCGGGGTATAAATCCAATCTCTTCTTCTTCTTCTTCTTCTTCTTGTTGTTCTTATTTGGAAGGACTCCCCGATCGTATCGTGTAGAGGACGAGGGTACCACATCCTCTGCTGTACTTTGCGTTGCCTCTGAGAGGAGTGGCAGGGTAACGTGAAGTTACTCTGTGAGGAGAGGATTCCTTTGTAGGACTCCTCCTCTTCCTTTCCTGTCACTTCCTGTCACATGATTACAAGTGGTGGGTTGCATGCGGCTGACAGGAGTACTTCCACAGAGTTCTGGGTTTCCCATTCTCCATTGTATCTTCAAATGTGGAATGATACGGTATATTTCATCAGATCTCGGAAGCCAAGCAGGGTCGACACTTGGATGGGAGACTGCCAAGGGAGACTCTGCAGAGAAAGGCAATGAAAAGTCCCCTCTGTTTCTCACTTGCCTTGAAAGCCCCTTGCTGAGGTCACCATAAGTCGGTTGCGAGTTGACGGCGCATACGTACATATTTTAACTTTGCAGCAACCGAGTGGTGCAGCAACCGAGTGATGTAGCTGTTACTGGTCCAAGATCAGCATACTCCCACAGCAGCATGGGGATTTGAACCTGGGTCTCTCAGATCCTAGTCCCGGCAGTTTAACCACTACACCAGGGGTGGCCAAACTTGTTCAGCATAAGAGCCACATAGAATAAACGCCAGATGTTTGAGCGCCATCAGGCATGAACAAACACACACACATTTTTATTTTAAAAATATGCAAAATCATTAACATTAAATGAGACTGCCAGAAATAAAAACAAAAAGGGGTAAAAACAGATATTGATAATGATATTTATTTGTCCAATGATATTTATTTGTTTGCTAGTGATATTTATGTGTCTAAAACAGAGAGAGGTGGAAAGAAAGAATAAAAGAGGTGGAAAGAAAAAGAGAAAGAGAGAGAGAAACAAAGAACAAATAGGTGGGAGCGAGGGAGGGAGGGAAGGAGAAAAAGTATGCCTCCCTTTGGCTTCCCCAGCTGCCCTTCCTGGAGCCGCACAATATGTATGAAAGAGCCGCATGTGGCTCCCGAACTGTAGTTTGGCCACCCCTGCACTACACCATGCTGGTTCTAGTTTGTTCTTAAACATTTATTGCAGGCATGTAATAACTCTATTGTCTAACTGTGTCTTGGGTGCCCCCAGGGTGAGCATTCTTCCTTGGAGCCTGTATGTGGACACCCTCCAACCCAGACACCCTTCCTGGTAGCACTGACAGTGCCTTTGCCAGCCAGCTGGCACACCCCTACCCAGTGATGGTGAACCTTTTAGAAACCGAGTGCCCAAACTACAACCCACAACCCACTTATTTATCGCAAAGTGCCAACACAGCAATTTGACCTGAATACTTGCTCTCGAGAAAGCGCGCCCTGAGGGGCGAGAGAGAAAAAGCGCCCACTGCGGCCAAAGACTCTGGCAAGAGGCAGAAAGGCAAGAAGCGCCCCGGCGAGCCAGTGTCCCTGGCCCGGGCCAATGAATGCAGCAGAGATGGGAAACCGAGGTGTGGTGTGGGTGGCCTGGAAGCCTCTGCCTGGGGGCGGGGCGAGGGGCCGCTGCAGAGGCGCTTTGCTTGGTGGCCGCAGCAGCTGCCTCTCCTTAGTGGGATGGTGGGAGGGCAGGCGGCAGCCTCAGCTGGAGCTCTCGTTGCCTCTCCTGGCAGGACTTTCCCTTTTCTCCCCTCAGCTCTCTTCCCCGCCCGTTCTGCGCATGGGCTTCTCCTCCCATTTCTCCTCTCCACACCTGGGTCTTTCTCTCGCCTTCGCTTGGCTTTCGTCGCCTCCTCCCCACATTTTTCTTTCTCCTCCCGCCCCTCATCCCAGTTTCCTAGAGGGAGAACCCCCCTTCCTCTCCCTTCGCCGCCTCCCCTCATTGTCTGGTGAAGACTGTTACCCAATTTCAGGGCAGGGGGGAAACGATGGGCAAGGGGAAGCCTGCGCAGGCTTCTGCTCTTCCGGCACCACGTAGAGGAGGCGCCCCCCGCTCTGGTGGAGTAGCCCAAAGTGGGAGCGCAAAGAGCCTGTCCCTGGAGCGTTGGCCGACTGGGCATGTGTGTTGGGGCAACGGCGCACGTGCCCACAGAGAGGGCTCTGAGTGCCGCCTCTGGCTCATGTGCCATAGGTTCGCCACCACTGCTCCTACCTCTTCATATTTTACTCACCGTTACAGTTCTTCAGGCTATTTTAAGTTGTGCAGCAGTCATATGGGCATGATGTGACTCCCAAGAGGCAGCCGGGCTCTGTGGAGCTTTCATGGTATCCAAGCAAATTATTCTTAAGCAGTGGAAAGCAGCTATGCCACATACCTGGTTAACATTTGCTGCTTGCTAAGTAATGGGGTGGTCTGTAAAAAAAACAGAATCAGATGTCTCAGTGTCATATATTTATCTTGTGCTTTCTCCAAGGAGCTCATAGTGACCATACATGTTTCTCCTTTCCTCCTTTACAACAACCCTGCAAGGTAGGTTAGGCAGAGAAAGACTGGTGTAAGGTTGGCAGAGCTTTGTTGGCAGAGTGGGAATTTGAACCCAGGTCCTCCTGTTTCGGTCCAGCCCTGTAACCACTATATGGATCCTCCGAAGAGGATGTAGTACCCAATTTCCCTAAACGATTTTATGGAGACTGTAATTGGATTTCTCTTCATTTCACCCTGACGTGTATTCGTTCGTGCGTTCTTTCTCTTTCTTTGTCTGGTTTCTATGAGATCATTGCCTATTGTGGGATGTGCTGATCATTTAGCAAGCACTGCACAGCCAGTCAGAATTTACCCCGTGCTGCATCCCTGAAGGCAACTTAAGCCAATTTAGAGATCGGTCAGTGCTTCTTGGGTTGATTGCCAGGTGATCCTAGCTAATCAGGGGTCACATTGCGATGTCATTGAACTGTATACAAAGCCCTTTTAGGAGTGGCACTTCTTAAACAGGGGAACACTCGTGTCCACTTTTGCAGTGAAAGAAAGTAAAGATAAAGATTACTTCTCGCATGCTTCTCTTTGGCATTTAAACTGGAGCAGTGGCTCTTTGGGTTTTTTGACAGTGGGGTTTGGAGCATCCCCATGACTTTGCTCCATAATTGTCCACTTTACGTGCTTTCTACTGGTCTGCTTCACTTTCTCCCAATGCTGGTTTGGTACACACTTTTGGGAAAGATTGCAGTCAAAGCTTGTTTGCTTGCCATGTGATTGGGAAGGCGTGAATTTTTGCAGCCCCTGCAGCTGCCATTTTCACCACCACCGGGGGCAATTGGCATATTGCTATAATTAGGCTGTGGCAGTCTGTCAATTACAGACTGCAAGCTAAAGAGGTATGCCAATTTCAGATTTTAAAAGCCTAAAAAAGCCCGGGGGTGGTTTGGGGGGTGGGTGGGAGAAGGCAGTAGTGGGCATATGTCTGAATCGTTCAAACTATGGCGGAAACCACCACGTGGACGCTCCCTTGCCACTGTGAAATCCTTCGCGCCCTCAGCAGCAAGGAGAGCCCCACGGATCACCATCGCTGAATGGGAACTATCTGAATCCAAAGATGTGCTTCTCATTTGCACAAGAGGTTGCACATCTGCTTAAGAAGAAGCGTAAGACCTTGCCTGTTATAGCACAACACGAATTCTTGTGCAAGCAAACAGCGCTAGTGGCTATTTTCTTGACTTCTCGCAGTTGCGTGTGCATTCAATCCCCGCCCGCCCCCACCAAGTATATAGTTGTGCTCTGTGAATTTAAAACACATCGCTGAGCCACGGGGATCCTGCCGAAAAACAAACTGCCGAAGCTCAAGTCAGCCTACTGCTGATACAAATCTGTTCTCTGCAAGAGGAGAATTTCAATCTGTGTTGTTGGGACCGAGGAAGCACTAGATGATACAGCCCCACTATACGTTTCTCTGTGCAGACTCTGAAACTGTACTGAACAGATTTCTGCTCCAGCTGTTTGAAAGCTGGTCAAACAAGTATCAAATGGAATTTCTTTTGACCAGCAAGGTCAAAGAGGTCATCTAAAATGTGGCTTTTTTTTTTTGCAATGGCATCTGTGAAACCATGTCCAAATTATCTAGCCTTACATCCTGCAGATAGCAACTTGGGCGTTGGTCAGTGATCGTTGTGCATATGGTTTGAAATATTGTTATGTTTATTGTGGTCAGGGCTCATTTCGTAGCAGGAGCTCCTTTGCATATTAGGCCACACCCCCTGATGTAGCCAATCCTCCAAGAGCTTACAGTAGCCCCTGTAAGAAGAGCTCTGTAAACTCTTGGAGGATTGGCTACATCAGGGGTGTGTGGCCTAATATGCAAAGGAGCTCCTGCTATGAAATGAGCCCTGATTACGGTACAGTAAGTTATAGATGGGGACGTGGAATGGTATAGCATAGCCCAGTCTCATCAGATCTTGGAACCTAAGCAGGGTCACCACTTGGATAGGAGACCACCAAGGAAGACTTTGCGGAGGAAGGCAATGGCAGACCACTTCTGCTTCTCACTTGCCTTGAAAGCCCCTTGCTGGGGTCGCCATTAGTCCGCTGTGACTTGGCAGCACTTTACTCACGCACACGGTATTGATTGCTGAAGGCTTTTAAATGCTGGGAAGGATCTTTGCCTAAGAACCTGAAGAGCTGTATCTAGTTTGGGTAAACTGTACAGGGCGAGATGGGCCCAGCCATTGTCTTAGATAGCTTGCAAAGCAGACTTAAAAAATCCAGGATGATTGGTTGGTTGCACAGCAGCTGTTATTCATGATGGTTAAATGGACCCTCCATGCTTGGAAACACTGTGTCTCCAAATAGCAGATGTTACGGGTGAAATTACCACCAAGGCTGCAGTCACACATACACTGAATAATCCACTTTCAATCCACTTTCTGTGCACTTTCCAACTGCATTTTACTGTGTGAATTGGCAAAATCCAGTTGGAAAGTGCATTGAAAGTGGATTATTTAAAGTGTGTAACGGCAGCCCAAGTCCCAGCTGAGTTATGACGACCCCGTAGGGTTTTAATCAGGGGTCCGTTGGAGCGGGAGCGCACAGGAGTGCAGCTCTGGGAGTGAGGAGCCCAGGAGGCGGGCACATGACCAAGCCCCGCCCCCTCCTCGGCTTCCCCGAGTAGTGCAGAGGCGCAGCGCCCCAGGGAAAGCCCTGCTAGGGTCTTTATTGTTTTAATGTTTTGTCTTAATATTGATGATTTTATCATTGTTCCTTTTATGACTGTGTGCTGCTTTTCCAGAGACTTGCTCAAGGTGGCATATACATTTTCTAAGTATACCATTTTTTATCTGGGCACATGGCACATAAGTACTGGAGAAATTTCACCAACCCTTCAGCAGCTTCCACCCCATCAGTTTGGTGTAGTGGTCAGGAGTTGGACTCTAATCTGGGAGAACCGGGTTTGATTCCCCACTCCTCCACATGCAGCTGCTGGTGTGACCTTGGGCCAGTCACAAGTTCTCTCAGAGCTGTTCTCTCATGAGCAGTTCTCAAAAGACCTCTCTCAGCCCCACCTACCTCACAGGGTGTCTTGTTGTGGGGAGGGGAAGGGGAAGGGATGGGTGGTGCGCATGTCCTGGGTATCTCAAGTCTACTTGAAACCTGGTGGTTTCAAGGGAGCAGGAAGAGAATGAGGGTGTGTTCTTTACGCTTATTTTTATTGCACAAAGTATTGGATGGGGAAGGGAATGGAGGGAGAGCAGGTCAGTTTCACTCACCTGTGGAGTGGAGCCTGAGGGGTGGGTGTTGCCTTCTGACACACTTCCGGTATGTTAGGGGGTGTGGCATATGCAAATGAGTTATGCAAATGAGTTATGGTAATGAGCTCCTGCACCTCTTTTTCTACAAAATGACCCCTGGTTTTAATGACAAGAGATGTTCAGGGGAGGTTTGCCATTGCTTGTCTCTGCAGTAGCAACCCTGGACTTCCTTGCTGGTCTGCCATCCAAATACTAACCAGAACTGACCCTGCTTAGCTTCTTAGGTCTGATGAGGTCATGCTAGCCCAGGCTATCCAGGGCAGGGCAGGGGGTTATATTCGTAAAGGTAAAGGTTTCCCTTGCTCGAAAGCTAGTTGAATCTGACTCTAGGGGGCGGTGCTCATCTCCATTTCCAAGCCTTGATCTCAAGGGAGATAGTAGCAGGAAATCACTTCCGAAAAGGCCTAGTAAGTTATGAAGCTTCTCCTGGGACTTTGAGGCACCTTCGTATGTGGCTACAGCCACCTATTCGATAGGTCTCGTGTTCTCTGTCTAGCGTGATCAGTTGGCTTGAGATCGCTGCCTGATTTTACTGGTTGCCTGCCCAGTTGTTCTTTTTTCAGCCACTATTTTGTCGCTGCTGCTGCTGTTGTTAAGACCAGCGGTTGGAACCAGTAAAGCAAATGGAGCTACAGGAATACAAGGGGCAGTTGTAGTAAGCCTCTTTCAGGTTGTACGGGCCGTACCGTTTCCCCCGATTGCCTACCTCCGATCACTTACCTCAGCATGGTGACCTCGAGCACAGTTCCCTCACGATAAACGCCCGTTGCTTCCCTTCTAGATTTTGAACAGGAGTCTAGGATTAAGACGGCCGTGCGGCTGACCACAGACCCTTCTGTTGGACTTTCGACAACCCCGGCAGTGTTGCCCGTCACATCGGTACAGCCTGTAGCCACTCCCTTTGCGCCATTCCCGGCCGAGGAAACCACCTACGATCCAGCCACCAGCGGCCTCTATGTAACCAGGGCAACTGAGGCACCGGCAGTCACCATCTGGAAAGCGGTAACCACCACAGCTGGCACCACCATCCGTGACACCACCACCACGACCAGCAGCACCACCGCCACGGCCTCCACCACCACGGCCTCTACCGTGACCGCCGCCTCCAAGACAACGGCTGTCCTGAGAGTCCTGCCTCCCTTTATCACTATCGTAGCCACCACGCAGGCGGTGACTCTCGAAACACCAACGGCGGCCACTGCGGCTCCCAGTACGGAATCCCCCACAGCTCCTCCGGCGACCACCAGCTTGACAAAGATCAGAGGGATGCCGAAGCCGAGCCCGTCACAACATCCAGACATCACGCTGCCGCCACCTACGACTACAGCAGCGCCTTCAGAATCAACCCAGGTATGGAGATTTATTTCAGGGGGAACGTTGAGGGTGCCTTCAGATATTCCCATCCTAGAGGGAGCTGGGTAAGGATTTTTTCCCCCCCTACTGTGGGGTAAGCTCTGCTAACCATTCCCCTCTACTTAACGTCTTTAATCACACACGTACCTGGCTGTAATATTTCTATGCCCCTTTCTACCATTTAGCAAAGGTTTTGTGGTTTGTTTGTTTTTTTTAAAAAAATCAGGCTCTTGTTATGATAAATCCAGTGTATTTAAAAAAAAAGAAGAAGCAAAGCTTATAAAAATTTGAAACGCTGCTCTGGGCAGAGAGGTGGGAGGGAGTGGTAAAGGCCACAAGGCCCAACCAATCTAGATTCTGCACAGCCATCTGAGAAGGGGAGGGAATGTCCTCTTTGATTGTCACAAGGCCCAACCAATCTGGATTCTGCACAGCCATCTGAGAAGGGGAGGGAATGTCCTCTTTGATTGTCACAAGGCCCAACCAATCTGGATTCTGCACAGCTATCTTATAAGGGGAGGAAGTGGCTTCTTGATTGTCTCAAGCCTGACCAATCTGGATTCCACACAGCTATCTTGTAAAGGGAGGAAGTGACTTCTTGATTGTCACAAGCCTGACCAATCTGGATTCTGCACAGCTATCTTATAAGGGGAGGAAGTGGCTTCTTGATTGTCTCAAGCCTGACCAATCTGGATTCCACACAGCTATCTTGTAAAGGGAGGAAGTGACTTCTTGATTGTCACAAGCCTGACCAACCTTCTTCTTTTTGGAGTATTGTTTCTCCACTTTTCAGTGTATCTGCACCCTCAAAGTTCTAACAAAAAGTAATGGAAAATAGTGGCTAAAACACTGCAAACTACCAGTTTGGGACTATGAAAGATTCCATCTACCCTGTTGCAGTTCCCCAGCAACTGCCATTTGGAGATTTTGTGTTGCCTCTGAACATATAGCCACTATGTCCTAGTAGCCATTGATGGAGCTATCCTCTGAAAACTTGCCTCATCCTCTATTATTTATTTACTTTATATATAACCCGCTTTTCTTGTGGAGACTCAGGATGATTTTCAGGATATAAAACAGTGCAGTCAGATAGCATGAAGCAGCCAGTGAGCAAAGCAACCGGACTAGGATTAGAAGATTAGAGAACAGTGCAGACAACAAACTAGCAAAGGCAGGTAAACTATAAATAAATAGAAGGGGATTAGAAGGTAAAGGCAGTGCAGTAAAAGCTGGTGATAACCTACCATAATCATTGCAGCGGACTGTTCCATTGTAAAGTTGCTTTCCCAGGCCGTTCATTCTACTCCAGTTCTAATCTCAAACTTGAGAGTCTTGCATATTCTGTGGAATGGACATCCCTGCATCCACTGGCAGTGAGTTCCACAGGTTAATTATGCATCGTGTGAAGAAGCATTCTCTTTTTCATCAGTCCCGATAACAGCAGGTATATTTAAGAGAGACGCTTAAGCACCGGTCCGAAGAGTAGTGCTTTAGCCAGGTATCAAATGGTTACCCGGGAGGAGAATGGAAGGGAATCGCTCTGGAGATGAAGTTCCACACTTTTGGTGACACTGCCTGGGAAAGACCCTATCCTGTCTGGTTGTCTGTCAAACTTAGATGGACCTCAGATACGGTGGGAGGTTTATGAGCTAAGGCCCTGCTTTGACAGCCCATGTCGGTTGTGCTTCCTCTGCATCGATAACCGATTGCCATGCTTACTTTGTGTGAGCGGGTGATGTGCAGTGGCATGGACATGCGGCATTTACGTATAATTTATTTATACCATGGCCAGTGTTACGTAGTAGTTAAAGTGTGTAATAGTTAAAGTGTGTGTTCAACTTCCCATGTTGCCTTGAGGTTCTCTGAGTGACTTTGAGCTAATCACACCCTCTCAGTCTAACTCACCTCTCGGGTTGTTATCAGGATAAAATGGAGCAGGGATAACCAGTTTCAGATTTCGTGAATGCACACAGTAATACCCGAGAGAACACACAGAAACACATGAAACTGCCGTATACAGAATCAGACCCTCAGCCCATCAAAGCCCATCAAATTAGATAAACATGGAGCAGAGGTCAATCAGTGGCTATTAGCCACGCAGTATAGATAGGAACTCTCAGTCTGGGGCAAGTGATGCTCTGTATTCTTGGTGGTTGATGGGGGGACAACAGTGGGAGGGCTTTGGTGTCCTGGCCCCACTGCTGGACCTCCTGAGGGCGCCTGGTATTTGTGGCCACTGTGTGACAGAGTGTTGGACTGGATGGGCCACTGGCCTGATCCAACATTGGCTTCTCTTGTGTTCTTATGTTCTTAAAGTCAGTATTGTCTCCTCAGATGGGCAGCGGGTCTCCATGGTCTTAGGCAGAGGTCTTTCACATCACCTGCTGAAGAGCTGGATTTATACTTTATCCTTCACTTGGAGTCTCAGAGTGGCTTACAATCTCATTCCTTTCCTCTCCCCACAACAGACATGCTGTGAGGTAGGTGGGGCTGAGAAAGCTCCGAGAGAACCGCTCTTGAGAGAACAGCTCTGAGAGAACTGTGACTGACCCAAGGCCACCCAGTTGGCTGCATGTGCAGGAGTGGGGAATCAAACCTGGTTCTCCAGATTAGAGTCCGGATCTTTTCACTGGAGATACTGGGGACTGAATCTGGGACTTTCTGCATGTGAGTCAGATGTTTTACCACTGAGCCACAGCCCCTCTTGAGTGCAAACCCAAGCAGAAACCCCTACAATAGTTATAGCACTCACTGGGTGACTTTGGAGCATTGGCACGCTCTCAGCCTAACCTACAGGGTCATGGTGAGGATAAAATGGGAAAGAGAATGTATGCTACCCTGGGATAAGATGTACTAGATCAGGGGTGGGCAAATTGTGGCCCGTGGACCACATGCGGCCCGCCACAGAGTTTCTTGTGGCCCGCCAAGACAGTCGGCCATGTGGTTTCAGTCAGGCCTCCATTGGGCCCGGAGCGCTGAGAAGCGGCGCTTTGCGAGTGCAGTGCCCAGGGGGCGGGGACATTACCAAGCCCCACCCCCTGCTCCCAGCTTGCAGCTATAAATGATATGAAATTAGCACAATTGAATAAAACTACCACTATTTTATTTAATTTATATTTATTGATTTTTATGATTCAATTTATACCTTTTCTGAAATGCAAAGTTAACTAATGGATGCAATCATTTTAAAAGGTGCGGCCCTCCGCTAACCTCCACTCCCACAAAGTGACCCCCTAGCCAAAACAATTGCCCACCCCTGTACTAGATAGAATAATTCTTTTTCATTAACATGTGCAAACAATTTTACAAAAGGCTACAACTCAAATTATTAAAGAGCATTTTTAAAAAGAAAAAAGTGGAATCTTTTGCTCCCTCTTTTCAGCCAGTCTGTAGGAAATCCAGTGTCAGACCAGGACTACCCAGCTTTGAATCCCCACATCATCTATAGATTTTCACTGGTTGACTTCAGCCAGTCGCTCTCTCTCTCAGCCTAGCATACCTTATGGGATTGTCACTGTGAGAATAGAAACGAGGAAGGGACAACAATATCATAAGCTGCTTTGAGTTCTCCTTGGGGAGTAAAGTAGCATTTAAGTATCTAAATAAACAAATATCAGATTTTAGCAGGCATCCCTCGAGAAAGCCCTCACAAGCCAGCAGTGCAGTAGATGGTATACTGAGATTTAGGTGGGGAATTAATGGAAAATCCTTGGCTAGATAGATAGATAGGTGAGCCAGTAGGATCCAGACTGAATTTTCTGGAAGAAGAAGAAATTGGAGTTATACCCCGCCCTTCATTCTGAGTCTTAGAGCGGCTTACAAATTCCTTTCGATTCTCCTCTCCACAACAGACACCCTGTGAGGTAGGCGGGGCTGAGAGAGCTCTGAGACAGCTGTCCTTGAGATAACAGCTCTGACAGAACTATGGCTTGCCCAAGGTCATCCAGCAGCTGCAAGTGGAGGAGTGGGGAATCAAACCCGGTTCTCCCTTAACCACTACACCAAACTGACAGGCAGTTATCATTAATGGAACAGAACTTTCCTGCCCCTGTTCTTCTCCAGCTGATCAATCTCCCGAAGTGTGACAGGAGACCCTCAGGGAAGGCCCAAGGCAGGGCTTTTTTTGTAGAAAAAGCCCAGCAGGAACTCATTAGCATAAGAGGCCACACCCAACAGCAGAAACTAATTAGCATATTAGGCCACACCACTGACAGCACAGCTTATTAGCATATTAGGCTACACCCCATGTTGCCAGAAGAGTGGTCATCCAGCCACACCCATCTTTTGCTTCTTATTCTGTTTACCTTGTTTGTTGTCAAAACCCAGGGCTTTTTTTGTCACAGGAATTAATTTGCATGTTAGGCCACATACCTCTTATGTAGCCAGTCCTAATGAGTTCCTGCTGTTGGGTGTGGCCTGTTATGCTAATGAGTTCCTGCTGGGTGTGGCCAACTCAGGAGCCAGCCGGAACTCCGTTCCTGTGCGTTCCTGCCCAAAAATAGCCCTGGCCCAAGGGACAACTTGGGGTCAGCAATGGGTCGGGGAAATGGGTAGAAATTACACCTCCTCAGTGAGAGGACATTTTCGTCTCAGTTCAACTCAGTACATGTAATATCTTTCTTTACCCTGTGTGTTCTCTAACCCCCCCAGCTGAAGCAGAGGTGGTGGGAACATATTGGGACATTTCATTGTGTGATGTTCTCTAAGAGCTTCTGACATCAATATTTTCACAATATTTCCCTCCCAAGGCACGCTTCTGTTCAGGAGGCTTTGAGGTAGTATCTGGAAAAATTCCCCTCTTTTTTGTAATCCCTATGGGCTTCTCTCTCTCTCTCTCTCTCTCTCCCTCTCCCCTGGGTGGGATCATTACTAATTACCTCCATTACAAACCATTTTGCAGGACATTTAATCTGAACCTCAGCCAGGTGTCTCAGTCTCCCCGTGTAGGCACCTTTCTCTTTGGTCCCAAAAGACAAAATCTCACAAGGCCACCTTTCCCCACATCTGGAGCTCCGTCAGGCAAAAAGCGTCTTGTGTCAGGGGGGCGTGGGTGTGCGGGAGCAACCAGTCTCTGCCTCCCCCTCCTGGCCACTGACCCAAACAGGCAGAAGAAGCATTGCTCTTTGTATTGCAGGGAATGGTCTTTGCATACGGGCAGTTTTAAAAGCGGATTGCACTGATTCATGGAGGAGGGGTCCATTAACGGCTACCAGCCTTGGGGACTGAAGGGAACTTCCACACTCAGAGACAGTAAACCTCTGGATTATCCATTCTGGAAGGCAATATCAGTGGAAGGATTTGGATCTATATGTCCTGTTCGTTGGCCACTGTGTGAAACAGGATGCAGGAAAAGATGAGCCACCGATCTGACCCAGCAGGGCACTTCTAAGGACCTCAGTGCTTGGATTTCTCCTTGAATCAGTGTCATGTAGAGGTTAAAGCGTCAGGCTAGAGTCTGGGAGAGCCAGGTTCGAACCCCCACTCATGCCATGGAAGCTCGCTGGATGACCTTGGGCCAGTCACCCACACTCAGCCTAACCTACCTCACAGGGTTGTTGTGTGGATAAAATGAAGGAGGGGAGAGTAATGTAAGCTACTCTGGGAGAAAGCCATTGGGAAGGAATGGAGTAAACAAAATAATAAATTCCCCTCAGGATTCTAAATCTGAGAGGAGGAGGAGGAGGAGGAGGAGGAAGAGATTGGATTTATACCCCGCCCTTCACTCGGAGTCTCAGAATGGCTTACAAACTCCTTTCCCTTCCTCTCCCCACAACAGACACCCTGTGAGGTAGGTGGGGCTGAGAGAGCTCTTTCCAGAACTGTCCTTGAGAGAACAGCTCTGACAGAACTATGGCTTGATCAAGGTCATCCAGCAGCTGCAAGTGGAGGAGTGGGGAATCAAACCCGGTTCTCTCAGATTAGAGTCCGCACACTGAACCACTACACCGAACTGGCTCTCTGAAGCTAAGAGGAGAACCGGCAGAGGAGATGTCTAGTGGAACCCATGTGCGAGAGAGCCCTTAGGATACCTCAGAAGTCAAGTGGAATGAAACAAGAGACTAATGGCACCTTAAATACTTTTTTAAAAAGCAGCACAGGTTTCGTGAGTCAGAGCTAACTTCATCAGATGCATAAGAGAGTAAATACTTCGAGCTGATTTATATACACAACAGAACGTGGGGGGGGGGGGCTGTTTCAAAGAGAGGCTGATTCAAAACAATATCCATTCCAAAGAGCTATCAGTCCTCTAAGAACCATACATCAGAAAAGTTAGGCTACGTACGTATATGTCCTCAAGTCGCAATCAACTTTATGTCAACCCCAGCAAGGGGCTGTCAAGGCCAGCGAGAAGCAGAGAAAAAGAAGAAGAGAAGAGATTGGATTTATACCCTTCCCTTCACTACTCAGAGGAGTCTCAGAGCGGCTTACAAACTCCTTTCCCTTCCCCTCCCCACAACAGACACCTTGTGAGGTAGGTGGGGCTGAGAGAGCTCTTTCCAGAGCTGTCCTTGAGAGAACAGCTGGTACGGAGCTATGGCTTGCCCAAGGTCATCCAGCAGGTGCAAGTGGAGGAGTGGGGAATCAAACCCGGTTCTCCCAGATTAGAGTCCGTGCACTTAACCACTACACCAAACTGGCCTTCTTCTGCAGAGCCTTCTGTGGCGGTCCCCAATCCAAGTACCGGCCCCGGTTCGCTTCCAAGATCTGACGAGACTGGGCTATGCCATGCTGCCTCCCTCCCCGAAGTCAGGTTATATTCGGACAAAAAAACCCTTAGAATGCAGTGTGGATATTTTTTCCCCGGTCTCTCTGGGTCCCTCTCCCCCTATTGGTGTCCTGGATCCTGTTAGATCTGCCCCCGCCACACAACTAACACGACCTCTCTCTTCTGTCCTGCTTAAGTTCCGTATGAAGGTATTGATCAGTCTAGATCTGCAACACTCAGGCAAGCTTGCCAAAGAAGACTGCCCCTAGGTTGCTCCCTCCATCACCACTGTACGTGGCCAGTAGGTGGCCTTGCGGCTTCCAGCTCAGCAAGGGGTACCCTTTAAATAACTTTGAATGTACTTGGCTGCTTATATTCAAGGGTCGGGGGTATTTCTTTGCTGTTCTGTGGTGACATATGATGTCTCCCTTTCAGCAGCAAGTCCTCCTCGCCGGATGTCTTCCTCGAGGATATTGATGAGGAGGAAAGGCAGAGAGAACGAGTTAATTTGCCACTGTTCACTGCTGTCACGCACATTCTTCAACCTGAGAAGATCTCACTGTGAAGGATGTTCTAACAGAGAGCAGCACCATAATTTGTCTCAAAAACGATTTAATCTCTTGCTTCATAGGTAGCTCTGGGCAGCGTCTGTCCTCCAGTCGAGTTCGGTTGCGAGAAAGGATCACGGGAGCTAGGGAGGCCTTGTGAGGTTCTGGATTGATAATCTGTCTTCCAGAAAAGCCTTGGAGGATGGGGGTACCAGACAGACAGTGACCAGGATAATGAGGAAGGAAGAAAAGAGAGGGGGGGGGAAATAAGTTAGGGGAGAGGTTTCTTCACTCAGCTTCCCCCCCCCCCCTTTTCTGGTATTCAGCCAGCCAGGTTCAAGGCCCAAAATAGTCATCATAGAGGCAGCCATGTTTGTTTGGTCCTCAACATAACCTATAGTGAGGACTGAAGAGGGAATATCTGATTTTTGCGACAAAAATGGTGTGTTGAAGTAAACCGAACGCTCCTCTTCCTCTGTGTTGCCCATCTGCTCCTTGTCCCCGTAGGCCATATGAACATAAGAACATAAGAGAAGCCAATGTTGGATCAGGCCAATGGCCCATCCAGTCCAACACTCTGTCACACAGTGGCCAAAAATACCAGGTGCCCTCAGGAGGTCCAGCAGTGGGGCCAGGACACTAGAAGCCCTCCCACTGTTGCCCCCCCCAAAGCACCAAGAATACAGAGCATCACTTGCCCCAGACTGAGAGTTCCTATCTATACCTTGTTGCTAATAGCCACTGATGGACCTCTGCTCCATATGTTTATCCAATTCCCTCTTGAAGCCATCCATGCTGGTAGCCGCCACCACCTCCTGTGGCAGTAAATTCCACGTGTTAGTCACTCCTTGGGTGAAGAAGTGCTTCCTTTTATCTGTCCTAACCCGACTGCTCAGCAATTTCATGGAGTGCCCACGAGTTCTTGTATTGTGAGAAAGGGAGAAAAGGACTTCTTTCTCTACCTGCTCTATCCCATGCATAATCTTGTAAACCTCGATCATGTCACCCCTCAGCCGTCGTTTCTCCAAGCTAAAGAGCCCCAAGCGCTTCAACCTTTCTTCATAGGGAAAGTGTTCCAACCCTTTTATCATTCTAGTTGCCCTTTTCTGCACTTTTTCCAATGCTATAATATCTTTTTTGAGGTGTGGCAACCAGACCTGTACATAGTACTCCAAATGAGGTTGCAGCATCGATTTATACAGGGGCATTATTTTATTTATTTATTTATTTATTTATTTATTTGTTCAATTTATACCCCGCCTAGCCAGCGGACCGGCTCTAGGCGGCTAACAAAAACCATTACCACGAAGGTTTACATATAAAACCGTTAAAAACATTTCAATAAATTACAATAAAATCTCAATAAACTTTCAAGATGGCGACTTCAGAGTTATCTGTTAAGCGGAGGCCGTAGGGGTACCTTCCCCAGGACCAGGGCGATGTTAACGGCCAGGGGTGCCCTCCCCAAGACCAGGGCGATGTTAATTACCAGTTCTCTACCCGATGGCGGCTCCTATTTGAAAGCCTGGCGAAAGAGCTCCGTCTTACAGGCCCTGCGGAATTGCAATAAGTCCCGCAGGACCCTGATGTCATCTGGGAGCTCGTTCCACCAGTAAGGAGCCGCCACCGAAAAAGCCCTGGCCCTGGTACAGGTCAGACGGGCTTCTTTTGGACCGGGGCAAGTCAGGCGATTCTGAGTGCCTGACCTCAGTAACCTCTGGGGCTGGTATGGAGAAAGGCGGTCCCTCAAGTAGGCAGGCCCCTGACCATAAAGGGCTTTAAAGGTTAGCACCAGCACCTTGAACCTGATCCGGTATGCTATAGGCAGCCAGTGCAGCACTCTCAGCACAGGCTGGACACGGTCCCTCAAAGAGAGACCTGTCAGCAGCCTGGCCGCAGCATTCTGCACCAGCTGCAGCCTCCGGATCTGGGACAAGGGCAGCCCTAAGTAGAGAGCATTACAGTGGTCAAGACGTGAGGTGACCATAGCATGGATCACTGTGGCTAGGTCTTCGCGTTCAAGGAAGGGGGCCAACTGCCTAGTCAGCCGTAGGTGGAAAAAGGCTGCTTTGGTAGTGGCTGCTACCTGGGCCTCCATCGTCAAGGCAGAGTCCAGGAGCACACCCAAACTCCTGACCCTCGGAGCTGGCACCAATGGCGCCCCACCGAAGGACGGAAGTGGATGCCCCAACCCCGATCCGGTCCGACTCAGGCACAGGACCTCCGTCTTCAGAGGATTCAGTTTCAGTCGGCTCAGTTGGAGCCAGCCCGCAACCTCCTGCAACGCCCGCTCCAGGTCATCTGGGGTAGAGCCAGACCAGCCGCCCAACAACAGATAGAGCTGGGTGTCATCCGCATATTGATGACACCCCAGCCCATGCCTCCTGACAATCTGGGCGAGGGAGCGCATATAGATGTTAAACAACATCGGGGACAGAACCGCCCCTTGAGGAACACCACACACCAGTGGGTGTCTCTGGGAGGTCTGATTTGTTATGATACTGGCTGATTTGTTTTCAGTTTCCTTCCTAATAACCTCCAGCATAACATTGGCCCTTTTCATTGCAGTCACACACCGTCTCAACATTTTCACTGAGTTATCTACTACGACTCCAAGATCTCTCTCTCGGCCAGTCTCTGCCAGTTCAGACCCCCATCAACGTGTATTTATAGTTAGGATTTTTGGCTCCGATGTGCATCACTTTGCACTTGGCCACATTGAACCTCATTTGCCACACTGACGCCCACTCGCCCATCCATTCAGAGTGCCTCTTTTCTGTCAGCCTGGTAGACATTCCCCTCATTTGCACAGTGGAAGGAATGGAGCTTTCTTTCTCTCCCTCCCACTCTCGATATCCTGTTTGTTTGCTCTCACAGACAGAGCCTCCGGATGTGACCCTTTCCACGGCGCTGAATAACGAACTGGAAGTCCCTGTCAGTGGAGATTTTGAAATCCACGAGGAGGAGGACACGACTCGGACGGAGCTCGGTAATGAGGTGGTTGCCCTGGTTACCCCGGCAGCAGGGCCCGGGCCGAAGAAGAATGCCGAGCCGGGGCTCATAGACAATACGATAGACTCTGGAAACTCAGCTGCGCAACTCCCTCAGAAAAACATTCTGGAGAGGAAAGAAGTGCTCATAGGTAAGGCGTGTGCAGGGGTATTTGTTAAGCGATTCTGGACCACATCCGGAAGAGCAAGAGTGAAGGAGGGATATATGTGCATGTATCTAATCGATCTAATCTCTCTCTCTCTTCGCTCGCTCAAGCTAGATACAGATATCGATAGGTAGACAGAGAAATAAATATCAATTGAGAGAGAGGGAAGGAGGGAGGGAGGGATTGTTAAGAGTTGGTGCTGTGAAGGAAACTGAGTTCTTCCACTCAGGGAAAAAAATGGATTTTGTGGTTATCTATAGTCTGCCTTTCTCATTGAGACTCGAGGCAGATTACATAGTAATCTGACATCCAATGGGACATCCAGTGAACAATGCAATTGGGTTGGGGCTGCAGAGATCGGCAAACAAAACAGAAAATCTCAGCTGAAACGGAAACAAAGCCTGACCTTTTAAACGTTAAGTGGTGTGAAAAACTACCTGGTCTGATGCACACTTACAGTGGTAGGTAGCAAGACAGTGGTGTAGCTTGCAGTACCTCTCTCTTTGCCAGTACCTCTCTCTTTTCTCACTGTTTAATTACAATGCAGTCCTATTTACCTGTGCAAAAAGCCCTCTTGAATAATCCTGTTTTATATAGTTCACAGAGAGCCCAGGAGTGTGGGAGTCTTCACACTTGATTTTATTCATTTATTAGAAAGTATTTGTAGCCTGCCTTTGACTGAAAGGTCAAAATGGCTCAGGAACAAGTCAAGCTGAGCTGCCTCCATGGCACGACAAGTTAGCCCTGGAGAGGGGGAGGGCCACTCTGCTCAGACCCCGCCAGCAGTGCCAAGAGTGACGGTGTGGGAGGAGGGAACTGAGGAGCTGAGAGCCATCATTGGTGGTGCGGAAAGGTCCTGCCTTCCTCAAGGCTGAGGTCTGCAGAGTCAAGGCAGTTACAGGATTCAGGGGGCTGATCACTGAGACTGGACTCAGGGCAGTGAATAGCTCAGGGGGTATTCCAGCAGAGGATAAATGTAGACCGAGTGCCTGAAGTGCTGCTAAGGGCCCAAGCCACCTCTCTAGAACAGTTGGCTACCCTGTAAATGCGCCAACTAGTTTGGGGTCAGTTCGAGGGAGATTTCAAGGGCTGCCATTGGCCCTGGGGTGAAGGTTTTGGAGTCTGGTCTGTTTCCCAGGACGAGAGAGGTGAGTGAGGGGTCCTCTGGCGGACCTTCGGAGGATGCAGTCTCTTGGGACGTCAACGGCTTCCCCCTCAGAGCCCTCAGCTTGGAGGATAGTGTTCTGTGGTTGCTAGGTGACCAACAACAAATGACTTTGCAGGTCTCAGAATATTTGATAGTAATGATAGCACGTCAGAGCTCTAGCCCTCATTAGTATTTTAGTTGTTTTTCCTGTTCATGACATTGGTTGAATGGAAAGTGATGCAAGTAATATTAGAATCCTAAGCTTCTTCACCCAGTGGGAAGGAGCCGCTCTCCCAGTCCCAAAGGGCCCCTGTGGTATTGGCAAAACTCCTGGCTCTCTTCAGCTTGCTCCTGGCTGCCAGCCCCCCGCCCCCCCCCCTGGAATTTTTCCTGTAAGTTAAATGGCCAGTCCGCCCCAGGACCTAGGCTCCCTTTGTTCTGCCTCTAGGCTGAACTACATTTTTTTTCTCCTTTATTGAAGGGATTCAAAGGGTGCAAGCAGTAAAGAGTGTGTTACATATTGGAGATTCTTAATAATATATTGGAATACAAAGTTAAAAGACTTATATTGTATTACAGCAATTCTTAAAACATTCCCGTCACATTAAACTAAGGTTAACTCTAGAGTTACTACTGTTTATATCGGACATCAGTGACCAATCTTGGAACTGAGCTGAGAAAAGGTGGGTTTACTCCTTACAAGAAGAGATACATGGAGGAGTTGTTTGCCCAAGATTTTGGGAGTGTTGCATCTTTACTTTCAGAGTATTTGTTGATGATAGGGTACCATTTGAGCGTTGGGTTTTTGCGGGTGTCGTTTCCATAAAGATTTTCTGTCCTTTCAGTTATTTTATCAAATATAAAATAGCCCCATACTTTGGCTAGCCAGGTGGAAATTGGTGGGCTGGAGGGTTTTTTTTCCAGTTGACGGCTAATGTGTGTTTAGCGGCTGTTAAAAGGACTTCTACTAATTCTCTTGTTTCTCTGGGAATCCAGGCGGAACTACATAAGACAACATCTTATGTTTCTTCTCTTCTTCCTCCCGTATTGCTAACCCCTTCTCCTCTTAACGTTCTCCTTGACAGCTGTGATCGTGGGTGGGGTGGTAGGAGCCCTCTTTGCCGCCTTCCTCGTGATGCTGCTGATCTACCGGATGAAAAAGAAAGACGAGGGGAGCTACACGTTGGAGGAGCCGAAGCAGGCGAGCGTCACTTACCAAAAACCTGACAAGCAGGAGGAATTCTATGCATAAAAGAACACCGCGAGTGCCTCGCCACTTCTTGGTCCCGATGCCGTCCTTTCTCTCTTATTCTCACCCAGCCTCTTTCTCTCTTTCTAATCGGTCTGTGAAATTTTAACAAGGAGGATAGAAGAAACCTCTACTGTTTATCACATTTGTTTTGTTTTTTTTAAAAAAAGGTAGGAACACTCAAATCATGTTCCGGCACAGGAAGCATTCAGAGGACTCGCAAGGAGACAAACAGGTAGCAGTCTCAGTTACCCCCTGGCCGTCTCCTTGGATTGGTGCTCGAGTTAGCCACTCGGCCATTTTTTTTTTTTTAGCAACAGGATGTCCTGGACTAACGCCTCCTGAGAACTGGTGCGTTGACTTTCGTGCGTGAGGTGTTCCATGTGATTTATGGCACTTGGCAATGCTCTTGTAGACAAGAGTGACACAGTATGGTCTACGCTGACTCCCGGGGCAAGGAGATCAACATCCCGCCTGCTCATGAAGTGACCCAATCAGGTAGAAGCAGGCTGGAGCAGGGCTTTTGGATTACTTTGTTGGAGAACTCACACGGTCTGTGAAGACCGCCTTTGGCCTTTGTACCTTGCTTTGTTCCCGACGGCACACCTTTGTTACTGTTCCCGTTCGGCAGCTGCCTAACCTGGGATCTTCTAAGCTAAAGGAGGGTTTGAGCTCAACTTTGGGACTCGATTTGTTCAGCTGGGTTTCACTGTGACACTTCAAAGGTCTCCTAGCACAGGACTCTGGGCTCAGGCAGATGAACAAGCAACCCCTTTCTAGAGGACTACCTATGGGGAAGGAGAACAGATGCTCAAACAAGGCATGCCTTGTAGAAGGGGGGAACAAATGATGTCACGCATCTCAGCCAATCTTGTTTGGCCCATTTCTTCTTTGGATGTGGCGGGGGGGAGGGAAGAGGCGTAGCACATGGATGGAACAGAATAATGTGAGCCCGTGATGTACTTCAGCAATTGTTTCAATCCATATGATGCTGTATATAAATAGAACTTGATAAAGAGGTGATAAAGTATGTAGACAGCTGCTGAGGAAACCTGTATTTTCCTCCCAAAGTAGTAATTAATTGATCGACATCTGTTTGGGCAGGGGGGGGCCGGGGGTCCACACTTGGTGCGAATTTGTCCTGGAGTATGAAGTAGCTGAACATTTCTTTGGCAACTCGAACGAGGGAGGAGGTGGGCTTGTAGATGATACACAAGCGCTACTGAAGAGCAGGGCTGAAATTCTACATAACATAGATGAACCGCCGCTTTGGTTTGTATGCAGTAAAATGGAATCAAAGAAAGACAACTGTTAGCTATTACATATTGGCAATTAAAGCCAAGCGTACAGATAACAACATATGCTGCTGAAAAGAAGCCTGGAATAGAATAACAAGTTGTGCTTTGGTTCCGCAACCCCAGTTGCAGAAATGGCAAATGCCAGTGGAAGTTGTGTCAACCAAAGCATTGGGTTGGATCCAAAGATGCCCTTCCGCTCTCAGAAGGAGTCGTCCTGGAAGTGGAAAGTCCCCTTTGGACTCAACCCGTTGTATGAATCCAGCCCATTGTATGGCCACCTTAACTGAAGCACTGTGACCAGGGAGAAACATTAAAAGCTACCATACACTGGATATGATTCAGAGCTGGAGGAACAAAGGAGACCATGTGTTTGATACCAATGTTGCAAAAAGGAGAAGTAGAAAATGGTATGGCTTAGTTCAGATATAATGGGGAAACCTTGATTTACTGTGGTTTATTTTGGAAACCCCGGTTTGATTCATAGATGATTATTCAGCCCTGATTTGTTTCAGTAAATACTTATTCCGTTTGTTGGGGAGATGGCTCACGAGGTGTGGTGAAAGGCAAGAGATATCTCAATTTTGAGTTGCTCAGTATCTTTTTTTAAAAATTAGGTATGTATATACTGCTTTTCTCCCCAGTGGACTGAAAGCACCTTATGATATCCTTCTCCCTTTCTCCATTTTATCATCACGACAACAGCCTTGTGAGGTAGGGTTAGGTTGAGAGGTTCTAACCCAAGGCCGCCCTGTGAGCTTTTATGGCAGAGAGGGAGATTCAAACCGGGGTCTCCTAGTCCCTGACCACTGTACCTCATGCGGGAAACCAAGCTGGGATTAAGACAAGGGTACTGGACTTCACATGAAAACACAGTTAAGAATAACTGACTGAGAAACCCACCTCAAAACATGGCTTCAGCTTCTGGTTTGAATAACAGTAGTGGAATGTCCTGTGTTCAGCTGATCGATTCACCATAATTTGTTTCATTAGTTCATGGTTCTGCACAATATCTGAACTGAGCCTGTACGTTCGGGGGGGGGGGGGGGGTTGGGAATTGTGGGTGTGGACTACCTATTTTCCAGGCACACATAAACCAAACATAGACGGGAGATCCATAATGAGCCCATTGTAGCAAAAGATTTAGCTTTGATGCCAAGCAACATCCAGGAAGTTCAATCAGATCTCTGGTGTTGCGTTGTTTTTTTTAAAGGAGATGGCACACTTATTTGTTAAAAATGGCGAAGGCGGACACCCTATAGCATTAGAACAAGAAAACGTAATGAAAAGGTTAGGTTATCTTTTACATCTAGCATGAAAGCAAGCAAAGGAGAGAGCAGTGGAATGTGATGCTATGATGGACTTTAAAGGTATCCAAAGGAAAGGAATCCCATCCCTTCCCAATCAAAAATAATAAGGACAGTGCCATCCATTTAACCCACCATGTGCCAACTTACCGATGGCTATTCCACTAACAGAATGGAATCGAGCATCGCTGGCCTTTTGCTTCCTGACTCATTGAAGAATAAGGAAATTGGTTAAAAGGAGTTGATGCGTCTCTTACAGAGCTATTGCTATTCTTTCTCAGTCTCCTGCTTCATGATCCTTGAGTGCAAACCTTGCCACGGGCTTCAGGAACTAGCGACGGGCCAGGCTTTCAAGGTACCGTTGTCTTGTTCCAACCAGTCAGATGCTGATTGGTTAAGAAGAAATCTTCCAATGCAGTGAGTCTGTTTTGGGTGTGGTTGGTGTCAAGGTGAAATCTGTTCATATTTGCTATTGGGGCTGTTGCAGATTTCCTATCATAAAGAAAGGAACAACCTACTTACAAAGCCCCCCAAACCTGTTCTCAATGAAAACCATCCTTGATTATATAGCTGTAGACATTTCATGACCATTCCTTTAGGGGTTAGGTCATACAGCTCCCTTTGGATGCTGAGTCTTCCTCCTTTGGTGGAATCCTTCTTCTGTTGGAGTCAGGATAATTCCCCTGAACAAAGACTCCTCACTTAGAGGATTACTTTCTCCTACTTCTACACCAGTTGCCTCATGTATGAGAACTGGGAAGAGAGGCTCATAAGAACTGGAATGTGCTGTCAAGTCACAGCTGGCTTCTGGCTACCCTGTAGGGTTTCCAAGATGAGACGAACAGAGGTGGTTTGCCATTGCCTGCCTCTGCGTGGTGACCCTGGACTTCCTTGGTGGTGTCCCTCCCGAGTACTCACCGAGGCCGACCCTGTTTAGCTTCCAAAATCAGATGAGATTGGGCTAGCCTGGGTCATCCAGGTCAGGGAGAAGTGACTGTATTCTGGCAAATTTGTCTGCAGTAGTTTGTGAATTGTGAATTAGGAACTGTTCCCTGAGATACAGTGGCAGATCTCACTGAGGCGCTGGTGCAGAGCAATAAAGGGGTAGTCTAAGTCATAATAAAATGAAGTCTTGTGAGCATGATGGGGGAGTTTATTTTAAAAAGGTCTCTTTTAAGGTCTCGATATTAAGGGTGCAATTTTCTTTTTTATAAATGCAGAAACTTTATCAGGCTATTGTTACACCTGTGACACTGTGAGACTTGAGATGAGTCTGTACGATCCATGGCTCTCTAGTGAAGTTAACATATTTCCATGTTGGCGTTGATGGTATTTGCGCCCATGAAGGAATTCCTTCTGCCACAACTCTGGAAAGGGCATCTTAGGTCTCTTCTGACTTCATCCGGTGGTTGCTTTATTGTGTAAAATAAGTCCAGTTAAGCGTACCCCTGCCCTGGCTTGCCTCAAAAACCTTGTTTAGGCGTTCCCCTTCAATGCTTGAAGCATCTCAAGGGAGTGTTTGAGTGTCCGAAAGGAGTGCTCGAAAAAATGAACAACGTGGGCCTTCTGTCATTTTCTCTCTGAGCACAAAAAACTTTAGTTTTGCAAAGGGGGAACTGCTGGTGAGGACTGCTCAGTAAATACAGATGCTTTCCGGGACCTCTTGTTACTGGGAAATAAGAAAAAAAATGGCGTTCCTTCTAGCTGTCATTACCTGGCTGGGATTTGTAGTTTCCTGAGCCTTCTGAATAGATTTGGGGAGGCAGAAAGAAAACTACAAATCCCATTTTCTGAGCAACAAATAATGACCAGGATGAATGGAATTGCCATTGCTGGTTAATGAGAAGCCCACAAACCTCTCCGTTGACTAGCAAGCCCTTCTTGCCCCTTGGTAATCATCTCCCACCTGTTGTGTGGGGCGGCAGGGTAGCAAAGTCCAACCCATTTCAAATCTAGCCATTCCTGATGTTCATTTACTTTTTACATTAGACATGGGGCACTTTAATGATGTAGAAACGGGCTGGCAGGAGCATCGGTGTCTGTGCTTGTGGTGGTGCTCACCACAGTCCAGTGGAAAATTGAGGAAAATTGTCGAGAATTACAATGGACGCTATTTGATGCACAAAGGTTCCCCATAAAAGTTATGCCACAGTGTACTGATCTCTGCAACCTTCTCTTGCTAATTTGGGATTGATTTTGATCTCTTTGAGGGAACTGAGAGATATGGAGGTGAGGCAACCTACGGTGACGTCAAAAGATCAGCTAATTAAAATTAAGACATATTTATGAAGCGTAGCGCCCAACTTAGAAATAAACATGCATTCGCGTGCCCATCTGTGGTGGACTGCTCTGTCCCTTGAAATGAATGATGAAAATTGAGCTGGGGTGCTTTGGAGATGGGCACGATCCTGGATGGCTTCACCGGATGTCGGGGGTATATTTTAATCAATCACTTTGAACACCAGAGACTTGATTTTGCTGGCCCTTGGAAGGCAGCAGAACATCAGAAGATGGCTTCTGAAGTCAGATTCTCTTCTGAGGCCAAACTTAGTATGCTGGAGATCCAGAACTGGAAATCCTGATTTTGGGGTGTGTGTGTGTTTCCTAAACAATTACCTGTGGGAGATGCAATATGGATCAAGGTTGCGGTGCTAGGGAAGAGGGTTAACTTACCCCCATTCCTTAAGTGAAATTGTTCTGTGGTCTGCTTTTAGACCCAGTAGAGGGGAAAGACTACCACCTGCCTGTCATTTTCTTCTTCCTTTCCCCCCCTACCAGGGCCAAAAGGAACTGGGAGGAGTCTCAGCCAGGGAAGTGACGGAGAGGGAAAGAGGTCGTAGAATGGGAAGGGGCCATCCAGGCCATCTAGTCCAACCCTTGCTCAAGGATCAGCCTAGAGCATCCCTGACAAGTGTTCACCCAGTTGCTGCTTGAAGGCTGCCAGTGAAGGGGAGCTCACCACCTCCCTGGCCAGCTGATTCTACTGCTGAACTACTCTTACTGCAAAAAATTTTTTTTCCCTAATATCAAACTCTTACCTTTCCACCCATAATTTAAATCCATTATCGTGAATCCTGTCCTCTGCTGCCAACAGGAGCAGCTCCCTGCCCTCCTCTAAGTGACAGCCTTTCAAATACTTAAAGAGACCCATCACGTCCCCCTTCAGCCTCCTCTTCTTCAGACTGACCATTCCCAAGTCCCTCAGCCTTTTTTTTTTTAAAAAACACTTCCTAGTGGAACAACCCAGATCCCTATTTCCGCCCACTTTTGTGTACTTTTTGAGGTTCAATCACACGTTGAGGATCCGGTTGTAGACCTGGAGCATTGGCTAGGTGTTATCCAGGTCCGCGCTGAGAGTAAGTGGGAAAAAAAGTTTGCGTATACCTGAACTGTGCATTAAAAACTGTGCCTAGGTATACACAGTAGCTTAAACACTTCTATAAACGTAAAATTATATTTTGGTAGCGATTAGAGAGGGGGAAATAGCTGGGAGTGACTATTCCAGGAGAAACGGCAATTCCAAATTTTTAATTCTACCTGGGTTATCTTTTAGGCTTTTGAAACCATGCGCTGCACAGCTTTTAACCAATTTGTAGTGCTGCGAGAAGTCTGTTCTCTTTCAAAAAATCAATAAATAGTGAATGTTCAGCATTCCAGCCCCCCTGGTTGCATGACTGACATTAACGAACGTGACATTTCAGCTTGGTTTGAATGCTTTACTTGAAAACCTTTCAAGAACAGGCTTTCAGTGTTAACTCAGGTGGGGGTGAAGGAGGGGAAGAAGAAAAAAAGCTGTAGTGATTTTTAGGACTTTAAACATATCCAGCAGGTAGGAAGGGGTGGAGAGACAGCGACACTGTGCTCCTCATACCCTCTAGTAGGCATATAAACCCCTCAGGAGGCTGAAGGACTTTTCTGGACATAGTTACTGATTGGTCCACCATAACTTGGGGAGACGCTGAGAGAGAGCATGGGCATTGCTTGTAGAAGGTCCCTGCTATGAATTCCAGGCGGTAAGTGGCACAAAAGGTCTTTCTCTGTGTGGTGACCAATGTTCCCTCTAAGCTGAGTTAGTGTGAGCTAGCTCACAGTTTTTTCGCCTCCGGCTCACGCGTTTTTGTCTTAGCTCAGAAAGGATGGCTCCAGAGCAAACTAATTTATGCAGCAGCCAAATTGCTTGCTCACAATTTTAATGCCAGTAGCTCATGAAGTAGAAGTTTTGCTCATGAGACTCCACAGCTTAGAGGGAACATTGGTGGTGACCCTTGAGAGCTTGGTGTCAGTCGAAGTAACAATATGGAGTTTGGTAGACCAATGGTCTGACTCAAAACATTTCCCATATTTTTTTTTTATTCTAGATTGTACAACCCAGGCCATATTTCTGTTGCTATATTGTGTTTCCTCAGCAATCTTACCTTTATATCTTGTTCCTGGAAACTTATGATTCTTCCCCAGTGGATCCATTGAAGATCTGCGCACTGTAACGAGGGTTCTTGAGTGATTGTTGTGATGTCCCCTCTTGACGGTTTGATTGTCTTATCTGTCCGTTCTCATAAGGACCTTCTTCTTCGTTTCAAATACTGACCTAAATGGTGTCCTTCAGACCTGACCTTGACAGCAAAAGTGTTGATCCCATTTTCACCTTGCCAATGAAACTGGATCTTGAGGTGGAACAAAATTGCCAGCTAACAGGATTCGTTCTTCTCTTAGCCGTTAAGACTTTTAAAAGCTTTTTTTGGTATCTATGGAACACTGACAGTGAGCTTTGATTGGATACAAATTTACTAGAGTCTCGTACAGTGGCTGGTAAGATGGCACCATGCTGAATTGAATCAAAACCAATTCCAGCCAATGGAAGTCCAACTGTGGCAATAATATGCTATTGTGAATGTAGCTAATGTGTGTATATATATGTATATATACATGGGGGTTTGTTTATATGTATATACACACACATACGTGATTAATTTAAAATATGTACATAAGCAGGACAGGAGCTCCTCATTAGTGGGCATCATGAAAGCTTCAACCTCCTTGGGTCAACAACATAGTGAATAAGTACCAATAATGCTTTGGTTTATACTCAGTGCCTGGCTCCTTTACCACAAGACTGAAACCACAGTTTAAGATCTATTTATAAGGAAATCCCATCTGCCAGCTTATCCTTTTCCTCCAGGCTGCCAAAAACACAGATGGGGAAAAATGGGCTACAAAGCTTACAGATTTTGCCTCACAACTATTGCCTTCTGGGATTGGCCCTTGCTCAGTGGAAGCACATGTCTTTTGCATACTGAAGGTTCTGGGTAAAAGCCCTGTCATCTCTGGTTAGAAGAATCACAGGTAACAGTGCTAAGAAAGATCTGTTCGTGAGACCTTGACTAGTAGTAGGTCTCCAGTGTAGCCAGCATTGGCATATCTGGACCAGTGGTCTTAAGGGCCAGGTCAAGACAGTTTGATGCACAAGTCTGGTAGGCAAGGTCACAGATCAGCCTTTAGGCTGGAACACAGACTGCAAAAGTTTTGTTCTGCTTTGCCTGAAATTGTAGCCACCCGTTTTTTGTTATTTTGATCAGTCCTTTTGCAGAAAGTCTGTACATTGGATCCTGCTATCTTTTCTGCTAGCAAAAGAGGAAGGAGGAAGCTGACCATGATCATGGGGAAAAAAGGCTATGCTCAAGAAGGTTAGACGTGTGGACAGAATCCGTGTTGGAAAAGAACTGTGGCAAGGAGGCCAGATGGGATATATGGAGTGAGCAAACTACCAGGATCGCACTCTGATAGTGAACAAAAAAAATGTGCCCTGTAATATTGCCCCAAATCCATTGCCTTCAATGGTTTCCTGAGCCTCTTTCATCTAAGGGTCAGCCGTAAGTGCCCTCCCCTACACAAAGTAGGTACCCTGTAGAGCTAGACGAGGCCACAACCTGTAGATCAGTCTTTCGGTCTGAACATAGAATGTATTACGAACGTTCGGTTTCGCTTTGCCCGAAATTTTAGCAGCTGAGTTTTCTGACTGCTCAACTCCTTTCCAAAGGCGCCCCCCCCCACCCCAGCATTTAAGTGTCATGGGTGTATTGTTGTATGTGTGTGTGGATCTAAATACAGTAATACCTTCACAACTGACAATCAAAGCAGGATTTAAAAGAATAACATCAATGCCGTGTTTTTATAAAGCCGCGTTCTAAAATTCACCCACGAAAACAACCTGCTTGTTTTTAACGACTTCACAATTTTCTCTTATCTCTGGGACAAAACCTAGCCCACTGGTTGTTTTGTAAATAGAATCCCAACCTGTATAGATTTAAAAATAAAACATCCAAAAATTGCTTCCCAGAAGGCTTTGAAAAGGAAACAAGCACCTGTTAGCACATACTCTGTGGGAGTTATTAAAAGAAACAATAGAACACTTCAACATAGCTGGGGGGGGGGGGGAAGAGTGTTGTACTATTCAGTTAATACTGGGAAGCAATGCATGTAAATATTTTTAAAAGTAAAACCTGTCTTAAACACTTTTGTATGTACATAACTCTTCTAGAGTTTAGTACTGAAACTGCTATTTAGTGTTGGGTAAAGAGGAATGGGTGGGGGATAAAATTTTAAAAAATGTTTTAATTGTTTTTGTCCAGAGTTAATGGCCAAAACCTTTTAAAAATGATAAAAAATAATATTTGCCAATGTAGCACTGTAATGGTAATGTCTTATTTTTTTTATTACTCCTGTGTTGTGCCCATTTATAAAAAGGACAAAATAAACACAAATGTTGTCATTAAAACTTCTGTTTGAGCATTTGTATAGACCTTGGGGAAGAAAGCAGCAAAGATAAAATGGGGTGTCCACCATTCACCCCCTTCCAAATTGCACAGCCTACCCATTCCAGTGCCAGTGTTACAGAACTGGGTTTTTCTAGCAGCTACATCTAAACATGTCAGTCAGTTATCCTTTATTGCAGCCCAAACTTTATTGTCAGCCAGCCAGTCTTTATTATAGCCCACGAGCCATACAGAAGCAGGAAAACACTATTATTAAATTAATTATCTATGTGAAATCTCTATATTGAACCAAGTATATCTAACGGTTTAAGGGTTACACTCTGAGTAAATTATATACAAGGCATTATCTAGGCCCATATTCACGTTTCAGAGAATAGAATTTTAGCTACAAACACAGTAGTTCTTTCGTCGAGCCATGCCAGTGAGATTTTGAGAGTTCTGCTCAGACAACTAGTTTTTAGTGGCTACGTCTAAAAATACCAGAGATTTTCCACCTCACCTTGGTGACTCCAATTTTCCCCTCATTTCCAGTATTTAAAAGCGTCCCAGTATTCAAAAGTTGTACCAGTAGCAGGCACAAATGAAAGCAATTTGGGGTTGTGCTTTGAGGAAGCTGATGGTCTGAGGGACAATCCTCACATTACAAAGTCCTTCTGCCTTTTGGGGGGTCAACATGGGGACTTTGTATGGCACCTGTAATGGGTGTTTTGTGCATCTTGGGGGCATGTTGGCCCTTTTCTGCTGACAGCCACAGCCCTCAGGAAGAAGTAGCTTCAGCCCTCCCCCCACCAGTACCGTTTTTGCCTCCTGTGGCGCCACTGTTGGTTCCATTATGGAGATCTTACTACTCAGATAGCTCCACCTATGTCTTTGTGATGTTGCCAATAGTAGGATGCACAACAATTTGAGGATGTGGAAACAGTGCAGGGGAAGGCTGGAGCTGCTTCTCCCTGCTTGCTGTGATGACAGACAGAAAAGCACCAGTGTGCATTTGATAGGCACAAAACTCATGAGACACGATAGGAAGTCCTCCTGTCATCTCTCACGACACACGAGGACTTAATAACGTGAACGTTGGCCCTTTTTCTCCTGTAAGTAACCAGACTGTAGGGTAATTTTTCATGGGTTAAATTTTACTTACAGTTGAATTTCATTATTATTATTATTATTATTATTATTATTATTACTACTACTACTACTACTACTATTATGAACGGGGGGGACACATTTTGAGATAATTTATTTTTATATTAATAGGTTTTAATTAACAGACAAAAGGATCAAGGGGAAAACTCTGATACGATTCTTTTTTTTAGCTTACCCCCTCAAAATCTGATCCTAGAGATGAAGCAAAGTGTAGTTTGCCACAAGGAAACTCAGAGGAAAAAATGGGAGATTTGATTATCCCCCGCCCATTTCAAGAAAAGCTCCTTGGAAAATCCGCACAATTACTGTACTACACAATAGCGGAGGGGAACTCCCTCCTGAAGCCTGGGCCTCCCTCTTGTTTGCGTGAAGATTTTAGAGTTTAACACCTATTCTAACCAGGCATTGTTTAGTCACAAGATAATAATTAGTGAGGAAACGGGCTCCAATTAAAGGGCATCAAATGTATTAGCAAAGATGTCCAATTACAAATAATGAGCTCTATCATTGAAGTAGGTATTTTAATAGTAAATGAAAAATGTGCTAGTGAAGCTATTTTTAGGGATGTTGGGTTTGCATGAACAGCAAGAACGTGCTACTTGTATCACTTGGATCTGAGATCTGCCTTTGTGTATCACACATGAGGATGACGTGATGTCTACCAATTTTTGTTCCTGCTGCAAACCCCAACATTGCACCCCATATTTTCCCCAAGCGTTCCCCTTTTACAAGGAAACTGTGATGAAAGGGAAGGCAGGAAAGAGCCCATTCCATGAGCAGAGTTCGTTTTTCTTTGGATTGTGCTGCCATAATATTGTCAATAATGGTTGGGATCAATATGCCCATGAAGACTTTGGGGCTCAGACAAGAGCCCTGCATGGCAAACCACTTTGGAAATTGAGAAGACATTCAGAAGACATTTGAGATAACGGATTGGAGACAGTCTAAATGTTCCCCTAACAGAAGGGGAAACGTAATTTCTGCCGATTTCCCCTTCCTGTTGCAGACACTCATGCCGACAACATCTCAGCAACATTTCAGGGAAATGAGTGGGCTGCGGTGGGATGGGGGAAGGCAGGGAAGTTCTGTTCCACTGACAAAAGTGCCTGACGCCAGTCCAACAGCACAGGGACCTGGTATTGAAAGGAAGCAAAAATCCCAGTGAGAAGGACCAAGGTGGCCAGGCTATACTGGTAACATTTCAGTAGGCAAATACAAGATTAGGGCAACCTGAAGTCCAAAGAGAGCTAGAGTCTGTAACTTGGTCCTATAGTTAGGATTGCTTGTCTTCTTTTTTTTTAAAAATAGTTTTTATTAGGTTTTCACATAAACACTAAAAGGTAGAAAGGGTATGGAATAAGACATGCATTAAAAAAAAACTTCAAGTTTATAATACAGCTGTTACAAGTTTCTACTTCGGTTTATAATTTGCTTTCTATTTATAGAAGTACTAGAGTTGTTATCAGTTAGTCCGTTCACGGAGAATTTCTCTTATGGATCCTGAAAATGAAAAATTAAGCTTTCCACAGTTCAGATTAGAGTTTCTCTACATTTTTAGGTATTTGCTTTCATAATTCTTGATCTTCAAAGTTTCTTTCTATCCAGCCATAAAATGGTATCCAGTTATCTTTCCCATCTTTCTTACTTCCGTCTTTCAAATAGTTTGATAGTATGTCCATTCCTGCTGTCTCAAAGATTTTTGTCACAAGGTCGCTTTCCGTTGGTATCTCTGATTTCTTCCAATACTTAGCATATAGAATTCTTGCTGCTGTGACTATATGTATAATTAAATATTTAAGTTGCTTATCTTTAACATCTGACATTATATTAAGTAAGAACATTTCCGGTTTAAATGGTAACAGTACCAAACATATTTTTTTGTAACATCTCATGAATCCTTCTCCAAATCTTTACATTTCCACCAAACACGGGAAAACTCCCGTGTCTTACATTTCCAGCATTTATCAGACACTCCATGGTACATTTCAGCTAATTTTTCTGGTGTTTTATACCATCTATAAAACATATAGGTTCTCTTTAAAAGCAACTGATTTTGTTTATGAAGGAAGGCACTGTCAAATAACTGTATCAGTACGAGTCCTGTAATGGACAAAACCAATGTGTCCCCTCCTCTCAAATACCTTAACGGGAATACCAATGAATGAATGATTGAGGACTGTGCCTTGACAACTGCTAGGAAGTGATACAAGATATTTTGTCAATTTTTTTTTGCTGGATAAATGAAGTCTGAAGTGTACCATTTGCTGTTTCCCTCAGAGGCAGGTAAGATGACAGTGTTCCTTTCAAATTGTGGACATGGCATCATTGAAGTTAGCAGAAACACATGAGCTCTTTTGAATGGTTTTGCATGATGCCAATCATTGGTGAGCAAGGCTGATTTGATGAACACTCATCAATGCAAAAAACAATACGATAGTCATACATAAATTTAAATAAATCAAATCACATTACCTGCAAATGCCTGGTGGAAACCATAAGAGAAGTGATGTTCAGCTGGATGAGCAATCCTGGCAATTTGGCAAACACCACTCTTCAGCACTCAAAAACTTTGATATTCAAAATGGTTTTAGATTTCATCGATACTTTTATCCAGAAAGTAAGAATAAATAAAGACAGTTCAAGAAAACCATTAAAGCCAAAAGCGCCTGAAAACTCAGGTGACTTTTCCCCCCAAGAAAAACATATTGCTATCTTATGTCTCTGCAACATAATCAGAAAAAATAGCCGAAGATTGTTGTGGAATTTATCATTCTAAAAAGGTAAAGGTTTCCCTTGCTCGAAAGCTAGTCAAATCCAACTCTAGAGGGTGGCGCTCATCTCCATTTCCAAGCTGAAGAGCCAGCGCTGTCCGAAGACTTCTCTATGGTCATGTGGCCGGCATGACTAAATGCGAAGGAGCACAGAATTCTGTGACCTTCCCACCGAAGCGGTACCTATTTATCTACTTGCAGTTTCTTGCTTTCGAATTGCTAGGTTGGCAGGAGCTGGGGCCAGAGACGGGAACCCTCACTCCATCATGCGGCACTCGGGTCTCGAACTGCCGAGCTGCTGACCTTCCAGTCTGCAACTCAGCATCTTAACCTCTGAGCCACCGCGGCTCCTATTTATCATTCTAGCACATCACAAATGGGAACTCTCTGCCTACAAATAGACCCTTTGACTTCTCTTGTTAGTGAGGAAGTACTGATGGAAGAGAGCAATCTTGTTGTTTCCCCAACACCAGGAATCAACTTTCTGTGGAATCAATAATCCGTTGATCCCAACCCATGGCGCACAATTTAATTTAAGAAATGTTGCACACCTGCCCAGTTTTTAATTCCGTCACCTGCACAGACCAAAAGCAGCACACACGCTTGAAACCTAGCTCATTTTAAACAGCGTGTGATACGCCCATTGGTAACCCTGCCGCATAAATAATCCTGGCCAGCCAATCAGCTGCGAGCATGCACCCCCTCCAACTGCCACACTGAAGCAGTGCCACCTACGGCAACGCAAGCAACGGTTTGCAACCAAATTGTCCCATGCAACAATAAGCCTCCCTGAAAGAAAGTGGGCGTTTGTGAACAAGGCAAGTCTGATCAACTGATTTTGCAAAGAAACTGAAGAGACAAACATCGTGAATGTGTACTAGAAGAATCTCACTAAAGAAATTGTGTATAAAGTTGATTGACCTGGGCTGCTGCTTCTCGTCTGTTTTCAGTGCTGGAGATACAGGGCAGATACTTGTTCCTGAATGGATGTTTTCAAGAGGAGAGGATGTGGAGTTGGGGTAAATAATGGTGACATGGGGTCATTTCATAGAAAAAGAGGTGCAGGAGTTCATTAGTATAACTCATTAGCATAACTTATTTGCGTATGCTAAACCACCTGACATCACCGGAAGTATGGAGGGAGGGAGGGAGGGAGGGAGGGAGAGAGGGAGGGAGGGAGGGAGGAAGAAAAAGAAAGAAAGAAAGAAAGAAAGAAAGAAAGAAAGAAAGAAAGAAAGAAAGAAAGAAAGAAAGAAAGAAAGAAAGAAAGAAAGAAAGAGCTGGCAGAGAGGGGACAGCTACTAATCCAAGCCCCAGAAATACCACTATTCTGGGAGGAGAGCTTCAGTGGTGGCTGAAGCCTTCAGAAGGCTGGTCGGAGGAACAAGGACCTTTCCAGGGGACGGGGTCATTTTGCTGCAGGCATTCCCCTGCGGGGGGGGGGGGGGGGCTGGCACCAACTCCTGGAGCTGCGCTACCCCGAGCTCCTGCTCGAAATGACCCCTGGTGGTGACTAAGGGAGGAAGTTCTAGAATTTATAGACAAATTGTAACTAACAAATCACTGGACCAGATGGTATCCATCATAGAATTCCTAAAGAACTCAAATGCAAAACTGCTGATCTTCTAATTAAGAAATATAGCATGTCCCTAAGATCGTCCCCTGTACTAAAGGACTAGAGAGAAGCCAATGTAACATTCATTTATTTAAAAAGGATTCAGGGGGATCTGGGAAATTACAGGCTGATTAGCTTAACATCTGTGCTGGGTAAATTGATGGAAAGCATTATTGAAGATAAAATTGTCAAGCATATAGAAGGGCAAGCCTTGCTGAATAAAAACCAGCATGGCTTCTGCAATAGTAAGTCATGGCTCACTAACATTTTAGAGTTCTTGGAAAGATTTGATAAACATGTGGACAGGAATGATCTGGTGGACATTGTTTATCTGGATTTCCAAAAGGCTTTTGACAAAATTCACCACCAAAGACTCCTGAGCAAACTTCATAGTCATAGGAAAACAGGACAAGTCCTTATGGATTGGAAATTGGCTAAAAAACAGGAAGCAGAGAGTAGGAATAAATGTTCAGTTTTCACTACTTACTGATTTCTGTTAGTTTTGTCTTTCCCACAGGAACTCAAGACAGATTACAGAGTCAGACAATACAATCATCAGGATGGGACATTCAATAAACAGTGCAATAGGATTAGGATTATAGGACTGAGGGCAGCAAGGTCCTTCAGCAGGGATCTTGTTTTGGGACCCGTGCTTTTCAACTTGTTCATAAATGACCTGTAGTTAGAGATGAGTAGTGAGCCAGATTTGTGGATGACACCAAATTATTTAGGGCAGTTAGGACAAAAATGGATTGCAAAGAGCTTCCAAAGGATCTCTCCAAGCTGCAAGAAGGGCATCGAAAGGACAAATGTGATTCAATGTGAGCAAGTGTATTGGGGCAAACAACAACAATACCAACACCAGCTTCACATATACACCGATGGGATCTGAACTGGAGGTGATGGACTGAGAAAAGGATCTTGGGGTGGTAGTGGATAGCTTGATGAAAATGTTGACCCACGGTGCAACTGCTGTGAAAAAGGCAAATTGCATTCTGACCACAATTAATAGAAAATAAAACTGTTACATACTGCCCTTATAAATATCTATGGCAATACTGGACTTGGAATACTGTGTACAGTTCTGGTCCGAAACCCTGAAAAAAGGATATTGTAGAGCTTGAAAACTTGCAGGAAAGAACTTCCAAAATGATTAGATGGCTAGAGCAGCTGCCCTATGAGGACTGGTTAAAACACTTAGGGCTGTTTGGCTTAAAGAAAAAAGTGAGCAACGCGAGACATCATAGAGGTCTATAAGAGCAGACAGGGAGAAACTTTTCTCCCTCTCTCATAATACTAAAAACTAGAATCATCCACCGAAGTCAAGATATAGGAAAGACAAGATGAAGTACGTCTTCACACAGTGCATAGTTAAATTATGGAAATCACTGCCACAGGATGTGGCGAGCAACTTGGAAAGGGGAGTCAACAAATCCATGGAGGATGGGTCTATCAACAGCTATTAATCTCCGTGGCTACTAGTTATGATGACTATCTGCTGCCTCCAGTACAAAAGACAGTATGCCCTTTTGTATAAGCTGCTCTGGAGCAATGGTGGGAGGATGCTGATGTAGCTGTCCTGCTTGTGGGCTTCTCAGAAGCAGCCGGTTGGCCACTGGGCGAATAGAATGCTGGACTAGATGGACCTTTGGTCCGATCCAGCACAGCTCTTCTTACATTCTTACTAGTGTGATTTTATGCGACGATCTCGTTGCTGATGCGATTCTGTGTAAAATTGTCCTTGCAATGGGGATTCCAGACAGGTACCTCGTTTTCTCTCTGTTTTTAGCAGCGGTTTCCCTGTCACACCTAATATGGAGGTGGTGGAGGAAAGTACCATCAAGTCACAGCTGATTTATGGCAACCCCGTTGGATTTTCAATTCAAGTGACATTTGCCATTGTCTGCCTCTATGTAGTGAACCTGGCATTACTTGGAGGTCTCCCATCTAAATACTAGCCAGGGCCAACCCCCCTTAGCTTCCAAGATCTGATGAGATCGGGCTCAACTGGGCTATCCAGGTCAGGGCCACACCTAATATGCACTGAAGCATTTTTTTTAAAACTTAAGAACATAAGAGAAGCCAATGCTGGATCAGGCCAGTGGCCCATCCAGTCCAACACTCCGTCACACAGTGGCCAAAAACAGCAGGTGCCACCAGGAGGTCCACCAGTGGAGCCAGGACACTAGAAGCTCCCCCCCCCCAAACACCAAGAATACAGTGCATCACTTATCCCAGACTGAGAGATCCTATCTATACCTTGTGGCTAATAGCTATCGATGGACGTCTGATGGACCTCTGCTCCATATCCATGTGTCATTATGCTGAGGTTAGTTAGATTTCTCCCTTGAGCTTCATTTTTTTTTTACTTCTACTTATTCCAGCAGACTTCTGCTTATTCCAATCTTCTTCATGAAATCTACATTGCTTTACCTCAAGCACAAAACACAACAGGGGAACACCAGCCTGTGTTGCTCCCCCTAAATTCATCTCAGCCACAGATTAGTCTGGCTACGCGATAAGCTCTTCCCTGGTTCGGTCAGCAGAGGGAACAGTGTACCCAGCCAGCCACGGTCATCCGGGCTAGTTTGAGAAAAGGAAAGAGAGGGATTAAAAAAAAACAAAAAACGAAGCTTGGAAAATGAGCCAAGGGGTGGGGAGAGGAAGGGCGATTATGAAACTCAAGGTTGTTTCTCACATGGTGTAAAGCCAAACAGACCTGTGATTGACCCCAAATGTATACTCAATGGGAATCTGCAGCCAAATGCTCTACCTGCTCCTGTTTACCAGTGCCAGAACCTATTTTCTGGTAAATATCCCTATAAGGCCCTGACCCGGATGGCCCAGGATAACCTGATCTCATCAAATCTAAGAAGCTAAGCAGGGTCAGCCCCAGTTAGTACTTGGATGGGGGACCACCAAGGGCGTCCATGGTTGCTACGCAGAGGCAGGCAATGGCAAACTGCCTCTGTTCTCATCTCTTGCCTTGGAAACCCTATGCGGTTACCGTAAGTTGCTTGTGACTCGATGACCCATTCCACCACCAACCCTCAAGGACATTGTTTCTGTGCAGTTTTATTGATTTCTCCTCTGGAACGATTTGTGTGCCTAATCGCTTAATTCTCATTTCTGGATGTGTTAGAGCAATTCCATTGTTTGTTTATTTCACTCTATTTCTAGTTTGCCTTTTACACTGAGACTCAAAGCAAATGGCGCAGTGTGTGAATATGTGTCCGCACAAAGGAGCATCTAATAAGAACAGCGCAGGTTGATACAATCAACATCGGGAGTCATCAGATGCAGAAGGTTCTGAAATCTGAATGAGCATAGCGATATTAGGCATGATACAGAGTGCGGATATAATGAAGAAAAATGGTATTCCAGCCCTGACCTGGATAGGTCAGGCAAGCCCAATCCTGTCCAGTCTTGGAAGCGAAGAAGGGCTGACTCTGACAAGTACTGGGATGGGCGACCCCGTTGGAATACCAGCAGTCAGGAGGCAGGGGAAGGCTTTACTCAGCCACCTCTCTGAATATCCTCCAGTCCCCCAGTAGGGGTCAGTCACCAGAGGTCGCCATGACTTCCAAGTGCGCATGTGCGTGTGTGCATGCACACACACACACACAATCCCCCCCAGTGGTATTCCATCAGTAGAAAACAGTGAAGTGACAGCATGGTAAGATGTGTTGCAAACTGATAACATGTAAAAGATTGCAAATCTTTCCTATTATATAAAGCCGTTTTAAGATTCCAAGGGGCAAGATTCCATGGGGCGCCAAAATCAGTAGGCTGGACAGACTGCCACTCAAAAGAAGGACCCTGACCACTGGCTGCATTCTCTCCCTACTTTGCCTCAGTCCCGCCCACAGAGCCCCCAGCCAGCGTCCCGGCCTCAGTCTGGAGGGAGCCAGCGAAGGGGAAGGACCGACTGGGTACTGGGTCCACTCTTCTCCTCCGCCCACTGCCAGGTGGGTCTAACTGTCCCCTCAGTGGCCTGCTTCTGTCAGTGAAAAGACAATGGACTATCAGCATAACCCCCTCCACCGCACACTGCCAGTGTGCCCAGAATAAACTGTCAGAATAAACTGTCAGGCGATGGCAAACCACCTCTTTTTGTCCCTTGCTTTGGAAACCTCATGGGGTCTCTGTAAGTCAGCGGTGACTTGACGGCACGTTCCACCACCACAAAAATTGTTCTCAATGCAGGGAAACATTTTTTGCAGGTGCAAACTAACACTGTTTTCCTGGGGAATTTCACACTTCCATGTCTGCAGTTACCTCTGTTCAGCCCACCTAATGGGGGAGGGGGGGGGAAGCCAAGAAACATGTACACTACCTCACAGAGTGGAACCCTTCTTTGGGATATCAGGAGGAGTGACTTCCACCTATTCCTTCTTCCGCCACACACCTCCAACTCTCCCCTCATGCTGGTTCTGCACCCCCCCCCCTCGATCTGGTTCTTGGAGGGGAAGAGTTAACCTTATTCTTCACTGCCACAGCCCCCAGCTAGATCACTGTCCCTTCCATGCGGCTGCTTTTTAGGGTCAGACATCTCACTGGGAGTTAGAATCACAGAACTTTAGCATCATATGTTTCTTGGTCCTTATCAGTCTTTTAAGAAGTTCTGATGTTGATGAACGGAAGCCACAAAAGAGGAATACCGTAGCTTTGTCCAGTCACAGCTCTGACAGCCATGCTGCTGGTGTTTGATCTTTTCTCCAGAGAACCACATTTCCGAGTTCTGTGTCGCACCTTGCCCACTGCTGTGGTCATGAAAAGCTCTTGCGAGAAAGCCACGCCCAGAAAAGAGAGGCCAGGAATCCACCTTCTTAACATGCTGTTTCATTCATGGGGGGGGGGGGGGGAATTATCCAGATTTACTGTTTACTCTTCTGATTAGAATCCAGGTACCTTATTTACATTTTGTCTGAAATTAATTCAGTCAATTCTTTGAAATGCAAATGTCCGGAACCCTGCCATTGAAGGAAAAACGGGAGATTTTGTACTTTTAAGACACGACACAGTTCTAAAAGCACTTACCTGCGAGCACCTTGAAGCCATGGCGATTTATAAATCGCCATGGCTTCGAGGTGCTCACAGCGAAGTGCTTTTAGAACTGTTTAGAAGCACCAAAACACACACCCTGAACATTTGATGTCTATGGGATGTACAAGTGTTTCTACTAAAAACTTGAAATTAGCATTAGTGGTGCAGTTTTTAAGCACCCCCTCCCCGATCAAAAAGCACAGGAGAACACGTTCAAATCTGGAAAATCTAGCAGCAGCTCTATGATTTTAAAGGCTGTTGTATGTCTGAAAACCAGTGCTGGGGTTATCATCAGAATGGCAGTAGAGAGGGCTGTCGATGCTTTGCCATTGCCTTCCTTGGCTTAGTGGCCCTGGGATTCCTTGGTGGTCTCCCATCCTAATACTAACCAGTGTAGCTTCCAAGATCTGAGAATATCAGACTAGCCTGGCCATTCAGGCTAGAGCATCCCCAGAATACTCGATGGTTAATGCTTTCCTTCTTATGTGTAGCCTCAATGTGCTACACAACTTAATCCACAGCTAACGAACACTGCCAAAATTACACACCTACAGTCTTGACAGAGACATCTCCCATGGGGTCACCATAAGCCACCTGTGACTTGATAGCACATTCCTCCTCCTCCTCCACCACCACCAAAGGTTATATGTGAATGCTTCATAAAGTTCTATTGGTAATTGCGGGCATTTGTTCACCTTAGCTTAGGGTGCACCGTTCCTGCAACAGATGAAGCAAAACGTTTTGCAAAGTCTTGAATACATACCCCCGGTGACCCTTGGAAATTTGTTGGCCTCTGAGATTATACCAAGGTGTGGCCCATGCACTCCCTCAAGCTTCCTGTGGGCAGGAAATAATTCGCTCCTCCAAATGAGCAGTGAGATTCTTGTGCTGATAACTTCTGAGGAGAGGTTGAGGGACTTGGGAATGTTCAGTCTGGATGAGAGGAGGTTGAGGGGGGGACATGATTGCCCTCTTGAAGTCTTTGAAGGGCTGTCTCACTCAAGAGGAGGGCGGGGAGCAGTTCCTGTTGGCAGCAGAGGAGAGGACTCGCAGTAACGGGTTTAAATTAAGGGCGGGAAGGTACCGGCTGGATATTAGGAAAAACCTTTTTACCAGGGGTCATTTTGTAGAAAAAGAGCTGCAGGAGCTCATTAGCATAACCTATTTGCATATGCCACACCCCCTGACATCACCAGAAGTGTGTCAGAAAGCAACACCTACCACTCAGGCTCCACCCCAAAAATCTCCAGGCATTTCCCAGCTCAGAGCTGGGGAGCCAGCGTTACACTTTGACTAAAGACACTTTGGGCCTTTTCTCACTAGCTTTCCCCCGCGGTTTACACGGAAGCTAGGGATTGAGCCTGGGACCTTCTGCATGCGAAGCAGAAGCTCTGTCACTGAGCCACAGACCCTGCCCTACACATGAAGCTGCCTTATATGGAATCAGATCATTAGTCCATCTGGCAGCGGCTCGGCAGGGTCTCATCCCCTACCTGACCTTTTGAACTAGCGATGTGAGGAATATCACCTGGGACCTTCTACATGCCAAGCAGATGCTCTCCCACTGAGTCATGGCATCTCCCCATATTAAATAATAATAATTTAAAGGGATTTTATTCCCATGTAGTCCAATTTCATAATAAAAGAATAGGGAGAATAAGGAATCAGGAGTCTTCCAAAGCCTTTGAGGGTACATTGGGTTTTTAGAAAAAGAACACTTTGTTCTTAGTTGGTCACACACTACACTGGCAGGAAGTCAGATCAATCAAGCCAGCTAAGTGGAAGGTTTCATGTAGTGTATCACAATGCTTCCCCCAAGGCATTTTGTTCAGGGACCAGGCATAAGTTAGGTCTGAGTCAAATGCAGGGCTTCGTTGGGTGAAAACACGACATTATCATAAATCTTTCGGCATTGCTGGCACAGGCTGACCTCGCGCCAGGGCTGTATTTTTTTATGTTATGTTGTGCTCTTTATTTATTTAGCTGTACAAGGGAAAGGGAAGCAGGACTTCGACAGCAGTTGCATTCAGAAATCCCTCCCCCAGATTTATTAGGAGACACTGAAAAAAGTAGAGCACTTCCTACGGAACACTTGGCAGAACATAGTGTATGAATACCTGAATGAACTTCCAAATATTTGTATGAAGACCCACTTAAAGTATGCCTCCCTTGCTCTTCCACCCATTTGTGGACTTCCACACCAAAAGTGATCTATTCATACAGAGGCACTAAACCTCTCTCTTTCCCTCTCGGGCAGGTCCAAAAACAATAGGGGAGGAATGACAATAATACAAGAACATTTGTGCTCCGCGGTAGTTTGCTGGACTCAGCGGATGCCTGGTGGGAACCTGGTTTGCTGTTTGTAACAGTTTCACATTTGTGGGATAAAGAGATCGCTTCTCGGCCTTTTGGCTAAGATCAAGTGTAGTATTTGTGGGATGAAGAGGAGCATGCTGTACTTTTGCTAAATCTCTACATGGATGTTTTTCCTGGAGTAAGGCACTGGAAGGGAGAAAGAGATCACTGTCATGCAACGCTATAGTGAGAACGTAATCCCTGCTGGGATGGAACAACAGTCCACCTAGTACAACATTCTGTTTCCCACAGTACACTGAGAAATTCCCAAGCTGAAAACCTGCATGGAAATCACTGTTTGGGATTGTTACTGTGATTTTCCAGAATGGTAACACAAGTCCGGAATCCTTAGGCTTTATGAAAAACACTCCCCGAAAAATCCATGTGGTTTTTTGTGTTCGGGTGCTCACCATCAGCAGCTGGCATCTTGTTTTTCTTTGATTCTCTAATTTCCCCAGGCAGTGGCGTTTTCCCCTTCCAACTGGATCCTTGCAAGGTATCAGGAGGTGAGTGTTCCCACCCTTTGGAGACAAGCCCCAGATAAGGAGTTCTACAAGTCCTTCTACAAATCAATTATACATTGCATGAAGAAGACCTTTTCTCTCCTGAATCTGTCGCCCATCCACTTCATCGGGTGCTCCAGGTTCTAGAATTTGAGGAGGAAAAGTTTTTTTCTGTTGACATTCCCTGCATTAGGCTCAATATTACAAACCTCATGTCAAGCATTGCCATTCTACCCACTTCAGGTGATCCTATAATTATGTTTTCCTGCCTGATAAAGCTGCCACGACTCGCCAAAATCCAGAATGGCTGAAATTTAATGTCAGGACTCAAGCTTAAATAAGTGTACATGTGTTATTCTGTAACGGACACGGTGGACTTTCAGCAACTTGGGGGTATTAGTATTTAAAAAACAATTAAATAAGTTTTTATTCTTCATAGTTGCAATGGAAGGCCTGGGTATTTTCAGTTATTAGGACATGGTGTATCAATGACTTGTGCGATTCCTAAGCACCCTCAGTGCATAGCAGACTATTTCTGCACACATACAAACTACTGTATTGACATTCTTAAATCATCAATGTTTGTAAAACTTTCTGCACAACTTTTGTCTGCTCCAGGAGTAGCTCCAAATTTACTGCCCCATTACCCCACATTTTTCATTTCCACTTTCCCTGTGATTTTTTCCCTTCAAGTATTAACTTGCAGTTTCCAAGTGTGGAATTCCCAAAATTGAATTTTGTTTCCAACCACCCTTTTGTGGCATTAGAGTTGCATGTACACCTCTGCCCCCAAGCCCCCGAACAACAGACTGATTTTTTAAAGCATAGCTTTGATTGTGTTATGATGCTGATTTTTAAAAACTTAATATTGCTGCGTTACAACATAGAGAAAAAACAGGCAGTGATGTTTAATGTAGCTTTCTCCATGCAATTACATATCCATTAAGTTCCTTCCTTTCATTATTTATTTTTGTTGCTTTACCGTTGTATTGATTCTTCATTTCCCTCCCCCCCGCCTTCTCTGCCCCTACAGCTCCTGGTGTGTTTTCGATGACAATTCAATCTTAAACATCTGAAAATAATGGAATTATATAATTGATCTGATAATCATGGAAACACAACATGTGCCATGTTGCCATTTAGCAAGCTTCATAATTATTGAATAACACTGTTATGGATTGGTGTATCCAGTTCGATGGTCGCAGATGGAATACTATTTTCATTAGGATTTTGTGTGAATCTTTGCTGGCCATTTTCTTAGTTGGTGACTAAGGAGGAACAGGGGACCTTTGAAATGGTGGCAGCCATGCTGTTCCCCGCAGTACATCCAGCCTTTTAAAAAACGTTATAACGTTACTGTGCATGCACACACACAAAAAATGGAGGTACATGATCACACAGCCACACAACCACTTTTCAAAGGAAGTGTGGAACACATGGGGAGGGTCAAATCCAAAGTCAAGGGAAAAAATCTCCCAAAATAAATGCCCTTTTATGGAATAGGTGCCACAAAGTCGGAGCATCAGTTGAGGATTCGTCTCACTGGGAAATAGCAGCAACACCGAGGTGTGGAAAAGGTCTAAGAGGGGCCATTGCTCAGTGGCAGAGGATCTGCTTGACATGCAGAAAGTCCCAGGTTCAATCCCCAGCATCTCCAAGAAGAAATGCCATAATCTAGGGACATTTGAAGGCTCTATTCCATGTGGCCGTTTAGCACACATCAGTTGGTGGGGGTATTAGCCAGGGCCTCTGTAGAGCAGTGTGAGTAGATCTGTATGGGAAGATGTGATCTTTGAAGATAACTTGGGCCCAGAGTATTCAGGGCTATAGTTACAGAGCAAAGTAACCAAATTTCCCTTCACTCTTGAATCTTCAAGTGGATGGTCACTGTGTGAACAGTGCTTCTGGTGCCTGGGAACTGTGGAGTTTGGGGGGGGGGGATGTGATGTAACTTCCAAGTGATGCTCTAGGCTGCCTCCCTTAGTCTCTATGATCTTTACAATAAGAGAGCAAGGGAAATTCCTAGAGTGGCTCTAAAAGAAGGCCAGTTTTTTCTCCCACTCTTCAGTTCCTCAGGGGTGGGAAATTGGAATTGGGGACAGGTAATTCCCTGCTCTAGGCAGGTAAATGAGAGGGCTGCCTTTAGCATGCTTAAGAATGTATGGTGGGAAGAAGTACCATGTTTATGATACTAGATAACCAAAGAAGTGTTGGGTAGAACTAACCTCTCTTTGCTAAGCTGGTCATCTGGATTCACTCCCCATCTTCTCCAAAGGCTGCCATCTGTGTGCTGTTTTTTTTAAAAAAATTCCACTCTGCTTCTTCTCATGTGTGAGTTTCCAATAAATAAACAGGAAGAGTCGCTCTGCCAGTCTTGAGTACAGCTGCCTGAATGCCAGTAATGTTTTGGAGATAGCAACAGTCACAAAATACAGCAAGGTGTTCTGTGAGGTCCAGAAGAAGCCTTTCTATTAAAAATGCACGGGTGAAATAACAGGCTGCCATCTTGAATGGTATGGAGAGCAAACAGGAGTTGAAGGAGAAGGATTTTTTGGTGGCCACTAATTGACAGGCTTTGGAGTTTCTCACATTTTTGTGGCATACTAGAACTCCAGTGAAGAGATTGCTTAAGAATTAAATATCCTTTCCCTCAATGCTGGATAAGGCCCAGGATTTGATGTGGGCCTAGGTTTACCAGGTCGTGGTCTCAGAATCTGTTTTTAGGCTTGGGGAAGGCAAAGAACAACCTGGAAACAGATCCCTTCTGCTCCTTCCCTCACCTGCACACACATGAGGGAAAGAACTCGCCACCAGCCCTTAGCAGACTAGAAAAAGAGTTAGCCTCTCTAGGAATCCGTAATGGTTCATTTTAACCCTTTCCTTAGGAGCTTCATGGGTCTTCTTTTACTCATTAAACCTGAAGCAAAGAAATGCGAGCTTCTTTCAGCCTCCAAACACCACTTCTTGAATTTTGCTCAAAGCTTCTCCACGAGAGCATTTGCATTTCAAATATTACGCTACAGTTTGAGCAGAGACCATGGAATCGGCACAATTTCTCCCCCGTTGTTTTGGAATGCGGTAAGGACCCATGTACTTATTTGCCAGTTGGATAATGCTTCTTGATCAGCGAAGCGATGATAAGGGAGGCCTTGCTGAAATTACTCTCTCCCCCGGACTTCAGGCTTCCAGTTTGACGCCAGCCCTGTTTTTCTTCTCTTAGCCCACCCCCAACCCTCTTTCCCAGCACCATGAATACCAAGGCACACATTTACAGAATATCATAAATTCAGAATGTGTACTTTCGTTAAAAAAAAACAAAAACCAACAACATGATTTCTCTCAGACACGCCTCAGCAAGGTTCCCCAGGGTCCCATAACATAGGCTTGGTGTTCTTACATTATAGTCTCAAAATTCACTGCAGATTCCCTGGTGAGTTCAAAACAGAAACCTCCCCCCCCCCAATCTTTTTTTCATATAAAGACAGTCTTACACAGGGCTAGAAAAAGCCCAGCAGGAACTCATTAGCATAATAGGCCACACCCAACAGCAAAAACGCATTAGCATATTATGCCACACCCCTGACAGTGCAGCTCCCTCCCAGGATCGGCTTCCCCAGGCTTCCGGGGTGCACGGGGAACCCAAGGGAAGGAAGGCTGTTTCTGGATCAACTTCCCCAGGCACCCCGCAGCTGTAGGGCTCCTGGGGAACCCGAGGAGGGTGGCAATTTAAACTAGCTTCCCTCCCTGGATCAGCTTGGCTTCCCCAGGTGCCCTGTGGCTTGCAAGGCACCTGGGGAACCCAAGGGGGGGCTGTGGGTGTGGCCAACTCAGAAGCCAGCCGGAACTCCGTTCTTGTGCGTTCCTGCCCAAAAATAGCCCTGGCCTTCTATGAAGTGTATATGTTGTTTGAGCTTTTAAAAACCTCCATGTCCCCTCCCCCTTTGCAAGAATCCAGGATTATAAATTAATTTTTTGTAACAGCTATGTGGTGGTAGAGAAGGACTGAAAGTTGTTAAGGTTTTCAGCAGCCTAATTCTCACTGTGTATGGGCTTCACCACTCCAGAATTTCCTTAAATGAATGTCCCTCCTAAAAAACTTCCTGCATTTAGAAATTTAGTATGTACGGGGAATAGCTTATGCTAGTTAACTATGTGCAGGGTTTTTTTTAAAAAAAGTGGAGGAATGGTTAATCATGTGAACCCCCAACAGGCAGTATGGAGTGGAACATTCTTGACAGAGGTTTCCTACCAGTGTTCCCTCTAAGCTGAGTTAGTGTGAGCTAGCTCAGTTTTTTTAGCCTCCGGCTCACACATTTTTGTCTCAGCTCAGGAAGGAGGGCTCCAAAGCAAACTAATTTATGCAGCAGCCAAATCGCCCGCTCGCAACTTTAATGCCAGGAGCTCACGAAGTAGAATTTTTTGCTCACAAGACTCCATAGCTTAGAGGGAGCATTGTTTCGTACTTCAGTGAGAACAAGGCTAGAGAGACCCAAACTTTAAAAAATTGAGAGAGATCCTCAAAGAGGCACAACTACATATTTCCCCCTCTGCTAACCTAATTTTAAATTTTTTTTGCAACAAACCTCCCCACAGATATGACAGTAAATGAGGCAAAACTGCATTTATTTAGTTATTATTTATTTCACTCCTGCTTTTCCTCCTTGAGGGGTCCCAAAGAAGCTTACCACATTGTTTCCCCATCCTCCGCAGCAACCCCATGATGTAGATTCGACTGAGAGAGAGCGCGACTGGCCCATGGTCACCCAGTGGGCTTCCAAGGTAGATGGATGCCAGCCAGATTCCCTCAGGTCCTAGTCTGACAATCTAGCCATGACGCCTCACCAGATCGCTTGATGAATGGAACTCAATTTGATTGTAACAGGGGAGATTTAAAAAAAAAATCCTCTGCTTGCCCACTCTACCTCATGATTTCAGAGCGATTTACAATGTTTTTTTTTTCAAATGTATTTTCTGTCCCTAAAGGACAGAATCAGACCAGGCTTCCAAGATCCGCTATAGCCCCCTCCCCTGCCAAATATTCCCTCTGCCCCACTCTTTTTACCGACTCAAACATTATAGTGAACAAGTCAAGTGACTTGTCCAGCTATATGGGATCCCACAAGCCCTCCCCATGCAATTTTGCCCCCTTTGTTCTCTCTTTTTGTGGCCTTGTTCCTGGAATACTCCTTCTCTTCACCAGTCCATGCATTAATAATAATAATTATGGCATTGTGTGTAGAACAGCCAGGAGATCCTCAGATTGTCTGGCAGCCAGAAGTTCTAGCTCTTTGGCATTATGCACCACTAGGTGGCGAGCTAGACTTGTTTTTTTAAGGCAAGAGACGTTTCAGAGGTGGTTTGTCATTGCCTGCCTCTTTGTTACAATCCTGGTATTCCTTGGAGGAAAGTAGAGTATTGATATCTAAATAAACAATAATATGCAATGTTGGACCTGACCTGAATAGCCCAGGCTAGCCCGATAGTGTCAGATCTTGGAAGCTAAGTAGAGTCGGCCCTGGCCAGTAGCTGGATGGGAGACCACCAAGGAAGTCCAGATTTGCTATGCAGAGCCAGGTAATGGCAAACTGTCTCTGAATGTCTCTTGTCTTGAAAACCCTATGGGACTGCCATAAGTCAGCTGTGACTTGATGGCAAAAACATGAACTGTTTTAGTATTAAAAGACGAGGTCTATTAGCAAAGAGACACCCAAACCACAACACATTCATCTGAAGGCATGGATTCATACGGAGGGAGGCACTGAAGCTTGTTTCTCAGGGATTCCGTAGGCCGAAGCCATAAAAACCAAGCATTATTAATCCCCCCCCTTCAGTTGGCCTTGGCAATACAGTCTTAACAAGTCAATTTTCTGCACAGTCATGGCTTCCCCAACCTTATTTAGCCAATCTGTCAAGGACGGTTGGGTTGCAGTTTCCCATCTGCTCGACAAGACGCACTTTGCCAATAATAAACATACTGGGGATGAACAGTTCCCTTTGTACATAAGCGGAGCTTGCTTGATCCACACTGTTTTGCAGAAGTAGCTAAAGATTCCTGGGAACCTCACAGTGTTGAGATTTATTTGTTGTTACAGGCAACTTGTTTCTAGAAGACTTGAGCTGCGGGGACATTCCTGCCTGAAGTGGTAACAGGTTCATCATGACCAATGTTTCTTCCAGCCAATCATTCTTGGGCATTCTGGAGTATGTAAAGGTGTTGTGTACTGAGTTCCTTGGACATCTGAATGCACGGTAGTTTGAAAAAGGGTATTTCCCCTATGCATCTCCAACCTTCTTCTTTTTATTTGTCAACACCCCATAGACTAGCACATAGCAGCTGTCCGGGCACATCAGGTGGTATGTCAGATCTGATCTATGCACCAGAGTCATACCTTGGAACTGATTACCACCATGTTGGACATATTTTCAAAAGAAGCTCGTGGATGTGACACCCTAGCGCTAATGTGATTTTGCCTCTGGAAATCTCGTAATGGGAGATTAGAGGTGTGAAGATCAGATGCGCCTGGTGCTTCGGGGATGAGAAGTGCAAACCCGTGCGGAATTGCTGGTGACATTCTACAGAACTAGTGGGAGTTATCAAATGTGCAAAAGGTGGGGAAGGTCTAAAAAAAAGAATCAGTTGGCATCATGTGAAAATATCAAGGCTTTGGGTGTTCTAAACTCCCTCTCGGAGCTGTGAGACATTGTGCCATCCCAGCTCCAGATAATTGTTATTTGCAGGGGTCCGTTGGGGCCGGAGCGAGGCGGAGCAAAGCTCCGCCAGCTCAGGAGTGGCCAGTAGGGCAGCCATGAGCTGAATCAGATTCTCTGATCTGATTCAGCCTGCTGCTGAATTGCTGCTGAAATTCGGCGGCAACTTTAAAAGAGACTGGAGGGGAGGGGGTTTGAGGGAGAGGCTCCAAACTTGCAGGGTAGCTGCTGGGACCTCTCCTCCAAATACCCACCAAGTTTCAAGAAGATTGGACCAGGGGGTCCAATTCTACGGGCCCCCAAACAGGTTGCCCCCATTCCCACCATTGTTCTCTATGGTAGAAAAAAGGTAACATTTTTTCCCACCCTAGAGAACAATTGAGGGGATGGGACAACCTGTTTGGGGGCCCGTAGAATTGGACTCCGGGGTCCAATCTTCTTGAAACTTGGTGGGTATTTCAAGGAGAGGCTCCAGCAGCTACCCTGCAAGTTTGGAGCCTCTCCCTCAAACCCCCTCCCCTCCAGCCCCTCATATACCCTATGAGTTTTTGCCATTGATTTCAATGGCCCATAGGGTATAATGGGGCTGAAACTGACATTCCCTTTCTGACACACTTCTGGTGATGTCAGGGGACATGGCATATGCTAATGAGTTATGCTAATGAGTTATGCTAATGAGCTCCTGCAGCTCTTTTTCTACGAAAGGACCCCTGATTGTGAGACATTTGTCAACTCTGAGATATACTAGACTTTGGCTTGAGATAGTAAATCACTACCCAAGCCATTATGTACCTCTCCTCTGCATAAATAAATAATATCCACATAGCTCAGGCACAAGGGAATCTATCATCCAGCTCACAAATCCATCCTGGGAAAGTCACAACTCCCCCATGAGATTTCCATGGGTTGCATGATCAATTCAAATATTATTTAGGCTTTAGTACCCCACTTGTCTCTCTGTCTGGAGACCCAAAGTAGCTTGCCAAAAAATTGCAAAGAATGCAAGTTAGTCTCACAAAAACATATATAATGTGATATTTCTGGCATCAGTGGCTCATCTCATTCGGGAGCACAGGCACCAAGCCACAGCCTACAAGCCAAGAGTTATTTGGTTCCCTGCTCTTTGGCTTGCGCCTCTGACCGCACCCAGGTTAAATACCTGTAACAAGGAGGAAAACAGAAGCTCAACCCTCAGACGTTTTCCATAGGAATGGCTCTCTCTCCCCACTTCTGCATTTGTATTCCTCCGCTGCTCCGTTCATTTCTGCAGAGGTTTTTGTAGTCCCAGGAGCAAAAATGCAGTTTGCCCCCTCTTGTGGTACAGCAAGGGAATTCCTGGCAACCGAGAAGTCTGATGCTGTGCCACAAGAGAGGACAAACTGCATTTTTGCAGCTGGGACTGCAAAAACCTCTGTGGGAACGAGCGAAAGCAGTGGAGGAATACAAATGCAGGAGCAGGAAGAGCCATTCCTCCAGAAAATCTCAACTAGCCAAGAGATGGTCTCAACCCCTGGAGATGGGCCAAGGCTCAGTAGTAGTAGAAGAAGAGTTGGTTTTATACCCCGCTTTTCTCTACCCGAAGGAGTGGCTTACAACCACCTTCCCTTCCTCTCCCCACAACAGACGCCCTGTGAGGTAGGTGGGGCTGAGAGAGTTCTGAGAGAACCGTGACTGACCCGAGGTCACCCAGCTGGCTTCATGTGGAGGAGTGGGGAATCAAACCCAATTCTCCAGATTAGAATCCGCCGCTCTTAACCACTACACCAGCATCTGCTCAGCATGCAGGAGGTCCCGGGCTCAATCCCTGGCATCTCCAGTTGAAAGGATCAAGAAGCTGGTGATGTGAAAGACCCTGCAGAGCTGTTGCCAGTACGGGTAGACAATACTGACCTTGATGGATCCATGTTCTGATTCAGAAACAAGGCAGCCTCATGAGTGTCCTTCCCTACTGTGGCCCAAGCTAAATACCTGCAAGAGACAGAGTATCGAAACTTACAACTTCTTTACTGGCGATTGCAAGATTGACCATAGCGGCATCATGGAAATCTAAGAACCCTCCGAATATATTATCTTGGATAAACAAATGTTGGGAACATATTATCATGGACAAGATAGCAGACTCCGTTGAAAACAGACTTAGACAGCAAACAAAATTACATTCATCATTAATACACATATGGTCACCTATGATTCAATACATGACAGAACAAAATTATTTACCACCTAACCCACACTATAAGGAATGGATTTGATGTTAAAACTTCTTTGTTTAGTCTGAGCACACACTACATTACACAAATGCTAATGATTGATAGTTTAATATTAAACACCTTTAAAATAGAAATCAGATAGGTGTTGTATTTAGTTTATGAATTTATCCAAGTTGTAACCTGTTTAAACAAATTGTTTCACATTTAGTAGCTATGTTAATTAATGATTTTTAAAACATTTTTAAAAAAATGTTAAGTATAAGTATAAGGTCATTGTATACGAGTTACGTAAATATGTTTTCAAATATACTTCAATAAAAATTGTAAAAAAATAAAAAATAAAATAAATACCTGCAAGAGAGAAGGGATTGAGGTGAAGCCCTGATCTCATCCTGCTGTCAAACTGATGTTACCATGAGGACTATTCTGACATGAGTGCACAGCCTGGTCGACTCCAAGGGGGCAGCCATAGGTGGATATTTGACAAGGTTCCAAGACTGGGAAGGCACCCATTGTCCCAATAGTGCCGCCATTTTGTCTTTGCACAAGACGCCTTGTGAGGTTGGAGGGCAGCATGAGCGAATGTTCAGTCTGTGTCCTCCCCACCTCTTTTGGGTTAAGGGGAAGGTCTCACTCCTCTCTTCTTCTGGAACACCAAAAGTGATCTCTCTCTCTCTCTCCGTGCTGGATCACGTTGTGCAAAAAAACCAAACCAAACCCGGTTTGTTCAGAAAGTTGTGTACGAGAGGAAGAGGAAGGGAATGTTCCCCTGCGATTATGCCCTCTTGACTCCTGGGACAGGAATCCTTTCACAAGGCAGGCCTACATGCACCTCAGTGCTGGGTATGTATTTCTAACTACCCAACATCTTTAGAAGAGCAATGCTAGACTTGTATTCCCCCCCCCCCCCCCCGACAGAATGCCACGATCCTTCCGTAATCTAGACAAGGGAGGTGAAATGGGGAAAACAGGATCCATAGCCATCTGGGGAAACCGGGATAATCTCAAAAAATAATCTTTCTTGAGGTTTATCGACAAAAGTAGATGTGCCGACTGCCAGGGGAGCAAGTCCTAGACAGTTTTAGAAGAGACGAATTAAGCAAAGAACCATTTCTCTGCAGCACTGCAGAAACAAAAGCGCGGAGCAAGAACAGTGTACAGTTTTACAGGCAAGGCAAGGGCCAAACAAAAATAAACATGTTACCTCCCACCAAGTCAGGTCTGTGGTTCAGTCGAGACATAATGCGAAACCACGGTTTGTTTTAACCGTGCTTAGTTTGCGAACCAAGGCTTCAGCACACGGAGGGCCACTCGTATCCTGATATGCCTTGGCAAAAGGAGGGTACGTTAGAACCTGATAAGGAGGGTGTAGCCTTCAGAAAATGTGGAAAGGTTTTGTAACCGGTTAATGAATGTATTTTGAAGATGGCTATTTGTGGAAATATACAGTACCTGTTTCGTCCAGAACAATTTGTAAGGTCAAGTTCGGAAGAAGATCACAAAACGAATACATGTTCCAGAAAACTTCGTCAGCAAGCACTTCTGCATAAGGCCTGCATATTTAGTGATTCTGAGTACACTTAGGTTAAGCATTTCTGCACTCTTATAAGACCTGCTAATGTAGTGATTCTGAGTACACTTAGGTTATATTTGTATTGATTTGAGTATTTAGAACGTTTAAAATATATGCATGGGCACTATAACACAGTCTTTTTGTTATCATGTATTTCGCAGACAGAGGGAACCAGTCGTAAGGATTAACTTGTCTGCTCATGCAAGGCACTTCTGTTAATGGTATGTAATATTCCTGCCTTCTCCCCTCCCATTGAAACCCACTGATCCCCCCCCCCCTTTGATGTTCTTGGAGGATACGAGACCCTCAGGAATGGCATGAGGGGCAAACCAGGGGTCAGTGGAAATGACTCCACCCCTTCCATTACAGGAAAATTTAGTCTGGATCCTGGGGAGAAAAAGATGGCGCCAAGGCTGCAGCACTGATTAACAACGCTCCGCAAGTTATTTCATTTTTTTCTTCTTTACTCCCACATCTGCTTCTTATGTCTTCGTAATTTACCTTCGTTAGTTATTGCTGATCACATTATCTGGGCTGGCTGCTCCTGAACATTTGAATTCTAATCTCACTCCTACAGCCTCTTTCGACGCGCCAAGTTTTATTGTTAAGATAAGCCTGGGAAGTGTCTTATGAGAAACAGCAGCTAGTCTGGATCCAGCCTGTAGTGAGTAGATGCTACAACCAGTGTTCCCTCTAAGGTGAGTTAGTGTGAGCTAGCTCACGGTTTTTTAGCCTCCGGCTCACACATTTTTTGTCTCAGCTCAAGAAGGATGGGCTCCAGAGCCAACTAATTTATGCAGAAGCCAAATTGCTCACTCACAACTTTGATGCCTATAGCTCACAAAGTAGAATTGTTGCTCACAAGACTCCACGGTTTAGAGGGAGCATTGTAGCCTACACCATACTGTAGTTAGATCCAACTGTTCTTCAGAAAACAGGTGAGCTCTTCGCAGTGCTTAAATTTAGAGTGAAATATCGATACACTGAACTTTCGTATATTGATGCTCCTTTCAGTAATTGCAAAATGCTGACATCTTATATTCACAGTTCAAGGGTTTTGTCAGTTTTGAATTAAAAAACCAACTGATGTCTCAGACTTGAATAGAAATGAGCTTCAGGGCACCTGAAAAACTAATCAAGGAACCTTCAAATGGAGAAACATGCCTCTTTCTCTGGAGCAAGCCTGGAGAAATGTCCCTCCCTTCATGGAACTGATCCTTGGATCTAAGTCTTTAAGGTGCCCCAAGATTCCATTTTGTTTTGTTTTACGCAACAGAGGCCGCGGCCACATGAGCGAGATAATCCGGAGGGGAAGCGAGGCTATTTTGCCCCAGAGCAATTTGCCCCGCAGTTGCGTGATCACACAGGTCTGATCACGCAGCAGCGCAACTTGCCACTGCATGATCAGACGCAACCACAGGTGAGTTATTTTTTGTGTGTGGTTGGTTTCCAATTTGCTTAAAAGGGGGATAGCCTGTGATCAGACTATCCCCGAGGCCACACTTCCACGCTGGAGCGATTACTTGGGGAAAGTCTGGCTGTGGGGCGCAGCAACCCATTTGATACTGGAGTTTCCCCAGTAGTTTTTTACTCCACTTCTCCAGCGGAGCAAATCGGTTTGTCCATGGCTTGCCGACAGTTGTGGGACGTCTCCCAGATGTGCTGGTGTGATCGCGCCAGTTTGATCCGTCGGTGAATCGTCCCTCTTGCGCGGCTAATGGGTGCGTTTGAACGCACCCAGACAAACAAAGATCCCTCAATGGAACTGGAGTCTAGATGGTGTCAAATGTAAGGCTCATTTAGGATGTTTTCTTTTGGCTCTGATTTTTGACATGCCTCTTGCTTCAGATTTGTTCCCAGAATTTTGTTTGCCTCATAATTCTTTACTTAATGTTCATCTTTAATCCTCAGCTTTCTAAGGACCCAGCACCAAGGAATAAGAGGGGCTGTTTTTCATACGCCTTCAACGTTTATATCCTGACTCACTCTTATTTAAGATTTCCTGTTTAAAAAAGAGAAAAAAAATGTAATTCACTTGCAGAAGCACTGTCAACAACATCTCCTCTTGGGGGAAGGGGGAAAATGGAGAACACATATGCCTTAAATATTTCCACATAGCTGCGGTCGAAGTTTTAAGGTGGGCCTTCACTGTAGGTTTCACAACCCCCTGGGACAAAGTGTCAAACTTCACTGAAATGCAGGCATGAAAATGGGCCCTGTGGCTTGGCTCGGCTCCAAGCAGTCGCTTGAGTACCTCAGGAAGCCACCACAGGGGTCTGCTTCTGCCGCTGAGGGGAATGTGGGGTGTTAGAGGTAAAGAAAGGCACACTATGTGAGAGATTCCTGAGCACCTGATGAGGCTCAGCTACTAAGGAAAGATGCCACAGGGCAGAGGTTTATTGATGGATCTGTTAAGTTCTTTCTGTGCTGCTTTTCAGCAGAATTCCCCCCCCCCCCCAAGTCCAATAAAGACACAGTTCAAATGCTGATATTAAAGTAACCTGTTTTGAAGTAAAATTAAACAGTGGTTCAGAAACCTCAGCTGGTGGCCAGAGTGATATAACTGGGGTTTCGTGCAGGGAGTATATTTTCCTTAGTTTGCACAGCAATTACATTGTTTTTTGGGCCTTATTCAACATGAAGAAGTTGCCCAGTAAATGGTCTTGGAATTGCTGAAGGACTGCTGCATCCATCTATATGAGCTTGCTTGCCCATCATCTGAAATAATCTGCGGAAGCCCTTCTCTGTGAAGGCACATACATGAGGTGAGATTGGTAAGCATGCTGGAAACTCGAGGAGAGGGTATTTCCAAAGTATAGAACAGGGGTGGCCAAACTGTGGCTCGGGAGCCACATGCGGCTTTTCCACACATATTGTGTGGCTCCTGGCAGGGTGGCTAGGGAAGCTAAGCATCATTAGCAAACAAATCTTCATTGGAAAAATAAATATCATTAAAAATACCTGCTTTTACCACTTTTGTTATTATTTTTGGCAGTCTACTTTGTTAATAAAAAGCAAATCTGCATATTTCCCAGTTAGAAACATGTAATATTTCTTCATGTCTTCCAGCTCACAAACATCCGACGTTTATTCTGTGTGGCTCTTACGTTAGGCAAGTTTGGCCACCCCTGGTCTAGAAGATCCTGGCTTGTATTCCCACCATACCATACAGGGTGTCCACATCAATGGGTTCCTCTCCTGCAGCCCTTTCCAGCCCCAGAAAGATCAGCTGTGGCATTCACAGGCAGCCACATGTGTTAAAGTAATGGAGAGGGGAGGAACAAAGGGATGGAATCAATGAAGCGGTACTTGTGGAAGAGGACGGAGGGGCTCCTTCATCCCCCTGGCCATCATTATTACAGCCCCTGACCTGCATGGTGATTCTTCTTGTGTTCCTCATAAGGAGGCCAGGTCTCCCACTGTAGTAATAAACAACCTGCTGCCACTGGCCTCCAGTCCCTTGCAGCTGTAGCAGTGGGAGCAAAATGGGGGGGGGGGGTGAATGGCAACATGGCAATACTGTGACATCACTTCTGAGTACATAACTGGAAGTTATGCCATGTTTCATCACTGCAATGCTCTAGTAATCTCCCAAATCTATGGTTTTACCATAAAAACTGGGGGATTGCAAGAGCACCACTGCGACATGTGATGTCACTGCACAATGCTGTGCAGTGACTAGTCGCCCCCCCCCCCCCCCCCAACTTCTGGGGATTGCCAGCTCTCACCTGGCAACCCTAGTTGTGCAGCCCTGGGAATAATCTTTCTGGGGTCAGAAGGTGCTGCAGGAATGGAGAGGAATGCAAGAAATCTCCATGTTTCATGCATAGGTGGCTGGATACAGAGCTGTCTGCTTTCTGCATAAATCCACTTTGCCTCTTCTTTTCTCTCCTGCCTTCTAGGGTTTGATCAAATTACAGTTCAGAAACCATAGTTTATTGTGATGTCTGAATGTAGCCCTAATCCCTCGAGATACATGTAGGATGGCTGTTCTGGCCAGCATGTAAATATAGTAGAACTGGAGAGATTTATTTTAACCATGTAGTTTACTTTCAGCCAGACCCATCACAAGCTTGTTGTGAGGATAAAAATGATCAGAAACCATATATTTCCCCCTGAGCTTCTTGGAGAATGTGTAGGATGAAACCATAACAAGTAAAAAATAAATACCTGGTAAATCTAACACTGGCTATTCCATTACAAACAAGGCACTTGGTGAAGGGCTTTAGTTTTTTTTAGGTTGCTATCACCTGCACAATTGGCCCTGACATAGGTATGAATGCTGGGCAGATTTAACATGCGCGATCACACAACAACATCTGGGAAGTGCCCTGCAGCCATCGGCAACCTGTTTTGCTCTGCTGCACAAGCAGATTTAAAAGATACCTCAGAAAGTCTGGTAGCATACAGGTTGCTACGGGCCACAGATGGACTTTCCCACGTCTGATCACTCCAGCATGCTCTCATGGCGTGGGATGGTCTGATCAGGCCATCCCGACTCCGTGCCGTTGTTCCCCCCCTTCTCAGTATGCGCATCATCGCACACTCCATAGGGAGCCCTCAGGGCTGAGGTGTGAATCATCGATCCCTCATTTAAGTGCATTGGAGACAAATGGCAACCCCCCCCCCCCCCGACTCATTTGTGGTTGCATCTGATCGTGCAGTAGCGGGCTGTGCCTGCATCTACAAAAATCTGTGTGATCGCGCAACTGCAGGTCAACTTACACTGGAGGAAATAGTCTCTCTCCCCCCCCCCCCACACTTTATCTCGTGTGTGTGACCACAACCATCTTGGCAAAATGGAATTTTCCTCTTCTTTTCCTTATGGTTCCAACCATCAACAGTTGGAAATCCAGCACATATTTCAAGCTGATTCCCTTTGTCTTCAAGAAAAGTTACACATGAATTGTCAGTCAGTCAGTCTTTATTATGTCCCACAGGACATTCAGAACCTGGGTAAAAACAGATAAAAACCCTAATATAAAATTAATGATTTACATAAAATCTCTCCATTCATCGTTTGTCCTAATACATCTAAAAGTTAAAAGGTTAGAGACTGAGCAAATCATGCACTGGACATTATCTCAGCCTGTATTTGCACTGCAGAACACAGAAATTTCATCACAGTTACCCATGAATCGGTATCCTTGATGAACAAATAATGAATTTGCATTCCTAGAACAATTAGCCACAGTGAAGTTAAATTGCTCCCAGCAGGTGGAGACACTTCCCTAGGCAACAAGAAGCAAGCAGTTTGCTGGGTACAGGATCTGCATGGATTGTGAGCCATGCTATGGATTTCAGCCTTTGGTCTGATTTGCTAGCATTGTTCTTTAAGTGGCAAAACCTTGTTCTCAGCACAGAAGCCAGCGAATCAACCAGTGACGTAGACTATTATCATGATGATTGCTTTTGTTATCCTTAAAAAGAAGTTTCTTAGGCATGATCTTACCAAATTAAGTGTTGTTAGTAAAGGTAAAGGTTTCCCTTGCTTAAAAGCCAGTCGGATACAACTCTAGGGATGCGGTGCTCATCTCCGTATCCAAGCCGAAGAGCCAGTGCTGTCCGAAGACGTTTCTGCGGTCATGTGGCTGGCATGATTAAATGCTGAGGTGCGTGGAATGCTGTTACTTTCCCACCGAAGTGGTACCTATTTATCTACTTGCAGTTTCTTGCTTTTGAACTGCTAGGTTGGCAAGAGCTGGGGCCAGAGACGGGGGCTCACTCCGTCATGCAGCACTTGGGTCTCGAACTGCTGAGCTACCAACCTTCTGGTCTGCAGTTCAGCGTCTTAACCACTTGAGCCACTGTTACAGCTCCGCTAATCTGAAGATTTAAGCATGCTCTGATATATGGCACTGAATTTACTGTTACTTAACTCTGATCTGATTTGGGTCCTTCACATTTATGGCACGTATACTGATAATGACGTGAGCAGGTTACTTGCCCTGACACTGAGGTGTGTATTTGTAATGAAAGGACAGTAATTAATTTCACCATCATGGCGTAGGGGTGCCATTTGTCTGCTTTCAGTGGGCAGTTCCCCCAGCTGTAGTACCCCTGTTCTCCGCTGGCACTCAGTGGACTGGCAGGAGAACATGAGAGGAGGAATGTCGTTTCTAACCGTATAACTGGAAGTGATGTCACGTCGTGCTCCAGCGTTTCCCTGAAACTAAGCAATTCTCTAACCCCTTCCATTGTGGAGATATGCCTTTCCCCTTATACCTCTGCAATGGAAGAAGATAGAGACTTACCTTTTAAAAAATGAAAGCTGGGATTTCAGAGAACCTGCTACACATATTGGTATAATATTATATCAGTATAACAGTATTCTAGGGCTGATATTTTTTAAAAGAAATTAAATGCACCCCTGGAGGCAGGGGGAAGAAATGGCCCTTGTGGGGACAAGGTTAGGGAAAATGGCTGCCATGTGGGTAGAATAATAGAATTATAGAGTTGGAAGGGACCTCCAGGGTCATCTAGTCCAACCCCCTGCACAATGCAGGAAATTCACAAATACCTCCCTCTCGACATCTGCAGTGACGGCTGTTCCACACCCAGAAGATGACAAAAAACCTCCAGGATCCCTGGCCAAACTGGCCTGGAGAAAAATTGCTTCCTGACCCCAAAGTGGCAATCAGCATTTCCCTGGGCGTGTAAGAAAGGGCCACAAGAACTAAGCACTGAAGCAACCCTCCCTGCCCTCCTTCTCATGATCTGCCTAAGTTCACAGAACCAGCATTGCTATCAGATGGCCATCTAGCCTCTGCTTAAAAACCTCCAAAGAAAGAGCCCACCACCTCCCGACAAAGCCTGTTCAACTGAGGAACTGCTCTAACTGTCAAGAGGTTCTTCCTAATGTTTAGCCGAAAACTCTTTTGGTTTAATTTCAACCCGCTGGTTCTGGTCTGACCTTCTGGGGCAACAGAAAATCCAAATCCCCCCTCCAACACAGAGCAGCTATCCAGGCTTTACTGCAGTCTTTCCCAAAACCTCAGTGCCAGCCAGGTTTTAAAAAGACTGGAGAAGAGCTGGGGAGACCTCAGGAAGTCCACAAACACTCCATGATGCCATAGGGAAGCCGGACAAACTCCCGCTTTCCAATGAATTCAGAAGAAGAGAAGAGATTGGATTTATACCCGGCCCTTCACTTGGAGTCTCAGAGCAGCTTACAAACTCCTTTCCCTTCCCCTCCCCACAATAGACACCCTGTGAGGTGGGTGGGGCTGAGAGAACTCTTTCCAGAACTGCTCTTTCAAGAACAGCTCTGACAGAACTATGGCTTGCCCAAGGTCATCCAGCAGCTTCAAAGTGGAGGAGTGGGGAATCAAACCCGGTTCTCCCAGATTAAGAGTCCACGCACTTAACCAGGGAGGATAACCCATGTGGGAATGGCCCAGCAATGATGCTGGGTCTGGTAGAACCCCTAGATGGTTGACTGAGTCAACAAGGGTCAGCTGAGCCCCACAGATTGTGGGGAGCACAATGCGTTTCCTAAGCCATGTGACACAGCCAATCAAATCTGGTGATGGGCCAATATCGCTGAAGAAAACAGACCCAGTTTAGAGTGAGAAAAAGGCCAACACATTATCTCCTTTCTGAAGCAATTGTGGAAAAATCGCACACACTTCCCAAATGGTGGGATCTTTGGCTTCACAAATCCTTGCTTAAAAACTAGTTCGCGCGATGGAACAACACAACAACGGTTCTCTCCCAAAGGGTCTAGAAGTTATTTGCGCTTCATACTCTGAGGCAAAGTACAAAGGGGCGGGGGAAGAGAAAAGGAATCCAGTCTCTCACAGCTCTGATTAACTCTTTTGGCCACTTTCTTAGGCCGCTGTTTATTTTCGCCACTGTCCACTGGTGTGATATGACCACATGTTACTCCAACACTATTTGAGATGTGTTAATATTTATTCAGTGCTGTTTTCCTGCGGTTGGAAGGAGGGCAAGACACATCAAATCCAGTTAAACATCGCAAAGAATGTTTGGTCTGGCATGGGGCTATCAAAGCCCCAGCTCTTCTCTGAAAGGTCTTGGGTGTTCATTTGCATACATACACGATCGCGAGCCCGGTTGAGATGAGGACAGGAGATTCAGCAGCCAATGGGTGCAACACCCTTCGGGGTGAGTGAGGCTTGCAACATCTCCTTAGCCAGCAATTTTTTTTTTTTAATCTTGCCAATAGAAAAAGTAGTGCGGATTTAGAGCTCCTGGTGACTCAGGGCTGCATTTAAAAAGTACGGATTTTTAATAATTTTATAAAGGATGATGCATTTGGCATTTATTTATTTATTTATCCGTTTTCTCCCCAGCTGGGAGAGCCAGTTTGGTGTAGTGGTTAAGTGCGCGGACTCTAATCTGGGAGAACCGGGTTTGATTCCCCACTCCTCCACTTGCACCTGGCTGGATGACCTTGGGCAAGCCATAGCTCTGGACCAGCTGTTCCCTCAAGGACAGCTTGGGAAAGAGCTCTCTCAGCCCCACCTACCTCACAGGGTGTCTGTTGTGGGGAGGGGAAGGGAAAAGGAGTTTGTAAGCCGCTCTGAGACTCCCTTGGGGAGTGGAGGGCGAGGTATAAATCCAATCTCTTCTTCTTCTTCTTCTTCTTCAAAGCAGCTTAGAAACTCATCCTAACTTCCTCCATTCTCTCACAACCAGGGCTCATTTTGTAGCAGGAGCTCCTTTGCGTATTAGGCCACACCCCTCTAATGTAGCCAATCCTCCAAGAGCTTACAGAGCTCTTCTTACAGGGGCCACTGTAAGCTCTTGGAGGATTGGCTTCATCAGGGGTGTGTGACCTAATATGCAGAGGAGCTCCTGCTACGAAATGAGCCCTGCTCACAACAACTGCCCTGTGAGGTAGGCCAGGTGGAGAGTCTGTGACAGGCCCAAGGGCGTCCAGTGAGCTTCCACGGTAGAAGCAGAGATTGGAACCTGGATCTCCTAGGATCCTAGTTGGACACTCTATCCACGACACCATGCCACTTGTCTCATTCTGGGAAAATTTCATTTCATTCTAAGAAAGAACCACATGTGTGGGAAATCATCCTGGTAATACAAAACCTGGTAATACAGCCCTGGCCTGGATATCCCTGGCTAGCCTGATCTCATCAGATCTCAGAAGCTAAGCAGGGTCAGCCCTGGTCAGTACTTGGATGGGAGACCACCAAGGAAGTCCAGGGTCACTATGCAGAGGCAGGCAATGGCAACCCATGTCTGAACGTCTCTTGCCTTGAAAACCCTGTGGGGTTGCCATAAGTCAGCTGCGACTTGATGTTGAAAAAACAACCCACGTCTGAACGTCTCTTGCCTTGAAAACCCTGTGGGGTTGCCATAAGTCAGCTGCGACTTGATGTTGAAAAAACAACCCACGTCTGAACGTCTCTTGCCTTGCAAACCCTGTGGGGTTGCCATAAGTCAGCTGCGACTTGATGTTGAAAAAAACGACCCCCCTCCCCCGAATAAGTCTCAGCCACAAAACAGTTGCCAAAACATTAAGCGGGGTGAGTGGGTTTTTGTGTGTGTGTGTGTGTTTATGTGTGTCTTCTTTCCATACTGGGTTGGATCCAAGGAAAGAGAGGGCCGCCTTTGGCCATTCAAAGAAGGGTATGCTGGGGATCCTGGGATCAAAATACAAACCGCTAGAAGGCTCACAGCACAAAACATACAGTTCAATAACAATATGCCATGAAATCGGCTCCCAACTTGAAAACGGTATTCCGTTATATAAACTCAATAAACATTTATTTGTAAACTTCTCTGTTTATCTTAAAAATCCACATTCGTCATATTCAGGAGCACATTTTTCAAGACATATAATATGTAGTTCATCAATCACGGCAATAGGCAGTCTCACAAAGATTCTAAATAGTAAAAAAAAAAAAAAATTCCACAGGGCTGTAATACCATCTTTCTTTTCTGCCTCACAGAGATTCTAACCAGTCCAAAAAACATCTGCGGGACTGTCATACCTTCCTTCTTCTCTTGACGAGTCGCTGGTAAGTTTTCTCTTGTTCCGCACAATGACTTCTTCAGAGATGGATCAACAGTTGACATTCAAAAGGCTGTCATCACCGACCAGACTTCTTCTTTACAGGAAGACACCAAACCTTTTCCTTGGCAATATACACACCCTTATGTGGTCGGTGGAAGTCGTGGGACCTGCATGGGTTATAGTAAGTAGGGGAACTGGATGATAATGAATGGAAAAGCTGGCTGAATCCCACCCATTGTCTTTCTGTCTGTCTGCCTCTTTGTTTATTTCTCTTATACCCTGCCTAGGGTCACCAATTCTGGCTTGGGAAATTCCTGGGGAGGACGGAATATGAGGAATGGAGGGAATAGGATACCATAGTGTCTACCTTCCAGAACTGCTGTTTCTTTCAGGGGAAAAGTCCTCTGGAGGTCAATTGTAATTCTGGGAGAACTCCAGGCCCTGCCTGGGGGTCGCTTAAGCATAAACCTGCTTTTCTCCCCAGTGAGGTCCCAAAGCAGCTTACTGCATTCTCCTCTCCTCCCTTTGATCCCCACAATCACCAGAGCCAGTCTGGTGTAGTGGTTAAGTGCGCGGACTCTAATCTGGGAGAACCGGGTTTGATTCCCCACTCCTCCACTTGCACCTGGCTGGATGACCTTGGGCAAGCCATAGCTCTGTCCCAGCTGTTCCCTCAAGGACAGCTTGGGAAAGAGTTCTCTCAGCCCCACCTACCTCACAGGGTGTCTGTTGTGGGGAGGGGAAGGGAAAAGGAGTTTGTAAGCCGCTCTGAGACTCTCTTGGGGAGTGAAGGGCGGGATATAAATCCAATCTCTTCTTCCTCTTCTTCTTCTCTACAATAGCCCTGTGAGACTGTGCATGGCTGGAGAAGGTCACCCAGGGAGCTTGCATGGCAGTGGGAGGTTCTGAACCTGAGTCTTCCAGATCCTAGCCTGACGCTCTAACCACTGCACCACACTGGCTCTCAGTATATACTTAGGCAATGTGTGCTGTGTACAGGGCCTGCTGAAGTGACTGCATGGATGAAGAACATGCCAAAAATGATTAACGATGATCTCGAAAAGTGGGATTCATTTTAGTTTTTTGTAACAGCCCCCCTCCATATGAAGAAGAGAAGAGACTGGATTTATACCCCGCCCTTCACTCGGAGTCTCAGAGCGGCTTACAAACTCCTTTCCCTTCCCCTCCCCACAACAGACACCCTGTGAGGTAGATGGGGCTGAGAGAGCTCTGACAGAAACTGCTCTTTTCAAGGACAGCTCTGACAGAACTGGCTTGCCCAAGGACATTCAGCAGCTGCAAGTGGAGGAGTGGGGAATCAAACCCGGTTCTCCCAAATTAGAGTCCGCGCACTTAACCACCAAACTGGCTCTCAGTAGGATAGGATTAAAGCAGAGCTGAGAATATCTTTCACCAACAGCTTCTCTCGCTGACATGCTACGATATGAGAGATGTCTGTGAAGGATAGCTTTGAGTCAATATTCTAGAAGCTTGCGCCATGGAAAGTCATTCCGCTGGCATTAATGTTTTGAAAAAGAGGAAGCTTTCTTCTTCACCAAGAAGACGCTGGGACAGATCATAGAAGACTGAGGCTTCAGCGGTTTGACTTAATTTCAAGAGGCACCGAGCAAATTCTCTTACATTCCTTCCAGGCAGGAGGAACTATCAAGGATCTGGGAAGAACACATAAAAATGTATGCCATTAACAGCTACAAAAACACAAGCAGAATTTCCTCGGTGTGGCCACACTGGCCTTTTCAGCAGCAGGGCTTCTGTTTGGCCAGATGGGAGTTTGAGGGCCTTGGAATTTGGATCTCTGAAAGGGACCACTCAGAATAATGTTGCTGTGACTCGCCGTTGGTCGTCCAAACACTCAGGGGCTTTCAGGCAGCTTTGGGAGCAGTGGCCCAGTCCGTACCACACTATATATTTGTTTTTACACATTGTGAACTAACTTTGTTTAAGGTATGTCCAAGCTTTGGTTAAGGCTACAAGCAGTCTTCTGTTTGAGGTAGGGATAAGAAGGTGGGGTTTTTTTCCTAAAAAAAAAATGAAAACATGCTTGTCAAGGAAGGGGGCCCCCCTGTCACCTCTTCCATGTGCCTGGTGGGGCGTGGTGTGCCGCCACATGACTTGACACCAGAAGGGAAGGGTTGTTCAAGATGGGCATGAGATTCAAAGCTTACGCTGCACTCTGACTGGATGCCAAAGCTGACTGGCAGCCAATAAAGATACAGGGAGGTGGAACACAGGGTTTTTAGAGCAGTGAATGATGGGTGATGCTCAGGGGAAAAAATGGTACTGAGGAAACACGACTGTCGATGAAAGCTGAGACAACTCTAACAATATTGTTTTTTTAAAAATCACAGAAGTCCAGGCTTGTAAGGGGTGACCACATTCGAGAACAGCAGAATTGCTGGCATTGCCTTGGCAATACTCGGAAATTTTGAAGGCAGTGCCAGGGAAGAGTGCAGTTTGAGAAGGATGTGACATCACTTCTGGCTGATGCTCTAGGATTTCTCTCTAATCTTTATGGTAAGGATCATAGCTATATTCCTACACTGTCACCATGGCGACCATTTTCTGGCAATTTTTGATCCTGCATCTCAGTGTCTTGAGGACGAGGGACTGGGCATGAGATTGGGGTTTTCCCCACAATAGGTGGGCAGATAGCAAGCTGAGAGAAATCTAACATTTTATGTAAAAAATAATCTAGATTTCATTTCAGTTAGCTCTAGGACATAGCCATATGATTCAGCCCAAAAGAAAAATTAAATGTCTTTATACTTATGGGTGGAGGCCACAAAAACCTGCCCTACATATGCTTGATGTCACAGTTTGCATCATTTCCTTTTTCTGAGGCCATTTTAAGCCAAGCCTACAGAACAAGTCAACTCTTGTACAGCCGATCCTTGTTGGCATTTGGTCATACTCAGGTACTCCATGAGGTAAAAATATCACCATTTTGATTCCACTTCAGTTTTTTTTTCTTTTTGTTCCGTCTCCGTTCATGACCATTGCAGGGTGGCCAGCTTTTCAACCGGCTTCTGTAGCTATCTGTTTAAAAATAAATTTGATCCCCTGCAATTAGCAGGGAGAATGGTCAGGTTCCTGGCCGTCAAGACTGCTCAGCTGATGATTTGGGGCGGGGGGGGGGGGGGTTAAATGAACAAAGGCACTCTGGGCTAATCGCCTTTCACCAGTTGGCAACTCTATGAATTACATATATTTTAAAAAGTGTTAGCAATGTGTCTGTCATATACAGGTGGAGAATTATTATTGACAAATAGAGGAAGCCTTTGAAACACAGTGAAAACAAACCTTCCCCCCGAACCCAGATAAGTGAAAGCAGAAAAGGGAGGATGAAAATAATTGAGGTCGGAGACGTGTTGAGTGAAAGCAGCTCATAGTTTATTGATAGGTCTGAACAAGATTAAGTTTTCTGGACTTGCAGGTCCACTTTTTTATCCCCGTTCTCGACCGCACCCGTGCCAACACCCAACACCTGTGATTCGCTATTTACAGTGTCCCTGCACCCTATTTGTCTGTCCTGGGGTGCAGACTCACTCATTGGTCCCTTTTAGGATCCGGGGGATCTATTGTCTCTGGAAGTGAAGCTTGATGTCTTCTCCTGGTCATGTGTTTGGCCGACTGCGTGTCCACCGTTCAAACATGCTATTTAAAACAGGGACCAGAGAAGGGAGGTGTCAGTTGTTAAATCACTATTTCCTTGGGAGTATGCAACCGTGGCAAGCCTTGCCTGGGATAACAAAACCTTGAGTAGCAGGAGACACAAACAGTAGACAGAGTCTTCGGATGGCAATACAGAAGGGATGCTGGGAGTACTGGCTCTCTTGGTGGGTAATTCCTAAAATGAACTGTTGGTGGCAGCATATCGAAGAAGAAATTACAGAACAACTCTTGAGAGAGTTGAGCAAGCCCAGAAAGTGGTGGATTGATGGGCGGAGACCTGAGACAGTCACTAGGTGCTTAGAAGAAGAAGAAGAAGAGAAGAAGAGATTGGATTTGTACCCCGCCCTTCACTACCCAAGGGAGTCTCAGAGCGGCTTACAAACTCCTTTCCCTTCCCCTCCCCACAACAGTGGGGCTGAGAGAGCTCTGACAGAAACTGCTCTTTTTCAAGAACAGCTGTGCCAGAACTATGGCTTGCCCAAGGTCATCCAGCAGTGCAAGTGGAGGAGTGAGGAATCAAACCCGGTTCTCCCAGATTACAGTCCATGCACTTAACCATTACACCAAACTGGCTCCTTAGCTTAGATGCCTTGGAGGGCCAAATGGACCAAATGGACCAGCATTTGTGGGTCGTGTGGCTGTTTCGTCACATAATATAACAAGTTAAAAGATCTCAGCAGTTAGTAAATGACAAGCAGCACCATCCTAATTTTTTTTTTCCAGGAAGTGAACTCCAATGGAGTAGGCCGCTGAGTAGACCTGCTTAGCATTGCTCCCTTGGATAACCCAAAGGACCCTTTTTTTAAAAAAAACCCCAAACTGTTGAGTTAAGGTGGACAATCCTTTTTCAAATTACGCTGTTGCGATCCCGATTCCTAAACAGGCACTTGGCTAGAATGTCAATTTCTGTAACCACTGAACAAATCTTTTCGTGTAAAGTTTAAAGACGAAGGAATAAAAATACATACAAAACAAAGATTATTATTTACAAGGTCAACCCCCCCCCCCCTAATATTTATTCCCCACTGTTCTTGTGGCAGTGGAGCCTCTGACACTTGTTGGCAGAGCTTCAGTGATAGCACAGAATGTTCAAGAACACTCCAAATATCAAGGGAGCAACAGCTATCAGAATGTTTACCATCCTGTTTCGACAAGGGATGAAAATTATGAGGTTGGCTTGGATTAAAACTTTACACAGGCATGAGGGACAAATGTAGCTTTGTAGGCAGGCACCTGCCTGAGAAGAGGTTCTAGAAACAGGGAAGAAACAGGAGGCTGAAAGCTCTACAGAAGGTAACTGAAGGGAGTGGACAAGAAACAGTAAATGGGAGGAGGAGCATTTGTAAGGAAAAGGACGAAAAATAAAAATCTAGGAATTAAGTAATGAGAGAGGGGGATTTAGGAGAAATATCACAAGTGCATTTTGACCTGTTAACCTTAACTGAGCAAAGGGGAGCAGAGAGTGATTTTCACATATTGATTTGAATCAGTTTACCTCCTCCTGGCTGCAGGCTTTTTTGTCAGTTATAAGACTGACATGCTATACAAAATCAACAGGCACAGCACATATAGAGATTCATTTCTGTTGCTGTTTTAGCCTAAGATGACTTTTTAAAAAATAAAAGTTTGGCTGTGTGTACTTGGCATTATAAATGGACTTGATGTTCTGGGAACTTACAGGTGATCACTTTTGGTCTCCGTATTATTTTAGAACCAGGAGCGAAAATAGCCCCTCGCACCAAGTTGTCTCAAAGGGGTCTTGAAAAATCCGATAAAATGTATGGATTTATTGTGAGTCTCCAGTCAGGTCAGGGGGGTGGATGCTAGACAGGAAATGATTTTGGTTTTCGTGAAAAAGGTTAGATGTTTCAGCCAACCCAAACTGAAGGCAAGCTGACACAAACGTACTAATAATAAGTCCGACGGTGGTAGTATCAATGCTCTATTTGAGTCTGATAAAAGGGCCTCTTTTGAGAGAGCTACAGTTAAGCTGTTTTTCTTTCTGATCCAATTGACTGAAATGGCAGCGGGAAACGGAGCCTGGGAACCCAGTTCATGAACTAAGAAAGAAGAAAAGGTAACCCCCCCCCCTTGCTGATGGATATCATGGCACCGTTGCTTCCAAAAAGGAATAAAAAAAGACGAAAGTCTTACATTTGTTTCTCAGACTAACTGTGACTTTTAGTGACAGCGCGTTAAAATGGCGGAGGTTTGAAGGAGCATATTATCTTGCATCAGATGGAGGCGGCAGGTTCCTGATTTTGCTTAGGGTTGCCGAAGCAATCTCAGGAAATCGCTGGGGAAATCAAACCCCCTGGCATTAATTCTAAAAGTAAGAATCACACATTCCTCCATACAAATGGAATAAAAAACTGAAGATGGAAATGAACAACGGAAGGGATTAGTACTTGACAGTGTGGGAAGCTTTCCACATGCATTTGCCTGGCTGCATTTTTTTTTCCTGGAGAAACAAGAATTCTGAGCAGGTTTGCTGGTTTATCAGGTAAGGAAAGAGGTTGTCTGGAATTCATAAGGGGAGCATTGCACAGCTCCAGAGGATTGCATGCTGCCTGTTTTTTGAGACTCATTCCCAACAAATTTTCCAAAGTCTCAGGTTTGCCCACATTTTAAGTTCATTCTGGGCACAATATGCATATGATGCTGTTAGAGAATATTTGATTCCATTTTATCCTTTATTGGAGCATAACCATTTTGATTTTTACGCTGGTTAATTCAACAGAAAATTATACCATCCAAATTATACTTCTATGGACTTATGTAATAGCTCTCCTTATTTAAGGGGGTAGATATGCTGGTCACAAGCCAGGACTTGATACGCTCTCCCCCAGGGTATTTTTAATTCTTGATATTTATACTCCCCTTTTCTTCCTAGTGGGGACTCAAAGTGAGTTAAAAGATCATTCTCCCCTTCACCATAATATTCTCACAACAACCACCTTGTAATGTGGATTAGGCCAAGAGTGAGGATTCGAACCCTGGCTTTCCCAGATCTTAGCCTAACCACAACGTCACGCTGGCTTTCAGTTCTTGCCTTGTTGAATCTCTCGTCTGGGCTGACAAGGCATGATATAAACAAGCCCTTAACAGTTGCTCTTTTAGCTTCAGGGACTTCAGAAACAGATTCTGAGCAGAACATCTGAAAACAAACCAAGCCAGTTGCCTGGAACGAAGGCTGTGCAGCTGGCGGTGGGTGAGGAGCACATTCTGGTTATGTGAAAGTCCTTTGAGAGAGCAAAATGACTGATTGGGAACACTGGAAAAATGGGGAACACCCCCACACACGCTGCATTCAAGGAACAGCCACAAGCCAAAGAACTAAATGATTCCCAGGTAAACAGATCGACCATCTAGGGCTGCTAAAGCAAGCACCTTCCTCTACCTGCCTCGTCCATCCCTTCTTGGTTCCTCCCCGCTCCTCTGCTTATACCAGAATTGCTGCCCACTAGCCTAACGCAGGAAAAGAACTTTCTGATTTCCTGAGCACAACCCCCCATTGATCAGTGTATAATCACGGAGACCCTTATTGGGTGCGGCTTTGGCTGTTCACAGAACATTGGCCTTTGACTAAACTCCTAAACTGCTGTTTGGGTCAGAACCAAGAATCACAGTGCTATTTTGGGGCAGAAACGCACAGGAACACAGTTCCGGCTGGCTTCTGAGTTGGCCACGCCTACAGCCTCCCCCCCCCCCCCAGGTTCCGCAGGTGCCTCACACGTCACGGGGCGCCTGGGGAAGCCAATCCAATCCAGGGAGGGAAGGCAGTTTAAACTGCCTCCCCCTCCTCGAGTTCCCCAGGTGCCCCGCAGCTGCAGGCGTCTGGGGAAACCAATCCAGAAACTGCCTTCTTTCTCTTGGGAAGGCGATCCTGGGAGGGAGCTGCGCTGTCAGGGGTGTGGCCTAATACATTAATAGATTTTCCTGCTGTTGGGTGTGGCCTATTATGCTAATGAGTTCCTGCTGGGCTTTTTCTACAAAAAGAGGCCCGAAGAATCATATTTACCGATTGCCATTATGTATTCCAGCGCTGACTTGGATGGCCAGGCTAACCGCATCTAGTCACATCTCAGAAACTAAGCAGGGTTGGTCCTGGTTATAACTTGGATGGGAAACCACTGAGGAGGTCCAGGGTTGCTGCACAGCGGTGGGCAACAGCAAAACCACCTCTTTTTGTCTCTGGTCTTAAAACCCTGCGGGGTCGTTGTAAGTTGGCAGTGACTTGACAGCACTCTACGCACACGTATGCCCTGCCTTTCTTGCAAGGTAGAGCTCAAGGTGACATGGCTAGGATTCCTTCTCAGAGATGGACTGCACTAGGGATGGGCACGAACCAGAAAAAAATGCAGTTTGGTTTGCGGTTCTTGATGTGCCTGGTTCACAAACCACGAACCGTCACGAACTTTAGGGGCTAAACGAACTTGTTCAGTTCATGAGTTTTATGATGTGATAGAACAGCTCCCCCCCCCCCCCCCGCGTGCTAAAGACACCAAACTCACAGGAGATCTCAGACTCACTCTCTCTCCACATGCCCTCCGGGTTTGGGTTTATAGGATCCAAGTTATGCCCCCCCAAAGAAGGTACCCCAATTTCCATTGCAGTCGCACACTGTCTCAACATTTTCATTGAGTTATCTACTACGACTCCAAGATCTCTCTCTTGGTCAGTCTCTGCCAGTTCGGACCCCATCAACGTGTATTTATAGTTAGGATTTTTGGCTCCAATGTGCATCACTTTGCGCTTGGCTACATTAAACCTCATTTGCCACATTGATGCCCACTCGCCCATCCTTGACAGATCCCTTTGGAGTGCCTCACAATCCTCCCTGGTTCTCACCATCCTGAACAACTTTGTGTCATCTACAAATTTAGCCACTTCACTGCTTACTCCCAATTCCAAATCATTAATAAACAAGTTAAAAAGCATTGGACCGAGTACTGATCCCTGTGGAACCCCACTGCTTACCTCCCTCCACTGAGAAAATTGCCCATTTATACTCACTCTCTGTTTCCTTTTAATTAGCCAGTTTTTGATCCACAAAAGGACTTGTCCTTTTATCCCATGACTATTGAGCTTACTTAGGAGCCTTTGATGAGGAACTTTATCAAAAGCTTTCTGGAGGTCAAGGTAAACAATATCTATTGGGTCCCCCTTGTCCACATGTTTGTTTACTCCCTCGAAGAACACTAACAGGTTAGTGAGACAAGATCTTCCCTTACAGAATCCATGCTTATTCTTCCTCAGTAGATTTTGTTCATCAATATGCCTACTAATTTTTTCCTTAATAACAGTTTCCACCAACTTATCCGGTATCGACGTCAGACTGACTTGTCTGTAATTTCCCGGATCTCCTCTGCAACCCTTTTTAAAGATAGGAGTGACACTTGCTACCTTCCAGTCCTCAGGAATGGAAGCAGATTTTAAGGAAAGATTACATATTTTTGTTAGGAGATCCACAAGTTCACATTTGAGTTCTTTCAGAACTCTCGGATGTATGCCATCCGGGCCCGGTGATTTATTTGGTTTTAAGTTGTCTATCAGACGTAGGACCTCCTCTCTTGTCACGTCAATCTGACTCAGGTCTTTCAACCCCACTCCCGAAATCAGTGGTTCTGGAGTGGGCAGGCACTTCTCATCTTCCACAGTGAAGACAGAGGCAAAAAATGCATTTAGCTTCTCAGCCATTTCCCTATCATCCTTCACTACACCTTTTACCCCATGGTCATCCAAGGGCCCCACTGCTTCCCTGGCTGGTTTCCTACTTCTAATGTATTTGAAGGAAGTTTTATTGTTGGTCTTTCTGTTTTTTGTGATATGCTCATATTCCCTTTTTGCCTGCCTGATCACAGACTTGCATTTTATTTGCCACAACCTATGTTCCCTTTTATCAGCCTCACTGAGACTGGCTTTCCACCACTTAAAGGAATCCTTCTGACCTTTTACAGCTTCCATTACTTTGTTTGTTAACCATGCAGGCTTTTTTCTATACCTATTTGTGCCTTTCCTAACCTGCAGTATATATGTTTTCTGAGCTTCTAGGATTGTAATTTTAAATAGTCTCCAAGCTTCTCCAGTGGTTTTGACCCTTTCTACTTTTCCTTTCAGTTTTCTCCTCACATATCCCCTCATATCAGAGAAGTTACCCCTTTTAAAGTTAAAAGTGGTTGTGTCAGTCTTTTTGGGCAACTCCCTATTTATACAAATGTTGAACTCAGTAACATTATGGTCACTGTTCCCAAGCGGTGCAATCACTTTAACATCTATCACCAGGTCTTGGGCATTACTTAGGACCAAATCCAGGATCACCTCTTCCCTGGTCAGTTCTGTAACCATCTGTTCCATAGCACAGTCACTGAGAGTGTCTAGAAACTCAATCTCTTTTTGCCAACTTGAACACATATTGACCCAATCAATGTGTGGGTAGTTAAAGTCACCTATTACAACACAGTTATTTCGTCTAGCTGCTATCTTGAATTTATTCATCATTTTATAATCCTCCTCTATCTTTTGATTTGGTGGGCGATAACAAACTCCCAATGTTAAGCTTCCTTTTGGGCCCACTAATTCAACCCACAGCATTTCCAGAAGCGAATCCAATTCTCCTACCCTCTCGATCTTACTGGACTGTATACCCTCTCTGACATAAAGAGCCACCCCACCTCCAACTTTCTCCCCCCATCCTTCCAATATAATTTATAACCAGGAATCACCGTATCCCACTGATTTTCCTCATCCCACCAAGTTTCTGAAATACCCACAATGTCTATGTTTTTCCCCAACACCAAGCATTCCAACTCCCCAATTTTACCTCGGACACTTCTAGCATTAGTATATAAACATCTATAGTTTCCCATACAAAGGAATGCCAGCAAAAGGAGGAGGGACCCTTTTGAAACTGACTAAACGAATTTGAAACTGACAAGACTAGTTTGAAACTGACCCCCCCTTGCTTTGAAGTTTGGTAAACATTTAAATTGAGGGGAGACAGTCTGTTTGGAAATGTATCCATTCATGAACCAGCCCAAACCTCCACAAACAGCTTGAAAGTTCATGGAAAGTTTGTGCTGGCTGACCTGCCATAAACTTCACATTGCGAACCACAAAACAGCCAAAATTCATCTTGAACTTTGGTACATGAGCTGATTTGTGTCCATCCCTAGACTGCACCACAGGCCCATCTAGCTCAGTATCATCTGGTAGCAAGATTTCAGGGTCTCAGGAACCTGTGACTTGAGATAATTTTCTTGGAGATAACAAAGATCCCGATCCACCACTAATCCCTAACCTTACCCCTTTGATTTATGAGAGCTGCTATAATTCTATGACCATTAACAAACACTTATACCTTGTTCATGCATCATATCAACTCTTAGTTTAAGTCTGTAAGTAAAAACTTAGACCATTGGACTATCAGCTCTGATTGGCAGTGGCTCTCCAGGGTCTCTAGTGGAGGTGTTTCACATCACAGGCTACTTGATCCTTGGAGATGCTGGGGACTGAAGCTGGGACTTTCTGCATGCAAAGTTGATACTCTGCCCCCAAACCACAGCCCTTTGCTTTGTTAAGTTTAAGCTAATATTAAGTTAACTTACTAATGTTAAGTTCACTCACAAGTTCAACATTGTATACCACAGAAGGGAATAATATTAAAGCCCAGTTAAAATGCTACAGTGAATCAATGTACATCTTGCATGTTAAGTGTTTACATCTGTTTCTAAGGAAGACAGATTGATGAGGTAACCCCAAAAGGCTGAGAACAAAATCTATATAAAAACACACAGATGTCTTTACTGAATCAGAAGAGCACCCCACCACACACGTCGAAATAATTCTGAAGTGTGCTCTGCAAGCACAGCATATAGGCAGCAAAAATTACACAAAATACTGCGAAGGTCTGGTTCAATATATCACTCATTAATGCAACACCTACAACAAATCATATTCTTTCTCTCTCTCCACATATATATCTACATTTAAAAAGCCACCATACTCAGAAGGGTTATGTGGCTGTGGGGAAAATAGGGGATATAGATTAAATGGGGCCGTTCACACAGCCACATCTGTCAAGCGTTCCCCATGCATACTCTCCCCATCAGAGGATGACTTGGAGGTTGGTTAAAAAGCCACCGCCTCTGAAGTGGTGTTTTTGTTTCCCGCACATTCATCACGCATGGCCAGATGTGTGAACACGAGGGAGTGCGTGCAGAATGAATTTGGCAGTCTGAACTTGCAGATCTGTTCTGCCACTGGAGATATGCTTTTTTAAAAAAAAATTGCCTATGTGCGCATGTGCATGCATGTGCATGAGTGCATGTGTGGGATGTCTCTGTAGGTAGCTAATATGCCCCACTATACTTTCACCTGGTTCAATTAGAAATGGCACCATATCGCTCCAAACTGCCAGTGTGGTCACAGCCTTATACAGTTAAATTTAAATATAACATCAAATCATCACTGTGTCTTATGTTGACAGATCTTAATGGCACACAGAAGAAGAAGAAGAAGAAGAAGAAGAGATTGGATTTATATCCTGCCCTTCACTCACTTGGAGTCTCAGAGTGGCTTACAAACTCCTTTCCCCTCCCCTCCCCACAACAGACACCCTGTGAGGTAGGTGGGGCTGAGAGAGCTCTTTTCCAAGCTGTCCTTGAGAGAGCAGCTGGCACAGAGCTATGGCTTGCCCAAGGTCATCCAGCCAGGTGCAAGTGGAGGAGTGGGGAATCAAACCCGGTTCTCCCAGATTAGAGTCCGCGCACTTAACCACTACACCAAACTGGCTCTCAAGAAATGGAACAACCTTCTCAGTTACGTCAGGAAAAACATCATTCAAAATATATTGGACCTTATTATGATCCGACAATGTGGACATTTTCAAGAATAGGGTCAAGACAAAACAAATATTTGCATTAAAAAGGGCAATAAAAGAGGGTATGCGAGGTTGTTTCACTACATTTTAACTTACACAGGCAAAGTTTAGCAGCATAGGCCTACCTTTTGAAATCTGCCATATAGAACTGCTGATAGCATGATGTTAAATCTGGTCAAAGAGAAGGCCCTGTGCTGTTGGGGATTTTGCAGACAGTAAAGGTAAGGGGGGCTGGTGACCTACATTGAATGTAATCCCTAACCACAAGGGAGCGCAAGTTTACATCACATGCTGAGTTGCACAGATGTTGAATGTAACCTGAAAATTATTTGACGGATGTATATAAAAAAAATCAAGTGTGCATGGCACACAGATCGCATGTGCGATCACTGTAGCTTGTGAACAGATCTTGAATCCTAACCAAAATTATATACTTCTCAGCCTGTTGACTTCATGTGGTCTCAGAAGGGTGTAATTTTATTTAGGATTAAAATGTAAGGTTTACTACTCCAGTAAGGCTACCAACTGTCCTGTGGGCGGGAGGAGGGACGGGACACCATTATAGCCTGCTTTTAATAGCAGTTTGATGTGCAGCAATCAGCTACTCACATTTCACAGCATGGAAATAAATGTCATTTTTTTGGTCACTTGTTTACATACCAAGCTGTGTTGATAGCTTTAGAATGTGGTCGACTTCCTACATTCTTCTCACATTATATTCTGCTCTGTTATTAATGCCAAACTCCATCTCTCTTGATTCCCAAGGCTGATGTGCAAGACACCCATATTTGGGAGTAAGATTTAGTCCTTCGGGGTAAGCATGAGCAAGTATTGGTGGAAAGCGCCACATGGGTGGGATTTTGTTTCGTAGGAAAAATGCCTTCGTGCCAAGAGTACGAAGCCAGTTTTGATACATACTGGGGCCGATTTCGCACTAGCGTTTGCCCCAGGTTTGCCCTCATGCTTGCACCGGAGCTTCTGGTCGATTTCACACCAGTTGCTCCAGGCTCATGTTTTGCTGTGGAGTATCGCCCTGCTGCACCGGAGTTTCCCTGGAGGAAACAAATCCTATTTTTAGAGGATTTTCCTGTTTGCTCCGGGAGAGAACCCAAAATGAAAACACACCCACTCACCCGCCTTTCATCAGGGCCGCCCCATTATGGGAGTTTCTAAATGTTTTGGGAGAAAACCCTTCGTCACGCTATATTGAAAGGGCTGAGGTTCCAATTGGGAAAATACAGAAAATACTCTGGAGGAAACTGGGAGGGGAAATTCCGGAGAGAACGAGAAGCAACTGGCCAGTGCGAAATTGGCCTGGGAGTTTGTGTATATACGGGGCTTATCATCTTGCTGTAGGAAGCAGGGAGAGGATTAGGGTCAGAGTGACAGGTGTGTGGGTAAAATGTCCTCCTGTAAGCTTCCCTTGTACATACTTATGCACACCTGTGCATGCTTGCACACACCCTCCCCAATGTGACAGGTGTCTCTTTCCAGCCCGATCCGGGCTAATGGTTGTGCTTGACTTCCTTCTGTGAAAATGGTGCTTGTTACATTTTTGTCTGTCTTTGAATAATATTGGGATAGATGGATTTTGTTCTGTTGCCTCCTTGAGAAAGCTAAAAAGAAACGGAATTAAAGGCCAACAAGTCCGTCAGAGGTTCCATTAGAATGTCCGTGAAGCATCCACAATTACTGGCTTTGAAAGAAAAAGGGCATAGGACCATTTACTACTGCACTAGGACTTTAATCTTGGAAAAAACACTTATCGGCACTTTCATTCATCATTAGAGTGGACCGTTGATAGCAATAATAATGAATTGTTTACTGTGATTAAGATATGTACTGCTGTAGAGACATATGCACTATAATAAGATAATATTGAGGTTTGGAACTTTCCATTGTTATCAGGGGTCCATTGGAGCGGGAGCACACAGGAACGCAGCTCCGGGAGTGAGAAGCCCAGGGGGCGGGCACATGACCAAGCTCCGCCCCCTCCTCGGCTTCCCTGAGCAGTGCAGAGGTGCAGCGCCCTGGGGAAAGCCCTGCTAGGGTCTTTATTGTTTTTAATGTTTTGTTTTAATATTGATAATTTTATCATTGTTCCTTTTATGACTGTGTGCTGCTTTTCCAGAGACTTGCTCAAGGTGGCATATAAATTTTCTAAATATACCATTTTTTATCTGGGCACATGGCACATAAGTACTGGAGAAATTTCACCAATCCTTCAGCAGCTTCCACCCCATCAGTTTGGTGTAGTGGTCAGGAGTTGGACTCTAATCTGGGAGAACCGGGTTTGATTCCCCACTCCTCCACATGCAGCTGTTGGTGTGACCTCGGGCCAGTCACAAGTTGTCTCAGAGCTGTCCTCTCATGAGCAGTTCTCAAAAGACCTCTCTCAGCCCCACCTACCTCACAGGGTGTCTTATTGTGGGGAGGGGAAGGGAAAGGGATGGGTGGTGCACATGTCCTGAGTATCTCAAGTCTACTTGAAACCTGTTGGTTTCAAGGGAGCAGGAAGAGAATGAAGGTGTGTTCTTTACGCTTAATTTTATTGCACAAAGTATTGGATGGGGAAGGGAATGGAGGAAGAGCAGGTCAGTTTCACTCACCTGTGGAGTGGAGCCTGAGGGGTGGGTGTTGCCTTCTGACACACTTCCAGTATGTTAGGGGGTGTTGCATATGCAAATGAGTTATGCAAATGAGTTATGGTAATGAGCTCCTGCACCTCTTTTTCTACAAAATGACCCCTGATGGCAGGTGCTCATGGGGATCTAATGAAATCAAGAGAGCCACATGTTACTGTACACTTCTCCCAGCTGGAAAGGAGACTTTGGCCTAGAGGTCCCTGCAACATCCAGTGAGACTTCCCCTTTCTGAGGTTCTAGGGGAAGCAGTGTAGCATATGTTTCTTCAAGAATCTCCCCCCTCCAGCAGTCAGGGCCTGGGAGTGGGCCTTCCTGGGGCCCTGGAGCTGCCTAGTAGGGTCCCCAATACTGCCTAGGCAAATGCCATGAGGTTTTAGAGGTGGTTCCTAGGAACGGTAGAGTTTGGAGAAGATGCGATGACACTTCCGGTAAAGACCACAGAGACAAGGGGAAATTCCAGAGTGTCACTGTGGAGGACATTTTCCCTCCTGCTCCTCAACTTCTGTAGGTCTGATATTCTTTTTCAAAGTTAGCATTCTATGAAGTTTGCCATGAAAAAGGCCACTTTCATGTTAACTGTTAAAAAGCGCTATGAGTTCTGTTAAGCCTTGGGTGATTTTTTTTTTTGTGGTTTGAGGGTTAGAAAGTTATGCTGACCAGAGCAGTGTATTTATTTAAGCTGAAATGGGGAGGGAGGGGGTAAATCCAACAGTAAACGATTCTGTGTTTGGTTGGCTGGGAAGAGTTGGCCATTCTTTCTGTTCCATCTTGGTGGCCAATTAGCATGACTTAGCCACATCTCAGCATTCCTCCTTAAAGGTGTATGGGGACATGGGCATGGACACACACACACACACACACACACACAAACACGCACACATGTACGTCCTGGTATGTCCTGCTGAGGCTTAGTTTAAAGCTATAAAGTGGGTGAAGTCTGGTTTCAAAAGCCACCGTGACACTGGAAAAAGAAAGCAAAGAAGGAAAAGAAAGAGAGAGGAAAGGCATCCTTTGACCTGTTAAAGGCTTCCTGTTATCTGCATATTTATTTATGTACTACCCTCTTTGAAGCAGGAGAGAATTACAATAATTTTAGCGTTGGAAATTTACTTTCATAAGAAAGACACTGCTTGTCCAAGGAGATGGGAGAACTATAGTTCCCAGAATCCTCCCTTGTTCTTTTCTAGACCAGGGGCAGGAGAACTACAGTTCCCAGAATTCTCATCCACTCTCTTCTAGACCAGGGGACAGGAGATTTATCGTTCTCAGAATCTCCCTTCTCTCTCTTCTACACTGAGAGCTAAATGGGAAATATAGCCTTTGCATGCCCCTCTAAAGCTGCAGGAGGTGCCTTTAGTCCATAGAGACGCCATCACCCCTAATTGCTGACGTGGTGATCTGAACCACTATACATGAATTGGCAGAAATGGTTATTTCCAAGTCATCAGCTCCCACAAAGAACACTGAACAGGAATATGACACTGATTTCTGTAGGTGGCCATAGGATGATGCTGTAGAATTAGAGATGAGCGGATGGTCTCTGTTCCCCCCCCCTTTTATATTCACTGATATTGTTCTCATCAACCAACCTCTTGTCTTTTATGCACACTACAGTCTTGTTGAGATTTTGCAAATGCGTATCAGGAGCACACTAATGGGAACACATATTACCCTTGATGCTCCCACTATGTATGGTCATTAGAGGTGTGCATGCTGAAAAAATTGATTATAATTTCAGGTCTGGGCTTTGGGGGGGTGATTGCTTACTTTCGGGTAGGGCGGGTCTGATTTGCAATTCAAATCTGCTTGGTTTTTTGGGGTTCTGGAATTTGGGAATGTTATTTTCAGTGCCCTTATTTCCTACGGGGGATGGGGGGGATGGACCAAATGCCACCAAATGCCAAATGCCACCAAAAATGCAGCAGATAGGGTACTGCTTGTCCACTGAAGAACCCCCATGTTTCAAGCAAATGGGGCCAAGGATTGAATTCTGGGAATCCCTGAATAAGCACTCTATTTACCCAACTGAAGGACTCACAAAGAACAAAAAGGCTCTGCCCCCACACGGGAGAAAGCAGAGGAAAACAGCATCTCTCTGCAGCTTGTCTGCAAAGGTGGTTGGCTGAGAGTCCTCTGTGCTCTTCCCTTTCAGGATTCTGATTGGAAGGGGGAAATGCCATTGCCCAGGAAATAAGTGGAATCAAAGAAAAAGAGGGGCACCTGCTGCATTGCTGTTAAGCTCTGAAACTAAATAAAAAGCACAAGATTCTTCGGGGAGGGGTTTTTCTTTATACCAACAACTCTGGATTTGTATTACCATTCTGGAAAATCACTTTACCAACCTGAACTAGCAATATTGTTGGCTTGGCAATTTTGTTATGCACACCCCTAGCGGCCATCCATTTGTCTGAAGAGGGCAATATGCAGATTTTCTGTGGGCATTACAGCTCTGCTCCATGATTACAAGAACCCACTTGGATTTGTATGTGCATGGTATATCCATGTGTGGCTTCCTTCACAACTGGGGTGTGAAGCTGTATGAATGTGGAAAATATCTCAATTTCCCTCTTCACCCAGAACAATGCGTCAAGAAGGTCATGGGTAGTGTGCATTCCTGTTGGTGAGTTCCCAGTACTCATGGTTGTAAATGTCCAAAAGGACTAAAAACAAAAGCAAGATTGATGCAGAGTTTTGGGGACCAAATAGTAATAGGTTTGCCAGGCCAAGCCTGGCAACCAGCAGGAGGGTTGGGGGGTGGGGACATGGTGTGTGTGTAATGTCAGCGACATCTCCAATGTCACTGCATCATTTCCGGGTGCAACCATAGAGTTTCTGGTGATTCCTAGAGCTACCCATGGTCCTCTCCGGGTTGTGCCATATCTGGAACGTGGCCCATTGGTGCAGAGGATGCTGGTAGGTTTTAAAAATATTTTCCTCCCACCACGATTCAGAGTGGCAGCGGGCACTAGAGATGATCGCCGGGAGGCCACGCACCGTAACAAAAGTCGTGGCAGCCCTAAAACAGCAGGGATGAGAAATTCAAAATCATCCCAATATAAAACATTAATTTACCACTTCATAGAATGTGAGGAAGAGGGTGCTCTTCAAGTAGTAGTCCCTCAATAGCACAGACGTTTATGTGACAGAATTTTTTTTTTTTAAAAAAAACATTTTCCTTTTACATAAATGGGTACAATGTCCTACTTCTTTGGAGCCTAGAAGGAAATAATGTTTTATATTTTTAAACCAAACATGTGCCCCACTCCCCCCTCTATAAATACAAATGCAACAAATTTGGCCATGTGTTGCCCTGCCACCCCTTTTTACCTTAACTTGTTTTAAAAGCTTTAATCTTCCATGCATACCACAAAAAACTCCAACAGTTGTCCCCCCCCCTTCCCAGCGATATATTTATCTTCCTTTGCTAATTAACAGAAAAATGACACAGAGAAACCTCAGCTCCCCCCCCTCCCTTTCATCGTAAGAACAGCCATAGAGGCTTCATTTATTGGAGGATTTGAATGAACACCATTCATGGCTATGCGTAGTGTCTATACCAAAAGAGTTTTGTGTGTAGGGCAGCAAGAAGAAGAAGAAGAAGAAGAAACCCACACACAGGGGCATTTGGCCTGTACATTTAGAGTTCACTTTGTCCCCTGATAATGTTGGCATAGTTTTATGGCTTGTGATGAATGAGAAATATATCCATGTTACTGGAAGATACATCTTCATACTGCTAGTGGAACATGTTTTTGGGAGGGGTGACTCTAAGTCATTTTATGTACGTAGAAATACCCAGATGTACAACACAAGATGTTCTGCTCTTTAACACCTGATTCATTTAATCAACAGTGTGCCAAATTAAGATTTTCAAGGGTACTCAGGGCCAATCAGGACATGACGTATGGCTAAAAACTGCTCATGGTTTTTATAGGACAAAAAGCAGATGTTGCTAGGGGATGGATTCGATTTAGGGTCTTGGCACTGGGGTAAAGGATTTTAATCCCCTCCCATGCCATTTTGCCAATCAAAAACATCTCCAAAGAGCTGCTATCTGCACCCTGGGGAAGCATGTACATGTTTTCACAAAGCATGGTAGGCTCTGGGGAGGGGGGAGCAGAGATGGATTAGCCATTAAGGGCACTGGGGAAAGTCATGGTGGGCTGATGGCCTGGGAGGCTGCCCCCTATTGGGCATACTCTGGCTTCAAGTGAGAGATGGCTTCGAGATGCTGCCACTGTGAGCCTGTGGCTCTCACCCCACATGGGGCAGAGATTAGGATGAGCCTGGCCTGATGAGCCTCGCAAAAACCGAGAAAAAAAAAGGGGGGGGGGAACTCAACCCAAAATATGGCTGTGGTCAAGCCAACAACATTTATTTATTTATTTCAATTTGTATCTTGCCCTCCCTGCCGTGGCAGGCTCAGTTATAAGTTATTATAAAAATACAAATATTTATTATGGTGTACACATTAATAAAATATAAAATAGGTTAAAAGAAACGGTCCAAATATCAGACTCTTAAAACTTTCAACACACAGAGCTGGTAGTTTTACATATACAATTGATGGGTATATCTTGAAGAGACACACATCCAGACACGCTGGATATTTGAACCAGAACAATTTGGAGAGTGTGTGCAGTTCCCATGAGAGATTATCCTGTGTAAACTTTTAGCCAACTGCACATCACGTGAGAAAGCAACACCTGGCTCTAAAGAAAATCTTTTTTCATATATTTATTTCTGGATGTGTGTTGTCTTACAATCGTAATATTGACCACTACCCTAAGGGGCCAAAATGCGTATGGTCTACTGGTCAGAAGATATACCCATCAATTGTTTATGTAAAACTATCAGCCCTGTGTGTCAAAAGTTTTAAGAGTCTGATACCTGGACCATTTCTTTTAACCTAGTTTATCTTTTATTAATGTGTACACCATAATAAATATTTGTATTTGTATAATAGCTTATTTTGTTAGCTTGACCCTGGATGAACTTCAGTTAGCAAAGGGAACTCCAGGTCCAGTTTCTCTTTCTCCCTTCCTGCTTCCTTTTGGGGTGCGGTGCTGGGAAGATGATGGGGTAATCTGGGGGTGGACCCCTTTTTCTGGGCTGTTTCTTTTCTTCCAGTCTGCCTTTGCGGGGCAGACACTTGACTGGCACCGGAAAAATGGCACGGGGGAAGGAATTGGTAAGCCGCTTCCTTCCATGACTCCATGAACCCCACCCTACGGTGTCCCCCATAGTTGCTTGTGTTGTCAAGTAGCAACTGACTCATGGTGACTCTAGGAACTATGGGGTTTTCAAGGAAAGAGGTGTGTCATGATCCAGGGCTTTATTTCTTCCATGGAACCAGCTGACACAGCCTCAGAACTTTGTGTGTGTGTGTATGTGTGTGGGGGGTTAATATCACCTGGGTCCCTCCCCCCTCACTTCTAGACTATCTTTGGAGATCCTTCTCTCTGGAACCTGCTCGACCGTATAGAGCAGGGGTGGCCAAACTGCGGCTCGGGAGCTGCATGTGGCTCTTTCACACATATTGTGTGGCTCCCAGCAGGGCGGCTGGGGAAGCGAAGGGAGGCATAGGGCGTGATCATACGCACCCATTTGCGACACAAGAAGGACGATTCCCCGCCGGCTCAAAGTGGTGTGATCACACAAGCACATCTGGGAAGCATCCTGCAACCGGTGTCAAAGTGTCGCAAACCACTTTGAGCCGGTGGGGAATCGACTTATTTAGTTACCAGTGAAAAGGCAGTCTCAAATGGTTTGCGACGGCCCAGAACTGACCTTTCCTGGTGTGATCGCGCCAGCGCAAACAAGTGGCATTGAGGAGCGGGCTTTTTGTTTCCCCCCCCCTCCCGGTATGCGCATCATCGGATGATCTTAAGGGTGGACAGGTAAGTCATCGATCCCTTGTAAAGGCAGATAAGCGCACTGAAAATGGCCAAACCCCCCCCCCCCCAAATCGCCCGCGGCTGCGTGTGATCACGCAGCAGCGGTTCGCCCTCACAGATCCATGGACCTGTGTGATCCTGCAAAAGCGGCGCAAATTGTGCCGGCACAAATTTGAGTCACTTCCCGTCCGGCTTATCTTTCTCGTGTGGACTGGGCCATAGTTTTTCTCCCTCCCTCCTGTTTATTTGCTTCCTTTGTTTCTCTCTTTCCCTTTCTTTCCACCTCTTTCAGTCTTTCTTTCCACCTCTCTCTCACTCTCTCTCTCTCTTAGACAAATCAGTATCATTAGCCAACAAATAAATATCATTGGACAAATCAATATCACATTCAATGTCTGTTTTTACCCTGTTTGTTTTTATTTCCGGCACTCATTTAATGTCAATAAAAAAAGAAAATTTGCATATTTTAAAATAAAAACATGCATGCAATATTTGTTCATGTTTTGTGGCTCTCAGACATCTGACATTTATTCTACGTAGCTCTTAACGCTGAGCAAGTTTGGCCACCCCTGGCATAGAGTTTTGGGCTCTTCCTCCCTGGCAAGTCAATCTGCTTCCTTTTAAACCTCTTGCCTCCAGCCCAGCCTCCCCCTCCTGGCCTGTTTCTCCTCACTGAAGGGAGGCCAACGAGCTGGCCGGGCTCCTAATTCCAACACCTGTTCCCAGCTCCTCCTCCCACCTTGGCATTGGGCAGGGTGGGTGGACGATTTGCCCCTACCACCCTTCCCAGCCCCGATGCCTCGGGACCACCACTGTGATTGTGGTGCTTCACGACCCTTCTTATTTCCAACCAGTAGATTCTCCTGTCGCCCTCTGCTCCCAAACTGACCCCTTCTGCCAGCGGTGTCTGCTTCTTGCTCTCCATGGCTTCGTGACGGTTGCGTGTTTCGGCTTGGCCCTTGATGCCTCCCCCTCCTTCTGACTCCATGCCCTGGGTGGAGAGTTGAGCTGCCTCTTTGGGCCCTGTGGCCTCAGTGAGTCCCTGGGGCAAGGTCAGGGGAGCTGGAACCGCGACAACCTCCAGACAAGGTGGTTTTCCAGTGCCTGCCTCCACATAGCAATCTCCATCTTTTTTGGTCTCCCATCCAAACACAACCCAAAACTGACCCTGCTTAGCTTCTGAGATTTGATGGGACTGGGCTAAGCCAGGCTATCAGACTGCGACAGCTGCTTGTAGCTCCTTCAGAAACCACAAGAGATCCTAACGACAGCTTCCTTGCATCTATTTATTGTTACGCTCACCCCACTTTTCCAAGTGGTGAGAAGTTCCAGAAGTTCACGCTTATTCTCATTGGCTGCCTTGGACAGAGAAAGAACTGGGATCCCACATCATATCCCAGAGAGAAATCTTCCCTGCCCCTGTGCTTCAGCACTCTCTGTGTAAAACAGTATTTCTTTTTGTCCGTCCTAAACCTACTGCCCATCAGTTTCATTGAATGCCCCCAAGTTCTAGTCTTTTGGGAGAGGGAGAATTCATTTTGGATCTGTACTATAGTGCATTTAAAACCCATTCTGGCTGAGCACCAACTCAAAAGTTCTCCTGGGACCAAGGACACACTCCCGTACCTGAAGCAGCATTTCACCCCCATCAAATTAGGCTTTTAAAACTGTGACCTTCGGCCGGTCACATACACTTAGCCTCACTTTCCTTACAGGGTTGTTGTGAGTATAAAGCAGAGGAGAGGAGCTGCTTTGGATCCCCATTGGGGAGAGAGATGGTACATAAATGAAGTAAAGAAAATAGACACAATGGGGGGGGGGGGTAACTGAAGCTCCTAAGACTACTTAGTGAGTGTGCCAGTGGAAACAATTGAACTGGCGAGCCCTGGGGTCACAGCTTCACTATAGGGCTGCCAGGTTCCCCCCAGGCCAGTGGTGGGGGATAGGGGTAGAGTTGCCAGATGTAGGCTAAGAAACTCCTGGAGGTTTGGAGACAGAGCCTGGGAAGGACAGGGACCTCAGTGGGGTGCAATGCCACAGAGCCCACCCTCCAAAGCATCCATTTTCTTCAGGGGAACTGGTCTCTGTAGTCAGGAGATAGCCTGTAATTCTGGGGGATCCCCAGGTCCCACCTGGAGGTTGGCATCCCTGTTCACTACTATGCTACACACACACACACACACACACACACCCCTTTCTGTGTGAAACCCTTGGGAATTCCACAGGCTAACAAGGCCGTTTCCAAGTCGGCACAAACAATCGCTCTCTTCTTGCCTAGCGGCTCCTTTGCAATACAATCGAGTGCTTCGATTTGCTCGCAGGAAACCATAGAGAAGCGACTCCCGCAGTTTAGCCTCTTCCTCCGAGCTCTGCAGCCTCTTCCTTTCCGCCCCTGACTGTTGTAAACTCCGGTTACCCTCCCACTAGACCACCGGTAATAAGAAAAAGCACAAACATACACACATAAGAAAAGGGCTGTTCCCCCCCGTGCGGGCATCTGACATTTCATAGGTCTGCGCTGTTATTTGTGCAAACCCATCCAACCTCATCCTGTCCTGGGTCCCTATGGGTCTCTGAGGCAGAAAAGACCTTTTGGCCCAGCGTGCTGGAGACCATTCACTTACTGTGGCAGACCCCAGGCCAGATTAAAGCTGGTGATTGGCAGACAAGCCTCCTTCTCCCTGCTTGCTTGATTTGACTGCCTTCACTGTTCAGGGCTCGAATTCCCTGCATTCCAGGCTGTTGCTGGCCGCTTTTTTTAAAAACTACTTTCCCCACTTCCTAGTCCAGCAATGAAGCTGTTGTGGCCAAATCGAGGCGATGGGAAGGGCTAGGGGACCTTCCCTTGTCAATATCCATCCTTCCACACTTCCATTCAATCTCCTCCCCGCCCCTCACACACCCTGTAATACACACGTGTTATAGGTTGGCTTCTTGCCTGTTTTGAGGAGTGGCCCGTTAATACCTCCGGGCCGAAGCCAGAGCCTGCCAGTCCACCCTCCGCTTCCATCAGAGCAACCATGACAGTGATTATTTCAGGCGTCCTGTTCTTAGTGCTGCTCCTGTGTCAGGAGAAGGGAGTGACTGGGGTCCTTCCTCAGCTAAGAGGTAAGCATGGGGTGGGTGCCTTCCATGACAACTTCTAACCCTTCCTTGAGGTCAGCAGGCTGAAGGTATTGAGGCTAGGGATGCCAGCCTCCAGGTGGGACCTGGGGATCCCCTGGAATTACAGCTACAGACGACAGAGATGAGTTCCCCCTGGAGAAAATGGATGCTTTGGAGGGTGGACTCTTAGGCATCGTATCCAAGTGAGGTCCCTCTCTCTGTGCTCCATCTCCAAACTTCCAGGGAGGAATCCTCAACCTCATGGGTTTAGCAACCCTAATGGGGGCATAGAGGGAATGAAAGCTCAGAAAGGTTTAAGGGTTATTGGAGGGGGGGGAATCCCTATTAAAAGATGATGTAATTTGTGCGGCCTTTGCTTCTGCTTTCTTCGGTCCTTTAGAACAGCTGTGGTGTTCTGAGGTAACTTTCCCCCACCTCTTACAAGCACAGCAGTCTGCTCTCATGTCCTGCTTGATTCAGCATCCTCTGCGGAGATTCTTGGCTCTCGATTAGTCCCTTTCCAAGTCTGGGTTTGGAGTCAGTCAGGTGCCGGAGCAGAATAACATCGCTGTCGAAATGAGTCATCCGTTTTGGCTAAAAACTATTTACTCTTAAAAAAAGAAGAAAAAAGCTGAGCGCTTAGCTTGCAGTTCCCCCCTAGCTGGGGAATAATCCTGTTAAAGAGGTTAGCATCTGTCTTAGCTTAAAGATGATAAGTTTACTCGAGCTGTATGCAAGAATTGCCTAGATAGATTTTCCACTGGTCAGCCAGATCCTATCCCATTCAGATTTGGTAGGGCTGCCTTCTATGTAAATACACATAGGATCAGGCTGTTAATGAAGTCCAAGGAAGTGAGAACAGATAGAATTCCACCTCTCACCTTCTTGAAGTCCATTGGCAGTTCTGGCTGCCACCCTAAGGACACTTTCCTCGCAGAATAGCATGGGACTTACTTTTGAGTAGACCTGCTTGGAATCTCTCTCACAGCCTCTGATTCGGCAGCCGGCTGGTATGAACCAGCTCCCAATGCAGTGGCCATTTTGTCCCCCAAAGTTGGTAGCTATAACTGTCTATTTTCTGAGGAGACATCTACAGCCAAAGATGGCATCTTATGGGAGACTGAGAAGAAAAATGGGCACTTGCAGAAGAGTGGGCACTTGCAGTAAGCATAGGAAGGAAATGAACCAGGAAGGCAATAGACTGCGTTTCGTAGAACAGCTAATAATTTGTGGAACTGACTGCAGCAGGAGGCTCGTGAGCTTTTTAAAAGAGTGTAGCAGTCTAAACAACAGAGAGGCAGAGTGGTGTAATGGTTACAGTGTCAGTCTAGGAGTGGGGAGAGCCAAGTTTGAATCCTTGCTCTGCCATGGTAGCCTGCTGGGTGACCATGGACCAGCCATACACTCTCAGCCCCACCTACCTCACAGGATTGTTGTGGGGATAAAATGGAGATAGGGAGAATGTTGTAAGCCGCTGTGGGCCCCTACGGGGGAGAAAAATGAGGAATAAATGAAGTTAATGAATGAATAAAATCTGGGAAAGCATGAGTACTGTTGCTGATTTGTTCATTATTTATTCATCGTGCTGATTTGTTCATTAGACCGACTGAGAGCCAGTTTAGTGTAGTGGTTAGGTGCGCGGACTCTAATCTGGGAGAACCGCGCTTGATTCCCCACTCCTCCACTTGCAGCTGCTGGATGACCTTAGTTCCGGCACAGCTGTTCTTGAAAAAGAGCAGTTTCTTTCAGAGCTCTCTCAGCCCCACCAACCTCACAGGGTGTCTGTTGTGGGGAGGGGAAGGGAAAGGAGTTTGTAAGCCGCTCTGAGACTCCTTCAGGTAATGAAGAAAAGAGCAGTTTCTTTCAGAGCTCTCTCAGCCCCACCAACCTCACAGGGTGTCTGTTCTGGGGAGGGGAAGGGAAAGGAGTTTGTAAGCTGCTTTGAGACTCCTTCAGGTAATGAAGGGCGAGGTATAAATCTAATCTAATCTCTTCTTCTTCTTCTTCTTCTTCCTGAGCTCAGAAAACTACTGTTCTGCTCTTGAATACCAGCAGCATGGAACACTTTTGTTTAGCATTTTATATAAGCTAGATGACTGTGTGAGTGACATTTCTTACTGGTGTGTAACCTGCTACATCAGGTCCATCATCAGGCTCATGCGTAAGACAATCTCGATCCCACCGCCTGCAGCCTGGGATTTTTCCTCCTGGTTGGTCATGCTTGTCACTCTGTACCATTTTGTTTCTTGTGCTCTTGTTCCTATAGAACTTCTATGGAGATAAATAGCTCTCCACCCATATTTGGGGCTGGGTGCCTGTGTCTCCTCCGATGCTAGACGCACAGTACACTGAACGTAAAAATTACTTGTGCTGCAGTCCGTAGGCTCCTGTTCTATTCATTGCTATCATCCTAGAATTCCTCTCTGATAATGGTCCAACATTATTATATCTGGTATATGTTTCCAGGACAGACTGGAATAGATTGTCCCTCTGCCAGGTACGCAGGGTACTTTGCGTGCTTACTGGTGAGGCCGTTTCCAAATTACTCATCTATGGGGCAGCTAAATCCACTTATTAGACATTCATTTCAAAGGAAGTAAATCTGCTTTTTAGATACCAAATTCTCAAAATATTATTGGGCAAATGGCATCCTTTGTGCAGTCAGTGGTGCTACTATAACTTATAGTGGCGTCTGTTTGGATGAATGTCATGAGTGCCTATTGGATAGTGACCATGCCATCATTGACAATGAACTGCTAACAGTAGTTCCATGCCTCTACCACACGGTGACCCTCAAACCTGCACTCAGTATGAAAAAGGGACTCTAAAGCCCTGTACTGGATGTTCCAGGCTAGCTGGATCGTGTCAGATCTTGGAAGCTAACCAGGATTGACCCTGGTTAGTATTTGGATGGGAGACCACCATAAGTGGGCTGTGATTTGGTGGCACTACATACCCACATGATGGGAGGTTTGCAATTTTAGTTGGGTGAGGGCGGGAATTGAACCTGACACGAAGCTTCTTCTGATTTTTGTCTTGAGATCAGCCAGTTTCAGTTCCTGTGCTACTCTTCCCTGTTCACATACTGGATGCCCCTTTCTTGTGCGCTGGTGCCTGTATCATAAGACCAAAGAGATAGAGTGGAGCCCCAGCGCTGGGCATTTTCAAAGTTTGCATGAGGGATGCACATTTTTTAAAGCCGGGTGTTCAGTTTACTGTGGTGGAGGAAAGTGCCATCAAGTCACAGCTGACTTTTGGTGGCCCTGTAGGGTTTTCAAGGCAAGAGATGAACAGAGATGGTTTGCCATTGCCTGCCTCTGTGTAGCAACACCGGGTTTCCTTAGAGGTCACTCTTCCAAGTATAAATCAGAGCTGATCCTGCTTAGCTTCTGAAATATAATGAGATCAGGCTAGCCTGGGCTGTCCAGGTCAGAGCAAAGTTTATGTTACTTCTACAAATATTTCCTTTAACCGATTGTAAGTAACTTTGCATTTTGGACAAGGCAGACTTTACACTTCCTTGGTGCTGGGCAACATTCAGCTTAAACCTAGCTGCTGTACAGGAAGGGGTGGGGGGATGTTTGTGGGGTTCAGCATCTGCTGGCACAGATCTCTGCAGAAAACACATAAGGTGCCCAATAAACAAAGTACTAAAAATGTTCTTTTTGCTGATCTCATTTGCTTAAAAAGAAAAAAAAAAGAACTTCTTTAGTTAATTAAGGGGGAGGGGAAGAATGAATAGAGCATGCATGTTAACCTTTAAACACTCCCTCCCCCAAGATCAATGTAAAACTATGTAAGCTCAGTCTGTATGCTCCATAAAGGAGGGACAGCCTTTACAGTTTGTTCCCCCCCTTAAATAAAGAAATATTGTTCATCAGCATTTTTTTTTTTAAAATCCCTCAGTTGCCAGTGTCTAAAAGAGAAGAAGTGTCGTTTGCCATTTGGCTCCATTACTGAGAACATTTTGTAAGATTTTAGGTGCAGCAAAAATGTGGCACTGTGATTTCCAAGAGACGGCTGCTTTAACTTTGTGCACAGGAAAGCAAAGCAATCTCTTGGCACTCTGCTCTGCGGAGCCACGGCTGCTTTTAGTAGGGATCTCGTACAAAGGGGATTTTTCTTGTCACGCTCCAGTGGAAGTGAGAGCAGATCTGACCTCTTTCTTTTTATTGTAAGATCCGACCAAGCGGCACGGATCATCTACTTCCAGTGTACCCTCATGTCTTTCTGACAGATAGAGTGGTTCCTTAGTGGAACAGGTTTCCTTGGGAGGTGGTGGGCTCTCCTTCTTTTGAGGTTTTTAAGCAGAGGCTTTTGGATGGCCATCTGACCGCAATGCTGATTCTGTGAACTTAGGCAGATCACGAGAGGGAGGGCAGAAAGGGATGAACCAGTTCTTGACTCTCATGGCCTCTTTTATGTGCTATATGTTGATTTATACAGAATTAACAGAAACAAATTCCTCCTTTAGTGTTACTAAAGGGAAAGGAATATTTTTCCTGCCATCTCATATGTCAGGATACAGCAAGAAATATAATGAAGGCGAGGGCCAGCCTCTGTCAGAGCTTCAGCTTTACACAGAGAAGGTCCCAGATTCAATCCGTGGCGTCTCCAGTTGAAAGCATCAGGTAGTAGGTGATGTGAAAGAGCTCGGCCTGAGGGCCTGGAGAGCTGCTGCCAGTCAGGGTAGACAATATTGACTTTGATGGACTGATGGTTTGACTCAGTGTAAGGCAGCTTCATGGGTTCAATGTTCACCAACTCCAGGACTGGTGAATTTTAGTGACTAAGGACTGTCTTTATGTACTTATTTTGCTTTTAAATATACCTTATGATCTGAATGAACGCACAGATTAAACTGGATAATTGAGCTTTTGGGGGGGTCTTGTTCGTTTTGTGGCTCAAATAATTGGGTTAAGGACTCTGAAAATTGGGCAGGAAAGGAACATAAATCTACCTCTTGCAGATTTTGGAAAGTTGGCAAACCAGTAGCTGTTGCTCGTTCTCTTTCTTCATACAGGTGCCCAGTGCCGGACAAAACCCACAGATCTGGTTTTCATTATCGACAGTTCCCGGAGTGTGCGCCCCAGTGAATTTGAGCAAGTCAAGGTCTTCTTGTCCCAGGTCATAGAGCCACTCGATGTCGGACAAAACACTACTCGGGTCGGTGTTGTTAATTATGCCAGCGCAGTCAAGAATGAGTTTTCCCTCAAGACTCACCGTACCAAAGCTTCCTTGCTGCAAGCCGTACGGAGGATTGAGCCCCTTTCCACGGGGACCATGACAGGCCTGGCTATCCAGTTTGCCATCAACAGAGCATTCAGTGAGGTAGAAGGTGCAAGAGTGAGATCACCAGGGGTTAACAAGGTATGAAAATTCCATGAGCAACCTTCATTCTCCCCTCCTTCCCTTTGCTTTATGGCCACTGCAAAATATAAGCTTCATGTACTGATCAGAAATACAAAATTCTCCCTCCCCTACTTCTTCCATAATGCTGGAACTTGAAGACACCTGATGAAATTGATTTGTGGTAGATTCTGCACAAAAGAAAGCTTTTCATCACACAACACATTTATAAAATTCACCATCATAGGATGTGGTAGGGATGACCACTGAGCATTCATTAACTTTGACCTGGTATACACATGACATGGAATGAGGTGGTATATGAAGCTGTCTTCTACTGAACCAGACCTTTGGTTTAGCAAGGTCAATGTTATCTACTCTGTGACTGACAGCAATACCTCAGGATGTCAGGTGGAGGCCTTTCATCACTTCACCTTCTTCCTGGTTTTTTTAACCTGCAACTTTTTGCATGCAAAGCAGATGGTCTTTTGCTGAGCCACTCTGAGTGGTAATGCATGGCAGAATGTTGATGTACAGAATGGGTGTACAACTTCTGGTAGGGTGAGGAATTACATTTTCCAAAGTTCACCTACACTAGTAACTTTCTGTCAGTAGAAAACTAGTCCAGCATGTGAAAGGCTAGTCTAGAACCTTTTGCCCCTAGAATCGTTCTCCCATTCTACTGTATGTGTAGACCAGAGCATCAATAACTTTAATGGAGGTGAGTGTTAAACTAATTAATAGAGGATAGATAAATTAGCAGCTATTCGGACGTAATAGCTAAATTGAACTTCCATGTTCTGAGGCAGTTTACCCATGAATATCAGTTGCTGGGGGCTATAGCAACTGCTTTCATGCCTGCCTGGTAGACTTCTGAAAAGAGAGAGGGAGAAGGAAAAGATCAAAAAGTGGAGTATATGAGAGTCTCCAGGAATTCGTGAAGCTCTTCCACAAGGACGATCAAGTCCCTGATAGCATGGATTGTGACATATCCAGAAGCACAGTATGATTTCAGTGCTGCCTGTGCAGGAAGTTGCCCAAGAATGTAAGGAATCAAAATTATATTGTGCATTCATGAGAAGGAAAGAGATGTGACTAGTAGAATTTTTTGTACTTCTCCCCTCTATTAAAAATAGTAAGAGTTTCTGGATCAGGCACTGACCAAAGTTAAACTTTTCAACAGCATTTCTGATTCCCAGTGGTACATCATAGAATTTTCCCTCTGCAGAGGAGTGGTCCTGTGTAAGAGCCAATTAATAAATGTCAAGGAAACCAGCAGGACAATATGCTTTGCTAAGCAATTGTAATTTGAAAAACATAATAAGGCAGATAAATTGTTAGTTCATTACAAAGCTCAAAAACAAACATATCAAGTTATTCCAGAATTTTATTCCCATCCATTACAAAAGCATTAACTAATGTCCTGCAATAAAAATCTATAAAAATCTGATAATCCAAATGCGAATGAAATTAAATATTTGTTTTAAAGAACTTTGTAATGGATCAATACATATATCATGTTCACAATCGGTTTTATAAAATGGAGATATTTTGTTGCTAGCATAAGGTAAGCAATTTCTATTATCAAAAAACTGTACATAGAAGAATCTATTTTATTGTTTATTGATGTTGAAAAGGCTTTTGACAGGATTGAATGGGAACATTTTAAAACTTTATAGCATTTCAACATACATACCACATTTTTTAAATATTGTGAGATTGTAATATTATAAATAATATAAAAACTATACATTGATGCATGAAGATCAGAGTGAATTGTATACTATAGAACTAGTTTTAATTTAATTTAATTAACTTATATGTCTTGGTAATTGCAAAGCTCTAAAGTAATTAAAAGAGAATATTTGTTATATGCTAACCCATTACTTGAAGTGGTCATAAACATATTAGGATTATTGAGGAAGTGTCTGGTCTAAGTCTCCAGATCTCTCTTACTTTAGCCATTGCAGTAATTTCTTTATAGTTTAGATTTTAAGATTATGACAATATGGACTGGTTTCATAAACAACCACTATACCAGATTCTTGGATATAATATCTACTGTGAGTAGATTGGGGGGAAAAAGCAGATTATAGACATGTGTCCAGTGGTAAAGAGCTTTTGAAGACAAGTATTAGTAGAAATTAGGGGTATGCACCTGGAAACATCCTGTTATAACGTCAGATCCAGGCTGGTTGGGTGGGTGGATTTCTACCATGATTGCTTATTTCTGGGTAGGGCATTACTGGTTTGGGATTCAAATCTATGTGGTTTCAGAATTGAATCTGAGGCAGCTGTTTATAAAGATAACAGCACCAAATTTGCACAGTACATACTTGTCTCTCAAATCTAAAGGCTCCCCCAAGTTTCAAGTAAATTGGACCAAGAAGATTAGTTTTACACACCTCAAAGTAGATGCCTCTCAGCACAGGCTCAGTTCTCTCCACTGATTCTTAAAATAGTAGCCAAGCAGCAGCTGAGCACAGCATTTTCCTACTCTTATATTGTCAAGAATGGAATGACAGCCTACAGAATGGAATAATGATCCCTGGAAGTAGAATGACAGTCTCCGGCCCCAGATAAAATGCTCTGGGTTTGAAATGGCAGCCCCTGGCACTAGATCAGTGCTCTGGAGGCTGTCATTCCAGTCTCAGAACATGCTATTCTACTGTGGGGGCTGTCATGGCAGGCGCAGGGCAGGTCTCTCTAAATCTGTTCCACATTTTTGATGCTTGTGTTTATGATAATGTATTTCCATGGAGCCATTCAAAGCCAAATGGCATTTGTAGCTTCCATTATATCTAATGGTCCTTCAGGCATCTCCCATCATTCCCAGTGGGCGTTCTTGTCATTAAGTTTTAGTACATCCTGCCCCAACTCTGTATTTATGTTGCCGTAGAAGAACAGAATGGATCCTCCCCTTACAAAGGAGGGAGGGAAACAGAACTGCAACTTCCTGTGGCTTGCCTTCAAAAGTTGTTGGTGAAAGTGCTCAGTGCTCCTCCTTTGTAAAGGTCCAATTGGAAGGGAGAAATACCATTGCTTGATAAATCAGTAGAATCAAGGAAGAACATGAGTACATGCTGTAGTCCACTAACACCCGAAGTTGAAAACATGGATTTCTTCAGCTAAGGTAGTGTCATTTAATTAAGACTCCCTGATTCCTAATACAATTCCAAAACATCATGGAAATGAGCTGAAACACAGTTTCTGTGTATATTTTTGGCTTGGGTACACAGGGCTCTGAGCAATGTACAACAGGAGTTAAAAACAGCAAACATAACATTATTAAAATTAATAAGAAAATGTTCCTTACATTCTTAAAATAATCTCCAGATGGCGTCACTAATTTGATCTTAAGCTTGTTCTGGACTGTGTTTCTGCCTTGTTGGCAGGGTAAGGAGGAGGCAGAAATGAAAAAAGATGGAAGGAAAGGGGAGGGCGCCATTAAGTTCTGCAGGGCCCTGGTGATTTTTTAGTAGAGAAGTTCCATCAGGTAGGGGCCAGGACCAAAATAGCCCTGGCTCTGGTTGAGGGCAGCTGGATATCTTTGGGGCCATTGATCACCAGTAGATGGTTCTCAGTGGAGTGTAACATTCTCTCAGGGGCATATCAGACATGGTCTACCACTAAATCACAGCCCTGCCTCACAATATGGTCTTATATCAAGTCAGTTTATTGGTCCATTTCACTCAGAATACCTGTTTGGACCAAAAGGGCGTTTAGACTTGGAAGGGTGTAACTCTGCTAAGGATTGCACTGAGAGACAGGGCTAAAATTGAATAGAAGAAAGGTGTGAAATTATGTATAGCTCCTCACCAACCCATCCCCTCTCCCTCCCTAATAAAAGCCAAACCAGCATGGAGCTGGTTTATAAATAATGCTGGTATTATGCCTTCATCATGTCTCTGACTGTGGCCACCCCTTAATCTAATGTGATCGGGTCATTTTTTTGACACTAATGGGATAAAATTGGATTTTGGTTTTAGAGCATATATATTCGACGTTCTGCGTATTGCCATATTGATCTTGGGTAATTCCACATTCTTCTTGTTCATTCCCTTCTCCATGTAGCTTTGACTTTTGGAGCCCAAGAGTGATGAGCTGGCAGGTTTTTGATGAAACAGAGGACAGGTTGGAGTAGATTCTTTATTTCGAACGTCACAAATATACTCAACTGTCTCTTTTCAGGTCGTTGAAGTGGACTGCTGAACATGCAGGCCAAAGATTTCCAGACAGATTCTTTCTTTCTTTTTTGTTTGCCCTAAGAAAAGATATAGAAATAAAGATACTGCTCTACCTCAGAAGGTTTGCTAAAAGTTACTTTGTGGACTGTGCAGGCCTTTGTTCTCGAGTAAAAATACGGATGCACATTGCAGCTGGCACCCTGTCACTTCAAAAACAAGTTGAGTTTACGTTTCACTGTGATATGGCACAGTACTTTCAAATGGCGTTTCCATGGGGAACATATAGACTGACTGCTAGTCCCCATGGAGGACATACATACTTCAGAACGTGCAGTTTGGTCCACAGAGGAGTCAATCTGCTGCCCCATAGGATTGTGTCTGTGTGCTCTAATGGAATCAGCCTAGGTAAGAGTTACCCACAGGGGTCATTTCGAGCAGGAGCTTGGGGGAGCTCAGCTCCGGGAGTTGGTTCCAGCCCCCCCCCCCCAGCGGGGGAATGCCTGCTTGTGTCACGGCTGCAGCAAAATGACCCCGTCCCCTGGAAAGGTCCTTGTTCCTCTGACCAGCCTTCTGAAGGCTTCAGCCACCACTGGAGCTATCCTCCCAGAATAGTGGTATTTCTGAGGCTTGGATTAGTAGCTGTCCCCTTTCTGCCAGCTCTCTCTCTCTCTTGCCTTCTGACATACTTCCAGTGATGTCAAGTGGTTTAGCATATGCAAATAAGTTATGCTAATGAGCTCCTGCACCACTTTTTCTACAAAATAACCCCTGGTTACCCCTGTGACATCACCACTTCGAGAAGGGGAACATGCCACAGGCACTTCTCTTCATTTCCATGAGTATTTATGAAAGAAAGAAGCAGGTCTTGAAACAAAGGGTGTAAAGCTTATTGAACTTCTTTTGCTAAATCATAGTCCTAGCATGCCTGCCTGCCCCTAACAGTCATGTCCCACTGCTGCTTGGATCAGCAGCAGGAAACTTTCTTTTTTAAAAAATGGCTGTTGAGTTTCTAGGGAAAACTTTAATGTGATGTCAGTCCTCTCTAGGAATCACCAGAAATTCTATGGTTTTGCCATAGGCTTTCTGGCAATTCCTAGAGAGGTAAGACATCACTTCTAGGTTTTCCTGAAAGTGATGTTGCCAGTACCTCCCTCCATGTCCCCACCTCCCAGTCTCCTGCTGGCTGTCAGTGGCAACCCTAAATCCTAGTAACTGGGATCTGTTTAATGACAGATTCATAGAACTGCATGTGGCATGTAATTCCTCCCCAAGGTAGCACAATTGATCAGTAAGAGAAGTGAATTGGATTTTTGTCCTTTCCAAATCCTAAATAATTTCATTGCCAGTCCCCTTTCCCCAGCTGCTGAATAATTCATGCTCTCCTATCAGAATTTCTCAGGATTCTTTTGCACTTTAATTATGGAGACGAGCTTCTTAAGGAAATGCTAGTGAGCATGAATATTTTGCTGCCAATTTTATTGCATCATGGGAATTCAAGTTAATACTTTTAAGAGCAGGGCAGGCCCATAGCCACGAGGGGGCTGACAAGGACAATGCCCCATCCTGAATATGCCCTGCCCCCTAACCAAACAGCGACAGCCTTTTTTGGTTGTAGTTGTGAAGAAATGCCTTTTTCTCCTGTGAGGTTGGCAAGCAGCAAAGTGTCCCATTCTGTGCATTTAAACAGTCCCCCCCCCCCCGCTTTGAGGCAGAGAACAGGCAGGAAGGAGTGGGAAATCAGCCCACCTTCTTACAAATGCTAATTGATCTAGCAGGACAGACAAAAGGGATGGTCAAACACCCCCTTCTCCCTTCTCCAAGCAGGGAACAACAGATATTTGGAGGTGTCAAATGCTAGAGAGGTGGCTTTTCAGCTGCCGACAGCCCCTGGAACTGGGTCCTTGCCGCTGGTTCCGTTAGGGTCCCCAATGCCACCATGCTGGTGCCATGGCAGGCCCTGTCAAATGGCCAGCTCCGTGCTTGTCCTGGGGTTGCCGCCACAGGCAGTAGCCTCCAGGCGGCTCCTACAGGCCCCACCATGTTCCTCACTGCCCCTGAACCCAGGCTGCATGAGTGTTGTGTGGGTGGGGTGATTGGCTGCTGCGGGACTCTACCACGGGCACAGTCTGATACACAAAATCATAGAATCTTGGGTTGCGGCCACACACGTTTGATATAGTGGTGGGGGGAAGAGAGGCTATTTCCTCTGGCGGAAGTTGATCCGCAGTTACGTGATCACAGTCTTTTGGAGCTGCGGGCACAGCCCGCCACTACGTGATCAGATGCAACCATGGGTGAGTTGGGGGTGGCGATTTTGTTGTTTGTCTCTGATGCGCTTAAACGAGGGATCGATGATTCGCACCTCAGCCGTGAGGGCTCCCTATGGAATGTGCAATGATGCGCATACTGAGACCCTCTAATTTTAAGGAAAAATGGAATCAGTTTATGGAATTCATCTCAGCGACAGATATTCAGCCGCAAAAAATACTTATCTAGCCCTATTGCAACATTAAGTTAAATACTAATAAGCCCACAAAACACAATACATAATACACAATATACAAAACTCACACACTTTTCGTCATCAAACAGAGGACCTCTAACCCCTATCTCTCACTCATAGTTCTTACATTTTATAAACCTCACATTTGATCCTTGATAAAGTAAAATAGAAATAGTATGGAACAAAGTTGTTACATTATGATTGTTGCACTGTTGAGAAAAATGTTAAAGCATACTTGTAAGATGTTAAAACTATTTCTTTTTATGTGTAGCTCAACAAACTTCAATAAAAAATATTTGATTAAAAAAAAAGAAGGGCAAAAAACAATGGCACGGAGTTGGGATGGCCTGATCAGACCATCCTGACACCCTGAGAGTGCGCTGGAGCAATCAGACGTGGGAAAGTCTGTCTGTGGCCCATAGCAACCCGTTTGCTACTGGACTTTCTGAGGTGTCTTTTAAATCTGCTTGTGTGGCGGAGCAAAATGGGTTGCCGATGGCTTCGGGGCACTTCCCAGCTGTTGTTGTGTGATCACGCACATTAAATCTGCCTGGCATTCGCACCTATGTTGGGGCTAATTGTGCGTGTGATCGCAACCACAGAGTTGGAAGGAACCTCCTGGGCCATCTAGTCCAACTTCCTATACAGTGTAGGAAATCCACAAATACCTCCCCCTCCACACCCACAGTGACTGCTATTCCACGCCTAGAAGATGACAAAGAATCTCCAGAATCCCTGGCCAAACTGGCCTGGAGATACCACCAAGCAGGCCAAGGAGAGTAACCACTGATCAGCAAATGATAGTGTGTGCAGGGGGAGGGGCACAATGTAGTTAAGGAGGCTGGGCAGAAGCAAAAACCCAGCATGGAACCCTCCCCTCCTGTGTCCACTTTGGGCCTTAATACCCTGGCCGAAAAGGTGTCCCAACTTCCAACTGGATGAAGAGTTCTGGAGAACGTGGAATCTTGTGCAATCTGTTATCTTGTTTGGTGTTTATAAAAATATTGAAATATGGCTGGGGGGCGGGGTGAATTTTGCTAGGGCATGGCTACCCATGTTTAAAAACCATGCGAAGTCCGGGTTCTGGGTGATTGGGTCTGCACCGACCTGCTCTTGTGTTGCAGAGGGTTGGAGGGTTCTGAGCCCGGACAATCTGCTCCTTGAATGAAACATTTGCACCCCTAACAAAAAAATTCTAGCTAAGGGCCTGGAGCAGGGGCAACTGAGGTACCTCTTTCTAAAGCAAATAATCTTTCATGTAACTGAATAGGGGAGTCAAGCAAGTGGCTAGAGAGAGAAGGAAATGAGGGTCTGTGTGCGAGAGGAATCATGCAAAATTATGTTTCGCTGTGGTTTCTTTCTTTTCCTCTTTTACCAGTTCTCATCTGCCCTCGATAAATATAATTGAATCTTAAATCTGAGTGTTAATAAGGAATGAAGTGAATAAGGTGGTTATTTTTTTTCTGGCAAAGCCTTTTACCTGTATGAGAAACAATAATGCTTTATAGGAATGGTTCATAGGTTTTTTCATGATCCAGTAATGGTTCATGAGTATGTCTAATGCTACTGAGAACTTCTGCCTATTTTGTCCAAACAGTTGGCATTACACATTGTTGTTCCAGTGTTTTGCCTCAAGTACAGATGCAAAATTCCTTTCAAATTTCATTTGAGGCCAAATTTGGTAGTAATTCTATTTTCATCAATTACATGAAACCAATCTTGATTTTAGAAACCTACTTGCATTTGGACTAGTCTAAGTCTTTACAACAGAAACCAGGTATGAAATGCTGGACATATGCTAGAGCTTGCCCAAATAGCTTGCACTAGGATATTAGGAAATCAACTTTCCCCCTGGTTCCAGATTTCAACACCTAGAAATTAACTTCCGTCTTCTATCTCTGTCAGAATATGCGGGCTTGCTGGCCATGCTCACCTATATAGCAGAAAGAGAAGCTATAGCCTCTGTACTTCTACCACAACTCACAATCTGTCCCACCTGTCTGCCAGCATGTGCAAACAAAACCTTGCTTCTGTCCCCTGCAGGTCAAGCAGTGGTGGTGGTGGTGAAGCCATAGTTCCTCCTCTTTTCATCTAGTCTCCAAAACAAAACTTGTGGCCTATTCTGCAGGGAAGGGGAATGAAAGTGAAGATGTAGCTTCTACCTCTATGTTTCCCAGCTTGCCTTATCTTGTTTCTAGCAGGTACAGGTGAAACTTCCCCTAACTTGCTTAACATAAACACAGTTCAGATAGTAGCATGAGGACCCATGCTTAGATAGAATCAAAGAGTCCTCTCCAGGATACTGAGATTGTGGAATGATGGGTGGAAACAAAAATTGTCATTTGGATGAGGTGGGAACCATGCTGGTTAGACAATGTCCTCATCAAGCACATAGACATTGGGAGGGGCTGCGGCTCAGCGGTAGAGTATCTGCTTTGCACACAGAAGGCTCCTGGTTCAATCCCTGGCATCTCCAGTTAAAAGTACCAGGCATTAGGTGATGTGAAAGACCTCTGCAGGAGACCCCAGAGAGCCACTGCCAGTCTGAGTTGACAATACTGACCTTGATGGGCTGAGGGTCAGATTCAGTAAAAAGCAGCTTCATGTATACTCTTTCCTTGCTGCCCTCCGGTATGTGTCTCACAACAAGGGAAAATGGAACCAGACAAGGTGGTGCTGAAATTCTCAGATCAGCAGACTGTAGATCACTCTTGAATGTCTCAAGGAATTTAGGAACATTTGCTCTGTTTCCAAATGGGGTGTGGTCCAGGTTGGATCACGACAGGTAATGTTCTGAATGTACATTAAGAAAAAACACACACCCTTAAATAATAAATTCAAGGAAAGCCATTCCTTTTGATAGTTCTGTTACCAAACTTGTTAAATAAATGGCTCTCTCTTCTGGCAAAATGAAAGCATTGCAGTGGAAGAGATTTCAGCGGTTTTCCAGAGCAACTATTGACCACAGAAGTAAAACCCAACAGCCACTGCGTTTCTCCTATTAAATATGCTGTTGGGGTGGTGAAATTTGCATCTGAGAAGATATGGGGAGTTAAAGGAAGAAGCTGTGGCTCAGTGGCACAGCTCATGCTTTGTATGCAAAAGATCTCAAGTTCAACACTTGCCTTCTCTGCTTAATGGATGTCAGTCCTGGAAAAAGGCTTTCTCTGCCTCTCAGAGTAGAGAGTACTGAGCTTGCTGAACCAGTGGTCGGATTCAGTATAAGACAGTTCTGTCAGCTTGAATACCCGTGAAATTCAATTCTTGGAGCCATTATTCAGCAGTGGGTTGGGCAGGGGAAATTCAAAATGGACATTTTTATGACTGACCGCTGAGATGTAAGCCGGTGCAAATCTACAGCGAAACTAATGAAGCTTAAGCTTCAGGGCCCCTAACCCAGGAGGGGCCCTGAAGCAACTTTTTTTTAAATGAGTGAGTTTTTCAACAAAATCGATGGAATTTTTAAAATTATAAAATTAAAATAAGGCTGTTTTAGTGACAGAATCATAAGCCAGTGGGTTGAAGTACTTAATACTGATCTTGGAATATGCTCTAATACTCGTTTCACATGGCCTCAAAAATGTCCCTGTGATCGGTCAAATTTCAAAATTTTCTTGGGGGCTTGCAGCACCCGAACCCCCAGCTGTATGGGCTTGCTGAACTCGCCAGAATCTATTCATAGCCTACATTTGGGCAGCTGGATCCTCCACCCCACCACCCCATTCTCCACCATTTGGGCCTCGAGGTTAAGAACATAAGAACATAAGAGAAGCCAATGTTGGATCAGGCCAGTGGCCCATCCAGTCCAACACTCTGTCACACAGTGGCCAAAAACACCAGGTGCCACCAGGAGGTCCACCAATGGGGCCAGGACACTAGAAGCCCTCCCACTGTTGCCCCCACACCAAGCACCAAGAATACAGAGCATCACTTGCCCCAGACTGAGAGTTCCTATTTATACCTTGTGGCTAATAGCCACTGATGGACCTCTGCGCCTTATGTTTATCTAATCCCTCTTGAAGCTGTCCATGCTTGTAGCTGCCGCCACCTCCTGTGGCAGTGAATTCCATGTGTCGATCACTCTTTGGGTGAAGAAGTACTTCAACCCAAAAGCTTGAGAAGCAGCCCCTAGACCAGTTCAAGCTTCAGGGTCCCGAAAATGTAGGTCCACCACTGGATATAAGAGTGATGGTATGCAAGTTCAGGGACCAGTCCTTGAGACTTCTAGGGCAATCCCCACACCACTTGCCAAGAGACAAGAAAAAGTTGTGATCTGCCCCTTGGCAGGTATGTACGTTTGTGAACTTAAAGTTCAACTCCAGTTTGGCCCTCATGACCCATTTCCCAAACTCAAGCGGAGGAAAATAGTGATGGAAAAGCCATAATTCAGGACAGATGTCTACATTTCAAATCAGAAGCCTGGCTTGGAGCTACTTTTTTCAAGGAGGCCAGGAAAATGCAGGACACATCACAACACAGTATTTGAAGGAAGGCCCTTTGAACAGAGAATTTTATCAGAGAATCCCCCCCCCCCATTGATTTTTTCCATTTGATAAAGGAAGAATGGTGAATTTGACACAAGGAGTGAAATAAGTTCTTTGGCATGGATGAATTGTTTGGCACCCATTCCTCGGTTCCTTTACAAGTTTGCTTGTAACTTGGTATCTGTCCTGAATGCTGTAAAACTGGAATGGAATTTAGTACCCACATTTGTGACAAACACTTGCTTTGGCTGCCCCAGAACACACAGTCCCAATCTCAGATGTTAACTTACTACTAGGGTTGCCAACTCTGAGTAGGGAAATTCCTGGAGATTTGGGGGTGGAGCCTGGGGAGGTTGGGGTTTGGAGAGGGGAAGTGTGAGGCTTCTGATAAAATCAATAAGCCAGACCTTTGATGAAGCAAAGAGTTCTTTTATTCTTAATGATGGTTCAGGTGTCCAATGTTTGTTAGAGATACTTGGTTACAGACAGCACGGATTAATATACTCCCCACCTTCAGGTACAAGCAGGCAGAGGGCCAATCAGGATGAATACATAAAAGACACACGAAAATCTCTAAACCGTTTGTTCTCACAGAAAAGGCGCAAAGCACTAAAAATTCCCCCCATGCCCCATAGTGACCTCTTAATTGCAATTCGCAGGCCAGACACCTGGTTAGAATAACAGTTCAACAGTTCCCCAAGGTTACACAAGCAGATAAAACATTCCAGTCTCCGGAGAGAGAAAAGGGAGGTGACGAGACGAGATAGCCAGACTGTTTATGTGACGTGGTGGAATGCGGCAAGCCACCCTCCTGGGAAAAAAGACACATTAAGCAAGACATGCAATAAAACTCAAGGCAACTCGTAAATTACTGATAGGCATCCCAGATACCCCCCAATAATGGCAGAGACTGAAACTATAAGGCCACGGAGTCCACCCTCCAAAGCAGCCATTTCCTCAAAAGGAAATGATCTCCGTGGTCCCAAGATCAGTGGTAATTCCAGAAGCTCTCCAAAGTTCCGCCTGGAGGTTGGCAACCTCATTTACTTAGTACTCACCCATCTCTCAGTACCATATATCAGCAAATAGAGATCTTCAGGGACCACCTACCCGCTGCTGGCACTAATTTAGTTTTTTTTTAAATTATTGGCAGTCCTAATTGTGATTTTAAATTGTGGTCTTGTATGTATTTTTGTAACTGTTCTATTTACATTGTAAACCGCCTTGACTTCCACCAGGTCGAAAGGTGGCTAATAAATGTTTTAAATAAATAAATAAATACCAACCTGGTAAGCTTGAATTCTACATATGTGGGAAGGATGGAAGCAAAACTCATTCAGCTTCTGTGTCAGGAGCTGGGGTTAGTATTGAGAACAGATCCCAGGGCTGACCCCTGGGAAGCCTTAGAATGCATGAAAATGAAATTATGCCTGGGGCACCATTATAGGCTGAGCTAGGAGGGTCCCCCCCCCAACAGAAATCTGTGTGTATTGTGGCTTGTATTTTAGAACCGGCAGAGATAATAAAGATTAATTCAGAAACTGACGCACATGCCATCTTCTTGAGATCTTTTCCCCTTGCGTGGACCAATAGGGAAAGTCAGATGTGTCAACATCTATGAAGTGTGGTACACGTGAGATTATGTGGTGTAGTGGTTAAGAAGAGCGGCAGACTCTAATCTGGAGAACTGGGTTTGATTCCCCACTCCTCCACATGAGGCCAGCTGGGTGATCCTGGGTCAGTGACAGCTCTCTCAGCCCCACCTACCTCACAGGGCGTCTGTTGTGGGGAGAGGAAGGGAAGATGATTGTAAGCTACTCTGGGACTCTGAGTGAAGGGCGGAATATAAACCCAATCCCCTCCTCCTCCTCCGTGTGCACAAACCCTGGAATACACCTTAAGTTGCTGTCTGCAGTAGGAGCCCCCTGATGTTTGAGAATTGCTTTTGTTTGGCTGCCTAGGTTTGGTGTAATATTTGTGCACATATGTTTAAACTTCCTATCAAGTCAGAGGTAATATGAAACATCAGCAGACTTCTTGAACTGCAGTAATCGGATCATGAGGGAGGATAGGGGATATCACATGCAAAACCATCTTCCCTGCTCGTCTGGAGCAGGGATGCTGCGAATTTTGTTGCAAATATGTTCAGCTCTCAAGCTTACCATGTTCAGAGGTGGCGAATGGTGGTCGTATGTGAGCTGATTACTAGTCTGTTTGGCTCCCAGTAAACTATCACAAAGAATCAGTTGGCATTGGGTTTCTCCAAAACTGAGCGTGTGAAAAGATGCTCTTGATTCAAATTGATTGGCTGCCATCAGGGTAATTAGGAACTCCTTTGATGAACACCAAAAGATAGAATTTTATTGAAACAGTTACTGATGACTGATTGATATGAATTTTTTGCGCTATGTAACGTGGGACAAAGGATGGGTTGTAGTAGAACCCGAGAAGGCTGTGAGCAGGCTGTACAAAAATGTCCAAGCACAAAAGGCTAATTGCACTGTATATGTTTACAACTGGAGGACAGGATGACAGCCAGACCACTGGGTATTCGAGCATCCCTATTCAGCAGTTGATATTTCACACTGAAAAAGAATGATGGCTATACTGACTTATTTGTTGAATTCTGGGAAAGGCACTCAAGGTACTTTACAATTTGAAGTATTAAAAGCCGAAACACACACACATATTTGTAAAGCAGAAACTCACTCCGGCCGTTAGTCTGCTCTTCAGGAGCTGATAGCTGGACTTTCTGCCTTCCCAGGTTCTTTGGGAGGTGGTGGGCTCTCCTCCTGTGGAGTTTTTTAAGCAGAGGCTAGATGGTCATCTGACAGCAATGCTGAGTCTGTGAACTTAGGCAGATCATGAGAGGGAGGGCAGGAAGGGTTGCCTCAGTGCTTAGTTTTCGTGGTTCTTTCTTACACACCCAGGGAAATGCAGATTGCCACTTCGGGATCAGGAAGCAATTTTTCTCCAGACCAATTCTGTGCCATCTTCAGGGCATGGAGTCACTGGGGCCGATTTCGCACTGGCCAGTTGCCTCTCGTTCTCTCTGGAATTTCCCCTCCCAGTTTCCTCTGGAGTATTTTCTTCATTTTCCCACTTGGAACCTCAGCCCTTTCAATATAGCGTGATGAAGGGTTTTCTCCAAAAAAAATTAGAAACTTCCACAATGGGGCCGCCCTGATGAAAGGCAGGTGAGTGGGCGTGTTTTCATTTTGGGTTCTCCCCGGAGCAAACAGGAAAATCCTCTAAAAAACAGGATTTGTTTGCTTCAGGGAAACTCTGGTGCAGCAGGGCGATACTCCAGAGCAAAATGTGAGCCCGGAGCAACTGGTGTGAAATTGACCAGAAGCTCCGGTGCAAGCATGAGGGCAAACCTGGGGCAAACGCTAGTGCGAAATCAGCCTGGGAGTGTGTGTGTGTGTGTATGGAGGTATTTGTGAATTTCATGCATTGTGCAGGGGTTTGGACCAATGTTCCCTCTAAGCTGTGGAGTCTTCTGAGCAAAAATTCTACTTTGTTAGCTACGGGCATTAAAGTTGCGAGCGAGCGATTTGGCTGCTGCAGAAATTAATTTACTCTGGAGCCATCCTTCCTGAGCAAAGACAAAAATGTGTGAGCCGGAGGCTTAAAAACTGTGAGCTAGCTCACACTAACTCAGCTTAGAGGGAACTCTGGTTTGGACCAGATGACCCTGGAGGTCCCTTCCAACTCTATGATTCTATGACTAACCAGACTAACCAGGCTTAGCTTCTTAGATCTGGTGAGATTGGGCTAGCCTGGGCCATCCAGGTCAAGGGACTGAAGTCCTTATGGCCTGTCAAATGACTGGCCCATCTAACTGAATCTGGGACATTCTATATACAAATCATGTGCTCTCCTATTGGGTTTAGAGAGATACCTATACAATCCATTGATTGTTACCTATCTTCCTCAGGTAGCTATTATAGTAACAGACGGGCGTCCACAGGATGGTGTGAAGGATGTAGCGGCCAGAGCAAGAGCTCTTGGGATCGAAATTTTTGCCATTGGTGTGGGCCGTGTGGACATGCACACCTTGCGGCAGATTGCCAGCGAGCCCCTGGATGAACATGTAGACTATGTGGAGAGCTACAGCGTCATTGAGAAGCTGACCAAGAAGTTTCAAGAAGCCTTCTGTGGTAAGTCCTCCAGATGTTTCCAAGGGGAATAAAAGATGGAATCAAGAGGGAGAGAGATCTCAGTGCAGGATGCGTGAAACACAGAACCAAAGGATATGCATGTAGGAACAGAAGGAAGCGTGAAGCATGGAGGGAATCCACGTAGGGCTGAGATGGGATTTCATGACAACATATTTCCAATGTGAAATGTCCTCCAGAAGAACCATAGAGTCATATACCTGTTTTACAGGGTCCCCAAATATGGAGTCAGGAAGCAATGGTTTCTCATGAAATGCGCCATTTTAGCTCATCCCTAAATTCACATAGTTAATAATTTTGAAATATATGACTTGGTTTGCTTAATGTCACAGGCACAAATCACTTCCCTGAAAAGTTTAGATGATACTCATTTTTATCATTGGCTAATTATTTCTTCTAATGAAGATATAAGTTTTTTTTGCCTTGAATAGTACAGATATTGGCTAAAAAAAAAGTTCTGAGCGTACTTCAGCACAAAAAACATGAATAATAGAAAGTTCTCAAAATATAAAAAGGTAAAGGTTTCCCTTGCTGAAAGCTAGTTGAATCTAGGAGGCAGTGCTCATCTCTTGTTTCCAAGGAAAAGAGCCAGTGCTGTCTGAAGACATTTCCATGGTCATGTCGCGGGCATGACTAAACGCCGAGGCGCATGGAACACTGTTACCTTCCCACTGAAGCAGTACCTATTTATCTACTTGCAGTTTCTTGCTTTGAACTTCTAGGTTGGCAGGAGCTGGGGCTCTCAAAATATACCATCTACCTTGTTTTTCTCAACAAGGCCCAGCTTCCCCCCACTTGGTGCACAGAGATCAAATTAATATTCCTGGAAAAACCCCCCCCCCCTTTTCTCTTAATTCCATCAGCGTGAATTTTGATTTTGAACGGTTGCTGAATTCAGTGAGAGTCTATAAGGTGCAGTGGTTAGACGGTCTACTTGGATTTGGGGCACCCAGGTCTGAACCCCTACTCGACCATGGAAGCTCCCTGGGTGATCAAATACTGTCAGCCTGACCACCCTCACAGGGTTGTTGTTGTGAAGGTGAAACGGTGGAGAGGGGAACAGTGTAAGCCACTTTGGGTCCCCGAAGGAGACAAAGATAACGTGTAAATGAAGTAAATAAAAATAAATAAAATAATATTTAGCACTGGATAACGTTATATAGCTGCCCAGCATCCCTCTCTGATCATAAGGGATGCAATACTCGTATTATATCTGGTACTCACCTCCACTTCCATAGCCCATCCCATTATTTGTTCATTAAAAACTTTTCTTTCCTATCCTCCTGAACCAGCATCCCTCCCCCTAATAGTAAACCGGCTAGCCCTTGTATGGATAATGGACATGGTACGACAAAGCCCACAGACAAAGCAAAACAACCCAAAGTGAAGGAGCAACAACACCCCCCCCCACAAAAAAATCCTAATGAGAAGACTCAAAATGCCCCAGAAAGGATGGGATGTTGAGAGCAAGATGAGCATCAAGTACAGGGACAAAGAGGGAGGAGATAGATTAGCCTGCTTGGTCCCTGGAGGATTGATGGGAGGGGTTGATATAGTTCCTTCCTTCATGAGACATCAGCTTGCCATTAAAAGTACAAAGGACACTGTTGGGAATCACCCCCACGTTGCTAAGAATGCATGGTCAGGACACATACTACAATATAGCCACCTTACTAAAGGTTTGGGTCTCGTCAATGCCTGGATGGAAACACCCCTGAGAATGGGGGGTGCGGGACTTACCCAAAGAACATCCAGTGATACCGTGATGTCTCTTCCAACTGCCTAACCAGAAATGATATCACCATGCTGCAGGATGCGCTAGATGTTTGGGTGGAATCCTAGAGCACCCTGTGATGTGGAGGTGTCACTTGTGGTCGCTCAGCCAAAAGCGACATTACAGTATTGTGGGATGCTGTTTCTTGTCACCCTATCAAGAGGTGAGGGGACCAAGGTTGAAGGAAGGAGGCTGCCTGCCACAACAGGCCATCTGGCTATCCTACCCAGGACACTGTTGCCGATTTCACACTAGCGTTTGCCCCAGGTTTGCCCTCATGCTTGCACTGGAGCTTCTGGTCGATTTCACAACAGTTGCGCCGGGCTCACAATTTGCTCTGGAGTATTGCCCTGCTGCACCGGAGTTTCCCTGGAGCAAACAAATCCTGTTTTTAGAGGATTTTCCTGTTTGCTCCGGGGGAGAACCCAAAATGAAAACACGCCCACTCGCCCGCCTTTTGTCAGGGCCGCCCCATTGTGGGAGTTTCTAATTTTTTTTGGAGAAAACCCTTCATCACGCTATATCGAAAGGGCTGAGGTTCCAAGTGGGGAAATGAAGAAAATACTCTGGAGGAAACTGGGAGGGGAAATTCCGGAGAGAACGAGAAGCAACTGGCCAGTGCGAAATCGGCCTGTATGTTCATGACCACATGACCATGGAAACATCTTTGGACAGCACTTTGGACTTCGGCTTGGAAACTGAGATGAGCACCGCATCCCTAGAGTCGGATTTGACTGGCTTTCAAGCAAGGGAAACCTTGGCCTTTACTAATAGATGGAATAAATAACCAACCTAAGCTGTAAAGGCCATCCTAATAAGGACTGCTTTCAGCATACATCAGAAAGACAGGGAAAAATTGGGCCACACAGATTGCCTTGGGAGGGAATCCCAGAGCGGCAGAACGGAATCCCCAAAGTCCCTCATTACCCCTGTGCTTCCGAGGGTGGGGGGCACAGTGAGACCAGAGGTATAGACAACAGGTATTGAGCTCTGTTGTCCGGGCATACGGCAGGGGGGTGAGTCTTCGCTGGCGTCGCTGACAAAGGCCTGACTGATTGCACATATCAACGGGCCTTTTAAAGTCACACAAGATTTAACCCAATTAACAACATCCAGGTTTACGTAAAGGAACACAGGGGCCTCTTTGTTCTGTTCGGCTCAGGAGCTCTGTTTACATTAGGGGAAGTGAGAAGAGAGTCAGAATAAGGTGACATTTCACACTTCAGACTCTGGAGCAAAAAAAGCATTAGAGACAACAAGGATATTGAATGCTCTTCCCTTTTTTAAAAAGAAGCCTTGCTATTTTTTTTTTACTGAAAAGCAGCCTCAGTAGGGTTGCCAGCCCCCCTGCCCCGCCCCAGCTACTGTTGGGGGAAGGGTTTTTTGGGTTTTTTTGCCAGATCCAGGTTGGGAAACCCCTGGAGACTTGGGGATGAAACCTGAGGAGGATAGGGCTGCCAAGTCAGCCCGGGGGGGCGGGGGATCCCCCGCTACAGGGGTTCCCGATCCACCGGCCAGCATTCGGCCGGCGGGGGAAACCCCACCCGCGAGGTCGTCCAGCCTGGACGACTTTCCCCCAGGTAATGACGTCACCCGGAAGTGACGCCATCACGTTGGGGGCGTTGCCAGGGCGACGCTCTGGCAATCGCCCCAAAACTCTATGACGCCCTGGCAAAGCCCCCAACGTGCTGGCGTCACTTCCAGTGACATTGTCCGGCGTGCAAGCTCCCGGCCAGGAAAGGACTCCCCCCCGCCGGTAAGTTTGCCAGACTTGGCAACCCTAGAGGAGGACAAGGACCTCAGTACAGCACAATGCCAAAGAGTCTACCTTCTAAAGCATCCATTTTCTCCAGGGAGAACTGATCTCTGTAGTTTGGAGATGAGCTGTAATTCCGGGCAAGGGTGTAGACTTTCCAATTTCCAGGGGCTGGGGGGGGGCTGGGCCAGACACGTTACAGGCCATTGTCTCTGGGGGAGGCTCAGCACATCCTGGAAAAGTTTTTTGGGGGGGGCTCCAGCTCCCCAAAAGTTGACACCTATGAAATTTCCTGGGGATCCCCAGGTCCAACCTGGAGGCTGGCATCCCTAAACCTCAGAGACTGCAAATCAAGAGCAGAAGACCAGGAGGAGAGGCCCAGCTCCACCCTTTCTCTTCTTGTCATTTGTTTGCTCAAAAACTCCCCCCAGACTTTCATCTGGACAGGAGGAAACGGTGCACAACGGTTTTGAGCTGGGGGGGGGGATGGTGGAAGGGGAAAGGACAACATAACTTCCCCTCCTGCCCTTAATTCCCTGAGGAATCTTCTGCCTGAGCAAAGCTATAACCTCCCTGCAAAGCTACAAATGGATCCTATGTCTGTATGACGAAACCCTGATTTGTTTTTTTTTGTATGTCCAGGACACTAATGCGTTTTCACTTTGCATGTCATTTGTTTTGTAGCTGTATCAGACTTGTGTGCCACGGGGGACCACGATTGTCAGCAGATCTGTGTCAGCACGGGTGCCTCATACACATGCGCGTGTAAAGAGGGTTTCACACTTAACACCGATGGCAAAACCTGCAGTGGTAAATAATTCCGTCGTAGGCTTGGCTGGCCTAGCCAATGTGTCTTCTAAATCCTGTAAATTCTTGCATAGTTCAAAAATGCCAGAATCTACCGTTCAGGAAGGGTGGCCATCTTCCTGGTTTTTAACTTGTATCTCACCCCCCCCCCACCTCCATCCTCATCACATTACTTTAATCCTCCTTCCTTTTCCTGCTCCCTTTTTCTTGGTCCCATTTCATCTGATTAGAGATGGATTTATGCACACGTTAAGTCAACTATGTAGCAGCCTGAATAGTTCAGACTAGGCAGAGTTTGTTAGAACCTGGGATCTAAGCATGACTATGGTTTGTACTTGGAAAGAGGACCACCGCTCTGGAGGCAATGGCAAAGCCACCTTTGCTCATCTCTTGCCTTAAAAACTACATGGGTGGTCACCATAAGTCAATGGTAACATGAAAGGACTCAGTTATTATTATTCATTAAGTAAGCTACACTTCAAGGCCTCGGATTCTGAGTGGCATCTAAATAAAACAAGTTACTCACCATTACTGAATTACCCTCCCTCCTTTTTTGGTAATGTTGTGGGGGCTCTTATATAGATATAGATAGAACAGGATCTTTTGAAGTCCATTTCTCTGGGTGGAAAGGTTGTTTTAGCACGAAATACATGGAGCATTTTCATTAACCATCATTGTGCAGTTATTACTTGCACAGAAAGTTGCCTTCTACTGCATCAGAAGACTGGCCCATCTAGAGGAAGTGGGACAGGCTTTTCAATGTCTTCCTCAGTGCCTGCAATCTGAGCCCTGGTCTATACAGAAAGAGGCGCTAGAACCTTGAGGAGATAGATTGGGCTGTACCACTTCAGACTGCGGGGAATGGACTCCAACTGTGAATGTTCCTCCGTGTAGACAGCTCCAGGTAAACAGAAAACTAACAGAGCAAGGAGAAAGCTTCAACCCCCTCTCTTTGCTTGCTGTGGGTTTTTTTTTAAATTTCAGGGAGCTTTTGACATAGAGGATCATCTCAAAAATGGTATGGTCCACCTGCAGTCTGAAGTGGTACATTCCACTCTGCCCATCTCATCCTGCTGCGTGTGTAGAAGAAGGCTGAGATTGTTTAGTTGGAGAGACGGAACTTGAGTCTTCTTACCTGCAACACACAGAGCCTTTATAACTGAGCCATAGCCCCTACCTCTCATCTGATGATGGACCTGATTGGTATTATCTACTTTGTACAAAGTATTATCTACTTTGATTGGCAGAGACTCTCCAATGTCTCGGGCAGAGTAGCATCTTCTACCTTTAGCTGGAGATGGCAAGGATTGGAGCTAGCACCTCTGCATGTCAAGTGTAGGCTGTACCTCTGAGCTATAATCTCTCCAAAGCTGCCTCGTTGGTTTGCACTGGCAATATAAGTTGATAGTCCATGGTGTGCAAGTCATTTTCGGTTGCAGTTTGACAAAAGATCTCTGGGATTCTTGAAGTCATGCTGCCCTAGTTCCCTTGAGAACTCAGCCGCTCAGAGGGACCCTTGTTCACACACAACATACTTCTGCATTCTGCACTCGGACCGGCGTCAGATGTTCCGTGTGCAAAGCATGTGCCCTGAGCCACAGCCCCTTCTGACTTATTTTGTTTGCTCTTGCTTGACACGACAACCGCAGCTTTCCCTTGCATGTTGCTTCCTGCCCATCCAAGTGGGATGACCCCAAAGAGTCAGTGCTTGCGGCTGGCACACTCTGGAATTCTTCATGCACCCATCTCCAACAAAGTCTATTCCTAATATTTCAGACTAACTTGCATTTTTTAAAATTTTTTCTTTTGCTCAGTTAATTGCACACTCATATCTTCTGTGTAAGCAGCCAAGAATATGCAGACTGTCTGTAACTCTTTGTTATCTAGAACTGTATGCAATGAAAAAAAAAAGCTGATTGGTCCTCAGAATTCAAGGCCCATTGTAGATGTCTTTTTGTTTGACTCCCTTGCAAGAGATCTGCAGGGGCTCCCCTCTTTCAGTCCAAGGGGAGTGTTCTGCTCTCAGTGCACTCAATCTTGCTGGACTCCTAAACACTGGGAGACCTGGGTGTCCTAAGAATTGTGCAGGACCATCACCAGCAGTACAGTCTTGCAGGGGGAAAGAGCCCCTAAGTGGGTACAAGTTGTTGGCAGCAAAGCCCAGGATCTTTGGGTGTGTGTGTGTGTTTGTGGAACCCGAGGAGGGAACATTCCAGAAGCGGTGGTCAGTTCCGAGTGATCATGTGGAAATGACATCACAGTTCCCTCAATGCTCTAGGAATCTCCCCAGTCTCTATGGTAAAGGCTGTAGAGACTGGAAAACTCCCTGTAGCATCACAGAGAGACTGTGATGTCATTCCCTTTCCTTTTTCTCCCACTGCTTCATTGATTTAGCACAGGGCAATAAGGGCAGGGGTGGGAGTTGGCCCACTGCAGGTGGGTAAACAGTAAGACTAAGTGGGCACAATGGAACACTAGTGTTAAGGCAGTGGGCACCTCCCCTAGTTTTAGTGACTGCTTGCCCCACTTTTTATCCAGTGTTGTACAACCAGACAGCTCCCCCGTGAATCGCCTTACCACGCGCAGACTCTGCGATGGGTTGTCTAGACAGCGTCCACCTGAAGTAGCCGTGCGGTTGGGGTTATTTAAAAAAATTCTGTTTGTGCATGTGCATATGCGCCTCATTGTGTACTTGTTTTTCCATGCATGCACGGAATTGAATGGTTAATGCACCTCCAGTGGTACCTTCCTCTAGGTACCATTTCAATTAACGAAGTTCATAAATTTCACGGGCCACTCAGAAACATGAAATTGTCCGGAACGTTTGAGTGGAGCTCTGTGGCCATCGCACGTTTATGCGTTTATGCGCATATCACTAAGAATTTTTTTTTAAATGGTGGCAGTTCAGGATGGTCTAGAGTCAGACCATCCTGCCGGGCTGATTGTGCACTGGAATGATCAGACGGGGGAAAGTCCGCCATTGGTCCATCGGTAAGCTTTAGCCTGGACTTTCACTGGTATCTTTAAAGTACGGCTCCCTGGCAGGGCTCAATGGGCTGATCACGGAAGCGGCACCTTTCCCAGATGTCGCTGTCTGGACATTCCCTTTAAATCTGCCAGGCACTCATGCCTGGGTCAGATCTAAAGACCCGTCTGATCGTGACCCTTGTTTCAAAAGAGCAGCAAGAAGGGTGGATTAAATATTCTACGAATACGGAAGAGGAAAACAGTCTGTTCTCATAGGGGCAGGATCCTGTTGCTTGGGAGCAATGGTGTTCAGGGCAGTCAGTCCACCCCCAGTGAAAGTGCACTGGCGTCCTTAGTTGACCCTCCTGGCCAGTTTCTAACAGAGCCAAGAAAGCACCAGGGAGGACTAAGTGCTCAGTTAAAAAATTTACGCTGGCTGCCAGTAGAAGAACAAGTGATCCTCTGAGATGTAGAACCCCTTCTAGCAAACGAAGGATTAAGTTAGTGGTAGTACAGCTGACTCAGTTATTTTAAGCTGTGATTTGGGAAGGTTCCATCAGGCAAAAAAAATGTAGACGAGGCCAATCTCTAGACTGTCTACTCAGGGTGCGCCAATTAAAACAACTCTCCCTCATTTCTGAGGAGAAACACTTGTCCTCTGGAGCAGTCAAAGAGCACACTGCCTTTGAGTCTCTACGTAACTGATCATCGCATTGTTACTGATGCCGAAAAGAAAGCGTGGCAAGCATTTGGCTTTTAATGTATTTATTCTTTTCAAAGAAACTGTATTATAAACGTCATTAACGTTTCTCAGGGTTTTAAAATACCAATGCTCTAAAAGAGAGCAAAAAGGAAAATAATGCCTCTGATTAGCAATAGTTTGATATTAAGGCCAAAAGGTAAGAATAATACTGAAACAGCTAATTTCCAGTGAAACTAAAACAAATTCAGAAACAGTCATCAGAACTAGTCAAGACATAGGCTGATGTGCTAATGAATATTAATATGTGTGTGAAGCAGTGGTTAGAGCAGGAGCTGTGCAAACCTTTGGAATTTAGAGAAAGGGGGCTGCCGCCCTCAAATGGCTGCCACAGGAGGTAGAGCCAAACTCAAAATGGCGGCCTCTGGATGTGGAGCTGTACAGAATACCTCCCTTGTCACACCTCCTGGAAAGAAGGAAATCCTGAAGGGGCAATGGAATTTTGATAAAGGGTGGTGAGTGCCACTCCCAAAGGCCTGCCACAGGAGGTAGAGCCAAACTCAAAATGGCTGCTTCTGGATGTGGAGCTGTACAGAATACCTCCCTCATGACATCTCCTGGGAAGAAGAAAATCCTGAAGGGGCAATGGAAACACCAAGGTGCTTACGAGCCCTCCTCATCCTCCAGTGGAAAACTCTTTCAACTGAATGAAGGCAGCCAATAACAAGCCCTGCCTTACAACCCCCTCCCCTTTCTAAAAAGCTTGGTGGAGGCCAAAAGAAGTACCAGTAGGTGCATTAACTCCCAAACCCTAGGTTAGAATGTAGGACTAGGACTGTGGAGAACAGGTTCAGATCCCCAGTTGCAATGAAATGTAAAGGTGCCCACTAGTTGAGGTGTTATGGCACACACTGTGTCTGGGATGTGGGGTGTAGCCCCCCACCAGGACAGATAGAGCTCCACAGGGGTCATTTCATAGAAAAAGAGGTACAGGAGCTCATTAGCATAACTCATTAGCATAACTCATTTGCATAACTTATTTGCATATGCTACACCCCCTAACATACCGGAAGTGTGTCAGAAGGCAACCTCCACCCCTCAGGCTCCACTCCACAGGTGAGTGAAACTGACCTGCTCTTCCTCCATTCCCTTCCCCATCCAATACTTTGTGCAATAAAAACAAGCGTAAAGAACACACCCTCATTCTCTTCCTGCTCCCTTGAAACCAACAGGTTCCAAGTAGACTTGAGATACCCAGGACATGCACACCACCCATCTCTTTCCCTTCCCCTCCCCACAACAAGACACCCTGTGAGGTAGGTGGGGCTGAGAGAGGTCTTTTGAGAACTGCTCATGAGAGAACAGCTCTGAGAGAACTTGTGACTGGCCCAAGGTCACACCAGCAGCTGCATGTGGAGGAGTGGGGAATCAAACCCGGTTCTCCCAGATTAAAGTACAACTCCTGACCACTACACCAAACTGATGGGGTGGAAGCTGCTGAAGGGTTGGTGAAATTTCTCCAGTACTTATGTGCCATGTGCCCAGATAAAAAATGGTATACTTAGAAAATTTATATGCCACCTTGAGCAAGTCTCTGGAAAAGCAGCACACAGTCATCAAAGGAACAATGATAAAATTATCAACATTAAAACAAAACATTAAAAACAATAAAGACCCTAGCAGGGCTTTCCCCGGGGTGCTGCGCCTCTGCACTGCTCGGGGAAGCCGAAGAGGGGGCGGGGCTTGGTCATGTGCCCGCCCCCTGGGCTCCTCACTCCCGGAGCTGCGCTCCTGTGCGCTCCCGCTCCAACGGACCCCTGGAGCTCCACATGGCCACTTTGGGTCAGAAAATGGCATTGGGGGAGGGTGAAAGCCTTTCTACCTCCAGGTCATGGTCCAGATCTGAATTGGGCCCCAGTGTGCTTGGGAATTTAGTTTCTCACTGTTCATGTTTGACTGTGGGACGATCAGAACTGGGTCAGGGGAACCTGGATCTGACTCATGCCAAAACATTTCAGTTAGTCTGGCCCTCACTAGATGACCTGAGGACAGTTATTGTCTCTCAGCCGATCTTCCCAGAGTTGTTGTGGAGCTAAAACCGAATGACATGGAAATGGTTTGACAAATCCGACCATTTCCCCTTCCAGTTAGAAAATAGTAACTTTGAGTCATGAACTACTTAATGGTGGTCATTATTCTCCAGACTACTAGAACAAAAAGCAAGGGGGGACTTTTAGTCTCCCCTTCCCTGTTGGCAAATATGGTTTTGTTTGAAGGTGATCTGTTGTGGACCCTTGGCAAGGGCTGCCTCTGAACCGGGGAACTCCCTCTCTCCCAGGAGATGAAATTGGCACTGTCCTTACAGGTCTTCTGGAGCAGTTGGACTTTTTTTTTTTTGCCCCATAAAGTCTTTGGATTACAGAAGTTTTTATTTTCCTGAGTTTTAATGCTCTTTAATAGCTTTATTTCTTGTATTTTGGATTTTTAGAGGTATCATGTGTAAGGCTGTCCCATCCACTAGGCAGTCTGAGGCGATCACCTAGGAGGTTGCCAGAACTGGGGAAGGGGCACCAAAAGAGTCAGAAGGCCACAGGAAACCCCAGTAGGTTTGCCAGCTTCCAGATGGCGCCTAGAGGTCTCCTGCTATTACAACTGATCTCCAGTCAACCATGATTAGTTCGCCTGGAGGAAATGGCTGCTTTGGAGGGTGGATTCTACGGCATTATATCCTGCCGAGGTCCCTCCCCTCCCCTCCCCAAACCCTGCCCTCCCTAGGCTCCATCCTCCAAATCTCCAGGTATTTCCCAACCCAGAGCTGGCAACCCTAAGTCCCAGGGGTCCAGCCTGCAAAGCAGAGAGGGCACCAGATAGGATTGCCAGCTCTAAATTGGGAAATCCCTGGAGATTGGGGGTGGATCCTGGGGAGGGTGGAGTTTGAGGAGGGGAGGAAACTTGGGAGCCAGTTTGGTGTAGTGGTTAAGAGCGGCAGACTGTAATCTGGAGAACTGGGTTTGATTCCCCACTCTTCCACATGCAGCCAGCTGGGTGACCTTGGGTCAGTCACAGTTCTCTCAGAGCTGTTCTCTCAAGAACAGTTCTCTCTGAGCTCTCAGCCCCACCTACCTCACAGGGTGTCTGTTGTGGTGATTGTGAGCCACTCTGGGACTCTGAGTGAAGGGCGGGGTATAAATGCAAATCTTCTTCTTCTTCTTGATATGATGCCGTAGAGTCCACCATCCAAAGCTGCCATTTTCTCCAGGGGAACTGATCTTTGTAGCCTGGAAATCAGTTGTAATTTCAGGAGATCTCCATCCTCCACCTAGAGCTTGGCAACCTTTGTGCCAAGCCAGCATCCCTCCTCTGTATACATACCATGCCTACTCAGACATTAGTCTCAACAGGATTTATTCCCAGGTAAGCATACTTAGGACTGGACCTTTTGGAATGAGAAAGCTGATATTTCATTACATCTGTAGAGGTAAGTTGAATGGTCACAGTTTGTTTTGGGTTCCAAAAACCCTTGGGATGGCCCTGTTCACGTGCCTGACAGTGGGTAGAAAGGTGGCATATAAATAAACTAACTAAATTAATATAATTTTTTTCTTTGTTTCTAAATTCAGTCTTTTCAAAGTGTGCTTTGTCCAGTCCAATTACCAAGCATTTCAAACTGCTGCTTTTGGCTTTCTGTCATTTGCCTCTCCCCAGCCTGCAGTGGAGGAGCCGCCACGGATCTTGTTTTCCTGATCGACGGCTCCAAGAGTGTGCGACCTGAGAACTTTGAGCTGGTGAAAAAGTTCATCAACCAGATTGTGGAGTCTCTGGATGTGTCAGACAGAAATGCACATGTCGGCCTGGTCCAGTACTCTAGTTCGGTCAGACAGGAATTCCCACTCGGGCGATTCAATTCTAAGAAGGATATTAAAACAGCGGTGAGGAAGATGTCCTACATGGAGAAAGGGACCATGACTGGCCAAGCCTTGAAATACCTGGTGGACAATTCCTTTGCCATCTCCAGTGGAGGAAGACCTGGAGTCCCTAAAGTGGCGATTGTATTTACAGACGGACGGTCACAAGATTACATCAATGATGCAGCCAAGAAGGCCAAAGAACTAGGTAGGCTGTCAAAAAACAACAATCAGGAGGATTATGGTAAAACAAATTCACCATTGGCACAAGCCACCGAAGGGTTGCATGCACACAGAAATAACATCCTTGCTAGATTTTCCTCCAAGGTCCTTTTTAAAGACGTCGAACAGATGCAGTTCCAACACTTACTGGGGAAACCAACATGTCTATAAGTATGATGTTATTAATCCAAAGGAAGCTATATGCATTTACATGGCGGGGTGGTGGTGGTGGTGGTGGAATGTGCACAGCTGGATTACAGACTCACACACTAGGTTAGATGTTCTCAGCAGTTCCTGCTTATAGTGTCCTTTTTAAAGCTAGTCCTTATGACCAGAGTTAGGGCATGTGCTTTCTCAGATGTGGCACTAGGGTTACCAGTTCTAAGTTGGGAAATTCCTGGAGATTTGGAGCCTGGAGTGCTCAGGAGGCTACAATGCCATAGAATCCACCCTCCAAAACAGCTATATAACTACTCTGGGCGTGGAGCAGCGGTCACTGCGGGTGTGGAGGGGGAGGTATTTGTGAATATCCTGCGTTGTGCAGGGGGTTGGACTAGATGACCCTGGAGGTCTCTTCCAACTCTAGGATTCTATGATTCTGTTCCTAAAACAAGTTACAAAGGCGCCCTGTTTACATTCTCTGAGTAAGGCTGCCAAGTAGGGTTGTCAGATGCCCCCTGGCCACTGGTGGGGGATCCTGGGTAGGGCTGCTGTCTCCAGATTGGGAAACTCCTGAAGATTTGGGGGCTGGAGTGGGGGAAGACAAAGACCTCAGTGGGTACAATGTCATACAGTCCACCCTCCAAAGCAGCCATTTTCTCCAGGGGAACTGATCTCTGTAGTCTGGAGATGAGCTATAATTCTAGGGGACCCCAGGTCCTACCTAGAGGCTGGAATCTTTATTGTGAACTGTGGAATGGAAAATTCTTGAGTTGGGGAGGGTGGAACCTGGGGAGGGGAGGGAACTCAATGAGGTGTAATGGGGGGACTGACCGATAGAAAGAAGAAGGCCTATGCCACGTGGTTGGCATTGCACAGGAAGTGATGTCACCACGTCAGCAACTTCCAGGCAATGCTCTGGAATGCAACTTCCAGGTGATGCTACCATAGAGTTTTTGGCCAAATACCACAGCATCACCCAGAAGTCACTGGCGTGATGATGTCACTTCCTGCTCTACACTGGCAACATCTCCTAGGCCTTCTTCTTTCTACTGATACATCCCCACGCCATCCCCAGCATCTGGGAAGCACTGACTAGAGGTGGAGGTAGGGTTGCCAGGTCCCCTCCTTGCTCTGGGCAGGAGGGGAGGAAAAAGGGTGGCCAGGAGAGCCAATTTGGTGTAGTGGTTAAGTGCGCAGACTCTAATCTGGGAGAACTGGGTTTGATTCCCCACTCCTCCACTTGCACCTGGCTGGATGACCTTGGGCAAGCCATAGCTCTGTACCAGCTGTTCCCTCAATGACAGCTTGGGAAAGAGCTCTCTCAGCCCCACCTACCTCACAGGGTGTCTGTTGTGGGGAGGGGAAGGGAAAGGAGTTTGTAAGCCGCTCTGAGACTACAAGTGAAGGGCGGGGTATAAATCCAATCTCTTCTTCTTCTTCTTCAGGTGGGTGGCTGCTCTCATGGGACAGGGCTGGGGGTGGGGCTTCCCCCGCCCACCAGCTCAGCAGGGGTGGATTGAAGCCCCAGAAGTAAGGGAATCCCCACCCCGACCTGGGGGCTGGCAACCCTAGGCGGGGAACCCCTGCCACCACTGAGGGGGTTTAGCAACCTTAGTCCCAGGGTGTGAAGGGCAGTAAATGTAAAGGTTTTGTGATTTTAACATGGTATGGTATAGCCAGTTTTTGAGCTTTTCTTTTTTATTCATTGAGAAGACAAGGGACTGGTTAATTGTTTCTCATTGGCATCAGGCTACAAGATGTTCGCTGTTGGTGTCGGCAACGCTGTCGAAGATGAACTGAAAGAAATTGCCTCTGAGCCAGTGTCGGAGCATTATTTCTACACTGCTGATTTCAAAACCATCAACCAAATTGCAAAGAAACTACAGAGTAAAATCTGTGTTGGTATGTAAGGTTGGAGACGGTATATTTAGCAAAGAATCTGGTCACCTACCACCTTGGTGAATCATTGTGTAAGACAGGAACAAATGAATCAACTTGGAAAAATCCATTCTTAGGATTTTGGGAGGGCCTAGGAAAGATCACCACTAAGGGTTGGATCCAAAAAGACAAATGAATCAACTTGGAAAAATCCATTCTTAGGATTTTGGGAGGGCCTAGGAAAGATCACCACTAAGGGTTGGATCCAAAAAGACAAATGAATCAACTTGGAAAAATCCATTCTTAGGATTTTGGGAGGGCCTAGGAAAGATCACCACTAAGGGTTGGATCCAAAAAGACTTTTGTTGGGTGAAAAAAGGGAAGAGAGGGGTCCACTCTGACTACCCAAAGGCTTTGCTGGGTGTCATGGGGCCCGCATGGACCAAAGCGATACGGAATGGCAGTTATAGTAAGTATGGGAAACGGGAGGAATTAAACAAACAAACAAAAAAACCCCCACCCCCCAACAACACCCTGGTTGGATTCAACCCTAAGTGCACCATTCCCTCCTCTTCTTCCTCCTCTTTTCCATGTGTCTCTTGATACTCACATATGAGTAAGCAGATTCCTCCCTATCTACCTCTCTTATGAGAGCCAAGCATTTTCGGTCAATAGTGGGCTGTCTGCCAAGACATGGGCATCAGCTAGGTGCCTGACCTTGTCCAGCGAGTGCATCTATTTATGAGGAGTCCAAGGAAGGGCTGCAGCTCAGTGGTAGAGCATCTGCTGGGCATGCAGAAGGTCACAGGTTCAACCCCCAGCATTTCCAGTTAAAGCAAACAAAAACAAATCACCATCAGGATGCTAGTGTGACATCACTTCCAAGAAAAACCCGGAAGTGATGTCAGTCCTCTCTAGGAATTGTCAGAAACCCTGTGGTTTTACTATAGAGTTTCTGGCAATTCCTACAGCTGTTTGATGCCACTTCCAGGTTTTCCCGGAAGCGATACTATGCTGTTGCTAATGGTGCCCCCCCCCCCTCCCCAGTCTCTGACCCTCCCAGACTTTCATTGTGCCGTGCTTGGGATCCATAGGGAAATTCTATCACAACCTCTCTCCATGTCTCCAGGTTTCTTAAACTTCCCTTTATGCCCCACTAGGGACCTAAAAATTTGACTTTATCATTCCGTAACTGTTTTCTGTTTCCCAGAAGAAGATCCATGTGAATGTGAAGCCATTGTGAAGTTCCAGACAAAGGTGGATAATCTCATAAAGGCACTGACACAGAAACATATCCTTTGACAACTATTTTCAATACAAGGTGTTAAGATAAACAGCTTGTAGTTCCCAGCTGCCCAAGGTGTGTGTGGGGGGAAATGGAAAGCTTAAGAGTGAGGGGGAAACTAAGGTAGGTTGATGCTTGGCTGGGAAGGAGATAGGGTTGCCAACTCCAGGTGGGGAATTCCTGGAGATTTGAGGGGTGCAGCCTGGAGAGGGTAAGGTTTGAGGAAAGGTGGGGCCTCAGACAGGTACAATGCTATAGACTCTGCCCTCCACACCAGCGATTCCCTCTTGGGGAACCACAGTTGCCAACTTCCAACTGAGGGCAGGAGATCCCTCAGAATTACAACTGCTCTTCAGGTAGCAGAGATCAGTACCCCTGGAGAAAATGGTGGACTCTATGTCATTATACCCTGCTGAGGTTGCCACAGCAAATTGACGCTGAATGCCCAAGGCCTTGGCACTCTCCCAGAGCCTCTTTCTAGAGCTCATTGTATTTATTTCCACAATGGGCCTTATTCCTAATAAGAACATAAGAGAAACCATGTTGGATCAGGCCAGTAGCCCATCCAGTCCCACAGTCTGTGTCACACAGTGGCCAAAACCCAGGTGCCATCAAGAGGTCCACCAGTGGGGCCAGAACTCCTGATCATCTAGGCAGCCTCCCCTTATCTCTTTCATAAAGACTATAGAGACTAGGGGCAGCAGCCTAGAGGATCAGATTAGGGCTGCCAAGTCCAACTTGGGAAATATCTGGGGACTTTGGGGGTGGAGCCAGGAGACTTTGGGGGTGGAGCCAGGAGAAAGGAAGTGACATCATTTTGTGATGTCACATCCTGTGATGTTGCTTCCACATGCTGACACATGAACTCATGAAGTTTCCTAATACTGAATCAGGCCATTGGTCCATCAAGGTCAGTACTGACTACTCAGACTGGTAGTGGCTCTCCAGGGTCTCAGGCTGAGATCTTTAATGTCACCTATTACCTGATCCTTTTTTAGCTGAAGAAGCTGATACCTCCTGCATGTCAAGCAGATGCTCTATCACTGAGCAACAGCCCTACTGAATCCTTCCTCATCTCGGCAGAATATGAAACACTAAGTGCTACACAAGTGCTAAATATGATTTTCATATCATAAGAACAGGAGAGAAGCCACAGTGGATCGGCCCATGCAGTACAACACTCTGTGTCACAACAGTGGCCAAAAATACCAGGTGCCCTCAGGAGGTCCAGCAGCGGGGCCAGAACTCCAGAAGCCCTCCCACTGTTGCCCCCCAAGCACCAAGAATGCAGAGCATCACTGCCCCAGACAAAGTGTTCCATTTAGACCTTGTGGCTAATAATAGCCACTGATAGACCTCTGCTGGATGGGGACAGAGAGAGAGACAGACAGACAGACAGAAAAAAGAAAGAGGGAGAGAGAGAAGGAAAAAAAACTGGCAGAGGCACTTACTTCCATTTAGACCTTGTGGCTATAATAGCCACTGATAGACCTCTGCTGGATGGGGACAGAGAGAGAGAGACAGACAGACAGACAGAAAAAAGAAAGAGGGAGAGAGAATGAAAAGAGCTGGAAGAGAAACTTACCTTGCCAGCCACATGCAAAAGCAGCTCCTTCAGTCCGTCCTTAATTTCTGGGCGGACCTCTCTTGCTGTGGAAGCTCTCTTGCTGACTTCTTAAAGGGGAAATGTCTGGTGAGGCTTTTTACTGCAGGGCAGGCTCTCTGCAGACATTTCCCTTTTAAGGCAGCCATTTTGTCCCCCCGGTGGCCAACTTGGAAAAAGCGGGGGTGAGTATTTAAAATCGGTGTTTCCCCCGCCCTACCGGGGGACTTGGCAGCCCTAGATCAGATGGATATAACCACATGATCCCCAGACTCTGTCCTCCCTCGGCCCTGCTCCCCCCCCATCTGGAAACCCTGTTTGGGGGCCTTAAGGAATAATGTGGAAGAAATAAATTATTGGGAAGCTTCCATGTGACCCAAATCATCTCCTTCAGGATACAATAAGAATTTATATGGAGGATCGAGAGAGTTTTCGGCTAAACATTAGGAAGAACTTCCTGAAAGTTAAAGTGGTTCCTCAGGGAACAGACTTCTTCTTTGGAGGTTTTTAAGCAGAGGCTAGATGGCCATCTGACAGCAATGCTGATTCTGTGGACTTAGGCAGATGATGAGAGAGAGGGCAGGAAGGGTTCCATCAGTGCTTAGTTCTTGTGGCCCTTTCTTACACACCCAAGGAAATACTAATCGCCAGTTTGGGGTCAGGAAGGAATTTTTCTCCAGGCCAGACTGGCCCAGCGATCCTGGAGATATTTTGCCTTCCTCTGGGCATAGAGTAGGGGTCATTGGTGGAGGGGTGGGAAGGTAGTTGTGAATTTCTAGTGTTGTGTTTGGGATTGGACTAGATGACCCTTGAGGTCCCTTCTAGCTGTATGTTTCTGTTTGTTTCATACTGTGCTGAAGCAATCCCATCATTTTTTCCCTTAATTCTTCCTCACTGGAAGCTGTGACGAGAAAGCTCGCTGCCCTTGAAAACAGGATCACGGTTTAAACAAAAATGCCAACAGAAAGCCAACACACCAGAAGACTTTCACTTCAACCAATGAGCATCTCTTCTGCAGTGCTACGTCTTATATTTTAATACAATGACTTTTCTAGCTGCCTTCTTTGGAAGAGAAGGGGGAAAAATGTAATGCTAGAATCTGCCCTGTATGTCCTTGTGTACCAAAATAACTTTAAACTATCCCTTGCATCATAGACTCTGCATATATTAAATACCTGGGAGAAATTGTTTTTAATCTAAAGCTTAATATATACATCTATAATGTTTCAAATATGTACTTTGTATGGAGTTCTGGGAACGCTCACTGGGTTCTTCTGTCGCGTCTCAGTTTCTGTGTATGCCGTCCTTTCTGTTCAAGAAACGAATTTGACCCATGCGACTCTGAATGTTAAAAAAGAAAGAAAAAGAAATGGCAGATGTATAATTTGTTTACAAAGCATTTATCTCTAAGTAGCAGAAACGCTGAGTATTAATTCAGGCATATGCAAGAGGTCTCCAGCTGGAAACGCCTGCTGATGTTTCATTGCAAAAAGTTAAGATGACTAGGAGCTTCAGCAAATTATAGCCAAAGTTCTACTTACCGGTAAGATGTTTTATAGGACCAGACTGCTTTTTTAAAGGAGAGACTCATCCATGGTTTCCCCCTCCCCCTATGTATTTTCATCTTGGTTTCATTAGCATGATGGGACATCAATCACTTCCCAATTTTTTTTTTGCCATCAAGTCATAACTGACTTTTAGTGACCCCAGTGGTTTAGAGGTGTTTGTCATTGCCTGACTCTGCACAGTGACCCTGGACTTCCTTGGTGGTCTCTCTTCCAAATACTGATCAGGGCCAACCTTGCTTCGCTTCCGAGATCCAAAGTCAAGGCTCCCGACTCCTAGGCTGTACAATTGTCTCAAAAGCTTTGACACTGGGACATGCCAGTGTCAGAACGCTGCTCTCAAAGACCCTGGCTATGAAGGTCTCTTTGCAGACTATTGTCTGGTGAGTGTTCCCCAGGGCTATTTTTGGGCAGGAACGCACAGGAACGGAGTTCCGGCTGGCTCCTGAGTTGGCCACACCCAGCAAGAACTCATTAGCATAACAGGCCACACTCAACAGCAGAAACTCATTAGGATTGGCTACATTAGGGGCATCTGGCCTAACATGCAAATTAATTCCTGCTACAAAAAAGCCCTGGGTTTTGGCAACGAACAAGGTAAACAGAATAAGAAGCAAAAGGTGGGTGTGGCTGGATGACCACTCTTCTGGTAACATGGGGGTGTGGCCTAATATGCTAATAAGCTGTGCTTTCAGTGGTGTGGCCTAATATGCTAATGAGTTTCTGCTGTTGGGTGTGGCCTATTATGCTAATACATTCCTGCTGGGCTTTTTCTGCAAAAAAAGCCCTGGTGTTCCGTATGTGTAACTGGATGTTATCCCTGCCTTAGGCTGTGGTCAAGCCCTAAACCAATATGGCCCCATTTAAGGTTTTCTGTAACTTCTTATCTACAAGCCCCAGTCTCCACCAACCAAGTAATCAACAGTCCCACCAAGGCATGCCATGATACACATCACCACTGCACCCCTCTAAATGTGAGCATATATGGCTGGGGCTTTGGTTAATTCCATAGTAGTTTGTATCAAAATATTTATACTTGAGATACGAAAAAGCTTTTTGGGATCGCACGAATTATTCAGAAAATGTCATTGCAACAGAATGTTTTTTGCATTAAAAATGATTAAAGTTGCTGAAAAGTGGAGATTGCATTTGGAGGACTTTGTTGTGTTTCCTGGTTTTAATGAAGCATGGTTCTTGCGTGGGCAGAATGGGGGCAGCTTGTTTATCTGCAGTTCTCTCAGGGCTCTCTCAGTCCCACCTGCCTCTCAGGGTGCCTGTTGTGGGGAAAGGAAGGGAAAGGTGAGTGTGAGGCGCTGCGAGACTCCAAGTGAAGGGTGGGGTATAAATCCAATCTCCTCCTCCTCCTCCTCCTTCCAACCCATGCCAGTCCACAACCACAGCAGATGATGAAAGAAATACAACTCCCTCCCAATTGAAATACAATAAATGCTATATAACATTTATTGAAATGCCATATTTGCCAAACTAACCTATAGTCCCAGAGGCTGACCCAAACCGAAAAGGCAGGAGTGTAACTACATGGGAGCTTCCCGTTTTTTAAAAAAAATAATTTCTTATTTTATTTTCAACAACAACAATAAAACAGTCAATAATTCGATCAACAATAACAGAGTACGCTTCTCCCTTCAAGGATTCCTGCCTCTTTCCCTGAATGTTAAGATTTAACTTTCGAAAAAGTTTTTCAGTCCTTTATAGTTGCAGGGTTATAAGCATGTCATTTTTTTCTCACGTCAAGTCACGGCTGACTTATGGTGACCAATGCTCCCTCTTAGCTGTGGAGTCTTGTGAGCAAAAATTCTACTTTGCGAGCTACTGGCATTAAAGCTCACGCTGGCTAGGCGGGATATAAATCTCAATAAATAAATAAATAAATTAAAGCTGTGACCGAGCAATTTGGCTACTGCTTTGGAGCCATCCTTCCTGAACTAAGACAAAAGGATTCCAACATTCCGTGTATGTCTTAGAAGTGTCACCTTGGACTGTGATTTTGCTTGCGCTCACAATGGGCCATAATCCTTTCTTATCAATGTTGCAGTTTGGAGCTTGACTGCAGTTAGAAGAAGAATCTATTCTTCACAATTTGGCAGTCATCCTATCCAAGCAATTCAATAAACCATAGAAGTATCTGTGGAAACGGCATAACTTGTAATATCATGAATATATAATAAAACTTCGGGAAAAAAATAATAACTGTCTTTGGACATACGATAGGTGAAGATAAAATGCATGTTCCCAGCCAACCTCTGAACATGATTTAGAGCCATATTATAGTCTCACTGGTGCAATACACCCTCTATTTAAATATCTGTTCCTGAATATTAATGCAAACTTGGAAGCTCAGAGGGCAATGTCCTAGACCAAATCCTTGAGACGTATTACAGCAAATGGATAAAATGTATTAACAACAACAACAGAAAAAAAATCAACATTAAATAGGCAACCTGCCCCCAAAGATATGTTAAATGGGGGCAAATAAAGGGGGAATTCATCACTGAAACAATAAATGATACAAGACTGAAAAGAACACATAAATTAGAATCATAGAGTTGGAAGGGACTTCCAGGGTCATCTAGTCCAACCCCCTGCACAATGCAGGAAATTCATAAATACCCCACCCCACCCCCAATGACTCCTGTTCCATGCCCAGAAGATGACAAAAAACCTCCAGGATCCCCAGCCAAACTGCCTGAAGAAAAATTGCTTCCTGATCCCAAAGTGGCAATCAGCATTTCCCTGGGCATGTAAGAAACAGCCGGAAGAACTGAGCACTAATGCACCCCTTCCTGCCCTCCCTCTCATGATTTGCCTAAGTTCACATAATCAGCATTGCTGTCAGATGGCCATCTAGCCTCTGTTTGAAAACCTCCAAAGAAGGAGAGCCCACCACCTCCTGAGAAAGCCTGTTCCATCGAGGAACCACTCTAATGGTCAGGAAGTTCTTCCTATGTTTAGCTGAAAACTCTTTTGATTTAATTTCAACCCATTGGTTCTGGTCCAACCTTCTGGGGCAACAGAAAACAACTCTGCCCCATCCTCTCTATGACAGCCCTTCAAGTACTTGAAGATGGTGATCATATCACCTCTCAGTTGTCTCCTCTCCAGGCTAAACATACTGAGCTCCTTCAACCTTTCCACAGAGGACTTGGTCTCTGGACCCCCCACCATCTGGTCCAGCTTGTCTATATCCTTCTTAAATTGTGGTGCCCAAAACTGAACACAGAACTCTAGGTGAGGTCTAACCAGAGCAAAGTGATACCATCACTTCACATAATCTGGACACTGTACTTCTGGACACTTGACTATACTTCTGTTGATACAGCTCAAAATCACATTTGCCTTTTTCGCTACTGCTTTGATTCGATGGAAATTAACCAGAGACATGCACAAATATAGTTCTCACTGGGTGCCTAACGGTTAACAATCTAGGCCACAAGCGGACAACGGGTGGAGAGCATTCCATGAAGGCGGTGCCACTCCAGAGAAGGCCCTGTCTCCTACTGCCACCTGTCTTTCCTCAAAAAGTGGGAGTGCATGGCACTTGACCTCTATTACCAAACCTAATTGACAGGCGTATTCTTATGGGAGCAGGTGATTCTTCAAGTGCACTGGCCCCAGCTTATTCAGAGGTGTGGCCATGGTCCAGTGGTAAGTGCTTCTGCAGAAGGTCCCAGCTTCAGTTCCCAGCATCTCCAGGTTAAAAGGATCAGATAGCAGGTGATGTGAAAAACCCTCTGCCTAAGACCCTGGAGATCCACCACCTGTCAGAATCTGACAATAGTATGCTTGTTTTCCTATGCCTGTGATCTCTATTGTAGCCATGTGTTATTTACTGCTTGCCTTGAAGTATATTATCTGCTCTGCTAAATGTAACTGTCCCTTGCCGGGAGGATGGCGTGCTACATTCCTGAACATCACATAAACAACTGGAACTATCCGTATCCGTTCACTCCCACCAGCCTTTGAGGCTCGAGGCATTTTATCTTGCTATTCTAACCTTGGAGACTCTCAGATTGTTTCTAACCAAATGTTTAGCCTATCGTTCACACATTTGGGTCGCACAGGGCAGGAAGGGAATTCTTATTACTTTCCCATCTCTACTGTGGGAACCAAACGGTTGCCATTTTTCCCGCTTCTTTGTATCTCCTCTGATTGGTCAAATGCCTGTATTCAACTATGCCTGAAGGTATATTAACCCAGATTATCGCTGTCATGTATCTCTAACAAACGTCGAGAACCTGAACCATTATTAGAAATAAAAGAACTTTGATTTAAACAAAGGCCTGGTCTGATAGTGTCAGCTCAGAAGCCCTACACTGCCTGTCTGAAGAGACAGTACTGACACTGATGGACAAAGGATCGGATCGAGTATAGGGCAGCTTCATGTGTTTAAAATAAGAATCAGCTCCTTGAATTTTGCCTCCAAAAGAACTAGGAATCCATGGCAGTCATTTTAGACTCATAGGATGAACTCTGTGTTACCCACACAGGTCCTTGATCTTGCTACATTTTGCACTAGTCCATGGTTTCTGTACACTTTCCAAGGGCAGCCCCATGCTGAGTATGTTATAGTGATCTAACCAGGATGTTAACTAAACTGGATGTGGTTATGCATTATGCTGTTCGAGACTGAAATGCCTTTTGAAAGGAAGCTGGTAGGATATCTGTTTTAAAAACTGGATTCCAACCCCTCCACTCCTATTGCTTTTTAACGGATTGATCAATGACAAAATACCTTTAACAGGTAGATAAATTTACCTGCCTCTGTAACAGTGCATTTCTGTCCATCTTATCTCTTGTCGATGTCATCAGTTTTACTGGATCTCATACTCAGTGTAGGAATATGACATCAAGGACCCACGACAAACAACACTTGGAGTTTTACAAGCATCTCCCAGTAAACGTATCCCTGCTATTCGGAGCGAAGTGTCACAACAGCTAGAAGATATTAGCAGTCAGAAAATTGCTTCTGCAGTTAGGTTCCCCTGCCCCATCCCTGGGCTTTGATTAGATGGAAAACACAGACGTAAACTAATTAGCAATCTCCTCCTCCCTGTTTACACTGGTTTAAAATAAGAGAAAAACCTGGGTCTTTCTGGGCCCTAATGTTAATTAGTCATTGGGCTATGCTGCCAAGTTTTGCAGTATAATTAGACTTTATTAAAAGATCTCTTTCTCCCTCGCTCCCCCACCCGCACTGCCAAGAGTAGAAAGATAAGGCGCTTCTTTCTTAGACAAGGTCTGCTCTTTGCATGCCTCATCTAATTGCATGTTTATTATAAGAATAAAGACTGAGCACACAGCAAAGAACTCATCCACGTGCTTGGCCTTTATTTTTATAATAAACATGTACGATGTACAGATTACGTGCAATCATAGAAAGAACAATCGCAACCCATTTGCTAATGCAATTCTTATCTCTATTAAATAAATTTAAATTGTTATATAATAAGTCAATATAGTATTGTTAAAGTAAAAATACAGAAAGATGTAGCCTAAACATGAAGCAATGTCCTTGGTAATTTTCAAAGTCACTCTTTTCTGAAGCCACTCCAACTTGAGTCACGGCTCCACACACTCATGCCGAAGCACCACGAAGATACTCTGATAGGATCCAATTCGTGAGCTTCTCAGCCATATGCTTAATATGCTTGATAAACCATTAATCCAGGTGCAGTCCTGGCAATAAGCAGTCAACTTGGAGTGCCCGTTTCACCATTAGGTTTCTTCATGGTTGGGACAGTCCAAAACTAGAACATCAAAATATTTCTCAAATATATGTAAATATAAAATCCTTATCCCAAATCTCAGATACAAAATTACATACTATTTGTCAGGCATGAGAAATATATACTTATGTCCAATAATTAAATCCTCACTTTGAAGCACAAAGCTTCTCTCGACCATTGGCAGTACGCACATTCTTGTCAACGGCGTTAGCAGCCATCTCACAAACACGGAACATTTAAGAAGGCTAATTGACAACACCTTTCTTCATTATTAAAGGGCTCTTCAGTTAATAGTTCATTAAAAGCAGTATACTTATCAGAATATGTCCCGTTATCTATAGAAAACAAGCATAGTCTAACACAGAATTTAAACCATATGGCACAACTGTATTTAATTTGAAAATCCATCGGGATTCTTCCCTCAGTAAAACCTTTTGTATATCATCCAAGGTCCCCTTTCTCTCATGCTTATATATCAATATATATATACACATACATACATACATATATATATATATATATATATACAGGGGTCCGATGGAGTGGGAGCGCACAGGAGCACAGCTCCGGGAGTGAGGAGCCCAGGGGGCGGGCACATGACCAAGCCCCGCCCCCTCCTCAGCTTCCCCGAACAATGCAGAGGCGCAGTGCCCCGGGGAAAGCCCTGCTAGGGTCTTTATTGTTTTTAATGTTTTGTTTTAATATTGATAATTTTAGCATTGTTCCTTTTATGACTGTGTGCTGCTTTTCCAGAGACTTGCAGGAAGAGAATGAGGGTGTGTTCTTAACGCTTATTTTTATTGCACAAAGTATTGGATGGGGAAGGGAATGGAGGAAGAGCAGGTCAGTTTCACTCACCTATGGAGTGGAGCCTGAGGGGTGGGTGTTGCCTTCTGACACACTTCCGGTCTGTTAGGGGGTGTGGCATATGCAAATGAGTTATGCAAATGAGTTATGCTAATGAGCTCCTGCACCTCTCTTTCTACGAAATGACCCCTGTATGTATACACACACACACACACACACACACACACACACACACACATACATACAACAGATTATAACAACGGTGTTGGGCTGCTTAGTAAATTGGCTCTTGATACTCATTCCAGCTAGCCAGAGAAGTTGCATTTGGACTTCATTTGGCCTCAGCTGATGCATTGTTGGTGATAAGTGATTGGAATTCCCATGTTATTTGGCCTTGCCAAGCAGATGTAGGGCACAGGAATGGGGTAAAAATGATGGCACTGAGTCAGGAGAGGCTCAATCCCTCCCCCCCATCTCTCAGACTGAAATGCCTGCAAGATGCCCTTATGTCTTGGTAGGGAAAAAAGACAAGCACAATCTGATTTGCCTGTCTTTTCCCTCAACCAAGAGTCCAAACAGCAGAGAAGGGGAGTTTTTTGATTGGGGAAATGATGTGTGTGGAAGATCTGATTCCCTCTTTACCATGCTCCCAATTTGGATTTCCCTTGATTTCAGCACCAAAATTATTTATATATTGGGCTCAGGGCAGCTTACAGCAATAAATAATTACAACTATAAATAATACAACTATAAAAAATACAATCAAATAATGCAATAATACCCACCAGGATGAAAAAACCAGAACTCTAGCATGTTGTATAGTTTGGTTTTTAAAGAGCAAGTGCATTTTTCCCTGTTCCTTTCCAGTGGGATCTATAAGAATATAAATAGAAAATTTGTGTGTAAAGTACTGTCGAGTTGTAGCTGACTTATGCCAAACCCAGCAAGGGGCTTTCAAGGCAAGTGAGAAACAGAGGTGGTTTGCCACTGCCTTGCTCTGCAAAGTCTTTCTTGGTGGTTTCCCATCTAAGAGAGCCAGTCTGGTGTAGTGGTTAAGTGCGCGGACTCTAATCTGGGAGAACCGGGTTTGATTCCCCACTCCTCCACTTGCACCTGGCTGGATGACCTTGGGCAAGCCATAGCTCTGTACCAGCTGTTCCCTCAAGAACAGCTTGGGAAACAGCTCTCTCAGCCCCACCTACCTCACAGGGTGTCTGTTGTGGGGAGGGGAAGGGAAAAGGAGTTTGTAAGCCGCTCTGAGACTCCCTTGGGGAGTGGAGGGCGGGGTATAAATCCAATCTCTTCTTCTTCTTCTTCTAAGTAAACCCCCTGCTTACTCGGGCTATACCATGCTGCCTTCCTTCTGAAATAGAAAATATAATGCCATTAAAAACAGATTTTTTTTTTAAAAGCAAAAGACAGTAAATACTGGGTATGTGGAAAGTGCATAAATGTCTCCAGAGCCAGAAACCCATGGGAATGTTATAGGTAATGATAGAGGGGCAATGCACAGATGGAAACACAGATCGTAAGTTGAACTGTCAAACGTGTTCGGTACAAAATCCACGGCTTCCCAAAATGGTTGCTTCCAAAAATCATAACCTCTGAAATATAATGCGCAGAAACATAACACAGGGGAAAAAGTTGGAATTGGCTCTGCCCGGAATGTTGCCCAGCTGAAGAATCTTTTTTGGGGAAAACATAGTTTCCCACTGAGCCTTTCTGAACTGCATCAATATCTCCAGAGTTTCGGTGACCACTAGATGGTACCCTTTGAACATAAATAAAAGGGATTCTACCAATCTACCTTGCTTTCCAAACCAGAGCTAAAAGATCTGCTGTCTCCAACCTCCTAGTGGTTACATTGACACTGACAATAATTAAGGAGAGCACCATTTAGCCCTCTGTCATTTACACTGAATCAGTAATGTTTGATTTGTTTAACCTTTGTATCACACGGCATCCCCCTCACTCTTCAGCTCCTCCAAAAGCCTTGGCTTTGACATGAGCCGCTCCTTTGACGTGCTGGATGAAAATTTCACAGTTGCCATGAATAAGAGACGACCAGCGAGGACCATGCAAAGGAAAGTGTGCCTGTTTATTGATTCTTGCTTGATATGCTTTGTCAGAGCATCAGTTTTGAGTCTTCCAAAGGTGTTTCGTGAACCATCTCTCCCCCCCCCCCCCTCCAAAAAAGCATAAGCTTTCTGGGCATTTGAAACAGCTCCGTCTTGTTCAGAATCTGGGCTCGGATTTAGCAAATGATTGTTTTTGTAAAACCTGACATATAATGAAATGGGTTGTACTTTAGGCTTGAAAAAGGGATCCCCAAATGTGTTGAGACTGTGGTCACTATTGGGATTTTAAGAACAGGTAGCAGGTGTCTGGGGGAAGGAAAGGCAACATGGTATAGTCCAATCTCATCAGAGTCCAGAAGCAAAGTAGGGTCGGTATTTGAATGGGACACGACCAAGGAAGACTCTGCAGAGGACGGCAATGGCCAACCACCTCTGCTTCTCACTTGCCTTGAAAGCGCCTTGCTGGTGTTGCCATAAATCAGTTGCAACTTGACAGCATTTGTGTACATAGCAAGTGGTGCCCCGGCTGCTGCGGCATGCGTTCCACCCACCTCTGGTGGGTGTGAACGTGCGCCGGGAGTGGGAGCCGCACGGCATTCGCATGCCGCCGTAGGAAGCCACCCGCAGGCTGAACGCTGTGGACGGCTTCCTTCCAGCGGCGTGTGAATGCCGCGCAGCGGGGGCAATTTTCCCTGCTTTATTCTGCCGTGCCGTGGAGGTGCGGCAGAATACAAATCTGTCCTCAGCCTAAACTAAACTAAACTAAACCAAACCAAACCAAACCAAACCAAACTAAACTAAACTAAACTAAACTAAACTAAACTAAACTAAACTCCTCCTGCTCTATTTGGGTGGGGAAAAGCCAGGGCTGGCCCTTTACTTTGCTGGAGAAGGGAGGTTGTGGGCGACAGGAAACACATTGGCAAACAAAATGGCACCTCTGTGGACACCATATTAAGGGATCATTGGGCTGGAACAGGAACATGTTAGTCTTTGTACTTCCACAAAACCCAGCAATTCTGTCAGTCCTTTCTTCATTCTTTAATCGTGCTACACTTCTGTGGGCCTCATCAGCTTCTATAACAAGCCTATGTTTGGTTCTAAACTCCTAATTTTAAGACTCTTCATGATTATGCCTCTTTATAGCCACCATTCTGTTCTCCTGTTTGGTCCCTCTATTTCATTAAATCATTTTCTTACTAATAAAACTCCATTTTGTTCTCTTTTGTTGCTAGTGTGTTTTCACACAGCTCCTTATGCATAAAACATTTTCTATATCCAGCAGGTCCCCCCTTTGTCCAGCTTCAAGGTATAGTTCAAAACTCATCTTTTCTTTTTTACTCACGTCTTGATGCGGGTCCGGTCCTTTGATTCTATTATTCTCAGCTTAATTATTGTATAGACTTCCCCCTCTGTGATTCTTTCTTCTTCTTCTTTTTCTTTTACCTTGCCCAGCAAGTTTTCTCAATTCCTCCAAGTCCCCTCTCCTTTTATCTCATTTTTCCTCCTCTGAATTTTCACCTGGTGGGCAGAGACCTGTGCATTCGATCCATATATATTGCTGAATATATCCGAAGCCATAAATAATAATGATACAATTCCTTCACAGCCACAACAGGTTTCCAAACACCATTTTACCTCATAAACATCCGGAACCCTAGGGGGAAAAATGGTGGTTGAGAGGGAAAAGATTATGTACCGCGTCCCACTGCCTTTTCTCCTCTCCAAATCAATCCTCCCCCTCGGCTCCTTCCCTTCTATAGGTTTCTAAACATGCATTTTATCTCATAAATATTTGGAAACCCAAAAGAAAAGTGGTGGTGGTGGTGAGAAAAGATTAAGTAACCCTTCCTTGCTCCTTCTCCATTCCATTCTATCCATTGAAGACTGTTGGATTCTTCTGAGATATCTCTATCTATCTATCTATCTGTCTGTCTGTCTGTCTGTCTGTCTGTCGGTCTGTCCGTCCGTCTGTCTGTCTGTCTGTCTTCAGATAGTTTCTAGTTATGACTGGGATGAAGACTGATTTGATTTAAGCTATTAGACTGTGGTCTTGTGGTAGCGCCTCTTTGCTTCCATACTATCACAGCCCATAGCCAAAAGAACAATCACAAAAATTACCAGAGACTTCTTTTCCTACATAGATATCCCACTAAATGGCAACACTGTTCAGTTGTGTAGATAATACCTAAAGACTGTTCACAATTTGCTTTACTGCTCACAAGGTCTTTTTATTCCTCCATCTGCCATACTCCTTTCTGATTGCTTCTTTGCGTTCACCTTTCCTTGTTTTCATCAGCACCCTCATCTGCTAGAAGTCTACCCCTCATTTGCTATCCCTGACTCCTTTCTGGGCAACGAACAGGAACAATCAGGAATGGCTGTCGAAGAAAAGCCCAGAAGAATGGAGGAAGCTGAGGGGTGATTGGTGGAGGTTGGCAGCAAGGAAAGAGAAGAGATGGAGAAACTGGAGATACAGTCAAGTGGACATGTTGGAGAAAGTCTGGGGAACAGCTGGGATGAGTTGTAGAGGTAGGGTGGCAAACTGAGAAGTCCCCAGATAAGGGGGAGGAAGAAAGGGCTAAAGAGCTTCTGCTGCTGAAGAAGCTATGGGGTAAAGATGCAATCATGTCCATGCTTGCCCAGTGCGTAAAGAATGGTGTTCAGAAACAAGCAAACACCAAAAGCAAAACCACAAAGTATGTTCTTGATAGGGGTCCTTTCGTAGAAAAAGAGGTGCAGGAGCTCATTAGCCTAACTCATTAGCATACCTCATTAGCATATGCCACGTCCCCTGACATCACCAGAAGTGTGTCAGAAAGGGAATGTCAGTTTCAGCCCCATTATACCCTATGGGCTATTGAAATCAATGGCAAAAACTCATAGGGTATATGAGGGGCTGGAGGAAAGGGGGTTTGAGGGAGAGGCTCCAAACTTGCAGGGTAGCTGCTGGGGCCTCTCCTCAAAATATCCACCAAGCTTTAAAAAGATTGGTCCAGGGGGTCCAATTCTATGGGCCCCCAAACAGGTTGTCTCATCCCCTCCATTGTTCTCTATGGTGGGAAAAAATATTAACTTTTTTTCTCCCATAGAGAACAATGGAGGGAATGGGGGCAACCTGTTCGGGGGCCTGTAGAATTTGACCCCCTGGTCCAATCTTCATGAAACTTGGTGGGTATTTCGAGGAGAGGCCCCAGCAGCTACCCTGCAAGTTTGGAGCCTCTCCCTCAAATCCCCTCCCCTCCAGTGGCTTTTAAATTTGCTGCCAAATTTCGACGGCAATTCGGCAGTGGGTTGAATCAGATCAGAGAATCTGATTCAGCCCGTGGCTGCCCTAGTGGCCTCTCCTGAGCTGGCGGAGCTTTGCTCTGCCTCGCTCCGGCCCCAACGGACCCCTGATGATGACTGTATCCCAGGGTGCTTCAGCCAGTTCCCCGCAGTATCCCTTTGTTTCTTTCCCTTTTTCTGCGCACATATGTCACTTCCCCTTAGCTAGCAGGGAGGTCACCTTATACAAATCTTAACGAGTTGGATTCAGTGATGCATGAGCAAAATGGAAAACCACACTGAGCTCAGTTCCACTTGCGCAAGCAGTAGCGCAACGGCTGCAGCAACGCATAGCGCTATAATAGAATTTCTAATGAAACAACAATGTGCAGCGGAATGTACCGCAGATGGTTTGCATGATCTTATTTAATTCTGCTTTGACATTGTATCAGAAGCGATACTTTGAAAAAATGTCTCGCACACACGGAGAGAGAGTATGGGGTTACAGTCATTTTCACTTAGCCCAAAGCAGACAGTACAGAGCACTCCCATCAGCACGAGGCCTACTGTACACTTTCCAGTTGCACCAAGACTATTGCGCACACGGAAATATCCTGTGGGAGCCAACCCAATGGGGGCTTGGACACAGCTGTTGTAATACAGCAGTTAGAATTTCAGATGACAGTCTGGGGTGACTGATGTTCAAAATCCCCACAGAGCTATCAGAGCTCACTTTGGGTCAGCAAAACTGTCTCAGGTCAGCCTCCCTCACAGTGGTGCTGTGTGATAAACTTCTCAATTAAACTCCATTGAGGAGTTATCTGCAATCATTAAAAAACATTGGTGGTGGAAAGAGCCATCAAGTTGAAGCCAATTTACGGTGCTGCCTGAGGGTTTTCACGGAAGAAGAAGAAGAAGAAGAAGAAGAAGATGGAAGAGGAGGGAGAAGAGCAGGAGGAAGAATTGGATTTATACCCCGCCCTTCACTTGGAATCTCAGGTCACGATCAGATGGGCAGTTCAATCCGCTGTTGTCCCACCTCTAGCAGAGCCAGATTATTTCGCTACAGAGAATCCTGACCAGACTCACCCCTTTTAGCACTCTTCAAAGCAATTTAACTGCCTGTGGAGTGATCAGATAGCACCAAGCATGGAATCAGCCTATTGGCTATTTTTTTTAGAAGTTTGTCCTAGGAGCATGCCCACAAGCAGGAATTACCCTGCTGGGATATGTAGTTCATGGGGCTGTCAGCCATTACTTTAAAAAGTTTTCCCTCTGAGCATGGGCACAAGTGCTTGCTGAGAATGCTGGGATATGGAGTTCACTGCTGTCCTCCCTGTAATCTTTTTAGTTTACCCCTTTGCCAAAGGACAGAAGAAAGCTGAAGAACAGAGGCTTTTTTCGTTGAGAGTTTTTAAAAAGAAAGTTTTGAGCAGTCTCTGTATGGGGGGAGGGAGAGACAGAAGTGTGAATGTGCAGTTATGTGATTGTCGATAAGTAGTTTTTTTAAAGAGCTGGAAAACAAGAGAACAGTCAGACCTGTCTGACAGCTTGGTTGTGCAAGAGTGCTGACCAGACAGCAAGAAATCCATTTTGGAACCAGCTCAGACCATCAGGACTGCACTTTCACAGGCAACAAAAAACTTGCAACAAGGGGTGGGGAAGGGGACTCAGAAGACTGGGGCACAACAGACAGATGTTGCTGTCTGAACGAGTACTGTATCTATCGAGTCTGATCTATAAGAGCAAGGGTAACGGATCAAATTGCCCATGTGAACGTGACCTCAGAGCGGCTTACAATCTCCTTCCGTTCCACAGATTGGTTTCTTATTGCCTTCCTCTGCGTAGCAACCCTGAACTAACTTCGTGGTTTTGCATCCAAGTACTAACCAGGGCTAGGGCTGCCAAGTCCCCCTGGGGGGCGGGGATTTCCCCACTAAATGGCCCCCAATCTGCCAGTCTGGATCCAGCTGGTGGGGGGAACGCCACACCCGAAGTGGCCCGATCAGGCTGACGTGCCCGGTGCGATGATGTGGCTTGGAAGTGACGTCATCACGCTGGGCACGTCACTGGGCAAAGCTCTAGCAATCACCCTGAAAACTCTATGGTGCCGTAGAGTTTTCAGGGCGATTACCAGAGCATCGCCTGGTGATGTGCTCGGCGTGATGACATCACTTCCAAGCAATGTCATTGTGCCGCGCACGCGCAAAGCGCATGAGCGCAAATGTCCTGGGCAAGGACTAACACTCCCCTGCTCTTAGAAGTAAGTCACTTGGCAACCTGAACCAGGGGGCTGACCCTGCTTAGCTTCTGAGACTTGACGAGATCGAGCTAGCCTTGGCCATCCAGGTCAGGGCTAAGAAACATCACCATTCATTTTTATCATGGGCTCTAGCTTCTGCCAGGCATACCAAGCCCGTAGGATAGACTGAACTCAGATCTTCATCTCAAAGTCAGAGGATACAGTTCAGAGTCTTTTCTTTCAGGAGGTGAAGCTGTGCAGGATTCAGTTTTCCAATCAATGTCATATTCATTTCCTCCATCTGACCAGGATGTATCTTTCATTCCACATTCATCACTGTCTCAGCAGTACATGGAGATGTTTGAAATCCGGCCTGCTGAGCTATTTTAAGTATTTTTGTTTGGCTCATGGTAGTGCCTGATGCATAAAAATGCCAGGCATAAGAGGACAAAAATGGAAGGTCTGCAACAGTAATATTCATGGCCAAGGCATTCATTTGCCGTTGGATCCTGATGTGCAGGATTGGCTATCGCAATAATCAGGGGTCCTTTCGTAGAAAAAGAGCTGCAGGAGCTCATTAGCATAACTCATTAGCATATGCCACGTCCCTTGACATCATTGGAAGTGTGTCAGAAAGGTAATGTCAGTTTCAGCCCCATTATATCCTATGGGCCATTGAAATCAATGGCAAAAACTCATAGGGTATATGAGGGGCTGGAGGAAAGGGGGTTTGAGGGAGAGGCTCCAAAGTTGCAGGGTAGCTGCTGGAGCCTCTCCTTGAAATACCCACCAAGTTTCAAGAAGATTGGACCACGGAGTCCAATTCTATGTGCCCCCAAACAGGTTGTCCCATCCCCTCCATTGTTCTCTATGGTGGGAAAAAATGTTACCTTTTTTTCTACCGTAGAGAACAATGGTGGGAATGGGGGCAACCTGTTTGGGGGCCCGTAGAATTGGACCCCCTGGTCCAATCTTCTTGAAACTTGGTGGGTATTTGGGGGAGAGGTCCCAGCAGCTACCCTACAAGTTTGGAGCCTCTCTCTCAAACCCCTCCCCTCCAGTCTCTTTTAAAGTTGCCACCAAATTTCGGCGGCAATTCGGCAGCAGGCTGAATCAGATCAGAGAATCTGATTCAGCCCATGGCTGCCCTAGTGGCCAGTCCTGAGCTGGCAGAGCTTTGCTCCGCCTCGCTCCGGCCCCAACGGACCCCTGGCAATAATTATTTATATTAAATATCAGGAGGCAGAAGACTTCCCCAGCTGGGATGATGCTTGTGTTCGAGGATAGACAACAAACACCTTACAAGAGGTAACCATAGTCCCAGGGGGGAAATAAAGAGAAAATGTTAAGTGTATTTGAGAAAATTATAGAATGGGGGAGGAGATGGGAAGTGAGGAGCCCAAGGTCATGAGTTTTCTGTTAAATAACAGGAATCCAACATCTTTTCATACAAACACATAGATAGTAGGTCTTCATTCAGAGGATAGCTCTCTTCTCTTCTTCTTTTCCTTCTTCTTTCCTTACTGGAGTTCGATGATTGCTCAGGTAGGGTTGCCAGCTCTGGGTATGATTTTGAGAGGGGTTGAGGGTGTGATTTTGAGAGGGTTTGAGGAGGGAAGAGACCTCAGTGAGTATAAGGCCATTCAGTCAACACTCCAAAGCAGCTATTTTCTCCAGGGGAACAGATCTTGGTCATCTGGAGATCAAATCATAATACCAGGAAATCTCTAGGTGCCACCTGGAGGGTGGCAACCCTAGACTGCTGTGAATGTTTTTTGGCTAAAGTGACACCAGATGGGAGCAACAAGTAGAAAGTTAATGTTTCTTCATGACTGTAGATGTTTCCTCAGTTGGAGCTAGGCGTCTCCTGCCGTGGAATTTTGAGAACAGATAGTGAGCACTACAACAAAATGGCTTCTATGGTGGACATGGCCAATCACAAAATGGCTGCCATGAGGCATAGGGCCAGTCTCTATATGTTGTAAGCTTCTGAGCCAAACATGTTTTTATGGTGGAAATATCTGTTCTAAATGGGTGCTCTCTTCAAACACAGCATTAGGCCTTGAGCCAATTTTAACTTTCATTTTCAGGCCAGCACTTTCTACATCTCAGAAGCAGAGTCTCTGAAAAGTGCAGTTGTTTTTTTTACAATCTTTTTTGTTTCCTTTTCCCTCCTGATATCTCTTCAGACACACAGACAGCTCAAAAAGCTGTAGTTCTTAATTAGTATTTTCAATTGGGTTGTCTAGTTAAGCCTTTGGCTCCTCCCTTCTGACCCCCTGCCCCTGACCCAGTTGGTCCTACCTCTTGCCAAATTTCTTTTCCCAAGAATTAGCAACCCTAGTGGCATATCAGCTAGAAGGATATCTTGAACCAGCACTATAATGGGTTGAAGCAAAAGCATACCCCCCGAAAGGTAGCATCACATTGCAGTCCAGGACTCCAGACCTAGGGTTGCCAGGACTGCCTCAACAAATGCCAGGAAATTTTGAGAGTGGTGCCTGGGGAAAGTGGAGTTTGGGGGAGGATGTGATGTCCCTTCTGGGTGCCTATAAATTCCCCTTAATCTCTATGGTAAAGACCATAGAGATATGGGAAAACTCCTACAATGTACAAGTGAAGGCCATTTTCTGGCCATTTTTTGTCTCACTCCTCAAATTTCTCAGTGGTGAGGGACTGGGGCCAAGAGTGGGGATTTATACACTGCAGATGAACTGTTGGGAAGCATTCATAGATCTGAATGCAATTTGGATAATGTTACAACAAACTTCAGTGACTTTTGTCTTCTTTTCTTTCTCTCATTTTTGCTTCCTTTAAACTGCATCTGCGGAGAAGTATCCAAGACTATGCTAGGTCTCACAAATATATTAGGGATGCCAGCCTCCAGGTGGGACCTGGGGATAGGGCTGCCAAGTCAGCCCGGGGGGCGGGGGATCCCTCGCTACAGGGGTTCCCGATCTCCCGAAGTCGTCCAGCCAGGACGACTTCCCCAACGTAATGATGTCACCCGGAAGTGACGTCATCACGTTGGGGGTGTTGCCAGGGCGACGCTCTGGCAATCGGCCCAAAACTCTATGATACCAGAGAGTTTTGGGCCGATTGCCAGAGCGTCGCCCTGGCAATGCCCCCAACTTGGTGACGTCACTTCCGGGTGATGTCACCAGGCGCGCATGCTTTGCGCGCACGCAGGGGGGGCTCCCGGGCAAAGGAGGACTCCCCCCCGCCAGTGAGTACAATGGACTTGGCAACCCTACCTGGGGATCCCCTGGAATTATAGCTTATCTTCAGACTACAGAAACCAGTTCCCCTGGAGGAAATGGCTGCTTTGGGGGCTGGGCTCTACGGCATTGTGCCCCACTGAGATCCTTGTCCTCTCTAGGCTCCACCCCTAATCCTCCAGAAGTTTCCCAACCTGGATCTGGCAACCCTAATATATATATATATATATATATATATATATATATATATATATATATATATATATATATCTCATTCTGAACTTCTTGCTCTTCCATTTCCCCCCCTTCGCTCCGGTGTGAAGTTTCTTTGCTACCAGGAACAGCACTTTCCTTTTGTCAGAGGCTCAAAATAAAAACTATCCATGCCAGGCTACACAGAAAGAGCAGCTCACTTGAAAGATGCCTTCTTGCAGTATTCTCGAGTTTCAAGCCAGTGAAGTAAAAGTTCACATTCTTGGTTAGATTCTTCCCCCCTCTTCTTTCTCATGCTTTGGATTCTCTCTGTATATATTTTTAAATCATGACTAACACAAAGCCAGCCTTTGATATTAATTTTCAGATAGAAAAGGAAGAAAAAGAAAACAGGACTCTTTGCTAGGAAATAAAACAACAGCAGAGTTTTCTGTGGTTTACAGTCGAATCCAACTCTAGGGATGCAGTGCTCATCTCCGTTTCCAAGCCGAAGAGCCAGCGCTGTCCAAAGATGTTTCAGTGGTCACGTGGCCAGCATGACTAAATGCCGAAGCACATGGAATGCTGTTACCTTCCCACCGAACTGGTACCTATTTATCTACTTGCAATTTCTTGCTTTCGAACTCCTAGGTTGGCAGGAGCTGGGGCCAGAGACAGGAGCTCACTCCGTCACGTGGCACTCGTGTCTCGAACTGCTGAACTGCTGATCTTCCAGTCTGCAATTCAGTGTCTTAACCACTGAGCCATGACCACCCCACTAACTCTGATTAGAAAAAGGGCCACAGGCTGGTTTTCCTAATCAGAGTCACAACCTAGCTGTTTAATTTTTACCTGGCCTGGTTCCTTGAACACAACAAAACCTACAAGCAAATATTCCATCTGGTCTCTCTGGAAATCAGTAATCAAACCATAGGGTTTTGCCCAAAAAGTAGTGTTGCCCCAATGTCGCCGACCCGATTATGTCTCTTCTGGACGTCATGTCATCACACTGATGATGTCGATGAGGGATGTCTTTTGGAGGGTGGTGTTTCCCCCGATGGCCAGCCTGAACCTGCAAAAGTGGGGGAGGGGGCTCACCCCCACTTGGGGACTGGCAAGCCTAGTTATTTTTGGTGCACTGTTGAACTTTTGTGTGTTGGCAAGTATCTGTCAATCAATCAATCAATCATCTGTCTGTCTACACATAGATAAAGATGGGTAGCCGTGTTAGTCAGTCTATAGCAGTAGAAAAGATTAAGAGTGCAGTAGCACCTTAAAGACTACCCAAATTCATGGCAGGGGATGAGCTTTCGTGAGTCACTGGTCACTTCTTCAGGTACAGCTAGCTAGATTATGGATAAATCTACTGGGGTGTGTGTGTGTACATATGTGTAGATGTGTGTATACCCACAAATGTATATACAAAGTAAATGAAACGAACAAATTGCTCCCTTTACAAGCACCACTCCTCACAAATATTGAGCTGGTGGAAGAGCTCTCTGTGCATTAATAGATGAGAAATCTCAGGAGCAAGCCAAGTGGGTCTACTCAGAAGTAAGCCCCATATTATTCAATTATGGGTGTTACTTCCAGGAAAATGCCCTAAGGATCCCAGCCTACACTAATTAATTAAGAGAAGACTCAATAGCTTGGCTATTGAGTCTTTTAATTTTAAACATTTTCCTGCTAGCAAATCCACCAGAGTCTACCAAACTAAGTGCAAGGTTTCAAGCAACCCCAAGCGGAGATTTCTCTTCTTTAATCTTTTAATTTGCAAAGCCTTGTTCTTCGTGTGGAAATCACTGTTTTCAATTATTCCTTGTTGCTGTTTTACACATTTTCTTAAAAGCTCTTGCTACAGGGCCTTGTTTGAAGGATGCCGTTTAAATATTTGTTAAAAAAGAAGCCAACCTATAACTCCTCTTTTATTTGTGCCACTGTTTGTTAAACTGTCTAAGAACCTTAATTAGGACTAATTTTTCTCCCGTGTCTTGAGGCGCCACCATCCACTCAGTCTCAGTGCAGTGAGATACAGCTTCTCATATACTTTTGCCTGGATTTCCCCCACCCCTTACTAAGGTTGCCAATCTTCCGGCGGGGCGTGGTGATCTCCACGACTCTCTAGACTAAAGAGATTTGGAGGGTGGACTCTAGGGCATTAATACTGTGTTGAGTTCCCTCCCGTCTTCAAACCCTGCCCTTTTTTAGGTTTTGCACCCAAATCTCCAGGAATTTCCCAACCTAGAGTTGGCAACCCCAGGCAGAAAGACAATGAGGAAAAGTAAGAGCAGAGGTTATGAGAATTTCTCTCTCTCCATATAATAAATTGTTTCCACAATTTCAACAGAAGCACCTGATTGATGAGTAAAGACGATGGCTGCGTCTGCTACAGTAGGAATGTACCAACAAAATGGCGGAGTTTTAGGAAGCTTCAGGCATTATTTGTTCCGAGAACCTAGCATTTAAGTCCTGGAAAATATGTACATCATATGGGTGAACACTTTGATTACATACTTAAGTGCTGTCAAGTCGCAACCAACTTATGACAATCCTGGTGCAGGTCTTCCAAGGCAAGTGGGAAACAGAGATGGTTTGCCATTGCCTCTCTTTACAGAGACTTCCTCTTTGGGTGATGTCATCGCACCGGGCACTTTGGCACAAATGCAGCACTTTGGGGGCAGGGTTCCCCCTGCTGGATCCGGGCTGGTGGATCCGGGGCCCTGAAAGCAGGCAAACCCCCACCCCCAGTGCCTTTTATTCCCTCTCCTCCTCTGCTGGTGTAAGTTTTCCCTCCAAATCCTCTGTTAGCCAATCACAGGGTCCAGAGGGGACTTGGAAAACATAGGCCCTGATAGCTACTCCAATACAGGCTTCCCTGGAGCCAATAGGCCTCCCTAGAGCCTGTAGGCCACACCACTATAGGCCCAGGATCATGACATAGCCTGAGAAAGAGCGAGAGAGCGAGAGACAGTGACTGGCTTGAGGATTCCCCAGTGATTTTCTGAGTCACAGGGGGATCTGAATTATGGCTGCCAGGTCCCCCGGGAGGGTGGAGGTTCCCCTGCTAAAAGGGCCTCCAATCCGCCAGTCCAGATTCGGCCAGTGGGAACCCCACCCCCAAAGTGGCCAGACTGGGCCGGAAGTGATGTCATCATGCTGGGCACGTCACCGGGTGACGCTCTAGCAATCACCCTGAAAGCTCTATGTCCCCGAGTGGAACCACCGCTCCCCCCCACTACAGCCAGTAAGACACTTGGCAACCCTAATCTGAACCCACTTCTCCTGCATCCTAGTCTATCACTCTAACCCTTTCCCCAAAACACATCAAGACAAGGGCATGACAGCACGGTCCATTTCCTTTCCCCTGTTCTTTCCTTCATCTCTCCCGTCAAACAGCAAATTTAAAGCAGTATGATGGGCAATTAATCTTGGCCTGATCTGAATGTTGAATTTATTGGCTTTTTAAACATCGGGTTCGATGAGTAATTGTACCTTACGTCTGCAGTTACAAATCTGGTCACGTTTAATGCATTTATTCATCGAGATCCTAATGGCAGACGAAGGCAACCCAAGTGGAGTTGTTCAAATGGAAACGATTCCCAAGAGCTCCGGTTCGTATTGCCTGACAGGCTAGGGCGAGGGCTTCCAACTGAATCAGCCCATGGTCTCTCCCTTGTCCAAGAAGGTCAAATCGAGATTGAAAAGATAAAACCAAAACTACTCCCGCGAAACAGTCAGCACTTTGAGAACAATGGAAGATAATAAGGGGAAATGGCAGGCCTCAGGCCTAATTATCGCCAGCCAGTGTGAACACATGAATACATGAAGCTGCCTGATAGTGATCAGACCATTGGTCTGGGAAGGTCAGTACTCTCTATTCAGAGTAAGGTCTCAGGCGGAGGTCTTTCACATCACCTGCCACCTGATCTTTTTAGCTGGAGACACTGGGGATTGAACCTGGGATCTTCTGTAGGCCAAGCAGATGCTCTACTACTGAGCCATAGCACATCCCGAGGCAGTGGCTCTCCCAGGTCTCAGGCAGGTTTTTTTCCACATCACCTACTGCCTGGTCCTTTTAACTGGAGATGCTGGGGGTTGACCCCAGGACCTTCTGCATACCAAGCGAAAGTTCTACAACTCTCCGAATCAAGCTGCCTCCCCTACTGCATTTGGCATGGTATAAACAGCTGCTCACTTTTCAGAGCAGATTTGAGAGCCAGTTTGGTGTAGTGGTTAAGTGCGCAGACTCTAATCTGGGAGAACCGGGTTTGATTCCCCACTCCTTCACTCGCACCTGGCTGGATGACCTTGGGCAAGCCATAGCTCTGTACCAGCTGTTCCCTCAAGGACAGCTTGGGAAAGAGCTCTCTCAGCCCCACCTACCTCCCAGGGTGTCTGTTGTGGGGTGTGGAAGGGAAAAAGAGTTTGTAAGCCGCTCTGAGACGCCCTTGGGGAGTGGAGGGCGGGGTATAAATCCAATCTCTTCTCTTCTTCTTCTTCTAAACGAGAATGCATGATGGTTTGTCAGCACGCTTTATAGTGCTGAGGTCCTTAACGTATGAGCTTCATGCAAGAACTTTAAATTAGCCAGCTTTCCCACAGAATCTCACGAGTTTTTCTCTGTAATTTTGATGCCACACCCAAGGAAGCCCTTTCTTGAGTTGCCACCCATCTAGCCTCAGGTGGGCACCCAAAGAAGGTTACCCTGAGGATGATCTTAGTGCTCAGGTAGGTTCATATGGGAGTAGGGGGTCCATAAGATAAGTTGGTCTCAAGCCATACAGGGCTTTGAAGGTCAAACCCAGCACTTTGAATTGGACAGGATTCTCACTGCAACCTTCTGTACCAACTATCGCTTCTGAACATGCTTCAATGGCAGCCCCACGTAGAAAGCGTTACAGGTTGAAATGTGTGGGAATTAGAAAGTAAAGTTTTTCATATCATGGAGGTCACTAACGTCACCTGTTAATAACACCCCACTGGTGGCGGAAAGTGCTATCAAGTCACAGCTGACTTACGGTGAATCCCGTAGGGTTTTCAAGGCAAGAGACATTCAGAGATGGTTTGCCATAGCCTGCCTTCACATTCCTTGGAAGTCTCCCATCCAAATACTTGCCGGGGCCAATCCTGCTTAGCTTCCAGGATCTGACGAGATTGGGCTAGCCTGGGCCATCCAGATGTTAGCCGAATTGCTTTAATTAACACTTAGCAATTGGCGAAATACACAGGTTCTTGCCAACTATACCAGGGTCCCACCCCTCCCGGGAGTTCTCAAGGAAAGAGGCACATGAGGCAGATAGCAAATTAAATGTTGTTTACTTAATGGTGTAGTTCAAGCATACCAAAAACGTAATCACACACACATTCACACAGGCCTAAGAAATAAAGATAGAAAGTAGCACGTTTGCATGAGCAGGAATTCGTTGGTGGGGAAGCAGTACCTTACCTTAAGATCCGTTGTCCGATTGATGGAAGAATTGGATGGGGAGAAAAATAGAAAGACTATGGGGCACGAGGCTCAAACCTGCGAGACCACATGGTTCTCTTGGATTGCGAGTCCAGAGAGAGGTTTAAAGATGGAGGCAAGGGTATGGGACAGCAAGCTGGGCAGAAGGGGTAGTAAAGCAGACAGGGGACGATGGCTCAAGAGACCGAATGCCTCTGTGCAAGGTCTTTATTAGGTGGTCTTGGGGCGGGTTGATCAGACCACATCCCACTAACACACCTCTTAGGCGGTCCGTCCCTTTCTGACCCTTCCATAGGTTAAAGGTGAACAAAAGGAGGAGGGCAGGGGGATGGACAATATTGCAAAACTATGATCTCACCAGGAAGTGGACACTTGGGCAGGGTCCGATGACTCACCTGGGCCACATCTATTGTTAGTCAATGGCTCTGGCCAACTGGGTGATGGCCCGAACATTAGTTGCTAGGCAACTGCGTTAGCATAACTATGCAGGTACGTTGGAGGGGGCAGGGGTTGACCAGTGTGCTGAAACAGAAAGAAACCTCATGGCAAAAGGAGTCTTTTGTCTCTGTCTCAGGTGAACTGTCTAGGGTGTCAGCCTCCTGGCATGGGCTGGAGCTGGCTCCTATAATGAAGAAAGCACATGGCCCTTCCAATATGGGCAACCCAAAGTTCAAGCTTATGAATATCAAAATCCATAAGAGCACTAAAAGTGCCTTGCTGGCCAACACAGGTCAGGGTGATACTCCCATTAAGTTTCCATTAACTGGGCCAGGTTTTTCCTCAAGTTTCTAGCCCCATTCACAATAATTTCAGTAATCTGGAACAAAAATGCCATCCCGGATATATATGAAGGTTATCAGAATAAATTTTAAACATTATGCTACCCCTCCTACAACCTAGACATAAAAGTGCAGCCCTTTACGGATCACCAGCTAAGCGCACCTGCTTGTACTCCTTGGAGACGTGTTCTTATTGGAGGAGAACAGCATTCAGGGACTGCAGATGTGTGAGAAAGGAGGCATAAATGGGTTGAACTCAGAATGCATTTTAGAACCCCTATATAATGCAGGACCAGGAAGAAAAGCTATTTTAGAAACTGGTAAAACTGAGGCGGCAATCGGCTTGTATTTCCTGAGAAATTGCCTTCATAAAACCCAATTTCCCTCCTATTTATGAAAGTTCTCTACACCAAGAAAAATGCCATTCTGTCAACAAACCCTGAAGAAGCTTTTTTCCCCCAACGCCATTTATAACTTTCTTTCAAACCCATGCCACCTGGTTAAAGTGGCTTCTGTTCTTCCAGGATCCTAGTGCCTGTCAGATTCCTCCCCCCCTTTTTCTACCAGCTCAAAAGAAGAAGAAGAAGAAGACGAAGAAGAAGAAGAGGAGGAGGAGGAGGAGGAGGAGGAGGAGGAGGAGATTAGATTTATACACCACCTTTCACTTGGAGTCTCAGAACAGGTTACAATCTCCTTTCCCTTCCTCTCCCCACAACAGACACCCTGTGAGGTAGGTGGGGCTGAGAGAGCTCCTTGAGAACTACTCTTGCGAGAACAGCTCTGAGAGAACTTGTGACTGACCCAAGATCACTCCAGCAGCTGCATATGGAGGAGTGGGGAATCAAACCTGGCTCTCCCAGATCAGAGTCCTGCACTTTTAACCACTACACCAAACAAGCAAACTCAATTAGTCATGTCCCAATTTCTATCGAAGCCAAGCAATGTATATCTTTTGACTGTAGATGACTACATGAACCAATTAGGTACCTGCTGGCTTTTGGGCTCAGTAGGGCCTGCCTTTCTTTCTTGGCACATCCCCTGCAATGACACCACTCTGAATTGACCATCTTGCAGCCAGAAGAGGCAGGATTGTGTAACAGTTCGAGAACTGGACTTTAATCAGTGAGACCGGGATTCAAACCCTCAATAAGACATGACGCACTCTGGGTGACCCAACCACTATTTCTTAGCCTAACCTGTTCCACAGGGTTGTTGTGAGAATAAAAGAGGGAGAAGAGAACCGTGGATGCCTCCATGGTAGAGACAGGTGGTACAGAAATATGCACATGGGTTTCCCTAGTGAGCCAAATAGATTCCCCCCCAGACTATTTTTGGTCAGGAAAATTGGGGGTGGGAGGCTAAAGCTTCTACTCATGTGTTGCAGTCACCATCCAGATCAGGCACTGCCCAAATCTGAACCAGCCACGATTTATGTCTGATTGTTACACAGTAGACAGGGTGAGGAGGGGCTGTGGCTCATTGGAAGAGCCTCTGCTTTGCACACAGAGGGTCCCAGGTTCAATCCCTGGCATCTCCAGTTAAGGACCAGGCCATAGGTAGTGTGAAAGACTTCTGCCTGAGACTCTGGAGAGCCGCTGCCAATCTGAGTAGGCAATACTGACTTTGCTGGTCTGATTCAGTATGCAGGGCAGCTTCATGTGCGTTCATGTGGGATCCCGAACCCAACATCCTTGCTTCATAAAGTGCAAACCGCCAGAGACCTGGGTTCTAATCCTCAATCTGCCGCAAAGCTTGCTGTGTGATATTGGGCTGCTAACAGGGGTCCTTTCGTAGAAAAAGAGCTGCAGGAGCTCATTAGCACAACTCATTAGCATAACTAATTAGCATATGCCACGTCCCCTGACATCACCAGAAGTGTGTCAGAAAGGGAATGTCAGTTTCAGCCCCATTATATCCTATGGGCCATTGAAATCAATGGCAAAAACTCAGAGAGTATATGAGGGGCTGGAGGAAAGGGGGTTTGAGGGAGAGGCTCCAAACTTGCAGGGTAGCTGCTGGGGCCTCTCCTCGAAATACCCACCAAGTTTCAAAAAGATTGGACCATGGGGTCCAATTCTATGGGCCCCCAAACAGGTTGTCCCATCCCCTCCATTGTTCTCTATGGAGGGAAGAATGTTAACTTTTTTTTCTACCATAGAGAACAATGGAGGGAATGGGGGCAACCTGTTTGGGGGCCCGTAGAATGGGACCCCCTGGTCCAATCTTCTTGAAACTTGGTGGGCATTTCGAGGAGAGGCCCCAGCAGCTACCCTGCAAGTTTGGAGCCTCTCCCTCAAACCCCCTCTCCTCCAGTGGCTTTTAAAGTTGCCGCCGAATTTCGGTGGCAATTCGGCGGCGAGCTGAATCAGATTAGAGAATCTGATTCAGCCCCTGGCTGCCCTACTGGCCAGTCCTGAGCTGGCGGAGCTCCGCCTCGCTCCGGCCCCAACAGACCCCTGGTTTTGAGGATAAAATGTGGAAACCACAATTGTTTTTGCCGCTTGGAGCAAGGACAGGATAAAAAAAGAACTCAATGGCTAGACAAGGTGAAAAACCCCTGGAGAAGAGAACCTGGATCTGTGTTCCGATCCTCTTCCTGCTTTTCAATCTTTCCTTCCGTTGTCAGCAAACGAGTTTCTGGGGCATTGCCAAAAGTAAACATTGACTTTCTCCTTCCCGGTTTTGATCCACCTTGCTATGAACTTGAGCGATTTCGCACGGCACATCATCCCATGCTGGGCGAAGAGAGACATGGCAGGAGATAAGGTCGAGACACCCTTGGTTGTTTTTTGATCCCCAAGCTTTTTCATGTAATGAAGCTCTGCCTGCAACCTGGCCAGAGAAACACTACTAAAAATAAAATAAAATTAAAAGTTCCAGAATCAAGGCACCATAAGACAGGAACCATCATCCTCTGGGAAAACAAAAACAAATAAAAAACCCCCCCTTTGTCGCTGCTTTATTTTCTAGCTTTTCCAGCTGGCCTGCACTCCTTCGAAAGCTACAGAGCTCATCAATGTTCTCTCGCATTTCACCTCCGCTGTTTGGAAATGGTACAGTTGTCGAATTGAAAGCAATTTTCTCCCAATTGCTGCTTCAGAGCTGCCGGAGCACGTCTGTTGGGGCACACAAGCAGACATCTTTTGGCTGTTCCATCAAAGGGGTAATAAATATATATTTAGTGCCAATAAAAACAAAACACTGATATTTTTCAGAAGGCGGAGTGCAGGGAGAAGGGTCGTCCGCCATAAAGGAGTCGTCGAGATGGCCCCTTTTTGGATGTTTTATGCAACGCTATATGGATCTGTGCGTCTCTTCCCAGCCCCCTCCTTAAATTGCATTTAAAGGCTCATTGTAAAAATGGATTAAAATCTTGATATTTCATGTTTGGATGCAATAAAAGCACAGTTAGGGTAGAGATTCACAGCATTCCCTTTTATGGCAGACTTTCACGTTTCTGGCAGTGCAATCCTGCTGTGCCCGCCATTGCAACTCTGTTTAGGATTGCAGTGTTCATATTCCAAACTGAAGAAGAGTTTAGGGAGCGAACCCACAGCAGGTCTTCTCAGAATCAAGCCCTCTTTTATTCAAGTGGGGCTGACTCCCAGGAAAGTGTCCTAAAGATTGCAGCCATAGCTGTTTATTGTTTGCCTCTAGATGCTAGGTGGGATTGTGATCTTAAACATTGATCAAACCTGCTGTTTTTACGAGGGTTACATCACAGGTCTTTCCCGAGAGCTCTAAATCATGGTTCCGTTTTTGCTTATGGAAATGGAACATTTTATGTACGTCATCTGCAGCTTTATGGCTTTGTACTCTTCAGTAACTAAAGAAAATACCCACAAGATTTGGAGTGAGAGAGTTTTGTGACGGGTCTGATCCTGCAACTGAGCTCAGAGTTCTGAAGTGAGTTCAGAAGTGAGATGCGAGTTCGAAGGGGGCCATCTCTCTGTGGGAGAACACATGCTTCGCAATTCAGGGCTCATTTCGTAGCAGGAGCTCTTCTGCATATTAGGCCACACACCCCTGATGTAGCCAGTCCTCCAAGAGCTTACAGTAGCCCCTGTAAGAAGAGCTCTGTAAGCTCTTGGAGGATTGGCTACATTAGGGGTGTGTGGCCTAATATGCAGAAGAGCTCCTGCTACGAAATGAGCCCCGCTTCGCATACAGAAAGTCAAAAGATCAGTTAGGGGTGCCAGGTTTGCTGGCTTCTGAACTCTGAGGATCCTGGAGAGGGAAGGGAGGATCCTGGACTGGGACCTGGGATGTCATATTGAATAGCGGGTACGCGTGTGTGTGTGTGTGAAACAGAGAGAGAGAGAAAGAAACAGAAAGAAAGAGACAGCTTTAGATGGTAGGGTTGCCAGGTGAGACTGACAAGCGGGCAGGGGATTTACCAGGTACCCCCAGGAGAGGGAAGGGAGGGTCTGGGAGAGGAAACTCCAAAGCGAGTTCCGGGTGAGCTGATGTCGCATTTAAAGGGACCACATTCCTTTTAAATGCTTTCTCTCCATTGGAAATAATGGAGGATGGGGGCACCTTCTTTTTGGGGATCTGTCGCAGCCCTCTTTGGCTGCCGTTGACTGCGTACCGGTTGCCACCATGGCCCTGTGCCCATGGTCCTTATCCCCCACTGGACTGACCTCACTTGCAGGGTCTCAGGAGAGGTGTAGAGCAATGGACTGGAGGCGCCTTGGCCCTGGACACAGAGGGGTTACGTCACCACCTCTCATACCCCTGGAGTGAATGTCCCTGACGTCTCTCTCTACCAGCCAGTGGATTCTCCAGCCTTCTCATTGGCTGCCTCCTCCTCCATTGGCTGCCTCCTCCTCCATTAATACCCCTCCCCTCTCCTGCTTTGCCTCCCTTTCTGCCTTTCTGCCTCTGTAAATCAGGTACAAGAATGAAGCTGTGCTGCCAATGCCTTTTATGTAATACAAAGGAAACTTATACCAAACGTCTACGGCACCACTTTAACAAAGTAATATAAACGTATAACCACAAAGTTGCAGTCCAATAATTTATGTAGCTGTTCCTGTGTCAGGATTCATCAGCTGAGTAGATAGTTGGTGAGACGAGATTCTCCGGAATAACTCCCGTTTCGAATAGGTTGATCTTCTTCCATGCCACTATTTCAGAACAAGAGATGGAAACTCTACATCAGGCGTCTATGCATATTTTAGATTGCCTCCAAACATTATGCCCCACACAGGGGAAAAAAGTTTATCCAATACACTTCTGCCAAGTCATTGCCGGCTGCCAGCAGGGGGCTCCAGGATCTTTTCTGGGATATTCCTGCAAGCATGGAAAGCGCTAGCACTGCAGTGACATTACCTGGAAGTGATGTCATCCCATCATCGACATCAAGGGGGTGACACTCTAGTTTCTGGGCAAAACTCTGTGGTTTGAGCCCAATTGTACCATAGAGTTTTGCCCCAAAACTAGAGCTTCTCCCCCCCAACGTCGGTGATGTGATGAAGTCACTTCTGGGTGACATCACATCACTTTCAGGAGCATTTGCTGGCAGGGTTTCCCAGGCTGGCGGTGGAAAAGGACCCGCAAAAGTGGGTTGGGGGCCTGGCAACCCTAGCCTGGTGTGGTCCTAGTTTCACCGTGTGGCCTGCTTAGTTCTAATCAAGGCCATTTCTGGCTGATGCAACTATTTGTGGTGTGCGCTGCACCCTTGTCTTATGGGATGGCATGTGGTAGAAGCTGCTGAGGATTTAACAGTAATACTGCAAAAGGGAACAGAGAGATATAGTAGAGGAGGCCAAGGAGGGGCCTTCCAGGGGAAAATTAGAAAAACCACTTGTTATCTCAGTAGCCCACAATTCTCACAGGAAAAGGAGAAAGGACAGGTCGTTTAGCTCCCCTCCGGGGTACAATATATCTCCACTGAAGCTGTAAAGCCATGCTCGATACAGAAAGCAATCAAACAATTTAGGAATAGCAGAAAAACAAACAAACCAACGGAAGACCGGACAGAACATCAGAAGATCCCCTCTGCGGAACCTTCTGACTCCTCTAATAACCACCAAATCCAAACAATTCCAGATAACGGAAGGGGAAGAGAATTGTGTGATTAAGTACACGATGCCCAGAAAATTGAAAAAATAAAAACAAAACATGCTGTGCATTACATCACCCCTTTGACAGCGAGAGCGGCATGGAAGGTGACCAATGGGCAGAAGAAAACTCTAAACTAGGGTTGCCAGCCTCCAGGTGGTGCCTGGGGATCCCCCGCTTTTACAACTGATCTCCAGCTGACAGAGATCAGCTCCCCTGGAGAAAATGGCTGCTTTGAAGGGTGGACTCTATGGCGTTGTACCATGGTGAGGCCCCTCCCCTCCCCAAACCCCACCTTCTCCTGGCTCCACCCCCAAAGTCCCCAGGTATTTCCCAACACAGACCTGGCAACCCTACTCTAAACAGCCCTGTAGCTAGGGAATATTTTGGGAGGGGGCCTTGGGGGGCAGCTAATTAAATCAAAGCACAGCACAGGGGGTGAGTTGAGGCCCTTTGAGAGCACCCTGGAAGGGAGGGGGCCCAGAAGAAATGCTAGGGTGCCGGGCCCCACGAGCCCCAAATTAGCGATAGGCCTAAATCTAAAGGGGGAGGAGGTGCTGAATTTTGTAAAAAAAATAAATAAAGATCTTTTCAAGGCAAACCATTATAGCTGATTTATCCAAAAAGGAGTTGGAGAGCTTGCAGGGGAAACAGAAGGTTCAGAACTAATAGCTGGTGAACAGCCAGCGGTGCCCCATATATGTTAATGGCCAATTAAGCCATCAGGCTGTTTTGGGTACTGATTAGCAAACTTAAGTAGGTCTACTTGGAACTAAGGAACCAAAATAAATGTTACGTTTTTCGTGCGTTAGTTGTGTCTGGGTTTCTGCTATCTAGCTAGGGTTGCCAGGTCTTACCTTTCCCATGGGTGGTGGTGGGGGGCTGGCTCCTTCTTGGGATGTCTCTGCTGCATGCACAAAATGAATGTGGTGTGATGACATCACCAATAGTAATGTCAGCATGCCTGGGCCATCATGCAGTGACACTCTAGCATTTGGGGCAAAAACTCTATGGTAACCATAGAGTTCCCCCAAATGCTAGAGCATTGCCGTGTGATGCCCCCAGCGTGATGGAAGATAAGGATAAGCCCTCTTCCACTTGGAACTGTGGCGTGAGGGGAGGAGGGTCTCCTGCTTCCCCCGACGCCATTTTGAGAAGCTGAAATGCCCCCTTCCCCTCAGGGAGTTAATTATATAACTTTGTTAATGTGGCACTGCCTGCCAAGGGCAATTTCAGCTTTTCAAAACGGTGGGGGGTCGGCAGGAGCCCCTCCTCCCCCCACCCCACAGTTGCAAATGGAAAAGGGCTCCCTTTAATCTCTAAAATGACTTTCCCTGCAAGTTGGAATTGAGCTGGGTCAGGGAAACTCAGACACAACTCAACAAAAAAGTAACATCTAGTTTGGCCTGAAGTCCCATTATATTCAAAGAGTGGGTTTCCAGGACCACTTCCTCTTCAGGGTCTGGAGCAAGGGTCCTCTGTGTTTCTCAGTGGCTGCAGCCTGTCGCACTTTGCAGTTGGGAGGGAAGGGCAGTTTCCCCATCTTATTTTCCAGCATTTATAACTTCTGGGTTGTTTTTATGCCACTGTAATTTTAATTAATTGACTTTACTTTTTTATACTCTGAAGAGAAAAGGGGGGGAGGTCCCACAGCAAGGCAAATGAAGATGAAAAAAGAAAATGGGGCAGAGGGAAACGTATGCATGGGAACAGAGCAAAAAAGCTGCAAGCAAAACATACAGGGGTTCTTCAGTTATTAAAATTTCTTATCCCTCTGCCCCTCTTCCTCCCTCCATCTTTTTTTATACTCCACTATTCTCCCTAATGGGGACCGGAAGTGGTTTACATTATTCTCCTTTCCTCCACGTTATCCTCACAATAACCCCTGTGAGGTCGGTTAGGCTGAGAGGATGTGACTGCCCCCAAATCACCCAGCAATCTTCCATGGCACCAGTGGAGATTCAAACCTGAGTCTCCCGGATCCAAGTCCGACACTCTAACTGCTACCCCACTCTGGCTCTCTAATCGTGGGCTATTTGTGCGCAAGAACAGGTGTCTTTTTGTTACACAAAAGATATTGAATAATAAACAAACCTTTATACCAAATATTGTTTGTTTGTTGGGGGGGGGGGGGGAGACTACCATCTTGTCCTGGTTGTGGAGAACCCACATCAAAAATGGGAGTTTTTGACTCAAAATATCACGTTCATGAAATCTGTTAATCTCCCTGTTTGCAAGCTTAGCTACGTTGGAAGAAGTTTGAGGCTCACAAAGTTGCTCTCATAACTTGATGGGGGATTAGGGTTGCTGGCAACCAGTGTGGGATGGGGGTGGACTTACCAGGAGTGGGAGGGAGGCCCAGGCGATGTGGCTACGTCACTTCTAGCATGCACTGGAAGTGACGTCATGCTGTGACATCATGGCAATGCTCTGCTGTTTGGACCAAAACTCTATCTTAAAATGGCATCTTTCACAGAGATTTTGCCCAAATACCAGAACACTGTCTGGACATTGCTGGTGTGATGACATCACTTCCTATGAATGCTGGAAGTGACATCACCATGTCGCCAGCAACATCGCCCTTCTTCTATCTCCTGGTATAAGTCCCCCCGCCAGCTAGCTGATTGGCAGTAGGGGGTGGGGCCTGGTGGCGGGAGTCCCCCGCCTCTACTGGGGGGCGGGCCTGCCAACTCTATGCAAAATCTGCAATCTGATTGTCTGCTGTAGGAATGCAGTTTTTGGTCACTCAGTATTTTCCAGCTCCCTTCTGCTTTGCTCCTCCTGGCTCGTTTGGATTTCATCCATGTGGGTCCCACAATTTCCAGCTTTGGTGTAGTGGTTAGGAACGGGGTTTGATTCCCCACTCCTCCACCTGCAGCTGCTGGTGTGACCTTGGGTCAGTCACAAGTTCTGTCAGAGCGGTTCTCTCCAGGGCAGTTCCCTCAGAGCTCTCTCAGCCCCACCTACCTCACAGAGTGTCTGCTGTGGGGAGGGGAAGAAAAAGGGATTGTAAGCCGCTCTGAGACTCTTTCAGGTAGTGAAGGGCAGGGTGTAAATCCAATCTCCGCCTCCTCCTCCTTCTCTTCTTCTTCGCCTTTGTCAGTGATCAAATAAGGACCTTTCTCTCTCTTTCCCCAGTAGAAAATCTTATAGGATCCAACCCACAGATCTTGCAAAAGCCCTGTAGGGTTCCAGTGGGCTGTTCATCTAAATAAAACTAGATCCCATGGCACTGCCCCTGGACCTTATTCCACTTGGGTAAATGGTGTTTTTTTTTTAATAAGTGAAATATTGACTTGAGGAAGAAAGTCTTCACCTGAACTTTAATAAAAATTATATATATATATATATATATATATATATATGAAAAATCAATAAACTGAAGCATCTTGCCAGAGATTTATATCAGGAGTGATATTTGCATCAAGCATGCTATCGCTTGTTATTTATACTCTCTGGCATTCTCTCTGTTTCCTGCCATCCGTGTGTATCTACACAAATTCCTCCTCATCCTGTGTTTTCATCACCGTATGTTTACACACCTGGGGAGCTAGGCAGGATTGGCAGCTGCAGGAGAATGGGCACCTGGCGCTTCTACCTAACTGAAAGGAGATTGGTTTAATTCGAGCTGACTGAAGATAACGCTTCGTGCATCTGTCAAATGGGGCAGGCGTCCACAAAAAAGCGAATGCCACAATAAATCTGCGAGTCTTTATGATGCCCCGAGAGTCTTTGTTGTTTGGGCTGTTTCATTTAATTAATAAGGTACTCCATTGAACATCGGGGAGAAGGCATTGTTTTCGAAACAAAGGCGTTTGTTGCAGTGAAACAGAGGTTCCTTTCAGGAGGTGCTATATCATGTTTTCGCCTTCAAAAGCATTGTCAGGGTGCCTTTCGCTTCACGGAAAGCAACGGTGATTAATTAGTTCTAATTTCGGCAGGCTTCTGATTCTTAATTCCCTGTGAACACACTACTAGCTTCCATTAATTTCTCAGAGGAGCCAAAGACGCCCCTTTGGAGGGTATCAAAGATAACCTCTGTGGTGAATGGAATTGCTTTCTTGTCATCTTGAAGAGCAGCTGGGGTTCTAGCAGCACTTCACTGCGGGGGATGGCTGAATGAGGAGGGGGATCTGGTACCTTTATTGCAGTGGATGCAAGGACAGTGCCATCGCAGTGGCAGAAAGTAGGGTTGCCAGCCTCTAGGTGGAGCCTGGGGATCTCCTGCTTTTACAACTGATCTCCACCTGACAGAGATCAGCTCCCCTGGAGAAGATGGCTGCTCTGAAGGGTGGACTCTATGGCACTGGACCATGCTGAGGCCCCTCCCCTCCCCTCCCCAAACCCTGCCCTCTCCTGGATCCACCCCCAAAGTCTCCAGGTATTTTCCAACCCAGACTTGGCAACCTTAGCGGAAAGTGCCATCAGATTGCAGGTGGCTTATGGGGACCCCATGTGGTTTTCAAGGGAAGAGACATTCAGAGGTGTTTAGCCATTGCCTACCTCTGCGTCTGACCCTGGTTAGCTTCTAAGATCTGATGAGATCAGACTAGCCTCAGCCATCCAAGACAGGTTACTGGGGTTGCTAATGCAGCACCATGGAAATACTAAGCTGGTATGGGGCTAGCAGTTCCTGGCATAGGCCAGTGATGCCATTATTTGTGCTTGCACTGGGTGTTAATACCCACAGAAGAAGCAGTGGCTTAGTGGAAGAGCATCCGCTTTGCACGCAGAAGGTCCCTGGTTCAGTCCCCGACAACTCCAGGTGAAACGAAGCACCTCTCCTTGGGACCCAGGAAGCAGCTGCCAGTCAGAGCAGACAATCCTGACCTTGACAGGTCTGACTCCCTATAAGGCAGCTTCATATGTTCTTGTGGAGAGGAGAGACAACAGCTCAGCGATAGCATATCTGCTCTGCAAGCAGAAGGTCCTCGGTTCAGTCCAGGCACTTTCAGTTAGAAAGATCAGGTAGTGGTTGATGGGAAAGACCTCTACCCAAGATCTTGAAGAGCTACTGCCAGCCACAGTGGACAGTATGGACCTTGATAGACCAGTGGTTTGACTCAGTAGAAGATAGCTTCCATGTGTGTTCACAGAAGCCGCACAAGTTTTCATGCAGCTGTGGTAGCAGCCGCAGTGCCTCAGTTGCTGCCTCCTAATCCTCTCGGGTGAGGACACCGCGTCCCCTCCTCATTCTGCAATGGCTGGCAATCTAGAGAACCGAGGTAGTAGTGACAGTGTCGTACTAGGAACTGGGAGACCCAGGTTCAAATCCACACACTACTATGGGAATTTCTTGAGAGACCTCGGATCTCTCTCTCTGCCTCTCCGTCTCCCCCTAACATTGGGTTGATAAAAAGCAGAAGGGGAGAATGGTGCACACTACCCTGAACTCTTTGGAGGTTTGGGCAAGCTAAAAAAGTACTAACTAATCAACTAAACAACTGATCTGCCAGTGACGCACCGGAACACCTGTGGCTGGACAGTAGGGTTGCCAACCTTGAGGTGGAGCCTGGAGACCTCCCAGTATTACAAATGGTCTCCAGACAAGAGAAATCAGTTCCCCTGGGGAAAATGGCAGCCCTGACAGGTGGACTCTATGACGTCATTTCCTGCTGAGGTCCCTCCCCTTCCCAAACTCCATTCTCCCCAGGCTCCACCCACAGAATCTCCAGGTATTTCCCAGCCCAGAGTTGGAACCCTCTTGGATAGGTGAGCAAGGCAAAAAGGCCAGGTTCAAAATCACACCTCTTCCATAAACTCACTCATCGTCATGGGAAGTGACAGTTCTCCAAGCTGCAGTGCAGACCCCCTGTTTGTAATCCGGGGATAATAATGCTCTCCTACTTGATGTTGCTAAGAGGTTATTTGCACTAATATACCTGGAGTGCCTTGTGCACTCAAAAAGCTCTAAATTTTTATTGCCAGATTGGGAAGGTTGTAGCAAGAGCCATCTGGCAGCAGTAATAAATGCCTTTTCTGTATGACTCACTTGCAGAATTCCAACAAGCTGGGCAAGTTGCACGTTTTGCTAACCGCTGGCTTGATGGAGAGTTCTGATGAGCGCAAAAGCTTGGGCAATGTGTTGTGTCGTTTGGGTTGGCCTCAGTGAAAAGGTATTACATGCTAGTTGAAAAGAGGCAGTGAGGTCTAGTGGTTAGAGTGTTGGTCTAGGAAGGCGGGATACCAAGGCTCAAATCCTCCTTTGGGTGACCTTGGACCAGAGTTGAATAGATATAGAAGTTTGTTGTGAGGATAACATCAAGGAACAGAAGACACAGACACCACCCTAGGTCTTTGCGGAAAAAGGCAGAATAAAAGGTGACTCGAATGTATTGGGTGGTGCTGGAAAGAGGTGTCAAGACACAGCAGACTTCTGCGGTGATCCCATAGGGTTTTCAAGGCAAGAGACGAACAGAGATGGTTTGCTATTGCTTGCCTCGGCATAGGAACCCTGGCTTTTCTTGGTGGTCTCCCATCCAAGTACTCACCAGGGTTGTCCTTGCTTAGCATCTGAGCTCCGACAAGATCAGGCTAGCCTGAGCCATCCAGGTCACCGTACAGATGAATACAGAGATAGACTGGCTGGTAGCTCAGAGCCAGTACTGTCCTATCTTGACATCTGTTGGGCAGTGTAACTAAACCGTTCCACATCTGCTTCTTGCATAAGTCGTGCATCTGACCTATGATGAGAGCAGAATTGGATTGTTATAATTTGTTACCAGTGAACTTTGTTTAGGTCAACTTGACCTGGCTAAGAAATGAAACTCAATCAGTCAAATATGATTACGGCATCTTCTGCTTCTCGGAATTCAGCCCTGTGCCTTTCCAGAAAAGCTGCAGAGTTGCCGGAGACAACGGTCCTGTCATATTTGACAAAAGGCATGTCTCATCTCATCCCTAACCCTCGTCCAGTTTTGTATTTTGCCTCAAAAAGTGTATGCAGGGGCTGCCACCTTTTAAGTGCTCCCACGGTTCTTTGTAACACTGACTGTACTGGAGGTGCCACAACGTTAAGTAGTCACGCTTTTGGCCTGCTTCACCGTGAGACTATAGAGTGTGGTGAATAAATGAAAAGCGTCCTTTATGGATTTATGACTTGCGTGATTTGAAACATATGTATAATCCCCAACTGGCAACCCTGCTCCTGTCATCTGCTGTTCTGTATTCATAAAAATAATTAAAAGTTCTTTAAAATCCATAAAATATTGAGAGAATCTGTTTATATGTCCTTCCTTATAATTTCTGTTTTTCGATTGGGAAAACATATTACAGGGAGATAGTGTTATTCGTAGTGTTATACTATTATAATGATTTACTTTAGCTTTATTAATCCATTTTTAAAATATTGTCTTCAATATTTGTAAAAAAGTGCCTCGCCTTATTCCCTTACCCCTCTCATACCCTTTCTTTCCGTACCCTATTTAAAATTAAACTGCAATATTTTTTTTAAAAAAAGCTTCTTTAAAACATGCTGCCTAATTATTTTGGTGGGGGATTTGATAGCTAATCAAAGTTTTTAAAATATCAGTTCATGATCTCTAAGCAATTAATTCACTGGCATTTACAAGCCCAGTTCGGATTCGGTACGTCCTGCTTCTATGTAGGAAGAATGAAATCTTCCTCTTGTACCCTTTCTAGCTTGATAAAGGAAAGTTACTTAGCTCCCAAACGGTTGCAAGTTATCCTCCATTTTAAGTGAAGAAGATCCTTTATGAGTAAATCTGGTTAAAGTTTAATCATCAGAGTATCCTGCATTTTCAAAATCTCGATTGAATTGCTCTTTAAAAAAAAATTAGATTGAAATACTTCAGGAGCAATCGAATCAGAGCAGAGAAAATGCCGATAGCTCTGTTCCCTGCTTCGAAACCCTGCCCTTCAGAATGACTTAATCTCCCTAAATAACTCCTCTAGCCTGATTGGCTACTCAAGCTAGCATATTTTTTTTCTGGCACCACATCATTTATATGTTTAGGATTGCCAGACTCAAGTCTAGCAAACAGTGGGAAACCTACCAGCATAGTGGGGAGGACAACACTGTGAAGTCGCCAGTAATGCAGTGACATTATTTCCAGCATGACCCAGAAGTGATGTCATTATGTAGGTGGCGTTACTTCTGGGTCATGATGGAAGAGACATCACTGCATTGCTATCACGGGCAAACAAAACAAAACAAAAACATCTCCCTCCAAGTTGTGGCAGGGGAAGACAGCTGCCAGTGGGAGGTCTCCTGACAATCTGGGAGACGCGGCAGCCATATTTATGATTGTTGCCAGGATGGAGTCCAAGGGGGCTGCTTAGCCATGGTGTGAAAGAGGATGCTAGGCTAGATAATGCTGCTCAGTGTGGCATACATCAGTATCCTCCTCACAACGGTGGGGTAGGTTAGGCTGAGAGGGACTGGCCCAAGGTCATCGAGCAAACTTCCATGGCAGAGTGGGGATTTGAACCTGGGTGTAGTGTTGCCAGGTCCTTCCTGGCTACCAGTCAGGGATGGGGAGGGGAGAGTTGCCAGATCCAGGATAGGAAACCCTGGGGTGGATAGGGACCTCAGCGGGGTGCAAAATCATAGAGTCCACCCTCCGAAGCATCCATTTCCTCCAGGGGAACTGATCTCTGCAGTCTAGATATGAGCTGTAATTCCAGGGGATCCCCAGGCCCCACCTGGAGGCTGGCATCCCTACCTGGGTGTCCACAATCCCAGTCCAACACTTCCACCATTACAACAAGCTGATGTCCTAACATGCCAATGAGTTGCATTCGCAACTCCCAATGTGTTGCCTGTGGGCCCCGTAGCCCCCCTATCAGTGTGCTTCTTGGATTCTGCTTCATTCTTCCCCAAAGCAGAGAGCCAGTCCTGGTTTTCCTCCAACTCACTGGAGGAGAAGAGTGCTTTTAAAGAGTCCAGGAAGCATCATATATGTCTCTGCAAAGATGCACACGTTCAGACACAGCTGCCTCCATCAGACGAGGAAGCTTGGCTTGAAACCTCTCAATATCTTGTGACACCCCCCCCCCTCCGTGGCATCCATTTTGTGGTGGTACCTGCTACCTGTTCACAAAATCCCTGAAATGACTGCATTCCCAACCACGTTGGGAACCCTTGCTTAACCCTTGCTCATTGCTTAAAAGAATAATGGGATATCAGTATCCTCTGCTAACCTTCCTCTGACATGGATGGCACAGGCCAGCCCATCTCGTCAGATCCTGAAAGCTAACCAGGGACAGTTCAGCGTAGTACTTGGATGGGAGACCACTAGCGGAGTCTGAGGCTGCTACCAAGAAGCAGACCATGGTCAACCAGCTCTGTTCCTCTCTTGCCTTGGAAATCCTATGGGGTCGCCCTAAGTCAGCTGTGACTTGATAGCACTTTCCACCACCCATCGCCATCCTAAAATTGTTTTACAAAATGGTCAAAGGCAGGGAAAAGTCTGTGATGAGTCTGAGATGGAAGAGCTCTGATCCCACTCAAGTGTTTGAGAATGCTTGCCAGATGGATAAGAGCTCCGAGGTATTATTTGGCTGCAGGGATTCATGTCTGTCTTCTGACAGTGCTCTGATGGGTGAGGCAATTGCCTGCCTTCAGCCTCGTGGTTTTGACAATACTGCAAAAAGCTCACGGACAGGTGTGTGGATAATATTGGCTGGCTTAATAAGGATATCTTGCTACGGTTGTTTCAGACACCCCCCCCCCCCCCAAAAAAAAAAAAAAAAAGCATATATACCTCCAATCTGTTGGTGATTTTGTATGGCGGCAGCAAGATTTGTTCCAGTTTGTGGGATGCATTTTAAGTAACTATGATAGCGCTTTCTGTTTTTATTTCCCTCTCAGGGCCGAAAACCAGGCAAGGCACTGACTGGACTAGAATCTGAGGCAACTGGGATTAAATTCTGCTTTCAAAAATGGCAGGGTGACTTTGGGCCAGTCACTCAGCCTGCCTGCCTGCCTGTCTCTCAGACCTAACCTACCCCACAGGGTGGTTGCTGTGAACAGAATAATAGAGAAGGGAATGAAATCATAAGCCACTTTGGATTCCCACTGGACAGAAACTTGGGGTATAAATATATAAATAAACTGGGTCTCTCCACTCGTGTGTGTGTGTGTTTGTGTGTGTGTGTGTTTCTTTTTTCTGTTCCTGCCAAGCAGTGGAATCTTGTGAGCAAAAATTCTACTTTGTGAGCTACTGGCATTAAAGTTGTGAGTGAGCAATTTGGCTCCTGCATAAATTAGTTTGCTCTGGAGCCATCCTTCCTGAGCTAAGACAAAAATGTGTGAGCCGGAGGCTAAAAAACTGTGAGCTAGCTCACACTAACTCAGCTTAGAGGGAACACTGGAATGCTACCCAATTTCTCCTTGAGAACCTCAAGAGGAGCAGACAGCACTGAGGAAGGCAGGTAAAGTAGGGATGGCAACTCTGGGTTGGGAAATCTGGGGTGAAGCCAGGGGAAGGACTTCAACAGGGTACAATGACCTACAGACCACCCTCCAAAGCAGCCAGTTTCTCCAAGGGAACTGATCACTGTAGCCTGGAGATCAGCTGTGATTCTGGGAGATTTCCAGGCTCCACCTGGACGTGGGCAACCCTATCTGAAGCCTGCCCATCTTGGTTTGCACTGTGGTAGGCTGGAGGATCAGCCACCCTTCTTGCTCCAAGAGGGAAGAAATAGAAAGCCATCTGACATTGATACCACCTGATACTGAGTTTGGTTAATCAAGGGCTCTTTTTGTAGAAAAAAGTCCAGCAGGAACTCATTAGCATAATAGGCCACACCCAACAGCAGAAACTCATTAGCATATTAGGCCACACCCCTGACAGCACAGCTCCCTCCCAGGATCGGCTTCCCCAGGCTTCCGGGGTGCACGGGGATCCCGAGGGAAGGAAGACAGTTTCTGGATCGGCTTCCCCAGGCACCCCGCAGCTGTAGGGCTCCTGGGGAACCCGAGGAGGGTGGCAATTTAAACTAGCTTCCCTCCCTGGATCGGCTTGGCTTCCCCAGGTGCCCCGTGGCTTGCAAAGCACCTGGGGAACCCAAGGGGGGGGCTGTGGGTGTGGCCAACTCAGAAGCCAGCCGGAACTCCGTTCCTGTGCGCTCCTGCCCCAAAATAGCCCTGGGTTAATCTAGCCTATTGCAGTGCTATCCAAATTAGAGCCGCACTTTTCTAAATCCACTGAAATTAATGGGCTTCAAAGGGTACAATTATGTTTAAGACTGCACTGTTATAATCTATCCTAACTGGCAGCGGGTCCCAGGAAGAAGGAGAGTCATTCCCAGCTCCTTTTAGCTAGAGATGCCAGGGACTGAGACCGAGGCCTTCGCATGCAAAGCGTAGGCTGTGCTCCCGAGCTGTAGCATCCCCTGCCATGCCTGAGGTCAAGCAATGCAACACCATCGTCCTTAGGAGAGCCTTGCAACCGGCTGAGGAGATATATATGGACATGGCTTGATGTGTACATATTCACACTGTGAGGGCCTTTGCAGACCTCGTGGCCTCACGCCTGGCGTCTTTTTAACCCTGGGCCCCACTGGGACTCCTGTCAGTTGTCTAGTTTGCAACAGCACACAAATTACACCCACTAACCTCACCCGTCCCTTCTCATTCTGCGGAAAGAACAAAAAATAATAATCCGAGAACCTCCTGCTGACACTTGACCCATAAAGTGTGTTTGTGTGGAAGATCCGGTTATTTGCGTTCAGCATCTTGTTGCGCTGGCGCTCGTGTGTGACCTTGAGCAAATTACGGAGCCTTGCTTATGTTTTAGGTCACCCTCTGCGAAGCGGGACCGTCGTTCTCTCGGCTTCTGTGAGTAAGAAATGCATTACGCAGCACGAGGTTCTCAAATGAGTGAGATTCCTGAAGCGGCAGGGGGAAAAAAAAGACAGAAGGCTGAAATCAGAACAGTTCCTGAAAGGTCGGATCCAGCATTTTCACAGCAATGAGACTTTTTCAATTAGAAAAAGCAATGATAAAGAAAATAATGTGGTACTATGTGAAGGGCAGTTTTGACCGGGGTGTACAGTTTGGACAGAATGGCTTTGTTCAACATCAAAGTGGTTGACACCATGTAGGGTTCTCAGCTCCAGGTTGGGAAATTCCTGGAGATTTGGAAGTGGTGCCTGGTGAGGGTGAGATTTGGGGAAGAAGGAGAAGAAGAAGAGGAGGAGGAGGAGGAGGAGGAGATTGGATTTATAGCCCACCCTTCACTACTCAAAGTAGTCTCAGAGCGGCTTACAAACTCCTTTCCCTTCCCCTCCCCACAACAGACACCCTGTGAGGTAGGTGGGGCTGAGAGAGTTCTTTCCCAAGCTGTCCTTGAGAAAACAGGTGGTACAGAGCTATGGCTTGCCCAAGGTCATCCAGCCAGGTGCAAATGGAGGAGTGGGGAATCAAACCCGGTTCTCCCAGATTAGAGTCCGTGCACTTAACCACTACACCAAACTGGCTCTGACAAGAGTTTTGTGGTGGCATCCACTACCGGTTCTCAACTTTGAAACATGCCCATAGGCTTACCATGACCGAGGACCACCTGTGATACAGATAAGTAAAATCAGTGTGGGGTGTGTTGTTTTTGAGCCTAAAAGGCCACCGTCTTGCGCATTCTTATTTGGGAATGCTCCATTGAGTTCAGTGGGATCTACGTATGATCTTAGTTATTTAAAGTATTTCCAGAGCACGCTTGCTGTTGAAAATGTATTGGGCAGCTCATAAGGGACGAGCATAAAATATCCCATCGAAATAATAAACACTAAAGCAGCTGATGAGAAATCCGCCAATAAAACTGCCCAAACAAACTGCTCAACCCATCCAGCACAGCAGTTAAGAAACAGGAGGTAAACAGGGTATAAAACAATTCAAATAAAATTCAGAGCAGTAACAGATCAGTGCAGAACCATGCAGCAAGTGTTCCCAGACATTGTCAGACTGAAGGAGTTCCACCACCATGGCAGATATTGTCTTCATGGCTGTCCTTAACCTGGCCAACATAAGCTAGCTAAATAACATCACGAGCTGCCATATATGGAGTCCAAACATTGGCCCATCACTAGCCGAATTGCACAAGCCACCAGCGGCAATAGATCTTTGTCCAAACATTGGTCCATCACCAGCTGAACTGTACTGGCTGTGGCTGGCATTAGGTGTTTGACAGGAAGCCTTTCTAGTTTTACTAGTCAAGATCTTTTACATGAAGAAGGCTAGGGATACTCGAACACCTGCCACATCTTAAAGACCAACAAAATTTCCAGGGTATAAGCTTTCAAGAGTCCAAGGTCCCTTCATCAGATAACATCTGCCATTTCGGCTCATATTCTGTTCACTGGACGCAAGCAGAGAACCAACTTTTCATTGATTGAATAAGCTGTCTGGTAACAGTTTGAGCTTGCTCAAGTTACCTTTCCTGCATTTGAACAGTATAGTACCTTGAAATCAACAATGGTCCAAACACACATATTCTATCATAGCCCAATGAGAGTTCTAATTCCTGTCCCTCTTGACCCGAAGTCACTGCTTACCAACCAGCAGCCAATCATATAAATAAACAAATAAGTCAATGAGCAATAAAAAACGAACCCTGTATTTTTAAAAAGCCCAACAGCTTGGCATTTCATTGAAGTCAATGGTACTGAATTTATTTCCTTCATATGCATTTCTGCACAGCCTCATGGATGGTATAGCCCACCTCCCACATTTAATTATTCAAAACAGCCATTTGTGACCTTGGAGATAATCAGTTCCAGATACTGTGCAAAGGCAAAAGCCTTTAGAGAGCCAGTTTGGTGTAGTGGTTAAGTGCGTGGACTCTAATCTGGGAGAACTGGGTTTGATTCCCCACTCCTCGACTTGCATCTGGCTGGAAGACCTTGGGCAAGCCATAGCTCTGTACCAGCTGTTCCCTCAAGGACAGCTTGGGAAAGAGCTCTCTCAGCCCCACCTACTTCACAGGGTGTCTGTTGTGGGGAGGGGAAGGGAAAAGGAGTTTGTAAGCCGCTCTGAGACTCCCTTGGGGAGTGGAGGGCGGGGTATAAATCCAATCTCTTCTTCTTCTTCTCTTTAGAGGGTGAGGAAGTGTGAGTCCACCACACCCACCAGTTGGTCATGCCTTCCATCCATCAAGTGACCACGGTTCTTCCCCTCCTCTATTCTATCTTCACCATCACCTTGAGAGACAGTGACCGGTGGGCAGTGACAGAGTGCGGATTTGATGCCAGATCTCCCAAATTTCTAGCCTGCTGCTCTGACGATCGCATCATATCACCTGCTCACTTGAATTCCTTTTACCATTGGGTATGGAGCTTCCACAGAGACTTGGGTTTCAACAGACGTCGGATAGACTGCAACTTTGGCTGAAAACATTGGAAAAATCTCAGCACGGCAACTCGATTTCCAAAGACTGGGAATTCTAGAGTTTTTTCTTCTTCTCTGGGCACCACGGGATGGTGGACTTCACGCCCCAAGCAGACCCTTCCAGGAAACATTAATCAATTGATTATAATGATAAACAGTTAATGGCTAGATGAAAGTTTAAAAATAGAGCTCTCAGATTAATTGGAGCCCGCCATCTGGCTTCTCCAAGACTCCCGCTGGGACTTGTCTCTCTTCTGCTATCACCAACAAAACTCATACCCTCCATTCTGTTGTGGGAGTCCACTGGAAGTGAAACTTAATGGCTCGGATCTGGCCATCTGCTTCCACTGAGATGCGTCCGACAGGTACAGAGAATGCCCCCCACTGAAAACGTGGAAGAAGAAAATAAAAATAAAAAGAAGGCAATGCCAAACTTTTAAGAACAGTTAGGTAAAATCTACACTAGTATCGTCAAGAGTATATTATGAGTTGGCTGTGTTAGGCGAGATGGATGACTCTAGACTCAGAGGAAGGGTCAGAAATGGGACCAGGCCAGAAGTCAGGATTCCGTCAGGCCGGTGCCGGCGGTTTTCACAGCCTGGTGGCAGCAAATTTACACCTCCAGGCTAGAGCCTATTGGACCCCCTTAGCGGATCCCTGCAGCTCACACGGGATCTGTGAGAGCCAGTCTGGTGTAGTGGTTAAGTGCGCGGACTCTAATCTGGGAGAACCGGGTTTGATTCCCCACTCCTCCACTTGCACCTGCTGGATGACCTTGGGCAAGCCATAGTTCTGGCACAGCTGTTCTTGGAAAAGAGCAGTTTCGGTCAGAGCTCTCTCAGCCCCACCTACCTCACAGGGTGTCTGTTGTGGGGAGGGGAAGGGAAAGGAGTTTGTAAGCCGCTCTGAGACTCCCTTGAGTAGTGAAGGGCGGGGTATAAATCCAATCTCCTCCTTCTCCTTGTCGTCATCAAATGACAAACGCAGGGTTAGGATATGGCTGGGATTGCATGGAAGTATCCCTCTTATGAACTAGAGCTTTTATATAGTGCATTATAAAAAGTGATTTTGGGAAAAGAAAGAGGAAAGACCTTGAGCAAGATTCGTTAGGCATTACTCTTTGACCAGATTAGATGTTTCTTGACGTTTTAATTTTTGAAAGCTGCTTTGTGAACTGTTGTACAGGAAAGAAGGGCACAAAGTCCCCCAAACCAACCAACCAACCAACCAACCAACCAACCAACCAAAAGCTCCATGTAAAATGACAATCTTTAAACAACACTTCTTATGAATTGAAGATCCCCTTCACCATAGAATTATATCAGGTGTTACAACGAAGTCTAACAGAACTGATAATTAAGCTTTCTACCATATCTTGTGAAGGCTGTAGGCTGGTCTAGGTAGGACACACAATATGGAAATTTTGCTGAAACAAACCTGGTCCAGTCATTAACAGAGAGGGTCGCCAATCTTCAGGTGGGGCTTGGAGATCTTCTGGAATGACAACTGATCTCCAGACCACAGAGATCATCCCCCCTGGAGAAAATGACTGCTTTGGAGGATGGCTCCTCTGACACAATACCCTGCTGAGGTCCCTCTCACCCCCAAACCCTGCTCTCCTCAGGTTCCATCCTGAAATCACCAGGAATTCCCCAGAGCTGGCAACCCTAACACCAGATGGGTGACACTGATGATCCTATGTGAGCTGTGCAGAGTGTTAAGATGGAAGAAAGGCAGACTATAAATGCCAAAATAAACAGAACACAAGAGGAAGCCAGAATAGGCAGGATTCAGCATAAATGCCTTGTTCTTGCCTTAGCTAGCAAAGCAGTGTGGAATGAGGCCTGACATTCCATTGATCACCACTAGGTGGAATCAGCTCTCCACGTAAAGCGCGACACCGTCCCCCTCTTCCCCAGCTCTCAGCATCTTCATCTTTCCTTGATAATATCACCGGTTTAATAATTTTGGTAAGCTACAGGAGGGGGGGAAAAACAACACAATGACATCTTGATAAGGAAGACAGGGCAAGAGAGCTCACATGGATGAGGCTACTAAAGCCATGCAAGGAGTTAATGTTTAAAATGAATGGCGGAGTTTTGCCATTTGAAGTCAGAGCCTCGCTGAAAGTTTTCCAAAGGTGTTAGCTATTTCCTTCCAGCACCCAGGCTTCTCAGCCCCATTCCCTTCCACACCACAAGTGGACCAATGTGGGCCTTAGTCCCATCCGTCATTTCCTGGAGTGATTCAGTTGTTCTCCTGTTTGCTTTTGAAACAAGAGCAGCTGCTGATAACACTCAGGGTGTTTGGAGAGGTCACATTTGCAGGCTGGCGCTTCTGCGATACAGACGGAACAGTGGCTGGCCTTGCACCAGACACCTGCTGGGTTTGAACAGCCCAGCAAACGCCGCAACGCTTTTTGAAAAGGTCTCCAAGAGAATAGAAGCAGCACTTGCGGCCTGGAGTTGAATGGTAAGAAGAAGGGATCTGCACAGGTTTGCACGTCATTCCAGTTTGGTGTCGTGGTGAGGAGCCCAGACTCTAATCTGGGAGAACCGGGTTTGATTCCCCACTCCTCCACATGCAGCTGCTGGTGTGACCTTGGGTCAGTCACAAGTTCTTTCAGAGCTGTTCTCTCAAGAGCAGTTCTCGAGAGAGCTCTCTCAGCCCCACCTACCTCACAGGGTGAATATTCTGGGGAGAGGAGGGGAAGGGAAAGGAGATTGTAAGCTGTTCTGAGACTTCTTTGGGTAGTGAAGGGTGGTGTATAAATCCAATCTCCTTTTCCTCCCCCTCCCACTTCCTCCCCTCCCCTCCCCTCCCCCTCCCATTCTTCTTCTTCTTCTTCCCCCACCCCCTCCTCTTTTCCTCTTCCTCTTCCTCTTCTTTGAGAACTAGTATGGGGCAGTGGTTAAACTCTTGAACTAGGATCTAGGAGAACCAGGTTTGAATCCCCATTCTGCTGCAGAAGTTCCCTGGGCCACCATGAGACAGTCATTCTGTTGCAGCCTGACCTACCCACAGGGTTGCTGTTAAAATAAAATGGGGGAGGGGAGACTGAGGTATGCTGCACTGAGCTCTTGGAGAAATGGTGGGAGAAAGATGTTCTAGAGAAATAATAAGAGCGGCTCTGCTGGATAGGGTTCTGTGCCGGAACCCCCCCCCCCCCCCCATTCTTTATAATTTTGAATCCGGCACTCAGGGAGGAAACCTTTACCATGATTACTGGTTCTCAGATAGGACAGTAGAGGCTCAGATTTCAAATCCACGTGGGTTTCTTTCAGATTCCATATTTTTTTGGACTATTGCTTTTAATGGGGAACCAGTTCAAGGGTCTGGTCATGTAGGCTTCAAATGGAACAGAAATCCAATTTTTTTTTAACCAAATTCCAAGTAGTTACTGCCATAGGGGTGCCAGCCTCCAGGTGGGACCTGGAGATCCCCTAGAATTACAGTTCATCTCCAGACTACAGAGATCAGTTCCCTTGGAGAAAAGGGATGCTTTGGAGGGTGGAAGCTATGGCATTGTACCCCACTGAGGTCCTTCTTGGGCTCCATCTTTAACTCCCCAGAGTAGCCTGGAGCTGGCAACCCTACCCATGCTGGTGGCCAGAGGGACCTGGAAACTCTAGCCATAGGGTTGCCAGCCTCCAGGTGGGGCCTGGGGACCCCCCGTTTTTACAACTGATCTCCAGCTGAGAGATATCAGCTCCCCTGGAGAAAATGGCTGCTTTGAAGGGTAGACTCTATGGCATTGTACCATGCTGAGACTTCTCTCTTCCCCAAACCCCGCCCTCTCCTGGATCCGCCCCCAAAGTCTCCAGGTATTTTCCAACCCAGACTTGGCAACCCTATCTAGCCACGACCCATACTGTTGTGGTCTTCAGAAAGGACTTCAGGCAGCTTGGAGAAGACAGAGAGAGAGCCACTCCACTAGCTCCTTCTGCGAACTCTTCCCCGGATCCAAGCCACGGAGAGCACTGACAGAGGACCCCCCTCCTCCCCCAGATAATATCTAAGTTGGTTTCTATTTCTGGGCACTCTCAAATGATGCAGGCATTTCCGAACATGTTGCATATTGAAGCGAAATGAAATAAAAATAATTGAAATGTATTACCCTCCAGCCTGGGAATATTTCTGACATGTTAATTGTTTGTGGCTTTCTTTCTTTTTCTTTCTTTCTTTTTTTAAAAAAAATTGAGGATCATTTGGAATCCTCAGTGGCAAGTGCGAACAAGGCCTGCTGATCGCAGATGTGCGAACAAGCTTTGCCAGCGATGCTAGTTTAGGAAATGCGCAGTGCTCTGTGTGCGATTAAAACCTCATCCAAATGGGAAAAATTAATGTGGATTAGGGAAAGGCATGAATTTGTAACTAGGTAAAACGACTGAGTATTTGAACAAAATTTCAACAGCAAAGGGCTTATCCTAGTTCCATTTGGAGCTGATTAGAAATGGGGACAACCTGCTAGACAGATGCAATGTCTGCTTACACTGGAATAACCCCAACAAACTTCAGGGGACTGTCGTCATTGGTAGCCAGTGTGGTGCAGTGGTTCAAGCACTGGACTAAGGTCTGGGAGACCCAGTTTCAAATCCCAGTTCTGTCATGGAAGCTTTCTGGGGGCCCTTGGACCAGTCACACATGTTCAGCCTAGCCTACGTTACAGGGTTGTTGTGATAAACTGGAGAAGAGGAGAATGGTGTAAATTGGTTTTGGGTCCCCGTTGGGGTGAAAGGATGTAAATGAATGAACACATAACATATTCCCAACTATGTAAAAAAAAATGTTTTGCAATAGTTAACTGACCCACACTAGGAATGTATTATTCAAAAGCCTGTGTCATGCAGGTGATGAAAACGTGATTTGATTTTCAGAAAGTTTTCTCACTGGTCACTCAGCAATCTAAACCAAGTTCCCCTACACCTGTTAGGACATCAAAGTAGCTTCCACAGGGGATAGAATTTCTTCCTAAGCCTACTGTGACACCACAGCAGATCAGCCAATGAAACTGAGAGGAGAAATAACTTATACCCAAGACTGCTAAAAGAAGAGAACACACAAACCAGTGGTATCAAAAGAAATGGGGCAGACATAAAGGCCAGCTGTTGGGTAATAAATGACAACAATAAATATAAGAAGGAGAACTGAAGGTCATTGAAGGCTATATCTGAATCCCCCCCCCAGTGCATACCTTATTTGTTTTAAAAAATGGCCACATCTAGCATGCACAGTTTTGTGGGTCATGAATTTTTTAAAAGCCAGAAAAATGGCAGATCTTTGGGGAAGGGAAGGAAAGATGCTGAAATGGTTCTTCCATTTTCCTTGATGTGAACCAAATGTATGTAAGAACTCCTAGAGGGGGGGCCCCAGTCTTGGTGAGCCTGTGGCTATTTCTGGAATTTTGACCCTGAGGATAGGGCCCTACCACAAAATGGCTGCTAGGCAATCATGGTAGTCAATCATCCTAATACTGGACACAGACATTTCCGTGTGAATGCTCCTTAAAGGCACAAAGGGTCATCTCCTGGGTACTTCTGAAGCACCTCCTGGTCTAATAAACTGAAGGATGGACAGGATTGGCTTTTTGCTTTGGAGAAGAGATGCTTTGTCAAAGAAGCAAGTGGGCACAAGGAAACCTTATCGGTGGTAGGGATGCCAGCCTCCAGCTGGGACCTGGGGATCCTCTGGAATTACAGCTCATTTCCAGACTCCAGAGCAATGGATGCTTTGGAGGGTGGTCTCTACAACACTGTACCCCTCTGAGGTCCCTGTCCTCCCTGGGCTCCATCCCCAAATCTCCAGGTGTTTCCCAACCTGGATCTGGCAACTGTACCCCATATCCCCCACTGGTGGCCAGGGGGGACCTGGCAACTCTAATCAGTGGGCACCATACTTAGGATCACTGTCAGAGAGCCAGTTTGGTGTAGTGGTTAAGTGCGCGGACTCTAATCTGGGAGAACCGGGTTTGATTCCCCACTCCTCCACTTGCACCTGGCTGGATGACCTTGGGCAAGTCATAGCTCTGTACCAGCTGTTCCCTCAAGGACAGCTTGGGAAAGAGCTCTCTCAGCCCCACCTACCTCACAGGGTGTCTGTTGTGGGGAGGGGAAGGGAAAAGGAGTTTGTAAGCCGCTCTGAGACTCCCTTGGGGAGTGGAGGGTGGGGTATAAATCCAATCTCTTCTTCTTCTTCTTCTAGATTTTGTGTATTTAAAAACAAAAGGGGGATGGTGGTTGTCCACAATGACTACTGAGAACACTCTCCAGTTGTGTTGTCAACCAGGAAGGGCCTGGTGTTCTCCCAGAATTACAGCTGATCATCAGACAACAGAAATCAGCTCCCCTGTAGGAAATGGTACCACATCTCCTTTGAGATCCATCCCTTACCGAACTCCATCCTCCCCAGGTGTCACCCAAGATCTCCAAGAATTTCCCCAAGCTACAGTCAGCAAACTTACAGCTGCAGTTCTTCGCCATGCCACCTTCCATGCTGTCTTCTAGTCCCCCAGGAGCAGCACTGTAGAGCTGATAAAATACAATTTTAGTAGGGGAGGTGCAGGGTGCCCCAGTCCATTCTTTATTTCTGGTACCCCACTCTTTGTGTTCTGTTTGCATGCTCAAAAAATTTCAACAGTGTTATTGATCACCTGCATTTTCACGTCGTTATATTACACCACAGTGTCTTTTCATTTGCTCAGGACAAATGCACGGAAAGAAGAACCAACTTGCCTGTACTATCACAAAGATGTTACCTCTTTTTTGGAACTAGATCATTCTCAGAAGCAAAATAAATCCTCAAGATGTGTAATGAGATGATGACACTTGTGATTCCAGGGTCCTTCAGCTAAAGTGAACAATTGATGCTATTGTAGGAAAAGTGGTGCAAATGAAACTACTCAGCATCTGAACAAAAGAATTATTCTTCCCGTGGAAATTCATTGATTGGGTCTGGGGGAAGGGCTTCAGCCACAGATGTTTCCCTAAGATGCATCCATGTGATGAAAAGAAATGAAAAAAAAAGAAGACTTTAGATATTCCAGACTTCAGGTCTCTGCAACTGCTCGTGTGTAATCTTTGGATATTTCTCTGAATGCATCAGAAACAGGGAACTAGTCAAGGATGCAGTAGAATCATAAGATGACAGTAGTATTGCTTTTCAGACATCACTGTGTAACTGGCGCCTACCGACTGTAAATAACAGGTATGCGTGCTATCTGCGATCCTCTCTATATGTGTGGACACCATATTGTGGGAAGAAGGTCAATACAGGTATTTATTATAGGTGTTCAGACAACACACACACAACTTCGTTATGTGCAAACTGACCAGAATTCATATCCATGCATACTTAGACTGTATGCTCATGGTAAATATGTGCATAACCTCTGCACTCATCGTGGTGACATTGCCTACTGGGAGGACCAGGGGTCCGTTGGAGCGGGAGCGCACAGGAGTGCAGCTCCGGGAGTGAGGAGCCCAGGGGGTGGGCACATGACCAAGCCCCGCCCCCTCCTTGGCTTCCCCGAGCAGTGCAGAGGCGCAGCGCCCCGGGGAAAGCCCTGCTAGGGTCTTTATTGTTTTTAATGTTTTGTTTTAATATTGATAATTTTATCATTGTTCCTTTTATGACTGTGTACTGCTTTTCCAGAGACTTGCTCAAGGTGGCATATAAATTTTCTGAGTATACCATTTTTTATCTGGGCACATGGCACATAAGTACTGGAGAAATTTCACCAACCCTTCAGCAGCTTCCACCCCATCAGTTTGGTGTAGTGGTCAGGAGTTGGACTCTAATCTGGGAGAACCGGGTTTGATTCCCCACTCCTCCACATGCAGCTGCTGATGTGACCTTGGGCCAGTCACAAGTTCTTTCAGAGCTGTTCTCAAAAGACCTCTCTCAGCCCCACCTACCTCACAGGGTGTCTTGTTGTGGGGAGGGGAAGGGGAAGGGATGGGTGGTACACATGTCCTGGGTATCTCAAGTCTACTTGAAACCCGGTGGTTTCAAGGGAGCAGGAAGAGAATGAGGGTGTGTTCTTGACGCTTATTTTTATTGCACAAAGTATTGGATGGGGAAGGGAATGGAAGAAGAGCAGGTCAGTTTCACTCACCTGTGGAGTGGAGCCTGAGGGGTGGGTGTTGGCTGATGACACACTTCTGGTATGTTAGGGGGTGTGGCATAAGCAAATGAGTTATGCAAATGAGTTATGCTAATGAGCTCCTGCACCTCTTTTTCTACGAAATGACCCCTGGGGAGGACTGCATACTTTTCTTATGCATGGTTGGTGGGATCCGACCACACTTGATGGTAATATCTGATGAGGATGAACATCGTGAAACGATTAATGAAGAAGGAGGGGGAACTCCCTAACAGTTAGAGCAGTTCCTCACTGGAACAGGCTTCCTCAGGAGGTTGTGGGCTCTCCTTCTTTGGAGGTTTTTAAGCTGAGGCTAGATGACTCTATCTTGTTCTTGTGGCCTTTTTTTACATGCCCAGGGAACATGGAGCAGAGGTCACTGGGGGTGCGGGAGTGTGTGTGGCAGTTTTGAATTCCCTGCATTGTGCAGGAGGTTGGACTAGATGACCCTGGTAGTCCCTTCAAACTCTATGATTCTACGGTTCTATGAGATGGCGATCACAAATCGTCACTAAGGCAGCATGGTGTAGAGTGTTGAGCTAGGATCTAGAAGACCCAGATTCGAATCCCAATTCTTCCCTGGAAGCTTGCTGGGTGACTGTAGGCCAGTCGCACACTCTCATCCTAACCCATTTCACAGGGTTGTTATGAAGAGGAAATGGAGGAGGGAGAATGTTGTGGGCCACTTCGGATCTACACTGCTGAGAAAAGTGGGGTATAAATTGTGTTGATATAAAATGCTGGATATCAGAATAAGAAGGCAGCGCGGTTCCAAGCAGGAGCACAGTTTAATTAAGTCCACTTCTTTCTCTGTCCGGAGCAACAGGGAGTACAGTTTCCTTTCTCCCAGTACCTGCCCACCAGCCCTGTAGACAGGATTTTGTGATTTGTGGAGCTGGTGGGGCTAAAGATTAGGAACTTGGGCAATGGCTGTGGGGAGAGACATGGAGCAAGCCTTTCCCTTTAGGATTGAAAAATAGCCTCTGTAGAGAAGGAAAAAGAGGGCGGGCTTTCAATTGGGCATGCTGGTGACTCCCTAACGGAGAGGTGGAGTTAGGGGAAGGCAGGCGTCCTCAGCCCGAGGAAGTCAGAGGCCTTTTCTGCACTCTGTTTTTAATCCATGTTCACCACGGTGTCCTCCCAGCAGTTCTGCACTAAAATCAAATTCAGGCTTCTCCTTTTTAATCCAGTTTTACCCCGTTCTGCACTAAAATGAGTTCAACCTTCTTTTTATGCCGGGTCCCCCCCCCCCCCATTTGGCATTACATTGCCTCCTTTCAGTGGCCAACCTGGTTGCAGCCTGAGAAAATGCAGAGTGGCAAGCCAATGTGGAAAGGACCAGTGTTAAATTGGGTTTCTTTCCTGTATCCCCACCTTTCCCCCTCACAAGGACACTTTACAGCTTCCTCCCAGTTGGCTGGTATCACACATAGCTCTTTGCAGCAGCGCACACCAGCTAACATTTGTGGGGTTAATTACAGCCTTTTAAAAATAATTTTTTTAAATATTTTTTTAAAAAATTCAGGACATCTTGTGGGGCTGGCCCCTTAAGGAAGGGGGCAAAGCCCCCAATAGCCCAACTGTAGCTATGGGCTAGCTGCCCACACCGAGTCCTGGAGAGGACTGGGGCAGTCTAAATCACTGGCCAGGATTAAAAAAAAAAAAAAGGTGTCACAACACCAGATAAATTAAGTAAATAAATAAGGGGTTGGACAACTTAAGAGGGAGAAGCATAACGGCCAGAGTAGAAATTCTATTTGACAAAGTACCAATTAAGAAATTACTGGGCCCAGAGTGTGTGCGTTTGAGATTTTTTTTTTTTTTTTGAAAGCTCAGATGTGGAACTTAGAATGTGCAATTTAGGACTAAAAATGGCCTCAAAACATGATGACTGGAAATGGAACAATGAAACTCCATTCTCCTTGTTTTTTTCTTTTAAAGGCGAGTCAGGATGGAACCCGGCCTGTTATCTTCAGGGATGCTTAGAATTTCAGGCTCAGCAAGTTTGGCAGGCAGACGCACTATTTTCGTCATTCGCAATTATAGGTGAGGCATGGCTCATATCTCTTCGTCTCGCTGCTGTGAAGCAGTATGCCGGACAGCTTTGTGGCTGCCGGGTAGCTGTGGTTGCCAACTCTAGTTTCTCTGTCGTTCCCGGCCACCTTTGGGACACGAATCTGCCCCAAAGTCAGTGTCGTGCAATGTCGTTTTAGTGTGCAGATCGCTCAGTTTGCCTCCTCACACTTATGCAACATGTTAAGAATCCAAAGAAGGCAGGCAGAGCATGAGCTGAACCAGAGGGTGCCTGAGCATCCCTAGTCAGCTTCTGTAAACTTGGAAACTGTGATTAAAACTAGGCTTAAACTTGGAAACTGTGATTAAAGCTAGGCTTAAAAGGTTGCCTGCCCCTCTAGTGGCTTTTTCTTGCTCTCACAGAGGGAGAAAATGGGGTGAGGGGAAATGACAGAACAGATGCAGTGATATCACTGCTAGTTGCCACATCTACAACGCTGACGGGATTTCACCAATCTCTATGGTCTTTACCACAGAGATTGGGGGAGTTCCTAGTATCACATGATATCGTGATTTCTAGGGCTCATTTGTAGCAGCAGCTCCTTTGCATATTAGGCCACACACCCCTAATGTAGCCAATCCTCCAAGAGCTTACAGAGCTCTTCTTACAGGGGCTACTGTAAGCTCTTGGAGGATTGGCTACATCAGAGGGGTGTGGCCTAATATGCAAAGAAGCTCCTGCTATGAAATGAGCCCTGGACTGATTTCACTTTTGGGTATTCACCCAGAAAAAACGTCATTCTGTTGTGTAACACTTCCTCTTCCCATGCCCAAAGCTCCAAGCTAATTAAAGGTGGGATAAGTAAGCATATAGAAGGAGACCCATCACTGAGGAAGGATTCATTTCTACAGAGGGAAGCCATGCTTTCGCCACCAGCTAATACCACAATTCAAAGAGTAAATTCCACTATGGAACTCACTGCCCAGTGGAAGCAGCGATTTGGACTGCTGAGTCCTTGGTGGGAGTATGGGATGCCCCCCCCCCCCCAGGTCCTGTTGCCTGCTGCCACCCCAAGTGGTAGTGGGAGAAAAATGAAGAAAAAAAGCAGCCCCGTATACTTAAGTTAATAGAGAAAGAAACAAAGGGTGTGTTGAGTATTGAGTCAGGAGACGATAAATCAAATGCAGGCTTTTATTCAAAACATCGTTCAGCTCAGGGACAGCTCTAGCAAGAGCGGCACTCAACTTATAGTGTTCCAACAAATAACTATATACAATGTAACTATGAAGACTCAGTTTCATTGGACCTAAGCAGGGCTCTGCGATTGGTTCCCTGGATTGGCTTCAGGACCAATGAGAAGTCTTTATTTGGCAGCCAATAAGAATGAGGGGATTGTAATACCAGAACCCCAACAGAGCAATGCATAACTCAATAAGAAACATAACAGGGTATCTCCGGGAATTGCCAAAAAGTCTATGGTTTTACCATAGAGTTTCTGGCAGTTCCCAGAGCTACCCTTTTCACTTTCAGTATCAATTTCTGGTAAGTACAGAGGCTATTAAAAAAATTCTACTGCCATTTTGCATCCCCACCACCACCACCACAAACCTGCTGCTTGCCAGACTTATAACCCAATTGCTATGAGCGTGGAGAAGAGATCTATCAATGTCTACTATCCGTGATCACTATTGAATACTAGACCTAGAATGCTAGACCCCTGAAAGAGTATAGCCTGACTAGATGGAAGTGTGAATGTGTCAGGGTACTTAAAAAATAACATAGTACATTTAGGATTCTCCTAGGGGGGCAAGTGTTCCAACCCCCCCCCCCCTGCAAACACCTATATGTTTGCCACACTACTGTATGACGGATGATTTGTGTGTGTGTGTGTGTGTGTGTATCTACTCTTCCCCAACAGGGCCTAAGGTGGCCTGGCCCATAGCTACAGTGGGGCTTCTGGGGGCTCTGCCCCCTTTCTTAAAGGCACAGCCCCACAAGAATTTATCCTGCGATGCCAGGGTGTGACCTTGGCCTACATGCCCTGCTAGTTGGCTCTGAAGGGCAACTGGTTGGCCATTCTGTGATGCCAGATGCTGCCAGAGCTCTGGTCTGACCCAGCAGGGCTCTTCTGGTGTTCTTTCACTTCACCAAGCACTTAGGATTGTTTTAAGTATTAATGAATGTAGATAGGAATGATTGACTTGGACTTACAATAACCTTTGAACAAATTCCTTCACCAAAGATTCCTGAGTAAACTTAGCTGTCATTGTATACTGTTATATGTCTTCTAATAGTTAAAAACTGAGGAGCAAAGGTTATAAGCTAACTAACTTCTGTCAATAGAGAGAGGTAAGTCATGGGCTCCTAAAGATCTGTGCCGTGCCCACAGTTTAATTGCTTCATAAATGCTCTGGAGTCAGGGGTGGGTAGTGAGGTAACCAAATGACACTAATTGTTTCAAGATGGTGAAAACCAAGGCAGTGCTTTTTTAAAAAAAATTAGTAACAGTGACACATATTGAAATTAAAACCCCCATTAATCTTACATATAAATTGATGAGTGTGAACTGTCTATGACGAACCAGAAAAAGAGGTCTTGGAGTCTTGGGGGATAATTACATAAAACATCTACTCAGTATGGAGTAGTAGTGAAGAGGCACATTCTGCCCAAGGAATTATTAAGAAAAAGTTGGGAAACAAAATGATGGATCCTATAGATGCCTCTATACCGGTGACTGTGAACTGAATTTGGAAGGCTGGGTACAGTTATGGTCACCCCATGGCAAAAAAGAATATAACAGGGTTGAAAAGGTGCAAAAAAGGCAGCCAAAATGATCAAGGGCTTGAAGAGCCTTCCCTCCAAGGGAAGACCAAGCAGTATGGGGCTTTTCAGTTTGGCATGGGAAGGCATGATATAAAATTATGTGTGAGGAGAAGGAAGTGAGAGGCAGAGAGAGAGAGAGATCATTTTGTCCCTCTCCTCTCACTCACTTGTAATACTGGAATTTAGGATCACCCAGTAAAGTGGATAGCAGTAAATTCAGATCAGAAAAAAAAAAAAAGAACTTCTCCACACAGAGTAAAATTTATGGAATTTGCTACCACAAGATGGTGCTGGCTACTGGCTTACATGGTTTCAAAAATGAGTGAGACAAATCCATGGAGCAGGATGGACATATCAATAGCTTCTAGAGAACCTCCATGTTCCAAGGCAGTGTATCTCTGAATAACAGTTTCTGATTACAAATAGTGGGGATGCTTGTCATGTCCTGCTTGTGAACTTCCCAGAAGAATCTAGGTGGCCATTGTTTGGAATAGGAAGGTCCTTGTCTAGGTGGATTTTGGTTTGATTCAGCAGAGAAAGAGCTAGTGTTGGTGTCGTTGGACAAGTATCTGGGAGTCCCAGATGTACTCAGTCAAGGAAGTGCAGTTGGCCACCATTGACTAGTTACTTTTACACAGCCTACTCTACCTCACAGGACTGTTGTAAGGAAGAAATAAGGGGAGGTAGAAATTTGTAGATTGCCCTGAGAGTTTTAGAAAAATAAGAAAATGCAGCATTATACATTCTGGTCTTCTTACTTGTGATTACAACTCCCACAGGCAGCAAAACGGTTTAAGCATTTTAATAAAATTATTCTGCATTTTAACAGTTTATTCTCATTTAATTGGGTGTGATAGATAGAAAGAAAATAAAACTACCCACCACTGAGTTCAATCTCCGTGGCTAGAAGAACCCATTCCATTCAATTAAAAAAGAAAATTTTAGCTTAAGTCAGGTTCAATTGGTGCAAAGTTCTTCAAACCTGTTATTTCCCCCCCTCAAGTTGATTTTGAAATTAAATTGAAACAAATAAATAAGCAGGCAATCCAATGGAATTTGTTTCTACCCTCCTCAGTAAAAAACTAGGCTCTTTTTATGCCATTTAAATCAATATAAAATGTGCCGCTCCGTACATATAGGTTTTCCACCAGCTAGTTCAAGCAGTCAGAATTTGATAAATGAGCCGTCCTCTAGTTCTTGGCAATTATAGATTTGCCGCACTTCTGCAAACAGCTGTAATTAAAGTTGTGAATGCGACTGAAAAGTTCTGATTTGTGATACAAGAAAACGGTGCTCCACTTAGCACTGAAAAGAAGCGGTTTGGTTGTAACGTTGGGTCTACAGCCCCGTGAGGAAGGCATGAAACCCAGGGCTTGGATTAAACTCAACAGTGTAGTAATTACATGTCTGATCGGCATCACACACAGCAATTTTTACCTCAGAGTGACCATCTTTCTTCCAAGTAATGTGAGTGTTTGCCACCTGTGACAGGAGAGTGGTATTTTCTAGGATGTCTTCTACATGTTCAATTCTATTGCTGGGCTCACCTTCTGGAGTTACCTGTTCTGTATGCAGGTGGCTGGAGACTGATTTAGAGCTCTGTAATGAGGTGAGTTAAAGTGGTCACCTCACATAACTAATTTTGGGGAGCCACAATCTGTCAGTAATTTTTAAGTTGGGTCTATGCCACATCTCACAAGACTTTGGGAGAGCCCTGTTTGTACATGTTCAGTTTCTCATGCTGTGTATGTGTTGTCAAACCCCACATGCCTGTCTGCATCTCACAGACTAACAGCCAGTGTGGAGTAGTAGTTAGAGTGTCAGACTAGGAACTGTGAACCTCAGGTTCAAATCTCCACTCTGCCATGTCAGCTTGATGATGAATGACCCTGGGCTTCTAAGATATATTAAATACCCTCTCTGCTGGAAAACCTATGAAAATTCATGATGAAAGTCCAGGCATGCGTCTCTGAGTGTAAAAAATTTAATATTTGGAAGCTCAGAATATGGTATAAGTCAATCATATACCCAATTTTCACCTCTACTCCTCCATTTGAATTCTGGAAATAGAATCTTCGTTCTCCATCCATCTCCAGTGGTAAGATTTGCAGTAGATGCTTCCAAAGGGGGATGGTGAATCCTGTCTTTCCTATCAATTTCTAAAAGCTTTTCTTCTCTACATTGTTAGGCGCTTCATAAATGTTTGCTATGGTTCTCCCAGTTTCTGTTGTAGTTCATTGTCTTTTGATTTGTAGCTTGTCCTAACATGAAGTAAGGGGCCCCCAGTTGTCTCAATTCCGTATTTTCCTTCTTGTACTATTAATATGCTTTCTGTTTATAGTTGAAGTGTAATGGTTAGAATAACCTCCAGGGGGTGGCTGGAGATCTCCTGGGATTACAACTGATCTCCAGGTGACAGAGATCAGTTCACCTAGAGAAAATGGCTGCTTTGAACAGTGGACTTTATGGCATTATATCCCACTGAAGTCCCCCCTCACCTCCTTCAGGCTCCACCCCCAAATCTTCAGGTATTTCCCAACCTGGAGCTGGAAACTTTAGTTATTGTCTTCCTCCCTGGTTTTTGGTGTTCCGTGCCTTCATACGTTTTTCGCTGAATTGTTGTACACATACTTTATTTTAAATGCTTTTAATGCTGAAATGTTTTAATGTCTGGTGTTCCTTACCTTGGAGACCCTATTTGGGTGGAAAGGTGGCATAGAACTTTTTCAAGCAGGTAAATCAAATAAATAAATTTGTCCGACCGATTGTTTTGATTTGGCTCGGAAATGCAACATACCAGACTTTTCGCAGATGAATATGGGGACGTGCTTAGAAGTCCTGCTTTGTCACCATTATTTTGGCAATCCAGCTGTGCAAAAGGCACAGGATTGTGCTAGGTGCAATTCTTGATACGAGCTGTCACCGTTTTTTGTGAACAGGGCTCTGAGCATATTCCAGCTTTAGTACACACAACTGGAAATTTAGATTGTTGATGGCACATATACATGTGTGCTGAAGACAGGAAATAATGCTTGGTCCTTTTGACACAAAATGGCAACCACACACATTGGGAGAATCATGGGTAGAATGCTCTCCCATTATGCAGCTTTGGAGTGCCAAAATCATAACGACTGGACCGGGCTCTTCTAACACTCAAGTTTTCATATTAAGGACTGCTGCCTCCCCAAATACTCCAGCCCTCTACAGACAACATTGGCTGGAGAAAGTGCTGTCAAGTTGCAGCCAACTTAACGGTGACCCTGCAGAGTTTCAAAAACAAGAGACATACAGAGATAGTTTTCTGTTGCCTGCCTGTGTGTAGCAACCTTGGACTTGCTTGGTGGTCTCCTATCCAAGTGCTAACCAGGGGCTGACCCTGCTTAGTTTCCAAAATTTGAGGCGATCAGGCTAACCTGGCCCACCCAGATCAGGGCACAGACAACATCACCCATGTTGAAATCAATGCACCTAGAGGGGAACAGACATGAGTACGTTGGCCGGCTTGTAAGCGTGGCATCTATGCATGTAGGTAAGTGCATCCGCACAGACTCCATATCCCTGTTCAAGAACACTGCTTTTTCAAATGCTTCCAATTATGGTGATGGAGCGTATGCACATACTGATCCTACATGTGTTAACTCCAAGCTCATGAGCCAGTGATGGTGCATCGGTTGGGGGGGGCAACATGTTCATGTTCGCTCTCTCTCTAACATGTATTGATTTCAATGCACATCATGTTGTCTGAACAGAACTACAGTTATAGATTGTTTGGGGTTCAAAGTGTTATGCAGTATCCATTTACTTAGTGCTTGCCCATCTTCCACCAAGTTACAAAGTAAGCCAGGGCAGCGGGTGTTCTTTTAGATAAAGCAGAGGGGAAAAAACCCTTATCGTACAAAAGAATATGTACCTTAACAGGCTTTAACAGCTGTAGTATATGAAAAGTCTATGAAAAGCAGGGGGCATTTCGTAGAAAAAGAGGTGCAGGAGCTCATTAGCATAACTCATTTGCATAACTCATTTGCATGTGCCACACCCCCTTACATGCCGGAAGTGTGTCATCAGCCAACACCCACCCCTCAGGCTCCACTCCACAGGTGAGTGAAACTGACCTGCTCTTCTTCCATTCCCTTCCCCATCCAATACTTTGTGCAATAAAAATAAGCGTCAAGAACACACCCTCATTCTCTTCCTGCTCCCTTGAAACCACCGGGTTTCAAGTAGACTTGAGATACCCAGGACATGTGTACCACCCATCCCTTCCCCTTCCCCTCCCCACAACAAGACACCCTGTGAGGTAGGTGGGGCTGAGAGAGGTCTTTTGAGAACAGCTCTGAAAGAACTTGTGACTGGCCCAAGGTCACATCAGCAGCTGCATGTGGAGGAGTGGGGAATCAAACCCGGTTCTCCCAGATTAGAGTCCAACTCCTGACCACTACACCAAACTGATGGGGTGGAAGCTGCTGAAGGGTTGGTGAAATTTCTCCAGTACTTATGTGCCATGTGCCCAGATAAAAAATGGTATACTCAGAAAATTTATATGCCACCTTGAGCAAGTCTCTGGAAAAGCAGTACACAGTCATAAAAGGAACAATGATAAAATTATCAATATTAAAACAAAACATTAAAAACAATAAAGACCCTAGCAGGGCTTTCCCCGGGACGCTGCGCCTCTGCACCGAGGAGGGGGCGGGGCTTGGTCATGTGCCCGCCCCCTGGGCTCCTCACTCCCGGAGCTGCGCTCCTGCGCACTCCTGCTCCAACGGACCCCTGATGAAAAGTCAGACCATGGACTGCACAAGGTCTTAGTGTTCATGGGCATTCACTGAGACTAGAGACGATGCACCAATTCCACAACAGACTGATAGTTTGTAGGGTATTGCACTGCCAGTTTTAGATGGAGCACCTTTGCTGTTGGAAGATGTCAGTAAGAGCCTGTGTGAGTACTCTTACAGTGCCATCCTAAAGAGAGTTGCACCTTTTTTAATCCCCTTGATTTACAATTGACTTTCTCTGCTTAGGGTGGCACTGGGAAATCTGGAGTTGCTTTTAGAAAAACAAGTTGTTGTTGTTGCTCACTATACTCCCCCCTCCCAATTACATCCAGCTCACAAATTGAGCCCACGCTTGGATTCAACAGATCTAGCCACGTTGAACCATGCTACTGTAACCTTGAGGCTGGATGATTATAATGAGTTCTACTAATTGAACCTTCAATTAGAACAAAATACAGATGGAAACTTCAATTAGTAGAAAACACAGTGGCTTGTTTGTTGACTGGAACTAATCTTTTCAGTCATGTAGCTATCTATCTGGCATAGTTTTTAACCCACTCTTTCCACCAAAGGACTACAGAATTCTCTCTTCCTTGCTGTATTCTCACAATGACCCTGTGAAGTAGGTTACACTGAGAGAGAGTGAGAGTGGATGCCCCAAGGACACCCAGGAAGTTTCGTGACAGACAGAGGACTTGAACCCTGGTTTCTACTCCAGCACTCTAATCAGGACACGACACTGGCATCTCTACCTTGCCACCACACCAGTTATCTTTTGCACATACGGCAGACTGATCATATTAACTGCCAGTTGGTTTCCAAGCTAAATTCATGGTGCTGGTTGTAATCTTTAGAGACCTTCTTGGCTTGAGATGTCTGAAAGCTGATTTCTTTCCATATGGTCCTGTGCAACAAGTCCATTCTGCCCAGTGATTTCTGTTTTTTTGTGTGTGTTAAGTTCCATCAAGTCGCTTCTGATTTATGGTGACACTATGAATTAATGTCCTCCGAAAGGTCTTATCACTAACAGCCTCGCTCAGGTCTTGCAGACTGAGGGATGTGGCTTCCTTGATCGAGTCCACCCATCTCATGTTGGGTCTTCCTATTTTCCTGCGCTGCCTTCGACTTTTTCTAGCATTATTGTTTTTTTCCCCAATGACTCTTCTTCTAATGTGATCAAAATATGGTAGGCTTGGTTTGGTTGTTTTTGCTTCCAGGGAAAGTTCAGTCTTGATTTGATCTAGAACCCACTTATTTGTCTTTTTTGGTGGTCCATGGTGTCTGTAAAACTCTCCTCCAATACCACATTTCAAATAAATCAGCTTTCTTCATTGTCCAACTTTCACACCCATACATAGTAATGGGGAACATGAGTAATGGGGAATTTATTTTTTACTGGCCATTGTTATAATGGGGATTAGATCAGCCAGAACCCACGTTAGGGCTTTATCAGTAGTGGCTCCATTGGAATAAACTGACAAGTGAGATGAAGCCTGTCTCAGATTAGTTCTTCTTTAGGAGAGCCTGCATGGCACTGCTGTTTCAAAGGACCATCTGTGGATCGTTCAGTTAAATCAGGCATTAAGACTGGTTTATTTAAGAAAGATATGTCAATTTTAAATTGGTTTTAATTTGGTTGACATGTTATGGTAAGGAGTCACCTTGGGAGGGAAGGCTGCATGGTTCAACCTGATCTCATCCAATCTCAGAAGCTAAGCAGGGCTGGTATCTGGATGGGAGACCACCACGGAAGGCTCTGCAGAGGAAGGCAATGGCAAACCATCTGTGTTTTTCACTTGACTTGAAAGCCCCTTGCTGGGGTCACTGTGAGCCGTTTGCAACTTGATGGCACTTACGCACATACACATGGAGCTGCCTTAAGCCATAAGCAAAAGGTAGTATATCGGCAGTAATGGTTTTGTGCTGTTCGTTTAATGATTTTATCATGTTTTACTTAGTGAGCTGCTTCGGGCATGTCTCTGAAGTGGTGTATAGATGTTATGAATGAATCGGTAATACGCAAGACACCCTTGCCGAAAGAAGCTGAGCCGTGAAGAATAACAGCTCTAGCAAGTCACTCTAAACATTTCAAGTCAACATTTCCGAAAGGCTCTATCATCTGTCAAGCGATCAACCAATCATCTATCATCTATCTCCAGTAAGGTATGACAAGATTCACTGGAAAAGGCAGTGGTACTCGGAAAAATTGAAGGCAGTAGGAGAGGAATACCCAACATGAGATGGCTTGACTCAATAAAGAAAGCCGTTGCCCTCAGTTTGGAAGACCTGTTAATGATAGGATCCTTTAGAGGTTGTTCATTCATAGGGTTGCCAAAAGTCGAAAGGGACTTGGTGGCATATAACACTCACAAGTGTGTTGATGGCTGATCTGCATTCTTCAATCATCCTTACTTTTCAGTGAGTTGGTAACAGGCCACCTCTACCAGAAACCTGTGTGTGTATGTGTGTGTGTGTGTATGTGTGTGAGTTAAGTGCCATCAAGTCGCCTCCGACTCATGGCAACCCTATGAATCAACGTCCTCCAAAATGTCCCTATCTTTAACAGCCTTGCTCAGGTCTTGCAAACTGAGGGCCTTTGTGGCTTCCTTTATTTTGAGTCAGCTCATCTCCTGGCGGGCCTTCCTCTTTTCCTGTGGACTTCCACTTTCCCTAGCATTGTTGTCTTTTTCAGTGACTCTTGTCTTCCCAAGGTACCAGTATTGTGGGCAAATTCAGCCTGACTCCAAACTTGGCTGGCGATACCATTGCTTTTGTATATCCCCAAGGTCTACACCCAAACTGTGTCAGGAGGGATTAAGCCTCATCTCCCTGGCTCCATGCGCTGCGGTATGGCATCAAAAGTAATGTTTCTGTGTATCTTACATTATGTAACATTCCTTCACAACTAGTCATCCTTAGTGAAGATATGCTCAGTTGACTTTGTTGATCACCGTATTTTGATGTTGTATTTGTATTGTATTGTATTTTCAATAAAATTTATTGTATAAAAAGTAATCCTTAATCCTGCAACCTGCTCTCTGCCAACAATTGGTTGGCTTGGGAAGGGCCCTCGATCCTTCACCCTGGCTAGCAACCCATTCCATTTCTGCCATCTCTAGTTGTAGCTAGGGATGTCACAAAAGCACCATGAACTAGGGCTGCCAAGTCAGCCTGGGGGGCGGGGGAACCCCGCCCCAGAAGTCGTCCGGTGAGGATGACTTCCCCGTGTAATGACGTCACCTCCGGGTGATGTCATTATGTCACCGTGGCGTGCGCACAAAGCGCACGCGCCAGAAGAGGTCCCGGGGGGAGAACAACTCCCCCGCCCATTAAGTCACCTGTACGTGGCAACCCTACCATGAACACATTCAGGTTGTGAACATGCCATGTTTAAACAATGGAAGCCACATGTGTATGAAACGTGGAGGGTCAGGTGAATAAATTAAATGATTTGGGGAGGGTACTACGACACCCATAAGGCTGTGTGAAAACAAGTACATATGAAATAACCTTGGGAATAGCATGGAATCAAATAGCAAATATTAAAACTTGTTTTTAAAGTATGCATTAATAACATGTATTATTAAATATCATTTAATAATACTTACCTCAATGTTGATTGATTATTTATAATATAATATATTATTAATAGACTATTAAGAATCACTGGTTGATTTGCTCATGGTTTATTATTTATACAATTGGCTCCTGAATGATTCGCAGGCCTGTGGATGAGAAGGGAAACTAGTAGAAAAGAGCAGGAGTCCAGTGGCACCTTAAAGACTAACAAACTGTGTGGCAGGGGATGAGCTTTCGTGAGTCACTGCTCACTTCTTCAGATGCCCATAATGCTATGTGAGGATATGCGTGCATGAAATGAGTGTACGCAAGAAAACTGGCTCAGCATTTTTGGACATTCATAGAGAAGCCTAGAGCAATCCAGAGAACGTGCACAGTTTTCCGTTTGTGCACACAGTAACTTGTACCACCCTTTCTAGTTTCTATCGTCCGTTTCATAGTTTGGTGAACAGATGGCTTGGATCGGAACTAGTGTTTCAAGGCACAGAAGGATATCTTCTTGCGCAGCGTAGTTTATGTGCCTCCCTTCTCCCATGGCAGCCCAAAATGAAGACGAAGAAGAGATTAGATTTATACCCCGCCCTTCACTCACTTGGAGTCTCAGAGCGGCTTACAAACTCCTTTCCCTTCCCCTCCCCACAACAGACACCCTGTGAGGTAGGTGGGGCTGAGAGAGCTCTTTCCAGAGCTGTCCTTGAGAGAACAGCTGGTACAGAGCTATGGCTTGCCCAAGGTCATCCAGCCAGGTGCAAGTGGAGGAGTGGGGAATCAAACCGGGTTCTCCCAGATTAGAGTCCGCGCACTTAACCACTACACCAAACTGGCAGATGATATGGCTCAGCTAAAGTAGCTCCTGACCACTTTCACTGGAAAACAGGTGTCATTGTGTCTAGAGTTGGAAGGGGTCTTGAAAGGCATCTAGACCAACCCACACCTCAATGTAGGACATCCATTAGGGGTGTACCCCGGGAAAAATTTCATCACAGTTTAGGATCTGGGCTTCAGGAGGCAACAATTTGTGACCAATTTCCCACTATTTGCCGCAGGGTGCATTTTGACCTGTGGCTCCACCTGATTTTCCCCATGGCTTCAGTGATCCTCAAAAAACAGGATCACTGAAGCTGCTGGGGAAATCATGCGAAGCCACGGGTCAAAATGAGCCCCGTGGCAAATAGTGAGAAATTGAAGCACGCAATCGGGTAAAAGGGAAGAACAACGCTGGGGCAGCGTCTTGTGGGAAATGGGTCTGTGATTGCTTTATTTGGGTAAGACATTACCAGTTCAGCTTCATTGGGTATGACATTACCAGTTCAGGTTTAAAATCCATTCCATGTTTTTGTGTTATTGATTTTTGGGACCATTTTCTGCACATGTGCGCTGCAGACACCATTCCATTCAATGAACAGCCAATTTGAGTGTCTCCTGCACAGTGGCCAACGCACAGCTAGAACTTCCTTGACAGTAACTTGAAGACATTCAGGAAAAGTCTCCCCACCCCAGTAACTGATCCCATTGTTGAACTGCTGTCCCCATTTTGAGTTTTTCCTAATATCTGTCCCAAATCTTTCCTTTTGTAACAAGCCACTGAAGCAGCAGAGAACAAGTCTTTGCCCTATTCCATTTGACAGGCATTCAATGGACACAATCATATCTCTCCTTCCTCTTCTCCAAACTGGTTCTTCAAAGGCCTGTTTTCCAGAATCCCAACAATCTTCAGTGCCCTCCTCTGAACCTGTTCCGGTTTGTCTACATTGTATTTGAAGCACAGCACCAAGAGCGTATGTGGAATCTCTCTTAAAATCTCGCTCAGATTGCATGGTAGGGCCTTGCTGAAACTCTGTCCATTTCCAGAGAATCCCCATGGATTGTCAAACATCCATCTACCTTTTTTGTTTCGAATGGTTTAACTAGGCAACTACTATACATCTTGGGGGTAGAAATGGGCATGAACTGGGAAAATGAGGTTCAATTCCATCCATGATTGAACCATGAACCAAATCACAAACCAAACCAGGAGATTTGTTTGCGAACCAAACCAGTTTGTGGTTTGTGGCCCTTGCAAACCCTGCTGAAAGGGACTGCAGTCCCTTTAAACAGGGTTTGCAGAAAGCCCCTTAAAATAGCTATTTCGGGCTGTCTTGTGCAATCCCTCCCCACCGCTCAGCTGTTTTTGCGACTTTTGCAGGGAACAAAAAACAGTGGTTTACAGGGACTCAGAGTCCCTTTAAACCCCTGCTTTCTGATCCATCCACAAACCTCCATGAACCACATGAACAGCTTTAAACGTTCATGGAAGTTCATGATAGTAGACCTGTCACAAACTTCTGTTCACAAACCCTGAACAGGGCAAAATAGGTGATGAATTTTGCTCGTAGCCTGGTTTGTGCTCATCCCTACTCGTGTGTGTGTGTCTGTGTGTGTGTTTCTTTTGTTTTGGGGGTCATGCCATTAATTGCAATTACATCACTTCTAGTTACCCTTTCAAGTAAAAGGGAACTGTTCTAAAAATTACTGAATCTCTCTACCCTTTGACAAATGATTTTCTAGTGAAAAACATCTGCTCCGGTTAAAGAAGGGTTTTCCTCTTTTTTGTACTGCTGCCTTATGCAAATTGTTATCTATTTTGCATTCTGCAGGGGAATTGGGGGGGGGGTGGCCTCTTTGCCAAAGGGGACAACCAGACCATACTGATGAAATCTAGTAGGCTGTGAGTAGAATTTAATTCCATTCTCCATTTAATTATCTTTACTCTTTATAACAGGTGTAATGAACACAACACCTGATGGCTAATGATAATCCAGATGGCTCGGAATTGTGACACCGTATGCTGTGTGATTTAAATCAGAATTAAGACTTGGTTAACTCTTCCTGAGTCGTCGCTACGTGGGAGAAAGGTTAATGAAAGGGCGGGTTTTTAAGAAAGGGTTGGAGACACAATATCTCTGAGCGGGTATCATGTGACGAACCATGTACAGAAGTTCCCAAGTTCCACCCAGCATCTCCATGGAACACAGATAGAGGCCTTTCCCCATTCCTAATACCTAAGACCAATGAAAACTGTTGCTAGAGTAGACAGTTCTGGGTTAGATAGGCCAATGGTCTACCACTGTCCAGTGGTGGGCCACTGGGTATTAAATTATAAAGTACTGGAGTTGGAGATGCATTGCAGTGAAATCAGCTCATAAGTTTATTGCTGGAAGCTCAGATGAACATGGTGAACGGAGGTCAGGGGGCCTGCTTATGAAAACCTTTAAGCCGCACCCACCGACCTCGCCCAATAAACCTGATAGGGTTATTTTCCTGTGGTTGTGTGCTATAGGTCCCCAGTCGGATCCTATGCATACCACTGGTTAGAATCACAATCCGGCCGGGCTATTGTCTGCCGGACCGAAGCTCCGGCAGCTAGCCCGGCCATGTGCGTTATTCCGACCGCGTGGCGGTCACCATTAAAGACATTACATAAATGTAATGGATTCAGGAGAGGCAAAATGAAGTAGAAGGACTTCCTTGCACAATGCTTAGTTATCATGGGAACCACTGCCACAGAATGCGGTGGTGGCTACTGTCTTAGGTAGCTTTAGAGGAAAGGAAGATGCAGTGATGCCGATGAGAGTATTAATAGCAATTCACCACGATGTCTACATGGAACCTGGATCCATATCTTATATTTATTTACATGTATACCCCACTTTTCTCCCCAATAGGGACCCAAGGTAGCTTACCATATCATTCTCCCTTCCACATTTTATACAGGAACCCTGGGAGATAATGTTAGACAGAGGGACAGTGGCTGGCTGTAGGTCACCCAGCAAGCATCCATGGCAGGGTGGGGAGAGAGATCTGTCTCCCCCAGATTCATGTACTCTAGCTACTGCACTATGCTGCCTCTCGCTGATCGATTAGTGGCTATTGTTATTAAGGATTTTTCAAGGGGGAAAAAATGCTGCACAGAACTCTTACACCCTCTTGTATCTCTGCTGCCAGATGCTTAGGAAAGCCACCGTGTTGAATCCTGGTACAGGGCAGTGCGCTACGAAACACCAGTGGGGAAGTTAACTTTTTATTCACGACACCTGAGAGGTTCTTCACAGTCAGATCCATTCATTGAAAAATGGCCTGCATTCTCTTTCTATGTTAATGGAAGCCCTGATGTGGTTAGACCTACTTCAAAGGTGAATTCTTTGGGGGCAGATACTGTCACCAGTTAATTGGAAATGTCAAGTGTTTTAATCCCCCCCCCCTCCCTGTTGTAAATTCAGGCTGTGGCCATATGCTTTGCATGATTTACACGGCAATACTTTAATGCTGTCGCCGATTCGCTTATAAGCTTCACTTTCTTTGTGAGCTACTCGGTCTTGAGCATTCAGCGTTTGTTTGTTTTTGTCTCCGCTGAATCTGGAATAATTTATAATAAAATAAAATAAATAAAAATAAAATAAAATAAAATAAAATAAATAAAAATAAAATAAAATAAAATGGAACCTCCGGGCTCATAGGGCCCCACTGCCTTCAACTCCGTAGAAGAAAAATCCAGCAATTGAGATTTTTTAATGGGCTGTGGAATATGGACCCTTTCTCTTCTTTGTCTGCACTGTCGGAGGAAGGATCCCTTTCGCAAGGAGTATCGTACCAGAAGAGAAGAAGAAGAGAAGAAGAGATTGGATTTATACCCCGCCCTTCACTCCCCAAGGGAGTCTCAGAGCGGCTTACAAACTCCTTTCCCTTCCCCTCCCCACAACAGACACCCTGTGAGGTAGGTGGGGCTGAGAGAGCTCTTTCCCAAGCTGTCCTTGAGAGAACAGCTGGTACAGAGCTATGGCTTGCCCAAGGTCATCCAGCCAGGTGCAAGTGGAGGAGTGGGGAATCAAACCCGGTTCTCCCAGATTAGAGTCCGCGCACTTAACCACTACACCAAACTGACTCTCAGATCGTTCCATCCTGATTGGCAATTGGTGAGAAGTTACAGGTAGGACTATATGTACCACTGAAAACAACGTGAATATCACATGAACAACCAAGAACCTGTGATGTGAAAGCACCAGAACATTTTTTTTTTAAAAAAATGAGCACAACTGAATTCAAATACAAGATTTATGTCTAGCAGCCCTTTAAAGACGAACAAGATTTCCAGGGTATAAGCCTACGAGAGTCGAAGTTCCCTTCATCAGAACTGAACTCAAATACAATTTGAAGTCAAGTACAGTTTCTGCACACATTCCTAATAAACTGCTTACTTATTTTGCTTTTTCTGTCAAGAGCACATCCTGGGACAGGGATTGGGCTGGGAGAAAAGGAATGTTCACAATCAGTTGAACTTTGAGAGTTGTGATGCCCAACGCACCACAATGCCCGTTCCTTGAGATGAGCCATGTTCCTTTCTCAAGACTGGCCAGGGGCATTGTCTGCATCTTTCTTTTTACGTTCTGTGTGTGATACAAACTGGGCAACAGCAATACTTGTAGCACTGAGAAAAAGCAAAACTATTGATGTATTCCTTTTGGAAGCTTCGGCCTTGGGGTTGGCATGCCTGTGATATTTTTGGAAAGCCTTTGAAATGATAAAACCACATTGATTGCCACTAAATCACTCCCAGCTGACAATTTTGTGAGAATTTTGGCATCCAGAGACATTCTCGCAAGTTGTGTCCCTCTGTAGTTAAAGCGGGATCTTGATGCCCCTGCAGTTCACTTTTTCCACTTCCATCGTAGAAAAGACACTTAACGGCCAGCCATTTGCAGTAAAGGGCTTTTTTATATATGGTTTTAGTAAAGCTTTCTGCACATGTTGGCAGGTTTAAGTGGTCCTCGCTCTTGTGAGGTGTAAGATTTGTAACGTTGCTAAGTTTGGGCCTGATTTTGGGCCACAAAGCTCCATTTGTCTCGGTTCTTAGACTGAACGTGCTGGGCTTCAGTTCAAAAAACGGTGGAACTCCCACAGACAAACGACACAGGTATCCATTTATATTTATACCTCGCTTTCCTCCAAAATGGGGACCCTAAGTGGCTTACAACAATATTCTTCTCTTCTCCATGTTAATCTCCCAACCGCTGTCCTGTGAGGTAGATTAGGCTAAGAGGGTGACTGGCCCAAGACCGCCCAGTGAGGTTCTATCAAGAGCAGGGATTTGAATTTGGGTCTCTAAATCCTAACCAGGCACACTGACAACTTCACAACACTGAGACCGATTTCCCACAAGCGCTGCCCTGGTGTTGTTCCTCCATTTGCTCCAATTGCCTGCTTGAATTTCCCACTATTTGCCGTGGGGCACATTGACCCGTGGCTTCGCGCGATTTCCCCCACGGCTTCAGTGATCCTGTTTTTTGAGGATCACTGAAGCCACGGAGAAGATCAGAGGAAATCGCGCAAAGCCCCGGGTGAAAATGTGCCCCGTGGCAAACACTGGGAAATTCAAGCAGGCAGTCAGGGCAAATGGAGGAATGACGCCGGGGCAGCGCTTGTGGGAAATCGGTCTGAGGTTTGTAGAAAACAGAATGCCAGATCAGCAGTGTGGAGACTCAGATTCAAATCCCACCTCTCCAGCTATGAATTTCTCCTGGAGTATTTGGGCCAGTCACACCCTTCCAACTTAACTTTACAATGTTGGTGGGGAGATACAGTGTTGAGGGTAAAAAAAAACCAGATAGTGATACATATAATAGACAATGGACCAGTCAGTTATGTGTCTCTGGGCCCTAACCTCTTTAACCTTTCTTCATAGGGACAATGTTTCACCCCTTTAATCATTTTAGTTGGCCTTTTCTGACCTTTTTCCTAGGCTATAATGTCTTCTTTGAGGTGCGGTGACCAGAACTGTACACAGTATTCCAAATGAGGTCACACCATAGATTTATACTGGGCATTACGGTACTGGCTGTTTTGTTTTCTGTCCTCTTCCTAATAATCCCAGCATAGCATCTATGTTTTTTTATTGTAGTCACACACTGAGTCAATGTCTTCAGGGAATTACCTGAGTTATCTACCACAACTCCAAGATCTCTCTTCTGGTCAGTTACTGCCAGTTTGGACCCCATCAACGTATATTTATAGTGAGGATTTTTGGCTCCAATGTGCATTACTTTGCACGTGCCTCATTTGCCGCATGGACGCCCACTCACCCAACCCTCGACAGATTCCTCTGGAGCTCCTCACAGTCCTGCCTGGTTCTCGTTGCTCTAGACAACTTATATCTCCAGGTGCCACCTGGGGGCTGGCAACCCTATATCAGCAGGCAAAGCACTCAGGGCCGGTGCTACCATTAGGCCAAGTTAGGTGACTGCCTAGGGCGCAGACCTCAGAGGAGTGCAGAAATGGACAATCAGCGCCCCCTCCAACCGGCCACAGGCTCTCACACTCACTCACTCACCAGCCCCGGCTCTCCCATGCTTTTCCTCCTCCAGAAACTCACGGCAGCTGCAGCAGCAGCAGCTCCCTTCAGCTTTGCCTCGCACCCTGCCTGCCCAAGCCTGCACAATCTTTAAAAAAATCAGCAGGGTCAAGTTTTGTGCTTTTAATATTCCCGAGAGTTCATCTGTTTTTGATAATAGGGCGCAAAAAAGCCTGGCACCAGCCCTGAAAGCACTACATTCGCCCCAGATGTGTACCGCCTCCATCAGTCTCAGACTAACCGCTGTCCTCAGGGGGTGCAAGACAGTCACTTGGAGAGCAATTTGAAAATATTCATGTAAAGTGTGGTGGGCTAGGTTTTGTAGAGCATGGTATATTCAGCCCCATCCTGCAGCCCGGTCAACCGGAGAAAGGCGGCACGAACTCCAAAAGGGGGCCGTTTAATGGCTAGCTCTCCGCTGAGGCAAACATTTCCTGACAAGGCCCGATTCAGGTTTGCCCTCTATCTTATTTTGGCCAGCACGGCAAACTTTATGTTCGACCTAAATTTCATCCTCCACACCTCATTCCATCTTTCCGCATTGGCTACTTCAAATATATCTCCAGCCAGGGTTCCCTTTGCCATTGCCTGCTGCCGGCAAAGACCAGATTTTCACTCTGCCCAGGGGGCAGGTCCTGGAGTGATGTTCTATCACCTCCGTTAGACAGTACTAAAGAATAGTGCTCTGAACACGGTTCAGTCATCTATGCTTGGCCTGCATCAACTCTGACATCCTTGAAGTTCCAACAGATAATCAATGCCTGTAAATAGCTTCTGCAGACTCTCTGTGTTGGGTGCTCAAATGGTTTGTACGGAGAACTGGATTCCATCTGTTTTTGAAACTAGAGGGTATCTGCAGGACTGGAAAGATGCTTACATGGAGGGTAAGTCCTCATTATTTTGCAACCAGCTGCCTCATTTAGCTTGTAAGATTATTTATTTTGATACATAATTACATGGGTTGATACTTTAGTCAGCAATTAATTAGTTCTAATTGGAGTGTAAATTAATTAAAGGAACACACTCTGTCAATTGCAATTTGGGGTCCCCCCCCCCCTCTGTCCTCCTGCTCAGGAGCAAGATGGGTGTGAATATGTATACCACGACGCAGATAGCTGAGTGCTGGAGCCATTTCCCAACTGACACAAGGCTCGTTTTCATTATTTTAAAGATAGAAAAATGAAATAGATATAACAACGTTCTAATTCTGGGTGGGGTGTTATAGCTGCTCAAATGAACCTCTAATGTTCCCAGATACCATGACGGCTAGGCTGAGAAGGGGGGAAAATAAGAAAGAATAAAGCCCACTGCATACAAAATAGGGATCAAAACCAGGAAATAAAAGGAAAATCTAAATGGTGCTTATCGATAGGATCTTTTTGGTTATGGCTTCTAGCCTTTGGATCACACTCTCCATTGCACTGAAGAAGCAGGCATCGCTCTTTTCTTGTGTTTGGGGATGATCTCTTTTGAACTGGCATACTCTGCTGTAGTTGGTTCATATTTTGCTGGTGATTTCAGCAGGGGATGGTTGGGGGGGACTTAGCAGGAGACTGAGGAAGGCTCAGGTGATGATTGAAGAATGTATATCAGCCATCTACACACCTGTGTGTGTTATATGCCACCAAGTTACTCTTGCCTTATGGCAACATTATGAATTAACAGCCGCTAAAGCATCCCATCATTAACAGATCTTGAAAACTGAAGGCAACGGCTTTCTTAATTGAGTCAAACTATCGCATGCTGGTGAGGTACCGGTGATGGTCTGGTTTTGGGGTCTGAACTCTATGGTAAAAATGGCTTCTACCATAGATTTTTTGCCCAAATACCAGAGTGTTGCATGGGTATCACTGGTGTGGTGATGGGCCCAGGACAGCCCAATGTTATCAGATCTTGAAAGCTAAGCAGGGTTAGCCTTGGTTAGTAATTAGATGGGAAACCACCAAGCAATTCCAGGGGTGCAGAGTAGGGAAGGGCATGAACTGGCTGACAAACTAAAGTTTGTCATGAATTTTGACTGGTTTGTGGTTTGTGAAGTCATGTTTGTGAACTGAAAAACAGCCACAAATTTTCACGAATTTTGATGCAGTTCACGAAGAGCAGAAAGCAGGAGTTTACCTCTGTTTTCTGTTCTTCATGAAAAACAGCTCAGCTATTTGGTTCAAAAGGCTCGCAGCATTTAAACCACTGCTTTCTGCTCACCACAGACTTTCTCAGGGAGCAGAAAGCAGCTGTTTGGTTTAAATGACTTGGAGCCATTCAAACCAAATGGCTCTGAGCCATTAAATTAAACAACTGAGTGGTGGTCCCCACCACTCAGCTGTTTGGAAACCCCTGATTTCTGCTCCCTGTGGCTTTTTGTGGAGAGCAGAAGGCAAGATTTAAGGGGCTGAGAGCAGGGAAGCTCAGCTGTTTGGAAACAAAAAGCCATGAGGAATGGAAAGTTTGAAATGGCTCATGAACCGATACAGACTAGTTCAGTTCATGAACTGACGTATCGGTTCATGGTTCAGTTCATGGTTTAGCCACGAATCTTGAACCGAACCGCAAAAATTCGGTCTGTGCCCATCCCTAATCCAGAAGGAGGCAGTGGCAAACCAACTCTGTTTACAGTCTCCTGACTTGAAAACCTAATGGGGTCACCATAAATTGGCAGTGACTTCATGGCATTTTCCACCAAGGATACCCTTGTGTTTGTGTAAAGAGCTGTCAAGTTGCGGATGACTTCTTGTGACTGCACAAAAGGGCTTTCAAGGCAAGTGAGAAGCAAAGGTGGCTTGCTATTTTTCTGTTCTGCAGACTCTGCTTAGCTTCCGAGATCTGACCAGATGGACTATACCGGGGTGGCCAACCTGTGGCTCGGGAGCCACATGCGGCTCTTTCACATATATTGTGCGGCTCCTGGCAGGGTGGCTGGGGAAGCAAAGGGGAGGCATGCTTTTTCTCTCTTTCTCCCTTCCTTCCTTCCTTCCTTCCTTCCTTCCTTCCTTCCTCCTTCCTTCCTTCCTTCCTTCCTTCCTTCCTTCCTTCCTTCCCTCCTCCCTCCCATCTATTTGCTTTCCTAGTTTCTCTCTCTCTCTTTCTTTCCACTTCTTTAATTCTTTCTTTCCATCTCTCTCAATATCATTAGCAAACAAGTAATATCATTATCAATAACTGGTTTTCCTCATTTGTTTTTATTTTTGGCAGTCCCATTTAACGTTAATAAAAAGCAAATTTGCATATTTTTAAAAATAAAAACGTGTGTGTGATATTTGTTCCTGTCTTGTGGCTCTCAGACATCTGACGTTTATTCTATGTGGCTCTTACGTTAAGCAAGGTTGGCCACCCCTGGACTATACCATGCCACCTTCTCCCCCCTCAAGGCTACCCTTGCATGGTATTTAATTGTTACTATTTTGTTTCCTCATGCCCTTTTACAGTTTTGGGAGTATTCCAGGTTGGATTTTTGGCCCCCCAAAAATGAAGATAGTATTCTCAGATTTCAAATAATCTTGTACATTCCTGGTAGGTTTTGTGACCGATTAAATAAACAACAGTTCATTAATCCGCATATGAATAAAATAATGGCTCCAAAGAAAAGGAAACTTTCTTTTTTAATTTGTAGCTGATGAACTCACATGTCATGCCTACAGAAACTGGAACACGTTTGGAAGGTCACAAAGGACACAGACAGTCGATTTTTTTGCCAGACTTTTTCTTGACCAATTCATGGGCTGTTTGGCACTTTGCTTCAACTATTTCTCTCCAGCCTTGGCAAGCCCAGTCATGTCAGATCTCAGAAGCCAAGCACGGTTGGCTCTGGCTGGTTAGTACTTGGATGGGAGACCATCAAGGAAGCCCAGGGTTGTGACACAAAGGCAGGCAGTGGCAAACCACCTATGCTTGTCTCTTGCCTTGAAAATGTTATGGGATTGCTGTAAGTTAGCTGAGACTAAGGGTCATTTTACACCTGCCCTCTAAAGTAGTTTGACTGCTGTCTTTTCCTGTGCTGATTTCACAGTGGTGTGAAATTTCACTCCAGGGGGTCTAAGTGCACTAATCAACAGCAATTGTTTAAAGCAGAATCAAGCCAGTTGAATACTAGCTTGACCACAGGAGGGCAATTAGTAGATGTGGACATTTCAGTAGCAGCACGGTTTCACACCGCACAGAGGTGTGGGCAGGTTTTTTTGGAACTAGAATGATTCCAGCGGGAAAGTCAGATGTAAAAACAGCCTTAATGGCACAACTGACTTTTCAAACATCCATGGTCTCACTCAGCCCGGTGGATTTGTATTCCTCACGGCTGCTGTGCTTGGTGGGCAATTATTTAGCTAGACTGTTAAATCAGTCACAAATCAAATCAATCAGTCAGAAATAAATGCTCTATTAAAAAAATCCTAAAACCAGTATTTCGCAGATATTAACATCGCTAAGTACTGTCCAGACAATCTGTTTGGATCAGGAGCATTTCCACGCATGCCCAGTTTTCCAAGACATGATACAAATCTGTTCGGCAAGTGTTCAAGTTGGCGCCAAACCAAACAGAGCTGCTAACTGGCTAACATCTGATCGACGTATTATAATATTGACTCAGTTCATGAAGTGGGTTCTCGCTCTGAACAGACTCTGCATGAAATTCACGACATCCCTAGTCCCAACAGGTTCACTTTTAGAAGAAACCTTCCCATGTGTGAGAGAGGAAGAGATCCCAGTTACCCGAACCCCAATGCTACAATTACTGTGGCTTCCAATCTGCTCCTGAGTGGAATTTAGTGTTGGCTTTGACCTTTTAGGCCCTACATGGCTTGGGACTTAGATATCTGAAGGACCGTTTTCTCCCATATATTCCTGCCCAGGAACAAGATCACAAGGACAGGTCCTCTTCCCTGTCCCATTCAACCAAAGAAGCTCATCTGGCGGGTACTTGAGAGCAGGCTTTTTCAGGGGCAGCCCCACAGTTATGGAACAACCTCCCCAGGGCGGTGTGCCTGGCCCCTTCACTCTTGGCCTTCAGGCAGCTGAAGATTCATGACAACATTTGATTAGTTCTTCTGTCTACCAGCAGGAGACTAACAGATGTTTTAGATAAATATATATTCAAGACTGCACTTAATTAAAGCAGTCCTAAATAGCGATTTCAAATTGTGGTTTTACGTTTTTTTAATTGTTTTTATGTATTTTCTTAATATTGTAAGCTGCCTTCAGCTCTGCAGGAAGAAAGGAAGCTAATAAATATTTTAAATAAATAAAATATTATTTTAAGATGGCACTTGTCCCTCACAATTTTTTTTTTGTAAATACTTGCTTTAAACATCACTTAAAACATCATTAAATAACATCATTTTAAACATCATTAAATAACAGTTATTTCAAACCTTCGTTAATTCATTTAACAGATTAGCAGATTCACTGCTGCAGCTTCTGTTTCTCAGGAAATAGGGATTTATTTATTTATTATTTATTATTTTACATTTATACCCTGCCCTCCCCGCAAATGGGCTCAGGGATGCCAGGCAGTTTGGTGTAGTGGTTAAGTGTGCGGACTCTAATCTGGGAGAACCGGGTTTGATTCCCCACTCCTCCACTTGCAGCTGCTGGATGACCTTGGGCAAGCCATAGTTCTGTCAGAGCTGTTCTCTCAAGGACAGTTCTGGAAAGAGCTCTCTCAGCCCCAGCTATCTCACAGGGTGTCTATTGTGGGGAGGGGAGGGGAGGGGAAAGGAGTTTGTAAGCTGCTCTGAGACACTGAGTGAAGGTCAGGGTATAAATCCAATCTCCTCCTCCTCCTTGTCGTCTTTTTACTGGACCTGGGGATCCCATGGAATTACAGCTCATCACCAGACTACAGAGATCTAGGGTTGCCAGACCCCCCTGGTGGATCAGCTGGCCAGTGGGGGGGGGGCTTACCAACAGAAAGACACGCTACATTGCTGACATTGCAGAGGAAATGAAGTCATAATGTCAGTGACTTCCGAATGACACTCTGGTATTTGGGCAAAAACTATGGTGGAAGGAAGTTGCTGGCAAAATGACATCACTTCCTGTGTGACACCAGCAACGTGGCCTGGGCCTCTTGCTCCTGGTAAGCCTCCTGACATCCCCAGCCGGTTGCCAGAAGGGACCTGGTAACCCTATCAGGATCAAATAGGGTTGCCAGGTCCCTTTTCCCCACTGGGGCGGGGGATGGGGGGACATTTCAGGAGTGAGTTTTGCTCAAAATCCAGAGTATCACCCCCCAACATCGCTGACATCACTTCCAGGTCACGCAGGCACGTCATGTGTGACGTCACTGTTTGGGGGGATTCCCACCCGCCGGTCAGCTGCCTGGTGGCAGGCAGGGGCCAGCAAAAATCAGGGGAGCCTCCACCCCTACTGGGCAAGTGGCAACCCTAGGATCAAACGTGTGGCCTGTTTTAAATCTGTCTTTTAAGAACCTCAACCCCCTTAGCATTTAAAATTTGCACATATTGATGCAAATCAACATATGGGTGTGTGTGAATTCCCTCCTCTTCTACAAGAGATTTGGCCCCGATCTTGTCTTCATGCTGAGCATGTGACGGTAGAGAACAGTGAAGGGGGACTGTCGGGCAGATAAATTCCTTGGGATGTGCAGTCATTGAGTAGATTCATGAGTAATCTCTGTATCAGGAGCTTGGCAAGTATCCCACAGATCTCTTTCTATATATCCAGGGGGAGGGGAAGCGACAAGAAAGTCACAGGGAATGATTTGTGCTATGAAGTGGAGGACGCTGGAGACTCCTCCGCTGAAAGAAGGATGTAATCTTGTAAACCCTGCTGTTAACCCTACCGTCTTTGACAGTTGGATATATTTACAGAGGGATAGCAAATCATGGTGTGTTTGTGGAGAGGGGGGCCTGAATAAGCTGAGTAACATTTGTAATGTAAACATATGTCATTTAGGCTGTTCTAGGTCACTAGGCCTCAAAGCACTTTAATGAGATGGTGGGAAACAGATGTCTGTTTGTGCTGGGGGCTCATAAAGCAACACGGGAAGAAGTCTTGTCATCAACCTGCCCCCCACTCATCAGCTTCTACATTTGGGCATTCTATCATATATGCAGGGCTCATTTTGTAGCAAGAGCTCCTTTGCATATTAGGCCACACACCCCTAACGTAGCCAATCCTCCAAGAGCTTACAGAGCAATTCTGACAGGGGCTACTGTAAACTCTTGGAGGATTGGCTACATCAGGGGTGTGTGGCCTAATATGCAAAGGAGCTCCTGCTGCGAAATGAGCCCTGCATATGTTTCCTAGTAATCACACAAAGCTGCATTATACTGAGGCAGACTATTGACCTATCCGGGCCAACACTGTCTACTCTGATTGGCAGCAGCTTTCCAGGATCCTAGGCAGAGGTCCCTGAGGGAGGTGTTGACAGAGATTAGGAGTTAAGGTTGCCAAGTGCCCGCTTATGTTGGGAGGACTCACGCTGAAAGCCCCCTCTGTCTGCTAATTGATTTATAAAGAGTGGGAAGAAAATGGTGGCAATGCTCTATGATTAGTCTCTATGGTAACCATAGAGATGAGGAGGGAAAATTATAAATCCATCGGCACACAGGCTGCACAACCTCACGTGGATAACTTTTGCTACTTGTGCCTTATATCGCCATCTGACTTGACGTTCAGACTTCTTCTTGTGATGACAACTGTTTTTAATAATTAATTTATGGTACTGTTTTAACAGCGTTGTCACCCGCCTGGAGCCCTGCTGTGCAGGGGAGGGAGAGCGGTAAGTCCAATGACATAAAATAAATAAATAAAACTTTGATAAGAAGGAGCCCTAGCCGGACCAAGCTGGAATTCAGGAGTGGTGTCGTGTTCCTAGGTTACCACTTTGCTCACCTCAGTATTTCCTTGTTGGATAGCTCTAGATATATATTGAAAAGTGTGTGTATTTTATGCAAACATTAGTGCCAGGAAACAGAAAATGGCATGGAAATCATTAGCAAAATAAAGCAAAATAAAGCAAAATAAAACAACAGCAACGGAGATTCGGGTGTCAAAATTGCAGGGCTGAGAGAATCAAAATCATCCCAAGGCTGTGAACATCCCCAACTGTAATCCACAGAAACAGAAGGAACAGCAGTTTGCTGATGATCAAATAGTCATGGGGCTTGAAAATGTGAATGCCCTCATGTGGTGCTTACCTTCAGGACAGAGCTACTTTGAACAGGATGAGGTAAAAAAAAAAAAAGTTTAAATTGAGTAAATATAGACCCATAGGACCAGAAGTATCAAAAGGCTGCTGAGAACTGGTTGTGGTGATAACAGGGCTGAGAAAAAGATAAGAGGGACTTGCAGGTGAACTTTGTCATGCCATTTTCTAAAAAAGCTGGAAAAGTGGGTTTTTCTCAGGCTTCTCCTCTCACTCCGAACTCCCTCCAAGTAGCACCCATTCCTTCTCTTTCTGCAGATTGCAATTAGGGATGTGCAGAACCTTGAAATGATTTTGATTTGATTTGATTTATTAAACTTCTGTCCCGCCCTCCCAGCCAAGGCCGGCTCAGCTCTCAACCACCAGTCTTCCGAGTAAAAGGGAAACACAGAGGTACAACACTGAAAAGCCGTGTTATACTTTTTATTAACCCAAATAATATAAAGCAGTGTGCAAGCTAACCTTTCAAGGTCTCAGCCCCACCTACCACCTACCACACAGGAAGGGAAAGGAGATGGTAAGCCACTCTGAGACTGCGAGTGAAGGTGGGTAAAAATCCAATCTCCTCCTCCTCCTCCTCTCTCCTCCTCCTCCACCTCTTCCTCCTCCTCCTCCTCCTCCTCTTCTTCTTCTCTTACCTCCATTTGTGCTTTCTTCTTCTAACCATCTTGATGCTGTCAGTTTACCTCATCCCTCAGCTATTGATCCAAGCTTTGGTAGAATTATACTCATGCCCAATTTCTGCCAGCCCCATGATGGTAGTCCCCAAGCATTTGGAAGGCAGAGCCTGGGGAAGGGGAGCATCACTGATGCTGTGGTGTCCTTTCTGGGTGGAACCATAGAGACCTGGGAAAGTTCCTAGAATGACACAAGTGTTGTGATGTTACTTCTGGGTTCTCATTTTCTTCCTGGTCACACAGGGGACATAGCATGAGGCAGGAGGTTGCCTACTATAGGTGGTCAACTGGTAAACTTAATGCCAGCACTGACCATTTTCAGTTCCCTCTGGGAACCCCAATTGTGATGGAAAATCCTTGGGGTGTGGTGTCAGGCTCCGAGGACACCATCACTGCGCCCTCGTGCACGAATCAGAGAACAGAAGAGAGGAAAATGTTTCACAAGGCATGCAAAACAACCAGGCTTTTCCCCTTCACCACAGTGATGACAGCTAACTCGAATTCCATACTGGCTGTCGGAAGCGTGGAGTGAAATACTGTCACTTCGAGCATCGCCTCATAAGCCAACAAAGTAGCTGCTGATTGATGTCTGATTTGCTTCACGTTTATCCAGACTGAAGCCATAATAAAAAAGAAAAGAAAAACATTTTGATTTGCGCTGGATGAGAATGAGATTGTGCAAGTTGTTTTATGGTTTATGGTTTCCAAGATGTTGAGTGTGTATGTTTGGTTATGATTATGCCCAGGAGGTTGCAAAAGCTTTTGAAGAGCACAGGACATATCCCATTGTACGTGGCAATTCATTACATAAAAGAAGGGATTATAGTCTCGACAGAGGATAATAAAGCTGAGTGCGTTTGTCTAAGTCTACTATAACATTTCAGCAGGAATGCATATCGCAAATTGAGGACCATGCTTGATACCGGGAGGGCAGTCACGTGTCCATATGGAGCTTCCTTAGAGCACATTGCTCAGAGGCAATATCGGAGAAAGGCCTTGGTATATCCATAGGAACTGGCTGACCTCTGTGTGAGACAGGATGCTGGACTGGACGGACTACTGGTCTGATCCAGCAGGGCTTCTCTTACATTCTTATGGTTACATGATAGCATTGGTCCATCCAACTAAGTGCTGTCTACTCTGAAAGGCTGCAGCTGTTGAGTATCATAGGCCGTGGTCACACGGTCATTTTGATTGGGTTTCACCGATCGTTTTGATTGGGTTTCACACGACCATTTTGATTGGGTTTCACCAAAATTGCCTTAAACAGAGTTCATGATGGTGGTAGTGGAAAGTGGCATCAAACAGCTGACTTATGGTGATGCTATAGGGTTTCCAAGGCAAGCACGGCCATGACTTACCTGCAGTAGTTAGCTTGCAGCCCGGGCTATGGGGGGAGGGTCTGGAGGAGGCTTTTCCTGCCCTCAGCCTGATGGCCGGGAAGGGCAGGAGCTTCAGGCCAGTGCACTGGCCGGTCCCACGTTATCTAAGGGGGTCATGTTTTCAGCATTTCCAAGTGTGGCTGGCACTTGGTCAACTGATGATCCCTCTGAGATGTGGAGTCTTGTGAGCAAAAGTTCTACTTTGTGAGCTACTGGCATTAAAGTTGTGAATGCGTGATTTGGCTACTGCATAAATTAGTTTGCTCTGGAGCTATCCTTCCTGAGTTAAGACAAGAATGTGTGAGCCGGAGGCTAAAAACCTGTGAGCTAGCTCACACTTACTCAGCTTAGAGGGAACACTGTCGACTACACGTCTAATGTTTTGAAGGCTCGCACCATGGCCAATTAAATCGTGGCTATAGAACAGGGGTGGCCAACCTTGCTTAACGTAAGAGCCACATAGAATAAACGTCAGATGTCTGAGAGCCACAAGACAGGAACAAATATCACACACAGGTTTTTATTTTTAAAAATATGCAAATTTGCTTTTTATTAACGTTAAATGGGACTGCCAAAAATAAAAACAAATGAGGAAAACCAGTTATTGATAATGATATTACTTGTTTGCTAATGATATTGAGAGAGATGGAAAGAAAGAATTAAAGAAGTGGAAAGAAAGAGAGAAAGAGAAACTAGGAAAGCAAATAGATGGGAGGGAGGAGGGAAGAAAGGAAGGAAGGAAGGAAGGAAGGAAGGAAGGAAGGGAGAAAAAGCATGCCTCCCCTTTGCTTCCCCAGCCACCCTGCCAGGAGCCGCACAATATATGTGAAAGAGCCGCATGTGGCTCCCAAGCCACAGGTTGGCCACCCCTGCTATAGAATATGACAAGGCTCTTTGCAAGAGGGCCTCCTATAGTGAGGTGGCTAGGTGGGATCTCGTTAATGATTAGATCTGGCTGGTAAAAGTTGGTCTGCATATGAGACCCAGGTCTGATCTTATAAGGCCTAAGACAGGTTTCAGGTGTCAAACTCCCCGAAGGGGCTGCTGGGAGTATAATTTAGGAAAACGTAGCTGCATGAAATGCAAATTTGACCTGAATTGTGATGCCTGCTTCGGCCCACATCCCAGGCTGTCCTGTTCTTGCAGCAGCTCCCAGCCATTTTGAAGATCCTGGTCCTCTTCCAATTCCAGTGGGAAAAAGAAAGCAGGATTGGGTAATTCTGATGCTCTCAACCGTTCAAAACAATACTCTTGGTGCTGATAGGTCCTGTTTTTCTTTGGCATACACCCCCATTTGCCTCCAGGCTCTAGAGCCTTTGCTTGCAGTTTATCCCCTTTTTGTGGGAGGGTTTCACTTCAGGTTTTCGAATCCCCTTTTATGGTCCACGTTCAGTTCAGTTCAGTTTATTGTAAATAGCCACTGGCCGTTACAAGTTTACAAGACCCTCAAAAGAGAGGAATACAGACTGCATACAAACTATAAATCAGGAAACAAACAGAAATACCATGTGGAACCGGAAGTCCGTAAGAAAATACGACTACAAATGCAGTGCAATAACAATAGTAGTAAGAACAAGTATCTAAGTTACATCTCCTCTCACGACTACTTTGGACCTTATTTTCTTTGCGGCAAGGGCAAATAATGGAACTCTATCTGATACATACACATCCAGGGCTATTTTTGGGCAGGAACGTACAGGAACGGAGTTCTGGCTGGCTTCTGAGTTGGCCACGCCTACAGCCTCCCCCCCCCCCTTGGGTTCCCCAGGCTCCTCGCAAGCCGCAGGGTGCCTGGGGAAGCCAAGCCGATCCAGGGAGGGAAGGCAGTTTAAACTGCCTCCCGTTCTCGGGTTCCCCAGGCACCCCACAGCCTCAGGGCCCCTGGGGAAGCCAATCCTGGGAGGGAGCTGTGCTGTAAGGGGTGTGGCCTAATATGCTAATGCGTTTCTGCTGTTAGGTGTGGTCTAATATGCTAATGAGTTCCTGCTGGGCTTTTTCTACAAAAAAAGCCCTGAACACATCAATATCAGATAGTCCACGTTTACCCACAGAATATGGGAACCTTCAATCAGCCAGGGATCTTCCAGAGGTAGTCAGAAATAAAGTAGCTTAAGGATGCACTTAAGGTAGGATTGTGGGACCCCTTTACAGTGCCCCCTCTCACTAACCTCAGGGTTTCAGCACTGGGGGTGGTCCCTAAGAAGGCCCCTGGTGAATTCCGCTTCATACACCACCTCTCCTGCCCCTAAGGGTTCATCAGTTAATGATAGGGTTGCCAGGTCTCGCTTGGAAAATACCTGGGGACTTTGGGGGTGGAGCCAGGAGAGGGTGGAGTTTGGGGAGGGGAGGGCCCTCAGCATGGTACAATGCCATAGAGTCCACTTCCAAAGCAGCCATTTTCTCCAGGGGGGCTGATCTCTGTCAGCTGGGGATCAGTTGTAAAAGCGGAAGATCCCTAGGCCCCACCTGGAGGCTGGCAACCCTTGTTAATGATGCCATTCCTCTGTTCTGTAAAGTATGTATCTGATGACCAGGTAGTTTGTTTGATTCAGTCCTGTGGCCCAGGTGCTCTCATAGCAGTATGCAGCCTCTGGTTCGGGGGAGTCCCTGAGGCTTGGCAAGCATCTACACATCGCCTGGTTGAGCCTTGGACTTCCCTGTTAGAAACTGTGTCTCAGCAGTTTTTTCGTCATGGCCTGCCTGGAGCCTTGATTATTCAGCTGGGATGGAAGGATCTACCTGCCACAAAGGGATCCGAGCTTTTGGAGTACTGGAACTGGAGAGCTGCCATCAACCTGGAGAAAGTGGACTCGGCAAGAAGGAAGGTCTTCCAATGCACAGGAAAAGTCTCTATGGCTTTAGGTGACTCTGTCATTGAACAGGGGAACCTTTTTGGCAGGTGTCTTTATATAGGGTGGAACTCTCTGAGTGGGGAATGGACATTTGGCTGCTCAGCATATGGTATGCATTACATTGTTGGCTACAGGCTTAGGAGCTTTGGCAGGAGTGCTGAAGGGGTTTCCCCTTCCCTCGCTCTGTGGCGGTTTTGCACATCTGGCAGATCCTTTCAGGGGAGATGAGCCTGCGTGCCCACCTCCCCTGTTTGGGGACTCACTTATAGGATTTGGAGGTTTGAGCCACCACTAGGTAGGCCCAGCTCGGGGACTGTGCCCAGGGTCACCCCAGGTGACAAATGGTACCACACAACAGCAGCCACGCTTGCGATACCACTATTTGTCCCTCCCGGGTTTTTCTCCAGCAGGCAGGCTGTGGGATGTCTTATCAAGCAGCAGGTGGGTTGCTCAATTCCCAGGATCCGCCCCGCATGCTTTGCCGATGCTCCTTTGTCTGTAGTCAACAAATGCCGTGGCCTGTTTTATTCTGAAATGTTTGGTGTTGTGTGTTCTGTGACTCTCTGCAAGACCTCTCTTTACTAATCCCTGGTACTAGAAGAGGCAAACAGTGGGGGTTTGCCAATCTCCTCTCTTTCATTTTCATCCTCACAGATAGATTAGGCTGAGACCATGTGATTGGCTCAGGGTCACTCAGCAAGTTTCCATGTAGGGATGCCAACCTCCAGGTGGGACTTGGGGACCCCCTGGAATTACATCTCATCTCCAGACAACAGAGATCAGTTCCTCTAGAGAGAATGGATGCTTTCGAAGGTGGGCTTTATGGTACTGTTCCCCACTGAGGTCCCTGTCCTCCCCGGGCTTCACCCCCAAATTTCCAGAGATTTCCCTACCTGGATCTGGCAACTCTACCCCCTCCCCATCTTCCACCAGTGGCCAGGGGGGACCTGGCAAGTGGCAACCCTACTTTAAGTGGGTATCTGAACCCGGGTCTCCCAAATCCTCATCTGACATGCCAACCCAAATACTGAGCTGGGAGAGAATAAGGCAGAGCACATGGCATAATCTCTGTACTCAATGAAACAGTTTTTTGAGCTGAGACAAAACACCATGCATTTTGAGAACTGAAAGCTGACATTTTAATTAATCTGTTTAAAACTTTCATAAGCCTGCCTTTATGCCAGAAACCTGGGACCCACCACAAGTAAACAATAAAACCAATGCATCATAAAAAACACACACATCAATATCCATTTCCAAAGGGAGCAACAACTAATTCTGAATTTTCCATGGAAGACTTTGTGGGAAAGCCTGGCCAAGGCTTTACAGCCAAACATGTAGCTTCTTTTAAAGGAATGAGAGCTTACATCAAACTATTAAGTTCCATATTTTCATACCCCACAGTTATGGAGCCTGAGATGGCACATAGCCCTTTCTAAGGCCCATCGTATTATCTTTTTTTGCCCATGACTGATAAATCTGATGACATTTGACGGACTTCTGTTAAAAAAATGATCATTCTGATGAAAAAGTTTCCCTCTATCTTTCTCAGCCAGGTAGCATTTCCCTCTCATCATTCCAGGACAAGTATTATGTCAAGACATCCAAAGGTCCCATCTTTTTGATCAGGGAATGAATACAAATGGAAGGCCCTGCTCCTTATCACTGACACCCACTTCCAAACCTTTCTCTTGTCCTTTCCATTTCCTTGGTGGGTTTTCCCCCTTTATACGTCTTGCTGAAGATTATTAATTGGATGTAATCAGAATGGCTGGAGACTGGGCAGTCCTGGTTGCAAAGGTATTTTTTTAAAATCCTTTAAAAAAGAAATAGCTAAGCTTAAAGAGAGCTTACTTAAAGCTTCAGGGCAGAAGAAATGGAGACAATTAGAGAGATGAGATATTAAAAGTCTGTAGCGTTGCTTCCCTCCTCCCCAGCATTAGTAATGAGCAAATATTTTGTTTCATGTAACTTTTGGATGTATTTTTTGCAATTTTAGTTTCCCACTTCCAGATGTGGGTTTTAGAGATTCAGTGGTATATTATAGGCATGTTGGGTGGTTCTTATATGCACATTCTATGCTATTTGTATGTATACTGTATGAGATTTATGTATAGTATATATATAATACTGAGTGATTTGACTGTGGATAGGTAGAAAGGAGGCATTGAAAACAGCATGAAACCCCGCCTAGTGTGCCTGCTAGGGATGGGCAAGAACAAGGAAAATGCAGTTTGGTGTGTAGTTTATGGTGTGCCTAGTTTATGTAGTTTAGTGTAGTTTATGGTGTGCATTAACCATCGTGAACTTTTAGGGGCTAAAAAAATGGGCTCAATTTGTGAGGTTTGTGACATGGTAGAATGCCCTCCCCAGCATGCTAGAGGCACCAAAATCACCACGGACCTCCCCAAAATGATCCTCTACATGCCCTCCAAGTGTGGTGAAGATTAGATTTACGGGGTCCGAGTTATCGCCTCACTGTGGCAATGCAAGCAAAAGATAATTAATGTCAAACGAGAGAATGCCTGCAGTACAAACTGAAGGGGGGCATTTTTTCAAGCCCAGCACAACCCATTCAGTGTACAGAATGCCCAGCAGAATTCAGTGCCACCGTGGCACTGCAAGCTTAAAAGGACTGATCTCAAAGCATAATCACAAGAAGTCTAAGGAAGGGAAGGGGATTTTGCAAACCCAGCACAACCAGTTACATTGTGCAGAATGCTCAGCAAAACCCAATGCCCTGGCATTACAAGCTTGAAAGCTTGTAACAACAAATCCAAGCTCCCCCGGGGGGGTAAATTTTGCAAGCTCTGTGCAAGAAAATGGGAAGGGAATAAACACCAGCATGGGGGGGGGGGAGACCTCCTGAAACTGACAAGACTAGTTTGAAACTGACCCCTGTTGCTTTGAAGTTTCCTAAGCATTTAGACTGAGCGGAGACAGCCTGTCTGGAAACATCTCTGTTCATGAAGTGGCACAACCTCCACAAACAGCTTGAATGTTCATGGAAAGTTCATGCTGGTTGACCTGCCACAAACTTCACTTTGTGAACCACAAACTGGCCGAATTCACCACAGACTAGTTTGTGAACTGGTTTGTGCCCATCCGTAAGGCCTGTTGGTGTTGCCCTGTCCATGCTCAGCCTAGTCAACCTAAAATGGGGGAGGCCTTCTCTCTTTCTCTCACCAGCTCTTCTTCTCTCACTCTCTCTTCATCTTTCTCTCAACCTGCCTCTCTCTCTAGCCAATAGGGATCTACAGAAGTGTTGGTTCTGGCCAGCCAGGAGCCAGATCTTAAATGTCAGATAATGGATTAAACAGTAGGCCCACCAACTTCCCATGAAATTGTACGGCTTGTTGTCTCCATTGTCCTGGCGTCTGTCCTGAGTGCCAATTCTGACGAACACCCATTTGCTTCTTGTTGCTGAGGCAACAGTTTCACACACCTATTTCTTCCCACTTCCATGGGATAGGGCACCTGTTGATGACATCATGGTAGTGTTCCAGCGATTTCTCAGCTTGTTAGACCATTTCCTCTCCTCACTGCCTTTGCCAGCTTTGCTCCTTTCTAATGGCATCAGGAGACATTGGAGTAATTGCATACCAGTTTGGCGTAGTGGTCAAGTGTGCAGACTCTAATCTGGGAGAACCGGGTTTGATTCCCCACCCCTCCACTTGCACCTGCTGAATGACCTTGGGCAAGCCGTAGTTCTGGCACAGCTGTTCTTGAAAAAGAGCAGTTTCTGTCAGAGCTCTCTCAGCCCCACCTACCTCACAGGGTGTCTGTTGCGGGAAGGGGAAGGGACAGGAGTTTGTAAGCCTCTCTGAGACTCCGAGTGAAGTCTTGTCTCCTCTTCTTCTACCAATGATGTTGGGAAATGTGTATATTTTATGGGCGAGGGGAATCGACAAAAGGAAATAATGAAGTATGTGGAAATAAGGAAATGCGCAGAGATGCAGCAGAACTGAAACAGAGACTTTTAGTTCCAAAACACAGGGATGAAAAATTGAAATCCTCCTTAGTGGCTACACTCTGAATGTGAAAAGCTGTACTGTTTTCCTCCCACCAAAGATCCTTGTTGATTTTCTTGCTGTAATCTTCCCCCACCAGTTCCCACCATGACGACTGCTGTAATTTACAGGACAGTGCTGTGGTTCTGAATTCCCTCTGCTAGATTTTCTTATAATGAATTTTCCTTGCTGTGTTTTCCCAAAGTATTATCTTCCATTTGAAATGTATTTGTAAGTAATTAGATTCCACTTTTTTTTTTTGATTCAAGAGGTTGGCAAAGTAGCTCGGAAACTGTGTGAATTCATGCGTTATAAAATCGAAGAAACAATACATCAAAAGAGCAGTCAAAGAGAAGCCACTCCTCCCTCAAATTCAGCATACTCAATCCCAGAAGAAACCCTCAACTTTTAACCCATCCTATAAATCTCTAGGAATAAAGGGATTTAAAATCGCCACCTTCTAAATGCTAATTTGATTCGGTGCCTGATTAAAATGAACATCCCTTGAAAAGACATTTCTTAAGTTTGGTGTTACCACTGAGAAGGCCGTGACTTGAAGAATTTGGGGCACTTAAAGCCTAACACATTTATTGTTTCTAATTATTAATTTTATCTCTCTGGAAACTCTCTTCTCTTTCCATCCATCGCATTTCTGCCCAGATTTGCTTTTTGCTCTTCAAAAAAAGAAAGAAAGAAAAGAAAGATATTGTGATCTTTTTTCACTATATCCAAGCTAGAGCTAATTATTCCAAAGAGTGTTTGCTTTACTAGTTTCTCTGAAGTTTTCATACTAGTAGAGGCAGCCACTAGGTGCTAGCTTGAAACTGTGAGATGATCAGATCCCGGAAGCTGTCACGCCCTTTGCTGCCCCCCCCCCCCCGGGGTCATGGCCCATCGCCGTGGTCCTGACGTTGAACGGGAGGCGCCGCTGTGCGAGGCCGGGGAAATTGCGGTGCCTTTGTGGACCTCAGAACGGCGGGGGTGCAGGTTAACAGCACCTGAGCTCACCCTCTCGCCACCAGGAGTCAAAGTGCCCCGTGGGCCTCGCCCGTCTCTCTCTCTCTCTGTTCCGCTGCTTCCATGCTCGCTCTCTCTATTCCTCCCACTGGTTGACTCCTGGCTTCCTCCTCCCCGGTCTGTCTGGCACTTCCCTTTTTTATTCCCTGTCCCACGTGCGGCACCTCCCGTTCTCCAAGCCCCACCCCCCTTCAAAGGCCTGAACACGCAGCTGGGCCCCTCCCCCCTGGCTCTGTTGGCTGCCGGTCGCTCAGGGCCGCGATGTCCTCCGCACCGTCCGGCCCCTCCTCTGCGCCGTCGGGCTGTTCTGCCTCGGAGGGTCCTGCTGCGTCTGCTGCTGTGTCGGCTCCTGTAGGAAGAGGTGGGTGAGCTGCCCCCTCGGCACGGGGCCGTCGAGCCCGGGGCCGGGCGCAGCCCGTTCCAGCTTGGAAGTGGGGTGCCGGGGGCTGCGGGGCATCGCCGTGCCGTGGGGCGGCTGCGGGCGCTTGGACAGGGACAGCCCGGGACGGGACAAAAGCTAAGCGGAGTTGGCCCTGGTTAGTGTTTGGATAGGAGACCACCATGGAATATCTAATTTCGCTACACAGGGGCAGGCAATGACAAACCACCTTTGAATGTCTCTTGCCTAGAAAACCCCATGGGGTTGCCATAAGTCAGCTGTGACTCGAAGGAAAAAGAAAAAAACACGCCAATACATTGTGACTTCATCACACAGGTGGCACATTCTACACCAATACAGCCAGAAGCCTCTTTCAGAGAGAAAACGCCACCTGTTGGTTCTTGGAAAAGAAAGACTCCCTGGAAGACTCCACAGCAGCTTTGATTTCGGATGTCTTTGCAAACAGTAAATCGAGCTCTTCCTTTAACAGTGAGGAACAGCGGCTGTGTGGGTTAATTACCAATCTCCTTTTCCGCACTTATTTAGTAACAGCTGAGGCCAAACTGTTTTAAGTCCCACTTAACAACTGACTGCCATATTCTACACCGTGCCAGCTCTCTAAATAAATATAAATACGCGGGGGACCTCCCAAATGACAGCTCGTTTTCTTACGGCTGCAGTATATTAACTCCTGCATGATGTAACGGCAGTCGAATGGAATTTTGAGTATTAGTTTAAAGCAGCAGCTCTCACGCTTTTTCAGTCGGGGACACACATCTTAAATGTATTCTGATTTTCAGACATACTTGCCAGCTAACGCCATGCTACTCCCCCCTTGCCTAACATAAAATACAGGAATCTCATATCCATCAATGCTAAACTTTTTAATTGTTCGTATTTAAAGGAATACAAGCAGGGCACCCACAAGGACTCACAGGGGGCATCTCATTTGTCTTTGAATCCTTTCCCTGCGATGTTTCCTTTTTCCCTGCTCCTGGCAGCCACCATAGCCCCACCCCTTTCCCTGCATCCTCCCCTCCATCTTTTACCTTTACCTATTGTATTTTTATCGCGCCCTCCTTTCAAGAGTGCAGAACGGCATCTATCCATCTCCTTTTTGTCTTTCTCCAGTAGGGGTTTGAAGTGGCTTAAAATACAAAAAAAACCCAAAAAACAGAATAGAAACGAACAGGGGTCCTTTCGTAGAAAAAGAGCTGCAGGAGCTCATTAGCATAACTCATTAGCATGACTCATTAGCATATGCCATGTCCCCGGACATCACCGGAAGTGTGTCAGAAAGGGAATGTCAGTTTCAGCCCCGTTATACCCTATGGGCCATTGAAATCAATGGCAAAAACTCATAGGGTATATGAGGGGCTGGAGGAAAGGGGGTTTGAGGGAGAGGCTCCAAACTTGCAGGGTAGCTGCTGGGGCCTCTCCTCGAAATACCCACCAAGTTTCAAGAAGATTGGACCAGGGGGTCCAATTCTACGGGCCCCCAAACAGGTTGCCCCCATTCCCTCCATTGTTCTCTATGCTGGGAAAAAGTGTTACTCTGGCCCCAACAGACCCCTGGAAATGAATGGGAAGGGGGTGGGGAGAAAAGACTTCTGAATATACTATTAGTGGCCTGTGGCCCCAATCTGGGGATTGCTGAAGACCTCTTTGGCTCACATCTCTGGCTTTAACTGTAGTAGAGAAGAAGACAGCTCAGTCTGGTCTCACTCCGCCACTGGTAATAAGATAGCAGGGTCTTCCCCACTTCCTCCTCCATTTACACAAGTCTCCTTTCCCTTTATTTTATCCTCCCCATAAACCTGTGAAGCGGGTTAAGAACATAAGAACATAAGAGAAGCCAATGTTGGATCAGGCCAGTGGCCCATCCAGTCCAACACTCTGTCACACAGTGGCCAAAAACACCAGGTGCCCCCAAGAGAACCAGCAGTGGGCAATGTTCCCTCTAAGCTGTGGAGTTGTGTGAGCAAAAATTCCACTTTGTAAGCTACTGGCATTAAAGTTGCGAGCGGGAGATTTGGCTACTGTGTAAGTTAGTTTGCTCTGGAGCCATCCTTCCTGAGCTAAGCCAAAAATGAGTGAGCTGGAGGCTAAAAAACTGTGAGCTAGCTCACACTAACTCAGCTTAGAGGGAACACTGCCCACGAGTTCTTGTTTTGTGAGAAAGGGAGAAAAGTACTTCTTTCTCTACCTGCTCTATCCCATGCATAATGTTATAAACCTCGATCATGTTGCCCCTCAGTTGTCATTTCTCAGGATAGGCTGAGAAATAATGACCAAACTACTACAATGCATTGTGCTTCAATACTGAAGATGGGATTATGAATCCCGGTCTCCCAGTTTCTAGTCCGGCAGCCTAGCCAATGCACCACACCAGTTTTTAACATGGCATGATGCTGGACTAATCCTAACCTGGCCACTTGAGCGAGAATACCCAATCGATTTCTTTGCCCAAACTTAATCTATGCTTAATAAGTCATTGATTGGAATGCTTTCACAGTTGTATTAAGGCTTATCACTGAAATTAGAAATGCATTAAAGTATTAAAATGTAATTATTTTTATTTGGGTCTTCCTGGAGACCCAGGAGACTATCTTTGAGCTCTTTGAAATGGTAACTGTACTCCTCGTGCTCTGCTATATAATAAGCATGAGTTTTGCTTTGGTTCATATTTTGTTTTTAAAAAATCATACCTAATGCTGAGTATATGAGCCCGTTCAGACAGCTGCAGCTGCTCAGGGTTGCCGTGCCACACTCACCTGGTCCTGAAGCGCTTTCATTGTGCTTCAGACAAGTACCTGGGGAAACCGGTGTCAAGCCGCCTGGGTGCGCATTCATCCTGCTTCCTGGCAGTGTGGACACAAATAAGCCATGCATCAAGCGGCGGCAGTAATGTAAACCCGCTGATCCGGCTGCTGTGCCCATGTGCCTATGTGCAGCTCAGCAAAACAGACCAAAGCTGCATACCACCACAGCGCCACCACCAGGGGCTGCCCTGCAGTGTGAACGCTCCGTTCCGCCTCCTCCCTGGTATGGTCCTGCATCAGTCAATGCAGTGCGAGTGGAAAGCCCCGCAACAACCCGGCCCAGGTCTTTTTGCCCCGCTTCCCTTGTGTTTCAATTTGCCAGTCTGTCCTCAGCCTATAAATAACATTTCTGGAATCGTTCATCTCTGGAGTGTGGGGAAACACACTAACCCTACGTTAGGGATGCCTCTGAAATTCTGATTGGCTTGCGACAGACAGAATGCTGCAGCCGGGATGTTGACTAGAGCGCATTGTAGGGACCTGTCTTGGCCTGTCTACACTGGCTGGCTCCCAGTTTGTTTCTAGGCACAGTTCAGGATGGTGGCATTCACCTTCAAAGCCCTACATGGTTTGGGATCCACATACCTGAGGGACTGCCTAGTCCCTCTAGGAAACCACCAGCTGGGGTGGCAGAGAATGCCTGGGAGTCTCTGTGGCCAGTCCATGGTGAAGGAGGATACCTGGAAGCAACTGTGGCCTGGCTGTGGTAGAAGAGAACTCCCAGCAGCCACTATAGCCCAGCCGTGGTGGTGGAAGACACCTGGCAGCTATGCTGGCCCAGCTTTAGCAATGCTGGTAGCTGTGCTGGGCTGAAGAGTGGTAGAGGAGGACATCCCATACATCTCCCCCCTGAGTCATAAATGGAATTCCCTCTGTGAGTATCACAGGTCCCCACTTGTAAATAAAGGCAATTTGGTGTAGTGGTTAAGTGCGCAGACTCTAATCTGGAGAACCGGGTTTGATTCCCTACTCCTTTGCACGATGCCAGTTGGTTGACCTTGGGTCAGTCACAGTTCTCTCAGAGCTGTTCTCTCAAGGGGAAGTCCTCGAAAGAGCTCTCTCAGCCCCACCTACCTCACAGGGTGTCTGTTGTGGGGAGAGGAAGGGAAGGAGACTGTAAGCCGCTCTGAGATTCTGAGTGAAGGGCAGGGTATCAATCCAGTCTCCTCTTCTTCTCTTCTTCTTCTAAATAAAATGCTGTGGGGTTAGCATATTTTGCAGAAGAACATGTGTGCCTCTTTACGTGTTCGGCCAAAACAAGGCGCAAATAAAGTGGGAATTCAGCCCCAGTGTCAGTAGCAGGGTTAACCTATCTAAGATTACTGACTTCCAGGGGTCATTTCGTAGAAAAAGAGGTGCAGGAGCTCATTAGCATAACTCATTAGCGTATGCTACACCACCTGACATCACCGGAAGTATCAAAAATCAGAAAATACCATGCTGTAGACAATTTACAAAGTATCTCAAAAATATATATTTTAAATTTTTTTAAATACTGTATATATTTTATTTCATTTTTTAATAAATAATTCACTATCACATTAATTATTATGAACACACAGAAAGAGTTATATAATGCTAAGTATCATCCAATAATATAATTAAAGATATTGCAGAACCCCTATATAAGTATCACCAGAAGTATGTCAGAAGGCAAGAAAGAAAGGAGAGAGAGAGAGAGAGAGAGAGAGAGAGAGAGAGAGAGCTGGCAGAGAGGGGACAGCTACTGATCTAAGCCTCAGAAATACCACTATTCCGGGAGGATAGCTTCTGTGGTGGCTGAAGCCTTCAGAAGGCTGGTCGGAGGAACAAGGACCTTGCTGCAGCCATGACACAAGCGCGGGTGTGTGTGTGTGTGTGTGTGTGTGGGCTGGCACCAACTCCCGGAGTTGAGCTCCCCTGAGCTCCTGCTTGAAACAACCCCTGCTGACTTCGATAGATTTAGGAGGGTATGACTCATTTTAGGACTGTATTGTTGGATTTAACTGGATTATGTAGCTATGTTGAATGTTGAGAGCCAGTTTGGTGTAATGGTTAAGTGCGTGGACTCTAATCTGGGAGAACCGGGTTTGATTCCCCACTCCTCCACTTGCACCTGCTGGATGACCTTGGGCAAGCCATAGCTCTGTACCAGCTGTTCTCTCAAGGACAGTTGTCTCAGAGCTCTCTCAGCCCTATCTACCTCACAGGGTGTCTGTTGTGGGGAGGGGAAGGGAAAGGAGTTTGTAAGCCGCTCTGAGACTCCAAGTGAGTGAAGGGTGGGATATAAATCCAATCTCTTCTTCTTCTTCTTCTTCTTCTTCTTGTATGTTTTTCATTTGCGGTTTTTATAGTGTTTGCATGTATAGCATAATCATTTAGATATTGTATCTCTATGCACACAGATGCTAGTTTATTGATGAGCAAATTATTTGAAAAAAAAAGTTTATATTTTATTTAAAAAATGGTGCAAGGAAATAGAAGGCAGCACAAAAGCAAAGAACAAAGTAGGAAGGAACAGCCGCCTGAGCAGCCAAGTTTAGCCCTGGCTTGCCTGAGCTTGGGAGCTAAGCAGGATCTCCCATGGTCAATACTTGGGTGGGAGACCATCAAGGAAGAAGTTCACGTGTGTAAAGTGCTGTCAAGTCACAGCTGACTCATGGCAACCCTGTAGGGTTTTCATGGCAAGAAACTAACAGAGGTGGTTTGCCATTGCCTGCCTCTGCATAGCGACCCTGGACTTCTTTGGTGGCCTCGCATCCAACTACTAACTGGGGGCAACCCTGCTTAGCTTCAGAGAGCTGATCAGATCAGGCTAGCCTGGCCATTCAAGGAAGACAGGGATTGCTATATGGAGGGAGCCAATGGCCAACCAACACTGCCCATCTCTTGCCTGGAACACCCCATGGATGGAGTCACCGTAAGTTGGTTGTGATTTTGATGACACATTTTTCTTCTTCTTCTTCTCTTGGAGGGGATTATATTCACTGCCCTGAACCCCTTAAAGAAAGAGCAGGATCAAAATGAGATAGATCGTCAGATGTATCTTCAGATTGCTAAGTAGATGGGCAGAAAGACAGACAGATGGAATCCTGGTGTCAGTTCAATGGATTCTGGGGCCAGTTCACTATTGAATTGTGGATCTGCAGGTTGAAACGTCGGGGATGAGAAATTCAGAATCATCCATGGTCCTGGCTGTCTTCAGACGCTCCAGTTTGTTGGACAGTGCTGCGCTGCAGTCTCTAGCCAAGCGTTAAACGCAGTGCCACACGCTAACTCAAGCAGATAAGGGCCACCGATCCTCCCCACTCCCACGGGTTGCTATCACATCCATTCAGGCACCGGGGGAGGGGGTGGCTTTTGTTTTCTGCAGCAGCCCCCTCCATTTCGTATGAAGAGAGCTGGCGATGCTGTGTGGGGATGCCTCTGGGACTGACATAATTAATGCCTCTAATGTGAAAGTTTAAGGTTCATTAGGTTTAGAAACTCCGGCAGGTTTTTTAATCAAGCATGTTACGGCAAATCATTAAAAGCTAAACACAATTTATGAGATATGGTGGCATATTTTGTTGTCTGTTGCCTTAGGGGCAGAGCCACAGTCTGAAGAAACCATTTTGATGACGCTCATACCTGGACGGTTGGGCACCAGCAGATCTGAATTCTGCCTCAGGGGTGGCTCTTAACCAATTTAATATAAAGAAAAAGAGAACTTCACATCTGACAGGCCGGTCAATATGGGGCGCTGGGAACTTCCTGGCAGGGCTAGAAAAGCTCATGCCCTTACGAAGATTCTGTTTGCACTGCGGTGAAATTGAGGAAATTCCAATATGCTTGCTGTGAGGTAAAAAGAAGGCCGGTTTCTAACTCTCAAGCATTTTGCTACCATAAGGGGGATTAATGAAGTCTGTACTGCTCTTTCCTTGGGACAAGCTACGTGTAACATTTTTTGATGAGTTGGGTCCGGGGTCCTTGCAGCTGTGGAGAAAGGCATTTTTAAAATCTCCAGGAGCTCGACTGGTACCAGGGCGATCAGGGTGGAGGCTACTGCATTCCCCATACAGTTTTCCTGAGCTGAAATGGCAGTGTCAAGGTTGTAATTTGCCCATATTCGGAGGGGCGCAGGCCAGTTTGTTACAAAACATAACTCGTTGTCTGTCCCATAGTTTAGTCACTCTTTTGTGTTTAATTAACAAGGTTGCAGAAGGAGACTGAGAATGGGAAAGGCAGCCGTGAGGGAGCTAGATAAGATTCTTAAGCGTAAGGATGTGTCACTGGTGACCAAGATCAAGATAAATGATGCCACAGTATTCCCCATCACTATGTATGGGTGTGAAATTTAGACAGGGAAGAAAGTAGATTCCTTTGAAATGTGGTGTTGGAAGAGAGTGTTATGGATCATATGGACCTCCCAAAAATAAATAAGTGGGTTCTAGGTCCAATCAAGCCCAAACTCTCCCTAGAAGCTAAAATGACTAATGGAGGCTATCAAACTTTGGTCATGTTGTGAGGAGACAATCATGCTAGGAAAAGTTGAAGGCTAGGAAAAGTTGAAGGAAAAGTTGAAGGAAGAGCTAACATGGATTGACTCAATCAAGGCAGTTACGGCCCTCAGTTTGCAAGTAGGAAAGTAGATGGGTCACAGTAGAAAACAACAAAGACTAGCAAATACTGTGACAATATGTGCAGAATATCTCAAGGAAATAAACTACTCGATGAATCCTCCTTCAGCACATCTGCATTGGATTCTCCCTTTGAAGTTCTTCAGAGGAAAATAGTGATGTTTAGATTGGCAACAGAATGACCGGAAAGATTCATTAATTAATAATGGATTTTGGAAAATATTTCTTTTGAAACAAAGGTATTCTGAACGTTGACCAGCATCTAGTGAATTAGCATAGGTGAGCCCAAGGTCAAGTATCTGATGCCAGGGCATTGGAGTCAAGAGTGTCCTGCTTAAGGGAAGAGCCCTAAAATCATGGAAGGAATCTTGCTGTCATGGGAGGGTATCTTTGGACCCAACCCTACTGCTTGAAACCAGGACATGGCTCTTTGGATCCTGTCCCCTATTCCAAATTCCTTTCTATAAATCCTCTGATTATACGACCACTTGCTCTTCTCCCTATTTTTGTTTCTGAAAGGGGCTCAGTATTTGATCAGTAGATGTGCAGATAACGTGCTTTATCTTTCAGCCCCACACAGCTTCCTTGAACCAAAACCATTGCAAACACCATTTATTCTCTAATAGGAACATGTTCTTGATTAATGCACATAATGAACATACTGACATATCGGTGGCTTAAACAGACTCGTTATCCTTTCTGCTGGTTGAGAGCCGAGAATGATGCCGGAAAAGCCAGCAAAGTACAAGGTCCTTCATTGTTACGAAAATGTAAATTCTCTACCAAAGTTATATCACCTAGGATATCTCTTGTATTAATTTGCTCACTATAATAATAAGCTTTTAAAAGAGTCTTTCCCCCCATTCAGAACTTGATATATACATAACACCACTCCAAAGAAAGAACGGCCTTTGGGTGTAAGTTATGAATTGTTAATTTCATCCTGTTATTAGAACAATGGATGTGTTACAGCAAGGTCACTGGGTTTCCTTGTTCCAGGTAACTCACATCCAATTGATCATTCCCACCTCTGCGTCACATTTACCCTAGCCATTGCACAATATACCAAACCCCCATCCTCCCACCTCTTCTTTGGAGGCAGTGTGGTGTCATGATTAGAGTGCTGGGCCAGGATTTGGTAGGCACAGGTTCAAATCCCCACCTTGCCATGGAAGCAGGCTGGGTGAAATTAGCACCAGCCACTCTTTCTCAAGCTAAACTACCTTGCAGGATTGTTGTGAGGGATAAAAGAGATGAAGAGAGAGAACAATGCATGCTGCCCTGGGCTCCTTAGAGGAAGAGTAGGATAAAAATATAAGCTAAATAAGTAATACATAACAAAAGAAGATAGGGCTGCCAAGTCAGCCCGGGGGGCGGGGGATCCCCCGCTACAGGGGTTCCCGATCCGCCGGCCAGCATTCGGCCAGTGGGGGGAACCCAGCCCCTGAAGTCGTCCAGCCAGGACGACTTCTCAAATGTAATGACATCACCCGGAAGTTACATCATCACGTTGGGGGCATTGCCAGGGCGACACTCGGGCAATCGTCCCAAAACTCTATGATACCATAGAGTTTTGGGGCGATTGCCAGAGCGTTACCCTGGCAATGCCCCAACGTGCTGACATCACTTCCGGTGATGTCGCCGGGCGAGGGCACAAAGCGTGCGCGCCGAGGAAGCTTCCGGCGGACGGGGAACTCCCCCCCGCCAGTGAGTATTACACACTTGGCAACCCTAGAAGAAGAAGAGGAGGAGGAGGAGATTGGATTTATACCCTGCCCTTCACTACCCAAAGAAGTCTCAGAGCAGCTTACACTCTCCTTTCCCTTCCCCTCCCCTCCCCACAACAGACACCCTGTGAGCAGTGTTCCCTCTAAGCTGAGTTAATGTGAAATAGCTCACAGTTCTTCAGCCTCCAGCTCACACTTTTTTGTCTTATCTCAGGAAGGATGGCTTCAGAGCAAACTAATTTATGCAGTAGCCAAATTGTTCGCTCACAATCTTTAATGTCAGTAGCTCACAAAGTAGAGTGTTTGCTCACAAGACTCCACAGCTTAGAGGGAGCATTGCCTGTGAGGAAGGTGGGGCTGAGAGAGCTCTCTTGAGAACTGCTCTTTCTAGAACAGCCCTGAGAGAACATTGACTGACCCAAGGTCCTGCCAGCAGCTGCATGTGGAGGAGTGGGGAATCAAACCCAGTTCTCCCAGATTAGAGTCCAAACTCCTAACCACTACACAAAACCGGCTCTCACCAAGCTCGACCCACAGTACTCTTGGGTGAACCAGCAAATGGGTATGTACCCAAGTTCCCCAGGGATTGCCAGTACATGGATGGTAACCCTAGAAGAACAGCAGTATAAAAATATGCTAAGTAATTTCATAAATAAATATATTTTTTAAATCTGTATCTCACTGTGTTTGGGTCAGAGGAAGGTTCCCATGTTAGTCTGCCACATCCTGGAATCTAACCATACTTCTAGGGTTTGCCAGCCTTCAGGTGGGCTCTGGAGTTCTCCTGGAATTACAACTAATCTTCAGACTACAGAACTCAGTTCTCTGGGAGGGAACAGCAGCTTCAAAGGGTGGATTCTATGGCCTCACCTCCCCAAGACTCGACCTGGGCATGTCTGTTTTCGATAGGAAGGGCTTCTTTAATATGAGGAAGCTTGTAAAAATGACAGCTACCATGTTGTTAGAGTGCCGGGCTAGAGTGCTGGGCTAGAGTCTGGGAGACCCAGGATCAAGTCTCCACTTTGCCATAGAGGCTCACTGTGTGACCTTTAGCTGGTCACTCCCTCTCCCCCTAATCTACCTCAGAGGGGTGTTTTTGAGGAGAAAATGGAAAAGGGGAGAATATTGTTGTAAACCACTCTGGGCCCCTCTTGGAGAGAAAAGTGGGCTCTAAGCATCGGAAGAAGAGATGTGCAAAACGGAATGTCCTACCTACAGTGAGGTGACACCTCCCACCATCTCAGGAGTCTACCCCCGAAGCCCTTAACATGCTTGCGGATGAGCTTCTTGGAGCTTTTGATTTAACAGATGGGTAATCAGCTTCTTTGGTTGTCATGGTGCATGCAAATTTCAACGAAAATGCATACATTTCACTGCATCTCACACCGGCCGCCTCTGTTGCACAGTGGAAGTTTCTATTTCAGGAAAGGATGCAAATAAATGAGCATTGACAGGCAGGAGTTCTCTGTGAGGCAGTACCATATGAACGGGGACACTGGATGGAAGAAAATGCAATGTTGAAAGGACAACATACATGTTACATGGGAGAGCTCTAAGAAGATTGCCTGACGTTTTAGTTGTTAGGAAAGCCCTTTCTCTACCCGAGAGCTGCTTTCATTCAGAGTCGACAATAATGGGCTAGATGGACCATCTGCTGGGGCCGTGGCTCGGTGGGAGAGCCTCTGCTTTACATTCCGAAAGACTCAGGTTCAATCCCTGGCATTGCCAGTTAGAAGGATGAGGTAGGGTTGATGTGAAAGAACTCCACTCGAGACCTTGAAAACCAATTCCTGGGCAAAGAAAACAATATGTCGTAGGTGAACAAACAGTCCGGTGTAATGGTATGCACTGTGAAATTGTTGTTTTAATTACATATTATTATTTTTGTCTTTACTGTTTTTGCAAATTATATTAATCACACATTGTAATGAGGGATACCAGCCTCCAGGTGGGACCTGGGGATCCCCTGGAATTACAGCTCACCTATGGACTACAGAGAGCAGTTACCTTGGAGAAAATGGATGCTTTGGAGGGTGGACTCTGTGGCACAGACCCCACAGAGGTCCCTGTCCTCCCCAGGCTCCACCCCCAAATCTCCAGTTTCCCAACCTGTAGCTGGCAACCTTAATTTTAAAAAGGGAAGGTGTACTGGTTTTAAGAATTCTCTGAAGTGTTATCGTCACACTGTGAAGATTTATCAGGTTCCATTTCTTTTTTCATTAGGATCCGATGTCTGCCCATTGTTTCCCACGGATGGAAAATGACAGATTTTCCAAAGTGCATTTTCTCACCAAACATCAGGCATCCTAGCCCACTCTTCTCCCCAGGTTTCAAGTGAAGAGTAAAGGGGTAGATCCAAGTGGGTCGCCATGTTGGTCTGAAGCAGTAGAAAAAAGTTTGAGTCCCGCGGCACCTTTAAGACCAACAATTTTTTAGTCAAGGTATGAGCTTTTGTGTGCATGCCCACTTCCTCAGATACAATGAAATGGAAATAGAAATAGCAGTCATGCATATAGCAGGGGTGCTAAACAGTAAGTACCATGGGCTGGAACCCGCCCATCCAGTGCTGTGAGCAACTGGCTATTGCCTTTATTGCTAGATGACAGAAGCTGTGCATTATGTCCCTGTATACTGTCCCAGTGCTAGTGAGTAATGGGTGGTGGGAGTGGGAGGGCGGGCATCAGGGAGATACCTCAAGAAATACTGTAAGAGTGTTAATGTTTTAAGCCTGTTTGTATTTTGAATTAAAAATAATATTGTTGAATTTGCCTGTGTACCGGAGATATAAACTTTTAAAAGGACACAGGCAAACTCAACTAACAATAAGTTTAGTATATATGGCTATCAGTGTTCCTTCTAAGCTGAGTTAGTGTGAGCTGGCTCATAGTTCTTTTAGCCTCCAGCTCATACATTTTAGTCTTAGCTCAAGAAGGATGGCTCCAGAGCAAACTAATTTATGCAGCAGCCAACTCGCTAATTCACAAGTTTAATGCCAGTGGCTCACAAAGTAGAATTTTTGCTCACGAGACTCGCCAGCTGGTGCCTTCCGAGGCTCGCCAGCTGGTGCCTCTCCCCCCCCCCCCCACCGGCCTGGCCATTCCTCCCTCCTTATCTCTCCCTCTTCCTCTTTTAGGGATGAGGGAGGGAGTGGCTAGGGCGAAGGGGGAGGGAAAGGCACCAGCAGCACTGGCTGGTGAGCCTTGGAAGGGCCGGGGAAATGCGGCGGCTGGCGGTAGCTTTTCCGGGGGGGGTTCCCCGGAAACATCGCCCCAGCGAGCGCGCACGCTAAAGAGCCCCTGCCCCCCCAGACTTCAGAAAACTCTACGCCCCTGGGGTGTGTGGCCTAATATGCAAAGGAGCTCCTGCTACGAAATGAGCCCTGGGGAGCTTAGTCCCATGTGGGAGGTGAACCCCAATCTACCAAGCACTCTAAGGCTCATTTGTCCCACACATCTTAATCCCCAGATCATGATTTACAACAGCTATTCATCTTGCCCTTCCTAGCAGGTTGGCAAACAGTTATCTCTTTGCAGAAATATATCTTCTGCTCTCTGACTTCTTTATGCATTTTATAGCTCTCTCTCCTGAGAAAACAAATGGGGGTCAGGAACAATACTCCCTCTAAGCTGCAGAGTCGTGTGAGCAAAAAATCCGCTTTGTGAGCTATTGGCATTAAAGTTGTGAGCGAGTGATTTGGCTGCTGTGTATATTAGTTTGCTCTGGAGCCATCCCTTCCTGAGCTAAGACAAACATGTGTGAGCCGGAGGTTAAAAAACCGTGAGCTTGCTCACACTAACTCAGCTTAGAGGGAACCCTGGTCAGGAACCCACGGACTTCTTAATGCACTTCAATGCACCTTGCATCTCTGAATCACAACACACACTACCAACTCGACATGCCAAATGCACATGATAAATCTTATAAATGAACAAATATGTCGTGTGAATACAGAAATCTCTTTTTGGTGGCTGTATTGTCTAGACTAGAACTTAGTCCGGGGCTGCGGTCACACACACTAAATAACCCGCTTTCCATCCACTTTCAGTGCACTTTCCAACTGGATTTTACTGTGTGAACTGGCAAAATCCAGTTGAAAAGTGGACTGAAAGTGGATTGAAAGTGGATTATTTAGGCTGAGGACAGACTGAAGGTCTGCCCTGGAACAGCCGTGGGGCCAAAAGCCCCGCAGGAAAAGCAGCCCGGTGCACCCCATTTGCACTGGCTGTGTGGGGAAGAGGAGCGCGGCTATACCACAGCAGCCCCACTTCGCCGAGACACTGAATGGAGGTTAAAGCAGTAAAGATTAGTTTCTGTGGAGGTGGAAATTGCTCATCTTTCTTCTTCATCGCTTCACTTACTTACGCTTCCTATTTGCTTTCAAAATTGCCATCTTCTTTCCTGTGGCAATTTGCATAATCATATTCTTCTGTTTGGAAGATGTCATTTTGTAAATGACATTAATTGCTGGGAGAAAAAAACTGAAATACACTGTACTGAAAAGATATATACATATATTTGCATGTCAATTTTGAACTATATTCACGTGAAAAGAAAAAAAAAAAAAGATAAGCCAATCCTCCCAAATGTGGGACTTTAATTGTGGGGGGAACGTATTTAAGGTGCTATCAGTTGCAGCATGCATTCATTTGTATATGTGTGTGTATTTGATCCACCTGCACTAGATGGGGAAAAGGTTGTCAGCTAAAAATGGAACTTCAGAAGACCAGTTTACGTATTCATGAGAATCAGGTTATAACACATTTCCTGGGCTTACACCAATTTGGGAGGTGAAGGGTTGCAGGCCTGCATATTCTTCCATGCTGAAGAAACCCCTGGCATGGAGAACAATTTGCAATACAGTCCGAAGCAAAACTGCACCCTTCTAACTCCATTATAGTCAATGGACATTGAGGGGTGTAACTCTATCTAGGATGGCATTGTCGGTCTGGTTTTCCCCTGACATACTAAACTTCTATCAGGGCTTTTTTGTAGAAAAAGCCCAGCAGGAACTCATTAGCATAATAGGCCACACCCAACAGCAGGAACTCATTAGCATAGTAGGCCACACCCCAACAGCTTAGCTCCCTCCCAGGATCAGCTTCCCCAGGTGCCCTGAGGCTTGTGGGGTGCACGGGGCACCCGAGGGAAGGAAGGCAGTTTCTGGATCGGCTTCCCCAGGCACCCCACAGCTGCGGGGTACCTGGGGAACCTGAGGAGAGAAAACAGTTTAAACTGCCTTCCCTCCCTGGATTGGCTTGGCTTCCCCAGGTTCCCCGTGGCTTGTGAGGTGCCTGGGGAACCCGGGGGTGGGGGGCTGTGGTGTGGCCTACTCAGAAGCCAGCAGGAACTCTGCTCCTGTGCGTTCCTGCCCCCAAATAGCCCTGATTCTAGTTGCAGAGAGTTTTATCTTTGGGAAAGTATTCAAATATGTTGTACACCCCCTTTATCCTGAAGTAGTACGGTCCAGAAGAAAGTGTTTAAGTAACCAAAATGTATAAACAGGCCTCAGTAGCTACAGAGGCGAAAGCACCATATCCAACCTGTACCAGCATTTGCTGGAAGTTTCAGTACATATTGGAGTTACCACCATGTAGAGGGATGTTTCTAGTGTTTCATGCACAAACCCTGCAGATGGGTGGGAAGGCTAAAAAATCCCCAGTCCCAGTGGAGGTCATTTCAGCTACTCTCCTCATCTCCTGCCCTCCCTCAATAGAACGCCGGGAAGGGGGGATAATCAGCAATCATGAAACAGGAAGTTTCTAGGAATTTCCTATGACAGTCTAGGAATTTTCAAATACCTATGGCTTTTACCAGAAAGATCTGAACATTTCTAGAGTGTTGTAAAACCACTTCTCATTTCAAAACAGGAAGTGACATCCCTGCAGTCTTCTCCCCCAATGCTAGCGGGGATTCCCTTTCTTAGCTTGCCTCTTGACCCCCATATGCCAGGCAATTAGTTGCTCAGTCAATAACGGTCTGTGCCTCATCTGCAGATTATTAGGGAGTTGGACAAGCACAGCAATGGCTCTAGCAGCCGTCAATGAGTTTGTGCAAACAAAGGATCACGTCTACCTCTGTGATGACTGACTCTGATTAAAAGATTTAACGTAGGGATCATTTTGAACTTCCTAATCCTGCAGTTTGACCTGAAAAATCCCTATTTAAGTTTAAGTCCCCCCACGCACAAACACTCTATCATACTTACTGTGTTAGCATTCATTCAACCATCTTTAGTTTGCTATATTCTCATAAACACGCTTCCTATCCTGTATTCTGCAGGCAGCGCCAAGGTAGATCTCATTGAGTGGTAATGCCCTTAGGCCTAAAAAGCAAGGTTTCAACATGAACTGGAGGCAAAGAACAGGAACACAAGTTTCCACCTAGTGAACCGGTTGATCCAGCAAGCCTTACCTCCCAGCCCAAGGCTTAAATAGGCTGAAAGGACACCAGCTCTACTTGCTCTGGAAACACCACCTGGGATTCATCTAGCCAGGCTAGATGCAATGTCTACAAAAGCCTACTTCCAGGGACAAGATGGAAGCTTGTGGGGGTTCCATTGGCCAAAGGCCAAGTTTTTCTGAACATGTAGATTTTCTGAAATCTAGCCAAGGGGCTAGATTTTCATCTGAACATCCCCTTCCATAAACTGTACATGTTTTCAATGTCATTTATATATGAATAAATCAACTTTATATTATACATGCGCACATTGCATGTATCAGTGTTAAAAAACACACAACAGGTGCATTTAACGCAATCAAATTTAACAAAAGCCACAGTAGAAACACAGAATTATGGAACTATTTGACCGAGAGTATAGATGAAGAGAGAAATAAACGAAAACAAAATACGGGACACCTGCACATTCTTAGTATCTGAATACTCTGACCTGGATGTCCCAGGGTAGCCTGGTCTCATCAGATCTCGGAAGCTAAGCAGGGTTGGCAACTTGGATGGGAGACCACCAAGGAAGCCCAGGGTTGCTGTGCAGAGGCAGGCAATGGCAAAGCACCTGGGAACATCTCCTTCCTTGAAAACCCAGTGAGGTCGACATAAGTCAGCTGTGACTTGACAGCACTTTCCACCACCTGTACGTTATCCGTGGTCCTCCTGAAGATATTTCAATGAGCTCCACTCTTCATATGAATGACTTCCTGGGTCCTTTTTTTTTCTTATATCCCTCCTTGATGATAAACAGATTCTGTATAATTTATGGTATGGAACACATCATCGCAAAGTGTCATCACCGAGATTGCTTGTTAGAAACTGGAGGCTCCCATCTTCTGAGGGAATGAGTTTACCCTTGCTGCAGTGTAAGCACAATGTAATTGTGGATAATTATGTCCCGTATTTATAGAAATATCATGATGTGTATAAAAACCCTTTGCTATAATTATACACCTACATCCCCATGAGAGTTTGGTAACTCCGCTGCAGGATCACTGCCAATACATATGCTGTAAAATATGTGTCGTGCTGAAATCGGGAAACGGAACGCACCAACATAGCGGATGCCGCATAGCAGGAAGTCCCACTCGAGTGGTGCTCAGACCAAATGCTGCATATTTACCTCTCGAGATTTCAAAATATTATTTAATTCCCAAAGAGATGAAAATTGCCACCCTTTTCGCGGTAAATTATCAGCTGTTCTCGAGTGGCAATTAAAATGTGCAGAAAGGGTTTGTGATGGATCCCTTTCTGGATTGCAAATCATGAGGTGTCGGCTTGTGTCTGTGGGCAGGTTGGACTGGACTAAGGTGACCCACGAGCTCTGCTATTTCTTACTGACCAGACCTCTGGTGTTCTGCGGAGGAAGTTGGAAACATAATTCTTGTCATGATCAGAAAATTAGTTGATGAAGGTTCAAGTGGACCTGCAACTTTGGCTCTGCTGTTGGCCAGCAAGGCACTTTAAGTGCTCTTATGGATTTTAAGATTCATAAGCTGGAACTTGGGTTGCTAGTATTGGAAGGGCCATGTGCATTCTCCATTGCTGGGGAAAGCTCCAGCCCACGCCAGGAGACTGGCAGCCTAGATTGTTCTCCAAGACAGAGACAAAGACTCCTTCTGCCATGAGGTTTCTTTCTGTCACACCATGCTAGTCAACCCCTGCCCCCTCCAGCATACCTGAATGGATTATGCAAACGTGGCAACTAATGGGCAGGCCATCATCCAGTGAGCTAGGGCCATTAACAGACAATGCCGTGGCCCCGGTGAGTCATCGGACCTCACCCGAGGTGTCAGTTCCTGGTAAGATCATAGTTTCTGCAATATTGTCCACTCCCCGGCCCTCCTCCTTTTGTTCACCTTTAACCTATGGTAGAGTCAGAAAGGGACGGACTGCCTAGTAGGTGTGTTAGTGGGATGTGGTTAGCGCTGCCCGCCCCTCAAGACCACCTAATAAAAGACCCTGCACAGAAGGCAATCGGTCTTTTGAGCCATCATCCCCTATCTGCTTTGCTACCTCTTATGCCCAGCTTCCTATACCAAAACCCTTGCCTCCATCTTTAAATCTCTGAATTCCGGAACAGAGAGAACCACGTGGTCTTGCAGGTTCGAGCCGCATGTCCCATTTTTCTATATTTTCCTCCCCATCCAAACTCTCCATTTTGAGCGGACAACTCCTCTTCAGGACAGGTACAGTATAATCCAACCAACTTTTCCTGCAAATTGATCTTTATTTCCTAGGCCTGTGTGTATGTGTGTGAGAATCTGTTTTGTGTGCTTGAACAACATCATTCAGTAAACAGCATTTAATTTGCCATCTGCCTCACGTGCCTGTTTCCTGTAGAACTCCCGGGAGGGGTGGGACCCTGGTATAGCTGGCAAGAACCCGGTATTTTTGCTGATTGCTAAACATAAATTAAAGAAATTTGGCTAACACTGCGAAGGCAGAGGCCTGATGAAGGTCCATCCTTGAAGGTTTAAGGATCCAGTTAGTTTCCCAGAATGCCTTGGTGGATTTTGTGAGTCTGGCTAGTGACTTAGCTGAGGGTTGGTAAGGAGACTCAAAAGGGCCAGACTCAAAGGGGCCTTGGATAGAATTCATGCGCATATGGGGACACAATACTCATGCTCAGGCACTATACTCATGTGCTGTGCACATTGACTGAGAAGATGAACACTGGGCTAAAGCAGACACGCATGACCATGTGCGCCATTTTGAAACCATTGAGAATGCCTGCGGCATTGGTTCAGCTTGGGAAGGAAGGCCCGATCATTCGAAATCTGGAGAGAAATTCATAATGAGATGAATTTTGGAAGCCTCCCTGCTGCTTCCCTTCTGCGCTTTGCATGCAACCCATGAACTCCCGTCCCTTTTGCTGACAGCTTCAAAATCACACATTTCATTTGAGAAACGCAAAACCTGTATAATTACTTGTCCTTTGAACTTGGTTTATTAGACTGTGTGATGTAAAATTAAAGTGAGATTAGATATACAAAGGGTCAGTACGTAGTCAGAGGCAGAGCCAAACACACAGGCAGGATGGATGAGAGCACGAGATATGTTATTACTGTCACTGCTGAGATTAGGCGTATTTTGCATTTCTTTGAAAGGGTTGTTCTGTGTACCTGATTCCACATCGACGAGCTATCTACACCTCTGCAGAAGGTGAAAATATGCTGTCGAGACCACAAATGCAGATCTCTTGGTATTTGGAGCTACGGAAGCATTGGCAGCTGGCATCAAAGGTCACCGTTGTCGGGCACCTGCCGAAGCTCGTGACCCGTCACCAGCCAGAGACGCCTGGCCTATTCATTTGCACCAGGAATGTTTCAGGTGTCTCTGGGCTGATCGCTACCATCTTGCTGGGGGAGAGGATGGAACAGGACTCTCTCAGACCCTTCTAAGCCCTGCAGCTCCTTCTGAACCTTACCAGCCTCAATGAGGGTGAAAGGAATAAGAAAATGCCATGCTGAGCTCCACCTATGAGGGTGCGGGGGTGTCTAGTGGGAGACCATTTGAGGGCATCTTCCTCAGTGTAGAGCCAGCTGGGGTAGTGGTTAAGAGTGGTGGACTCTAGTCTGGGAAAACTAGGTTTGATTCCCCACTCCTTCTTCACATGCAGCCAGCTGGGTGACCTTGGATCAGTCACAGTTCTCTCAGAGCTGTTCTCTCAAGAGCAGTTCTTTCAGCATTCTCTCAGCCCCACCTACTTTACAGGGTGTCTGTTGTGGGGAGAGGAAGGGAAGAGAATTGTAAGCTACTCTGAGACTCTGAGTGAAGGGTGAGGTATAAATCCAATTATTCTTCTTCCTGTATAACCCCTTTATATTTCCAAAATCTCCTAGATACAAAGTGCAGGGAAGGGGGCAGCTTTCCACTTCTGTTCTATCTATTATTCCAAAAAGACAGCCGGAGAATGCCAATGAGGGTCAAATGATTCACCTTTGTTCTCCGGGGGGGGGGGGGGGAATTGCGCAATGTGCATTCTAGCAAAGGCCGGCTAGCACAGAGCTCAGTTAATTAACGCTTGCCAAGCACTTAGCACATTCTACATGAAAAGCACAGCCACAAGTGCAAGAGCAGTGCATCTCCGGTGGCCCCGGTTCCACCAGATTACTTCGAAGATCTTTTGCATGTTTCATTTTCATTGCTCTCATTAGCGATATTGGCTCAAGACAATTTGTAGAGAGCGTATTTCAAGTCAACCTGTCATTTAGTCCCTCCGGGTTTCTGATGTGAACCAATCGGACTAGACCTGTCACACTCTGCCTCCTCCCACCCCCGTTTCTGGCCTGGGCCTCATTGTTATGCTGAGCAAACTTTAAAGCCTTCCTCTGTATGGTTGCCGGCCACCAGGTGGTGGCTGAAGATCTCCTGGGATTACAACCAATGTTCCCTCTAAGCTGCGTTAGTGTGAGCTAGCTGACAGTATTTTAGCCTCCGGCTCACACATTTTTGTCTTAGCTCAGGAAGGATGGCTCCAGAGCAAACTAATTTATGCAGCAGCCAAATCGCTCACTCACAAGTTTGATGCCAGTAGCTCACAAAGTAGAATTTTTGCTCACAAGACTCCACAGCTTAGAGGGAGTATTGATTACAACTGATCTCCAAGTGACAGACATCAGCCCACCTGGAGAAAATGGCTGCTTTGTAAGGTGGACTCTATGGCATTATATCCCACTGAAGCTCCTCCCCAAACCCTGCCCTCCTTGGCCCCACCCCCCAAATCTCCAGGTATTTCCCAACCCAGAGCTGGCAACCCTATTCCTCTGACTTTAGTGGTTCTTTTGCTGGAAGAACACTTCGTTTAGAAAAACAGCTGGAGAAAGGCTTCAACCTCTGCTGAGCAGAGTAGAAGACTGCATGCATCTGATTTCCTGGGGCTCTGAGGGTGAAAGGCAGTGAGGGCAGCAGAGATGCACCTGACAGGCACGCTATCCAAACAAAACACTTAGCTCAAGTTCACACCACAAAGCATTGTCCCAGGTGGGCTTTCCTCATCACAGCATCTCTCCCTTTCATGCTGATCTCACTCTAGCAAAGACACTGCTTGCCTGAACCATTCTGACCATTCCAACAATCAGGCTCCAAAAGCCTGGCAGAATAGCTCCATTTTGCAGGCCCTGTGGAACTCCTCCAGGAGCTCATTCCACCAGAGTGGACCCACCACCGAGAAAGCCCTAGCCCTAGTTGTCGCTAGCCTGGCGTCCTTGATATTTGGGAGGACCAGCATCGCTATCTGGGGAACATATGGGGAAAGGCGGACCCTCAGGTATGCCGGTTCCTGGCCCTAAAGGGCTTTAAAGGTAAGAATCAGCATGTATACAGTGCAGAAGGAAGAGAAGGAAGAGCTTTATGCTGGCTTTTAAATGTGTGTGTGTGTGTGTGTGTGTAAAGAATCACTCTGAGTCATCTCATGTTCTGCTCACCAGTGCACGAGGCCTGACCGTAGCAGAATAGAGCGGAACTACCACCTCTCGTGATCTGGACACAAAGCTTCTGTTAATGCATCCTAAGATTGCATTAGCTTTCTTCGCAGTCACATCACACTGAAGGCTCATGTTTAGCTTGTCCTGTCTTTGGCACACACAACTGCTTGCCTGCACCAAAATCTGTTGAAAGAAGCATGGATTAACTCCTCTTGTGAACACATGCTTCAAAATTGGCAAGTAGTAGACCTGTCATAAGTGCCATAAAACTCGGGGTGTGTGTGTATGTTTGTGTGTGTGTGTGTGTGTGTGTGTGTGTGTGTGTGTGTGTGTGTGATCCTGGCAATAAGGCTGTCCGTGCCACTCAGTCAGTGCAAATGTTCCATGATTAGTTTTTAATGAAAAACAAGTTTGCATCAAAACCAGAATTATACTGTCACCAGTTAATTATCACTTGTCAAACAGACAAACACAACACATGGCAGGTTTAATTCTTACATTTCTCCTTGGCTTATTTTTTTTGAAAACACAAACAAACCCCCTTTTGCTGGAATGCATTCGTGGTTTGAAATGTCTCTCAATGGAACTTGCTATTTGGGGAAAAAAATTCTAAGGACAAAATTATGTTGAGATGACAGGGTTGATTTATTTATTTTTTTTAAGGGGGACCATTCTGAGATCAAATGGCAGATCTTCAAGAAAATCATGATAGCATTTCTAAATGTCTTTTATCCTAAAAGTATGTTTTCTGTGGGAAGGGAAGCTGGCACAGTATAGCCTGATCTTGTCAGATCTTGGAAGCTAAGCAGGGTTGGGACTTGCATGGGAGATCACAGGAGAAGGCACTGCAGAGGAAGGCAATGGCAAATCACCTTTGCTACTTGAAAGCCTCTTGCTGGGGTTACCATAAGGCAGTTGCGACTTGACAGCTCTTACATGTGTATATAGATCTTTCACGAGCAGTGAAAATTTCCAGAGTGGTGCTCACCAGGTTCGGCTTTCATTTGGCTGAGGACTTGGAGTTTTCAGTTGTTTCTGGAACATTTGCTTGATTTAAAGTATGGGCGATTCTGCTTCTGGCATTCGCTCCACATTTTCTCAACTGGGAGGAAAAGGTGCAGCTCAAAACCACATTCAAATACCTCAGGGGCAACACCGTACTGACTGCAAAGTCACCCCTGAATGGCCATAAATCTGTGCAGAAGGTACAATAAAATCCAGTGATCAAAGGAAGCGAAAGCAGCATGCAGTACAGAGGGGAATTTCTGTTCCAAGGGGTTTTTCGTAAAACAGCGGAGGGAAAAGCCAATGCAGAATCGCCCTGTTACTTGAGCGTAAGTGGAGGTTTTCTACAAGAAAGCCGATCTTCTACTCCTTATCAGATCCTCAGTGAGAGAAAGAGATCATACAAACTCAAGGCGCTTGTCCTCAGTTGAAACACCGTGTTCTGTTTTATCCATCTTGGCCTCCCCTTCTCACATTGCTTGCAGTGCTTACGGCGTCTGCTGTGATTTGCCCTGCTCAAAGAGGTCAACAGAGCATCATCGGAAAACAGACTGCTATTAACTACCTCCTAATCCGGCATCTTCCAGGAGGCACGGTGAACTGCCTTGAATAGTTGCCATCTTATTCTGATTAGACTGAAATTGGTTTTATATCTTATTTTAATATTAGCTTTGCTTAAACTGTCCTGTTTAATTTTAATACTTTAATGTTTTAATGCTTTTAATGCTTTAATGTTTTTATACTTTTAATGCTTTAATGTTACGATGTTGTTTAATTAAATGTGACCCACCCTGAGCCCGCTTGCAGGGGAGGGCAGAATACATCTATCAAATAAACACAATTTATTTAGATATTTGCATTCTGTTTTCAATCCCCAGTTTGGTGTAGTGGTTAGGAGCATGGACTGTAATCTGGGAGAACCAGGCTTGATTCCTCACTACTCCACATGCAGTTGCTGGTGTGACTTTAGGTCAGTCACAAGTTCTTTCAGAGCTGTTCTCTCACAAGCAGTCCCCAAAAGAGCTCTCTCAGCCCCACCTACCTCACAGGGTGTCTGTTGTGAGGAGGGGAAGGGAAAGGAGACTGTAAGCCGCTCTGAGACTCCTTTGGGTAGTGAAAAGCAGGGTATAAATCCAATCTCCTCTCTCTTCACTTTTCTCCCCAACGGGGACTCAAAGTGGCTTGGAACATCATCCTTCCATCCTCCATTGTATCCTCATAACAACATCCTCTGAGGCAGACTTGGTTGAGTGTGCGCTGCTGGCCCCAAATCACCCAGCAAGCCTCCATGGTATAATGGAAGTTTGAATCTGGACCTCCATTTTGACTCTCTAACCACTCTACCACAGAAGGTATCTCTTATTCAATTATCACATGGGTATCATTACTTAGTTACTTACTTACTTTCCTTTTCAGAGCTCCTATCATCAGGTAATCTTGAGCAATAATACATAATTTACTAAAGGATAACATGCTAGACAGAAATTTGGCAACCAAGTAGGTTGTGTTCGGGTCATTGTCTAGCATCAGATAGGGAATGTTATCCCTTTGAAGTTTATTAAACGAAGCGTGTTAAATGTGGTGAGAGCCAATGGTTCCTAAAAACGGTAAAAAACCCGACATTCCAATCAGTGTTCCCTCTAAGCTGAGTTGGTGTGAGCTAGCTCACAGTTTTTTAGCCTCCAGCTCACACATGTTTGTCTTAGCTCGGGAAGGATGGGGCTCCAGAGCAAACTAATTTATGCAGCAGCCAAGTCGCTCACTCACAACTTTAAGGCCAGTAGCTCACAAAGTAGAATTTTGCTCACAAGTTTCCGCAGCTTAGTGGGAACATTGATTCCAATATTTTTTGAGACAGAGTATCAATTTTACCTTGACCACACGGGCAGAGATGATCTAAATATGGAACCATGACGAAATCTGCCCTGTAATACTTTAGAGGGGATGACATTAAGGCGAGCTAAAGCTGATGGCCTAACAAGGTGAGGGGCCATTAGGTGTCTCATGTGTAATGGCATCAACATGGGTATCGTTCAAGGACACAGAGGCGGTCAACTCCTAATTATCAAGGAAAGATTCACAGTTGTTATAGTAGATCACCATTGTTTTTGTCAAAGATTCAGACTCCAATCAAACGTCACTTTTGGCCACACTATTGTACTGGATGATCAGAAGTGATGATTGCACAGATGGAATACACCAGCCCTTAAAGTGTTTAAGCTGGATTTCTTAATGATTTCTTGCAATCTAGCACGCCTAAGGTCCAACCACATGAGATCTGTGAGATGTGGGAGATTAGCAGGAGCAGTCTTCAGGGGGTCTACTCAGAATACTACTCAGGTCTACTCAAGGGGGCTTATTCCTTAGAATTTCCCTGTAGATCTTTTGGTGTTTTCACTTTATTGAAAAGCAGTCCTAGAGGGTTGTGAGTTTGATTGGAATGCCAGCATTCGATGAAGCATTACGAACATAAGAGAAGTCATGTTGGATGAGTCCAATCGCCCATCCAGACCAAAATTCTGTGTCACACAGTGGCCAAAACCCAGGTTCTATCAGGAGGTCCACCAGCAGGGCCAGAACTGCAGAAGCCCACCCTCCCACAGTTGTCCCCTCCAAGCACCAAGAAAACAGAGCATCGCTGCCCCAGACATAGTGTTCCATCTATACCTTGTGGCTAATAGCTGATAGACTTCTGTTCCATATGTTTATCCATGTTTATCCAATCCCCTCTTGAAGCTGTCTATGCTTGTAACACATGAAGCTAACTGCGTTATACTGAATTAGACCATCGGTCCCTCAAGGTCAGTCTTGTCTATGCAGGCTGGCAGCTGCTCTCCGCTGTCTTTCACATCACCTTCTGCCTGGTCCTTTTAACTGGAGATTCCAGGGCTTGCACCTGGGACCATTTTCATGCCAAGCAGAGGCTCTTCCAGTGAGCCACAGCCTCTCCCCATTCTCAAGTCTCCCTGTATGAGCAACAAAAGGTTAGGCAAAGCCACCAGTCATTTCCCCACCTGCTTGCTGCCGTGTCTCTGTGTCATATTTTGTGTGTGCGAATGAGAAGCCGAGATGCATATATTAATATATGGAAAAATCTAAATTTGTCATGGTTGGGAAAAGTAGCGGCTGTAAAGATGAACATTCTTCCAAAATTCCTATTCCTAGCACAAACTATCCCCTTACTAGACAATAAAGCTAGCTTTTATAGTGAACTTAATAAGACTATAAATCAATTTATATGGCATCCTGGTAAGCCGAGGATCAGGAAGAAAGTCTTACAGGATAGTAAAGAAAGAGGAGGAATAGGTTTGCCCTCTTGGGAAGGTTATGGGAATGCCGCTGCTCTAGTATGGGTAAAAGACTGGGTGAAATTAGATAATCCTAGAGTACTTGCCTTAGAAGGCCATGACCTTTATATGGGCTGGCATGCCTACCTCTGGTATGGTAAGCAAAAAATACACCAAAACTTTACCTCACACCCACTTAGAGCGGCTTTGATGAAAAACTGGCTGAACATCAAAGAAAAATTTTACGTAAAGACACCCAAATGGGTTTCACCTCTTGAAGCCTTTATCAGACCATCCTTAATGACCACTAACAAAAATTTAAATTATGAAACACTATTAGATACTGAAGAGAATTTGAAATCAGATACTCAAATACGGGAAGAAATGAACATTAATTTAACTTGGTTGGAAATTAACCAACTCAAATCTAGATTTAGAGAGGACAAAAAGCAGGGTTTCAGTAACAAACTGAATAAGTTAGATGAGGCTTGGCTAAATAATGACTCCAAATTAATTAAAAAATATATGAAATAATTTTACAATATGAGATGCAGGACGAAGAGGTTAAAGCAGTGATGGTTAAATGGATGGAAGACTTCGGTCATAATGTAGAAATTAATAGATGGTCAAAGATCTGGAAATCAACTAAATTTTTAAAAACAGTAAGCTATAAAGAAAACATATATAAACTATTTTACAGGTGGCATTGGTCCCCAGACAAATTGAATAAATGTTTTGGAAAGGCGTCAAATTTATGCTGGACTTGTGGGAGGACCCGGGGTACATTGTATCACATGTGGTGGACATGTATAGTAATGAAGAAGTTTTGGGTCATGGTTAAAGAACTGATTTTTGATATCGTGGGTATCGATATGGAGTTGGAGCCAGAACCTTTTTTACTAAATATGCTGGAAGATAACATGTCAAATGTAGATATGAAATTAACAACCTATATTCTTATGGCGGCTCGTATAACTCGGGCAAAAGCTTGGAAATCGACTACGCTACCGGGAAGAGAAGAAATTCTCGGCAAACTTTCGGAATGGGCGGAACTAGATAGATTGAGTTATCTGTTAAACTCGGATTGTAAGGCAGATCCTATGTATATATGGTCCAAGTTTACTGATTGGCTAGGTTAGAACAAAAGATATGATGGCTCACTTAAATGTAATAAGAACATTACTTTTGGTTGTTTAATTATTTTTTTATTTTTTAATATTATTATTAATTTTTTTTAAAATTATTATTATTATACTGTTAAAAACCTAATAAAAAAACTTATAAAAAAAAAAAAGAAGCCGAGATGCATAGTAAGAGGACTGGGTTTCAGTGAACATGCATGTTGTCTTAACTCTGCCCTCCAGTAGCAGGTTGTGAGAGTCCTACAGAGTCAGTCACCAACAAGTGTCCTTAAACAGGAATGCTTTATTGAGAAAGGTCTGCTATGGTCATCTGCACTTCTTGTGTTAGTAATGGCTGACACAGCCCCAAGTGGGACAATGATACAGAATTCAAAAAGGGGTCTGATAATGCATTGCAACCAATCACCATGTCAGAGAAAAGGCGCTTAAAATACTGGTTTACAGTTCCCAGGGAAAAAGTGGGAAGAATTAGAGTCAGACAGGAGAAGAGATACATGGACAGGCATCAAGAGTCTCCCAAGGTCAGAGCAGCTCGAAGAGCGATAAGCACGCCATGAGAAGTATAACATAACATTCCACAGACCCGACGTCAAGGGTTCATTCATCCCGCCTCCCGGGCAGGAGATGGAAGCATTAGCTGACACAGGTGTGGCTTGAGATGCTGGAAAGATGCTGCCATTTTGAGTAAACAATATTGAACAAAAAGCATTTGTGGCCTTGTAGTTTTGGGGAAATGGTGACTGAGAGGGCGACATGATAGAGGTCTACCAAATTAGGCATTGTGTATATTGAAAGTGGACAGAAAGAATAGAGAGAAGGGGGATTCAAGAAAGACAAATGACACAGGAAGCTGCCTTGTACTGAATCAGGCCCTTGGTCCATCAAAGTCCGTCTTGTCTACTCAGACTAGCAGCAGCTCTCCAGGGTCCCAGGCAGAGGTCTTTCACATCACCTACTTCCAAGATCCTTCAACTGGAGATGCTGGTGGTTGAACTTGAGAGCTTCTGCATGCCAAGCAGATGCTCTGCCACTGAGCCACAGCCCCACTTCTCAATGTGAGTTGTCATCTTGTGGAATTCACAGCCACAAGGTGTGGTGATAACCATCAACTAAAGTGGATTTAGAAGGGGGGGGGAGGGTTGGGATCGGTCTACCACTGGCCATGCTAGCCAAATGGGAATTCTCAGGGGTCATTTCGTAGAAAAAGAGGTGCAGGAGCTCATTACCATAACTCATTTGCATATGCCACACCCCCTAACATACCGGAAGTGTGTCAGAAGGCAAAACCCACCCCTCAGGCTCCGCTCCACAGGTGAGTGAAACTGACCTGCTCTTCCTCCATTCCTTCCCCATCCAATACTTTGTGCAATAAAAATAAGCGTCAAGAACACACCCTCATTCTCTTCCTGCTCCCTTGAAACCACCAGGTTTCAAGTAGACTTGAGATACCCAGGACATGTGCACCACCCATCCCTTTCCCTTCCCCTCCCCACAACAAGACACCCTGTGAGGTAGGTGGGGCTGAGAGAGGTCTTTTGAGAACTGCTCATGAGAGAACAGCTCTGAGAGAACTTGTGACTGGCCCAAGGTCACACCAGCAGCTGCATGTGGAGGAGTGGGGAATCAAACCCGGTTCTCCCAGATTAGAGTCCAACTCCTGACCACTACACCAAACTGATGGGGAGGAAGCTGCTGAAGGGTTGGTGAAATTTCTCCAGTACTTATGTGCCATGTGCCCAGATAAAAAATGGTATACTTAGAAAATTTCTATGCCACCTTGAGCAAGTCTCTGGAAAAGCAGCACACAGTCATAAAAGGAACAATGATAGAATTATCAATATTAAAACAAAACATTAAAAACAATAAAGACCCTAGCAGGGCTTTCCCCGGGGCGCTGCACCTCTGCACTGCTCGGGGAAGCTGAGGAGGGGGCGGGGCTTGGTCATGTGCCCGCCCCCTGGGCTCCTCACTCCCGGAGCTGCGCTCCTGTGCGCTCCCACTCCAACGGACCCCTGGGAATTCTGGAAGCAAAGGCAGAATGTCTCTGTTTGTCAGATGCTGGGGACCAGTCAAGGGAGGGCAGCTCTTAGTGGGACCATCTGACTCGCCACTGGCAGAAACAGGACTAGATGGACCTTTAGTCAGATCCAGTATGGTGACTCATGGTGACTCTTCCATTCTTGTAATAGTTTGACCCAGAAAAAGGCAGCTTGATGTATTTTTTTTGATGTTCTCTTTTTTTGTCTCTGCAATGTTGGGAGGAGAGATACAGCTTTACAGACTAGTATATTTCCTGCTTTCCTGATCTTTTTGCTCAGCAGGCATCTCTGTAACGGAACGGATATTAGAAAAGTAGCGTAAGTCTGCGAACATCACAAGAAAAGTAACCTTGATAAAGGGTCTGCCTTGGGAACATCTTACCACTGGAAGAGGGAAAGTGTGAAACGGCATGATTAAATTATTTAGCATTTGCTGAAAGATAACAATTTCCTCCCAGGCACTTGGCGGCATGCTTCTCTCCCCCACCCTGTCTTCCCCTTCCTTTTAAAACAGATCTTTCCATGCAAAAATGCCCTTTTGAAAATGAAATCGCCATCACTAGCGCCTAACTGAATTATACTCTTATCAGCTGGGGGGAAAAATCCACTTGAAGCATAAAATACAAGCAGACTAAAAGGACTTTTGCAGGGGAGCGAGGCAAAAGAAAACACCGTCTGCAGCTGAAAGCGTTGTACGGCACGAAGCAATTTTAACTGGGCAGTGAGCGGTACATCTTCATTCTCTGCCTTTGCACAGTCTCTTCCATTAGAAAATTCAGTTTATGTTCTGGAATATGGGAAAGGCTGCCAATTAGAAATGAATGAGCTGGGACCCTGTGATAAATCACCGGGTGGCGGCGGCCGGGGGGGGGGGGGGAGTTGAGAAACAAGCATCTGGGAATTTTCCACCATCCTAAATCTACCCCTTCAGTGGGTTGCTAGCCGTCAGTGGTAAAATACCTGATTTTGGGGTGGAGCCTGAGGAAGGCGGGGTTTGGGGAGGGGAGGGACCTTAACAGAGTACACTGCCATACAGTGCACCCCCCCCCCAGCAGCCATTTTCTCCGGGGCAACTGATCTCTGTCATCTGGAGATGAATTGTAATATTGAGATATCTCAAGCTACCATCTGGAGGCTGGCAAATGTACCCCTTCAGGATATTTGGAGACTTGAGAGGGCAGTATCTCCAGCCCTTCTGTATTGGACTTTTAATCACTTTTACTGATTTAATGGTTGTTGTTGTTTGTTTAATATGTATCCCGCCCTCCCTGCCAGGCAGGCTCGTCATGGTCCTCAACAATCCATACCTCTTAGGCCCAATTCACACCTCCCCTCTGAAGTAGTTTGACTGCTGTCTTTTCCCAAGCTCATTTCACGCTGGTTTCAAATTTCACTCCAGGGGGTCTGAAGAGTACTAAGCAACAGCATTTGTTTAAAGCAGTATAATGCTAGCTTGGCCACAGGAGGGCAATTAACAAATGTAAACAATCATTTATAAACTAGAACAAGTATGGTTTGAAACTAGAAACAGGTATAGACAGGTTTTTTGGAAACTAGAATGATTCTAGCGGGATGTAAATTTGACCGTAGAGGCAGGGCTATTTTTGGGCAGGAACGCACAGGAACAGAGTTCCGGCTGGCTTCCAAGTTGGCCACACCTACAGCCTTCCCCCCCCCCCCCCCCGGGTCCCCCAGGTGCCTTGCAAGCCACGGGGCACCTGGGGAAACCGATCCAGAAACTGCCTTCCTTCCCTTGAGTTCCCCATGCACCCTGCAAGCCACGGGCATCTAGGGAAGCCAGTCCTGGGAGGGAGCTGCACTGCTAGGGGTGTGGCCTAATATGCTAATGAGTTTCTGCTGCTGGGTGTGACCTAATATGTTAATGAGTTCCTGCTGGGCTTTTGCTACAAAAAAAAAGTCCTGCTTAGAGGGCAATGGGGTGTTGAGTCCTCATTAGACTGGAGCATGGATGTGAACTGCTTGGATGTTTGTGGAAGGGGTCTATGTCTTTCTGATTTACAAAGTAATGTTTTCCTGTATGCCTTCCAGAATTTCCCAAGGCCTAGATCATTGTCCCCTAGGGATGCCAGCCTCCACATGTAACATGGGGATCCCCCGAAACTAGGGCTCATCCAGAGTACAGAAATCAGTTCCCCTGGAGAAAATGGATGCTTTGGAGGGTGGACTCTATCAGAATTGTACTCTAAGGTCCCTATCCTCTCTAGACCCCACCCCCAAATCTCTAGGAGTTTCCCAACCTGTCCCCCCATCCCCCCTGCTGGTAGCCAGGGGGGGGCCTGACAAGTCTGTAATGTCCCCCAACCTCTAAACAGGCAGGTTTCTCCACCCCCACCCCTCCGAACTAAGCAAGCTGTGTCTGATCTGGGAGTCATAGGCTTGCCCATCGTTTAGTTAGACTCTTAGAAGACAGAGTCTTGTGTGTGTTTTCTCAACAGCTTGCTCAGTTTACTCCTGGTCTATAACCGAGCACAGGATGCCTCCTAGGTTAACAGGGTCATCCTAAGATTAGGCTTGCCAACCTCCAGGTGGGGCCCGGAGGTCTCTTGGTATTACAACTGACCTCCAGATGACAGAGGTCAGTTCACCTGGAGAAAATGGCTGCTTTAGTGGGTAGACTCTATGGCATTATACTCCATTGAAGTCCCTCACCTCCCCAATCCCTCACCTGGGCTCCGCCCCTCAGATCCCCAGGTATTTCCTAACCCAGAGCTGGCAACCCCAGCAGAGTTACATCCATTGAAATCCACTGAGGTCAATGGGCATAGAAAAGTACAACTCTCCTGAGGATGGCACCGTAAGGCTGCATGAAATTCAGGCCCACCACAAGGCTCACTGGGGACCAAAACCAGGATTTCCATTCCTTGTATCTGAAGAAGTGGTCTGAAAGCTTATGCTGGAGTAAAATCTGATTTGATTTAACTTGATTTTAAACATTTATTTGCTGCCTTTCCACCCCAATAGAGTCTCTATTTAGATATTTATGAGTGTCAAACTAATGGGGAGAAAGAGAAGAAGAAGAAGAAGAAGAAGAAGCGGAGGAGGAGATTGGATTTATACCCCGCCCTTCACTACCCAAAGGAGTCTCAGAGCAGTTTACAAAGTCCTTTATCTTCTTCTCCCCGCAACAGACACCCTGTGAGGTAGTGGGGCTGAGAGATCTCTGACAGAAACTGCTCTTTTTCAAGAACAGCTGTGCCAGAACTATGGCTTGCCCAAGGTCATCCAACAGGTGCAAGTGGAAGAGTGGGGAATCAAACCCCTGTTCTCCCAGATTAGAGTCCGCGCACTTGACCACTACACCAAACTGGCTCCCAAAAGCCAGGGGCTTACAACATCATCACCCCCTCTGTTTTTATCCTTACAATAACCATCTTGTGAGGTAAGTACAGCTGAGAGAGGGGGGGAGAGAGGGAGAGAGAGACTTGGCCAAAGTCACCCAGCAAGCTTTCATAGCTGAGCAGGTATTTGAACGTGGGTCTCCCACAGGCCAGTAGCTACAGTGGGGCATCTCAGGGATAGGCCCCTGACTTACTGGCAAGCCCCCCAACTTCCCATCTAGCCCAGGGTTTCACGGCCTTCCCCCAGGGATTAATTTGATTAGACAGTCCCCCCTAAGAAACTTAAATGCCCCCGACTTTAAAAAAATCTTGGCTACAGGCCTGGTCTCCCAGATCCTAGTCCGACTTTCTAACTGCTGTTCCACACTGCCACAAAAAACTCGGTTTCGTTTTGGCTTAACCAAAGAAACCCATGCAGGCATTATTCGGTTTCCCCTGACTGAAATGAATCCCTCTGTTAGGTGCTGGCAACGACCGGTTTCTCTGAGGAATTAAAAGGCGGAATGCTCAAGAACCTTTCCTCTCCCCCTTATTTGCATCAACTGGAGGCATACCTTCTCCGACCTGCATCTTAGCGGTCCGCGAGCGGAATTAAATATTTTGCATGGGCGTTTTAAAGAGGCAAGATTAATCAAATATTATTATAGGTTTTATGCTCTTGCTTCAATTTGCATTTTTAAAAGGCTTGATCTTCCGTATTCTCCGAATACAGCTTTTTGTGTTTACCGCTTAGATTGATTCTGTGTTTGATAGGTTATAATTAAAGCAGGCACATTAAGGATTTAATAGTCCTTCTTATTGTTAAGAAGGATTAAAGGGGGATTGGGATTTATACTTGCCTTTAATTACTTTGATTTACAGAGAACGCTGGCTTCAGAGATATGAGCTCTTTCTTTGACCTTGGGAAAGTTCCTCGGCCCCTTCAGCGGATCGGCCAATTCATATTGCACCTGCATGAATGTGGGGGTGGGGGGGATGGGGGGTCAAGGTGGAGAGAGTGATGTTTATGGCATGCCTAAGGAAATACAAAATTGGATTTCTCAAAAACTCCAAGCGAGTTCCTCTCAGTGATTGTTGAGGGTGTCTCTAGGCCTTCCGTATGTATTCAGTTCTCTTACCTCCTTACCCCCCTAGTGATCTCAAAGGTCACTGAAAATAAATCACTCCCGATTGTTAGCTGTTGGCGCAACATGGAAAGCTGTTAAGCCCATGCGCTGGCGCCACTCAAATATCTATTGACGGCTGTGCGATTAACTGAGCAATCCTATATAGAGTTACTCCCACTAAACCTGTTGAAATCAGCATCAAATTACCAGGTTGGTCACCTGTGAGAAGATTTTCCTGTGTTAAAAAGGTACGGTGGCTTGGATGAGCCATTTGTCCTTCTATCCTAAGCAGGTCTTCTCAGAGTCCTATTCAAGTCTACTCAGTGGGGCTTGCTCTCAGGCAAAGTGTTCTTATAGGACTGCACTGTAAACTGTTAAACCAGTGATTGGGCGTGATAGATTGGGTGTGGTAGGACACCCAGTCTGGTGCAGTGGTTAGAGTGGTAGACTAGGGATCCAATTCCCACTCTGTCATAAGAAGTTCACTTGAAGATCTTGGGTCAGTCCCTCTTTCTCAGCCTAGCATACCTCACAGGGCTGTTGTGAAGATAAAACAGAGGTTGGGAGAACAATGCATAATGGCCAGAGCTTCTTGGAGGAACAGTAGGATGAAAAAGTATGAAAAACATTAAACAGACCACTGCATGCGTGTCAGAGGTGGGCCTTCTGAAAAAAGGGACTCTGCGTGGAATATGTGCTTGGTTTGTCTGGATTTGTGATTCCTTTGAACGATGCAAATATTGAAAGAAATGCTGGGCGTGGTTATCTCATACAAAAGTGGTGAGCATCTCTTACAAAGCTGAGCAAGATCGAGGCTGAGTTTCTGTTCCTCCTCTGCTTGAAGGTATTTATCCTGGGCATGGTCAGAGGCACGAGCCCTTTGGCATGAGCTAAAGAGCAAGGGCCAAAGGGCTCAATCAACAGCTTGCCTACTGCGGCCATGAACAACCTGTACCAGTGGATTCAGAACCAGCCCAGGATTTCAGTAGCTCCCCCCCCAGGGATCCCCAATGTGGCACCATGGGATCCATGACACCCACTAACACCTTTCTTGGCACCTGCCAACTATTTCTAGAAAGTGTTCGGAGCCAGGTGAGGCTTTTGCCCAGCAAGGCTCCTGATTGGCCGTTAGAGATTTGATTGGCTGTGCAGATTTTTTAAAAAACATTGCTTTCACATCAGCTGTCACTGAGTCACTGTGTGACTGACAGTAAGCTGCAGCAGCCATTTTATAGTTGGCTCTGCTTCCCGCGACCGCCATTTTGTGGCTGCTCCCACCACACTAAGTCAGAATGTCAAAGGCCCCCCCCGGCTCAAAAAGTTTGGGGGACCCCTGATCAATGTTCCCTCTAAGCTGTGGAGTCTTGTGAGCAAAAATTCTACTTTGTGAGCAACTGGAATTAAAGTTGTGAGCGAGTGATTTGTTTACTGCATAAATTAGTTGGCTCTGGAGCCATCCTTCCTGGGCTAAGTGAGCTAAGACAAAAATGTGTGAGCCGGAGGCTAAAAAACTGTGAGCTAGCTCACACGAACTCAGCGTAGAGGGAACAATGCCCCTGATGTAGACTGTATAATTTGTCAGCCAGTTTGGGTCCGCACTGGGGAGGAAAGCGAAAATTAAAGAAACTTCAATAAAACAAAGTACCACCACAACACAACTGGAATTAGAGATGCTCTAGTTTTGATGTGGCTGCAGTCCACCGAGAGATGGAGGTGTATGATGGATGTTTCTTGTTAGCAGCTGAAAAATAGAGCTGCCACTGGGTGGCATTTGGGGCTCGTTACGACCCGGCACAGTGGGATCTTTCAGGTAACAGACACAGGCTCAAGCTAACCGAGTTCCAGCGATGCAGAATAGGCCCGTAATGGTCCTGGGGCAGCTGAAAGCACAGAAAGCAAGGAAATCTTGATCACACCCCCATCAGTGGCTACCTCCCCACCGCCCCACCACTTACCCTTTGATTGATATAATGGCCATCGGCTCATGCTAAATTATTTAGCCGGGGTCTCTGTGTGTAAAGATTTAATTAAAATTTCATGAAGCATTTGTGGCATGGTATTCAAGCGCCCACACGATCGCCGGGATCGCTTTGGTGAGATCTTTCTATTTGACTCCCAGCTGCTCATTACGAAACCATCGTTCGGGGAGATGAATTTGCTAGTCGCTGGATGCATTTCAGCCCCTTGTGAAATACACCACCAGTTTTTATGGATGCTTTGGCTTAAATCTGAAACCAGAAGGCCTGTCAGTACTTCTCGGTAGTGTCAGTTACCAGCTCCAAAGCTAACGCTTCCGTCAGGATCTGTGACAACATCACGAAGGTGATGAGTGAATTTTCGAGTTCAACAGAATTCTTCTCCAGACTAATCAGAACATGGTGGTCCTTGTAAGTCGGTACAGGAAAAAAAGGAGGGACTAATTTAATTTAAAACTGGAGACTACATTGATTCCAGTCATGCTCTGGGTGGGCCTCAAAACTGGAATGTTCTTTTTTTGAGAATCCACACAACATCATCCTCTAATCTAGGAGTAAAAGTAAAGGTTTCCCTTGCTTGAAAGCCAGTCGAATCTGACTCTGGGGGCAGTGCTCATCTCCGTTTCCAAGCCGAAGAGCCAGCGCTGTCCGAAGATGTTTCCATGGTCATGTGGCCAGCATGACCAAACGCTGAGGTACGCGGAATGCTGTTACCTTCCCACCGAAGCAGTACCTATTTATCTACCTGCAATTTCTTGCTTTCAGACTGCTAAATTGGCAGGAGCTGGGGCCAGAGATGGGAGCTCACTCCATCATGCAGCACTCGGGTCTCAAACTGCTGAGCTACCAACCTTTTGGTCTGCAGCTTAGCATCTTAACCTCTGAGCCACCGCAGCCCTCTAATCTAGGAGACTCAGGTTCAAATCCCACATGAAGCTGCATTACGCTGAGTCTGATCAAGGTCAGCATAGTCTTTTCTGATGGGCAGTGACTTTCCGGGGTCTAAGGTCTTTCCCATCCATTATTTTAACTGGACATTCTGGGCCTTGAAACTGAGACCTGCTGTATGCAAAGCAGATGCTCCACTATTGTGTCAGACCTTTGGTGTATCAAGAAGGGATGCCTGAATACCCACCAGTTTGGCTCACATCCTGCCCACCAGTTGCAAATAGGGAGCTGATTTTTTGATGATCAGTTTGACTGTTCACCAACCAGTAAGTGGCTGTTCAGCAATTGGCTTCTCTGTATTCCTTCCTAACCATGTCGTACAGCATCATTGGCTTTTCATGCATTCACATTCTCGTTCAGCCACATCGACTTCTCCAGTCCCTCTGTACTTAATGCACAAGTGCTCTGCCCAGTAGGCAGATGTTTAAATGGTCACAAAACATATATATCAGTCATAAATAAATGCTGTTTTTATAAAAGATTAGAATCAGTAGCCTCTTCGTGCAAGCACGATTTGGCAAAATAACCAATGCAAGCCTGTTTGGCGTGCACGTTCAGCATGAATTGCACATCTGACCAGCGCCTTCAAACACTGTAATTTCAACAGCTGGACATGTTTGTGGCGAAATCTGCAGCATCCTTAGTGTCATCAGCATTGTCTACTCTGACCAGCAGCGGCTCGCCAGGGTCTCAGGAAGAGGCCTTTCACTGCAGCTACTACCTGATCCTTGTGACTGGAGATGCCGGAGATTGAACCTGGGACCTCCTGCATGCAAAACAGGTGCTCTACCACTGAGTCACAGCCCTTCCACATCTCACATTGTGCCTGCCATTCTCCAAACACTATATCCGACTTTTCATTTGTTATCTTTCCCACATGCTCCGCATGTCTGTTCTGCTGCTCATTGTCGTAAGAATAATTCCCATGCTTGTGCACAGCCCAGTCCAGTTTGCTTTTTTGTTGTTTCACTAAAGTTTTTTTTAAAAAATGTGGCATTAACACCCACACAGCTGTCCCACCCACTTCAATGCTTTAAGGCAACCGAATGCTACAGATCTGACAGGCTAAGGGGCCTGCGGAAATATCCGTTGCTAGGCAACATTTGAATTGACATCATAGCCAGGTTGCTGGCTAAAGCCCATAATTGCCAATAGGTTCAATCAGAGAGGGGGGATTGGTTTGCTGTTTGAAGATTGCAAAAGGTATACAGCTCGGTATATTCAGAGAGCACTGTTGGCAGGTATTCCTCATATTATGGGGTGGGGCTGTCTCCTTGACAAAAAGTTTTAGGTTTCCTAAGAAAAAAGGCATTCATGGACATGGAGGCCAGGGAGTCTGTTGGTGTCTTCTGGAATGGCTGGCAACGAGCCAACCAATAAGAAAGATGATCGAGGGCTCCATAATGCGTTCAGCTTCTTCTATGCAGACATTTGACATGTGCTACTAATCCACCCACCCTATGGTGTACCATAGAGTCCAGAAGAAATAGAAGTCCTAGAGTGACATTACATTTCTGCTGAGTTCCCTCGCCTCCCCAAACTCTGCCTCCTTGCGGCATCACCCTCAGTTCACTGAGAATCTTCAGAGTAGAGAGTACAGAGATCAGTTCCCCTGAAGGAAATGACAGTTTCATAAGATGGACTCTATGGTATACCATAGAGTCCAGAAGAAATAGAAGTCCTAGAGTGAAATTACATACCTGCTGAGCTCCCTCCCCTCCCCAAACTCTGCCTCCTTAAGGCACCACCCTCAGTTCACTGAGAAACTTGGCAGCCTTTTCAATGGCTGGTTGTGGATTTTGCCTGCACCTTATTCATTAGAAGGGAGTTCTAAAAGCTTTTTATGTATACAAGCACTTTGCTATGCATTAAAGGTCAGCTAATAAGACCGTAATTGCTTCTTGAATAAATATGGATGGGGTAGTAACGATAAGTTGAATGTTAAACAGCCATACGGAAAACACTATGTTTAAAATGTGAGCATGCAGATGTGGCGGCGTTTGTTCCCGGAAATTAATTTTTACTATAACTCTTTATCATTACCCCTGGAAACTTGTATCTGTCTATGATATTGGGAGGCCATGTCAGGAAAGCAGGGGTATAACTCTGCTTCCTTTTAACCACTGTATACAAGTCCTCAGAGCCAAGCACTCATTTTAGGAAATGGTTCTGCAAAATCCACCTTCCTAGGAGCATGTCTGGTTTGACTTCTAAACCAAAAGATCTGCCACTTGGCCACCAGGGGGCAACCCACACAAACATGTTTTATGCGCTATCAAAAGGAATTGGCGCATACACCCAGGGACTTGAGTTGGTGATCAGCTGGTGTCTTGATGGAACTTGTGTCAGACTTTAGACTTCGGGATGCCTGGCAACTGGTGGGAGGTTTGGGGGCAGGGACATTGGGGTGGGGGGAATGACATTGGCGGTGTTGCTGCATCACTTTGGGAGAAAACCTGGGAGGCCTGGCAGCCCTACTTAGACAAGAGGGATTTTTTCCAACAGAAGAGCTACAGAAGAAGCAGAAGGAAAAGGAGGAGATTGGATTTATACCCCGCCCTTCATTCGGAGTCTCAGAGTGGTTTACAATCTCCTTTCCCTTCCCCTCCCCACAACAGAAACCTTGTGAGGTAGGTGGGGCTGAGAGAGCTCTGACAGAACTGCTCTTGAGAGCTCTGAGGGAACTGTGTCTGACCCGAGGTCACCGAGCTGGCTGCATGTGGAGGAGTGGGGAATCAAGCCCGGTTCTCCCAGATTAGAGTCCGTGCTCCTAACCACTTCACCAAACCAGCTCTGGAGGAACATTCCTTAGGCTGGAGGAAGCTTTTCAGTTTTGCCTCATGACGTGATAGCCTACAGGTGATGGGCTATAGATTCAAGATAGGCCACAGATTTCCTCTTTTCACAATGTATAATTAACTTGTGGAACTTATTTATTTATTATTCAGATACTTATAACCCACTTTGCTCCTCAGTAGAGCGAATATTGTTTCCCCTTCCTCCATTTTCTCTTCACAACAGCAACCGTATGAGGTACAGAGGGTGACTGGCCTAAGGTCACCCAGCAAGCTTCCGTAGCAGAGCTGGGATTCAACTCCGGGTTCCCCAGATCCTAATCTGACACTCTACCCATTAAGCCAGGCTGTTGGACCATGTTAAAAGGGGTTCAGATCCGGGTTGGGGAATTCCTGGAGATTTGGGGGGCGGAGCCTAGGGAGTCCTCCTCCCAAAGCAGCCATTTTCCCCCAGGGGCACTGTAATGTACCATGTGGAATTGTACAATGGCTGCTCGCCATGTGCTCCTGTAATGGTGACCGCCACATGGCTTGAGCACATGGCCGGGCAGCGATTTGAGCTTCGGTCAGGTGAACAATAGATGGACAGATCCTAAGTATCCTTCAATAGAGAACCTAGGTTCTCCCCGGGAACCTATGACAGACAACGTAAATGTAAGACTCTATTGGGTCATTTGGGTGCAGCCGGAGATGTGGCTCCGGCCAGCATAAAAAGCGGGCCCTGGAGCCCTTTTGGATGCCTCATCTGACCAGCAATAAAGACCTTGCTATGCTGAAATCACTACCACCGGCCTCCCGACACCAGTACACTGATATGTGTAACCAGGAGACCAGTTGTAAATTTGGGAGCTCTCCAGTCACTACCAGGAGAATGGCAACCCTACGTTCAGACAAATTCATAAAAGAAAGATCCATCGATGGATGTGATGGCCAGTGGCACCTCCATATTTGGAGGCAGTTTACTACTTGTTGGAGGCAGGGCTCATTTTGTAGCAGGAGCTCCTTTGCATATTAGGCCACACACCCCTAATGCAGCCAATCCTCCAAGACTTTACAGAGCTCTTCTTACAGGGACTACTGTAAGCTCTTGGAGGATTGGCTACATTAGGAGTGTGTGGCCTAATATGCAGAGGAGCTCCTGCTATGAAATGAGCCCTGGTTGGAGGCAACAATAGGGAAGGCTTTGGCCTCGGTGCTTATTGGCCCTCTGTGACATCTGGCTGGCTTCGGCCCATAGGCAGGATTTTTGAGTCGGGGGGGGGGCATTTAGATTTATTAGGGGGCACTGGTAAGTTAAATAGACACTGGGGGGAAATAGAGATGTGTTGTCTGGCCCTTCGTGCTAGATGGCTGTGCAGGAATACCTAGCTCCTTCCCTGCACCTGCTGCCGCTTGGGGGTCATGGGCTGGATGGGAAGTTGGGGGGGGGCCTTGCCGGTAAATTGGGGGGCCTAGCCCCGAGATTCCCCACTGTAGCTACAGGCCTGGGTTGGCCACTGTGGTTAACAAGACTGTTGGCTTTTATCTAACATGGCTGCTTTCCTCAGCTTCTTCCAGCCTCTGGGGCGGTACCACACATCTCTCGGAGATTTCTGAAGGGAGCCAGAATTCCAATTCTTTATAGGCCTTATTTTTTTTATTTTGCACCACAGCTTTTCTCTGGATCATCACAGAAGGTCATGCTGTGTGTTCTAATCCGCAAGAGATTAGAGTCTGTATGATTTGATTAATTTTTTCATCAATTTTCAGTTTCTCCCGAGGCGAAGTATTTATGTTCAGAGGCACTGGAAAATGTGAACCCCAGTTTAATAAGCCTGTTTTGTACCTGCTGGTTTTGCCTTCTCTGGGCTGGGATATTGGCCAGGGCCTCGTTTATCCTTATCTATGCCAGGTGACTGAGCAGGACTCAACAAGAGGTCGTGCAGGCTTTTCAACTCTCAAATGCTAAAGAACATCTGAGAAAGAAATAGGGAGAAGTCTGCATCTCCGAGTGTACCGGAATCATCGTCGCACCAACAGTCTCTTCCCTGATAGATTATTAACTTAATCTCAAATCTCATGCGTATTGAGCAGCTGCAAAAGAGGACCCCGCCAATCTATTTTTCATAATGATGAGTTTTATTTAGACAATTAGTTAGCTGCTTCTCCCTCTTCCAAGCTAGTTAGGGTTGCCAGGTGGGGCCGACAGATATCCTGGAATGACAATTCATCCCTAGACTACAGAGATCAGTTTAGTTGCCCCGGAGAAGATGGCTGCTTCAGAGGGTGGCCTGTATGGCACTGTACCTCACTGAGCACCCTTCCCTCCTCGGTGTCCACCCTCCCAAGGCACTGACCCCAAATTTCAAGGAATTTCCCAAGCTGGATCTGGCAGCTCTGGTGGTGGTGAAAAGTGCCATCGAGTCACTGCTGATTTATAGTGACCCTGTAGGAAAGAGATGTTCAGAGGTGGCTTGCCCCTGCATAGCAACCCTGAAGTGCCTTGGGGGTCTCCCATCCAAGTACAAACCAGGGCTGACACTACTTAGCTTCCAAGATCTGGTGAGATCAGGCTAGCCTGGGCCCTCCTGGTCAAAAAGAAGAAGAAGAAGAAGAAGAAGAGATTGGATTTGGTGCCAGTTTGGAGTAGTGGTTAAGCGCGCGGACTCTAATCTGGGAGAACCGGGTTTGATTCCCCACTCCTCCACTTGCACCTGGCTGGCTGGCCTTGGGCAAGCCATAGCTCTGTACCAGCTGTTCCCTCAAGGACAGCTTGGGAAAGAGCTCTCTCAGCCCCACCTACCTCACAGGCAATGCTCCCTCTAAGCTGTGGAGTCTTCTGAGCAAAAATTCTACTTTGTGAGCTGCTGGCATTAAAGTTGTGAGCAAGCAATTTGGCTACTGCATAAATTAGTTTGCTCTGGAGCCATCTTTCCTGAGCTAAGACAAAAATGTGTGAGCCGGAGGCTAAAAAGCTGTGAGCTAGCTCACACTAACTCAGCTTAGAGGGAACACTACTCACAGGGTGTCTGCTGTGGGGAGGGGAAGGGAAAGGAGTTTGTAAGCCGCTCTGAGACTCCCTTGGGGAGTGGAGGGCGGGGTATAAATCCAATCTCTTCTTCTTCTTCTTCTATATCCCGCCCTTCACTCACTTAGAGTCTCAGAGCGGCTTACGAACTCCTTTCCCTTCCCCACCCCACAACAGACACCCTGTGAGGTAGGTGAGGCTGAGAGAGCTCTTTCCAGAGCTGTCCTTGAGAGAACAGCTGGTACAGATCTATGGCTTGCCCAAGGTCATCCAGCCAGGTGCAAGTGGAGGAGTGGGGAATCAAACCCGGTTCTCCCAGATTAGAGTCCGCGCACTTAACCACTACACCAGACTGGCTAAAAACTACACTGCTGGAAATCCTGTGGGATTAAAAGGACGTTTATACGCACCTGGTGGGAATGTCGATTTATACAGGACTTTGGGAAACTAATTGTATCAGAAATCAGAGATAACTGGTCACTTACTGGAAACAAATCCTCTAACCATTTTGCTAAATTATTGGCAAAACGAACCTATACCCAATTTAAGTAAGGAACTGATTATACTAATACTTACTGCAGCAAAAGCTGTCATTGCTCAGCATTGGAAGGACAAATTGTGAGAGTTCTGCTCAAAGTAGTCAAGGATCAGATCTTGGTTGGTTAACCACAGTTCTTTATTTCCAATCTCTACATTAGTACAGCATCTCGGATTATTGTCAGAGATGAGACAGATTATACAAGCGGGTCTATTATACCATTCCAAGGAGTTTGAATTACCCATAGATAGCCAATCCCCTTAAGGGAAAATTGGCGGGTTAAAAGGTGTCCTGACCGTTTGGTTCTCACAGGAAAAGAGTGAGGTGTTAGGCAGTAAATTTCCTCTCCCAAACCAGACCCCTCAGATGTTACCAGTTCACATAACAATCAATGGCTTCAAGGTTTTTACATGTGATAAGAGATGAGAGGCATCCTCCCTTGAAGTTCCTGCCGGAGCAGCTGGAATGCGGAGGCAGGGATGTGAGGCCTCCTTGTTCTCGCAAATCATTGGTGTCACCCTCCCGGTCTGGACAAGAATTATTACAATACGGTTACATAGAATCCCAATACATGACAGATACATAAGGAAAGTAAAAGCATATATGAAAACTAAGGGGAGGAGGCCTGACTAATATATTGTCTGAATTAGCAGATTCTGACACCCTGCCCTCTTCATAATTAACTTCACCTAGCTTTGTCAGGAAACATTTTGTGGAACAATTTCACCAGTTTGGGGGCGTGAACATGCTCTGAGCGAATCCATTCATTGTGTTCCGGGCCGAAATCAAGCCATTTAACTAAATAATATAATCGGCCTCTCCGCATCTTGGAATCGAGGATTTCAGTTATCTCGAAGTGAGGGGCCCCCTCCTTCATCAGTGGAGGAGGAACTGGAGGAACTGGATGCCAGGCATTCGGCCCAGGATCTTTCTTCAGGAGGCTGAAATGAAAAACAGGGTGCACAGAACTCAGTGATTTAGGCAGCTCCAGTTCAAAGGACACATCCGATATTTTACGTAACACTTTATAGGGTCCAACATATTTCCATCCCAGTTTTCTGCTGGGCTGCAAACCATGGATATTTTTCGTGGAGAGGTAGACCGAATCTCCTGGTTGGAGGTCCCAGCCTACCGCTCGTCCTCGGTCCGCATATTTTTTATAATCCTCTTTTGCCTGGTCCAGTGCTTTGGCTATCAATGGCCAGGAGTCTTGCAAGGCAGTCCACCAACTTTTAAAATCCGATGGGGAAGCATTGGGTTCATTCTCAATGGTAGGCAATGGTTTCCCTTCAAAACCCCCCACCGCCATGAAAGGAGAGACTCCCGTGGAAGAATGCACAGCGTTGTTGTAGCTATATTCTGCGAATGGCAACAACTCCACCCAATTGTCTTGATGATAATTGGTGTAGCATCTTAAAAATTGTTCCAGAATTTGATTAGTTCGTTCGGATTGGCCATCGGTTTCTGGGTGATAACCCGAACTCAGTGCTGGTTCAATGTCCATCATTTTTAGGAGCTCCCGCCAGAAATTGGCAACGAATTGACTGCCTCTGTCGGATACCACTCTTTTCGGGAAAGCGTGTAATTTTATCACGTGGTTAAAGAAAGCTTTGGCCATTCCCTTGGCGGTGGGCAATTGCTTGAAGGGGGTGAAATGAGCTTGCTTGGAAAACGTGTCAACCACCACCCAAATAACCGTTTTCCCTCTGGAGGGGGGTAGATTCGTGATAAAATCCATGGCTATGGCCTCCCAGGGGCGAGAAGGGGTGGGTAAAGGATGCAATAATCCAGGAACCTTCCCCCCCCCCGTTTTTTGCACATTAAGCAAGTTTGACAAGCCGAGACAAAATCAGAGACATCTCGGCGCATGCGCGGCCACCAGAATTGACGCTGGATTAAATTAAGCGTCTTTAGGAAACCAAAATGCCCTGCTAGTTTAGAAGAGTGGCAGGCCAACAATATGTCTTTGCGTTTGGCCCGTGGCACCACTAGTTTGTCTCCATGGAGCCAGCACTGATCTTCTCTCTTTGAGCAGTCTCCTAAAGCCTCTAATTCTTCTACTTCCTCGGGAGCATAATCCCCCCCCCAATCACAAGTCCCGATATCCAACTGCGATTTTTTGGTTTGGCTCCGAGTGACTACTGCCCCACCCAATTGCTGAGGGGAGAACATGGAATCAAACACCTCTTCTTTTACACTCTCATGTTGGGGCAATCTGGATAGCGCGTCTGCCAAGGAGTTGGCCTTCCCAGGGAAATGTTTAAGCACAAAATTAAACTTGGAGAAAAAGTCTGCCCACCGCAGTTGTTTGGCATTGAGGGATCTCTGTGTGCGCAATGCCTCCAGATTCTTATGATCAGTCCAAATTTCGAAGGGGGCTTGCGCGCCCTCCAGCCAATGCCTCCACGTAGTGAGCGCCAATCTAATAGCAGCCGCTTCCTTGTCCCAAACCGACCAATTTCTCTCCGTGTCATTAAATTTTTTCGAGATGTAAGCCAGGGGGTGTAACTTCCCGTCCAGCCCGCTTTGTAATATGGCCCCCCCCATGGCTACATCCGACGCGTCTACATGGATTATAAACTCTTTGGTCTCATCGGGGTGTGCTAAGATTGGCTCGGAAGTGAAGAGAGTTTTTAAAGTTTCGAACGCCCTTCGGCACTCCCCGTTCCAGGCAATCCTCTCTCCTGGCTTTCCCGCCTCGGGCCCCCTCCCCTTAGTTTTCAGTAAGTCCGTTAGGGGGAGAGTGACCGTTGCAAAGTCTTTTATGAAGGTTCGATAGAAGTTACAAAATCCTAACAGGCTCTGTAATTGTTTCCTCATTCGAGGAGCCTCCCATTGCACTACCGCCTCTACTTTGGCTGGGTCCATTTCCAGTCCCCTTTGGGAGATGCGATAGCCTAGGAAGTCTACTGACTCACGATGGAACTCACACTTTGATAACTTAACATAGAGCTGGTTTTGCAGCAGGGTAGAAAGGACTTCCCGGACTAGTTTTACATGCTCTTTCTTATCAGTAGAATAGATCAAGATATCATCTATGTAACATAACACCCCTTTAAACAAGTGCTTGTGCAACACTTCATTGATCAAACTCATAAAGACCCCGGGCGCGCCACTTAAGCCGAACGGCATCACTAGGTACTCGAATTGTCCCAGGGGTGTATTAAAAGCAGTCTTGGATTCATCCCCCTCCCTGATGCGCACCCTGAAGTAGGCATCATGCAGATCCAGTTTGGTAAATACCTTCCCTTTAGCTGCTTCCGTCAATAAGTCCTTTATTAAAGGGAGGGGGTAGGCGTTAGTAGTGGAGACGGCATTTAGTCCCCTATAGTCTGTGCACAGTCTTAAACCCCCGTCTTTCTTCTTCCGGAACAACACGGGGGCTGCAAAAGGGGACTTGGCTGGTCGGATGAAGCCGCGCGCCAAGTTTTTGTCCAGGAACTTTCGCAGCTCTTCCCGCTCTAAAGGGCTCATGGAGTACAGTTTCCCTTTAGGGAGTTTTCCCCCCGGGAGTAGCTCGATAGCACAGTCCGACAATCGATGGGGGGGTAACTCGTCCGCCTCGGTCTCGCTGAATACTTCCGTCAAGTCTCTATACTCCTTGGGCACCAGGGTGGGGGTAAGAGCCAGCGCGGTGGGTGGGGGAGGAGAGGCCGGTGGTCCTGGACCCCACTCCAAGTCCCATTTATGCGCGAGGCAGCGGTCATCTACCCAAGAGATCTTCCCTTCACTCCATTTAATGTATGGGTCGTGCAAACTGAGCCAGGGGCTTCCCAACACCATGGGGAACTGGGCATTCGGGGTAATGACGAAAGCTCGCTTCTCCCAGTGTTCTCCCGTCCCCACAATCAGGCTTTCGGTTTCCGCTATGCACTCTTCCTTCATCTCCGACCCATCCATCTGAGTAAACTTTAAAGGTTCTGCTAGCGGGGTAACCTTTGGTCCCAACCCCTCCACCACCAAAGGGCTAATTAAGTCCCGAGCACACCCAGAGTCAATTAAAGCACAGACCCTCATGTGGGTGCCTGATCCCGGGGTCACCACAGTCACTACCATATATAATAGGGGGCCAGGGATGCTCACCGGAGATGGCGTTTCTTGGCGGGGGACCTGCAGCTCTGCGCCGCTCACTGCAGGCCGTTGGAGTTTCCCGACATCTGCGTTTCCATCAGTTCCAGTTCCCCTTGTTCGTTCGTAGCTCCCTCCAGCTGCAACGCCCGGGGTTTGATCGGTGTCTTCCCACGGCTAGGGGTGCTCCCCGCCACCGGTGTCGAGGTTTTCGGCCCCTTCCCTCCTCCTCTTGGGCACGCTGAGGCAAAGTGGCCACTTTCCCCACATTTCATGCACAGCCCTTGCCGAAACCGGGCATCTCGGAGGTCTTGCACGCCGGGCCGCGGCTTCGCTCTTGGCGCTGCTTTGCTGGCCGCCGTGGCCGAGGTTCCCATCTTGATCAGGGTAAATCTCTCTTCCACGTCGGTCGCGGCCCTCATCCAAGTGGCCAACGTGCCCGGGCGGCCCCCCAGCAACACCGTCTCGTAGATCTCCGGGTTGAGGCCCTCCCAGTACTTCTCCATGAAGAGTTCCTCTGGCCAACCGTGGATCTTAGCCGCGATGCGCCGGAACTTGTCGGTGTAATCCCTCACCGTGGATCTCCCCTGGAACAACTTTCGCAGTTGATTCCGGGCCTTTTCCTCGCCCAGAGGGTCCTCAAATTGATGATGAAGGGCCCACATGAAGTTGTTCAACGAACGCAGCTCAGGTCCTGGGGCATCGTGCAGGCTCACATACCAATCGCTGGCGGTGTCTTTCAGCTTGGACCCGATGTAGCCAATCCGTTCTCTCTCGGTGGGATAGAGATGGCCCCAGCTGTCCAGGAACCTCTCTATCTCCAACATGAAAAAACGCAGCTTCTCGGGGTCCCCATCGAAAGTAGTCGTCAAAGGATCGGAGGGGGCTGGGCGGACGGCTGGGGCGGCCGGAGCCGGGGCCGGTGCCGGGGCGGGACCTGGCACCGGAGGCGGAACGACCGGCGGGGCTGGCTGCACCGGAGGGGCGGGCACCTGAGGCTGAATCGGGGCCCCTCCAGGCACTGCTGGCGGTTGCTGAACTCCTATCCCCTGACCGGGGAGGGCTCCTTGCACGACCCTCATAGCGTCGCGAAATTGGTGCTGGAGATCGAGGGCCAACTCTCGTAGTTCTGCGGTGAGTTGGAGCCGTAGCTCTCCCATCATCTGGTCCAGTTGGGGCATCTGTTCCCCTCGGTACGGATCGGGCCCATACGGACCTGGTCTCTCTCCTTCGAAGGGCGGGCGACGCGGCTCTCCTCGGTAGATCGGCTCGCAGTCGTCTCCCAGGTAGCTCGGTCTCCCTCGATCGAGCGGGTCGCCAGGGAACGAAACCCGTGCCCCTTTCCGGTCGTGCACCCACGAATCCACGGTCCCACGACCGAACTGGCTCCAAGCGTACTTGGGGGTCACGCTCTGACGAGGAGGTAGGCGCGGGATGTAGTGAGCCCCCTGAGTCGTAGTCACCGGCACTTCTGGGGCCCCTCCGCCGCCTCCACCACCGTCCCCCGGATCCGTCGGGGTAGCGGGGACATCTTCGGGTGTAGGGATGGGGACCGTGTCATCGTCTGACATGGTCAGGAACGGCTAAGTCCCAGTCACAGATCTCTGACAATCTGTGAGAGTTCTGCTCAAAGTAGTCAAGGATCAGATCTTGGTTGGTTAACCACAGTTCTTTATTTCCAATCTCTACATTAGTACAGCATCTCGGATTATTGTCAGAGATGAGACAGCTTATACAAGCGGGTCTATTATACCATTCCAAGGAGTTTGAATTACCCATAGATAGCCAATCCCCTTAAGGGAAAATTGGCGGGTTAAAAGGTGTCCTGACCGTTTGGTTCTCACAGGAAAAGAGTGAGGTGTTAGGCAGTAAATTTCCTCTCCCAAACCAGACCCCTCAGATGTTACCAGTTCACATAACAATCAATGGCTTCAAGGTTTTTACATGTGATAAGAGATGAGAGGCATCCTCCCTTGAAGTTCCTGCCGGAGCAGCTGGAATGCGGAGGCAGGGATGTGAGGCCTCCTTGTTCTCGCAAATCATTGGTGTCACCCTCCCGGTCTGGACAAGAATTATTACAATACGGTTACATAGAATCCCAATACATGACAGATACATAAGGAAAGTAAAAGCATATATGAAAACTAAGGGGAGGAGGCCTGACTAATATATTGTCTGAATTAGCAGATTCTGACACAAATCCTCTCCAAATCATTTGCAGTGGTACAGTAAATTGGGGGACTACTTTATGCTTGAAAAAATATTCTTTATATAATGAAGGAGGAGAGTTTGAACGTGAATTGTTTAATCCAATAGATAAATGGTTTCCTTTCTTAGATAAAATGGCTAAAAATAGAGATAAGTGTGAAAGCTGGTCACACTATAAGTATTGGTCTATTGTTTCTGGTTAATGCTTTAAACCTGTATGGTTAGTAAGACAGAGACAGGTTACTAGAGGTATGAAATATTATTACTCAAATTACTAGTATGGATGACTTATAAAAATGTTTTGTCCAAGCAACCAATGTACTTAAGCATGGTAAAACCTAGATTATAACACTGTATAAGATTTGTTTGTCTTTAACATTGAAAAACCTAATAAAATATGTTATTAAAAAAAAGAAAACAGGCTACACCAAACTGGTCAGAGCTATAAGATAGTGGTGTCTCAAGAAAATAACTCAGAATGACAATTGAAACCCATTTCCTCGAACCCTTCTGAGCAATGCTGTGGAGCTGTGGAGTCTTGTGAACAAAATATCTACTTTGTGAGCTACTGACATTAAAATTCTCTCTCTAAGCTGTGGAGCCTCGTGAACAAAAAATTCTACTTTGTGATCGACTGGCCTTAAAGTTGCGAGCGAGTGATTTGGCTGCTGCATAAATTAGTTTGCTCTGGAGCCCTCCTTCCTGAGGTGAGACAAAAATGTGTGAGCCAGAGGCTAAAAAACTGTGAGCGAGCTCACACCAACTCAGCTTAGAAGGAACACTGCTTCTGAGACCTCCTGACCTGATAGACAACCACCACTCTGATTCTCTTCCTGGTTTCATTCAGAAGGGAAAATGCCATCTTGTGACCTCTCAGGCAATGAAACCTTTATGATATAACCCCTATGCTATCACATGACCACAGAAACCCATGATAATCTGGATGAATACAGGATGCTTGAAGCCCCTCAGACTGGGCTAGTCTATCCAGAAGGCTTCCTTGAACACAGCACACTTTGCCTCAGGTCTGAGGACAGGCTCGCGCTCTGAGACCAGGCAAAGCATCGACTTGACTTTGGTTATTTATTCAGAGAATTGATATGCTGACTTTCCGGAGTCCTGCTTGAGGCGGCCTGTGGATACAAATAATACCATAAAGTCATTTTTTAAAATAACAAATTATCAATCGAAAAACAAAACAAACCATTACAAACAAGCCGGGGGGTATAAAAACAGTGAGAAACCAGCATCAAGCAGCCTAAGTAATCTCCATAGAACATCCCTTGGGCTAGAAGCAGACTGGAACACAGCTAAAAAAAAAAAAAGATTAAAACCCCTCTGTAACAAGCCTGGGCACAAACAAATATCTTGGCCTGGTACCTAAGACAGTAAGGAATGCACCAGGCGAGTCTCAAGGGGGAGGGCACTGCTAAGGTGATGTGCCGCCACTGACAGTATCCTGTCTCTACTTCCGCCCACCTAACCTCTGAAGGCAGGGGCACCAAGAGAAGACGTCCTCAGTCAGATTTTAACTAATGCCACCTTCTTTCCTTTCCAGTCTCTTCAAACCACACACTGGCTCTGTAATCCTTTCCCTGCTCCAACGAGATAGCCTCGGTCCTCCTTTGAACCTCATCCTTACTCGCACATGGCATTCCCTTTTCTTCCAGCAGTCTCCCTGTACCATAGAGTTGATGTTTTCCTACTGCTGGAGAAGGAACTCCGGCAGGTGCTCCCCTATCCCCTACCAGTGTTCAACAGAGCAATAGGGGGAAATGAGGGGAAACACAATTCCGTGACATCACACGATTCCATGGCATCATTTCTGGCAGGGAAAAAAAACCTGAAGCAATGTCACCATGTTTGTGGCACTCTATGAATCCTCCTGATCTCTATGGTGAAAAATCATTGAGATGGGGAGGATTCTTAGGGCACTGCATGATGCGGTGACACTGCTTCTGGTTTTTCAATGAGAAATGATGTCGTGGTGTAGCATGACGCCACTGTAACCTGTCTCTGCCCCAATCCTACCACCGGTTGCCAGCCAAGGGCCATCCTTCAGAAGTGTGACCTCCGTTGCGCTCAATTCTCCCCCTTCTTCCAGCTGTTCTTTCGCTTTGCCAGTCTCTCTCCCTCCCAGATTTCTCTCTGTTCTTTCCCCTCCAATCTTCCTTCTCTTTTCTCTACATTGTACTCAAATGCATACATGACTAGGGGAGGTTTCAGATTCCTCTCTTAATAGTCTGTTTGGTTAGTCCCCAAAGGCCATTCTACTGACCGTTAATAAATGTTCCTTTTCATTTTTATGTGACCAAGTGACGTGGGCCGGTTCTGCATGCACAGCTGACTGCAGAGAATCTGAGTAGCCAAGCCTTTGAGATAGACTTTGGATTCTGTGCCTGCAGTAGGCACCGTTCTTTCTCTCTGGTGTATTTCTTCTGCAGCCCAGAATAAACACACTAGGCTCTGTGCTGCCTTCTTGAGAAGGCAGCTTAGTGTTCCCTCTAAACTAAGCTAGGGGGAGCTAGCTCACAGTTTTTTAGCCTCTGGCTCACACATTTTTTGTCTCAGCTCAGGAAGGATGGCTCCGGAGCAAACTAATTTATGCCGTAGCCAAATTGCTCGCTCACAACTTGAATGCCAGTAGCTCACAAAGTAGATTTTTTGCTCACAAGACTCCACTGCTTAGAAGGAGCATGTGTGTGGGGAGTCACTGTGTCTGTGGGGAGCCCATGGCTCCCGGCGGGCACAGCTCAGCGCTGCCTCCTCCTGCTGCCCAGCTGAAACCAGGCAGCAGGAGAGGACAGCCCAGCCATGCTTGCGGTGCATGCAGGGAGCTGGTGGCTCCCATCAGGCATAGCTTGGAGCTGCCTTCTTGTGCCACCTGGTTGAAACTGGGTGGTGAGAGAGGACAGCTCAGCTGGGCTTGCTGTGCATGCAGAGAGCTGATGGCTCCAAGCAGGCAAAGCTCAGTGCCGCCTCCTCCTGCTACCTGGTTGAAATTGGGGAGGGCGGGAGGACAGTCCAGTTGGGCTCACTGTGTGTGTGTGTGTGTGCGGAGGGGTGCAGCTTGGCTCTGCCTTCTCGTGCTGCCCGGTTCAAACTGGCTGGCAGGAGAAGGCAAGCCCAGTGGGGACTCATTTTTTTTAACAAGTGGTATGCGACTAGCGATGGTCTCATATTGTGAGTGGCCTATGAGGGGCGGGGACAGGGTGTGGGGGGAGTCCGTGGGAATCTGTATGCTCTTGACATACCTTTGGATTGGAAGTGAAGCAAGGGAAAAACCACCACCAAACCACTCTCAGAAAACCCCGGGGAAACAGCAAACGGAAAGCAAACTGAACGCTGAAAGGAGGAAACGAAAAAGAAAACCTGACGAACGTGCAAGTGAGGCAAAACACCTGTGAATAAAGGGCCATGATTTCTTTCCCTCTCTTCTGCCTACCCCTTCATGGTAAATCAAGTCGATTCCTTGAATAAACTTCTCCTTTCTGTGTGTCACATGGAAGCATGCTTATGCAAAGACTCACACATTAATCGGCTGTGCATATGTGAACAACCCGTGCACTGCTGTCCCTTATGTGGTAACATAAGGTAGTTTCATATGCTTTTTAAAAAGAAGTCTTCCTAAGTAGAGATGACTGGTTTCCCCCCATTCTTTGGATCCTGGCAAATAAATTCCCTCATAGAGAACTCTCACTCCTTGCCTCCACATAACCTTTCTGCCTCTTGACTGAGGAAGTGGAGCCAGAAAGTAGGCAAGAGCGTGTTGACCATAGGCGTAGACTACCGGGGGGGGGGGGGGCTCGAGCCTCCCCCGAAATTTCCTGGGGGGGACTGAGCCCCCCCGGGAAAATGTAGCGCCTGCCGCCACACCTCCCGGGGCCCTTCCGAGGCCGGCAGCTGCTGCTGCCGGTGCCTCTCCCCTCCCCGCCTGGCCACTCTTCCATCCTTCCCTCTCCCTCCCTCTTTTCCCGGCGAAGGGAGAGGGAAGGAGTGGGGGGAGGAGAGAGAGGCCCTGGCAGCAGTGGCTGGCAGGCCTCGGAAGGGCCCGGGGAGGCGCGGAGGTTTCCCAGCGGGGGGGACATTACCCCAGCGAGCGCATGCTAAAGAGCACCCCCCCCGTTGGAATTTACAAAACTCTACACCCCTGGTGTTGACCCTGCTTCTCACCTCCATACAGTGCCGGGCTTGTAAGCATGGCACCTAAGTACAGAGGCAGTGTCCATGTGTATGTTCCTCACCTGTAACCTATACAGAAAGCAGCATTCCTGATCACAGAGATGGCAGGTATGCATGGACTCTGCCTCTGGACATAGGTGCTATGAGTGGCCAATCACCTGGAGGCAAAGGTGGGGTTGCCAAGCTAAGTCTGGCAACCTGCATGAGGGCTGAGTGGTGGGGACATGGGGGCATGTGATGTTGCCAACATTGCCACCGTCACTATGTCACTTCCAGGTGCAGCCCTAAAACCATAGAGTTTCTGGCAATTCCTAGAGCTACCCATTGACGTACTGACACAGTGGCTGATGGCATTTCCTTTTTTTCTCTCCCACCACCTCTCTGAGCAGCGGCAGGCAACAGAGGCGATCAACAGAGGGTATCCCCAAGGGGCCAGTGCGCTCGTGCTAGAATTATCAGCCTCCAGTGGGTCCTGCAGATCTCCCACTATTACGACTGGTCTCCAGGCAAAGAGGTCAGTTCCCCCGGGGAAAATGGCTGCTTTGGGCTCTTTGACACTGTACTCTGCTGAGGTCCTTCTCCTCCCCCCTCCCCCGCTCCCCAGGCCCCACCTCCCCAAAATCTCCAGGAATTTGCCAACCCACAGTTGGCAACCCTAGCTTGTACCCCCTCTCTCACACCACACGTTCAGTCAACACGTGGAGGAGTCATGCTCTAAGGAGTGCAAGGTGATGTGCATTGTCCCCCTTCCAGTTTGGTATAGTGGTTAAGTGCGCGGACTCTAATCTGGGAGAACCGGGTTTGATTCCCCACTCCTCCACTTGCACCTGGCTGGATGACCTTGGGCAAGCCATAGCTCTGTACCAGCTGTTCCCTCAAGGACAGCTTGGGAAAGAGCTCTCTCAGCCCCACCTACCTCACAGGGTGTCTGTTGTGAGGAGGGGAAGGGAAAAGGAGTTTGTAAGCCGCTCTGAGACTCCCTTGGGGAGTGGAGGGCGGGGTATAAATCCAATCTCTTCTTCTTCTTCTTCCCTCCCCCACCTTCCATTTTATCTTCACAACATTGTTGTGGAAGAGAACGAGTCTCCCAAATCCGTCGAATGAGCCTTGTGGCTGAGCGGCAACCCGGGTCGCTTCCGTCCCAAATCTAACACTTCAACCACGACGCCACACTGACTCTCAATTAGAGACACGAGTGACCCTCCATGTCATTGGGACTTATCTACGAAGAGCCACGATGACCGCCTCCCCCCGTTTTTTTTCAGTGCTAGCCTGTGATTTCACCGTTACAGCTGGAAGGCTGACAGATGGGAAAACTAACTCTCCGGTACAGATCTGCCAGCTCGGCAAGTGCTCGAGGCCTGCTCTCGGCCAAGTAAGGAGGTTGTTAGATCTGACACGAATACATGGCTCATTAAAGGCTCATATGAATATAAATATAGCCTGTTTGTTTCCATGAAGCTAAGATTCATCACGTTCCAGACGGAGGAGGGGAGGAGGAAGTGGCGGAAATGAAGGAAGAGCTCGAGACCATTAACCTTCAACCACAGAATAAATTGATGGAGAGATGTTGTTAGTCCCCCCCCCCCCCTTACACACCCTGAATTTAGAAAATCAGGCGGAGGAACAGCAGTGGACTTTGCTGGAATCCAGGCTATTGTGCTGGCAATGGGCCAGTGGAGCCGAAGTGGGTACAAAACAAATGGAATCTCAGCAGGCTTTGTATGAGGGAGAAGAGAACGTTCCGTTTCCTTTATGTTTATACCTTTTTCGAGGGTTTTGTGTTTCTGCGCTTCCTTGTTGGGTTTGCAAACCCAGTTCTGATGTCCGCATATGTTGTCAGGGCTTTACGCACAACAGATACAGTCATTATGTGCTGGGGTTGCCAGGTGCGCCCCGGATGGAGGGATGCAGGGGGTCAGGTTGCAAGTTCCAGGTTTGGAAACTCTTGGAGGTTAGGGGGTGGAGGCTGGGAAGGACAGGGGTCTCAGTGGGGTACGGTGCCATAGAGTCCATCCTCCCGAGCACCCATTTCCTCCAGGGGAACTGATCTCTGTAGTCTGGAGATGAGCTGTAATTCCGGGGGATCCCCAGGTACCACTTGGAGAAGGTCCCACATATGTTATTTATTGCCATGTTAGCACACAATACACATTTTTTTCCTGTGATATTGTACTTGAAAGGTGTACACTCTTGTCTACACTCTTGGTCACACACACAATACACAACCTTTATTGGCATACACTGCAGGGACATCAATAAAGAAACAGTAGCAAACAGCTAGCAGTAAACCAAACAGTAGCCGACATGACTGGATGGAACTAATCAGCAAGGATTAAGCCTTATACTCCCTTACCCTTGACTTCCAAACATGAGCTAAAAATTCGGCTACAGACAGAGTAATTGCCGAGAACTTGTCGGACAGTAAAATTTTTAGGTCACTGTCGGACAAGTTCCTTGAGGGGGCTAGGTGGGGGCCAATCAAATAGCTACGCATAGTGGAGTAATGGGGGCAGCGTAGAAGGATATGGGCCACTGAGTCAAGTTCACTGGAGAGACAACTACAGGTTCTATCCCTATAAGGGATACCCCTATATCTGCCTGACACAACAGCTGAGGGGAAAAGATTGAATCTTGCTAACAAGAAAACCCGCTGATGAAGCGGAGCTATTAGATTGGAAATATAGGGAGCCATGGGGGCTTGGGTGAGGGGAAGATCAAGGAAGCGTGGAGAACAGACTCCAGAACTCCCAGCATTGATTATTTGGGGCCATGTTAGCTCTGGGTCTCTGAGTGATGAAAAGCTTCTGGGGGCTGGAGGTTGGCCAGATTCTTTCCCTTGGAAAAATAGAGGACTGGAGTCTTTTAGTGTCTTCATAGTAAGTGTTGCCAACCTACAGATGGGGACTGGAGTTCTCCTGGAATTACAACTGATCTCCAGACTACAGAGATCAGTTCCCCTGGAGGAAATGGCAGCTTTGGCACTAAATCCTGACTAGGGTTGCCAGGTCCATTAGGGACACTGGCAGTGGGGTGGGGTGGGGACATTCTAGGAGCCGGAAGCATCACCCCCAACATGCTGATGTCACCAGAAGTGATGTAGGCACGTCAGGGGCGATGCTCTGGTTTTTGGGCAAAACTCTATGGTTTCACCCTCAAACCATAGAGTCTTGCCCACAAACCAGAGTGTTGCCCCAGTGTGCCCATGTCACTTCTGGGTGACATAGGTATGTCATGAAACATTGCTGTTTGGGGGGGGGGCTTTCCTCCCACCGGCCAGCTGGCTGCTGGTGGGCAGGAGTCCACAAAACTGGGCAATACTCTGCCCCCCCCAGCTAGGGAACAGTCGCCGTAATCCTGACTGAGCTCCCTCCCCTCCTCAAACTCTGCCCTTTCCAGGCTCAGTACCAGAAACTCCTGGAGTTTCCCAACTTGGAATTGGCAACCCTGCTTTGTAGTTTTGGGGATTTGTTTCAAAAGATGCAGGCAGCACTCAGGAAGAGACACAGAGGCGCTTCTACAAGGCAACAGGTCTGCGGCCCTCCGTCAGATCCCAGAAGGTGAGGGAAAGAGAAAGACATAGGCAGACAAAGAGAAAATGGCTGCTTTGGATAGCATTATATCTTCCCCCTCCCCAAACCCCTCCTTCCCTAGGCTCCACCCCCCAAATCTCTAGGTATTTCCCAACCCAGAGGTGCGAACCCTGATAGACAGACAGATCGACAGATCGATCGATCGATAGATATTCGTCTGGTCCAAACGGGCAGCTAATCCCACCATCGGCCCGGCTCTACTTTGATCCCATTCTTTTTAATCCAGTGTTGCACGGCCAGACAGCTCCCCTGTGAATCGCCTTACTGTGCGCAGACTCTGCAGTGGATTGTCTAGACGATGTCCACCTGAAGGAGCTGCATGGTCGGGTCTTTGAAAAAAAAAATCCTGTTTGCGCATGCACGTATATGCCTCACCGTGTACTTATTTTCCTGTGCATGCACGGACTTGAATGTTAAAAGTGCCACCAGTTGTACCTTCCTCTAGGTACCCTTTGAATTAACAAAGTTCATAAGTTTCACAAGCCCTTCAGAAACATGAAATTGTCTGGGACGTTTGAGTGGAGCTCTGCGGCCATTGCTCGTTTATGCGTTTATGCGCATACCGCTAAGAATTTTTTTTAAATGGCAGACATTCAGGGTGGTCTGGCTGATTGTGCACTGGAATGACCAGAAGGGAGAAAGTCCACCACTGGCCCATCGGCAAGCTTTAACTTTCACCGGTATCTTTTTAGTATGGCTCCCTGGCGGGGATCGACAAGCTGATCACGGCAGCAGCATGTTTCCCAGATGTCGCTGCCTGGACGTGCCCTTTAAATCCACCAAGCACTTGTGCCTGGGTCGGATCAAAAGAGCTGTCTGATCGTGACCCCCATTGCTGATAAAGACACAAGTAACACTGAAAAAAACATACGAAGGGCATGGCATTTAGTGTATCCTTTGTTTTTTTAAAAAAAAATTCAGATTATATTTTTGTAAGTTAATTTTCACCCCTGTCAGGGAGAAAAACAGGGTAAAAACACCTCAGATAAGTGTTACAGAAAAAAAATCAGTGCAAAGAAACAGAAAATAATAGGAAATCAAATAGTCTCTGGATTGATTCACACAAGGAAAGTCAAAACAGGGACTCTGTGGCTTGGGACAGGGGGATTGGCAAGGAGATATTTGAATAAACTGGAGTGTGTGTGCATACACATTTTGTGAATATTCAAACACATATGCCATCAATCATTTTCATTAGTTCAACAGTGAGACTTTGGGTCAAACATGAGAGTCCCTGTCCATTTTTCACTTTAATTTTAGAAACTTTTAATTTTAGAAAGTTTTAAGTTACAAAAATCTTTCCAGGCAATTTGGTTTCCAATTGTGAATTATTTAGACGAGTGTAAAATCATACCAAGGAATCCTTTTTATGGAAACTTGTTTTTTTTTTTTAAAAAGTATTATATATTGTTGTTAAGCATTATAATCTTTTTTTGTGTAATAGAGTTTATTGCATTGTCAGTCTATGTTCAGGATACTTTTGTTTCCGGGTTTTGTAAGAGCCAGTTTGGTGTAGTGGTTAAGTGCGCGGACGCTAATCTGGGAGAACCCGGTTTGATTCCCCACTCCTCCACTTGCACCTGGCTGGATGACCTTGGGCAAGCCATAGCTCTGTACCAGCTGTTCCCTCAAGGACAGCTTGGGAAAGAGCTCTCTCAGCCCCACCTACCTCACAGGGTGTCTGTTGTGGGGAGGGGAAGGGAAAAGGAGTTTGTAAGCCGCTCTGAGACTCCCTTGGGGAGTGGAGGGCGGGGTATAAATCCAATCTCTTCTTCTTCTTCTTCTTGTACTGCTGTTCTGGTTTAAGTTTGTGTTTGTATTTGAAATTTATTAATAAAATTTATTGGGAAAAAAAAAGTTTTAAGTTAAAACTCACGAACAGCTTCCATCGACATTAATTTCTTCCATGTAAGCATTCAGCCAGACATGTTTTTTTTATCTGAACAGTCTTTTATGAGGCTGTGCTCTATTCTCTGTACTTCACCCCCCCGCCTTTATTTTCAAAACATTGGTTGTCATTCCACTTCCTTTTTCATTTCGTTCTGTGCCATTCTGTCCTCACTAGCGCCAGCTTTGTCAACAGAGCTGGTCAAACAGCGATAAAATGGATTTGAAAACCCTGAGAATTCCAGATAGCACCAAATCCGCAGCTTGGATGAAGCTGTGGTGGCCAGTTCGTGGCTGCTTTTCCACCTCTCAAAATTTTCATCAGTGCCATTCTGTTGAGGGGATGGGGAAAGAGACTGAAGCAGCAGCACACACCCAAGAAAAGGGTTAGAAAGCAGAGGGTCCCTGTATTAGAAAGTCAAAGGACCAGAGGCAGCATTATGTAATGGTTAGAGCAGGGGTGTCAAACATGTGGCCCGGGGGTAGATCAGGCCCCCAGAGGGCTTCTATCAGGCCAGCAAGGGACTGGCTGTCTCCTGCTTCTTCCTCCACGTCTGCTGCTGCTGCTGCATCATAGGCTGAGGACAGACTGGCAAAATGAAGCGCAAGGGAAGTGGGGCAAAAAGACCCAGGGTGAGTTGTCATGGGGCTTTCCGTTCACACTGCATAGACTGATGCGGGACCATACCGGGGAGGAGGCGGAATGGAGCGTTCACACTATGGGGCGGCCCCTGGTGGTGGCAGCATGGTGGTGCGCAGCTTTAGTCTGTTTTGCTGACCTGCATATAGGCACATGGGCGCATAGGCGCATGGGTGCTGCTTGATGTGCAGCTTATTTGAGTCCACACTGCCAGGAAGCGGGATGAACGCGCACCCAGGCGGCTTGACACCGTTTTCCCCAGGTACCTTTTTGAAGCGCAATGAAAGCGCTTCAGGACTGGGTGAGTGCGGCACGGCAACGCCAGGCAGCTGCGGCCGTCTGAACGGGCTCTCTTAATCCGCTTGAGAAGCGGACCTATATCGGGCCAAACTGCCAGTCTGTCCTCGGCCATCGTTTGCTTCCCCAGACTCTCTCGGGTGCTCAGGAGAGCTAGATAGGCAAGCTTCTGCTCCCTGCACTGGGCTGAGGCTCCTCCCCCTCCCCGATTGCTACAGCACAGACATTTTGATGGAATAATCCAGAGCAAGAAGTGTCAGTTATCAGAGACTGCTAAATAAACAAAATATTGCAGGAATGCTAATGTTTCAAGTATGCTTTTATTTTAAGTTTTTAAAAAAAATCTTGGTGTTTGTGTTCTTTATAAGGTTTATACCTCCGCTACCGGGCATTACATTTTATGACACACATGGCCTGGTCCAACAAAGTCCAATTTATGTCACATCCGGCCCTACATAACAAATGAGTTCAACACCCCTGGCTTAGAGTGTCAGACCTGGTTAAGATCCCCCTTCTACTCTGGAGGCTTTGTTGGCCTGCAGCTAGGCTTCTCACATTCTCTCAGTCACATTTCACAGAGCTATTGTTGTACGGATACAGGAGAGGAAGGGAGATTGATGTGAGAAGCCATTTTGCTTCCCCACTGGAGAGAAAAGCGGGATATGAATAAACGTATAGAGAAACAGTGTCTATTAGGTATATTGTGGAAACAGAGCTTTCTAGAGAATACTAGTTGGTGAATTTCCCAAGGAAAATGCTGACCAGCATGGCTGAAAATAACTTGTCTAATTTCCCAAGGAGCATTTTGACCTCTGTAAAAAAAAAAAAAAAAAGGTACACAAAAAAATACCCACAAGTGAACATTTCCTCTCAACGCTCCCCCAAGGTTATCAGCCAAAATCTCACTGCTGGTGCAATGAGACAGTTCATGTCAATAGATTGGATGGGAGCCAGTCTTCACGCCTGGACCTTCAATCAATCTTACTGAAGAACATTCCCTCTCACAAGGATGAAAGTTACATGCTTACAGTTTGCTCATGAGTGTGCGCTGTGCCCCTATTCAGGGTGGAACCAGCATACTTAGTTATATGTAAAGGTAACAATTTCCCTTGCTTGAAAGCCAGTCGAATCCAACTCTAGGGGGAGGTGCTCATCTCTGTTTCCAAGCTGAAGAGTCAGGGCTGTCCGAAGACCTTTTTGTGGTCATGTGGCCAGCACGACTAGACGCCAAGGCACACGGAACGCTGTTCCCTTCCCACCGAAGTGGTACCTATTTATCTACTTGCAATTTCTTGCTTTCAAACTGCTAGGCTGGCAGGAGATGGGGCCAGAGACGGGAGTTCACACCCCCACGCAGCACCCGGGTCTTGAACCGCCAAGCTACCGACCTTCCAGTCTGCAACTTAGCGTCTTAGCCTTTGGGCCACCACTTAGTTATGGATAGGTGCTTTTAAAGCTATTGTTTACTTAAGAAGGGGGGGGGGAGGTTTATAAGGAAGTCAGAATTTGTGGCCTGGATGGCCCAAGCTACTTTAGTCTCATCGGACCTTGGAAGCTAAGCAGATTGGCCCTGCTTAGTACTTGTATGGGAGACCATCAAGAAAGACTGGGGTTCCCCCTGACTTGGATAACCCAGGCAAGCCCCATCTCGTCAGATCTTGGAAGCGAATCAGAGTCGACTCTGGCAAGTACCTGTATGGGAGACCTCCTTGGAATACCAGAGGTGGGAGGCGGGGGCAGGCTTTATTCAGCCACCTCTCGGAATATCCTCCAGGCCCCCCAGTAGGGAGTCAGTCATTAGACTGACAGAATTGTGGTGATGACATTCTGAATAGGGCAACCCTATGCAGAATTACCCCCCCCCCCCCCAATTTGATTTTAGTAGCCTGGGATCCCTCCACAGAGCATTGTCTTGTCTGAGCCCCCAAACGGTGGTAACTTTGCGTGTGTTGAATGAGGACCTCGTTATTCACTTTAATAAAGCAATGGAGAAAGCAGCCCGGGCAGATCTGGAAACTTTTACTGCCGGGCTCCCTAAGGGCTCAGAAAGATTGTTCATTATATATGGAGAATTAAAGGAAATTATTATTATTATATTAAAGAAATCTGCAGCAATATAACCAATATTCCCAACAGAAACTCTCTTACCTAAGAGAGCTCTCTTCTTTTAAAAAAGCAAAGCAATAGGCATTAGGCAGCTTGATGATTATTTTGAGCAAATTAACTTGATTCATTCATTTAGCAGAAGGATAGGCCACGTCCTCAGAGACCAGCTCAAGGCGGTTCACAAAATGAAACAAGAGGAAAGAATGAAAACGTGTTTTTTTTAAAAAAATCATTCAAATTGACAACCGTCTCAAAACACAGCCAATGCAAAGCAGGATATAGAAGCACGGCCGTAGCCATGCCAGCCTCCAGGTGAAGCCTGGAGATCTCCTGGAATTAGAGCTCACCTCCAGACTAAAAAGATCAGTTCCCCTTGAGAAGATGGATGCTTTGGAGTGTGGAGTCTATGGCACTGTACCCCACTGCGGTCCCTGCCCTCCCCAGACTCCACCCCCAAATCTCCAGGAGTTTCCCAACCTGGAGATGGCAACCCTACCCCCCACTCCCCACCAGTGGCGTGGGGAGAACTGGCAACCCTAGGGAGACCATTAGAAATGTAGCAGCCTAAATGACCCACATAACAGTCCTCAAGCCAGAAGCAGATGGTAAAAAACACGAAAAAGAATAACCTTCTAGTTACAGGCTTTTTAGAATAGAAGTTTTTTTTTAAAAAAAATTGCTTCTAGTTCTTATCAAGAAAGAAAACAAGGAATGCAAATCACGGGACTCTGTCCTCCCTGGACGACGGAAGTCCTATGCAGCAGGTATTGAGGTAACTAGATAGAAGAGGTGGTCAGAGTTCAGTGGTGAGGGTGGGGAATGACCACCCCCAGCCCCAATTTTCCACTCTTGAGGAACTGAGGAGTGGGAGAAAAAAACGATCTCCGCATAGCGATGCAGTGTGGTCATCACCATAGAGATTAGGGGAGGCAGCCTAGAGAGGAGGTTACCCGATCTTTTTGAACCTGCAGGCATCTCTGGAATTCTGGCACAGGGAAGTGGGAGCAACTATAAAATGGCTGCCACAGGAGGTGGAACCATCCACAGAATCGCTGTTAGCCAAGGTGGAGCCAACAGCAAAGTGTCAGGGAGTGAGGTTATATATACCTCTGATAGTAACTCCTCAATGTTATAGACAGGGCTCATTTCGTAGCAGGAGCTCCTTTGCATATTAGGCCACACACCCCTAATGTAGCCAATCCTCCAAGTGCTTACAGAGCTCTTCTTACAGGGGCTATTGTAAGCTCTTGGGGGATTGGCTACATCAGAGGTGTGTGGCCTAATATGCAAAGGAGCTCCTGCTACGAAATGAGCCCTGGTTATAGACAGAACAGGATGGTTTTCAAAATCTGCACAGCCAATCAGAAGCCCTGCTGGGCAAAAGCCCCACCTGGCCCCACTCCACTTTCTAGAAGCACTTAGTAGGCACCAGAAAAGGTGCTGGGGGACATCTGGCCTGGACCATTACCCAGAAGTGACATCACATCTCCAGCAAATTCCCTCTCCCCAGGCACTGCCCCCCAGATCTCCTAGCATTTCCTGAGGCAGTGTTGGGTACCCTGTATAGTACATATGTGCAGAGGTTCCCATGTTTGGTCCTCGGCAGCTCAGGAACTCACACTTCGGTATGTCTTGATATTTGAGAAGCAATGTTGTGTAGTGAGTTTCAGATGAGGATGGAGGAAAATCAAGTTCGAATTCCCATTCATCCATGAAGGTTGTTTGGTGACTTTGGCCCAGTCATGCTCACTCAGCGTAACTAGGGCTGCCAAGTCAGCCCGGGGGGCGGGGGATCCCCCACTACAGGGGTTCCCAATCCGCCGGCCAGCATTCGGCCAGCGGGGGGAACCCCACCCCCGAAGTCGTCGACTTCCCCAACGTTATGACGTCACCCGGAAGTGACGTCATCACGTTGGGGGCATTGCCGGGACGACGCTCTAGCAATCACCCCAAAACTCTATGGTGATTCTGGGTGACATCATTGTGGCGCGCGTGCAAGCGCGCACGCTGGGGAAGCTCCTGGCGTCAGGAGGACTCCCCCCCGCCAGTAAGTAATAAGGACTTGACAACCCTAAGCGTAACCTATCTCATGAGGTTGTTGTGAGCATAAAATGGAGGGGTGGGGAAGAAACCATGCAAGCTGCCCTGAAGTTCTTGGAGGAAAAATGGGTTAAAATGTGAAAGTTTGAGAAATGTCATCTTGTCCTTAGTCTTGATGATACCGTGCCACTTGAAGACTGAGAGCTTTTCATAAAAAGGTGTTTCCTCCTCCACCACCATAAGAAGGTCTTGATGAATTGCCTTATGGAAAGCTATTCTCTTAGAGGACAGGTCTGTCACTGGCTACTAGCCATGGTGCATAAAGGGAACCTCCACATTCAGAGACAGTAAACCTCTGAAACCCAGTGCCAGGAGACATCATCAGGGGAAGGCTCCTATGCCCTGTTGTTGGACTTCCAGAGGAACTGGTTGGCCACTCTGTGAGACAGGATGCTGGACTATTGGTCTGATCCAGCTGAGCTCTTCTTATGTTCTTAATAATGGCAAGATGCTGTGGGGTGCTGATATACACAAAAAGAAAGGGAGCATCACACAGTTGCCAGGCCGTGGCTTCCCCTGCACACAAGACTACAATCCCCAAGATGCAGTGCGAGTGTAGAAAAAAAACCTTAAGCCAATTTGGATCCCTTGACCCCCCCACCCCCCCCATTTGTGCATTGGCAGATGCTGACTCTCATTGGCAGCCCAATTGTGATTTGAGCCTCAGGGAATGCGTGAGTTACACAACACATATCGGAATAGCTGCGGCTGCAACAGCTGACATTTTTGAAGGTTCTGCCAGACTTATTTGTTTGGCTGTTTCTCCTTTTTGCCTTCAGGAGGCTCAGCTGAGAAGCTGACCTCAGGATTTAGTTCCTTGGAAACTGAAATGTTAATTTGTCCTTCTTTTGATAACAGTTCTGCAAGGGAAACCCAGAACTTTATAGGAAAGGAAAAGACTTTGGGTGGTTTGAAAACAAGTTTGCCTGCTTGTAGCCGGAACCATGTATTGCTCCAGGAAGACGGATGTATTCCCTCGTCTCATCAGTCGTGGTGAGGAGCAATAATCTTCCCCAAACCTAAACAGAGTCTAGTAAACTGACTGAAAAGAGAAACAATTGTTCGGACAGCTCTTGCGGAGAGCATAAATCTGTATGCTTATACAAGGACATAATACTGGCCCAGAATCCCAATTCACTGGGGAAAAGTTGGTGATAATTCCTTCCCAGAGTTTATTAGTTGCATCCAGCTGGCCGGGGCTCTCCCCCCCCCCCCAATTACTGCAACCCATTTTAAACAACAGGGACATCGATAAAGTTCCTTTGGAAAGCTGAATTGATGCGGGTGCTTAGGTAAGAGGCCCAGCGGCTCCTTTGGGTGAAGCATTCGGCTCCGCGAGTCAAATTCAGAAATAAATCTTTACCGATACGCTTCAGTCTATGTCTCCTGACAAGCAGCCTCCTGCTTCGGGCAGTTGGCATTGCTATTTATTTAAAGCTTTGATTTCCATCCCATCTTCCCTTCAAGGAGCTCGGGGCAGCATCCATATTGTCCCTCCGTATTTTCCCTCACAACAAACTTGTGAGGGTCAGTCAGGTGGACAGGCTGGGGGATGGTGATCCAGCAAGCCGACTGATGAGTCAGTATGAAGCTAGGGCTCACCACCTTGGCACCCAAAGGGTGTGACAGTGGTATGGTTGCCAGGCTCCAGGTGGCTGCTGGAGATCTCCGGGGATTACAACTGATCTCCCGGCAACAGAGATCAGTTCACCTGGAGAAAATGGCTGTTTTGGAAGGTGGACTCTATGGCATTATATGCCACTGAAGACCCTCCCCTCCCTTCCGCAAATCCTCCCCTCCTCAAGCTCCATCCCCCAAATCTCCAGGTATTTCCCAAACCTAGTGGGAACGCAGGGGGGCCACTTTCTTTAACTCTATGAGGTAATACCATAGAGTTTCTGGTGATTTAGGGTTGCCAAGTCCTTTTTCCTTACCGGCGGGGGGGAGTCCTCCTGCCGCCGGGAGCTTCCCCGGCGCAATGATGTCACCGGAAGTGACATTATCACGTTGGGGGCGTTGCCAGGGCGACGCTCTGGCAATTGCCCCAAAACTCTATGGTACCATAGAGTTTTGGGGCGATTGCTAGAGCGTCATCCTGGCAACGTCCCCAACGTGATGACGTCACTTTCGGGTGATGTCATTACGCTGGGGAAGGGGGTGGGGTTCCCCCCGCCGGCCGAATGCTGGCCGGCGGATCGGGAACCCCTGTAGCGGGGGATCCCCCGCCCCCCAGGCTGACTTGGCAGCCCTATGGTGATTCCTAGAGCCACCCGACACTGCAGCACACAAGGCTTCTATTATAGTGGAAGCCTGGGGAGGTAAAATAAGGATCTGAGATACATTCTACTACTTCTCCCCTCCTCTTCTCCTTCAGTGATTCACGCCACCCCCTTCCTTTGACAACACAAAAAAGGTAAGTTAATTGTGTCTTCTTTAGAAGAGCTATTTTTTTACTGGTTTGGTGGCTAAGACAAGGAATGTAAGGAATGAAAATCCTGGAGGGCATGAAACAGCGGTCACTGTGGGTGGCGGCGGGGGGAGGAGGTATTTGTGAACTTCCTGCATTGTGCACGGGGTTGGACCAGATGGCCTTGGAGGTCCCTTCTAGATTCTATGTTTCTAAGACGCTGACTTTTAAACAAATCCTCCTGCCACCTCGTGGAGTGGAGGAAGGCGAAGATGACTGAGGGAAGGATGTCTCCTGCCATAGCAGGAGGCCTGACAGCCCTAATTGGCAACCCTATATAGAAAGCAGGGATTTGAACCTGAGTCCTCATCTGACATGCTGACCACTACAGAACCAGGCGTGGCATTACTGGAACCCACTGTTGAGGCCTGGCTTGAATGCAGGGCTCTCCTTTCTCTTGTATTGCTGTAAAAAGGGTAAGGTCCTGGAGTCCATAGATTCCTTTTCTTTTATTTCTTAACCCACGCATGCGGGCTTGGATCATCCAAAAAAAGAATCTCTGCTGATGAAACAGATTTCCAGTAATGGAGCAGAATGTTGTCACCCCCACAGGCTCAAATGCTCCCAAATGCTGCTCCTGGGAAATGAGAGACCCCCTAAGAACAGCATGAGGGGGGATTTGGAGGTCTGCAGTGCAATGTGGGGGTCAGTGAAAACTGCTTCCTCCTTTCATCGGCGGAAGTTCCATTGGATCCAACCCAATCAGTTTCACTAGCCTATAATGGTCACCTTAACTCTGGATGTTTCTGCTGAATTAACAAGAACCCCTCCATGAGTTAATTAAGTCCACGGCTCAAATATCTCCCATATACACCTCAAATGTCAGTTTTGGAATTAATAAAGTCCCAAATATGGTTATTACTTCACATAAATGAGAAATACCCTCATATTGCTCCTTGCACGGCTCCTATAAACTATACAGAGTAGGTTTTTTATGTGTACAAGTGATGAACCACACAGTTAACATGACGATGCGGACTGAAAAATATCTGCAATTTATTTGGAGAGTTATATGCAGTCTTCAGCTGCAGTCAGGTAGACTTTCAGCCAGCTGATGGTATTTGTTCAGCATTCTAACCATGACACCACAGCGGCTCTCACTGGCCCTAAAACTGGGGAGCCAAAGGTTCAAATTCCCACTTGCCATAAAATGTATTGAATGGACTTCAGTCTCAGTCATGCACTAGATGCCCAGAGAAAGAGATCCAGTTGCTTCACTTCTGGACTCCCCCGTCTCTGTTGCATTCACAGGGCTGCCAGCTTCCAGGTGGGGCCTGAAAATCTCCCACTATTACAGCTGATTGCTGAATGACCAAGATCAGCTCCCCTGGAGAAAGTGGCTGCTTTGGAGGGTGGATTCTATGGCCTTGTACCCTGCTGAGGTCTCTCCTCTCCCCAAACCCCGCCCTCCCCAAGCTCCACCTTGCAAATCTCCAGGTATTTCCCAACCTCCAGGTGAGGCCTGAAGATCTCCCAGAATTGTACTTGATCTTCAAACTACGGAGACCACCCCCCTGGAGATGGTAGCTGATGGACTTGGTGGCATCATACCCCTCTGAGTTTCCTCCTCAACCCCCACCCTAACCAGACTGTATCCCCAGAGTCTCCAGGAATTTCCCAAACTAGAGTTGGCGTCCATATCTCAACTAGAGATGGGACACTTCCTCCAAACTTTGATTCAAGTGTAGGAAGCGATCGGGTGATCGTCTCCAAGCCAAGTCCCTGTGCAGAAGCTTTCCTCTTCCCAGCAGGCCGTATTCTCTATGCCCGCTCCGTCTAAGGGCCTGTTTTTAAAATGAGGGCATGTGAACCTCTGCTGTGGGGCAAATAACATCCCTGTGTGGCCATTCCAGGTATGGGAAATGGTACAAGGGGGAGGCTGAAGCCCCCTTTCCCACTATGCCCCGGGCCTGATCTGAATCAGTCCCTCAGAGGAACATGGAAAATGAACTCCTAGAAGTTCCCGCCAAAGTGAAAGTGATGAGAGTCAGGCCAGGGAGCCCCAGTCTAACTTGTTAAACATTTGTAACATCTAACTTGACTCTAAAACACCTTATGCGATGGTCCGGGCCAGGGCTGGTTCCTGGCTTTTTTGGGGTCTGGACAGACAGCTGCCAAAGCCCTCCTCTCCAGACTACAGAGATCAGTTCCACTGGGAAAAAATGGATGCTTTGGCGGGTGGGGGTGGAGCCCAAGGATGGTGGGATTTGAGAAGGGGAAGGACTTCTGTGGGGGGAAATGCCATAGACTCCACCTTCCAAAGCAGCCATTTCCTCCAAGTGAATTGATCTCAGTCACTTGGAGATGAGTTCTAATCCCAGGAGATCTCTGGCCACCACCTGGAGGCTGGCAACCCTAAGCATGGCTGGTGTACTGCTGGCCAGACTGGCAGGGCTCATTTCGTAGCAGGAGCTCTTTTGCATATTAGGCCACACACCCCTGATGTAGCCAATCCTCCAAGAGCTTACAGAGCTCTTCTGACAGGGGCTACTGTAAGCTCTTGGAGGATTGGCTACATCAGGGGTGTGTGGCCTAATATGTAAAGGAGCTCCTGCTACAAAATGAGCCCTGGGCAGAGAGTGGGCCCTGCCAGAATCCCTGGGCCCCTGGCAGCCACCCCACCTGAGGCTATGCTGACGCTGACCCTGATGCAATAAGACTTACTACCTTAGTTTTCTCCCATTAGGGTTTCTAGCTCTGGGTGGGGAAATACCTGGATATTTTGGGGTGGAGCCTGTGGGGTTTGGGGAGGGGAGGGACTCCAATGGGGTATAATGCCACCTTCCAAAGCAAGCCACCTTCCAAACCAAAAATCTCTGTCATCTGTTGTAATCCTAGAGATCTCCAGCCATGACCTGGAGGTTGGCAACCTTATCTCCCATACATCTTTAGCCTTCTCTCTGCTGCCACCACCACTGAAGCCAGGGCCGGTGTCAGCGTACTCTGAAGTGGGGCCTATGCCAGGGCCCCTGGCTTCTGACTCCTGTCTCACACATCTCTTCTGACACCCGCCCTCCAGCCTTTTCACTGCCTGCTTGCGAATTCTTTGACACCTGTGCTCCCAGCTACATGTACTGCCTCGCGCTGCTGGGGATGGACACATGCGTGGTGCACAAAGCATCGGTGTTCCTGGTGGCCATGGCAGTGGCAGTCCTGCTGCACCCACCATCCGGCATCATTGGGGAAAGGGTGTGGAGGCATTACGGGCAGCTATTACCGCAGGGGGTGGGAGAGCTTGGGTGGGCACGATGCACAATCAAGTGGGGGTCACTCTTTGCCCAGCCCCCCCAAAAGAGCCAGTTTGGTGTAGTGGTTAAGTGCACGGACTCTAATCTGGGAGAACCGGGTTTGATTCCCCACTCCTCCACTTGCACCTGGCTGGATGACCTTGGGCAAGCCATAGCTCTGGACCAGCTCTTCCCTCAAGGACAGCTTGGGAAAGAGCTCTCTCAGCCCCACCTACCTCACAGGGTGTCTGTTGTGGGGAGGGGAAGGGAAAAGGAGATTGTAAGCTGCTCTGAGACTCCAAGTGAGTGAAGGGCGGGGTATAAATCCAATCTCTTCTTCTTCTTCTTCTTCTTCTTCAAAAACCTGGAACCAGCCCTAGATCAGCAAAATGGGGTATTGCACATGTCATATTTTACTGACGCATGAGGCAAAGTGCTGTTCACTGAGTCCACATCATTTGCACTACACACACACACAAAACAGCAGCATCTGTTCCATGTGTGGGATTCTCTTTCCAACGGCAGCCTAGTCAACTTCTCTGCTTCCAACTCAAGGATAATCATTTTTTAAAAACGGGGACTTGGCAGCAGACAGAGCCATTCAAAACAGCAAATGCTGGTCTCGACCCAAGGGCTTCCAAGCCCTTGTCTGAAGTGCCCGAAGAGCTTAGGGACCCCATACCAGATCAGCTGGAGATGCCTGTGGCATGCTAAAGGGTGCCAAGCAGCAGGCAGGCAACCATCTCCACAAGGACTGCCCCCTGGGGCAAAAAATGATTTTCTGTCTTGTGCTTGTTGGGCCCACTTGTCTACAACTGCGAGCAATCCCCTTTACTATCCTGCGCCAACGTTGTGGCATTTCTACGAAGCCATGTTGCCACTTGAGGAAAAACTCTCACCTCGCAGCTGCTGTGCATGGCTACGATGCCTGCGAATTGTATGCGCTCAATGGGTAGCAATCTGCTGTAGTTTTTGGTGAGCCACAACACACACACACACACACACACACACACACACACACACACACACACAAACTGTACATTTATTGACCCAAAACGAAGACTATATCCAAAGAAAAACGAAAGCGTATCGACTTGTTTTCTTGTAGTCGATATATTCTCCGGCAAGCGGCAGCTTGATTGTGATTTGTTTTTGTGTCTCACTTTTTTATGTGTCTATTGATTTCGAAAAGGAGAGTGGGGGGGGGGGGGGGAGGAGAGAAAGAAGAATTTGAAGTGAGATTCTCAGATCCGTCACTGCTGTGTTTACCCAGTCATCGAGAGCTTTGAGGGAGATTATAAATTCATGACTGCTCTGATTTAGGACTTGGGACTTGAGCACCGAGGAAAACCTCTCTTAAGGTCATCCATTAAAGATCTAATACTTCGGGGCTATCTACGTGGGAACATAAAACAGCTTATGGTGACCTAGCATTTCCTTCTTATGAAATTTCTGCTAAGCTAGTCTATATGACCCCCTCCCCCCACAAACATGATTAGAGAGCCTCTGAACTGCTCAAAAATGCTAAAACAACTGAGATAATCTGACCTGTTACTGCTGTGTGGGTGTGGAATGGTATAATATAGCCTGATATCCTCAGGTATCGGATAAGCTTGGTTGGTAGTTGGATGGGAGACCACCAAGGAAGGCTCTGCAGAGGAAGGCAATGGCAAACCACCTCTGCTTCTCTCTTGCCTTGAAAGCCCCTTGCTGGAGTCACCATAAATCCATGGTATAGCCTGATTTCATCAGATGTCAGAAGATAAGCTCTGTCGGTACTTGGATGGGAGACCACCAAGGAAAGCTCTGCAGAGGAAGGCAATGGCAAATCACTTCTGCTTCTCATTTGCCTTGAAAGCCCCTGACAGTGTTCCCTCTGAGCTGAGTTAGTGTGAGCTAGCTCACAGTTTTTTAGCCTCCGGCTCATGCGTTTTTGTCTTCGCTCAGGAAGGAGGGCTCCAAAGCAAACTAGTTTATGCAGTGGCCAAATCGCTCGCTCACAACTTTAATGCCAGTAGCTCACAAAGTAGGATTTTTGCTCACGAGACTCCACAGCTTAGAGGGAGCATTGGTTGCCATAAGTCCATGATATAGCCCGATCTCATCAGATCTCAGAAGCTAAGCAGGGCTGGTACACGGATGGGAGACCACCAAGGAAGACTTTGCAGAGGAAGGCAACGGAAAATTCTATCTTGCCTTGATGATTTTATGAGGTTTCCATAAGTTGGCTGTGACTTGATGGCACTTTATACACACACATTATTGCTGTTGGAGAAAAATCTTGGGGGAAGTATTTTTATATATTTGTTTTAAAAATTTATACCCTGTCCTGCAACAGAAGAGCCCCTTAAGTTGGAGGACAGCTCCTTAGAACAGAGGAAGTCTTCAAATCTAAGCAAAAAGGAAAAGTAGAGGGCACATATTCAAACAGAGGTTGCTTCGTGGAGTGATAGGATGGGCAAGAATGGGGATCCTCCCAGCGCCCCAGACTTGACGCAGTTAAGAAAGCAAGAGGTTGCAAGCACCTAATGGCAACACAGCAGTTTCTCAACAAGATGCAAACACCACACAGGATAAAAATATCTCCAACAGAAGAAAGGACCATTTATTAGGGGGAGTGAAAAGCCTCGACGGGAGAGCTGCTGACAAGCAGAGTATCCAGTACTGACCTTGACAGACATCGGCTGACTCAATGTAAGGCACCTTTGTGTGATCACCGCATGGGGAGGTGGCAGCAAATCTGAAATGCACATTCCAATCCAGAGTGAAGTGACAGGACACCATCTGAGAACCTTCCTTCTGTGAGGAAATACACATACGCACCAAAATCAGACTCAGAAGATCCAAAGCGAAACATAGGCTGTGATCACACTGGCGGCTTGGTGAGTAATGGTGGAGCCTCTAATTGAACCGGTTGAAGGTATTGTAGGACATATCAGCCACACAGCCCACCCTCCTGCAGGTTACCTATGGAGACATCCTGTGGCAAAGCATCCACATTATTGCAGCACATCAGCCACGAAGCGTACAGGCATTTTCCCCAAAATTCATGCGTGCGCATGTGTGCATGTGCGCATATAGGCATTTTTTTAAAAAAAAATGTCCCCAGGGGCAGAACGGATCTGCAGGTTCAGACTGCCAAATCTGTTCTGTGCGCGCTCTCCTGTGTTCAGACATCTGGCCATGCACAATGAATGTGTAGGGAGACAAAAGCACCATTTCAGAGGCGATGGCTTTTTAACCCGGCTCCAAGTCATCTTCTGACGGGGTGAGTATGCCCAAGGAACGCCTGACAGATGTAGCTGTGTGACCAGGCCCATTTAATCCATTTGTGAAATGTGCCTATATTGGGTCAAACTGCCACCATAAATTGGTGTAAAGAACAAAACATTATCTCCCAGCTTTTTGGGGGGGGACGGGACTGAAATTGACCACAGCCTGAAAGCAGGACGTGTTTCGCTGACTCATGATGCGGCACACGACTGTTGCTGCATACCTGTTGCAAAGCTGCTGGAAGTCTATTTTGCTGGAGTGAAGTGGGCTGCTACAAAATGGGCTGATGGAAATTTCAGACAGACACAATGACATGGGTCCTTTCCAGATGTGTCATCCACAAGGACCAGGAGCCTGGCAACCACACAAGTCAGGAGTGCATGCTACCCATGATGCCGTCATATTGTCTGAACAGGGCAACATATGTGTGACCCCGAGTCCTGAAAACCAGTGTCCAATTTGTACCAATAAACCCAGCTACCTTTGGACAACCCAGCTACCTTGCATATCAGGAGCACTGTGGGTAGAATCAGAGAATCAGAGTTGGAAGGGATCTTCAGGGGCATCTAGTGCAACCCCTGCACAATGCAGGAAATTCACAAATACCTTCCCCCACACACATACCCAGTGACCCCTGCTCCATACCCAGGATATGGCAAAAAACCCCAAACTGGGCTGGAGAAAATTGCTCCCAAAATGGCAACCGGCATTTCCCTGGGCGTGTAAGAGAGGGCCACGAGAACTAAGCATGGATGCAACCCTCCCTGCCCTCCCTCTTGTGATCTGCCTAAGTCCACAGAATCAGCATTGCTGTCAGATGGCCATATAGCCTCTGTCTGAAAACCTCCAAAGGAGGAGACAGCCCACCACCTCCCGAGGAAGCCTGTTTTACTGAGGAACTGCTCTAACTGTCAGGAAGTTCTTCCTCATGTTTAGCCGAAAACTCTTTTGATTTATTTTCAACCCGTTGGCTCTGGTCCGACCTTCTGGGGCAACAGAAAACAACTCCATACCATCCTCTATATGACAGCTCATGCTCCTGGCATGCTTGGTTGCCGGCTCCTGGTTTGCATGGCTGTAACCCCTAGGTCTCAAAACTGTGCATACATTATCCCCGATTAGTCCTCCAGCCTGGAGTTCATCTGTGTAGCAGCTGTTTGCACTCCTGTCTCCTCATCCAGCTAGGCATATAAGCCCTGAAGCCTTAATCAGTGTTGCACTGACATCACAGCGTCAGTTCTAGCACAAACCGAGAAGTGTCCCCACCACATCGGCATGATGGTCTAGGATTCGCCTGAAACTCTATGGCTTTTAGCATATCGTTTGGGGGTGAATCTTAGAGCACTGAGGCTGATGCAGTGATGTCACTTCCAGGTTTCCACTGGAAGTGACATCATGGTGTTGGCATGATGCTGTTTGTCTGGAGGTCACGTCTCTGTTTCCCAGAGGTCACTAGTGCTGGGCTGACAACCCTAATGGCCCTTGGGAACAGTGACCATAATGTTATTGAGTCCAACATTTGTATAAATAGGGAGTTGCCCAAAAAGACTGACACAACCACCTTTAACTTTAAAAGGGGTAACTTCTCTGATATGAGGGGACATGTGAGGAGAAAACTGAAAGGAAAAGTAGAAAGGGTCAAAACCATAGGCGAAGCTTGGAGACTATTTAAAATTACAATCCTAGAAGCTCAGAAAAAATATATACCGTGGGTTAGGAAAAGCACAAATAGGTATAGAAAAAAGCCTGCATGGTTAACAAACAAAGTAATGGAAGCTGTAAAAGGTAAGAAGGATTCCTTTGAGCAGTGGAAAGCTAGTCTCAGTGAGGCTGATAAAAGGGAACACAGGTTGCGGCAAATAAAATGCAAGTCTGTGATCAGGCAGGCATAAAGGGAATATGAGGAGCATATCGCAAAAAACAGAAAGACCAACAATAAAACTTTCTTCAAATACACTAGAAGTAGGAAACCAGCCAGGGAAGCAGTGGGACCCTTGGATGACTAAGGGGTTTAAGGTGTACTGAAGGATGATAGGGAAATGGCTGAGAAGCTGAATGCATTTTTTGCCTCTGTCTTCACTGTGGAAGATGAGAAGTGCTTGCCCACTCTAGAACCGCTGATTTTGGGAGGGATGTTGAAAGACCTGAGTCAGATTGCAGTGACAAGAGAGGAGGTCCTACGACTGATAGACAACTTAAAAACAAATAAATAACCAGGCCCAGATGGCATACATCCGAGAGTTCTAAAAGAACTCAAATGTGAACTTGTGGATCTCCTGACAAAAATATGCAATCTTTCCTTAAAATCTGTCTCCATTCCTGAGGACTGGAAGGTAGCGAATGTCACTCCCAGCTTTAAAAGGGGTTCCAGAGGACATCCGGGAAATTACAGGCCAGTCAGTCTGACGTTGATACCGGGTAAGTTGGTGGAAACTGTCATTAAGGAAAAAATTAGTAGGCACATTGATGAACAAAATCTCTTGAGGAAGACTCAGCATGGGTTCTGTAAGGGAAGATCTTGTCTCACTAACCTGTTAGTGTTCTTTGAGGGAGTAAACAAACATGTGGACAAGGGGGACCCAATAGATGTTGTTTACCTTGACCTCCAGAAAGCTTTTGATAAAGTTCCTCATCAAAGGATCCTAAGTAAGCTCAATAGTCATGGGATAAGAGGACAAGTCCTTTTGTGGATCAAAAGCTGGGTAATTAAAAGGAAACAGAGTGTGAGTATAAATGGGCAATTTTCTCAGTGGAGGGAGGTAAGCAGTGGGGTTCCGCAGGGATCAGTACTCAGTCCAATGCTTTTTAATTTGTTTATTAATGATTTGGAGTTGGGAGTAAGCAGTGAAGTGGCTAAATTTGCAAATGACACAAAGTTGTTCAAGATGGTAAGAACCAGGGAGGATTGTGAGGCACTCCAAAGGGATCTGTTGAGGATGGGCGAGTAGGCATCAACATGGCAAATGGGGTTCAATGTGGCCATGTGCAAAGTGATGCACATTGGAGCCAAAAATCCTAACTATAAATACACGTTGATGGGGTCTGAACTGGCAGAGACTGACCAAGAGAGAAATCTTGGAGTCGTAGTAGATAACTCAATGAAAATGTCGAGACAGTGTGTGACTGCAATGAAAAAGGCCAATGCTATGCTGGGGGTTATTAGGAAGGGAATTGAAAACATATCAGCCAGTATCATAATGCCCCTGTATAAATTAATGGTGTGACCTCATTTGGAGTACTGTGTATAGTTCTGGTCGCCCCACCTTAAAAAGGATATTATAGCATTGGAAAAAGAGCAGAAAAGGGCAACTAGAATGATAAAAGGGTTGGAACACTTTCCCTGAGGGGTGACATGATCAAGATTTATAAGATTATGTACGGGATAGAGCAGGTAGAGAAACATATGGAGCAGAGGTCCATCAGTGGCTATTAGCCACAAAGTATAGATAGGAACTCTCAGTCTGGGGCAAGTGATGCAATGATAAAAGGCCAACGCTATGCTGGGGGTTATTAGGAAGGGAACTGAAAACATATCAATGTTGCCCTTGTGGGGGGCAACAGTGGGAGGGCTTCTAGTGTCCTGGCCCCATTGCTGGACCTCCGGATGGCACCTGGTGTTTTTGGCCACTGTGTGACACAGAGTGTTGGACTGGATGGGCCACTGGCCTGATCCAACATTGGCTTCTCTTATGTTCTTATGTTCTTATCTGGGGTACCTGAGTGCTTGAGGGAGCAATCACAAGAACACTTTCCTGGAAGTAAACTCCACAGAATAAAGTAGGACTTACTTCTGAGTAGACTTATTTAGAATTGCTACCTGAGTCTTGTAACTGAAAGGGAAGATCATACTAAACTTCTGAAAGAGCTACCTGTACATGATATTTTTTTCTTCTTTTCTTTTTTGGCTACCGTGCCACATATTATCCACTAACCAGAGGAAACTCTGATATCCATTATTACAATTTATGCAAAGAAACAGAGGAAGGAGGGGAGAGAGAACGGCTAAATGAGGCAGCATTATATTTCAATTAAAAACCCATGAAAATGGCGGTGGTGCCTTTTAATGGAATATTGTTAATTAAACTCCATTCTCCATGTACCCAAAGTCTTATAAAACATCTAGGGGAAAGATGAAAAATAATAGGGGGAAATAAAATTGGGCTATTTATCTACTAGGGGGGATTAAAGGCTCTTGATTCTATTGTGAATTTAGATTTCCGGAACTAAATGAGTGTGAAGCAATTACTTTCCCCCCCTCCCAGCAAAAGTGTTATCATTTTTATTGCAACGTGGATGGATGTGGCATTTCGTTGTTAAGCTTCTCCCCGCTTTTGTGTTTTGTCATTTGCTGGGCACCTCCACTGCAAAACAACAGGCCTTAATATCTGTTGGCCAGACTCCCATGTAATCCAACTGATTTTTTTTTTTTTACTGATTGCTTTTCCATACATTTCCAAAAGCTGTTTTCAAGTAAGTGGCTGTGTCACCAGGGAATGAGAAGAGCTGTGGGCTATGATCGTCATAAGCAATACAAATGTCTGGAAGAGTTAGAAAGCACAGCATCCCGAAGTTGTGAAAAGTCATGGAAGTGACTTGCTTTTTACTGCATTTTCCAGCGGTGTGCTTTATGGCAGCACTTTGAACCAGGCTGCTTTCAGCTGCAGCTAGTTTGCAGTTTTTGTATCATGGACCTAGGAAGAAGGAGCCTGAAAAAGATGAGCTGGAAATAGATTTTTCGTGTGAAATTTGTCCTACAATCTAAGCTTTCATTTGCATCTTCCAGCTACTTTGTAAATAATTCCTATGTACCTAAGTATTGTAATGTCACAACTGACTTATTGCAACCCCAGCAAGGAGCTTTCAAGGCAAATGAGATGCAGAGGTACTTCCTTCCATGTACCAACCCTGCGTAGCTTCCATGAACTTCTGAGATCAGGCTAAACAGAGTGAAACTGAACCGTATATCCTTGGAGATACAGTTCTTGACTGTGAGAGGTTTGTTTGTCTCGGAGATTTCATTCAGCAACAATATTCCCTTTTCACACAAACCAGGGGTCCCTTCTGAGTTTATAATCCTTTACTGTTTGGCTAGACTGGCAGTTTCCAACCTCCTGTCCAGTCCGTCAAACCTAAACTTTGGTTCTGGAGACTATGAATAAATGGAATTCAGCTAGGGCTGACACTTAGACTTCTATGTTCTGATTTCTGAACTTTTCCTCAAATGTGTTGGTACACAGTAAAGGCAAGGTATTGTGTCATTCACTTCTCAAGTGACTTGTCTGTTTCCCTCAGACTGACACACACTCCTCCTGACTTGCAACTGCCAAGCCAAAGTCCAAAGGACGACTGACTCCTTCTGACAAGACTTTTTAAAAACTCTCCTCAGCTGGTGCTGACAAATCAGAGAGAAGGGGGTGCAGCTGACCAATCAGAGAGAAGGCAGCAGCCTGTCAACCAAAGTGTTTTACAGTAAGGCATTAACTCCTAATCTCCCAGCTCTCTGAATTTGATGCACTAAGTATCTTGGTTTTGGGAGGTCAGTTCTTCACAGGGGTCTCTTAGCTGTTAGAAACTATCCAGCCACCCACCTCCTCTTTGACTGTTTGAGCTCCCATTTAAGAGCTCCGATCTGTAACTGTGTAGGCCCAGAGCCAGCCCCTGACTCATCTCAGCAGGTGTATCTCCTGAAGAAATCCCTCTCCTTCTCCCAGGACAATGAGGCCTCATCAGATGGGATCTGCTAATAGGGAGATCCACACTCCTCTCCCAGAGAAACAAGATCCAATTGGCCTCATCAGAGATGATCATGGATCCCTTTCCCCTCCTCTCACCAGCTGAGTGGGAATAGCCAGGGCTAGGCATCTCAACTGTCTTGATACTTATTGCACAGGTCCACATTTTTTTAAGCAGCACCTAATATGGAGTGGATTTTTCTTGCTCTGCCACCTGGGGTGAGGTATGCTCTGACTCCAGACAGAACTTAACAAGTAGTTGCATGGGCATCTCAACACTAGACTAGGCAAACCTTTGATCAGATCCCCTTGGTTCTTCCTATGTCTTTTTGTTGAGAGGAAGGGACACCCAGCTCTACTTATCCTTAATGTAGGGTTGCCAGCCCCCAGGTGGGAATGGGGGATCCCCCAATTTTTCAGGCTCCTGCCCGCCACCAGCCAGCTGGTCAGTGGGGAAAGCCCCACCCCAACAGCCACAACCCAGTGTGATGTCCCCAATATGATGACATTATGCAGAAGTGACATCATCGCACTGGGTACGCTCTGGTATTTTGGGCAATACTCTATGGTTACCATAGAGTTTTGCCCCAAATGCCACAGCATCCTCATGCGACATCCTTGGTGTGATGATGTCATTTCCGCATGACATCATCACATCTGGGACGTTGTGTGCAGTGACATTGCACTACCCCACCCACTCCCAGAGAGGTCCTTCCCACAGGCCTCCTGGCAACCCTGCCTTAATGGCTGAGTCAAGTGGATCTGTGGCTATCCTGAAAAGGTGCATGGAGAAGGTTATTTATTCATTTTATTTAACTTGTATCCCGCCCTCCCCCGCAAGTGGGCTCAGGGTGGGTCACAACATAGAGATAAACAATAGAACAACTTCCTAAAACCATACTAATAAGACAGTAAAAGACAGATGGTAGGCCAGCAATGATAAATAGCCCCATTACAGCCGATAGTGAGAACTGCCACCTGCATCATAAGGTGATTTGAGGGCAGTTTGGACTGGAGGGGCCTAAATGAATGGATGCTCGCCAGTTGGCCAAAAGCCTGGCAGGTCAGCTCTGTTTACAGGCCCTGCAGAACTGTAATAAATCCTGCAGGGCCCTGATCTAATCTGGGAACATGTTCCACCAGGCTTGGGCCAGGATGGAGAAGGCACTGGCCCTAGTTGGATAGAATGGATGAGAGGGCCAATAAACTGAAGCTGAATCCAGACAAGCCTGCATTGCTGCTGGTCAGTGACAAAGCTTGTTGAGGACAGAGGAGTCAGCTTGCCCTGAAGGAGGCTGCATTCACTCTGAAGGAAAGGGTTTGTAGCTTAGGGGTCCTGCTTAACCAAAAAATACAGGGAAGTACACGGTCATAGCAATAAGTACAATGAGGCTGTGGTCACGCATGCCAGTTGGAGCAGAGGGGAAGCGAGGCTGTTTCCTCCAGAGGAATCTGACACGCAGTTGTGAGATCACACATCCCTTTGTGCTGCAGGCTCAGCCCGTCACTGTGTGATGAGATGCAAGCGCTGGTGAGTCGGGGCTTGCCATTTGTTTCCCATGCGCATAAATGGGGAATTGCATCTCCGCACTGAGGGCTCCCTATGGAGTATGCAATCATACGCATATTGTGAAGGGGGGGGGGCAAAAATCGCACTGAGCCGGGATGGAATGATCAAACCATCCCAACAGCTTGAGAGCATGCTTGCGTGATCAGACAGGAGAAAGTCCATCTGTGGCCCATCAGAACCCATTAGAGCCGGTATTTCCCCAGTGTCTTTTAACTCCACTTCTGTGGTGGAGCAGCACGGGTTGCCAACAACTGTGGGATGTTTCCTAGCTGTTGCTATCTGATTGTGCCCTTTAGATCTGTCAGGCATTCACAGCTATTTTGGATCTAAAGGCGCGTATGAGCGCAGCTTGAGTCTTTAGCATGATTCTCCATACTTCTTTATTCTGTTAGTTTCAGTACACAGAGTTTTTTGTCCTGTTTGGATCCTGGTGTACAGCTGGAGGCCCAGATTTCCTCTGTGATACAAGCCATGGTGATCCATGCTCTGATTACATCCAGGTTTGGTTACTGTGATGTTCTTTACATGAGGCTGCCTTTGAAAACAGTCTGGAAACTTCAGCCCATCCAAAATGCAACAGCCAGGCTATTGTCACAGGTGGGATACCGGGACCGTACCACCCCAGTTGAGAGCCAGTTTGGTGTAGTGGTTAAGTGCACGGACTCTAATCTGGGAGAACCGGGTTTGATTCCCCATTCCTCCACTTGCACCTGGCTGGATGACCTTGGGCAAGCCATAGCTCTGTACCAGCTGTTCCCTCAAGGACAGCTTGGGAAAGAGCTCTCTCAGTCCCACCTACCTCACAGGGCGTCTGTTGTGGGGAGGGGAAGGGAAAGGAGTTTGTAAGCCGCTCTGAGACTCCAAGTGAGTGAAGGGCGGGGTATAAATCCAATCTTGTCCTCCTCTCCTCCAGTTCTGAGAGATCTCCACAGGTTGCCCATTTGTTTCCCAGCACAATTCAAACCCCTATGTGGTTTGGGGCCAGGAATTTGAAGGGCCTCCTCCTCCCTTGTTGTTCTAGCCCACCAGTTCAGGTCTGCCCCACAAGCTCTGCTCTCTTTGCCCCCCATTTTCAGAGGTGAAGGTGGGTGTAGGGTTGCTAGCTCTGGGTTGAGAAATACCTGGAGGTTTTGGGGGTGGAGCCTGGAGAGGGCGGGGTTTGAGGGAGGGAGGGAGGGAGGGACCACACCACGGTACAATGCCATAGAGTCCACCCTCCAAAGCAGCCATTTCCTCCAGGCAAACTGATCAATGTAGTCTGAAGATCAGTTGTAAAAGTGGGGAATCTCCAGGTGCCATGTGGAGGTTGGCAGCCAGACACTGGGCCTTTTCAGTCGTGGCACCACACTTATGGAATGCCCTTCCCCTTGAGGCTTGCCTGGTGCCTGCATGGCTCTCTTTCAGGTGCCAGGCACAAACATTTCTGTTCACCCAGGCTTTTAATTACGGGGTTGATTTTTTAAAAACACTGTTCTAGTCTGGAAACTGGTGTTATAAACTGTGAGTGGTCCGTTTTTAGGATCAATGTTTTTATGCTGGGCTGGGTTTTTTTCAAAAAAAGAATGCTGGATTATAATTAATATCTCTCTTTTACTATTTTTATTTTGTAAACCCCCTCAGGCAGGGTCCTGGAGAAGCGGCATACAATTTTAAAATAAATAAATGAAGGAGTTGGGGATGTGACAGGGGCAGGAACCCTTATTGTGGGGAGCCAGGAGGACTCTTGTGTATTTAAAGAACAACTAAGAGTTTCCTTTGAAAACTGCTCTGTAATTTCCCCACTAATCAATGACTTTTTAAGTAAAAGCAAAGAGGCATGCTACAACAGGGGAAAAATCACCCGGGGTTCTTTTATTGATTGAGAAAGCATGCCCCTTGCTCTTGTGTCAGAGGTTCAGATCAGAGCTGGTAGCCGGGGATGGGGGGTGGGGGAGACGGACACACACACTCTATAGACTCCTCCGCTTTCTAGAAGCAGTCAATGCTCCCTCTAAGCTATGGAGTCTTGTGAGCTACTGGCATTAAAGTTGTGAGTGAGCGATTTAGCTGCTGCATAAATTAGTTTGCTCTGGAGCCATCCTTCCTGAGCTAAGATAAAAAATGTGTGAGCCGGAGGCTAAAAAACTGTGAGCTGGCTCACACAGACTTAGCTTAGAGGGAACACTGGTCACGGCAGCACTTACAAGGGTTGCCAACATCCAGGTGGAACCTGGGAATCACAGCTCATCTCCAGATGGCAGAGATCAGTTCCCCTGGAAAAAATGGCTGTTTGAAGGTCAGACTCTGTGGTACTGCACCCCACTGAGGACCATCCCTTTCCCAAACTAAACCCTCCACAGGATCCACCCCCAAATCTCCAGGAATTTCTGCACCTGGAGTCAGCTACCCTAGCGCTTACTATGTTTTGAACCAAATCCACTGGAGGGTTCATAGTGATTTGATGGTCACAGCTGTTAAATGGTCCAATATCAAGCACCGATCTATGGTTGAGCACCTAACTCTGAAGCCCACCTGTCCTCCATTAGTATATTTTCTTGGTCCATCCAGTCCCAGAGTTTCCAATATTGAGACTCAGTTTGGTGTAGTTGGTTAAGTGCGTGGACTCTAATTTGGGAGAACCGGGTTTGATTCCCCACTCTTCCACTCGCACCTGCTGGATGACCTTGAGCAAGTCATAGTTCTGGCACAGCTGTTCTTGAAAAAGAACAGTTTCTGTCAGAGCTCTCTCAGTCCTGCCTACCTCACAGGGTGTCTGTTGTGGGGAGGGGAAGGGAAAGGAGTTTGTAAGCCGCTCTGAGACTCCCTACGGTAGTGAAGGGTGGGGTATAAATCCAATCTCTTCTCTTCTTCACATAGATGTCTAGAATAAAGCTTGCTAACTAAGAAGACTAATTAAGCAGTAGTTTGAAGGGTTTGTCCTTTCTCTGTTTTGTATATTGGGACAATAATAGCCAGGCCCCAATCGCTAGGAATCTGGGTTGACCGGTCAATATATGCGAGAAGCCAGCATTGATCATGTATTGAAATAAACTGACCGGAACTGATCACAGCTGAGAATGCCTCTCCCTGCTTCCTTCCCATGACCTGCTCTTGGATTCTGAAATAACCTCTCCGATTTGCGATCGTGATGTTAGAACTCATATTGTCATCAGGGCTTAGATAATGGTCTTCCTTTAGGGCCAATCAGATTCCTTGGCTCCCAACCCATGGCTGCTCCCGCCGAGCCATAATTTGCACAGGGAAAAAAAAGTACTTAGCTAAAAACCTTACATCCACATTTCATCACACTAAATCAATGTACCAGAAGGGGGGAGGTTTAAAAAAACAATCTTTTATGCATCACCACTTACAGAGACGAGAGCCATTACAAGTAAAATCAATCAATAAAGCCTGTAACTCTAAAGTAACTCCTGAATTGAATCAATGATGCTTATGAAGTTGAATAGAAGGCAGTGTGTGTGTGTGTGTGTGTGTGTTGGGGGAAAAAGAGATGGTTATATTAAAGCAAACAAAACCTTTTTTGAATGCTTTCCTACCTCTTCTAAGATACTCAATAACCTTTTCTGTACTTCGCAGTACAAACATTTTGTTCCATTGCACTAGGAGGCAGTGGAGAATGCAAAATATACTTATCATCCATATATCAAAGTCAGAAAATTTCTGTAGCTTCATAATACACTGTTTTGGATTGTGGGTCTTCCAAGCTCAGCTACCACTCCCTTGAAAAAGGTCTGTTCTTAACCATAAATAGTGAAAGATAGTGACCGATTTCCCACAAGCAGCTGCTCCGGGCTGGCTCTTCGCTTTCCCCCAACTGCATTAATCAATTTCCCACTACTTGCCGCATGGCCGCATTGTGACCAGCAGCATCCCCCTATTTCTCCCAAGTCTTTGTGATCCTTTTTTTTTTTTTTGAGATCGTGAAGACACGGGGGAAATTGGGGGATGCTGTGTGTCACAATGCGGCCGTGTGGCAAGTAGTGGGAAATTTACTAATGCAATTGGGGGAAAGCGAAGAGCCAGCCCGGAGCAGCTGCTTGTGGGAAATCGGTCACTATCTTTCACTATTTATGGTTAAGAACAGACCTTTTTCAAGTGGTAGGTGAGCTTGGAAGACCCACAATCCAAAACAGTCGGGGGAAAGCGAAGAGCCAGCCTGGAGCAGTTGCTTGTGGGAAATCGGTCACTATCTTTCACTATTTATGGTTAAGAACAGACCTTTTTCAAGGGAGTGGTAGGTGAGCTTGGAAGACCCACAATCCAAAACAGTCGGGGGAAAGCGAAGAGCCAGCCCAGAGCAGCTGCTTGTGGGAAATCGGTCACTATCTTTCACTATTTATGGTTAAGAACAGACCTTTTTCAAGGGAGTGGTAGGTGAACCTGGAAGACCCACAATCCAAAACAGTCGGGGGAAAGCGAAGAGCCAGCCCGGAGCAGCTGCTTGTGGGAAATCAGTCACTATCTTTCACTATTTATGGTTAAGAACAGACCTTTTTCAAGGGAGTGGTAGGTGAACCTGGAAGACCCACAATCCAAAACAGTCGGGGGAAAGCGAAGAGCCAGCCCGGAGCAGCTGCTTGTGGGAAATCGGTCAGTCTGATAACAATTGCTTTGGTGCAAATCAACATTTTAAAAAAAATCAGTGATGCATGATTGCAAATGACCCCGACCTGCATAGCCCAGGCTAGCCTGATCTCATCAGATCTTGGATGCTAAGCAGGGTTGGCCCTGGTCAGTACTTGGATGGGAAACCACCAGGGAATACTGGGGTCATGATGCAAAGGCAGGCAACGGCAAACCACCTCTGAACGTCTCTTGCCTTGAAAACCCACACGGGGTTGCCATAAGTAAGCTGCAGTTTGACGGCACTTTCCGCCACCGCATGATTGCAAATAAAACATATGTCAGTTGTGTACCTAAGACAAGATAAATGTTATTACAGTCCTCTGCAGCCATGGGAAACTCAAGTGATTTCTTTTTTTGGACTCCATGCTTTAATGAAATAGAAATCCGGTACTGTTCAGACAGCCCTCTCTCAGGATGGGAATTCAAAATAACAGAGAGGGCAACTAGAAGAGCAATAACTGTAATTCTGTTTTAGAGCCTATCTGTATCCCTTTTGGAGCCAACTACATCACTCGGCTTCAGGATCAATTCTTTTTCCTGGGTTAAATTCCATCAAGGAGCAGCAAAGGCATCAATCAATAGGACATGAAAGACATTTTCAGTTATTAGTCTTTGCTGATTGCAAAGCAACTCTTTACATGGTGTGGCGTTTTAGAGTTTTCCTGCAGAGCTTGGGTTTGGCAAGTAGAGTTTGTCAGGAGCTCATAACGTGACCAATACCCAGTATTAGCAAAGGACCCAACCACATAATTCTTGAAGGGGAAAACATCATTCCCCACTTCTCCTCCTTTATTTTTTCAAAAGGTCACTCTGCCCTACATTCTACATCTCCTTAAATATGGAGGAGAGGTCGATCAGTGGCTATTAGCCACAAGGTATAGATAGGAACTCTCAGTCTGGGGCAAGTGATGCTCTGTATTCTTGGTGCTTGGGGGGGGGGCAACAGTGGGAGGGCTTCTAGTGTCCTGGCCCCACTACTGGACCTCCTGATGGCACCTGGTCCTTTTGGCCACTGTGTGACACAGAGTGTTGGACTGGATGGGCCACTGGCCTGATCCAACATTGGCTTCTCTTATTTTCTTATGTTCTTAGATTTCACTTGTAACTAGCAGAATTCCTTAAACAAAGGGCTCTTTTCCATTCTCATTTTCATCACTTGTGTGTCCCTACTGCATCATTCCCCCCTTTTCTGCATGTGTTTTGCTCCTTCTAGTGCTCAACTTGATATTACATCACTGTGTGACTGGCATAAATCTGCAGGGAGATACGCCGGACATACAAAGGCGTAATATCAAATTGAACACTAGAGGGAGCAAAACACATGTGGAAAAGGGGGGGGGAGAAACAAAGCAATCAGGACACACAAGTGAGGAAAATGGGAATGCAGAAAAGCCCAAATTCTGGAATTGTAGCAAGTTGACGGTTTTTTGGATCTTTTCCTCTCCTTTACCTTACAATGAGTCATAAGCATATTGATCAACTAACTCCAGGTGGGAAATTCCTGAGGACTTGGGAGCAGTACCTGGAGAGGGTAGGTCTTGGGGAGGGAAGGAGCCTCAGCTGATATAATACCATAGAGTCCACCCTCCAAAGCAGCTATTATCTCTGTAGTATGGACATCAGTTATAATTCTGGGAAACCTCCAGATGCTACCATATGGTTAGCAGTCCTATTATAACACTGCAAAAAAGCAATCTGGAGGTACATACAATTGCATAAAGATTAAGAACATAAGAACAACCCTGATGGATCAGGTCAAAAGTCTGATCAGCTCAACCAGATGCCCCCAGAAGATCTGCAAGCGAGGAGGCAGAGGCCATTCTGTAGTAGCACAGTTCATGTGACACTCTTCCAGCATAGATGAAGACAGATATGATTCTCCCTTCCCTATTTTATCCCCACAGTCCCCATTTTATCCTCACATGAACCCTGTGAAGCAAATGAGACTGAGGGGAAATGACTAGCTTCAGGTCACCCAGCAAGCTTCAAGAAAGGGTAGGTATTCTACATCCTAGCCCAATAGTCTAACCCAAGGGTGGGCAAATTGCGGCCCGCCACAGAGTTTTTTGCAGCCCGCCAAAACAGTTGGCCATGTGGTTTCAGTCAGGCATCTGTTGGGCCCGGAGCGCAGAGAAGCGGCGCTCTGGGAGTGAAGTGTCCAGGGGGCGGGCACATTACCAAGCCCCACCCCCTGCTCCCAGCAGCCCTGTTGGGTGATGAGGAGGCAGAAGAAGGAAGGTAAGTTATCGTCCCTTCCCCATCCTCCTTTTCCCAGGGCCGCAGCGCTCCAAGGAAGCCCTGCCCGCCCCCACCCTCGCCTTTCCCGGGCTGTGCCAAATGAATGCAATTATTTTAAAAGGTGCAGCCCTCCGCTAACCTCCGCTCCCACAAAGTGGCCTCCGAGCCAAAACAATTGCCCACCCCTGGTCTAAGCAATACACAGCCCCACCCTCCCTGTGATTTATTTTGTTTGGAATTTACTGATGCCAACATGTGCTCCTGCAGATTTTGTAAAATACCATGTACAAAGTACCTTATACAAACACAATTCCAGTCACCCCAGGATTGCTTTTTTATAGTGTTTTATCATGCACACCAATAATATAGAGGTAGGGGAAAGTGTCAAGAGAACGGAAATGGTCCCCAGAGACAGTGGAGGATTCCTAACAGAATGGCATCATTTCAGTTTCTGAAAGGGGTCCAGGTAATTCTATGGTTGCCGGATCCTCCACCCTGGAAAAGAGGACCAAAGAAAACTGCACAATGATGCTAATCAACAAAATTTAAAGTGTATTACAAATATCTATGAAGTGCATAACTAATATACAAGAATACATAAAGTCCAGTGATTCTTTCCTTCTGGAAGAATGAAAGTATTTTTGAAATATGCGGTAGAGAGAAACATGCATTCTAATGGGAGATTATGAATAAGAAATTGGAGACATTTTGTATGAAGTAACTGGTCCTCGTTCAGAAGAAGTATTCCTTGAAACGAAGAACCGTTCTGGAGATTTTTGTCAACCACATCTTTCTTGGACCACATTTCATGCATTCTTGTATATTAGTTATGCACTGTATAGATATTTGTAATACACTTTAAATTTTGTTGATTAGCATCATTGTGCAGTTTTCTTCGGGCCTCTTTTCCAAGATCCTCCACCCTGGCTACCAGTGGGGGGCAAAAGGTTCAGGTTGCCAGCTCCAGGTTGGGAATGCCTGGAGATTTAGGGGTGGACAGGGGCCTCAGTGGGGTACAATGCCATAGAGCCCACCCTCCAGAGCAGCCATTTTCTCCAGGACATCTGACCTCTGTAGTCTGGAGATGAGCTGTAATTCCAGGAGATTCCCAAGCCCCACCTGGAGACTGGCATCCCTAGGTAGTTCAGAAATCTAAACTGTGGGGACAATTTTGAATGATGAAATTATGTCAGGGGGAAAAACCCCCAAGAAACTGGCACAGAAGTTAATGCAGAAATCCAGTTTGCCTTTTGCAGTCATAGATATCGTGACATGCTCTGCAACGTTGACAAGTTCAGTTTCCTTTGGGATGAGAGAGAGCATCATTTGGGAGGCATATTGTATATGTTTGCAATTGTGGAATGATAGGAATTGCTACATTGTTCTCATTTCCTCAAGTGACAAGAAGTTCCAGAGGCGGCCCTACTCAATTCCGTGTACACGTGACACAAACATAAGGACAGTGAACATAATTTACACACTAGCGACCATACGCTGGTTTAGAGAAATGCTAGAATTCAAAGCTGCAAACCACAAAGAAAAATACCTGAATAGTGCACATAATTAATTTGAACTGCTGCCATCACCGGAACAATATTTGAAAAAGAAGAAGAAGAGACTGGATTCATACCCCACCCTTCACTACCTGAAGGAGTCTCAGAGTGGCTTACAATCTCCTGTCCCTTCTTCTCCCCACAACAGACACCCTGTGAGGTAGGTGGGGCTGAGAGAGCTCTGACAGAAACTGTTCTTTTTCAAGAACAGCTGTGCCAGAACTATGGCTTGCACAAGGTCATCCAGCCAGGTGCAAGTGGAGGAGTGGGGAATCAAACCCGGTTCTCCCAGATTAGAGTCCACGCACTTAACCACTACACTACTAAGTAACATAAGGATAAATTCATGGAAAAAGAGTTCTTCAATGGCTAGTGGATAGCAAATATATACCCCTTCCCATAAACACCTGTTGCCCATTTCTAGAAGACAGAAATTGGAAGGAAGCATTGCAGCTGCGCTGGAATGATGGTGTAGCACCAACAGGCGCGGATGAAAAATAATGCGTTAAATATTGAATGTATTGGCATTCATTATTTATGTCATTCTTCCTATTGAGATCAGAACAGTAGCCATGTGGTTTCTATGTGGTCGAATCCAAATATGGGGAAGAGAACTCACTGTCTGTTCTTTAAAACTTGTGTTTTGAAGTTGAAAGTTAAGAACATAAGAAAGAATCCTGCTGGATCAGACCAAAGGTCTATCTAGTCCTATATCCTGTTTCTCACAATGCCCAGCCAGATGTCTCCAGGAAGCCCACAAGCCAGACATGAAAGGAACCATCCTCACCTGCTGTGGCTTCCCTGCAATTGCGATTCAGAGACACGTACCCGCTGAACACAGAGGTGAGCGATTGAGCCACAAAGCTACTTTAAAAATCCAGGAAGAGTAGATGTTATCTGCAGTTTTGGGGCTTGGAATATAGAGGGGGGGTTGAGAGACCTGAATGTCCCTATATGAGGACAACCAGGGAGACAATTTCATATGTGAAAGATGCAAACAGATTCTACACATAAAACAGTTCACACAAGGTGATTTGGTGGTGGAGAGTGCCATCAAATGGCAGCTGATTCGTGGCGGCCCCATTCAGTTTTCTTGGCAAGAGACAGAGGTGGTTTGCCATTTCCTGGATCTATGTAGCAAACCTGGACTTTGATGGGTTTTTCCCATCTAAGTACTAGCCAAGGCTGGCCCTGCTTAGCTTCTGAGATCTGATGAGATTGTGGCAGCAGTCACACACACTAAATAATCCACTTTCAGTACACTTTCCAACTGGATTTTACTGAGTGAACTGGCAAAATCTAGTTGGAAAGTACACTGAGGGCGCGATCATACGCCCCCATTAGCCACGCGAGAGGGACGATTCACCAGCGGATCAAAGCGGTGCGATCACACCAGCACATCTGGGAAGCATCCCGCAACCGTCGGCAAGCCGTCTTGATCCGCCGGAAAAGTGGAGTAAAAAACTACTAGGGAAACTCCAGTATCAAACGATTTGCTGCAGGCCACAGCTGGACTTTCCCCATGTGATTGCGCCAGTGCAAACTTGTGGCATCGGGGATAGTCTGATGAGGCTATCCTGAGGCATGTCTGTTGTTTTTTTCCCCTTCTCAGTATGCGTATCATCTCATACTGCCAGTGGAAGACCCCAGGTTGGAGAGGCGATTCATCGATCCCCTGTTTAAGCGAATCAGAAACGAATGACAACCCCCCCCCCCCAACTTGCCTACGGTTGCGTCTGATCACACAGCGGCAAGTTGCGCCGGCAGCTTCACCGACCTGTGTGATCGCACAACTGTGGGGCAGATTGCTCCAGGGCAAAATAGCCTCGCTTCCCCTTTGGATTATCTTGCTCATGTGGCTGCGGCCCCCAAGTGGATTATTTGGTGTGTGTGACCGCTAGCCTAGGCCATATTGCAATAGCATTAAACCACAGGGATGCGTTAATTATCAGTTTTAAGCATTTGGTAACTGACATGTTCCTGTAGCTCAAAGCTTGTAATTGACTGACATATCATTGTAATTGGTTATAGTGACATTTCAGTAACCATTTTCTTCCTTCTTTGGTCCAGGTGTCAGTCAACGCTGGTGACTTTGGTAGCAATCCTAAGCAGAAGTAACACTTTTATTCAATTGGCCTTACTCCCAGGAAAGCGTTCTTAGGAATGAAGCTGATGACACCTGCATTTTGTCAGCTTTGGTTATCACAATTTTGTGTGTTTGCTTTACTTGCATGAAGTAATGTGTGTGTGTGTGTAGATGAAGGTAATATTACTTATTAGTTATTGTCCTCACACTGTCATTTGTTTTTATTCAACACTGCACTACATTAGGGATGAGCATAAACCAGCTCATAAACTAAAATTTGTGATGAATTTTGGGTGGTTCATGGTTTGTGAACTGAAGTTTGTGGCAGGTTAACTGGCACGAACTTTCCACGAACTTTCAAGAGGTTCATGGCAGGTTGTGGTGGTTCACAAATGGATACATTTCCAGACAGACTGTCCCCATTCAATCAAAATGTTTACCAAACTTCAAAGCAATTTGGGGGGAGGGCAAATTCTCCAGCTGGTGTGTTTGGTGGGTGCGGCTCGCAGGGGGTCCATTCGATGCACTTTTGAACCTGTGCCTGGCTTTTCCCCCCAAAGCACGTTCCTGTGGGCATCTTCTTTGGGGGCCATAACTCAGACTCCCAGAGTCCAATCTGCACATCACTTGGAGGTCCGTGGCAGGTTTGATGCCTCTAGCTTGCTTAGCATTCGTTCTATATATTCCTGAACCTGCACCTGTCACTTCCCCAGAAATCTGTTTCCTGAGGTCACCTTCTTTGGGTGGCCGTAACTCAGACCCCATAAATCCAATACTCTCAAATCTTGTCAGAGGAAAGTAAGTCAGAGATCCCTGGTGAGTTTGGTGTCTCTAGAACATGGGGTAGGGTGTTCAACCACATCACAAAACTCACAAACTGAACCAGTTTGGCGCCTAAACATTTGTGATGGTTTGTGGCTCATGAACCGGACATGTCATGAACCACCAACCGAAACGAACCACATTTTTTCCTGGTTTGTGCCCATCCCTAGACAACACAACTTGACCCTAACTTCCTTTTGCTAGCCCTTTCCAAAGACTGTCCAAAGCCACGCTTCCTTGTCTACTACAGACGAAGGTATCTGTGACTTTTTAAATCAAACATCTGTGCCTAGGGTTGCCAATTTTTGTTTGAGAAGTTCCTGAAGATTTGGGAATGGAGCCTGGGAAGAGGGAGGTTGGGGAGGGCTGGTTCAGGATATCAGTGGGGTATAATGCCACACCATCGACCTTCCATGGTAGTCATTTTCTCCAGGGAAATTGATCTCTGTAATCTGGAGGCCAGTTGTAATTCCAAGAGATCTCCAGCCCCCATGAGTATGGCAGTCTTCCTTGATAGGTGGGGCTGCCAGAGTTGCAGATGAAGCTCCGAAGAAAAAAATTCAAGGTGCTGCAAAATTCATGAGAAACATGTTTGGAAGGCCAGCATGGTGTTTTTTGGTAGCTACAATCACTTGTGAGCTGAGTCTCCGATCTCTTTGCTGACATCTGAGCTGATATCTGGGCCCAGTAGCTGCTGAAACAGCTTTGCAGTACATGTTGTGGTGGAATTTCCAACCCCTCTGCCTTGCTGCTGCTTTTGAATCTGCACAGAAGATGAAATCAACTCTTCCCCAGGGTCATAGACTAACTGTCCAGTTATTGATACCATGTCAGTAAGGAATTATAAGTGAAAAGATGCATATACCATGCAAACACACACACACACCTTGATAGCCTGGTTTTAGATTAACACTGAAAGGCTGAATCTTATTTAAACAATTATTCAGAAAAATTACTAAGTGACTTGTTCACTGACCTCAGATTTAAAAAAAAAAATCACTTTCACCAGTAATGACAGGTCTGCGAGGGTGTGTATATAACTAGAACTCACATTGGACTGTTGGAGAATGTGCAGGCCTGAAATACTGCAAACTGCACCGTACTGTTTGAATATGCAGAAACTAACTGAACAGGCTTGACTTGTGCACAAATAGCCAAACTGTCCAATGGAAAAAAAAAATTAAGCAGAACGTGAGCCAAATAGGCTGGTGTTTGAGCATCCCCATAAAGAATCAGGGATTCCTTCATAAGGTACAGAAATAGGTACTCTGAGAGCCAGAGCAGAGTGGTGGCTAGAGTGTCATACTAGAATCTGGGAGTCCCAGGTTCAAACCCCCACTCTGCACACTCAGTAAACTCACTGGGTGACCTTGGGCCAGTCACATGCACTCAGCCTAATCTACTTCATAGGGCTGTTGTGAGAAAAAAATGGAGGAGCGGAGAATGATATAAGGCACTTTGGATCCCCAATGGGGGGGGGGAGGGGGGGGAGGGAGGGAGGGAGGGAGGGAGGGAGGAAGGAAGGAAGGAAGGAAGGAAGGAAGGAAGGAAGATCTCAGTTATTTTGTCACCTTCACAAGTCATTGGATTGGATCCAGGGCAAAATTTCCACTTGTTTTCCACAAGCAGAAATGCAACCCCCTTCCCCCACAGCAGTAGCCACTTGCACTACATCAAACATTCCTTTCCTCTAATGATCAACTTGTTGACCAAAGGTCTCATGTCAGGCCATACTAAATTATCCCTATATCACTTCATTATTGTATTCCGACTTGACTTTCTGCTTTCGCAAAATCTTGTGCAACTAATTCCTCGGCCCTATAATAGGGTGGAAAGTGTTAGGTTTCACACAAGATCTTACACAAGTGGAACAGTGCTAAGTTCATTTATGTTTTAACATTGCTGGATCCAAGCCAATGTATTTAAATGCATTTGTTTCCCTGTTTGTTGGTGTGTGGCTATAAATTTAGTGGACCTTTTATTGTATAGGAGGGAAAGTGGATGCACAAATGGAGGATGCTCACTCTCAGTCACCCTGGCCTACTTTACAGGGTTAGTGTGGGAATAAAATCTTTCTTAGGTCAAATCTACATCTGACTTTCCCGCTGGAATCATTCTAGTTTCAAAACCCCCCGTCTATACCTGTTTCTAGTTTCAAACCATACTTGTTCTAGTTTAAAAATTACTGTTTACATTTGTTAATTTCCCTCCTGTGGTCAAGCTAGGATTTTACTGCTTTAAACAGATCCTGTTGCTTTGTACTCTTCAGACCCAGGGAGTGAAATTAGAAACCAGCATGAAATGAGCGTAGGAAAAGACAGCAGTCAGACTACTTCAGAGGGGAGGTGTAAATTGGGCCTTAAAATCCTTGGAGAAAAGGTGAGTTATAAATGTGGGGAAATGATTTTTTTAAAGGTCCACAATGAGTCATATAACTAATTAATTGTTAGCCTATTTGGGATAACTGGAAGTCACATAGTTTGGTGAAGATTGGGCTGTGTCTGGGTGGCAGGGGAGGGGACCACAAGGAGGAATTTCTGTCTGGGGTTTGTGGTGACAATGTGCCCTTCCTCACTCTCATTTTTGTTGCTTGCATGTCCCTATTGCTTCTTCTTTTTTCCCCTTTTCCATGTGTGCTCTGCTCCCTCTAGTAGTTGGTTCAATACTACACCACTGCGTTTCTGGCATATTTTCCTGCATTCTATAACTGCAGGGAAATATGTGGCAGATACAATGCTGTAATATTGAATCAACCACTAGAGAGAGCAAAATGTGTGTGAAAAAGGAAAAAAAAACCTGAAGCAACAGGGACACACAAGTTATGAAAAAGAGGGTGCAGAAGAGCGCGGTGGTATTAGGGTTGCCAAGTCCGGGTTGGAAAATACCTGGGGACTTTGGGGGTGGAGCCAGGAGAAGGTGGGGTTTGGGGAGGGGAGGGGCCTCAGCATGGTACAATGCCATAGAGTCCCCCCTTCAAAGCAGCCATTTTCTCCAGGGGAGCTGATCTCTGTCAGCTGGAGATCAGTTGTAAAAACAGGAGATCCCCAGGCCCCACCTGGAGGCTGGCAACCCTAGGTGGTATCCCTGGGGATGGTCTATTAGCAATGATACTAAATGGAACCATCATGTTCAGAGAGGGACCCTGTCAAATGATATATCTGTGTACAGGAAGAAGGCACATAGAGGGGAAGGGGCACCAAGCACACTGGGCGACACCCCTACGCATAACCAAGCACATGAGCCACACCCTTCCTCCATGTAGTCACACAAACTTCTGCACAGTGCCTACACACATATAACATTATGTACGCTGGTTTTGTTCCTTTGCCCAGGAACAATCAGGAGTGAATGGATGCCCAGTTAGAAGGCCTTTTGCTCAGATCCAGTAGGGATGGTTTTATATTCTGATTTCCTCCTCTGATTTCCTTTTTTTGTTTTGCAGTAGGCGGCTGCAGTAGGCCAGGGCTACCCACTCTGGAAAGAAAGGCAACACATTTTCTCTCTGTTAAGAGGAATACTGCTAAAGCAACTGAATGAGGGGTAGTTATAGAAAGCAGGTTTTTCGGGTTCACATACCTCTCTCTTGTGGGTAAAATATTTCATTCTCTGTCATATGAGAACTAAACTAATTATTGCAGCTTAAAGACAAAAGGGCTTTTGTAAAGAAAAAAAAAGCTGTCAAGCGTCTTCTCCCCTCCGTTTTAAAAGAGTGCTATTTTTATTCCCATTTCAATAATCCCTTGAAAGCCAGGACATGAAATGTAGTTCTTTCCGGCACAATTGTTTTTCCTCTAACAAAGATACAAACATTCTCGTTAATTCTCCTTGACTTCTGCTCTAGAGTGCCAGAAATAAAAGGTGGGAGAAATATGTCTAATCCCCAGGTAGAGAGGAAACATTTTTGCCTGCTGTATTTTTGTCATCCCTTCACTGATTCTGCAACCCCAGCAAAAACGCAGGTAGACTTCGCCTGGAACAGGAAGTTCATTACAGGGTAGAATCATAACTTTCCCCCTATCCTATTCTTTGATTGGGGTGGATTTTTTCTTTAATACCTGCTGCTGCTTCCACAAAGAGGTTTTGGTCTGGTTTCATGCCTAGACCAGAGCAGTTTGGTGTGGTGGTTAAGTGTGCAGACTCCAATCTGGGAGAACCGGGATTGATTCCCCACTCCTCCACTTGCACCTGCTGGATGACCTTGGGCAAGCCATAGCTCTGTACCAGCTGTTCTCTCAAGGACAGTTGTCTCAGAGCTCTCTCAGCCCCACCTACCTCACAGGGTGTCTGTTGTGGGGAGGGGAAGGGAAAGGAGTTTGTAAGCCACTCTGAGACTCCCAGTGAAGGGTGGGGTATAAATCCAATCTCCTCTTCCTCCTCCATCTCAGAAATGATGTTTTTTGAGGGGACGGCATCCACATAATGTCATTCCCTAATTGTACACATCCCCAATTTTCCACCTCTTTGCTATCCCAAACCATTTGGTACAATTGTTATGGGGAAAAATCTGAGTTAATGTGCTTCGTGTGCAACACAGATGGGAAGGGATGCATTCTTGTACTTCCCACCGATACCATTGTCTTTCCTTCTCCTGTGGACTACCGGAGCATTTAGCAGCTTTAAAACAAATGGTAATTGTAAAATGCCACGACAACCTTAAATTATAGTGATATGTCGATTACCAACTTTAAGCTACAGCAATATGTCAATTACCAAATGCTTAAAATTGGTAATCAGTGCATCACTGGGGTTTAATGCTATTGCAGTATGGCACAGGCTAGCCATTCTCATCAGATCTTGGAAGCAAAGCAGGGCTGGCCATGGCTAGTTACTGAACGGAAGTGCAGGTGTGCCACACAGAAGCAGGCAATGGCCAACCACCTCCATGGTGTCATCATAAGTCGGCTGCCGCTTGATTACTGCCCACCACAGAGACTGCACAGATCTTATTTTAAAAGGCCTTTGGTGGCTGGTGGAGAAGGCAGCCATGTTGGCTGGGACTAGGAAATTAGAGGGGTGGGGGCATAGCCTGTAGACACTCGGTGTGATCACATGGCCGGATGTCTGAATGCAGGTGAGCGCATGCAGAATGGATTGGCAGTTTGAACCTGGGTGGGTTTTTTTTGCGTTTGTGCTTATATGCGCATGCACCCACCTGCATTTTTTTAAAAAATGACCCAGCAGGGCACCTTGTTGCTCAGGCGCTATAGTAATATGGATGCTTGACCAGGGAACAGCCACGTGGGTAACCCGCAGCAGGGCATGCCGTCTGGATTATATGCCCCACAACATTTTAAACTGGTACAATTAGAGGCAAAGCCATATCGCGCCAAGCCGCCAGTGTGACCCCACCCTCTGTTTTCACTGCAAATGTGGCAATTTCACGATGGCAATGAAAGGAACATAGACCATTGTTACCACCTGGATGGAAAGTGGTCCTCCTGAATTGCATTTTAACTGGGAACATTTTTTTTAAATCCTTTCCGAAATTGGAGCAAAATGGGTTTTGCCATTGGGACTCTTGAGCACCCAACCAGTTTGACTCACATCCTGTTCACCAGTCACAAACAGGGAGCTGGTTTTTCAGTGGTCATTTTGACGGATCAGCCCATTCATAGCTGTTCAGCAAGTGCCTTCACTGTATCCCTTACTAACCAGTAGTGGTCTGGGAAGTAAAAATAGCCTAGAAACAGGCCAACCTGAGTGTTCCTTGTATTGCCATAAGCCTGTACTGCAGGCACTGCTCAGCTCGACCCAGCAAGTGGTGCCAGCAATGTGTGTTGGCATTTCCTGGCAGCAGTGTGATAGGGGGTAGTCAGTGAGCTGATCAGGGCTCATTTCATAGCAGGAGCTCCTTTGCATATTAGGCCACACACCCCTGATGTAGCCAATCCTCCAAGAGCTTACAGTAGCCCCTGTAAGAAGAGCTCTGTAAGCTCTTGGAGGATTGGCTACATAAGGGTGTGTGTGGCTTAATATGCAAAGGAGCTCCTGCTACGAAATGAGCCCCGCCGCTCATTGTTACAAAGTCCAGTGGCATCTTTAAGACCAGCAAAGTATAATTCTGGGTATAAGCTTTCGTTGGCATGCACACAAAAGCTTTTTGTCCAAAATTAAAATGTGTCGGTCTTTCTTAAAGGCACCACTGGTCCCAAACTTTGTTCTGTTGCTTCAGACCAACACGGCTACCCACCTGAATCTACCTCTCATGGTTATTGATGGGGCTGAGCCAAGTGACTCCTGGCAGAGCTCTTAGGACAGGGCTCTGCCTCTTGTTCTTACAAAAAGGAGAAAACAGGAGAGAACAAACCTCTATAAACACAAAAAAAACCCAAAGTGCCGAAGTACTAGAGATTTCAGAATTGGAAAATAGGTTTATTATGGAGATCCAGCATAAGAAATAACTCGGCCAGTCCAGAAGGCAAATATTAAAGCACTATCACATCTGTGTATTCAGTCAATAAAACAGCCAAAGAATGAAATGTGCCATAACATTCATACAGTCCAAAAGAGTATTCACGGAATACAATTTGCAATGACATATTCAAAGAATGCAATTCAAGTATCCGAGGAGTGAAAAAAGCACTTCATGGAAATAACCATGTCGGAATAATTCCACTGGCAAAAAAAGAAAATGCTCTCAACCCAATAAACAGAACTATAGTGGCCATCAATGCCCCCTCTAAGCTGTGGAGTCTTGTGAGCAAAAATTCTACTTTGTGAGCTGCTGGCATTAAAGTTGTGAGCGAGTGATTTGGCTACTGCATAAATTAGTTTGCCCTGGAGCCATCCTTCCTGAGCTAAGACAAAAATCTGTGAGCCGGAGGCTAAAAAACTGTGAGCTAGCTCACACAAACTTGGCTTAGAGTGAACACTTGTGGCCATATACATTTCAATATTGGACAAGTTATACCAGGATCCCCCAACATGGTGCCCTCTGCAACTTCCCCCGATGCCCACCAAGCGTTGCATAAATAGGGTTGCCAACCTCCAGGTGGGGCCTGGGGATCTCCCGCTTTTACAACTGAACTCCAGCTGACAGAGATCAGCTCCCCTGGAGAATATGGCTGCTTTGAAGGGTGGACTCTATGGCATTGTTCCCTGCTGAGGCCCCTCCCCTCCCCTCCCTAAACCCCACCTTCTCCTAGCTCCACCCCCAAAGTCCCCAGGTATTTTCCAACCCGGACTTGGCAACCCTATGCATAAAATAGGTGGGCCCACTGTACAAAAGGACTTGTTACTGAATGCCCTCATTCCAGTGAAGGGTTTTTCCGTGGCTGGAATAGCAGCCATAGGCATTGGAGGGTCAGGGGGACTGGGAAGCAGCCAGGCTTTCCTGAGCCACTATGTGGTTCCATTTCTCCTTCAGGCCTGACTGACTGTTGCAAAGCAGAGCAAGAGCTTTGTTCTGGTCTGGGCTGTTCCATGAGGGGAGATCCATGTTCAGAAGTAGAAGCTCAGTCACTGCTCCCCCAGGCTCGCTGTCCTCTCAGCAACTGGATAATGCTTCCAACCAAAGTACAGATAATACTAAACTTGATAGACCAATGGCTGGACTCAGAATATGGTAGCTTCAGGTGTTCAGCATGGTTGCCATGCAATACATTTGCAAAGCAAGGAGAAAGAGATTGCAGTTGGCTCCATCTGCTGAAGTGGCCATTTTTGGTTTGGCTCTACCTCACATGGCAGCCATTTTAGGTTTGGCTCCACCTCCCATGGCAGCCATTTTGGGGTGGGTCTCAGTAGCCCCCTCATAAAATTCCAAACATGCCTGCCAGACCAAAAAGGTTAGGGGCCCCTATGCCATTCACAACAATTACCATGTTTACCTATTTTTTTTTTTAAACTGTAGTAGTTCTGTACTTTGTTTTTCTCTGCTTGTTCCCAGCCACCAGAGGCCAAGCAGAGCAACAGCTCACCAGGAACACTTTGAGTAAATGAAACATCCAGTCTGCCTCTTCCACCCACCTGCTGGATCCGCTTGCAGTACCATCCTTTCTCCCATTTGGGAGCCTAATGCATCCTTCTAGTGGAATATGATGAAGACTGATATTGGTAATGCAACCACCTGGGTGCTTTAATCAAAGCCAGAGTTTCCTGCCACAAGGAGCGTAGAAAACTAACATTTAAAGTGGGGAAGAAGAAACGGATGAGCAGGAAGGCTAACAAAGGATGAAGGTGAGCAAATGCGGTTTGATCTGCTTAGGAACGAGTTACACTTTGATTTAATACCAACATCCAGAGCGCCTGATGGTGCTAAAGAAAAGGCGGTGGGGTCTGCACGTGTGAAATTGCGGCTTGCTCCGTCTTCAAACAGCGGCGCTCCCAGAACTGGGAACCAGAGGAAGGAGGGAGAAAGAGAGGTGGTGGAGGGTGGAGAGGAAGCAAGATTAAGCACCCTTTTCAAATGTGTCTGTTTGCTCTGATCCTCCCCACGCTCACTTTAAATAGGATAAAACGATCCCCTAATCCTCTGTATCTCCTTAAGACCGAGGCTGCAAAAGATCTACTTGACATTTGAGGAATGGGAAGGGAAAGGGGGGCTTTCTAATCATCATCAGAAATGTAGGCTGGGAATGGTTTAAGCGGAACTCTCCCCCCCCCCCCCCAAAAAGAGCTCATCCTCTAACATTTTCCTCAGAAAACAATTTATGCAGCTTCGTTGTACTTGCCGTGAAGCAGGGACATCATCAGTTCATGTCAAGCAGCAACCTCTTAAAGTATAAGGAGAGTTTGCCAGGCTAGCCTGATCTCATCAGATACTGGAAGAGAAGCAGGGTCGGCCCTGATTAGCACTTGGAAGGGAAGCACCAAGAAAGTCCAGGGCTGCTACGCAGAGGCAGGCGATGGCAGACCTCCTCTGTTCATCTCTTGCCTTGAAAGACCTAGAGCTGGGGCATCAAGCTCATTTTGTCATGAGGGACGGATCTGACATAAATGTCATTTTATCGGGCCGGGTCATGCGTACCATAAAATAGAACGCTAGGTACCGGAGATATAAAATTTATAAAGGACACAGGAATACCCGACTGAGCAACTGATTCCAGCAGTGAAAGCAATTGATTTACTGGGGAACCCACAAAAGATCCCCCACCCCCAGTTCTCATCCCTCCTGCATTTCCCATAGAAGCAGCGGGGCTGAGGGGAAGGCCTGACAGAGAGCCTGTTTCCAAAACCGTCAGGGGGTGCTTTTTGTCTTCCTGCAACCCCTTTTCCTCCCTAGGCTGAGAACAGCACCAGTTGCTCGCAGGACGGATAAGAGCCCTAGATGGGCCAGTTCCAGCCCACGGGCCACATGTTTGACACCCCTGCCCTGCAGGGTCACCATAACTTGGCTGTGATTTGACAGCACTTTCCACCACCACCAAGGATAGAAACTGTGAACCAAATTAGCTGGGGAGTTGTCAGGACTCCATAGGAGTCTAAAAATCAGTGGGAAAGCCACGCTTGCAGCAACATCGCCTGGGTCTCTGAAGTCAATCTATTGAACCATCGATGGTCACTTCCCATTTTTTACTAGAAATGACTGGGCCAAACCTACTGCTGGACTCTGACATAGAAAGAATATCGTTTAACGTTCTGATCCAGAGATGATCGCCTTAGAGGAAAATGACACTCCATTTGTGCAGCAGCCAAGCATTAGATGCTGATCACATTTATATACCAACCACTTAATCCCAAACTTCAGTGTCATCCCTATTTCCAAAAGAGCAGGATTAGAGTCTTGTAGTACTTTAAAAACCAACAAGATTTCCAGGGTATGTCCAAGCACATACCATGAAGAAGAAGAAGAAGAAGAAGAAGAAGAGATTGGATTTATACCCCGCCCTCCACTCCCCAAGGGAGTCTCAGAGCAGCTTACAAACTCCTTTTCCCTTCCCCTCCCCACAACAGACACCCTGTGAGGTAGGTGGGGCTGAGAGAGCGCTTTCCCAAGCTGTCCTTGAGAGAACAGCTGGTACAGAGCTATGGCTTGCCCAAGGTCATCCAGCCAGATGCAAGTGGAGGAGTGGGGAATCAAACCCAGTTCTCCCAGTTTAGAGTCCGCGCACTTAACCACTACACCAAACTGAAGGGAGCTTTGACTCTTGAAAGCTTATCCCTAGGACATCTTGCTGGTCTTTATGGTGTGACTGGGTTCGAATGTTGCTCTTTTGCTCCAGACCAATATGGATATCCACCTGGAATTACCCCCCCCCCAACCTTTTTTCAATTATGGAGTTGACATTAATTCACCAAGTACCAGCACTAGAGTAATCCTGAAAACCTTTGATGGAGCTGGTTGTACGTTACTCTCTTGCAAGTGTTTCAATCTCCCCCTTCCCAACATTTTCCAGACTCCCCATATATAAGCCAGCTTGGGATGTGAACAATTCCTACCCAGCCACTATTGCTGACCAGTTAGTCCCATGCGCCTCCAGATGGACAGGTCAGCCAGCCAATAGCAGGCATTCCCTTCTTCGGTCCCATTGGCTGATCACTTGCTGAGCTCACCACTGAAACCTTGTGCCTCGTTAGAAATAGAGGGGCGAGGCGCCAAAGCATCCATGGGTCTATCAGAAAATTATCTCCTTTGTTCAACAGAAGAGAAGAACAAAAATCAATCAGCCCCCTATTTTCTTATTCTTAAAGATCCTAAAGTGAAGGGAAGTGGCTAAGAAATCTGCCTGCTGCGTCTGGTGACATCGAGACAAGAGAATCTGCAGCGCCTCTGTTATTTTCTTGCAAGCTTCACAAAGTCCCTGATTGGCAGCAAAGCTTTTGCTGAGCTTCTACAAAAAAACAGACTCTCTCTCTCTCTCTCGCTGGCTTGTTATCCTCAGCCTCGCTTTGGAAACGGATCCATTTAGTCTTGAATAAATATGCATTCCGGTGTTACTTAATGGCCCTTTCCTCCGTGTTTCAACCGAGGATGAGTAATGAATCATGAATAAGTTATGAGCAGCTTCCAGGCAAAAGCCCCCCAAAGTCAGTCTGCCTTCTCGTATGATGGACTGACCAGGCCGACCACAGTCATGCTTCTGGCAGAGAAGGAGGAAACTCGGCTTGCTAAGAAAATAATGATGGTACAGCAATGTCTGAAAGTCAAGGGCCGTTTAGTCCAGGATGGAGAGTTCTGCTCCACCATGCCAGAGAAGTTTTAGGGTGGCCAGGCGGCAGCTGGTGACTCCTGGGAGGAAGTGGGGGCGAGGCCTGGTGTGCCAATGTCATGCCAGCACACTGATGTCACTTCTGGTTGAAACAGGAAGTGGCATAGAAGGGCGCTCTAGCAATTTGCAAAAACTCTGTGGTTTTACTGGCGTAACACTTGCATACATTCCTCCCTCTCGTTTCCTGCTGCCTACACCGAAGGCACCCCTAGGCAACCCCAAGGTGCTCGTGGGCAATAAAAAGCACTGTTGCAATTGCAACAAAAAGGATTGCACTATGAGCTACAGAGGATATCTGAGCCTCCAGCGGAGGAGATCTGGGCCAGGACCCAACTGTGGTCCAAGGGTTGCCCGGTGCCTTCCTTCTGCCAGCAGGGGGATTTTGGGGGGGGGGGTGTTTTGGGAGTGGACAGGGACGTTGGCAAAGTGATGTCATCACATTGGCAACATTGGGGCAACACTCTACTTTGGGGGCAACACTCTATGGTAAAAATGGCTACAAGCCAGGGTTTTGCCCCCAAAGTAGAGCATCACCCCGACGCTGCTGACGTGATGGCATCACTTTTGGAAGTTACATCAGCGTGTCGCGGACATTATGCAAGAACACCTGGGCTTTTGGTGGGGGTTTCCTCCTCCAGCCAGGTGGCCGGTGGTGAGCTAGAGCCTGTGCCTGCAAAAGCAGGGGATCCCCTGCCCCGATCGGGAACCTGGAAAGCCTAGTCCCACACTATATATTCAGGGGAACTGCAACCCCTTTCTTGAGCAGCTTGGTCATACAGTGGCAGCACCTCAGTCTTGTCTGGACTGAACTTCAGGGCAGGGGAGAGGATATCATCCTAGCCCTTTGCGTGCCATTTCTGCCTTAAAGGAATTCCTAAGAGAGGGAAACTTGGCGTGATGCAATCCTTCCCACTGGTGCATCTGTGGACCAGGCCTGAGAAAGCCACCATTGGTTTGTTCTCCAGGCATCTCTGAATGTTCAAAGGAGTTCCCAAAGGGGGCCAAAAGACCTTCAAAAAATCTTCCTTGTGGGGCTGCTTGTATGTTCTCTGGTTCAAGAGAACGGCACTTTGTTCCTTTCCCTCTGGGTGGCAACCGTTGCTGTGGCACCTAGGGGATCCCTCGGAATTACAGGGAATCTCCAGTCTGCAGAGATCAGTTCCCCTGTTGAAAATGGATGCTGTGGAGGGTGGACTCTACGGCACTCTACCCCACTGAGGTCTCTGTCCTCCCAGTCTCTGTCCCCAAATCTCTAGGAGTTTCTCAACCTCGATTTGGCAACCTTACCTCCCTGCCCCCCTGCCAGTGTCCTGGGGGCACCTGGCAACCCTATGCCTGGGGGGAAAAACAGCCAGTGGGAAGGAGCAGAATCCCCACTCTTTAATTGCCTCCCCACTGGAGGTTGGCCGTAGGTCCTCTCGGGAAGAAGAAGAGAAGAAGAGATTGGATTTATACCCCGCCCTCCACTCCCCAAGGGAGTCTCAGAGCAGCTTACAAACTCCTTTCCCTTCCCCTTCCCACAACAGACACCCTGTGACGTAGGTGGGGCTGAGAGAGCTCTTTCCCAAGCTGTCCTTGAGGGAACAGCTGGTACAGAGCTATGGCTTGCCCAAGGTCATCCAGCCAGGTGCAAGTGGAGGAGTGGGGAATCAAACCCGGTTCTCCCAGATTAGAGTCCGCACACTTAACCACTGCACCAAACTGGCTCTCGAACCATGGCCCAAGCATCTATCTGGATACCCTGATCTCCAAAGGATGACTTGTCCATTTGGGGAGGAGGCTACTCTGGGTCAGCAGAGGACAGAAGATCTTCTGCCTGAAAAAGAGTGATGAACCTGATCATCGAGAGCCATTAGGCAGAGATTAGGCAGGGAGAATGTTTGCTGACAACGCAGCTGAGCTGGGGCAGCGATTGCCAGAAAGCTGTCCATTTGTCCCTGAAAACATTCCAAAAGGAGATTTCCCCACAGGGTCTTCAGACAGATTGTCAGATTGGAGACCAGCTTTACTAAGATGAAATCCACACCCGCTTGCTTCCATGAGCATCTTCTTGTTGATTAAATATATATATGTATATATCCTGCACTCTGAGCACACGGAAAATCAGGGTGTGGGAAGGTTTACACTGACCTCTGTTATAATTACACAAGAACATAAGAACATACGAGAAGCCAATGCTGGATCAGGCCAGTGGCCCATCCAGTCCAACACTCTGTGTCACACAGTGGCTAAAGATACCAGGTGTCGTCAGGAGGTCCAAGCCATGGGGCCAGGACACTAGAAGCCCTCCCACTGTTCCCCCCCCAAGCACCAAGAATACAGTGCCTCACTTGCAATGCTCCCTCTAAGCTGTGGAGTCTTGTGAGCAAAAATTCTACTTTGTGAGCCACTGGCATTAAAGTTGTGAGCAAACAATTTGGCTACTGCATACATTAGTTTGCTTTAGAGCCTTCCTTCCTGAGCTAAGACAAAAATCTGTGAGCTAGAGGCTAAAAAACTGTGAGCTGGCTCACACTAACTCAGCTTAGAGGGAACTAGCCCCAGACTGAGAGTTTCTATCTATACCTTGTGGCTAATAGCCACTGATGGCTCTCTGCTCCATATGCTTATCTAATTCCCTCTTGAAGCTGTCCATGCTTGCAGCTGCCACCATCTCCTGTGGCAGTGAATTCCATGGGTTAATCACTCTTTGGGTGAAGAAGTGCTTCCTTTTATCCGTTCTAACCTGACTCCTCAGAAATTTCATGGAGTGCCCACGAGTTCTTGTATTGTGAGAAAGGGAGAAAGGTACCTCCTTCTCTACCTGCTCTATCCCATGCATAATCTTATAAACCTCGATAATTCTGTCTTTTGCTGTTTCTGCACACCAGATTGTGATAACAGCTTGGGAACTCAGGACAAAGGAGGTCCAAGAGGAAGGAATTAATTCCCCCCCCCCAACTTCTATATGTGGTTCTGCTCCCAAGAAAGAACCAGAGATGCCATCTAGGGATGCCAGTCTCCAGCTGGGACCTGGGAATCCCCTAGAATTACAGCTCATCTCCAGGCTACAGAGATCAGTTGCCCTGGAGAAAATGGCTGCTTTGGAGGGTGGACTCTGTGGCATTGTCTCCCACTGAAGTCCCTGTCCTCCCCAGCCTCCACCCCCAAATCTCCAGGCATTTCCTAACCTGAAGTTGGCAATCCCATCTGCTGCTGATGGCCAGGGGGGACCTCACAACCCTATTATTTATTTAGAGAATTGTCCTCACGGTGGTATGCAGTGATAACAAAACCCACATGCAATTAAAACCCCATAAAAGCTGACACATGAGCATCAGAAACAATTAGGTGTCGGTGTCAAAAACCCAACAGAATACGACCCCATAGTGGGGAAATATGCCTATAACTGAGGCACCAAACAACACACCAAACAGCACGCCAAAGAAATGTTGAGGAACGGATGAAATCTATCATAAAAATATAAAATCCTAGTAGACCAATTGTCCTTTGATTAAAAAAAAAAGACAGACAATTTAAACAAGAATGTGGAAATGGGTTTAAAGCATGGACGTTCTACTAGGATTATATATTTTTTTTATATAATAGTGTCAAAAGCCCTGCAGAGTAACTCTGCCTAACACAAATTGCTGAAGCTCAGCAATGCGTAAGGCTTCGTGACAGCTTCAGGAAGGATATTCAACAGAAGAGAAGCGGCCCCTGAAAAGATCTAAATCTAGCAGAAGCTGTCCAGACAGCCCTCCAAGAAGGAAGAACTGGTAGGTATTGCTCAGAGGAGTGGAAATGTAATGTGGGAATATTAATATGAAATGGACATACAGAAACCTGGGGAAAATGTATTAATAGGGAAATACAAGCATAAAAAGAAAACGAAACCAGGGTGAAAATAAAAGCCTTGTGGTTTGGCTTACCACAAGGGGAAACAAAATCAAAACAGGGATAGCCCGCCCTGACCTGGACAGTCCAGGAAAGCCCAATCTCATCAGATCTTGGAAGCTAAGCAAGGCTGACCCTGGCGAGTATTTGGAAGGGAGACCTCCAAGGAATACCAGGGCCAGGATGCAGAGGCAGGTGAATATCAAGCCACCTGTCTGAAATGTCCTACCCCCACTAGGGGTCACCAGAAGTCACTACGACTTCCAGGCTTGCAAGCACATACACACATTAACATACAAACGATAGACACAGTAATAGTAACATTCGATATCAAGCATTGTTTAACGCAGATACAGGAGTTAAATCCACCAAATGTACAAAATCACCAGCGGGCAGCTGATCAAACTGGAATGCAGTCTCACACAGTCGTCACGCCTGCTTGTGATTTTGTTGATGTTTGTGGAGTATTTCCCTTGGAAATAATATAACTGGATATTGTATATTAAAAGAACTGTTTATGATTATGCTGAGGAAGCTTTGATGAAACAAAGGTCCAAAGCCGGCATCTTCGTTTCCAATTTATGAGGACTTTCTACTCAGACCCAATTTATGAAGACTTTCTACTTTGAGAGGACTTTTTCATTCACTCTTGTAATTGCTGCTTGAGACCCATGATCCATCTTGCGATTTGATATTTTTCTTGTAATCTTTAGGTTGTTGAAATATAATACATTTGGTGGATTTAACTCCTGTATCTCCCCCAGCAGTATATTCCCCAGCAGAGGAGGGTGGGGTATAAAAACAAAAATAAATAAATAAATAGATAAATAAATAAATATCTGTGTTAAACAGTGCTTGATATTGAAAACACATACACACATACATGCATGCACACACACAAAATACCAAAAAACCCCACCAAAAACCAAAACCAGGGATATTCCAACTGAACCCATTCAAATTTGGTCTCACCCCTGGTTGCATGGGAAGCTGAAGAGAAGTGCCATCACAAAAGAGCAATGCATGCATGGAAGTAGGAAACCAGGTCAAACCATTGTTCTCTGAACATCAGCAGGGCTCATTTCGTAGCAGGAGCTCCTCTGCATATTAGGCCACAACACACCCCTGATGTAGCCAATCTTCCAAGAGCTTACAGTAGCCCCGGTAAGAAGAGCTCTGTAAGCTCTTGGAGGATTGGCTACATCAGGGGTGTGTGGCCTAATATGCAAAGGAGCTCCTGCTACGAAATGAGCCCTGAATGTGAGTATTGTCTACTCCGACTGGCAGCAGCTCTTCCAGGGACTCCTTTGGCTTGATCCTTTTTTTTTTTTTTATTGATTTTTCTCTATAACTACAACTATAACGCTACAATCTAAGCTACATATACCTTATACAGAGAGTACTTTATCATTTGCTTAATACTACCTTGTTACATAAAATAATTATGAAGCATTTAAAACCTTGGATAAATTTCAATTACTTGTTACTGCTACTATAAAAGTTATCAAAAACTATTTGGCAGGCACGCCCACCTAGAGAAATACGGTTAATTAAACCATTTATAATACATAAGTGCAATGCTTAATAAAACAGTTTAATCACTATTTCTTCTTTCGTCCTCTTCTTGTCTTAACAGTCTCAACTATTTTTGGAGCTGCAGCTCCCTTTTCCGAGTCAGACACTTCTTCTTCACTCTTTGAGCTATCAAATCCATACATGCTTTCTTGCGAGGCCAGTGAACCATCTGAGTCTCTCCCAGTTTTCTGCTCTGCTTTTTTCCAGAAATTTTTTCGCTTGTTGAACAGAGTCAATCTTATACTTCTTATCTTTGATGCTGAAGCATAGTCCTTCTGGAGTATTCCAACGATAGGTGATAGACTCAGACTGGAGCCAAGATGTCAATTTTCCATAGGCTTTCCTTCTTTTCCTTATTTCAAATGGGATATCCTTCATCACTTTTACTTCTTCTCCCAGGATCTTCAGAGCTGCTTTGTTTGTGGTCCTAAGCACCACATCTCTTGTAGATTTTTTGGAGAACCTTATCATAATTTCACCAGGCAGGCTTTTCTTTTTAGTGTAATCTGGATAGGTTCTGTAAACCATATCCATATCGCTTTTTATATCCGCTGCTTTCATGCCTGTCACTGGTTCAAGTGCTTCACTTAGCAAATTTTTAAGGTCTTCTCCTGTGTTTTCTGGCACATTCTGAAGTCTTAGGAAAAAAATTGATCTATCCATTTGTAATTTCAAAAGCTGATCGTGGTGGAAGGCCTTTTCCTTCTCTGCCTTTTGTAGTCTTGCGTCTTGGTTTTTTACTGAAGTTAAGTTCTCGCTGCAGCTTCTCTGTGGATTTATTCAACTCTTTTAGTTCTAGCTGCATTTTGTCCATTTTAACGTTGAGAGCTGTCATTTGGTCCACTAGAGGTCGCAATAACGAGGAGAACACCACACTCATCTCCGTGGTATCAACCTTTGAACTCGGAGCTGTACTTCCTAGTTTGGGGGAAGGTTTCGGTTTCCCCGTCATTGTTGAGACTACGCTCTTTGTTTATAGATAGATAAGATGAACGAAAGGAGCAAATTTTCAAACAGCACTTATGTCCTTCTAAAGTTTATATCTCCAAGTGAGCGATGCTGCCATCTAGCAAGGCGGATGGGCTTTTATTCCTGCAGTAACGCCACGTAAAGAGTCTCGTAAGTACGCTAGTCCCGGAGGGGGGGGGGTTCACTCCCCCTGCCGTCTTCCCGTTGTGTTCTGCTTTTCTTACTTCAGACTCACGTTTTCTCCATGCGTAACTGTCAGTTCCAGTCTCATTGCTTCGCACTCTCTGCTGCTTCTCGGATTTGCGCTTTCAGCCATACGGCTCCCACGGCGGGGGAACCTATGGGGGTGATGAAAAGGGATCTCTATCCCTCGGTCGCCACCGTAGGGAGAGATCCCCTTCGGGCCACCCCAGGCAGAGCCCCCTCACTGGGGTCTCTGGGGGCTCGGCACCAGTCCAGAGCCCCTTCTTCCCGCCGGGTACGGATTGCGCTCCCCGCAGATGCGGAGGAGCACGTCCGCCATGCGCGCAAGTCTTGCCAGAAGTCGGCTTGATCCTTTTAACAGGAGACACTGGGGATAGAAACTGGGACCTTCTGCATTGAAAGCGGATGTTCTGTTACAGAATCCCAGTCCCTCTCTTTAACAAAACCACATGGTGCTGCCTTAGACCGAACCGGATCATTAGTCCTTAGTCTGCTCTGTAATGTTGACTCTTACTGGCAGCAGCTCTAAGCAGGGGCTCAGGTCGAGGTCTTTTCTATCACCCACTACTTGCTCCTCTTCTTTGGAGATTCCTGGGACTAAACCTGGAACTTTCTGCATGCAAAGCAGATACACACCCACTGATCACACTCCCCCCCGAACTAGGGAAAAAAATAATGTTGCACCTTCGGATAGCTAATTTGGACCAGTGAACATTTACAGGCGTAAGAAACCAAAAACAAAAACACAAAGCCAGAACGGATAAGACTGCAACCTACATGGTTCCTTCTAGATCTGAATTTCTTCTGGAGTTTTACCATCACCCCCCAAGTTTTAATTCTGACATTAGAAATGACCTGGTCTGGGGTGAAACGCCCCCCTTTGTTCCCCCCGCACACCAGGGCTTCCTGTCAGTCGAAGCCGTTGCCATGCCAACTGTATTTTTGGTATCTCCACATTATTCATGCCAGGGGCCATAAAGTGATACATGTAGTCTCTGTAATAAACTGCTGAGAGGCAGTTGCAAAAACCCTACTGAGCCGGGCTTGACGTATTCTGGCTTTCAAAAGCCAGCGATGCTCATGATGACCCAGGTACAGGCTTGAATACATTTCGATGCAAAATCCCATTAGGATATAATGATGCTGAATAGCGAAAACGCATTTAGCGCAGCCATTTTTTTTCCCCCTTGGGATAAGTGGAGAAAGTCTCACCAAGTGCCCGTTTATATACATGAATGGCTTGTTTTAGCATTTAGATACATCTACCATTTCTTATATGATTTTTCTCAGGCTTCTGGCAAAGTCACATTAAGATCTGGCGTCCTAAAATAATGGTGTTGTTGCTGTTGTTGTTGTCGTCATCATCATCATCATCATTAATTGTCACTTGCAGATATTTGACTGGTAGGTGGCGTTCTGCAATTTGAGATCTAGCCAAGTTCTTGGGGATTGCAGACGTTGTCTTCTAAGGATTCCTGCTGTTCTAAGCAACACTGTCTTCTGGAGCTGAGCTGGTGTTATGTCCAGGTGTTTCTTGAGACTTCCCGGCACTTACTATTATTATTTTCAGAATAGCAAGGTGCCATTTCACTTGGAAGGAGAAAAAAAATATGAAAGAGGGTGTAAAGATTTCGTGTTTTGGTGTGTGTGTGTTTCTTTAAATGTTTAGTGTGACTGCAGTGATTGGGTGATGACTGGGAATGTGGGAGGAGAGATGTCTGTGAGGTGATTCTGTGACTGAGTGTTCAGTATTCTGTGTGTGAAATTTGGAGAGAGAGCATAGTCTGTGTGACTATGGAAGTTTGAGTCTATTCTGTGTGAATAAGACAAAGGGTTTACCCTGTGTGGCTATATATATGAGAGAGAGAGAGAGAGCGATTAGACTGTCTAAGCCTGTCAGAGTGGAGTTTTGGAGTCTGAGAGATTATGTGTGACACCAAGCCTTGCCAGTTATATTTACAAGTTCCTTTCTTCAGCCACAGTTCAAAATAACCAGAAACCTTTGTTCTTTTATAAATAAATCATTATTTGTTTAAACTTTCCCCAGAAATCAGAACAGTACTTCCTCAGGGCCTCATAGTCCTCTGAAGCAGCACAGACACTGGGTCATTCTACCAAATTAGAGAGATTTGGAATTTTTAATTCCTAGTGGCAGCAGAAATCTACCAAGTTCAGGTACACAGAGTGTGTTTTAAAGGAGAATCAGTCTCCTCAATAGCAAGCACATCACAGAGGGGTTCTCAATTATTTTAGAGATGGTGAACTCTGAAGAGCATTATGACAGCAAGCCTGATTGGTTAGAGGGCCAAGAGTAAGAAGTAAACCCACCCCATTCTAAGTTTGCTTCAGAATCAGACGACCTGGATTTTCAAACACATCCGTTAATAACTCATTTACCCCCTCAAAACTGGCAATTACTTCAGCCCTTTAGACTAATTCCAAGCTTGGGATATGTATGTATTTACCACATTTATATCCCAATTTTTTCCCAGATGGTGATTCAAAATGACTGATTACCACGCTCTCCCTCAATCTGTTTTATCCACACAACCACCACTCGGTGAGGTAGCTTAGGCTGAGAGTGTGTGGCCGACCCGAGGTTACCCTGCACGCTTCCATGACAGAGTGGAGATTTGAACCTGGTTCTTCCAGATCCTATGACAAAACTTTAACCACCAGACCTTGCTGGTTATTAGGAAGCCCAGTCATTTTCCAGTGCCACCACCACCACCCTTTTTATACTCTCTCTTCCCAACTTACCTGGCTGCTTGCAGTGGCAGAGGGCGGAGTCTGCCGCCGCAGATGTTGCTGTCCTTGGTACTGGTGGACATACATCCTTATGAAGCTTCCTTCTACTGATTCGTACCATTGGCCCCTTAAAGTCACTATTGCCTACTCTGATTGGCAGCAGCTCTCCAGGCTCTTGAGTCAAGGTCTTTAGGGGAAGGGGCTGTGGCTCAGTGGTAGAGTATCTGCTTGGCATGCAAAAGGTCATAGGTTCAATTCCAGGCACTGCCAGTTTTTTTAATAAAAAGTATCAGGTAGAAGGTAATGTGAAAGACCTTTGCCTGAGACCCTGATGAGCTGCTGCCAGTCTGAGCAGACAATAGTGACGGCGATGGACCAAGGGTGTGATTTAGTATAAGAGAGCTTCATGTGTCCCATGTGGCCTCATTACCTATCACCTGATCCCTTTAACTGGAAGCGCTGGGTGTTGAACCTGGGACATTTTGAACGCCAAGAAAATAAACTACCATCAAGCCGCAGCCTCTGCTTCCTAATGACATGGATCGGATGAGCTAGCCACTCACCCAGCCAACCAACAAGTGGACAGAAAGAGATTCTCTCTTCCTCCCTGCCATCCTAGCTTTTATTTAACTTTCCTCGGTGCCTTGGTGTATCTTGGCTGATGGTAGCATGCTGCAGACAGATAGAGGGGTCAGTGAGGGTGAGTGAGGGCATATATGAGAGGACAGGGGTCATGGAGGGCAACTGTGTTTCGGATGAGAGGGCCGCACTTCTCGACACAGAAGAAGGCGAGTGGGTTTGTTAATAAAGAGGGATGAAAATGGGAGGGTGAAGCGCGCGTTGACACTGGACACAGACGCTGCAAGAATGGAAGGCAGTTATTTGAGTATCCCCCTGAACTCTGAAGTGGTACACATTTACCACTTTAATGAGGACTGGATTGCCAAGTTCCTGGCAAAAAATAAAAATAAAATAAAAACCCTGTCCCTTTAGTACAGTCTTTAATAAAGGTTACTGGGATGTTATTTATCATGTGATGACTGTTCTGCCTCCCTGCCATGAAAAACCTTAGCTGCCCATTTCCACACGTCAAGTCAGGGGGACAGGACATTTTTTTTCTCCAAGCCTGCTGTCAACCCTAACCTAATTCAGTCTGAGGCACTGAGAGATTCATGACTGGATGTAATAACAACCATGCAAGGCCTTGAGTTTGAATCAGGGCTTTGGTGTAGGGAAAGAGGTATTCTGCCTTTCCTCACCACTGTTTTATCTATGAAAACTCCCACATCGCTGTTAACCCTGGAAAGGGGAAGAAAAAAACCCACAGGGAAAAGGGAATTGAAAACAAATCAGCCAGTATCATAATGCCCCTGTATAAATCGATGGGGTGACCTCATTTGGAGTACTGTGTACAGTTCTGGTTGCCACACCTTAAGAAAGATATTATAGCATTGGAAAAAGTGCAGAAAAGGGCAACTAGAATGATAAAAGGGTTGGGACACTTACCCTATGGAGAAAGGTTGAATCGCTTTGGGTTCTTTAGCTTGGGGAAACGACGGCTGAGGGGTGACATGATCGAGGTTTATAAGATTATGCATGGGATAGAGCAGGTAAAGAAAGAAGTGCTTTTCTCCCTTTCTCACAATATAAGAACTCATGGGCCCTCCATGAAATTGCTGAGCAGTCGGGTTAGAGCAGATAAAAGGAAGGACTTCTGCACCCAAAGAGTGATTAACACGTGGAATTCACTGCCACAGGAGGTGGTGGCGGCTACAAGCATGGACGGCTTCAAGAGGGAATTAGGTAAACATATGGAGCAGAGGTCTATCAGTGGCTATTAGCCACAAGGCATAGATAGGAACTCTCAGGCTGGAGCAAGTGATGCTCTGTATTCTTGGTGCTTGAGGGGGGGGGCAACAGTGGGAGGGCTTCTAGTGTCCTGGCCCCACTGCTGGACCTCCTGAGGGCACCTGGGTGTTTTTGGTCACTGTGTGACAGAGCGTTGGACTGGATGGGCCACTGGCCTGATCCAACATTTTCTTCTCTTATGTTCTTATGTTCTCCTTTCCAGTGCTAATAGCAGTGCAGAGGGTTTGATTTTGATTATCAAAGTGTTTCAGAGCAATGGTTAAACACCCTGTTTCCAATGCACCAGTAACCCTTATACAAATCAAGGTCGCACAGGACTCCTGCTTCCTGTTTTTAAAAGTTCTGTCTTCCAACGTGTCTTCTAGTTTGACTTCAAGATCTAGCCTGCAATTGTACCCCCCCACACATACACACATACCCGACAGTGTACCAAAGAGTAGCAACCTATCTTGTATCTCTCCCGAGGGGCATCCTCCTTGAAACACTTTCTTTTGACTGTTTCCACACAAATACATGTTGTGTGTTGCATCAGTATTGCTGATGGAAGAAGCTTGTACCATGAATAATGAAGAGAGATGCCCTCTTGCTGGTTTTAAAACAAGGGAAAGGCATTAAAGGTGACACAGACATTTGCGGAAGGCTTAGAACACACATTGCATTTTCAAATGTGTTTTGTCTGAGATGAAAGAGTGAGTTGAGAGTTGAAGATCCATCTCTGAAGGGTAAATCCTTTTCATTAGTTCAGTGATAGAGCATCTGAGTAGCATGCAGAGAGTCCCAGGTTCAGTCTCTGATGTCTCCAGTCTAAAAGGACCAGGTAGCAGGTGACAGGGGCGTAGAGTTTGTAAATCCCCCGGGGGGGCGGGGGCTCTCTCGTGCGCGCGCGCAAAGCGCGCGCACGTGTACGGGACCATGTCCCCGCCGCTCCTCCCCCCCCCCCGGCCCCAGGGAGGCAGGCTCGGGGCGCAGGCTCGGCGGGAAAGAAAGACGGGAGGGGCAACTGATGAATGGGAGACCCCGCTGCAAAAACCAAGGGCGGCGGCCGCCTGGCCGCCTGAAGGGCCACTTCCGCCGCCTGTGAAAAGGCTGACTGAGCTGGGTAATTTATAAAGGGGGGGGTGTGTCAAGCCAAGTGCCCAAGGCAGCCCTAGTCTCGCCGCTTGTACTTGACGCCTCCTCCTTGAACAACGCCTCCGCTCGACCTCTGCGTCCTCGGGGCTTCCCAAGAGGGAGGCCCGCAGACTAAAGTTGCTCCAAAGCGTGCTCCTTCCAGACGAGCATGCGGAGCCAAAGACCATGTCCCCGCCGCTCCTCCTCCTCCCCCCCCCCGGCCCCAGGGAAGCAGGCTGGGGGCGCAGTCTCGGTGGCGGCGGCGGCGGCAGCCAGCTGGCCGGCTGACTGCCAGCCGTGCGCGCGAAGCGCGGGAGCATGTCCCCGCCGCCTCTCTCCCTCCCCCCCCCCGGCCCGCCCCAGGGAGGCAGGAGGGCAGGCCGGGAGTGGGGGGGAAGGAGAGGCGGCGACGGCAGCTGGCCGGTTGACTGGTCACCGGCAGTGGGCGCTCCCTTTTGCCGGGGGAGGCTGAGCCCCCCCCGGGAAATTTCGGGGGAGGCTCGAGCCCTCGAGCCCCCCCGTAGTTGACGCCCATGGCAGGTGATGTGAAAGACCTCGACCTTGGAGAGTCACTGCCAGTCAGAGTAGACAGTACTAACCTTGATGGATGGACAATTTGATTCAGTATAAAGCAGCTTCATGTATTCCTGCCTCTGTCCAAACAACTAAGGCCCAATCTGCATTTGCTACGTAAAGAGAAAGAGGAAGAGATTGGATTTATACCCTGTCCTTCACTACCTGAAGGAGACTCAGAGAGGCTTACAGTCTCCTTCCCCTTCCAACAACAGACACCCTGTGAGGTAGGTGGGGCTGAGAGAGCTCTGACAGAAACTGCTCTTTTTCAAGAACAGCTGTGCCGGAACCATGGCTTGCCCAAGGTCATCCAGCAGGTGCAAGTGGAGGAGTGGGGAATCAAACCCAGTTATCTCAGATTAGAGTCCGCACACTTAACCACTACACCAAACTGGCTCCATGCTGCTGTGGCACCGGCTTCCCATTTGGCTCAATATAAAGCTGTCCTCTGAAGTTGTTTAGGGAGAGTGCACGAGAGACGGAGGAGAAGCAGCTTCTGGAAATAACAAATGGTTCCAGGGTGGGCCTGCTTCCAAACACCCCCCCTCCCAAATACGATCACAGAAAAATGTCCCCTGGCTGCTTTTAAATGCAGACTGGATTTTCAGCTAACTTGTCTCCTTTGTGACAATTTGCGTATCTCCTTAGAAAAGATGGGGGGGGGGGGAGAGAGAGAATTCGGCTCCAGTTGTCTGCTTTTTGCTCACAGCAGCTCGAGGGTGGGGAGGAGCAATTTTAGCACCTTAAAACCAAATCCAGATAAGGCGATGAGACACCTTAGTGACCTCGGAGTGACCACTAAATGGAAATAAAATGACGCAGACAGCCGATGCTGAGATGAAACAATAGGAGAGTGGATGCGGCATGCAATGCAGACAGGAATTTGTGAGACGATGTGAGATCGTTGGCACAACAGTGCAGAATACCAGGGCAGATTGGACTTGATTCAACCTGCAAGGGAATTTTGACTCGGAGGAGAGTACTCAAAAGGAAGTCCTAGTGATCTGAATGCCTGTGCATAATTCTAACCTACATTACTAATTTGACTTCATTTTCACCATTCAAATGCTTCCATTGCTCAAAGGAGGGCACATTCGGACCCATGTGCTTTACTTGCTTTAATTAGAATCATAGAATCTTAGAGTTGGAAGGGACCTCCAGGGTCACCAAGTCCAACCAACTGCACAATGCAGGAAATTCACAAATACCTCCCCCCCCCCACTTTTATAGCCTACTTTTTTATATCCCACTTTTTGCCCCAAAGGGGACCCAAAGTGCATTCTTACATCATTCTCCTCTCCTCCATTTGATCCTCACAACAACCCTGAGGAGATTAGGCTGAGACTGTATGACTGGACCAAGGTCACCCGGCAAGCTTCCATGGCAGAGTGGGATTCAAACCTGGCTTTCCCAGATCCTAGTCTGACACTGCAGTGGCTCAAGTGGTTAAGATGCTGAACTGCAGACTGGAAGGTCGGTAGTTCAGCAGTTTGAGACCCGAGTACTGCATGATGGAGTGAGCTTCCGTCTCTGGTCTCAGCTCCTGACAGCCTAGCAGTTCGAAAGCAAGAAATTGCAAGTAGATAAATAGGTACCGCTTTGGTGGGAAGGTAACAGCGTTCCGTGCGCCTCGGTATCTAGTCATGACAGCCACATGGCCACGGAAAAGTCTTTGGGCAGCGCTGGCTCTTCAGCTTGGAAACAGAGATGAGCACTGCATCCTTAGGGTCATATTCGACTGGCTTTCGAGCAAGAGAAACCTTTACCTTTACCTAGTCCGACACTTTAACCACTATTCCGCTCTCCATTTTCTTTATTTTCTCGGTCAGTCTGCACAATTGACCTACTTGCAAATAAACACATATTACAAAAAAGGACTGTTGCTCTCCAGGGCTCTTTCTATTCTCTTTGAAAGGAGGAATTTTTCCTTACATAGCTTCTCCTGGAACTTGAAACCAGTCAAGGAAAACTATCTACCAACATTGTTAATTCCACTTTTCCTCCAAGGAGTAAATGGCAGTGTACAACATTATTTCCTCTCTTCGTAGAATAGGAAACAATCAGGGGTCATTTCGTAGAAAAAGAGGTGCAGGAGCTTATTAGCATAACTCATTAGCATAACTTATTTGCATATGCCACACCCCCTGACATCACTGGAAGTATGTCAGAAGGCAAGAAAAAAAGAAGACTGACAGACAGACAGACAGACAGACAGACAGACAGAAAGAAAGAAAGAAAGAAAGAAAGAAAGAAAGACCTGGCGGAGAGGGGACAGCTACCAATCCAAGCCTCAGAAATACCACTATTCTGGGAGGATAGCTTCAGTGGTGGCTGAAGCCTTCAGAAGGCTGGTTGGGGGAACAAGGACCTTTCCAGGGGACGGGGTCATGTTGCTGCAGCCATGACACAAGCAGGCATTCCTCTGCGGGGGGCGGGGGCTGGCACCAACTCCTGGAGCTGAGCTCCCCTGAGGTCCTGCTCGAAATGACTCCTGGAAACAATAGATTTATCCTCTTCCTCCCCATAACTCTTCTTCATTCTCATCTCCCCAAACCATCAAAACCTTCTAAGCAGTTCTACTACTCATTCATGATGCTACTGGATGAATCTGCCACTTTAGTCAGTGGGTTCTCAACTTTCTCTCCGCATTTTGGTTTTTAAAATGAAGAGGTGTGCAAGATAAAGTCTCACCAAAGTCATCCCGTGATCACATAAATAGGCTCTTTTGTCATTTATTAGCTTTTAAATGGCCTCTCTCTTTATTCGGGTTGTCCACCTGAACAATATTTAGCACCTCTTTGATGGCTCATTCATCTGGTTCTAGTTGGTACTCCTCGACTTTTCTAAGGAAAATGGGAATTAAGCTGAAGTGAGAAAACAGACTGAGGATTCAGACCAGAGTTCTATAGAAGGCCAAGTAAAAACCCTATTGGCTCTTCATGTCACCTGACCCGTGATGAGCTGGTAGCCATACTACCACCTCTGGCCATCTGCAGCTAGGGTTGCCAAGTGTAAGAAACTTACCGGCGGGAGGGGAAACTCTGCTGGCCAGGAGCTTCCCCGGCACGCGTGCTTTGCGCACACACTGGCTGACGTCACCGGAAGTGATGCCATCACGTTGGGGGCGTTGCCAGGGCGACACTGGCAATTGCCCCAAAACTCTATGGTATCATAGAGTTTTGGGGTGATTGCCAGAACGTCGCCCTGGCAACACCCCCAACGTGATGGCGTCACTTCTGGGTGACGTCATTACGTGAGGGAGGTTGTCCAGGCTGGACGACCTCGGGGGTGGGGCCAGCGGATCAGGAACCCCTGTAGCGGGGGATTCCCCGCCCCCCGGGCTGACTTGGCAGCCCTATCTGCAGCAGAGGTTCTGGAGTGGCAAGTGCCTCCTCCAATGGATTGCTATTATGACAGCACAAAGAACCAGAACCATGGGTCACCATACGAGAAAGACCGGTGCTTGCCCATAGGCAAACACAGGCTTTGCCCCCTCCCATCCTTGAATGGAATCACAAGGGCGGGGGAACCTACGAGGGCCACAGTGAGGAAGCACTGGCCTATCAGGAATGACCGGCAAGCCAAGTCTGGCAACGGTAGCCATCCCCCAGCCATTCCAGCTGCAGACGAGCTCCCCACCCATCTGCCCTTGGTTTGTGACCATGTGGGAATAGCCAGTCACCAGTTTGGGGGCCGAGCAGGAATTTTTTGGGTCTCACTCAAATTGGCTGCGAGCGGGCCTTTTTTCACCCGCTTCATATGGTCTGTGGGGTTGTGGCATAAATAGGCCTGGTAATCTCGTTAGGCCCTTTCTGGGATGATGGGGAAGCATGGGTTGAGGGGGTAGATTCGAGATGGCAAGCACCCTGAGATATCAGCAATGGCGGGGGGGACCCTCAAACTGGGTACCTAGCAGCTTGGCAGTCTGGGAGGCTCAGGTGGGGACCCCTTTGGGGTTGGGGGAGCATATAACGAGCCTTAAGGCTTAGCAGTCGTGGGCGGGAATGTCCTCCTCTGGCTCCTCCATGCACTTGAAGTGTGGGCTGTGACAGGTAGGGTCTGGAATCCTGGCTCTGAACCAGGATGGGTTTGCCCGGTTAAGAAGCCTTACAGGAACAAGGCAGCCCGTGCTTAAATGGAAACGAGGCAGATCAGCTTGTATGTAAACAAAGCCCTATTTTAACTCATAACTTGTGTTGTGTTTCATCCGAGGGGTGGGCGAGCAAATGCATGACTAAGAGAATGGGACACCAAGTACCAATTTTAGTTGTAGGGGTAGGATCTGTTTTATGGGGAGAAGCTCAGGTCTAACATGGTTAGGAGGAGACCTGCATTAATCTGTATGGGAAAACCCGTTTAAAAGCATTGCAGGTTCTGTCAAGTCGCAACTGACTTATGAAGACCCCAGAACCATGGGGATTGTCAAGGCAGTAGATGAGCAGCGGCTGTTTGCCACTGTTTCCCTCTGCCTGGCAACACTGGTCTTTTTCGTTGGTCTCTTGTCCAAATGCTAAGCTCGGGCTAGTCTGGGTTCTTCTAGTCTATGATTTTAGAATGGGTTGGACTCAGTGCAGACTAAGGGTCATTTTACACCTCCCCTCTAAAGTAGTTTGACTGCTGTCTTTTCCTGTGCTGATTTCACAGTGGTGTGAAATTTCACTTCAGGAGGTCTAAGTGCACTAATCAACAGCAATTGTTTAAAGCAGAATCAAGCCGGTTGAATACTAGCTTGACCACAGGAGGGCAATTAGTAGATGTGGACATTTCAGTAGCAGCACGGTTTCACACCGCAGAGGTGTGGGCAGGTTTTTTTGGAACTAGAATGATTCCAGCGGGAAAGTCAGATGTAAAAACAGCCTAAATCTGCAATTATTACCAATTCCCGCTTCCCACTGCACTTTTCCCTTGTGCTATTCCTCAAGGCCCCTCCATCCCCCAGGAGTAGGGTTGCCACCCTCCAGGTGGGGCCTGGGGATCTCCTGCTTTTACAACTGATCTCCAGCTGAAAGAGATCAGCTCCCCTGGAGAAAATGGCTGCTTTGAAGGGTGGACTCTATGGCATTGTACCAAGCTGAGGCCCCTCCCCTCCCCAAACCCCGCCCTCTCCTGGATCCACCCCCAAGTCTCCAGGTATTTTCCAACCCAGACTTGGCAACCCTACCCAGGAGAAGCATTCTGTGGACTACCATGAGAGGCAGAAGGCCCCTGCCATTCTGCCACTGGTAAATTTAGTCTGGATCCAACCCAATGCAACAGGTGTGCTACACCTTCTGCCTCTCCTTCTGTCATGGTTCAATCGTGGCGTTCACACAGGCCTAAAGTAAATATTTTTATAAAGGAAAACCTCAGGGAAGATTCACATGTTGTATCTGGGTTCCTCACCCTTTCTGGATGCAGAAGGGCAGCTTTTGTTCCAAAACCATTGTACTGGAACGTGTATTTTCATCAGAGTTCTTGGGCTGCTCAGAGAATACTTGGGACATTTTTCTCAACCCCTTTTCTAAACCTCCACACCCTCATTACTCCCTTCACTTTACTCAGGGCATACAAGCGCCTTACAACAAGGAGTAAAGTTGGTATGACATCCTATGCCTTGCGGAGGCAGAGTCTCCTCTGAAGTTAACAAATTTTGCCTGTAAGGTGAATTGCTTTTCATTCCCCAGGGACCTCATTATTGTCAGCTCAACTCAGGGATAGTATTTTGTACAACCCTGGTTTGTCCTTTCCAGTATTTTGCAATTTGATTGATCTCCTATTTTTATTCCTTTGTCACAGATTAGTGAAGCCATAAACAGAGAGAAAATAGAGGAGGCAGTGCCATAAAAAAAATCCCATTCAAATATGGAAGAGATCAAAGCGGCACAGGCTGGGAACACCATCATAAGTCACAGATTATGGGTGGCATTAAAATGTGGAGACCTTGTTCTCTTAGGAGATTGTAATGAGAACAGTAAATGGCAGACAATTAATCCTGGTTAATGACAAAACCTATGAATTACTACGTAGTGAAGGAGAAATATTTGGCTAAATATTTCCTTAATTTCTTAAACACCGCAACGAGGTTCTGAAAAAAAAAGATACATAAATTGAATTCTGGGGTATATTCATACCCCGCAATGTGAATTGCAGGTGTATCTTTGGGACACCAGTGTGGTGTAGTGGTGAAGAGTGTTGGACTAGTATCTGAAAGACCCAGGTTTGAATCCCCACATGCCATGGAAGCTCGCTGGGTGACCTTGGGCCAGTCACATTCAGCCTAACCTTTCTCCCAGGGTTGCTGTGAGGATCAAATGGAGGAGAATGATGTAAGCTGCCTTGGGTCCCCACTAGGAGAAAGATGGGGTACAAATGGCAAACCACCTCTGAAACGTCCCTTGCCTCAAAAACAAGTCTACCTCCCCACCTAGTGGTGCATAACGTGAAAGAGCTAGAACTTCTGGCTGCCAGAAAATCTTAGGATCCCCTCGTAACAGAATCACTTATGTTATGTAACAGTATCACTAGCGTTATAATACTACCTTGCTGCCATGATGTAGGGCAAATTCCCACCCCAGTTGCAATCTTTCCAAACAACTAAAAACGGATATATAACAACCTTAGAAATCTGACAGTTTTTATCGTTTGGTGGCTTTTTTATGCCAGTCTGTATAACATACTGAGGTACCGAAATGCCCTATTTAGTTTCTTTTTCAGAAAAGACTGGTCCAGGGGGGCAATTTCAAGTGTTCTGAAGAGGTACAACCATACCTGAAGACTCTTCCAGATAAGCTAGAAAATATTTACCTCATCACAGATAGCTATGTTTTGGTAATAGAATAATGCCCCAGATAGGAACACCATGAAGAAGAAGAAGATGAATGAGGAGGAGGAGGATATTGAATTTATACCAAATTTAAAGAACCAGAGTCTGAAAACACACTTTCACAGGAGGAGGGCTTCCTCTTCCTCCTCCTCCTCCTCCTCCTCTTCTTCTGAAACCCTCCTCCAGTGAAAGTGTGTTTTCAGAATCTGGGTGCTTGTTTATTTACTTCATTTGCACCCCGTCTTTCTCCTCAGTGGGGACCCAAGGCAGTTCGGTTACTTATATGCTCATGCCCTGGGTGGAGTCTCATGAGGTCAGCCTGTGCAGTTCCTTGATACAGGGAAGTCCGGTTTTGTTGGTACAGTAGGCTCAGAAGTTAAGATGCTGAGCTGAAGACCACAAGGTCGGCAGTTCGAGACCCTAGTGCTGTGTGGCAAAGTGGGCTCCAGTCCCAGGTCCCAGCTCCTGCCATCCTAGCAGTTCAAAAGCAAGAAGTTGCAAGTAGATAGATAGGCACCACTTCAGTGGGAAGGTAACTGCATTCTGTGTGCCTTGGTGTTTAGTCATGCTGGCCACATGACCTCGGAAATGTCTTCAGACAGCGCTGGCTCTTCAGCTTGGACACAGAGATGCGCACCTCAGATTTGAAACAGAGAATCAGATTTGACCTGCTTTTGAGCAAGGGAAACATCTACCTTTATAAGCTTATCCTAGACCCTCCCCCTCTCACCATCCATTGGAGGCTTTATGGGTTTTATACATTTTCTGATACGTCAAAACTGTATGACCTGCTGTTTCTGAATATTTAGTCTGGCTCTTTCACATATCTTCCTTTTCTCTCGGGTGGGAACCCAAAGCCCCTCACAAGACCATTTGTGCACACTCCATTTTATCCCGGCAGCAGCAGCTTTGGCTGGCTGTCCTAATCCTCTGTTTTATGACTTGCCTCTCCGCCTGCTCTCCGGGGGCCTTCCATCCTCTCTACCAACTGTACCATTTCTTAAAAGTTCAGTATCCAGAGCTCTAATTGTCCTGAGCTCTGAAACCGAGCAGCAGACCCCTCCGTAAGCCCCTGAACTCCTCGGTCTCTTTCTCAGACGCAACATCCTTGCAAATCAACAGTCTATTTATGTCTCGGCTTTTTAAGCATGAATGATCCAGATTTTCTTTATATATATATATATATATGCAGCTCATTTGATCATTGAAGGATAAAATGTGCTTCACGGTCATGCGCCTCAGATGGCAGCTCTTTGACAGATCTTGCCATCTGAAATTCCATCACAGCTCCTGAAAGGAGCCAAAGGCTCAGCTTTCCCTCATTTTTTTTTTTTTGGTGTGTGTTTTGGAGCAAATAGGTTGAGCTAATATTGGCGTTTCTAATTCTGACAGAATTGATGAGTCCCGAGCCCGGAGCCAAAATAATTTTCCCTCACAGAAGACAAGCAGGCGCGTCGTCTCTAATAAGTTGGGGCCATATGGAGCAGGTGTCCTGCCAACGCCTGACAGTTGATTAAAACTGGCACAGAGGAAGGGAGGAAACACACCCACAAGTTTAGAGCAAAACTGTCAACAATCACGGAGAGCTTTCAGCCGGGCCTCTGACAGGGGATTGCAGACTCGAACTGTCAGATGTTCATGAACTCTCCCAGCAGTGGGGACTGATCATCGTGGGTAAGAAACTGGACCAGAATGGCAGACTCATGCATAACACATCGAAAGAGGCCCTTAGTTCTACCACCTTGCAAAAAGCTGTTGTCCTGGCAAAAAAAAGAGAGAAGAGATTTATCGGGATGCAATGTGCCATAGCAGAACAGATGATGCCCAAAGCTGAATGCCGGGTGGAAAGTCGACAGCAGAAGGGTTGGTGTCTCATTGTCGAGTCCTGTAACCTGTTTTAGTCAATTAAAAGCCATCATAGACCCATCTTCACTTCCAGCGTGAACACATTCCCAAGGGAAGCCCAAAGCATTAGCTTAGGAGTGGCAGAAATAGCTTTAACAGTACCGGATGCTATATCCATGACTGGAGCCATGCTGGGTCCAACCAAAGTTCTATCTACTGCAACATCCCATTTCCAATGGGTCAGAGAAAATGTCACAGGGAAGCCTCCCAGTAAGGGCCCACCAGTAGTAGACCTCACTTGTTGACTTCTCTCTAACTTCAGAGGCCCTCTAACTTCGGAGCTCTCATCCAGTGTCCATTGTCAATAGCCAACAGTAGACCTGCCCTGCATAACATCTGTCTGCCCTCTGTTTAAATCTGTTTAAGAGTGCAGGTATTAGCACAACTGGTGGCAGTGAGTTCCACAAGTCAACTGCCGGCTGTGCAAAGCAGTACTTCATTTTGTCAGTCTTGAAAATATTGTTCACTAGTTTCATATGGTGACCGTGAATTCTAGGGGTGTGTGTATGTGTGTGGGTGTGTGGGTCTCTCCCTCCACTTTCCAAAATTTGTAGAGAGGCTGGGGTGGCGGTGGGGGGGAGCTGTCATGCCATGCTCTTAGAATTCCAGACTCATGTTCCATTTTTTAAAAAAAAAAATGAGGGAGAACACTGTGATTAGTGGAGTCCTATGGACCTCTTTGAATCTGATAATGCAGTTTTCAGTCTTTAGAAGGTGGACTTTAATATCATTGGCTGTCTGCTCCCTACCCCCCAATATTCTCACACGAGACAGCAATTTTAAAAACCAAATGAAAATGTTCTGATCACAACCATCACAGTGAAAACATAGAGGGGAAAAACTAGTGATATTTGTTGTCATTAGTTCCTTCCTTCCTTCCTTCCTTCCTTCAGTGGTATGGCTTCATTGGCTATAGGTTCAAGTCTAACCACACTATTTTTTAAAAATTCCCTTTAAAAAATTCCCTTTTCCTAAGCCTACCCTAATCATAAGAGTTTTTTTATTTTATACTGAATTACTACAATATAAGAGGCTAAGAACTTAGTAATATTCTTAGTAATATTCTTAGTAATATTCAATGTAAGAGGCTAAGAACTTAGTAAAAAGAAAGGGAAAACTTTGATCATTGTTCATAAACTCATCCCTCTCTAACAATGGGGTTATCCATCTCTCTCCTTCTTCACTAAATAAAGGGCATTCAGCGACACACTGTACAACCCTATGCAAAGTTACTCTACTCTAAGCCCACTGAAATCAGTGGGACTAGACTGGAGTAACTCTACATTGGATTGCACTGCCTGTCAGCTAAGTTACCTGATGGCATTTGCAGTTACTAGTTAATATTTAGGAATCTGGCTGTCTTGATTGGAGAATTTAAGCAGGACAAGAGGAGAGAGACAATGGAATGAATGGGGAACCATCTCTGAAAATATCACCCGAAGGGAATGGGAAATAAAATAGGTCCAGCCAGAAATATGATTCCTATCAAAACCAATGGAGGAAAATGATCGAAAGCCTGCAGAACAGTGGATAAAGAACAAAAATGTGGGAGACCAAGATTCAGTCTAACAACCGGGTCTACTTATGACGATGAGGTTCCCCAGCAGAATCTTCCTGCGTTCCACAGAGTGTGTGTCAGGCTGCTTTGTTTCACCAGGCCTTTAGTTAAATGTTGTTGAACTGCCCTGCTGCCTGTACCTGGTAATTGTTGATTGACTTACTCTCCAGGAATCTGCCTGTTTATATCTATTAATGTTTTATAAATTGTTTTATTTTTATTGCATTTGACAAACTGGTGCTATTTGAATGTTTAGATGTGTTTTATTGAATGTTTGTTGTGGAATGTTTTACTGTAAACCAACCTGAGACTGCATGGGAGAGGTTGCCAGCCCCCCCCCCCCCTTGCCTGGAGGATCCCCTGCCACCAGGCCTTGCCCCCCCACCGCCAACCAGCTGGCCAGTGGGGGGACTCACCAGGAGCAGAAGGGAGGCCCAGGCTACATTGCTGGTGACATGGCAATGACACTTCCAAATGTGTACTGGGAAGTGAAGTCATCATGTAGGTGATGTCACGGCAAGACTCTGCTATTTGGACAAAAATTGTATGGTAGAAGCCATTTCTTACCATAGAATTTTTGCCTAAGTACCAGACTGTTGTCGTGATGTCACAACATGATGATGACACTTCTGGTACACATTGGAAGTGGCACTGCCACATCACCAGCATCATAGTCTGGGCCTCCCTCCCTCTGCTGGTAAGTCCCCCCCTATCCCTTGCCAGTTGCCAGGAGGGACCTGGAAACCCTAGGAGGTGGTATAAAAATGTAATAAATAAATAAATAAATAAACTTTCCTGGTCCCCACCAAGTGGTTTTCTTTTTAGGAAAAAGGTGGGGCTTTTGCCCGACAGGCTTCTGATTGGCCCCTGGAGATGTGATTGGCTATGCAGATTTTTTGAAAACGTTGCTTTGGCAGCAAGCTTCAAGTACAGCACAAGGATTTTCACTGTGTGACTGAAGGTAAGCTGTGGCAAACATTTTGTGGCTGGCTCCACCTCCCGTGGTGGCCATTTTGTGGCTGACTCCGCCTCCCGTGGCAGCCATTTTGTGGCTGACTCTGCCTCCTGTGGCAGCCACTTTGTGGCTGCACCCACCACACCATGTCAGGATTCCAAAGGTGCCTGTGGGGTCAAAAAGGTTGGGGACCTGTGCATTAATCAAGGGTGGAAAAGCAGGGTTCTCAGTTATAGCTGGAAATCTCCAACTGACAGACCTCATTTTGTAGCAGGAGCTCCTCTGCATATCCGGCCACACACCCCTGATGTAGCCAATCCCCCAAGAGCTTAGAGTAGCCCCTGAAAGAAGAGCTCTGTAAGCTCTTGGAGGATTGGCTACATTAGGGGTGTGTGGCCTAATATGCAAAGGAGCTCCTGCTACGAAATGAGCCCTGCCGACTGGCGGCCCCCTAAGCCCTGCTGCTACTTGGTAGGCCAGTGTGTGTGTGTGTGGGGGGGGAACGGGGGAATAAGGCAAAACTTGCTGTCACACTGACTGCATGACATAATTTCTGGGATAAACCTGGAAATGAGCTCACACTGCTCTAGGATTCAATAGAAATGGTCTAGTAGGGGAGTGGAGAGTCAGAAGCATCCCTAAGAGCCACACAGTCAAAATTGGATCTAGCGTGAATGCCTGAGCACAGTAATCAAGATATTATTGCTCTACAAACCAGATGAAACTTGAGAGTCAGACTGGGATGAAATTCTTTTGCCGAAAAGCACCAGAGGAAATATAGGCTTGCTTTTTCAGTTATTGCAGTATTATTTGCCACCTTTCCACTCTGTTTCCTCTCTGACAGTTTCTTCGATTCCTTCTCCTTCTTTCTGCGGTGGATCTATCACACGGTAGCGATGCGTAACTGGGAGAGAAATGCAGAGGGTAAATTAAAAGCAAATAGACACTGTTGTATATGAATGTACATGAATGTTAATTTGATAAAAACTGTCAAAAAGTAATACACAGTCCATGTGTAACTGGGAGAGAAATACAGAGGGTAAACCGAAAGCAAATATACACCGTTGTGTATAACGTTTGTAGAGGCATGTTAATTTGATAAAAATTGTCAAACGGTACTAGGCGGTCCACAAAACTTAACTGTGGCTCATTGCTACTGATTCGATGAAGTTTCTACTGACCCTTCATTGCACTGAAGAGCGTTTGCAGACAGTGGCAAAGAATGATTGCTTCGATAGTGCTTTGGTGCCATTAGGAGTATCAGCCTCCAGGTGGGACCTGGGGATCTGCTGCCAGAGGATAGAGATCAGTTCCCCCCCGTGAAAATGGCCGCTCTAGAGGCTGCACTTTATGGCAGAGGTGTCAAACTCATTTGTGACGAGGGCCGGATCTGACATAAATGTCACTTTGTTGGGCCGGGCCATGTGTCCCATTAAATGTAACGACAGGCATTAGAAATATTTTACCGCTGACTGTGACCCACACCCCTCCTCAGCACCTAACTAGCCACCCTTTGCTCAACATGCACAGGGATTTTTGCATGGCACAGAGAGTTATTGCCTGACAATCAAGGTGCAATAACCAGGGACTCTTGTGGCCCTTTAAAGACTAACACATTTCAGAAGCTTTTGATGAGCTGGAGCACAGAGGGCGGCGTTCTGTTGCCACAGATGCGGCAGCCAAAGACAGGTGGCCAAGTGGCATCAGTCTAGGGCTGCCGAGTCCCCCCGGGGGGCGGGGATTCCCCCGCTAAATAGGTCCCCAATCCGCTGGCCCGGATCTGGCCGGTGGGGGGAACCCCACCCCTGAAGTGGCCCGATCAGGCCGACGTGCCCAGCATGACGATGTCACCCGGAAGTGATGTCATCACGCTGGGCACGTTGCCGGGGTGATGCTCTAGTACCATAGAGTTTTCGGGGGATTACCAGAGCATCGCCCCAGCAATGTGCCCAGCGTGATGATGTCACTTCCGGGTGACATCATTTCAGCGTGCGCGCACGACTACCGGAGACAGAAAAAGGACTCCCCTGCTTTTTTAAAAGTAAGACTTGGCAACCCTACATCAGTCAGGGAAACCAACAAGGCCTGCCTTGAAGAAAATGCTATGGTCAACAGGCTTTGGGGAGGAGAGGGGGGGGGGTGAGGCAGCTGCACAATCCCACACCTCCCTCTGCCAAAGTCCCAAATTCAGCAACAAGCTTGGACCACGGAGGGAACCGTGATGCACCCCAGCACCACGAGCAGTCGTCAAGTGCTGCCGTTCCAGCTCCACTTTCATTGCCTCTGGCAGACTTTTATTTCCTCCCGGCTCCATGGCATTATCCCATCACCCAAAAGACTACTCCCCCTTTGCAAGCACACCAATGCACATCCAGCACCTGCCTCTGCTGTGTGCAAACCCAGGGAGCTTTTTCTGAAGGCCTGCACCCGTCCTTGACCTTTGCCTCACCCCCGCCCCCCATACACTTCCATTCAGACTGTTACATAAGGAGCCTGGGGAGCATGCTTGCATTTTGGCTTTGCCTCTTATTCAACTGCCCCCACACTGCAGAGGGAGGGATGCAGGAGAGCAGCTGCGCACATCTGGGTTAGCGGGTTAGCAGTCTCTGGCTCACCCAACTCAGCCACCAGCCCTCGGCGTTCTGCACGTGTTGCACCCCTTACGGAAGTGCCGGGCTTTTCTCTCTTGCCCAGGCTGCTACGGAATCCTGCTGGTTGCCACGCCATGCCATGGCATCATTGCCTGGCAACTCTATCGCTTATCTCACCCCCACCCCCCTAGAAAAAGGAAGATTTGAGCAAACAAAGTGGCCTCCTACTGAATCAGACCGTTGATCCATCCGAGTCGGTACTGTGTACTCCAAATGGAGAGTGGCTTTCCATAATCTCAGGCAGAGGTCTTTCATATCAGCTACTGCCAGATCCTTTAACTGGTGATGCCAGGAATTGAACCTAGGACCTTCTGCAGGCCAAGTGGGGGTTCTATTATTGAAACCCTACTGAGAACTTGAGGAGCAAGAAACAACAGAATCAGGCAAAGAAATTGCCAGTCATACCTTAGGTAGGGTGGCCAGATCTGGGCCGGGAAATACCTGAAGATTTTGGGGGGCGAGCCTGGGGAGGGAAGAGTTTGGGGAGGGGAGGAGCTTCAGCAGGGTATAATGTCAGAGAGTCCACCCTCCAAAGCAGCTGTCTTCTCCAGGTGAACTGATCTTGGTCATCTGGCGATTCACTGTAATAGTGGGTGATCTCCAGGTGCCACCTGGAGGTTGACAACCCTAACCTCTCTCTCTCTCTCTCTTTGTGTGTGTGTGTGTGTTGTCCTCTGCTTAGAAATACCCACCAGACATTTTTAAGTGTTCTGTTGGGGTGCTTCTGAAAATGCAAACAGTTGAACACAGGTGTGGCTGCCCACGGTGATTAGAAGAAAGTAGTAAAACGTAAAGGAAAAGGTTTCCCTTGCTCCAAAGCCAGTCGAATCCGACTCTAGGGATGCGGTGCTCATCTCCGTTTCCAAGCCAAAGAGCCAGCGCTGTCTGAAGATGTTTCCGTGGTCATGTGGCCAGTATGACTAGACGCCAAGGTGCACGGAATGCTGTTACCTTCCCTCCGAAGTGGTACCTATTTATCTACTTGCAATTTCTTGCTTTTGAACTGTTGGGTTGGCAGGAGCTGGGGGCAGAGACGGGAGCTCACTCTGTCATGCAGCACTCGGGTCTCGAACTGCCGAATTACAGACCTTCTGGTCTGCAGCTCAGCGTCTTAACCTCTGAGCCACTGCAGCCCCTATAGAAGAAAGTAGAAGACTGCATATAGAAGCAATGACAAAACATGGTGAACCCCTCCAGGATGTTCAGAGAAGTGGCTTGATAGCCTGCCTCTGCCCCACGGCCCTGGTATTCCTTGGAGGTCTCCCATCCAAATATTTTCCAGGGTCAGCCTTACTTAGCTTCTGAGCTCTGACAAGATTGGACTTGCCTGGGCTATCCAGGTCAGGGCTGAAATGCAAGAATTTTCTCTCTGCATCAGGAAGGGAATTAGAAGTGTGCTTTCAGCAAACGGCTGTGATCAGGTAACTAAAACAAAGCACTGTCTTCCCTAATATGTGTTAATTGCCATGTAACTCACAAACGACAGATTTATGCAAATAGAAGGGGGGGAGGGAGGGGGAAGAGGATACAGCCCTAAATGTTCTTTGCAAGGTTATTGTATTAATAAGATTTCCCATTTATTGCCTGTGTTATTCTGAGCTAATTACATGGGTGCCTAAATGTATCTCTTTTCAATCTCAATTAATGCCCTTTACAATCAATTCATTTTTAATTAACATAACTGGCTGATTAAATGTAAAGAAGAATGCTTAGTTGACGCGAAGCGCTCCTGGCGCCTCCCGTCTTATGAGGTGCTTTACGAAGGGTAATTGACAGCGATAGGATAAAATCTGACAGCTTTATAGGTTGCTGGCCCGTCATGTCACGGGAAGTTTGCTACCCACTAAAGTTTTTTCGGCCTAAGGTACCAGAAAAGGGGTGTACCATTTAATTTAGGGATCCCCAACGTGGTGTCCATGGGCAGATGCTAATCTGGGAGAACCAAGTTTGATTCCCCAATCCACCCCATGCAGCTACTGGTGGGACCTTGGGTCAGTCACAAGTTCTTTCAGAGCTGTTCTCTCAAGAGCTGTTCTCTCAGAGCTCTCTCAGCCCCACTTACCTCACAGGGTTTCCGTTGTGGGGAGGGAAGGGAAAGGAGACTGTGAGCCGCTCTTAGACTCCCAGTGAAGGGCGGGGTATAAATCCAATCTCCTCCTCCTCCTCCACCTCCTCACATTTTTTAGGAAGTGGTCAGGGGCCTGTTGGGGCGTTTGCCCAGAAGGTCTTCTGATTGGCCATTGGAGATCTGATTGGCTGTGCAGATTAGAAACAAAAAAGTGCTTTGGCAGCAGATGCGGCAGCCATTTTGTGATTGCTCCCACGGCTCAGCTGTTTCAGTGGCTTTTGCAGGGAGGAGAAAGGAGGGGTTTAAACCCCTGGGTTTTTTGCTTCCCACGAGCCTCCATGAACTGCTTTAAAAGTTCGTGGGGGTTCGCAGCCAAGGAACCATGATACGGCCCATGATCCGAACAATGGTCCATGAGCCAGTTCATGCCCATCCCTACAGCTTTTAGAATTGTTTCTTTTCATTGCTGGCAATGGAAGCCTGGTTTCCATGCGTGCTGCACAATGAAACTGGGATAATGTGATTGAATTCTAAGGTGGTGGAATGGCTTGGGGAAATTCCTGGATATTTGGGGACAGTGCCTGGGGAGGACAGAATTTAGGGTGGGAGCTCGGTAAAGATATGATTTAGCTCTAGGACTTTTGTTTCTCCTAGTCTCTATGGTCTACCATAGGGTCTGTCCTCTGGAGCTGCCATGCCCTCCAGGGGAACAGATATCTGTGGTCTGGAGATCTGCTGTAATGGGGGGAGACTTCCAGTCTCCACCTGGAAGATGGCAACCTTAAGGGGTATGGTGTGCTCTGTTATCTCGGAATGTTACCCCCTCATTCCAGTGCATGCCTTACCCCAGCTGTAGACCTGGACTGACCCTTAACAGCCATGAAAAGGGTGGTCTCTTCTCACTCTGTCTGTCTTTCCCAGTCCCTGCTTATCTCACATAATTAATACAAGACTAATCCATGTTTTGAAATTCCTTGCCTGTATTAGTCAGTGGCTGGAGTGCTTAGCTTATGTCTACACAGGATATCTCCAAGGGGTTTGTCTTTTCCTATTTATGCTTGGGACTGCAACATGCAGATAAGAGGCGTGTGTGGCATTGGAAAGGCAGAAATAAATTTACATTTAGTCAATTGCAAAAAAAAAAAAAAAAGGAGCTGCATTCAGCTGGCGTTAATGTTCTGAGCAGAAGTCATTTCTAAGCAGAAGGAAATCTGTAATAGAAGCTCTTGGGCATCTCTGCCTTTATATTAGCCCAATGCAACCAGATTTAATAGGCTCTGTCGGGAGGAAGGGCTAGAAAAACCCAGTTCGTGATCTCTGTTTTTTAGGGACAGCATTCCAACACTGTGATACCCAAGCTGATCCTATCTAGTTCAGGTTCAGCCTGGGTTCCTTTGCACAGATTCTCCAAAGAGGAGCCAGTTTTCCAGTGCAATCTCCAATTAAAACTCTGCTTTTGGAAAGTGTTCAAATACAGAAGGTAAAAAGAAAAACTTTGGCGGAGAATCTCTCTCTATATATAATTGAGTAGTGGGGTGGCACTTTCTGAACATTCCACATGCTCCTAAATCAGTTGGCTCCATGATGTGTCCGTCAGAAGCTGTCCCTATCCACTGGCTGTGTTGCCTGAGTCCTGCCCACAGAAGCGGCACCCTTCCTCAGAAGACAGTTGCTTCGCTCCAGTGAACACAGCTATTGTTTTCACTCTCCTAGCCAGACAAAGATTGATTTCCTCAGGGGACAAAACCCACCATCTTTAGCCTCCAAGCCAAGTTTGCTGAGGCAACACTTTCCAGAATGGGAAAAAAAATCCCACCAAGTAAACAGCTGTCAGCATAGCAGAGGTGGCTGGGTGGCGGAACGGGACAGCAGACCAAGTTATTTTTAAAAAGCCAGTGGATAAGTACACAAGCAGAGATAGAGGATGGGGCCAGACAGAGGATGGGGCCAGAAAACAGGAAGTCAAAAACCCGAGGAATGCTTCAAAGCACAAATACAGACACAGTTACAGACAGATCTACATCGGCATGACAAACAGGAGGAGTGCAGGAACAACTGGCTGAAGTTGTTATTACGAGGAAAGGCTGAGGGACTTGGGAATGTTCAGTCTGGAGAAGAGAAGGTTGTGGGGGGGGGGGAACCAATGCTCCCTCTAAGCTCTGGAGTCTTGTGAGCAAAAATTCTACTTTGTGAGCTACTGGCATTAAAGTTGTGAGTGAGCGATTTTGGCTGCTGCATCAATTAGTTTGCTCTGGAGCCATCCTTTCTGAGCTAGAGGCTAAAAAACTGTGAGCTAGCCCACACTAACTCAGCTTAGAGAGAACACTGGATGGGACATGATTGCTCCCTTCAAGTATTTAACAGGCTGTCACTTAGAATGGATGGGGGCGGGGGGGGGGAGCTGTTCCTGTTGGCAGCAGAAGATAGGACTGACAATAATGGGTGTAAATTAAATTTGCTATGAAATTCGCTATGAAATTAAAACAAAACTGCTAACACTTTATGATATGGCACTGTTTTAGAATGAACTGGTTTTAGATGTGTGTGTTTTTTGTGGTAATTAATTGTGATTTATGTATTGACATTTATGTAAGCCACCCTGATCCTGCCTGGGCGGGGAGGGTGGGGTATAAATTGGAAGAAATAAATAAATAATAAATAAATTGCCTGCCTCTGCGTTACAACCCTGGACTTCTTTGGTGGTCTACTATCCAAATACTAGCCTGGCTTGACCTTGCTTAGATTCTGAGATCTGATGAGACTGAGCTAGCTTGGGCCATTTAGCTCAGGGCCAGAACTACCTGAGGACTATGAAAATCGAGCCACCCTGAGCACGCCTTATGACGGGGAGGGCGGGATATAAATCACATTAAATAAATAAATAAATAAAATAAGGTTCTTCATTTTGCGTAAACAGGATTTGGTTGGGACACTCAAACAACCTAGGAGCAAGCTACTCCCCAAGGCCCTGGCATCTCCCCATGGGGCTGTTCTGCTTGGTCCTAGGCCAATTTTTTGGCTTTGCACTAAAGCTGCTCTCCGTTTCCAGCCAATCCCAGCCCTTGAAAGTCACAGAACTGTTCCAGAGGGGGAATATCCAGAATTCTTCTGATTAATTCAGGCATTTATACACAATTCTGCACATCAAGGGGTCTTTTAGAGGTGTTCTTTCCAGTTAAAATAAAGGAGTGCAGTGGATCAAATAGGCCGTGGCACTAAATGGATGTAGGAACAATGGGAAAGCTGTGGAAAGAAGGGTTTTCCCTGCACTGACCTTGACATTAAAAATGGGGACAATTTGGCACAGTACCATTCCTGACCAATCCTCAGCCACAGATGTCCTTCAGCAGGGCTCCGTTGGAGCGGGAGCGCACAGGAGTGCAGCTCCGGGAGTGAGGAGCCCAGGGGGCGGGCACATGACCAAGCCCCGCCCCCTCCTTGGCTTCCCTGAGCAGTGCAGAGGCGCAGCGCCCCTGGGAAAGCCCAGCTAGGGTCTTTATTGTTTTTAATGTTTTGTTTTAATATTGATAATTTTTCATTGTTCCTTTTATGATTGTGTGCTGCTTTTCCAGAGACTTGCTCAAGGTGGCATATAAATTTTCTAAGTATACCATTTTTTATCTGGGCACATGGCACATAAGTACTGGAGAAATTTCACCAACCCACCGCCGCCGCAGCTGCCTCTTCAGCGGCTGCCTCTTCAGCGGCTGCCACCGCCTCTTCAGTGGATGCCGCCGTTGCTCCCGCCTCTTCAGCGGCCACCACCGTTTCTGCCGCCGCCTCTTCAGCGGCCGCCACCGCTGTTCCCGCAGCCGTTTCTGCTGCCGCAGGGGTTGGGATGTGTAAACATCCGAACCCGCGGTAGAAAAATGCAGCCCCTTTAAATCCGGGAGCCCTCCCGGATTTAAAGGGGCCGTATGACCGCAGCCGCAATCAGCCTTGGGTTGGGCAGCAGTTGTCAAAATCATAGTGCCTCCCCTCCCCAACTGCTACAATCACAGGAACTACTGCTGACCATATCCGTGAGCCCCTGACCCACACATTACCTTGCCCCACATGCATGCATTCCAAGGACAGCGGGGGGTCTGCAGAAATAACCCACTATGCAAATGGGGACTGTGAACACAGCCGACAGTCTAAAGAGTCATCTTTGCCCAATAGGTAAAGCAGCCTTAATCGACTTTGTCTGGAGATAGCTAGCTCTGGCATATTTCTTCCCTCCTTTTTCTGAGCCTTGCGGGAGTCATATTTGTACAGTGCAGTTCAGTGCTGGGTTTTTTTTTATGCCTCTGGGTTGACAAACACGAGAGGATGTTGTGGCTACTCGCAAAAGAAATGCTTTCAAAAAGGCAGCACAGGGGGAATGTGAAATATCTTCTTTGCTTCTTCTCCTCTCCCCCTCCCTCCCTTCCTCGACTGTGGCTCTCAACAATGAAAACCTGGAGCAACCAAGAAACCATCAAGAAGATGGCATATAATTAACTAGCGGAGTTTGGGCTGTTGAAACTAAAGAACTAATTACACACTGTTCAGTTACTGCAGATAAAAACACCGGTTTCTTTCCCAGCCAGCATTCCACACAGAGTGAATGTTGGGTAACAATGTAAAATGAACAGTATCCAAGAAGAGGACGAGGGCCCCGTAGTGGGGAGGGGGCTTGCAGTAAATGCGGGGTTTTAAAAACTTAGGGTCTTGTTACGCGAGACGTGAAATGTGAGTTGGATACCGGGTTCCTCGGACCTGACTCTCATTTCACATTTCGCCAGGACTTGCCTAAAGGGGGGGGGGGTTTGACTGTGGAGCACAGCGTGGCAGCTGTAGGGGCTCCAACCTCCCCCCCTTCTATCCTGTGCCACTTTCAAGAGCAAGAAATGGTGGCGGGTGGCCTGCTTGTCCTAACACACCACGCTAACCACTCTACCAAACTGTCAGGACTGCAATGCTCACAGGGTTTACAAGCCTCTAGACTGCTAGTGTTGTGTAATAGTTAGACTAAGGGCCCCCAACATGTTGCCTGCCAAGTAGGGCTGCCAAGTCAGCCTGGGGGGCGGGGGATCCCCCGCTACAAGGGTTCCCGATCAGCCGGCCAGCATTCAGCTGGCGGGGGGAACCCCACCCCCCTTCCCCAACGTAATGACGTCGCCCGGAAGTGACGTCATCACGTTGGGGGCGTTGCCAGGGTGACGCTCTGGCAATCGCCCCAAAACTTTATGATACCATAGAGTTTTGGGGCGATTGCCAAAGCGTCGCCCTGGCAACACCCCCAACGTGATGACGTCACTTCCGGGCGATATCGCCAGGCGCGTGCACCCGGGAAACTCCCGGATGATGGAGGACTCCCCCCCCCCCACTGGTAAGTAAGGGGCACTTGGCAACCCTACTGCCAAGTGTCTTTTAGAAAGTGAGAGAGGCCAGGTGGGACTTTTGTCTGGCAAGTCTTCTTACTGAGCACTGGAGATTTGACTGGTTAGGCAGGGTTTATTTTTAAAAAATGTTGCTTTGGCAGCAGCTGTTATCACAGTACCTGGGCGACCGACCTTAAGCTGCGGTAGCTAGTTCCGAGCTGGCTATGCCTTCAGCAGCAGCCATTTTGTGGCTATGCCCACCACACAGTGTCAGAATTCCAAAGGTGCCTGCAGGCTCAAAAAGACTGGGGGGCCCTGCGTTAAGAGCGCTGGCTAGGATTCCAGACACCTGGATTCAAACCCCCACATGGCATCTGGGTGACTTTTGGTGAAGCGTATATGCCAATTACAGCTTACTGCTATAGATATAGATAGATATAAATGAATGTGTGTGTATGCATAAATACATATATGCAGGGCTTTCTTTGTAGAAAAAGCCCAGCAGGAACTCATTAGCATAATAGGCCACACCACTGACCACACAGCTTATTAGCATATCAGGCCACACCCACATGTTACCAGAGGAGTGGTCATCCAGCCACACCCACCTTTTGCTTCTTATTCGGTTTACCTTGTTTGTTGTCAAAACCCAGGGCTTTTTTTTTTGGCAGGAATGAATTTGCATGTTGGGCCACATACCCCTAATGTAGCCAATCCTAATGAGTGTTGGCTGTTGGGTGTGGCCTGTTATGCTAATGAGTTCCTGCTGGGTGTGGCCAACTCAAGAGCCAGCCGGAACTCCGTTCCTGTGCGTTCCTGCCCCAAAATAGCCCTGTACATATGTCAATTACAGCTTGCTTAGGTATGAGCAAATGACTCTTATTTGAAGTACTGTGATGGGGAATAAGCACACACAGACATATATGCTAATATACACTTGGTGCGGTCAGGGCTAAGGTACATGAGAAGTAGGGCTGTTTCTCAAGAAATGGTACCCATACTGGAAATCATTCGGGAAGGGACCTTGAAAGAAAGGATGCTCAAACACTCAATGGCTTGGCCATCACATGACAGACAAGTTATGGCAAACCCACAGGGTTCTCGAGACAAGAGACAAACAGAGGAGGCTTGCCACTGCCTGCCTCTGCAAAGGAACCTTGGACTTCCTCGGTGGTCTCCCATCCAAGAAGAAGAAGAAGAAGAGATTGGATTTATACCCTGCCCTTCACCTGGAGTCTTGGAGCAGCTTACGAACACCTTCCCTTCCTCTCCCCACAACAGACACCCTGTGAGGCAGGTGGGGCCGAGAGAGCTCCAAGAGAACTTCTCTTGAGAGAACAGCTCTGAGAGAACAGTGCCTGGCCCAAGGTCACCCAGCTGGCTGCATGTGGAGGAGTGGGGAATCAAACCCGGTTCTCCAGATTAGAGTCTACCGCTCGTAACCACTACACCAAACTGGCCTTCTACACCAGGGCTGACCCTGCTTAGCTTCTGAGATCTGATGAGACTGGGCTAGCCCGGCCACCATCCAGGTCAGAGCGGTTCATCCCTGCCAGACCATTTTTTGAATCCAATCCCCTTGTCTCTCCCATAGCCCACTTCTATCAACCCATGTGCCAGTTTTGCACAGAGGAAGGCTCCTTCTGTGGAGTCAGAGCGATGGCCCATCCAGCTCAATACTGTCTACACAGACTGACTTCCAGGGTCTCTCAGGCACCGGCAAGTTGCAACCTAACATCTTTCAGATAAAGATGCCAGAGTTTGCAACTGGGACTTTCCCATGCAACAGCCTGTCCTCGCCCAGCAAGTCACCCATGTTTTTTTGAAAAAAAATTACACACAGCTTAGTTCCGCCTGAAATGTCAGTGTACAAACTAAACAACCATTATTATCGAGTCTATTCCTCAGATCCGTCAGCAGAAACACTTCTTTTCATGTCCCTTCCTGCTCATTCCCCATGCACACTTTATTGATTCTGCAATAATAGAGCCAGTAAATTGAAGTATATTATGATGGTAAAACTCTGACAGCCAGGTGCGTGGAAGGGAGGCTTATTTGCATTCCTAATGAGGGAAGGTGAGCAGTTGGTGATACTCCGAGAGACCGCTGTATCGTCTCCCACGGTAGGATCTGTCATCTCGGCGTTCTTGGGTGGTAAGAGGTATCCCAGGGAAAGAAAGAGATTAACCAGAGGGGGTTGTTGTGCCTCATGTAAAAAACATGTGCTTAATTGCCGCTTCGAGTTTCTTTAATATTTGCAGAAGCTTTCCAAAAGTGGCAGGCAGAAGAAGGGAATAAGACACACTTTTTTTGTGTGTGCGTTGCAAAAGCAATGTTATCGCCGTGAGCCGTAGTCCTTTGCACAGCCGAAGGAGAGGGGTGTGATGAGAATGGCAACACCGTAGCCTTGGCGCCTCTCGCCAGGCGCCGTAAACTTGCCTCGGGCACCAGGCCGTGTGGTACCTGCTCCCCCGATCAATGTCACACTCATGCAATCTGAAATGGCCAAGATGCCCTTCTGCATAGCGGAATTCTTTTGCGAACTAACAACGTGCATCGTAACCCCCGGTTCGACCAAATACTTGCGTTGAAAGATTTTTTCCCCCCATCCTGGTTCTAAATGTATTGGTTGGAATTTAAGGCTGCAATCTTTAATGCATTAATTTGGCAGGATGTTCTCAGTTATTTCAACAAGACGTACCAGTTTTAAGAGTGGGATAATCGCCAACTTGATCTGAATGGAACCTGATTGGAAGTAGAGATAAACAAATCGGTTCTTCTGAATTTAATTTGGAGCAGATGTCCTTCCTTCCTTCCTTCCTTCCTTCCTTCCTTCCTTCCTTCCTCCCTCCCTCCCTCCCTCCCTCCCTCCCTCCCTCCTTCTTCCTTCCTTCCTCTTTCTTTCATTCTTTTTTCCTTCCTTCCTTCCTTCCTTCCTTCCTTCCTTCCTTCCTTCCTTCCTTCCTTCCTCCCTCCCTCCTTCTTCCTTCCTTCCTTCCTCTTTCTTTCATTCTTTTTTCCTTCCTTCCTTCCTTCCTTCCTTCCTTCCTCCCTCCCTCCCTCCCTCCCTCCCTCCCTCCCTCCTTCTTCCTTCCTTCCTTCCTTCCTTCCTTCCTTCCTCTTTCTTTCATTCTTTTTTCCTTCCTTCTTTCCTTCCTTCCTTCCTTCCTTCCTTCCTTCCTTCCTTCCTTCCTTCCCTCCCTCCCTCCCTCCCTCCCTCTTTCTTTCTTTCTTTCTTTCTTCTTTCTTTCTTTCTTTCTTTCTTTCTTTCCCTCCTAATCCATTTATTTGTTTCATACCATCTTACGGTTTTCCTAAAAAGTCATGCAAAATGTCATTTACACATCCGGTGCTAGCCCACTTTGTGAAATGCGCTTTTGACTCTGGAAACTCCCATGCTCCCTCCCTGTCATAACATCATAGGATTAGTTGGTTTGAATAGTTTGCATCCATTTCAACTGTAACTGAATTTCATTACTATGGCCAGAGATTTTTTGGGGGGGGGGGTGCAGTTTCATTTCCCCAAGTGTAACAAACAAAGATCCCAGAACTGAAGCAGAGTGTTCATGAAATTCAGTGGTATCTCTAGTTATCAATGGGAGGCATGAATGGCATTCTGAGTCTTGTTCTTTTAATTGGGACAGGGTCGATCTGCAGAAGCGAGCTGTGGTGGTGGCTCAGAGGTTAAGATGCTGAGTTGCAGATCAGAAGATCGGTAGGTCAGCTGTTTGAGACCTGAGTGCCACATGACAGAGTGATCTTCTGAGCAGTTTGAAAGCAAGACATTGCAAGTAGATAAATAGGTACCACTTCGGTGGGAAGGTGACAGCGTTCCGTGCGCCTTGGCATCTAGTCATGCCAGCCACATGGCCACGGAGATGTCTTCGGACAGCGCTGGCTCTTTGGCTTGGAAGCGGAGATGAGCGCTGCTCCCTAGAGTTGGATTCGACCGGCTTTCGAGCAAGGGAAACCTTTACCTTTACTTAAATCTGCACACCCCTGCCGCAAAATGGCCTGGCAAAGAACAGATCAGGGGGAATGGGCAATGGGGCTCCACGGTTTTTGAACACATGAGAAAAGAGAGAAGATATTAACAAGGATGCTGGCAGAAGTCTTTCCACTGAGGAGTCAGGTTTTTCTCTGTTTCTCTCAAGATTGGAGTTTTACTGTCTGATTAATGATCTGTGCCCGCCAGCTTATGCTTGTATTTCCAGCATCTCCGTCAACAGCCTGCCTCTGAACAAAATGCAAAGCAATGACTCTGCTTCTCGAAGTCAGCCACGTCCCACACATAATGAATGCTGGATAAATAGTACAGGGGGCTGGCAGCAGAATACATGGACCGCTAGGAAGAAAATCGCCGCCTGTGACTCGGAGGCTGGATGGCTTTGCATAATGCAAACATCCCCATCTTTCCCCTGCCAAGGCCAGGTGCAGCAGGGAACTCGGGAATGAACTGAAGGAGAGTTCCGGGGTTTCACGTACTGAAGGAGCATCCCTAGAGCACATTGATAAAATACTGCAATCTTGACACAGTCAATGCAAACGGTTGATCCAAGACTGCTCTTGTACATTGTTTTGGGCACTCCTGTGCAGTGCTCAAACGCTGCAAAAAAGCAACTGTGATTCAGGAATACATAACACATTGGCCGAGAACAGACTGGCAAAATGAAGCACAAGAGAAGTGAGACAAAAAGACCCGGGCTGAGTTGTTGCGGGTCTTTCCGTTCGCACTGTGTAGACTGATGCGGGACCATACTAGGGAGGAGGCGGAATAGAGCATTCACACTGTGGGGCGGCCCCTGGCGTCGGCGTAGTGGTGCACAACTTTGGTCCGTTTTGCCAATCTGTGCGTAGGCACATGGGCATATAGGTGCATGGGCACAGCAGCCGGATCAGCGGGTTCACATTACCGGCACCGCTTGATGTGCGGCTTATTTGTGTCCATACTGCCAGGAAACGGATGAATGCTCTCCCAGACGGCTTGACACCGGTTTCACCAGGTACCTTTTAGAAGTGGAATGAAAGCGCTTCAGGACAGGGGTGAGTGCGGCACGGCAACGCCAGGCAGCTGTGGCTGTGTGAACAGGCTCTCTTAATCTGCTTGCAAAGTGGGCCGATATCAAGCCGAACTGTCAGTCTGAACTTGGCCTGTGTGTGAGAGAAGTGCTATTAAATCACAGCCAACTTACAGCGACCTCAGCAAGCCAAGTGAGAGGCAGAGGTGGGTCTGCCATTGCCTTCCTCTGCAGAGTCTTCCTGGGGGGGGGGGGGTCTGCCTTCCAAGTATCAGCTCTGCTAGTTCTTAGCTTCCACTATCTGACAAGACAGGGCTATACCATTCTGCTTTCCTCCAAATCAACCATAGCCAGCGATTCTAGAGAAACTAAGTCTTACCATTTGATTTACATGGAAGTCTGTGTTATCGACCTCATTTCAAGCATCCCCATTCTTTAAACAATGTTTAAAAGGGGGGTGATTATACCCCCATGGGGTGTGGTTTTTTGCAATTTTTAAATTGTATAAATCATTACAGCATCAAAAAATTTTGCTGTTTGTTAGAAATGGGGATGCCTGAAACAATGCTGATAATGCAGACTTCAATTTACACCAAATGCTAAGACTTGAAAAAAAAGTTTATTTATAACTGTTAGCTATGGTTGGTTTGGGAGGGAAGATGGTATGATACAGCCAAATCTGGTCAGATTTTGGAAGCTAAGCAGGCTCAGTACATATTTGAGAGACCACCAAGGAAGATTCTGGAGAGGAAGGCGATGGACCACCTCTGCTTCGCGCATGCCTGGGAAGACCCTTGCTGGGGTCGCCATAAGTCCATGGTATAGCCTGATCTTATCAGAGCTCAGAAGCTAAGCAGGGTTGGTACTTGGATGGGAGACCACTGAGGAAGACTTTACAGAGGAAGGCAATGGCAAACTACCTCTGCTCCTTACTTGCTTTGTGAAGAGTACTGGACTCGGGAGAGCAGGAACAGTGAAATCATGAAGACTTTATTGAGCCATACCTCCGGCCGCACCCAAAAGACCTGATAGGGGCTTTACATATGTGCATGTTTGTCATAGGTTCCCTGGAGGAGCCTTTGGCCGCATTGGCTCCCTAGGGGGAACCTAGGTCCCACATTGGTGGAGGCTTTGAATCCGGACGTCTATTGTTCCTCCAGATTCAAGCTCCCCTCGCTGCCTGACCATGTGCTCTGGCCATGCGGCGGGCGCCATTACCTGGGAGCACGTGGCAGGCCGGTTGTTACACAGAACATACTACATTACACCTTGAAAGCCCTTTGCTGGGGTAGCCATTGGTTGGTTGCAACTTGCTCGTTCTTATGTACTTATTTCATACAACTGGCTGTCCGGTAGCATGTTGTGATAACAGGTCTGTGGAAGACAGAAGAAAATAGAATAGGCTGAGAATGCGCTTGTGTGAAATACCATTGATTTTGCTGAGCTACATTGAAAAGTAACCCATTGAGCAGTTCTGAACAGTTTAATGACAAATTGTTTCCTAGTTTATGACTGGTGAATGGACTGAGCCAAATCAGTGGGCATTTACTGAGTATTCCGAATTTAGTGACGTCACTGCGTCTGGAGGTTTTTGTGAGGATACAAGGCAACATAACTTTGAAGGGAGGGTAAGCTAGAAATGTGACATCGAGGGCTGCCAAACAAGCCTGAAGAAAAACGACCTGTCCCTTTAACAAGAGGTTTACTGTGCAGAAACGGGCAGCCAAAGCTTTTCATGGCATGGCGGTAGGTAAATAACACCCCCCCCCGGGCCTCTATTAAAGGGACAGGACATTTTTCTCCTGGCGGTTGGCAACCCTGTTGACAACTGAATTCATGTGAAAACCACATTGTCACCACTGAATGGAAGCCTCCCTCTTGCTCAGTGGCTGAACATTCAGGAAGCTAATTAGTCAATAATGTCCAAATTACTATGCACACTTATCAGCTGAAAACCATATGCCATTGGATTAACAATTAAACTACATTAATTTATACTTCCCAATACGACTATTTCTTTACGCATACTTTTGTCTTTGTGTTTCCTCTCTAGACATCCTTTGTACATGAGATCTGAACATCTCAGAAATAATGTTGTGGCTTTCTATTTATTTTTTAAAAAAATCCCACCACAGCCTCCCAATGGGGTCCAAGCACCATGTATTACCATCTGTAACTGCCTCCCACATTGATATGCAAAGGAGATGCTTGTATTGGAAGTAAACATATGCTTCATTTAGGGAAGCAACCAAGTGCTTTTACATTTAATTCCTGACCAAGTTTATGTAAAATTAATTGCATCACATGTTCTGTGCATCTTTTAATTGCAAAACCAATTAACTTTAAAATGTTCTGCATTGTAGTTCCCTTAATGGCTGGCATGGTGTTCGCTGGCTTTAGAACATCCGTCTTTTGTCGGAACTGGGCAGGCAGCCATACTTGGTTATCTCCTGTGAATCCAGCTTCCAATAGTTGAAGCTCTGAAGTTATTTGGTCCAGGGAAAGGAGAAATTTCAGTCGAGTGCCATTTTGAGAGAGGATCCTGTTCTTAAAGGAGAAGCTCAGTTTTCAGGGATTGCATTTCCTAGAGTGTGCATGAACCAGGGCCGAGGACAGATTAGAGTTCTGCCGTGCTACAGGAGTGCGGCAGAACAAGCCGGGGTGAACTGCCCCGCAGCGTGGCGTTCAGACGCCGCCGCAAGGAAGCTGCCCGCAGCGTCCACACTGCGGGCAGCTTCTGGCAGCGGTGGCAGAACGCTGCACGGCTCCGCCCACCCGCGCACGTTCACACCCGCCGGAAGTGGGTGGAACGCACGCACAGCCGCCGGGACACTACTTGGAAGTGGTGCCCGGCTGCTGTGGGAGGAGTGCACCGCCGGACAAGGTGAGTCCGGGGTGCCTCCGTGGGGCAGATGTGGCAGACTGGACACCACTTTTAAAGCGGAGGCAGAGCGGGCCAGACTGCCAGTCTGTCCTCAGCCCAGGATTCTCAAAATGGACTGCTCCAAAATCACAGAAACATAAGATGCATAAGTGATTTGCTACTCTACTATGCAAAGTGAAAAGATTTTTTTAATGAATATTTCTAGAATTTGATAGCCAATGAGTTATGGTGATCGCCTGTCATTTCCCAGGGAAGCACTTTCCTGGGGGCACCTTCTTGGGGGGGGGGGGGCATAACACAGACCCTGTAAATCTAATCCCACCAAACTTGGAAAGCAGGTAGAGGAGAGTCAGCCGGAGATCCCCTTTGGGTCCGGTGTCTAGCTTGTCCGGTGTCCATTATATACACTCCTGAACCTTCTAAACCTGCACCTGTCATTGACAGGTGGTCATTTTGACAAGTGCAAGTTCAGAAGTGTATAGAATGGATCCTGTACAAGTGAAAGACATCAGAGTCACAGAGGACCTCCCTTGGACGCTCCTCTACATGCCTTCCAAGTTCCCCCCCCCCCAGTTGCTTTGAAGTTCTGTAAACATTTAGACTGAGCAGAGACACTCTATCTGGAAATGTATCAGTTCACTAACCAGCACCAACCTCCACGAACAGCTTGAAAGTTCATGTAAAGCTTGTGCCAGATGACTGGCAATGAAATTCACTTCGTGAACCACGAACAGCCAAAATTAATCATGAACTCTAGTTTCGTGAGCTGGTTCATGTCCATCCCCACTGGTTATTATCAGGAGCTAGGTGGAGCATAGGGAGGGAAGGCAGCATGGCACAGCCCTTGGAAGCTAAGCAGGGTTGGTACTTGGAAGGGAGACCTCCAAAGGAGACTCTGTAGGGGAAGGCAATGGCAAACCACCTCTGCTGCTCATTTTCCTGGCAACCTTCTGGCTGGAAGTCGCCATAAGTTGACTGTGACTTGATGGCACTTTTTACATACAGGTGGAACATGGGTATGAGCCCCATTCTGCATTCACCCGTTGGCTACCCATTAGTTACCAGGTTCCATTCCAAGTCCTGGCGATCGCATTCAAAGCCCTTCATGGCCTTGGACACTCATATCTGCAGGATCACCTATCCCTCTATGCTCTACCGTGAACTTTCATACATCTGAGCAGGGTCTGCTGCAAGTACCATCTTGCAAATGGGCAAAGTCAACAGCTGTTTGTGCATATGCATTATTTGTTGTACCCCCCCCCCCTTATCAAATGGCCTGGCTGTGGAGGTAAGGAAGGCTCCCACTCTTCTGCCATGTTTCAAACTATGCAAAATGGATTTATTCAGGAGGGCAAATTTATAAAGTCACAGGGCTTTAATATAACGGACTGCTTCAGGAAGAATGCTTTAATAAACAGAGACTGCAGTCTATACTGCTACGTGTGGTACGTACCATCGGTTGCTGTATGTATTTTGAAATCACTGCATAATTTAATATGTCATGTGTAAGTACTTCTGCTGTTTCAGCTTGTTCCAGATTTTTACTTGGTTTTAATCTCCACAATCCTAAATCCTGTTACATTGTTTATTGAATGTCCCATCCTATTGATTGCATTGATTTACACTGTGTAATCTGTCTTGAGTCTAAGTGAGAAAGGTGGACTATAAACTTACATAAGCAAACAAACAAACTGCATAAGCAAGCAAACAAAGATTGCAGATGCACAGTAATTTGTACCAATTCTGGCAACCAAAAATGGAACAGTGGATAATTCCTAGTGCATTGGTGGCACTTGGTACAGAATAGTTCATGAGCATCAAATTCTAAGGAGAAATTTGAGCATGAAGAAATCTGGAAGTACATGGAGACTCAACCCCCCCACCCTTTCAAAAATGCTTTGTGAATAAGGGACGAGAACCAGCTAACAAACTAAAGTTTGTCATGAATTTTGGCCAGTTCATGGTTCACAAAGCGATGTTCGCAAACTGAAGAACCACCATAAACTTTCACAAATTTTGATGCAGCTCGTGGTAGTTCATGAAGAGCAGAAGCCATTTAAACTCCTGCTTTCTGCTCTCCAGGACTCATTTCGTAGCAGGAGCTCCTTTGCATATTAGGCCACACACCCCTAATGTAGCCAATCCTCCAAGAGCTTACCGAGCTCTTCTTACAGGGGCTACTGTAAGCTCTTGGAGGATTGGCTACATCAGGGGTGTGTGACCTAATATGCAAAGGAGCTCCTGCTATGAAATGAGCCCTGCTGCTCTCCACAAAAAGCAGCGGGGAGCAGAAAGCAGGGGTTTAAACTTTAAATGAAACAATACAAACCAGTTCAGTTAATGAACCAATCTCCCCATTTGTATCCGTTTGTGGTTCAGTTCATAGTTCAGCCATGAACCATGAACCGAACTGTAAAAATGCAGTTCGTGCCCATTTCTATTTGTGAACTGCTAGGGTGGAAAGGCAAAGTAGGACAGATGCTATAGCAAACAGCTCTGGAGGCTATACAGGCTGTAGCAAGCAACCAGTCCTTTTGCTCATTTGATCAGGCAAAAAGGAGGAACGATATGAGTCAGCAAGGATGACAGAGATAGATGGCTTGTGTCAGTGAGGTCTCTGGATGGGACACTAACAAGAGCCCTCAAGTTCTGGGTTTTTTTCACGGCACTGCTATGTTTGGCCTCTCTTCTTGTGTCAGGTAGGGTGATTTCCAGAGATTTTTCTAAAAAAGAAATCAATCAGAGGTATGATTAAAACAACCTTTGAGGTATAATAAAAATCGTGGTATTAAAAATCAGTCTAAGAAACTTGCTGGCACAAGTTATTTTTAATCTAGGCATTGTGGTATGTTTTGGTACGCGGTTTTAGTCTGGAGCAGAGATTCCCAACCTTTTTGGTAATAGTGACCCATCCAAGGTCAGCCCAGTGTTTTCTGGTGCCCTTGGCATGGTATGTCCTTGGCACCCATCTAGTTCAGCATCCCGTTTTCTACAAGGGCTAACCAGATGTTTTTGAGAAAGCAACAAACATTATGTACAGAGTATAGCTGATCCCACTATGAACCCTGAGCAAGTGGCATTCTGACATGCACAGCCTTTTCACACAGAGCTTACATTCCAGCCTTTGACACCCCTCCTTCTCCATTACTCCCTCTAATCCCCGCTAAGATTCTAAGAAACTCAGATTGCGGTCACACGTGCGAGATAAAGCGGGGGCGGGGGGGGAAGCAAGACTAATTCCTCTGGTGTAAGTAGACCCGCAGTTGTGCGGTCACGTGGACTTTTGTAGAAGCAGGCATAGCCTGCCACTGCGAGATCAGATGCAACTGCGGGTGAGTTGTGGTTTTTTTTAACCATTTGTTCTCAGTGCGCTTACACAAGGAATCGATGAATCACACCTCCACACTGAAGTCTCCCTATGGAATGTGTGTGGGTGTGTGCTGATGCGCCTACTGTGATGGGGGAAACAACGGCATGGAATCGGGATAGCCTGATTAGACGATCCCGATGCCATGGGATTTTGCTGGGGCGATCAGGCGCAGGAAAGTCCGTCTGTGGCCCATAGCAACCAGTGTTCCCTCTAAGCTGAGTTGGTGTGAGCTAGCTCACAGTTTTTAAGCCTCCGGCTCACACATTTTTGTCCTAGCTCAGGAAGCATGGCGGTAGGGCAAACTAATTTATGCAGCAGCCAAATCGCTCGCTCGCCACTTTCGTGCCAGCAGCTCACAAAGTAGAATTTTTGCTCACAAGACTCGACAGCTTAGAGGGAGCATTGATAGCAACCCATTTGCTACAAGACTTTCCGAGGTTTTTTTTTTTTTTTACTCTCCTTGCGCGGTGGAGCAAAATGGGTTGCCGATGGCTGTGGGGCGCTTCCCAAATGTTGGCATCTGATCACACTCGTTTAATCTGTCCGGCATCCGTGCCTATGTCAGGGCGAATTGTGTGTGCGATCGCAACCTCACTCTAGTTACCATCAGGGCACATTTCACTTGATCGCCATATAAATGCAGTGAAGAAAAATTCAATCTGATGTATGACATGAAGATACGATTTCCAGGGTCAGATCTTGGTTTCCAAAATACAAAACGAGAGCAATGGAAAGCGCAGGGGCAGCTGTTAGGGAGGGCTGGCTCGTGGCCCACTTACAGAGACTTCTGAACCCACTTTTGGGTCTCAACCCACAGGTTGGGAATGTAAGCCTGAGCAATATTATTGTGGACTTTTCTGGTGATTTATGAGAACAGTGAATGGACTATGCTGCCAGTTATGTGGGTTAAAATAGTGCACACGGTGACCAGTGGGAAGATGGTGGCAAATGCCTCCAACGAAGGTTTAAAACACCATTTTCTGAGGTTACCACCTCCAGCCTGGAGGCTGTTACAAAGCACGAAGACACTCACACACACACACAAAGCCATGTGTTAGAGACATATACCACTAACTCCATGCGAGAACAAACTCCATACACGTACGCAGGCTTGAACCCCGTCCTACAAGTCCCTTCTATATCAAAGGACTTCACATGAGGGTGCGAAAGCAGCGGGATGCTTCCTGCTGGATCAGTTCTGCTGCCTGGGACCCGCTTTCATCTAGGAGATCACGCCAGATAAAGCTGACGTCAACATTCTGTCCTAATCATCAGGTAGATCTAAATATTGACCACTCCCATAGGACCCTTTTAGTGGCTAGGGACAGAGAACGGACCATCTATAGGCATTCCTGGGAAGGTCGCATACCTTGCCAACCTCCCGGGAACACTGCCTCATAAATACTGCTCCCCACGAATCACAAATCAGATTTTCCTCCCTGTTCCTGCTTCTTCCCCCTCTCTCCCTCATGGATCCTTGGGTGCACCACTTGGATCCGCCACGTGGCTTCTGCTGGTCCAGAACCACGATCCTTTGTCCGAAGATACTTTCCCCGCTTTTTCCAGACGGACTCCGCTAGATTCCTATATAGGTAAATATCACCCCCGACGGACACCATCAATTCTCCTGCTCATGCAAACGTCTCTGTAATTCTACCTAATTTCTTAGATCTGTGTAAACGTGTGTATGATCGTGTAATATTGCTTATGAATCTCTTATCATTTTTATAGTAAACACCTTACCTTTATAACTCTTAACCTGAGTCTTGTGTCAGTTCCTGGGAAGTCTCGGTGAAACGCAGCCTCCGTAGACACAGGTGGACATCCGCAATGCCTGCTGCATATTGTCACGAGCTTATATTCCCCCAAATATTAATAAATAAAAGAGCAGTCAGGCTAACAGGAAACACCGGTCTAAAGGATGAATGAACTGCATTGATAGCAGCGATGAGACTCCATGTACTCCAGCATTCTGTGTCTAATCGTGACCAGGTGAGTGCTTTGTTACTGTCAAGCAGGTAACAACAGGCAATGAGCATTCCTATAATTCATCCACAGTGTCTGGCAATGTTGGCCTATATCTTACCACTCTGCTCAGCAGTTTGAAAACTTTAATCCAGCCTAGGACGGCTGCCTCCAACTTCCTCTGGTGGAAGGAAATAGGAAGAACCTGCTAGCTCACTAGGCTGCTGCTGGATACCATTGGGGTTGAGTTTGTGTTCTCCTCTGCTTGCAGAGACTTAACTGGGAGCCAGTTTGGTGTAGTGGTTAAGTGCGCGGACTCTAATCTGGGAGAGCCGGGTTTGATTCCCCACTCCTCCACTTGCACCTGGCTGGGTGACCTTGGGCAAGCCATAGCTCTGTACCAGCTGTTCTCTCAAGGACAGTTGTCTCAGAGCTCTCTCAGCCCCACCTACCTCACAGTGTGTCTGCTGTGGGGAGGGGAAGGGAAAGGAATTTGTAAGCCGCTCTGAGACTCCAAGTGAGTGAAGGGCGGGGTATAAATCTAATCTCTTCTCTTCTTCTTCTTAACCTGGGTGTGGGCTAGAGGTGCCAGCCCTTAAGTAAGAGTCAAACAGTTCTTGACTTTCAGTTGTTAGCCAGCAGCTGTGTTAGTCAGCCCACCCGCCCACCCAGTGAATTAGGACTTGCCCCAAGATGTGTAGGGTTACCAATCTCCAGGTGAGACCTGGAGATATTCCACTATTACAGTTGATCTCCAGGTGACCATGTTTCAGTTCCCCTGGAGAAAGCAGCTGCTTTGGAAGGTGGATTCTATGGCATTATACCCTAATGAACTCCCTCCTCTTCCCAAAACCTGCCCTCCCCAAGCTCCACTCCCAAAATTTCCAGACATCTCCCAACCCAGAGCTGACAATCTTAGTTTAGTGAGAACCAGTTTGGTGTAGTGGTTAAGTGCGTGGACTCTAATCTGGGAGAACCGGGTTTGATTCCCCACTTCTCCACTTGCACCTGGCTGGATGACCTTGGGCAAGCCATAGCTCTGTACCAGCTGTTCCCTCAAGGACAGCTTGGGAAAGAGTTCTCTCAGCCCCACCTACCTCACAGGGTGCCTGTTGTGGGGAGGGGAAGGAGTTTGTAAGCCGCTCTGAGACTCCTTCGGGTAGTGAAGGGTGGGGTATAAATCCAATCTCTTCTTCTTCTTCTTAGTTTAGAGGTTTATAAATCCAATCTCTTCTTCTTCTTCTTCTTAGTTTAGAGGTTTTAAAAAACTGTACTTAAACTGGCATTCTGGACATTTCTGTTAGATGTTTTGGGCATGAAAGTGGAAAAGAAATGGCCTAATAAATAAAATAAAATAAAACTTTGCAGACCAGAGTGGTGGGACACATGTCATTACCCCTGAACATGGAAGCTCCATTTAGCTTATACTCAGCTTCCTTGGCTTAAATCTGAACTATTGTTAATGAACAAAATCTAAGCATGAAATTGAATTACTGTAAGAATGCATCACTTTATCACATCCAGTCACGGAATATGAACTTGCAAGGGAGATATAAGCACTCCTCCTGCCAAGACCTAAGACAAACCTTCAGCAAAAATAAACAGATGTCTTTTTCTCTTGGCAATATCGAGAGACTCTCTCTAGGGGTAATTTAGATTTCTTGTCCCTGAGTTTTGGCTTGAAAGTCTCCATTTTTGATTTTGCTTTACCCTTTTGAGAACTGGACCCACAAGACTTAATTATTGTGTCATTTTCTCTTTCGTTCACGCCAGTCCTTTTCCCTGTAAAATTTATGTATTTTTCAACGTGAATGTACCAACAGATCAGCATACAGCAACATATATGTACAAGAGATATACATGGTACATCTGAATGCTGTATACATTGGCATATGAAAACCATACAACATACATTCATAGTGCAAACATGTCTTCCATATCGGCAGGAAAAAGCAGAAAATTGAATCCATTGACCAAAATATGTATAGGAGTCAGCTGGCTATGGTAGATAGGTAGCATTTGTTGTGTCACATCAAAGGACATTACAATTATTACACACAAAGGGGAACAGAGACAAAATGCAGCAAGACCAGGGGTCCGTTGGAGCGGGAGCACACAGGAGCGCAGCTCCGGGAGTGAGGAGCCATGGGGGCGGGCACATGACCAAGCCCCGCCCCCTCCTCGGCTTCCCTGAGCAGTGCAGAGGCGCAGCGCCCCGGGGAAAGCCCTGCTAGGGTCTTGATTGATTTTAATGTTTTGTTTTAATATTGACAATTTTATCATTGTTCCTTTTATGAATGTGTGCTGCTTTTCCAGGGACTTGCTCAAGGTGGTATCTAAATTTTCTAAGTATACCATTTTTTATCTGGGCACATGGCACATAAGTACTGGAGAAATTTCACCAACCCTTCAGCAGCTTCCACCCCATCAGTCTGGTGTAGTGGTCAGGAGTTGGACTCTAATCTGGGAGAACCGGGTTTGATTCCCCACTCCTCCACATGCAGCTGCTGGTGTGACCTTGGGCCAGTCACAAGTTCTCTCAGAGCTGTTCTCTCATGAGCAGTTTTGAAAAGACCTCTCTCAGCCCCACCTACCTCACAGGGTGTCTTGTTGTGGGGAGGGGAAGGGGAAGGGATGGGTGGTGCACATGTCCTGGGTATCTCAAGTCTACTTGAAACCTGGTGATTTCAAGGGAGCAGGAAGAGAATGAGGGTGTGTTCTTTACGCTTATTTTTATTGCACAAAATATTGGATAGGGAAGGGAATGGAGGAAGAGCCGGTCAGTCTCACACATCTGTGGAGTGGAGCCTGAGGGGTGGGTGTTGCCTTCTGACACACTTCCGGTATGTTAGGGGGTGTGGCATATGCAAATGAGTTATGCAAATGAGTTATGGTAATGAGCTCCTGCACCTCTTTTTCTACGAAATGACCCCTGTGACTACCTATGTATAATCCTAATCCAGTCATTCCTAGATGTTAAAAAAAGAGCAGGTTTTACATGGGGAAAATGGTCAGGGTAATCTGAAAGTGGCATAAATCACTGGCTCACCAAAGAATCACTGGCTCACTCCAAGGGAAGCGCCATCAAAATCATTTCCAGTCAGCAGCGCATCCCACATTGGCCAGTGGTGCTTACTCCTCAGTTACTGGGTTCAGGTTTGCCGTCTCACATCGCAATCCTAAGCAAGTCTCAGAAAAAGAGTGCCATTAGACTTCGGAAATAAGTGCAATTAGGTTCAGTGGGGGTTCACTTCCAGGTAAGCATGCCTAAGATTGTGTCCTTAGTCCCAGTGAATTCATTAGGACTCGCTTCTGAAAACACATACAGACGATGACATCGAATTTCGTGACCTTACAGGGTGTCACAAATGATACATCTTTTTTTTTGTTTTGTCAATTAAAATAAAACTCCCTTTTTGTTACTGAAATATAGTGGGGTGGACTGAGGTATAGATTGCTCTTTCTTCTTCTCTCAGAATCTTTTCTGCAGCTAGCTAAGGTGTGGCATATTTTGACAGAGGCTCTGATTTCAAAGCAGTCTATATTTTCCAAAGAGTTGTCAAAGAAGGAGGAGGAGGAGGTGGAGGTTGGATTTATACCCTGCCCTTCATTACCCGGAGTCTCAGAGCAGCTTACAATCTCCTTTCCCTTCCCCTCCCCTCCCCTCCCCTCCCCACAACAGACACCCTGAGGTAGGTGGGGCTGAGAAAGCTCTGCCAGAACTGCTTGTGAGAGAACAGCTCTGAAATAACTTGTAACTGACCCAAGGTCACACCAGTGGCTTCATGTGGGGAAATCAAACCCAGTTCTCCCAGATTAGAGTCTGCGCTCCTAACCACTATACCAAACTGACTCTTGAGAGTGGTAGCTCCTGTTTGTTCTGGAGTTGCCCCTGGTTGTCTCACAATGCCCCTCTTCTGGTTTTGCATTTCCTGTTCATATTTGCTTCCTCTTCTCCAAGCAAAAGACTGTTCTTTGCCCTGACAGTTAAAGAAGGTTAAATTTACTAACAGGCAGCTGGCTGCTTTTGCACACACAAATCATTTAGCATTAGTGAAAAGAAACATCTGTACTGGATGGAAAAGTAGCTGACAGTTGTGCTGTGTTGGAAATAAACAAAATCAGATGCTTGCTGATATAAAGAGTAAGTAGGTGGGCATGTACAGAAAGGGCCATTCATGGATCAGGGGAGAGCAAATGGTGGCTAGAACAAAAGTTGTTTAAGCAAAGAAATATGAAATCACACAAAAGTTAGTACCTGCTAAAACAGTCATTAACTTCCATGTCCACCCCCCCCCCCAAAAAATGCAACAGCAGTGAAATAATGTTTCCTAAGAATGTTTATATTCCTTTCTCCCATCCAGATGGATCTGAGGGAAGACTTCATGCAAATTTAAAACATTATATAAACAGTCTGGAATCAACAGCAACCCCCTGCTCAGAACACAAACCTCCCAACAGATACAATCAAAACAGACTGCCAAACAATCAACAACACCAGACAAAATTGATATTTATGTCATTAGCTTCGATTCTCCAGTGTTTACTATTGGTTTTGTAGATCCGGGTATATTCTTCTGCATGCTGTATCACTTTTATGTGGAATTTATATGATATTTATATGCTAAATGTATGCTATTTATGTGTTTAACATACATACAATACATAGTGCTCCTTCATCCATGTACAGATAAAAGGAGAAAGGGCATACAAAATGTCTAGACCACATTTCCCATTGGCAGGGGTCCATTGGGGCCGGAGCGAGGCGGAGCGAAGCTCCGCCAGCTCAAGAGTGGCCACTAGGGCAGCCACGGGCCGAATCAGATTCTCTGATCTGATTCGGCCTGCTGCCAAATTTTGGTGGCAACTTTAAAAGTGACTGGAGGGGAGGTGGTTTGAGGGAGAGGCTCCAAACTTGTAGGATAGCTGCTGGAGCCTCTCCTCGAAATACCCACCAAGTTTCAAGAAGATTGGACCAGGGGGTCCAATTCTACAGCCCCCCAAATAGGTTGCCCCCATTCCCTACATTGTTCTCTATGGCAGGAAAAAAGTAACATGCGCATGTCTGAACAGGTTCCCTTCCCCCGCTTCCCATGCGGACCTATCCCGGGGCAGATTGCCAGTCTGTCCTCAGCCAAAGAGAGAGAGAGAGAGAGAGAGAGAGAGAGAGAGATGGCATCCAGTGGGCTTTTTCACCCACTTGCCCAAGTCTCCTCATTATATTCCATGTGGGGTTTTTTGTCCATGCATGTCTCACAATCCCCAGCATAACTTTTTGTGGTGATTTTTCACCAGTGGTGAAGCTGATTGGATCCAACCTTATGAGACAAAGGACAGCGCATAGAATCCAGCACATAGAATTGGTTCTACTCAACCAAGAAGGCTTTTCCATTCTCCTTGGGATGCAAGAAGGCTTCCATACTTTAGCTGAGCAGAGTGAAAGGACAGAACCCCAAATATACCTCTCAAAATCTGCAGTCCAGATAAAGAGCATTTTAAAACAAGCTCAGTGGGAGGGCTGTAAGTAAAACGGCCATATACGGGCTATAGAAGACAGGTGTGGAAGATGGCTCAGACCCCGGGATCAGTTTGCACAAGGAAGAAGCAAATCTGGAACAAGGATTTGTGAGTCAAAGCCCCCGGATGGAAAACTCCCCAAACATCTCTGGTTTCAGAACATTTAGGAACAGGAGTCTAGATAAGCACTGCCTCTGATCCTTGCGGTTGAACCCAGGGGGGAAAAAAAAAAACAATCAGAGGGAACACAACCTCCCAAAGCGAATCTTGCACAATCTTATTATTAGAAAGAGGGTTCTGTCACAGGCTGGGTCAGGAGCCAAGTCGAAGTCCAAGACAGTCCAAGGTCAAGCCAAATCAGGAACGAATTACCAAGTCCAAAACACAAGCCGAAAGCAGAGTCAGTCCAAGCTGAGGTCAGAGAGGGAAACTCACGAGCAAACCAGTCCAAGGAGTCAACCAAAAGCCGAAGTCAAACAGAGCCAAAGTCACGAGCCAGAAGGTCCAGAATCAGGTTTAGCAGATGCGAGCCGAGCGGGTGCAGAGCTTAGCCAGAATGACATGTTGTTAGCACAAGTTGTTGGTCTTTGTGCTGTGCCTAATATACCCAGCCACTTCCTGTGCTTGTTAGCAGCTGGCAGTGAGGTTCCGGCTCCCTCTAAAACTCAGGGCTGAGAAATCTGCGACTATGCACACGTGCCTCTTTTCTCCTAGCAGCCAAGTCTTGCCTGGATCGTGACCTTAGCCGTTCCACCCGAGGAGGTGAATCAGGTGGGCTTGAGCTTGGCTGTGGCTCAGCTGCTGCTGGGGCTGGGACAACCCTGAGAGGTGCTTGCTTGAGCCTCATCTGGCTCAGGTGGAGGCTCCTCTGGAGCTGGGGACTGATCCTCCACCGCACTTAGGTCCGCCGGAGGCAGATCCCCAGAGGCACTCCTGACAGGTTCAGGCAGGCGCTGGGGACCAGCGGCATCTGCCAGTCATGCAGAACATCCCAGATTATTATTTATTTGCTCACTACATTTTAATCTCACCTTGCCTTTTTGGGCTCAAGGTGTCAACTAGCCCCTGACATCTCCACCTGGGAGGTGGTGCCAAAGACCTCTGTTTGAGATGCTAGAGAGCTGCTGCCAGTCTGAGGACACAAGACTGACCTTGATAATAGACCAGCGGTCTGAGTCAGGAGAAGACAGCTTCGAGTGCCTCTTGTGGAGGGTATGGCTCAGCAGCAGAGCATCAGCTTTGCACGCAGGAGGTTCCAGGTTCAATCTATGGCATCCTCCAGTAGAAAGGATCAGGTAGTACACGGTGCGAAAGACTTCTGCCTGAGTCCCTGGAGATCTGCTAGTGGTCAGAGCAGACAAGACAGACCTTGGTAGACCAATGGAATACATAAACAAGGTGCTGAATCCTACACAGAGTTCCACCCTTCCAAGTCCACTGAAATCAATGGGCTTGGGCAGGTGGAACTCTGCTTAGGGCAGCACCACTGCCTTAATTCAACAGTGTTTGTTTTTTCAGGTATTATGAGCTCATTTGCCTGGTGTTTCGAATAATGAGCTTCCCGTTTTATGGAGGGTGGTAAGAGGAGCCTCAGCTGCGCGTGTGATTGCTTTTCAGGCAAGAGGAGCCAAGAAACTGCAGAGGAGAATAGTTTGCAAAGATGTGATTGACTCTTTTACGACGGACAATGATGGGAAAACTTGTCAGGCCTTCTCCGGCTTCCTTTTTTTCCCACCCTGTCCAGAAATATGAAATCAAGGGGGCCAGCTATGAAATTAACAGCCAGTAAATTTCGAACCAATAAAAAACCCATCCATCTCCTTGCTGTGCACAGCAAGCCCGTATAATTCATTTCCACAGGGGGTCAAAGAGTCAAATACTGTGAGTGCGTTTTAAAAGGGCTGGATCATTTTAAGGCCGACCGTGGCATTTGTAGCTCATCGAGTTCTACTCGGGGCAATTAAATCATGCACCTTAGGACTTCCGCCGCCCTCAGCGTTGGACCAGGAGAGATAGTCCTCCATGCTCGTGGTCAGCAGCTCACCTGTAGAGAAGATAAGTTATTAGGCAGTGTTTGTTTTGGCTATGTTTACTGACCGCCGGCACCACCTTAGATGTTACGATATTCAAAGAGTTTATGAACACACATGAAGCTGCCTTATACTGAACAAGACCATTTGTTTCATATGTCCCTGAATACTTTTTGGTTTGCACTTTTTTTGTCCTTTGCAAGAATATCGCAACAGCAGCAGGAGTCGTGACAAAACAAAAAAGATGTCTCATTTGTGACACCCTGTAAGAGAGACTCCAGTCAGGTTGCCTTATATATAATTTCCCTTTTTTAGCCTTAGTACATGGTACATAAACAATATCTGGCTTAAGATAAAGCAAAAAGCAACCTGTCCGCATCTGCACTACCCAGTGCTGCAGTCTACTCAGCTCAAAGTTAAGGTTATGCTGTCTGCCAAATACCACATTCCTGTAATTTTCCCTCTTGGAGGCCACAGTTGTCCACCAATGTTTATTTTCAATTGCATTAGAACCAGAACAAGCTATTTTTAATAGCTTGAATACAGTGAGATCCAATACTGTAAAAGAGTGGGATTTTGATCCCTTGGTGTCAATCCGCACCTACTAGAGGACTCACACATTTATAACCTGTGGGTACAGCTAAAACAGTACACCCACATCAACATCAGACTGGTAGCGGGCCTTTGAGTCGTCAGGCTGAGGTCTTTGACATCACCTGTTGCCTGGACCCTTCAGCTGGAGGGGTTTCACTTAATTTCATTGATTGAATTTCTATCCCACCTTCCCTGCAAGAGGGCGCAGCGTGGGTTACAACAGGATAAGAACAACAGAAAACGATTTCAGTTAAAACAATTCCATCCAATTAAAATCCCAATGACACGGCTTGCAAGATCACAGTTTAACGAAAGCTCCCAAATGAGCCCTGTATGCCTGCCCAGATGGATCAGAGCGTTGGACAGGTGGGCATCAGACACCACCGAGAATATAGGATGACATATTCCAGAGAAAAAGAAGCAAGTGGAGCAGGGAAGGCTGATGTAAAGGGACACTTGCCACCTCTACCAAAAGCCTGATGCAAGAACTCTGTTTTACAAGCTCTGTGGAACCGCAGGGCCCTGATCCCACTTGGGAGAGCAGGGACTGAACCTGGGACCTTCTGAGTGTTAAGCAGAGGCTCTTCCACAGAGCCACAGATTCTCCCCTAAACACCTGAACCATTGTAAGATTTCTTGCATCATGAACTATGGCTTATGGATTCCTGGGCTACCGTCACCACAAGAGTCTCAGACTTCAGTTGATTAAAAAAAACAGCAACCGAAGGGCATTAGAGTACCAGGTTTTCTGTTAGTTTGTTTGCGGTCAAGTCACAGCTGATTTATGGTGAAACCCTGTAGGGTTTTCAGGGCAAGAGGTGGTTTGCCATAGCCTGCCTCTGTTTCACAACCTTGGTCTTCTTTGGTGGTCTCCCATACAAATACTGACTAAGGCCAACCCTTGCTTAGTTGCAGAGGTCTGAAGAGATTGGTCTAGCCTGAACTATCCAGAGTTTCAGATGGGGTGCTAAAATACCTGATGGAATGGTTGCAGACAGGGAGCCGATTCGTTGACCTGTTAGGGGATGTTCAGCAGGCTGTGTCACCATCTTCATTCCTTTTTTTTTTTTTTGTAAGAAAGTTTTTATTTTTCAAAACATTAAAATTAATACATTTGTTTTATACAAATCCTTTTTTCCATATTATATAACATTTTGTTCTATTTGTATAGTCTTGCTTTTATCTTGTATTGGTGGTTTCCCACCACATCTGAAGCATAACACATTTTCCACTTTATCCAAAATAGTAATATTTATCTCTATGTTTACATTTCTGGTAACGGTTATATATCTTTAAAATACTTATATACCAATTCTTATTTTCTATATTCTTATATAATTCTAAAAAACAAGTTCATTATCTAATTATCCTTAGTACATTCATATACTCAATTTCTATTCCTTTATGCTATTATAACCATGTATAAATGTAGCTTTTCATGTCCCAATATTTTTCAACATATTCTTTCAAATCCTCCCAATCTTCTAAAAAAGTCTCTGAGTACAGATTATTCAACTTTCTAGTCCATTTATCCATTTCAGCCATATATAACAATTTTTTCAACCATTCCCACACTTCTGGTATTTTTCATTTTTCCAATTTTGTGCATACACCATTCTTGCTGTTGTAATCATATACCATATTATTGTCCTTTTCTTTACATTTATCTCTTCTAGTTTAAGTCCAAGCAGTAGCATTTCAGGCAACTTCTTAAATGTACATTTCAAATTTTTTTCCATTTCTGCATGTATTATAGACCAATAAGTCTTCACTTTATCACAAGTCCACCACATATGATAGAAAGAACCTTCTTTCTTTTTACATTTCCAACATTTGTTAGACATATTTTGATTAATATTTGCAATTTTTTTTGGTGTCATATACCATCTGTACATCATTTTAAAACAGTTCTCTTTTAGATTATAACATGTAGAAATACTCATTGCATTTTTCCATAAAAATTCCCAAGATTCCATTTCAATGTCTTTGTTTAGGTTTATTGCCCATTTTATCATTTGTTCCTTTACCATTTCATCAGCATTAAACCATTTTAACAATACTTTATACATTTTAGAAATCATTTTTCCCATCTTCCTCCCAAATTTGTTCTATTTCATTGCTTTTTTTCTCTAAAACCAGATTTTTTATCACTTCTGTACATATCATATATTTGTCTGTACCTTAACCAGCCATAATCAAAGTCCATCTGCTGCTGCTCCTTCAATTTAAAGTCTTTACCATGTCTTGTTAACAAATCTCTATATTTCAACCAGTCTTGTCCTTTGTAGTGAGATGATGGATTTAAAACTTCTGCAGGTACAATCCACATAGGTATTTCTTCTGGAAAAAAGTTTTTATATCTTGTCCACGTATCGATTAATGTTCTTCTCAAATAATGATGCTTAAACATATTGTCCATTTTTGTTTTACCATAATATAGATATGCGTGCCACCCAAACCTACAGTCATGACCTTCCAGGGACAATAACTTTCTGTCTTGTAACATAGTCCATGTCCCTATCCAAGTCAAACATATTGCATCATGATATAGCCTTAAGTTTGGTAACTGAAACCCACCTCTCTCTTTAGCATCACACATTATTTTCATCTTAATTCTTGGTTTTTTCCCTCCCCACACAAACTTAGTCAATTCCTTCTGCCAGCATTTGAATGTTTTTACATCTTTCACAATTGGAATAGTTTGAAACAGAAACATTATTCTTGGTAACACATTAATTTTAACCACTGCAATTCTACCCAGCAGTGACAAATTTAATACATTCCACCTTTTAATATCTTGCATAACTTGCTGCCATAATTTCTCATAATTATTCTTATACAAATCAATGTTTTCCATTGTTAGGTTTACACCTAGATATTGTGTCTTTTTCACCACTTCACATTCTATAAGATTTTGTAATTCAATTTGCTTATTATTTGGCATATTTTTACACATCACTTTCGATTTGTTCTTATTTACATAAAACCCAGCCAATCACCAAACTCTCTTACTTTCTGCAACAAATATGGTAGTGTAGTCATAGGGTCTTCAGCTATAAACATCACGTCGTCTGCAAAGGCTCTATATTTAAAAGAGAAACCTTTTATTGTTAAGCCTTTAATTTCTTTATCTTCTTTCAAATTTAGTAACAAGACTTCCAAAATCCAAATAAATAGCAACGGCGAGAGTGGGCATCCTTGTCGTGTTCCTTTTCCACTTTAAAGTAATCCGTTTTTTCAGTATTAATTATTAAAGAGGATTTCTGTTCTCTATATATTGACTTAATAAGATTAAGCATATAGTCTCCAATTTCAAGATGTTCCAACACTTCAAACATAAAATCCCAATTTAAATTGTCAAACGCTTTTTCCGCGTCTAAAAAAAGAAAGCCCACTTCCTTCTCCGGATGTTTATCATAGTACTCTATAGCATCCACTACTACTCTTATATTGTCTCTTATTTGGCGATTAGGTAAAAATCCTGCTTGTTCTGTCTGTATAGTCTCTTTAAGATGTTCCTTAAGCCTATCAGCTATAATCTTGGCAAAAATCTTATAGTCATTGTTTAACAAAGAAATTGGTCTATAATTTTTAACATTGGTTAAATCTTGACCTTCTTTCGGAATGAGTGAAATGGTTGCTTCTTTCCAAGTCTCCGGGACCTCACCTGTCACTCCTATGTCATTCATTAATAGCAATAACACTGGTGAGATCGAATCCTGTAGTGATTTATAAAACTTAGCTGTAAATCCATCTGATCCAGGTGCTTTCCCTAATTTTGAATCATTTATTGCATTTTTAATCTCTTGTAGTGACATTGGGCAGTTAAGTAGTTCTTTGATTTTCTCCGTTGGTTTTGGTAATTTTAATGACTGTAGGTATTCTTTAATCCTTCTTCTGTCTTTATTTTCCTTCTTAAAAAGCTTTGCATAATATTTTAAAAATTCTCTTTTTATTCCCTTATTGTCTATTATCTCAATATTGTCCCGTATCACTTTAGTAATAAATTTATTTTCACGTTTTTTCTTTAATTGCCATGCTAAGTACTTTCCAGGTTTATTTGCACCTTCAAATGCTTTTTGTTGCAATTTTTTCAGGTTCCAGTAAGTCTCTTGATTCAAAATAGCTTTTGCTTGGTCTTGTAACATCCAAATTTCCTTTTGCAGTTTCTTTTTTCCTGGTCTGTTCTTCAGTTCCTTTTCTTTTATTTTAATGGCTTGTACAATGTTTTCATATTGTTCTCTTTTCTTTTTATTGTCTTTAGCGTTCAATGATATCAATAATCCTCTCATAACTGCTTTGTATGCATCCCACACAGTTTGAATTTTTACTTCTTTTTGTATGTTCGCTTGAAAATATAAATCTGTCTCTTCATGTAATTTTTTAACTATTTCTTGGTTGTCTAATAAGTCCTCATTTATTCTCCATCTCCCTTGCCTTTTTATTTGCCCAAAAGTCCATAGACAAGGATTGTGGTCTGAGATTATTCTAGGTAGAATTTCAACTTTTTTTGTCTTAAATGTTAGATTAATAGACATCCAGATCATATCAATTCTTGAATGTGAATCATGTCTGTTAGAGTACAAAGTATAGTCTTTCCCTTGTGGGTTAACCTTCCTCCAAATATCCTCCAGCTTTTCCTGTTTTATCAGTTCAAAATTTTTTTTGGGAAGTTTCCCTAGTGTGTCGTCTTTTCTCTTTGAGCGCCTATCTATTTTATTATTCACAGTCCCATTAAAGTCTCCCAACATTATGATTTGTTCATAGTTTACACTGTCCAGTTCCATTTGTAGTTCTTTAAAAAAGATTTCTTTAGCTCCGTTGGGGGCGTAAATATTTACAATCAAAGTCTTCTGTCCGTGTAACAGAATTTCAATAGCTAAGTATCTTCCTTCTTTATCTTTAAATATTAGTTTAGGTTCCAAGTCTTTTTTGGCATATGTTACCACTCCATTCTTTTTATTACTTGCCAATGAAAAAAATTCTTCTCCCAACTTTTTTCTTATTAAATATTTGTAGTCTTGTTTCTTAAGATGGGCCTCTTGTATACAAACTATACTACATTTTTGTTTCTCCAGCCAGTGTCCTACCATTCTACGTTTTTGGGGTGAATTAAGTCCATTTACATTCCATGAGAGTACTTTGTAATCCATCTTGTTGTAGTCTTAAATATCACCAAATTCTTCCTTGTTCTCACCAACAAAGGCGTACATTTCTGCTGAATTTTTAATCACCATTCTGTTGTTACCATAATAAAAACTCAGTCCTTGTGGTATTTCCCAACGAAATCTTATTTTTTTCTCTTTCAGTTTGTCTGTCAGACGCTTGAATTTTTTCCTGTCTTGCAAAATTGCTCTGGGCAATTCTTTCATTACGATAACTTTTTTTCCACCTATTTCAAGAGTCTGTAAAACATTTCTTGTAGATTTGTTCTTTTGTTCTCTTCATTGTAAATTGAACTACCACGTCCCTTGGTATATTTTTGTCTCTCGCGTATGTAGAATTGACTCTGTAAACAAGATCCATATGTTCTTTAACAACTTCCTCTTCCTCTTGTAAAAAATCTGCTAATGCTTCTTGCATTCTTGTAAAAATGTCTTCACCTAATTTTTCCTCTATACCTCTAAATCTCAGATGGTTTTGCATGTCTCTATAGTGCATCATCTTTTCCATTCTGTCATTTTCCTTCATTGTTTTTTGAGTATTTTCTTCCAGTTCTTTTACTTTAATTTCTATGTCTTGTGTTCTAGTGGTTAACTTTTGTAATTCAGCTTTTAAATCTATAAAATTTTTGTCTGCTTGTGCAGCTATACCATTCATTTTAACATTTACCTCTCCTATAGCGTCTAACATTTTTTTCCATTGCTTCCATAACAGCTAGTAATTCTTTTTCTTTTTTTGCTGCCATTGTAGGAGAGGACCATGTAGCTGCTCTCGATCTTAGCCCGCGATCCGTCTTGTCTCTTTAAAAAAGATCGATTTTATTTTATTTTCCAAATCAAACACCGTTTAGTGTAATCACACAAGCCAGTCTTGCCAAGTCAAATTTAGTTGGTTTCAGCCTTCTAAGTTATATAGTTTATGAGATATTACTGTTTAAAAATTTTATAAATCCAAAATGGCGGGCGCAACTTCTCTATGGTTTGTGTCAAAGGTTATAGTCTTTTTACCTTGCTTCTGGCTTGCCGTAGTTTCCTTTTGTCCCTTCCTCTTGCTTACTTGTCTGCTCTCCGCACGTCACTTCCTGCTGTAGTCCTTTTGGTCTGGCAGTTTTTACAGTCCCCTTTGCTCTCTTCCGGTTCTTCTCCGCTTCCCTTCTTGTCTGCTCCTCAAGCCGTCACTTCCTGTCTCAGTCCTCACAGCTTGGTCTCGCGATGCTTGGTTCCCTCCTCCCCTCTTCGTCTCGCGATGCTTGGCTCCCCCTCCCGACTCTTCTTAACCACAGGAATGTTAAACAACTTGTTTTTTTGGCTTTTTAAGTTCAAATTCAGCTTTTTAACGTTTCAAAACTGCACTCATCCAATCTGCAACAGTCTATTGCTTCACCAGATCTGCTTTTCGTCTTTCAAAACATGGTAATGGTAAGGCAAAAAGTTTTTTTCCGTTACCTTATGTTGTTACTTCTCTTCAGATGTGGTCCCAACGTTTAAACTTTGTCTTCTTTGTTAAGGAATCAGGGGAATTGGAGATTTTATGCTGATTAATCAGCCCAGCTCGGCTCCTTAGAGATACTTGCAAAAATCTTCTTCGGCTGCAGTGCTCAAGGTGTTGTAAAAGTCTCCTCCGAGGCTTTTCCTTCACCGAGCTTGCTCAAACCTGGATTATATTGCTTGCTGATCCTCACACTACCTGTGTGAGGTTGCGTCAGGTGGATTTATCCACCCAAGCTGTCAAGAAGAGCCGCTGTCCGCCCTGCGCATTTGCAAAGCGTGTCAGACCTCCATTCCTCCGACCGGAAACCACCATCTTCATTCCTAATGGGGCACTACAAAACACTCGCCTTTTCACCCCTGCGTGTTTTTACACCGTCCAATGGGGTTCCATTCCCCGTTTCCTGTCCTGCTGCTCCAGTCATCAGAAAACTGTTGAAAGAGATAGTTAAACCTGTCATAAATCATATACATCAATCACAAATACCGTATTTTAAAAACTCCTACTGTTTTGTGTTTATGTAAGTATTCCTTATTAAGATTAATAGCTGCTGATCTGTTTGGATTGGCAGCATTTTGGTGTCTGTACTGTTTTGAAAGACTGCAGCACAAACGTGTTTGGCAGGCTTTTGAGGTGTACAGTGCAATCCAAACAGACTGGGGGATGGTTCACATTTGACTGTCTGTAAGGTGTCTGGGCATTGCCCTGCCTGACTGGCCCAGCCCCTCTCCAGAAATGGATGGGATAATTGGGCATGCTAAGGGCCCACAGCCCAGGATTTGAGAAGGTAGGGATGGGTTGGTGCCAGTGTTCCCTCTAAGCTGAATTAGTGTGAGATAGCTCACAGTTTTTTAGCCTCTGGCTCACACTCAGGAAGGATGGCTCCAGAGCAAACTAATTTATGCAGTTAGCCAAACTGCTCACTCACAACTTTAGTGCCAGTAGCTCACAAAGTAGAATTTTTGCTCACAGGACTCCACAACTTAGAGGGAGCATTGGTTGGGAGGGCACCCCAATTCTCACATATCCTCTTTTATTGCCCCTTTTATGCAAACATTCGTTTTAAGTATCCTGACCCTGTTCTTGAAAATAAGATGGGACTGTCTGATCGTATTAAGGTCCAATATATTTTGAATGATGTTTTTCCTGGCATAACTGAGAAGGTTGTCTCATTTCTTCAACGTGCCATTAAGATCCATCAAGAGAAGACACAGTGATGATTCAATGTTATATCTAAATTTTAGCTGTAGAAGTCTTACTGTTATTTTGACAGTGCTGTAACCTGTCCTAGTTTACACCCGCCGCCCCTTCCCTCTCCCTCTCCAGCAGCGGTGGCTGGGCCTTGGAAGGACCCAGGGAGGCGCGGCGGCAGGCGCTCTGTTTTCCCGGGGGAGGCTGAGCCCCCCCCGGGAAATTTCGGGGGTGGCTCAAGCCCTCGAGCCCCCCCGTACTCTACGCCTGTGGTGAGCGAGACTTGTTTTGGGGGCTGAGAGAGCTCTGAAAGAGCTGTGACTGACCCAAGGTCACTCAGCTGGCTTCATGTGGAGGAGCGTGGAATCAAACCCAGTTCTTCAGATTAGAGGATGTCATTCTTAACCTGTACACCACTCTGGCTCTCTCCACTTGTTTTACTGCAGCACTCGTGGGTTCCTATGCACTGGTAGACAATGCATACCAAAAACAATTTGGATATACAGCTGGAAGCACAATCACACCAAGAGTGCTTTTGTTTTTTTTGCAGTATTTCAATTCAAAGTGTTTGGGTGATGAGGAAGAGACAGAAAGGTGTAGCAAAACACCCATGTGGGATGCTTTTTGTACTCTCTTTTAAATAGGGGAAAGTGAAGAAGTCCTAAAATATGTTTGATTCTTCAGACACAAGACTAGATATAACAGAATCTGTCAGCCTCCTGCTTACAGAGCCCGGGGGGGCGGGGGAGAAGAAGAAGAAGAGATTGGATTTATACCCCACCCTTCCCTTGGAGTCTCAGAGCAGCTTACAATCTCCTTCCCTTCCTCTCTCCACAACAGACACCCTGTGAGGCAGGTGGGGCTGAGAGAGCTCCAAGAGAACTGCTCTTGAGAGAACAGCTCTGAAAGAACAGTGACTGGACCAAGGTCACCCAGCAGCTGCATGTGGAGGAGTGGGGAATCAAACCCGGTTCTCTCAGATTAGAGTCCGCGCTCCTAACCACTACACCACGGTGAAGCTCAGGTAGAGGGTCGGAAGTCTGAGTGAGCAATCCCAAGCACAAAGACCAGTGGTGGAAACAAGGCTGGTATCAGAAAGGAAGTCAAAAATCCAAATGAGACAAAACTGCAAGCGCCAGAGGAAAGAGACATAATCCAAGGGAGGCAAGGTCAGGTTCTGAGAGCTGAGACTGGTTTAAGCAAATGAAGGGAACTGAAGAGCTGAAGTCAGTTTGAGACACGTCCTAATGGATTAACAATCTGACCAAGGAGAAACGTAGCAAGCCCAGGATTTATAGGACCTCGGGCTTTCTGATTGGTTCTGATCACCCTGGCAGATGATGTCAGACCTGCTGCCCAGGATGAGGATCGTTGATTGATTTGCTTCCTGTAGTATGCAGCTCTGTGGCATGAGACTGTAAGGCACTGGGGCCACCACTTTGAGTCCCATGCCGGCAATTCATTAAACCACAAGATTTTGGGGGGATGAAATCTGGATGAGAGAAATGTTGAATATAATATCAAGAAATGAATTGTGTCTTTAGCTGTCTCTGTTTCTATCCTTGCTCTACTTTTACTCTTCCTCACTGTTGCACTTGCACACTATTTGATATTTGTTATTTATTACAATATACCTTAAAATTTGGTTCTTGAGGGTTTTGCCTAATTCCTCTCTTGTTTGTGATATCAGGTTACGACTTTTATGTTTAGTACAAGGTTTTTATTATTTTCACTGTATGAATGCTCTTGTGGATGTATTGCACTTTGATGGACTTTCTTATTTGTATGTTTTGAATTTGTTAATAAAATTTTAAATAAAAAAAAGAAAAGAAATGAATTGTGTTTATGAATACAGGTAACATGTACTCAATAAAATATCAATTAGAAAAATAACAATAATAAAAAAAAGAAATTTCGAAAGCATTGCGATGTACTACACCAGCCGCCATGCCAACAGGTGGAGGCCCCGAATGCGAAACTGCTGCTTCCTATTTAATACCGCCTTTGGATTTTTGGCACTATTTAGTCCATTATCCAGACAATTACTAAAGACAATAAAGAAAGCTTGCAAACTCTCTGCCTGTGGTTTCAGGCTTTTAAGAGCTCTTGATAATGAGAAACCCATTTACAGTGCGCAGCATCAATAGCATTATTTGTTCTGCAAACTTGTAAGCAAAAGCTTTTCACGTTTTATATGGCTCGATCGAGAAGTTCATCTCTCTTTTTTTATATGCAGCCATTAACAAAACCAAACCAGACCTCCGCAACTTTTGTTAGAAAAGGAGTTAACACTGCCAACACGGACTTACTGTTTCTATGGACAGCCTTCCTTGGTCAAAAGATTTTATACAATGCTTTTAATTTTAGTAAAGGTGCGTCTCTCCACCCAAACCCTTCATGACACCAACTGTGTACACCAGTGATCTCTAAACTTGTTGGTCCTGTGGCCACTTTTGGAATTTTGAGAGTCATTGATGTCACTGCAAAATGGCCCCCGTGAGAAGTGAGACCAGTAACAAAATGGCTTCCATGGGAAGCAAGGGCAAAATGCCATCAGATTCTAAGTGGGTATGGGGGCAGCTGTTTCCAAATGGACATTCCTTGTAGAGCCAAACTAGATTCCTTCTGGGGCCTTCTGAAGCACCTCCTGCTCTAATGGGGTGGAAGAAAGACAGGATGGATCCTTTGCTTTGAGGATGAAGTGCTTTGGGAAAGAAGCCAGTGGGCACTAGGAAGACAATTGGTGGGCACTACGGATGAGCACAAACTGGCTCACAAGCAGAAATTCGGCAAAAACTTTGGTCTGTTTGGAGCCCCCGAACATTTACCAGACTTTTGTCCAGGTTGGTTCGGCTGCTCGGGGCCGTTTAAACCTAACAGCTGAGTGACACGGGGTCCACCTATCAGCTGTGAAGTTGAAACGGCTGGCAGCCATTAAACCTGTTGGTTTCGCTCCCCCCTGCTTCGAAGTGGGGGGAAGCAAAACGGATGGGCAAAATGGTCGCCAGCTATTTAACCCTTCCTGGGTGATCTCCCCTTTCTCCTCAGCCATGAGAAAGGGGGAACTGAACTCACTGGACTGGCTTGGTTAGGTTCAGGGCTTTGGGGCTCAGTTCAGTTCAGGGTTTGGTTCGGGGGCTGCCCTGAACCCCAAACTGGGTTTTTAAGGTTCATGCCCATCCCTAATGGGCACCGTGGCTCCTACAGGCGCTATGCCGGGACTCACCAGTGTACACTTTCACAACATGTCCCACTTCTGCTACAACCAGAGCGTGCAGGCCAGCAAACAGGATGTTGTCCAGCCGGAAGAGATATTTTGAATGCATATTCCAAATTCAAAGGGTCACAATTCTGAATTTAAATTCCGGTGCACGTCCTTACTGGATTTGTTCATATGCTGCAGTCGCATGCACATTGAAGAAGAGCCCTGCTGGATCAAACCGGTGGTCCATCTAGTCCAGCATCCTGTTTCACACAGTGGCAAACCAGTGGTTCTGGTGGGTCAATGAAGAGGACATAGAAGCCAAGGCCATCCCCTGATGCTGCTTCCTAGCATGGTATCCAGAGGTTTACAGCCTCTGAATACGAACACTCGCTTTGCTCACCGTGGATAGTGGCCATCGATGGGAATGTCCTCCGCGAAACACATCCAGAGTTTGTCACAGTTCTGTGAGCCTCTTTGGAATGTCCATCCTATGATTTCCTGAGCACCAAACAATCCAGTATGACTCTGCCATCCTTCTCTTCCCTTACCACGCTTGGCACCTGCTGTGAGGACAGACTATGCCACATTTAACCAGATGCAGAGAAAAGCAGGTCTCAATATAACTTTAATACTTGTGATGAAGAAGTAATTTTAGCAGGAGCAGCATTTGGCAAGAGCAGCCCCTGTGGACATATCCTCCTCTATCCAGCTATGAAAGGTACAAAGGTCCCAGCCTCATTCACATGTGATCCCTTTAATTGTAGGCTGGTAGCTCATCTATCGGTTGTCTGGCATCACAGCAATCTTGGCTGAACAGAGCACAATGCAAAGTTAACAGAAGCAGAAAGAATCATGTTGGAGACTAAATTAAGAGCAGGAGTTGGTTTGGGTTTGGGAAACCTCAGGTTTTCTGGGTATCTGAATGTATATCCTGTTTGGATCTTGCAGGCATGCTGCTCCGTGATTGGTGCATTGTGGTGGGATTGCTAGGGTTTGTGGCACCATTACTATTCCCTCTGTATCTTGGGGCCCTGACCTGGATGGCCCAAGGTAGCCTAAACTGGTTATATCTCAGATGCTAAGCAGGACTGGCTCTGGGCAATACTTGGATGGGAGACCTCCAAGGAAGTCCAGGGTTGTAATACAGAGGAAGTCAATGGGAAACCATCTTCGTTCATCTCTTGCCTTGAAAATCCCTTGGGGTTACCATAAGTCAACTGCAACTTGGTCACATTTTCTATCACCACTGCATCTTGGAGCTGGGTCTTGCACCAGCAGGCCCATAGCCAAGATTTTGTGGCTTGCAGGGCAAATTTTTTTTCTGGTGGGGCTGAAGTTCTCAGTACAGAAAGAAAAAACCATTTAGCCAATAGAAAGCTGTTACCAGGATAGTTCTCTAAATTGCAAGCTGTCAAACCACTTTAGATGACAGTTCTCAGCTGCTGCAATTTAATCACTTCTGCCAGCCAAAGCAACTATTCTGATAACAAGCCGGAAAGTGGGAGTGATGACTTCTACAGTCAAGAAAGCTAACACTTAGGCAGAAAAACTCTCTTAAAGGAGACCATTTCCTTGACACAGAGTTAGAAGGGATACTAGAGGTCACCTACTCCAACCCCCTTGCTCAGGGCAGGAATGAGTCAACTACAGCACCCCACTCTGCTTAAAAGAGCACGTGCCTTTAAAAATGTTTTAAATGATCGAAAAAAGCATTTACAGGGGAAATTCTTACGGGGTTGTGCCTTTAAGAAAGGGGGCGGAACCCCCCAAAGCCCCACCGTAGCTATGGGCCTGTGCACCAGTGCCAGGACTTATGTTAGAGTTATGTTAGGGTTGCCCATTTTAAATCCTGAACACGATTTCTTTCAAACCGGCAAGGTGTGATTTGGGCCAAATAAGTGACTCCCAGCACATTGGCATAGTCCCTCTTGAGAAGACTTCGCCTCTCAGGTATCTAGGATGTATAAACCAGCTCTAAGTTAATCCAAAAAGACCCTCACATCTTTGATCCTTTGCAAGGATTTTTTTTAAAAAAAATAATAACTGCCAATAATATCACTAAATAAATCTGCAAGTACCGCCTATATAATCCTGCGGAGTGCAATCTCCAGGTAAAGGAAAGCTTAAAATTGTTACAACACAATCAAATAATGACATAAAATAATAAAATCAACTGCTGACAGCTTTGAATTGTAATGAACCCACTCGAGAACCACGGCCATAAAGACGGCAGTTGAGATATTATTGCTGCTGCTGCTTAAAATTTAACACCCAAACAGGCATTTTTAAGTCTAGGAGAAAAAAGCTCAATATGCAATTGCTTCCCAGGTGTGAAAGCACAGGCAGTTCTGCTGCGAGGGACACAAAGCTTATTTCTATTACTTACCCACAAAAGCTGGCTCAGAAACCAGTGGGCAAACATCATTCCCCATCAAAGGAAACCATTTTTTTTTTCAGGATTATTTTCACGTCAATAAATCAGGATCATGTATTATAATGTATGGCTGATGCACAAGGTATGTTTAAAGACCACAGCAGTTCTGTGTAATGGCCATTCAAGGCAACATAAATAAATGTTTAAAAAGAAACAACAGCAAAAAGAGAATGGAAGCTGCTGAAAAATATGAGATAACAGAAGAACATAAGACAGCCACATTGGATCAAACCTATTGTCCATCTTGTCCAGTACCCTGCTTCTCACAGTTGTCAGCTTGACGCCTAGGAAGCATACAAGCAGGGGCATGGAGCTAAAAACTTCTTCTGGGTCCACCCCCCCCCCCCGCACCCACACTGGTGTTCAGAGGCTAGTGCATCTGGACATGGAGGTTCCATTTAGTTATCATGGCTAATAGCCATTGATGGGCATACCATCCATGAAACTGTCAAATTCCTATGTAATGCCAACTAAATTAGTGGCCATTAGCACATATTATGGCAGTGAATTCCATGCAGACAGCCAACCTGGCAGTCGTTAGAAAGTTAGACTAGACTGGGAGTCCCAGGTTCAAATCCCTGCTTTGCCTTGCTGGTTGACCCGGAACCAGTCACTCATTCTCGGAATGACCCACTTCATAGGGTCATTGTTGTGAGGACAAAATGGAGAAAGGCAGAATGATGTTGTAAGCTGCCCTGGATCCCCATTAGGGGAGGAAAAAAAGGGTATCTAAACTAATGAATGTAAGTCGATCACAATTAGAGTGAAGAAGTGCTTCCTTTCTCTTATATAACTATAAAAAGAAACAAATTAGAGAACATTTACTCATCCGCGCACACCGGGGCAGCTTTAAACAGTAATTATCACACCACACGTGCAGTCTTCAGCAACCAGCTGTACGCACACGGCAGCAAATCCGACCAACCCTCCCATAAGAATATGATAAGCATAATGCCCAAACCCAGCCTTTGATTCTCTCACACAATGTTTCTAACAACAAAAGAGCTTCTGAACCGATATTTTTTTTCTTATCTAGAGGCAACTCGTTTGGTGAGAGTTCATTCCCATTCGGAGAGCTGGACTATGTGAACAATTCACTATATGAGAGAAGAAGAAGAAGAGATTGGATTTATATCCCGCCCCTCACTCACTTGGAGTCTCAGAGCGGCTTACAAATGCCTTTCCCTTCCCCTCCCCACAACAGACACCCTGTAAGGTAGGTGGGGCTGAGAGAGCTCTTTCCAGAGCTGTCCTTGAGAGAATAGCTAGTACAGAGCTATGGCTTGCCCAAGGTCATCCAGCAGGTGCAAGTGGAGGAGTGGGGAATCAAACCTGGTTCTCCCAGATTAGAGTCCGCACACTTAACTACACCAAACTGAGGAGACAGCCAAGCCTGAATGACTGAGGCTGAGGACAGACTGGCAATCTGAAGCGGAGGCAAAGCGGAGGGAACTGGAGCGGGGGAAAAAACCCACGGAGCTGGCCGTTCACACTGGCCAGAGCAATGCGGATCAGCGGCGATACGGAGCGTTCAGACTGCCACGGAGCGTTCAGACTGCCGCATAGCCAGCGCGCGCGGCTTGCGCGCACCGCTGCACTTTTTTTGGTTTTCCTTTGATGTTTTTCGCATGTGCGCACATGCGCAAAACTTTTTGCCGGTGCGTTCACACTTCCTCCGGATGCCTCCTGCTTCTTCCAGTTCACACTGTTTGGAAGTGGGAGGCATGCGGAGGAAGGCCCCTGAACACCGGGAAAAACCGGTGTCCGGGTAAAGCGGAAGGAAAGCGACTGGGAGACGGGTAAGTACGCAACGGAGCCGATGGACAGATGCGCATGTCTGAACGTGCTCCTTTCCTCCGTTTGCGAAGCGTGCCTGCCCCGCTTTAGATTGCCAGTCTGTCCTCAGCCTGAGAAAGCTAAGGACTGCCCCCCCCCCAAATACGATGGCCACCGGGAGAGGAAAGGTAGAGAGGCTTTCCTTGAATTCATAGTGAGGGGGGAAAGAGACATGACCTGCTGGTGTGCCTTAATTTCTTAGTTATCTGGCTCAGCAACTGTCCTCTAGCAATGGAAGATTAGGGGAATGAGATAACTGGGAGGAAAACAAAACAAAACACCCCCCCCCACCCCGTCAGCCAGTCTCATCTCTCCCCTCTAAAGCTGTATCTCCTCCCTATCAATAAGACCCAAAGGTAACTTTATCGCTGTGACAGAAGTTTCAGAAAATCACATCCTGTCAAATTCTGGCTTGTACATATACCATGTAGGCAGGCTATAAGAACTGATACTGGTTTGGGGATTTGGGGGGAGGCGGTAGGGCATCTGATTTGCACACAAAAGTTCCCCTGTTGAATCCCCAGCATAACCAATTTTTAAAAGGATCCAGTAGTAGATGATGTGAAAGGCCTCTATCTGAGACTCTGGAGAGCCCTGCCCTTCAGAGGAGATAATATTGACCTTGATAGTCCAGTGGTCTGTTTCAGGGTCAGGCAATCACTGTGATGTACAGCTGCTGTCTTTTATAATTAATAAAAATACAAATGGTCCTTACACATTACGTAGAAAAATATCACAACTAATAATCCTATATCACAACATTTAGAAAAGTCCCATCCTTGTGACAGCATGCTTAGATAGTGTTTTGCCAGTGAGTATTAGAGCAGAAGGCTTTGTACCTGATTAACGAAACATTAGTGGACTGGCTTGCTAGTTGAGTTGTAAATAAGAATATAATTTCTGAGGAAGATCTACTATGAATAAGTTCTGAGGAACGTAAGAACAGAAGAGAAGCCAATGTTGGATCAGACCAATGGCCCATTCTGTCCAACACTCTGTCACACAATGGTAAAAAACACCTGGTGCCCTCAGGAGGTCCACCAGTGGGGCCAGGACTCTAGAAGCCCTCCCACTGTTCCCCCCCCCCCCCCAGCACCAAGAATTAACATTAATGGACTGGCTTGCTAGTTGAGTTGTAAATAAGAGGGATGTAATTTCTGAGGAAGATCTACTATGAATAAGTTCTGAGGAACATAAGAACATAAGAGAAGCCAATGTTGGATCAGACCAATGGCCCATCCTGTCCAACACTCTGTCACACAGTGGTCAAAAATATCAGGTGCCATCAGGAGGTCCACCAGTGGGGCCAGGACTCTAGAAGCCCTCCCACTGTCCCCCCCCCCCAGCACCAAGAATTAACATTAATGGACTGGCTTGTTAGTTGAGTTGTAAATAAGAGGGATGTAATTTCTGAGGAAGATCTACTATGAATAAGTTCTGAGGAACATAAGAACATAAGAGAAGCCAATGTTGGATCAGACCAATGGCCCATCCTGTCCAACACTCTGTCACACAGTGGTCAAAAATATCAGGTGCCATCAGGAGGTCCACCAGTGGGGCCAGGACTCTAGAAGCCCTCCCACTGTTGCCCCCCCAGGCACCAAGAATACAAAAAGCTCAGCTATGAAACAGGCGTATATGCTCGTCAACTTGCTTCAACTCATTACAGAAGCTGTTCAAAATTTCATAAGGATGGGACTTTTCTAAATTTTGTGATACAGGATCACATTATTAGTTGTGATATTTTTCTATGTCACGTGTAAGGAGTATTTGTGTTTTTATTAATGATAAAATACAGTAGCCATAAATCACAGTGATTGCTTGTTATTAGGTTTTTACACTGTGATCCCAGTTTCTTTTATTTTTTCTGTTTCAGGTTCAGGCAGACCATAGATGTGTTCATGTTTTCAGTTCATATAGAATTCCCCTACATTTGCTATCCCGGATAATACATACGTTCAAGTCATAACCAACTTATGGCGACCCCAGCGAGGGGCTTTCAAGGCAGGTGAGAAGCAGAGGTGGTTTGCCATTTCCTTCCTCTGCAGAGTCTTCCTTGATGGTCTCCCATCCAAGAATTGACCCTGTCTAGCTTCCAAGATCTGATGGTGTCTGGCTATTCCATGCCACCTTCCCTTCCTATAATAGATAAACAGCCTGGATAAATTATGGAGTCACTAATACATCAGGAATTATCTTCCTCTTAATAGATGGCAAAGGTAGGGATGGAAGAAGACCCCTAAACATTTCACTCTGAAAGAAGAAGCAGTTTTCCATCCTTTTCTCTCAGAACAATCTTTCCATCCTTTTCTCTCAGAACAATCTTTCTTGACTGACAGAATTATTGACCTGGGTTAATATTATAGCTGCCAAGACAAGAAGAAAACTGTACGATTATAAGAAATTATGAACGTTGGGCGCATAGTGAAAATTCCTTCTCCCCCTAGTAAAACATGTGGGGGGAAGAATGCAATTAAGTTTAATAACTTGAGCGTGTGAAGAGGAAAGTTATGAGGGACTGTTTATCACAAAGGTCCAGACTGTAAATACAAAATGAAATGATAGCCAGCTCTGTAAGAAGTAGGAACTTTATCTGTTTGTTTGACATTAAATCACCCATCCTAGACCTTGTTCATCGCTCAGCCATGATTTCTGATGGATTATGACCCATAAATTGCTATTTGGGATGCTTCACAATGATTCCCCTCCCTGTCCTTTCCACTGGAGAAGCATCCACATTGTGCAGGGTTGTGTTCCTCAGCGACGGTCAAGCACCGAATTTACTCAGACGTTCTTCTGATGAGGAGCAGATGAATTTTCCACCCCTCATCAGCATGTCATTGAGTGCGAACTTAGTAGCTTTTTCACAGGAGTCAATCTTGTTGACTGCCCAGAGATAATTTCATGAGCTCAAAGGAGTGTGTGCAGTGCTGGTGACTGGAAAAGAGAAGCATGGCCAGGGATCAATAGTGTGTGTTAACTGCCTGAGGTAGACTTGCATAAGTTTGCTGACATTGCTTGTGTGAAGCGGATGTGGTTTCTGCGCCTTCTTCCACATTACAGTGATTCTTGGATGGAACGGTGATCCTTGTGGATTTCTGTTTCTCTTGAATTTCTGGACCGGACCATGATACCAAACTCTTCTTCTGTCCACTTTGGGCTCTCTGACCACAAGGCTACATTTTGTAAGCACCTTAAGACGCAATCTGAAATGAGATTTCTTCCCAGATCATCGGTAGTGGTTTGATGGGGGAGACCCCACAGATGTTGGTCTTTGAGAAGAAACTGCATTGAGCCTAAGGATTACTTTTTTGGGGTGGTGCTGGCGGGGGGCACAAGTACTTCATTGCTGCCATCACCCTAATTCTTCTATTGAGGAGCATTATCTATCCAAGCCCTCCCTTCGTTATGTATGTATGTGCTGTCAAATTGCCACAGGCTTATGGCAGCCCCAGCAAGGGGCTTTCAAAGCAAGTGAAAAGCAGAAGTGGTTTGCCAGTGACTTCCTCTGCCTTCCTTGAGTGAGGCGGTCCCTCATTCAAGTGCCAACCTTGCTTCTGAGATCTGACCAGAGCAGGCTATTCCATACCATCCCACCTCTCTGCATTACACATCACTGAACGTTCCACTCTCCTGCTGTTTGCAGCACTTCTACAGACAGACAGCATGGGGCAGTGGTTAGACTATGCCCCCCCCCATCCTTTTTGAGCCAGTGGGCAACTTTGGAATTCTGACACAGGGTGGTGCAACCACAAAATGGCTGCCATGGGAGGCAAAGCCAACCACAAAATGTCAGGGAATGGGGTTATACATAACTCTAATGTCCGGGGGGTGAAGGTCCCAGCCCCACCGCTGCACTCACAAACCTTGAAGGGAGCCAGACGGTTGTCGAAAGAAAAAAGCAGTAAACAGCGTCTGGCAGCTCGGGGAGGCATCGCCAGCATCTCCCAGGTTTGCAGCTGGATTACAGGAGGGACTTTCCCAGGGTGGGGGGGGGGACAAGAGGCTGGCTGCAGCAACAGGGAAAAAGCGAATGGGAGCTTGGCTGGTAAGGGGAGATTGGAAAGGGACTGGATGGCTTGGTGGGGCCTCAGCCCAAAGGGGAAGACTTAAGCAAGGAGCTGAAGGCTGGTCGGGGAGGAAGAGTGCAGGAGAGACCCAGAGCGCTAGAGGGAACAGCAGGGAACCCAGAAGCAGGAGAGAGGGACTCGGATGTCTGCCAACCCCCCCTTTTCCTGCATCATCTGAGGCCACTGCCAAGCCCCCTAGCATAAAAGACACACTCTGGAGGGCTCTGCTGCACCCAGCCGGCACCCTGCAGACCCAGGACCCAACATCTAAGACCAACTCTTCAATATTTCACACAGGAGCTCTGCTCAACAGGATGCCTTTTTAAACAGAATGTTGTTTCAGAGTATCTTCTTGCTTACGCGCAGCATACCTCAGTCACACGCTGAAGATCTTTTGTCTGAGAGCTGCTACCAAAGCGATTCTGTCAAAATCAGCACAGCCAATCAGATCTTCAGCGGCCAATTTATCTTCTCAGCATCAACAAATAAGAGGGACCTTCAGTGATTATACCGTAAAAAGACCCACCTGGCCCCACCCACCTTCTAGAAACACTTGGCGGGCACCAGGAAAGGTGTTGTTGGGCTCCCTGGCGACTATGGGAACCATCTTGGGAACTGCTGAGTTAGGCTTTGGCCTAGGATTGGGGAGACCTTAGCCATGGCCTACGTGACCTTGGGCTCTATCAGCCTAACCTTACAGGGTTGCTGAGAAAGCAACTTAGAAAGCAAAGAACAATGTGTGCCACCCTGACTGTTTCAGAGGAAGGGTAGGATACAAACAGGGGTCATTTTGTGGAAAAAGAGGTGCAGGAGCTCATTAGCATAACTCATTTGCATAACTCATTTGCATGTGCCACACCCCCAAACATACCGGAAGTGTGTCAGAAGGCAACACCCACCCCTCAGGCTCCCCTCCACAGGTGAGTGAAACTGACCTGCTCTTCCTCCATTCCCTTCCCCATCCAATACTTTGTGCAATAAAAATAAGCGTCAAGAACACACCCTCATTCTCTTCCTGCTCCCTTGAAACCACCAGGTTTCAAGTAGACTTGAGATACCCAGGACATGTGCACCACCCATCCCTTCCCCTCCCCACAGTAAGACACCCTGTGAGGTAGGTGGGGCTGAGAGAGGTCTTTTGAGAACTGCTCATGAGAGAACGGCTCTGAGAGAACTTGTGACTGGCCCAAAGTCACACCAGCAGCTTCATGTGGAGGAGTGGGGAATCAAACCCGGTTCTCCCAGATTAGAGTCCAACTCCTGACCACTACACCAAACTGATGGGGTGGAAGCTGCTGAAGGGTTGGTGAAATTTCTCCAGTACTTAAGTGCCATGTGCCCAGGTAAAAAATAGTATACTTAGAAAATTTATATGCCACCTTGAGCAAGTCTCTGGAAAAGCAGCACACAGTCATAAAAGGAACAATGATAAAATTATCAATATTAAAACAAAACATTAAAAACAATAAAGACCCTAACAGGGCTTTCCCCGGGGCGCTGCTCCTCTGCACTGCTCGGGGAAGCCAAGGAGGGGGTGGGGCTTAGTCATGTGCCCGTCCCCTGGGCTCCTCACTCCCGGAGCTGCGCTCCTGTGTGCTCCCACTCCAACAGACCCCTGGATACAAATGATGCAGATGAACTGGGATTGACTTGGGAATTGCTTGTCATTGCTAATTTAGAACCGGAGGGTGTTTGTTAATCCAAGGAATACTTGAAATGCCTAATTGTCCACAGTCCCGCAGGAAAGCTCATGATGCACACTGTACAGAACTTCAGTCTTTATGTGCTTGCATGTACGCTAGTAGCAAGGCGGGTCTACTCTTCAGTCGAAGACTTAATGTTTAGAGACTCTGGGGACAGAGTTAACCTTGGAGAATAGCAATCCTAGTAACTCGCACTAAATTTTTTCATACACCTCCCTTCAGCTAAGGACAAAAAGGGGACAGGGAAGTGTACAAGATCAGGACTGTCCTGGATAAACAGGGACAGTTTGTTTATATTGCACTGTTCTCCCCCATGGGGCTCCAAAGTGGGTTATTAAAGAAAAAACCCTGAAATGTAATAAGGGGAAAAAAACCACTCAGGTGAAGTGGTGGGCCAGGCCCTTCCTTGAAAAAGAGGAGACCCACACTGCCTCTCTAATGGACTGGGGTGGGAGGCCTGCTTGGCTTTGTGATACAAGCCTTTCCCTCAGTTACAAGATGTTCATAAGGAAGCTAGTCTAAAGGCTGTGTGCCACTGCTGTGAGGTAGGTTTGGTATTGAGCCTGAAGAGTATAGGGATCACTGACACTGGAGGCTTCATAAAACAACAAAGGTTTATTTATGTACAAGTTGTGTGGTGAATTCTCTTTAAAATGTGTAGTTACTAGCTCTGATCATCACTAGAGGCAGGCCTCACAGCTGTATCCTCTCCCAGAGGTCGAATAAAAAACACTCCGCCATGCTACCAGGCAGAAGTACGCACAAATTCGTCTGCTTCCTTGCTGAGGCAATTCCCCTCTTATGTCTGCCCTCTCCCTCAGGCAACCCTCAGCCCCCTCTCTGGAAGGAGATTGGATGCTGGAGTGGCGCTCCCATAGGCTCAGGTGTGAAAACAGCAGAGTTTTACTCCACAAAGTTTTACTAGCCAATTTTTCTCAAAGCTCTTGAGTTGCCATGTATATCACAGTTGACAAGAGTTCATAGCATGGAGCAGGCGCCTTCCTTAGTACTGTTGCTGGTGGTGGAGAAATCGATCATAGAGCCAAGTCCAAACATCCTGTAATTATCCAAATACTGAAGAAACAGGAGTTCAGTCGAGGTGTGACCACTGGCAAGCATTGGGCCTACATGAGTCATTTTGCCCTTGAACTCCATGTTCTTCTCTCTGGTACTTCATCTGTTTGGTATTTTTAGAGGGAGTTCTTCTTTTCTTTCTCTCTCGGTCTTGATGCACTAAATATTTAATGATTGCTCTAAGCTTTCAAGCATCATGAAGTTTCCAAAGTTCCGGCCTCTGCTGCCTTTAAAACCCAGCTCAAACAACAAAATGACTGGCCGGGAGCAAATCCATTTTGCCTCCTCGTAAACGGACAGTGAGGCATGCAAAACACAAACAGCTTGATGAGGGGAGCGGAGAAGGTGGGAGGCATGAGCCAGTTAGCAGGAGGCAAACAGCAGTAAATAGCATTACTTTCATCCAGCTACGGTTATGTACTTATTCATTTACTTGGTGGGTTGTCTGGATGGTCCAGGCTAGCCCAACCTCATCAGAACTTGTGAAGCTAAGCAAGGCCAGTCCTGGTCAGTACTTGGATGGGGGACCACCAAGGAAGTCCAGGGTTCCTGCACAGGCAGTGGTAAACCATGTGTCTTTATGCGCCTTGCCTTGAAAACTCTATGAAGTCACCACAAAGTGGCTGCAACTGCCACCACACAGCCAGGGCTTTCTCAGTGGCAGCCCCATACTGGTGGAATGAGCTCCCGGATGACATCAGGGCCCTGCGGGATTTGTTGCAGTTCCGCAGGGCCTGCAAGACGGAGCTCTTCCACCAGGCTTTCGAATAGGAGCCGCCACCGGGGAGATGGCAGGACAACATCGCCCTGGTTCCACAGGCCAAACCTTCTGTTGCCGCTACTCTCCAGGAGCACGTAGATGCCGCCAGTACGGCTATGTGAGTCATTTTATAATTGTTGTTTATTTATGCTTTTAAATTGTAAACCACTTCGGTGGTATGTTATGTTGTGAGCCACCTTGAGCCAGTTCGCTGGAAAGGCGGGATAGAAATGCGAAAAATAAATAAATAAATAAAATTATTAATTGATTTACTTCATTTATACACTGCCTTTCTCCCCAGTGGGGATGCAGAGGGGCTCACATGGTGCTCCTCCCCTGCAGTGTATCCTCACAAACCCCCTGTGAAGTAGGTTAGGTGGAGAGGCTGAGAGTAGGGTTGCCAGACCCCCCAGTTTGGTGGGGGTTACCCACTTTTTTTGGGGGGGTCAACCTGCTGCTGGACAGCTGGCTGGTGGGGGAAGCCCCAACCCGAAGCCCTAACACCCACAGCCACCTCTCTGCCTTCTAAGTTGAGAGAGAGGAGGGAGAGGGGCGGCTGTGGGCCATGCGCCTGATCTCCAAGCAGCATTGGAGATTGGGTGGGCGGGGGCCTCCAGCTGCTTGCACTTAAAAGGGGCTCCCTTTAAGTGCAGACAGCCAGTGGGAAAGGACCCCACGTGCCTGATCTCCAAGTGGAGATCAGGCACATGAGGCCCTCCGACTGCCTGCACTTAAAGGCACTCCCTTTAAGTGCAGGCAGCTGGCAGGAAAGGGCCCCGCGCCCAATCTCTGAGTGGAGATCAGGCACGCAAGGCCCTCCGGCTGCCTGCACCTAAAGGGACTCCCTTCAGGTGCAGGCAGCCTGTGGGAAAGGGCCTCGTGCACCCGGTCTCTGAGTGAAGATTGGGTCCACGAGGCCCTCTGGCTGTGGGACTGTTTCTGTGGGGGTGGGGCTTGGAGCCAGGATGTCTCCAAAGTGACATCATCATGTTGGGGATGCCTCGCCCCCTCTGGGAAGGCCCTCCAAAGTCCCCCGCTGGGGACGAAGACGAACCTGGCAATCCTAACTGAGACTGACCCAAGGTCTAGGGTTGCCAGGTCTTATCTGGCTGCTGGCGGGGGGCTCTAGCCTGGGTCCCTGGAGCTTCTGGCATGTCATAGAGTTTTTAGCCAAATGCTAGAGCGTCCCCCACACAACGTGCCCAGTGCGATGACATGACCTCAGACTAATGGCATGTCAGGCTCAACGGGGCTCTTCGGGGGTGGGCCTGTTGGCCAGCAGTGGATTGGGGCCCCTGAAAGCGGGTTAACTCCTGCCCCCATCAGGGGGATGGCAACCCTACCAAGGTCACCCAGCAAGCTGCTCCTGGCCGAGGGGGGCATTTGAACCTGGCCACTGAACCTTCAGTTTTCTTCCAGTGCTGACTTCTTATGAGGAGGGGTCATTTCCTAGAAAAAGAGATACAGGAGCTCATTAGCCTTACTCATTAGCATAACTTATTTGCATATGCCACACCACCTGACATCACCGGAAGTATGTCAGAAGGCAAGAGAGAGAGAGAGAGAGAGAGTGAGTGCTGGCAGAGAGGGGACAGCTACTAATCCAAGCCTCAGAAATACCACTATTCTGGGAGGATAGCTTCAGTGGTGGCTGAAACCTTCAGAAGGCTGGTCGGAGGAACAAGGACCTTTCCAGGGGACGGGGTCATTTTGTTGCAGCCATGACACAAGCAGGCATTCCCCTGCCGGGGTGGGGGGGGGTGGGGCTGGCACCAACTCCTGGAGCTGCGCTCCCCCGAGCTCCTGCTCGAAAGGACCCCTGCTTATGAGAAAACATTCAACTTAACAGAAATAGAATTATACAGCTGGAGGGGACCCCAAGGGTCCATTAGTCCAACCTGCTGCAAAGTGCAGGAAATTTATAGCTACCTCCCCACCCCTCCCCCAGTGACCCCTGCTCTGTGGCTCAGATGAAGGTGAAAAAGAGGAATAACGACGCACCTGCCCCATCTTCAGTCAAATTGTCCTTTTTTGAGGCCTGTGTTGTGAATCGGTCAGCTAACACAGCTTTTACTATCTGGGCCACTTCAGGTTCTCTTTCGTTATGACCATAGGGAATGACTGCAGCAGTATGTGCTTTTAGAGCAGTACAGGACAGTACAGTGCTTTTAGAGTAGAATGTCCAGGTTCAAATTCCGACGTCTCCATTTAAAGGGTCGAGGTAGTGGGTGATGGGGGAAAACCTTAGCCAGAGACCCTGGAAGAGCCACCACCCATCAGAAGGGACAACATTGACCTTGACTGACTACTTATTTATTTGAACATTTATACTTCATCTTTCTGCATGGTTCAAGACAGCTTACAATAATAGTTCAAAAATTTCCAGTTATGACTTGTGATAAAGCTAAAGTCTTTTGGTGTATGATTCATGCTGAAATGGAAATTTTTTTGAAATGTACTTTTAAAAAGCTGCCTGAAATGTTATTGCTTGGTCTTAAGCTAGAGGAAGTTAATGTAACTAAAAGGACATTAATATGGTATATGGTGACTACAGCGAGAATGGTCTATGCTCAGAACTGGAAATGTGAAAAAACCCCAGACATATGGGAATGGTTGAGAGAATTGCTATTTATGGCAGAAATTGATAAATGGACAAGAAAACTGAAAAATCAAGACTCAGAAAGATTTCTAGAAGAATGGAAAGATCTGAAAGAATATCTAGAACAACATTGGGATATGAAAAATAATATTTTTACATTGACTAATTATTGATTTTTGATGCTTAAAAGAAGAAACAATTATTTTCAAGAGAAATATGCTGAACGACTGAAATGATAAGAATAGAAACTAGAGTACATATTACAGATATCTAGATAATACTTTTAAATGTTTAAACATTGCCTTTCTTTTTTTTTTATTGTTGTAACCAAATTTGTTATCTGTAAGAGCCAATAACTTTAAATCTTTATAATTGCTATTATATATATAATGGTATAGGTGAGGCGGGAAGTCCCAAAATTTCTTGAATTGTAATCAGAATGCATAGTTATATAGAAAAATGGATAGATGATGATAATATTTTAAAAGTAACTATGTAAAGTTTTGTAACTGGAAAAACAATAAAATTTGTTTTTTTTTAAAAAATTTCCAGTTAAAACCAGAACAAAATAACAACCTCCCCTCAGTATCTCCCTCCCTCAAAAGATGCCTGCCATTCAATCCCCCCTCCCCCCAGTCCTGGAAAACAGGCAGGCCTTACAATGTCTCCTGAAGAGCCAGTTTGATGTAGTGAACCGGGTTTGATCCCCCACTTGCAGCTGCTGGATGACCTTGGGCAAGCTGCAGTTCTCAAAAAAAGAGTAGTTTCTGTCAGAGCTCTCTCAGCCCCACCTACCTCACAGGGTGTCTGTTGTGGGGAGGGGAAGGGAAAGGAGTTTGTAAGCCGCTCTGAGACTCCCTTGGGTAGTGAATGGCAGCGTATAAATCCAATCTCTTCTCTTCTCTTCTTCAAGAAGGAGAGTCCATTTGACAGAGTAGGAGCTATGATGGAAATGCTTGAGCTCTGGTCGATGCCAGACAGGCCACCCAAAGGGGTGGAATAGCCAACAGATAGTTGCCTGATGACCATAGCAGGCCCACAGGGACATATGGACAGAGACCAAGTCTCTGACTAAGTATAAGGCAGCTACATATGTTCAGGTACATCTCAGTGGTATATTGGCTACTGCTTCTTTTTTTCCAAAGATTTTTCCTGTAATAGCTGGTTCAGCTCCTTCCATTTTCAATATAAATACTCTGCATGTATTCTTTCTAGGAGAGACAGAACGAGCCATTTGGACTGATGGAATTACTATGGCAAATACTGGCAGATTACTGTACTGGCATACAAAAGATATAATCTTTTATTTGATTCCATCCTCCCCTGTCCTCAGATAACAGACAATCACCGAAACCATTTGCACTTAACTGCAGAAAGAGTTGCGAGATAGCACTCCAATCACCACAGAAGGCAAGGAGAGCCAGGCGTCGGATGGCTTCCAAGACAAACTCCAAAGCATATGGCTTCTCTTTTGTAGCGTTAAATATGGTTGTTTATTCTCTACCCCCCCCCCAGATTATGCAGGAAATGTACCTTATGAAAATATACGTATATGAAACGATTTGCATACTTATGCAAAAGTGAACCCGAAAATGCTACAAAGAACACAAATGACACAGTTTAAACATAATGAGCAATCAAGATCATACAATATATATTCATTCTTCCACCCTAAAGAGGGGGGAGGGGGGAGGCTTTGTTCTCTTCAGAATCAGAAAGGTTATTAAGGATGCCTCAAAGGCTGTAGCAAACAGATTTGTAGGCAAAGACACCATCCTTGTTAGCCATGACTGCACATAAGGTGAACGTCAATCAATCAGTAATTTATTTACCATGATGGACGAGAGGAATAAAGCATACATTGATGGAATGGTTACACACACACACACACAACACACACAAAAGCAAATACAAGTCAATGAATCAACACTGTAACATGGTAGACTCTAGTAGCTGCAAAGAATCTGGCAACTTTATCTGCAAGAAGAAAGAGGTCTACCATGGGGATTTTTGGGAGGATGGGTGCAGTGAATATATATCTAAGGATATTGTAAAAGGGGCACTGCAGCAGTGCATTGTAAAAGGGGCAATGCAGAGCCAGTTTGGTGTAGTGGTTAAGTGCGCGGACTCTAATCTGGGAGAACCGGGTTTGATTCCTCATTCCTCCACTTGCACCTGGCTGGATGACCTTGGGCAAGCCATAGCTCTGTACCAGCTGTTCTCTCAAGGACAGCTTGGGAAAGAGCTCTCTCAGCCCCACCTACCTCACAGAGTGTCTGTTGTGGGGAGGGGAAGGGAAAGGAGTTTGTAAGCCGCTCTGAGACTCCAACTGAGCGAAGGGTGGGATATAAATCCAATCTCTTCTTCTTCTTCTTCTTCTTCTTCTTCTTCTTCTCCTTCTTCACATGTCCAGCCATTTCATATGGTGTGTGTTGGAGCTCCCTTGCCTTTCCATGGTGAGCCTCAGGCAACTGCAGTTGTCTAGCCCCACCTCCTTCTACCTTGAGAACAGCTCCTGCGTTTGCAGGGAAGGTAGTCACCCTCAAAGGTAGGGCTGACAGGCCACCCCAATGGAAGTGGGGGTCCCCCGCCTCCAGGCTCTGTCCTCCAGCTGCTGAGGAGCTAGCTGGTGGGGGGGACTTACCTGGAGAAAGAGAAAGGCCCAGCCCTCTTTGCTGGCACTGCACAATAAGTGACGTCATCATCCCAGCAATGTCCAGGTGATGCTCTGGTATTTGGGCAAATACCCTGTGGTAGAGGCCAGCTTTACCATAGAGATTTTGCCCCAAAAATGTAGCGTCACCTGGACATCCCTGGTGTGATGACACCCCTTTCTGTACGACAGTGGTGACGAGGCTTGGGCCTTTCTCTTTCTCCAGGCAAGTCCCCCTCCATCATCCACTGCTTGCCAGGAGGGACCTGGCAACCCTACTCCAAGGCAGTGCTCCAGTCACCACGAAAGAGCCAGGCTTCAAGATGGCTTCCAAGCTAAACTCCAAAGCATATGGCTTCTATCCACCCACCAGGGCCACGGATGGCCAACACAGGTCATTCAGCAATATGAGTGTGTGGAGGTGGAGTACTTTGACTCCCATAAAGTTATGTCAAGATATGCATATTGAGAACCCAGACCCAAATGGACTCGAAGTGGTAAGACCGCTTCACAAATACAGTGTTTCTTTTAAGTCAGAGCCAACCAATCAATCCCTCATTGTTTATCAACATGACCTGACCAATATTCTAACTGTTGTTATTACATCTTTCTGGTTTTAATTGTTTTAATGGTGTATTTTGGTTAGTTGTAATGGTTTTGAAAGGTGATTTTATTTTGTATGGTTTAGCTTGCTAGCTGCTTTGGTGGTTCTTATGAGGGCAGAAAGGCAGGATATAAATTTAGTAAAACAAACAAACAACTGGCTTCCAAACAGTGATCAGGGACAGCAAGGATATAAGGATGGGGGGGGGGGGGAGCTAGGATTCCTGTTGGACAGCAAGGCGTATGTGCAAAATAGTACCTATTACACTGTACTACATTGTTCCAACATGCAAAAATAACCCGATGAGCAAGCCATGAGGCACAAACGTAGTCGTCTTTTCTTCTGGACTAGGCTAACAAAATCACACTGAAATATTGCTGTCAAGAAGGATGCCTGTTATTAATCAGTAGTCTGTCAATGGTGTAGACAGTGGTGTCAAAATGGCATAGAGTGGCATCCATTGTGGAATCTTCATGCATGAATTAAAAAGATGTCAGGAACATGAGTAATGCTAGAGCTCCCTGGAAATCAGGAGGTTTTAAAAAAAAAATTCTACCAACTATGTTTTTATCATGTCCTTCCAGTTTTATACCCAAAACAACCCTGTGAGGTAGGATAAGTGACTGACCCAAGGTCACCCAGCCAACTTCACGCCTTCAAAATGGGTCTCCTCATCCACTAAGCTGTAGCAGATGAGTCAAGCAATGGTAGATGCCTCCATCTTATATCTCCCCTTTCTTTAAACAGCTAATGGTTCCTTTGAGATCCCTGCAATTATTAGACTAAATGCTTCTCTAACTCTAGCTGTTGCTAGGAAACACTGTTATCTTAGGGGAAAAATGCTGATACTTTTTTTGCGTGTTTTTTTTTTTAAAAACAAGCTTTGCACAATAAACTGTAATATTCTAGGACCTAGGATTTCAGTCGAGCAAAGATGTTTTTGAGCGAGAAGGAGCCAAGACCAGTGGACAGATGGGCATCTGTTTACGAACACCATCCATTCCTTTCCCCTTTGATTTTCTCTCGGAATAGGGGGAAAGACAAGTGGAGGGATTTCCTCTCTTTAGCTCTCTTCCTGATGGCCTTCTAGTTAGGCAACATGATCAGAAGCAGCAATAATCTTGGAAGATGACAAGACCACAGCGGGTTTCTTCTTCTTCTTATGTCATTCTCAAGAAGAGGTCAATGTTACATGAGTGCTATGGGGTTATACCAAATTGAAGCTTTGGGCCCGTGTTCAAAGAACGATAGGGAAGTGACGGCCATATGGATGTGATGACATCTCATGAACATGAGGTTTTGATTCAGCAAGCTGGGTCCCAACTCACCCACGGGTCTCATTTGCAGCCCTGTGTGGACAAGGAAAGTCAGTGGGGCGATGGCAGCCATGGCCTGCCCCCTCCCAGGATGGCCTGTGATGGGGCCTGAGCTGGGCTAAGGAGAGGGGGAGAGGGTGGGGCCATGGGGAGGAAAACGCGCTCACCTGGCCATGTGGGATCATTTGGGTAGTCTCTTTCATCACTTCGCTGGCAGCCGCTTTCTCCCAGTAGGAGCTGGTGGGGATTGTTTAGAGATCCCTTCTTCAGACCACCTTATCAGCCAGGAGCTGGTGGAGCATGGGACGTCCCTTCCTTGCTTCACTGGCAGCTGCTTTTTCCCAGCAGGAGCTGGTGCCACTGGGTCGGAATGAGCAGGCCATCCATCATCTGAGCTGTCAAGCAGGTTCTGGATGCTGGTGTGTTGGTGCCATGAGATATTGGCAGGGGGAGCCTCAACATGGTGGAGCACACATGCTAGCCACAGGAGCCCCGAGATATCATGAAGAGGCTGGCAATCGGTGGCTGAATTGGTAGCGGAAGCCAGGATTGACTGAGTTTCCAGGGGGGGCTGGGCACCCCAAACAGCAAGACAGCCCAATACAGCACAAGGAAGCCTATTCAGCTGTTTTTCAGGCTTTCTGCAAACCCTTTCAACAGGGTTTGTGGGGCCACAAACCAGTTCAGTTCACAAACGAACCTCCCGGTTCGATTTGGTTTGTGGTTTGGCCATGAACCACAAACCAACACAAATTGCCTGTTTCCAGTTCATGCCCATCCCTAATTGGCAAGCACCCAAGGCATTTCTGGAGAGGGAGAGCTGGCAGGTTGAGGTCCTACATGAACTCTGTCATTGTTGAAAAGGGGGCGGTTCAGTGGTGGCACTTTGCCTTTGGAATGCCCTCTGCCTTGATGTTCACATAGACCCTACTTTATTGCTCTTTGCACTCCAGGCCAAATCTCTTGTTTACCCAGGCCTTTAGCTGAAGGGTTTAATTGTTTAAAGCTATTTTTATGGTTTGCCTCTAGCATGAGGAACATTTTACGACTTTTTCAGTATTGATTATTTTTATGTTTGTTGTTTTTATGATTTTACTATGTGAACTGCTTCAAGAACTGCTTTGGAGAGGCAGTGTGTATACTCTCTAAATATAAGCATCAATAAAACTATTCCGGGTCAAGTATAACATCTGCCTGCCTTGTTTTACATAATTTTCCATATATTTTTTTCCCAATAAAAACTGCTCTTTTTGATATGCTCTTCAGTTTTTTATGATGTCCCCGAATAGGGCCTGCAGGCAGTGATTTACCCATTCGTTTAATTCCAACGGAGTCCTGTAGATGTTGTATTTACAAGCTAAGCAATTGTTTAGACTTTACAGGTCACAAGAGATTTTTTTTGCTTGCAAAATTTTACAGTATAATTAGGCCCACAATGCTTGGAAGAACCTGAAATGTTTCAAAGGTCCTCATTACAGACAGTCCCGCTAACCGAGTTTGGAGTTACAGCAAAGACCTTAATAATAACTCGCAGCCAAATAAGCCTCAAAAGTCCTTTTGCAAATTCGATGTAAATCCTTGCATTTATTTTCACCTGCACAACCTTAAGTATAGGACACATGGGAGTTTATCCAGTAAGAAGTCCACTGAACGACCAAACATTGTTAATCGAGTGTTCAGTGGATTAACTGCTGATCACCCACCTGAAAACTATCCTCTTTTTGTTCTTCATTTCAGATCCTGCGTGTTTGTGTGTGTAAAGTGCTGTCAAGTCATAGCCAACTTGTGGCCACCCCATAGCATTTTCAGGGTAAGAGACCAATGGGGGTGATTTGCCCATGCCTCCCTCTGCATAGCAACCCTGGAATTCCTTGGTGGTCTCCCATCCAAATACTAACCAGGGCCAATTCTGCTTCTGCGTTCTGATGAGATAGGGGCTAGTCTAGGCCATCCAGGTCAGGACCCAGCATCTTTACCTGGCTGCAAATTCTAGGCAGAGCTCTCTACAAGGTGTCTCCCAAACTATACGTTTACACCAATTACTAGGGGAGAGGTGTCATTTCATGACAGACCCACTTTCCATGAATGCGTACAATTTCCCTTTAAAGCCATCTAAAGTAAGGGGTGGATCTAACTATCTTTTTGCTGGTGAAAATGGCAGAAGAGGTCCCTTCTGACTACCCTAAATAAGCTATTCTGGGGATCATGGGGCTTGCGTGCACAAAAGTCATGTGGAATGGGGGCTATAGTAAGGGAAAGAATTGAGCAACATTGAGTGAAAAGGCTTGCTGGATCCAACCCACTATTTGTAAGTTTCAGCTCAGACAACTAGTGACCATCAATCAATGAAGTGAACTTCTTTCTCCCTGAGAACTTCTAATCAAGGTGGTTCATGAATGTATGAAGCAACCTTCACTGTCAGACTATTGGTACATTCAGACCAGTTTTGTCTACTCTAAATAGCAGCAGGGTCTCAAACAGAAGAAGAAGAAGAAGAAGAAGAAGAGATTAGATTTATACCCCGCCCTTCACTCATTTGGAGTCTCAGAGCGGCTTACAAACTCCTTTCCCTTCCCCTCCCCACAACAGACACCCTGTGAGGTGGGTGGGGCTGAGAGAGCTCTTTCCCAAGCTGTCCTTGAGAGAACAGCTGGTACAGAGCTATGGCTTGCCCAAGGTCATCCAGCCAGGTGCAAGTGGAGGAGTGGGGAATCAAACCCGGTTCTCCCAGATTAGAGTCCGCGCACTTAACCACTACACCAAACTGGCTCTGACAGGATTCTTATGGGGTATCTTCAAACCAGGAATAGTACAAAATAGATTTTCAAAGCCATTATTAAGTGACCACCTCCCACTACACCCCAGATTACCCCTTCTCCACTCTAAAGTCTAGAAATAAATGCATATCCAGCAAAAATATGGGAACATTTTAATGGAGACAACTACTGACCAAAGCGCAAGAATGATGGCCAACCTTTACCCTCTCAGTGCAATTCTTGGCTTAGAATGGTGTAAATCTGTTTAGGACTGCATTGTGTATCTATCCGTAAGCATCCTCCACAGAAAAGTGTCTTGGTGGGGAAAGAAAATGAGGCTGTTCATTCAGCCACCTGGATTTCTGAAACAGTTCCCAGGTGTAAAATTTAAATCTGTAAAATATGAAATTAAGAACAGGCTACATGAGAAGATAGTTCAAAATCGTCTGTCGGAGTGAGCTTATTATAAATTCTTACTATTGTTTCACTGCCTTAAATCCTTGCGCGGACCTGAGCATTCGTCATCAGATCTGAGAACTTATCAGCACAGAAGGTCTTTATTGTGTTACCAGTCGATGAAATGTTCCGTCTTAGGTTAAGCATATGAAAAACAGCTTTCAGGCAGTGAGTTTTACCCAGCTAGCAAAGTTGAATATGCTCTGATCTGGATGATTCAGGCTAGCTCAGTCTTGTCAGATCTCAGAAGCTAAGCAAGGTTGGCCCTGATTAGTATTTGGAAGGGAGACCATTGAGGAAGTTCAGGGTTGCTATGACAGAAGCAGGCAATGGCAAACTGTTTGTCTCTTGCCTTGATAACCCTGTGGAGGTCACCATAAGTCAGCTGAGACTTGATGGCACTTTCCACCAAAGCTGAACCCAAAGCGGAACCCAAAGATGCTCTACTATGCAGGAAAGAAGACCTTCTGCTCATGGAAAAATTGCCTCTATGGATAGAAGGACTCTTTTGAGTAAGCATAAGGGCACGTTTGGATGCAGTCCCATTGTTTGGATGGACCGCCTAGTATATGTAGGAAAGGAGCTGTATGTCAGATCCTCTGCCATTCATTGTCTGGTGTCTGGGTGCCTATCAGTAATTTACTGCTAGCCTTGAGTTTATTGCCTGTCATGCATATGATGTCTCTTTCTTTCCCTCCGGGAGGATGGCTTGCCCTGCACTCCCACGTCATATAAACATTCTGGCTAATCTCCCCGGGTCGCCTCCCTTTGCCAGTCTGGTGTCTCGGGCACCTAATCTTGCTTTTGTAACCTTGAAGGCTCTTGGACTGATTTAGGCCAGGTGCCTGGCCTGTGAATTGCAAGTAGAGTTCACAAAGGGGCATGGGGGGGGGGGGGGTTAGTGCTTTTGCGCCTTTTCGGTGGGAACATAACGGTTGGGGTTTTTCGCGCTTATTTTAGTTGACTCTGATTGGCTCTTTGCCTGCCCTTACCTTTTTGTATATGGTATATTAATCCCTGTTGCTTGTGATGGAGTATCTCTGACAAACATCGTGTACCTGAAGGATCATTAAGAAATAAAAAGGACTTTTGCTTATATCAAAGGGCCTGGCTTATTTGGTCTACTCAGAAGCCTCACACTGTAAAAAGAATTATGTCCTTATTTGTTGAAACACTGCCTTGGTAACGAAGACTAACATTGTTATCCTAGTAATATGGCTATTGATTATAGAACTTTATCCCACCCTTCCTCTAAGGAGCTCAGAGCGGCATACGAGTTTCTTCCTTTCCCTCAGTTTTGTCCTCACAATAACACTGGGAGGTAAGTTATTGAGAGGCAGTGACTGACCTGAAGTCTTCCGATACACTTCAGATACAGCGGAGTGTTGTTCCATATCCCAAACCCATTAGCACTCCTCCATGCTGAAACGTCTGCTTTGCATGCAGAAAGTTTCTGCATCAATCTTGGCATCCCTGGAAGGTTCTCTTCTTCTTTTGATCCCACCACCCTAAATAAGACCACCAGGTATCTTCTCTCTCCCCCGTCACCCCGTACCCTGAGTGATCTATGCCTGATAGTCCTAGTGTTGTGATGGTGCTAATCCTTCACTGTTCCAAATGACAGAATGTCACCTGCTATTTGCTTGCAAGCCACTAATATACTGTCAGCATTGTAGCTTCCTGCGTAATGTGCACATTTTGTTTTTTGGGTTTGTCCTCGTATGCCATCAGTGCAAAGAACTGACTGAGCCTCCATATATTCCATTTGAAGAGGAAAGCGAGAGACTTGTTATTCCTCGCTCGGGAGCTCAGAAAGAGCCTTGTCAAATCTGCCATGTTCCTGCCATCTTCTCTCCCAGAATTAGCTATGTTCCTCCATATTAAGAGGCTTCTGCTTCCCCCCCTCCCCGCCCATCGGACTTGCCTTGCAGCAGTATGTCAGCATGTAAAAGGCCTGAGTTGAAATGTAAATTCACAGGGAAACTTGCATTCCAGCAGCAATCCTCCCGTGCCAAAAAAAGTAATAAAATGTTCCAGATGAATCTTAATACATCAGCAGTTAAGATGCTGCTGCTCTAGGGCTATTGCTGAATTTCACAGCCTCTGTTGTTTTGACGTGAAGAATCCATTTCGATTCCCACCCCCAAGCGCAAACTGAACCCAGGAGCTGATATTTTCCGGCCACCTTCCCGTTTCCTTGTGTTGATTCCTCCTGCCCATTGTGTTTACTTAGTCTGCAATGTGACTTTGGTGTTATTTGGGAGCACAAACAGTGCAAAAGAAAGACACCAACTGGAAATGTTAGCAAAGAAAATGGACAACAGGTCAACAAAAATTAAAAAAACTATTTCCATTTATTTATCGATAAAATTAAGATGCAACCGCTCCAGAGATCTGCTTGAGGTTGCTTATGAAGTAAAATAAATAGAACTACCCATTGTTGATTAATTTAGTGCATTTTAAACAAATTCTGTCCATCCTCCAAGAAGCCCAGAGTGACAGTCTCCATTTCCCCATTTTATCCAGAATTACAACTGATCTGCAGATAACAGAGATCAGTTCCCCTAGAGCAGGGGTGGGCAAACTGTGGCTCGGGAGCCACATGCGGCTCTTTCACGTATATTATGTGGCTCCCGGCAGGGCGACTGGGGAAGCTAAATATCATTAGCAAACAAATATCATTGGACAAATTAATATCATTATCAATATCTGCTTTTACCCATTTTGTTGTTATTTTTGGCAGTCTCAATGAATGTTAATAAAAAGCAAATTTGCTTATTTTCCAATAAAAGCAGGTAATATTTGTTCATGTCTTGTGGCTCTCAAACATCTGATGTTTATTCTATGTGGCTCTTACGTTAAGCAAGTTTGCCCACCCCTGTTCTAGGTGGCTCTTACGCTGAGCAAGTTTGCCCACCCCTGCCCTAGAGCAAATGGCTGCTTTGGAGGCTTTAGTCCATGGCATTATACCCTGTTGAGGTCCATCCCTTACTCAAACCCCACCCTTCCCAGGCTCTGACCTTCAAATCTCCAGAAATTTCCCAACCCTGAGTTGGCAGCTCTTCTTCAGAGGTCTAACTCCCCCCCCCCCCCCGGCTGTCTAGACACCTGTTTTTTTTCTCCTGCCTCTGTCAATGTGGTTGCTTCTCCGAGATCCCATTCTTCATTTCTGACAGTTTGTCTTCTAGTTCTAGCATGGTATAGCAGTTAAGACCAGTGGACTCTAATTTGGAGAACCAGGCTTGATTCCCCCCACTTCCACATGAAGCCCCCCCCCCCAACTGACCTTTTGGGGCCTACTTCCAGTTTTGGGCCTATTTCTGGTCTCAGGTCTACTTCCGGTTGGGGGTGACTCTCTGGTTTTTGAGCAAAACTCTACGGTTTAAAGCTGAATTTACCATAGAATTTTGCCCAAAAACCAGAATCAGAAGAAAGCCTGAAACCAGAAGTAGGCCCAAAAATGCCCAATATCACTTCCGGTCTCCCAGAAGGACATTGGGAAACCTCCGCTGGCCAGGTAAGTGATCCTGGCAACCCTACTTTGAGACTCCTTAAGGTAGAGAAAAGCAGGATATAAAAACCTTATCTTCTTCTTCTAGTGCTGTTCTGTCAATCAGATCTCTCTCAATGGTAAACAAAGGAGATAGGCTGGTTACACAAAGCCTGTTGACCCAGCTAGTGGAGGCACCCTGCTGACTGAGCTGTCTCTGCTGGCCCCTTAGGTAATGGTAAAGAGTCATCAGGGGACTGAGGTCTGGTCTTTGGGGGTACCAGATGTGATTGGGTAGGGACAGTGTGGCTCCATTCTCAGATGCCTGGCTACAGGTTTTTGCAGAATATTTCACATCCCACAGGCCTTTGCAATGTTTTTATACCCAGCCATGACCCAATTTCATGATCTCTTGTATCTAGGGTTGCCAGGTCTGGGTTGGAAAATACCTGGGGACTTTGGGGATGGATCCAGGAGAGGGTGGGGGTTGAGGAAAAGAGGGGACTCAGCATGGTACGATGCCATAGAGCCCACCCTTCAAGGCAGCCATTTTCTCCAGGGGAGCTGATCTCTGTCAGCTGGAGATCAGTTGTAAAAGCGGGAGATTCCCAGGCCCCACCTGGAGGCTGGCAACCCTACTTGTAACTACCCACGGAGAAGATTTATTTATTTATTTATTGACACCCTGCCTTTCTCTCCAACAGGGACCCAAAGTTGCTTCCACCATTCTCCTTTCCTCCGTTTTATCTTCACAACAACTGTGTGAGGTTGGTTAGGCTGAGTGTGTGATTGGCCAAAGGTCACACAACAAACTTCTATGGCAAAGTGAGAAATTGAACCTGGGTCTCTCAGACAGGGTTCTTAGACACAGCTGACAACCCAGTGGGATAAACTTGGTGGTGATTATGTCTCCTTGATGTTGCGGCAATGCATGACATCACTTTTGGCACAAAACTGGAAATTTTGTTATTATATCACAGTGATGCTCTAGGATTTGCCCAAAAGTCTATGGTCAAACCATAGAGTTTGGGCAAATCCTAGAGCATCATCCTGATATGGTTACACCACCTCTGTTTTTGTGCCAGAAGTGATGTCATGCATTGGCATGACTCTGAGGAGGCTGCCAAATGTCTACCCTGCTGGCCTTCCAAGTGGTTGTAAGGAATCGAGGGAGAAGAACAGGAGTCTCCTGCTATAGCGGGAGACCTGGTCCTCTACTTCAAGATCCTAGTCCAGCACTTTAACCACCACATTACACAGTCTTTTGTTCCTGGATTCTAGCATCACATACCTAAATCACAAAAGTTTACAATAATTTCCTGGTTTGGAATGTGTCCAACTTGTAATGACTGGTTGTGACAGAAATCTGACAGTGTTTCCTTCCAAAGTTCTTTTCCAGCTCCGAACGTTAAAATAAAATTCTGCACATGTGCAGGTGCTGGAAGCCATTATATGCAAATATTCCTTAATTGTAATTCTCCTACTCTCCCATTAATTACTCTGAAATTATGTAAGCTACAAGTCAGTCGCTTTTTAGGCACTTGAAGAGATTTTTTTTTTAAATGATCTCTCTGAATTTTTCAGTGATTGGTGAATTTTGTGAGTCTACTACATATCCACGCAGTCTTTTATTTGACAGTTATATCATATGGGTATGAATCTTGGACTATGAAGACGGGGGACAGGAAGAAAGTTGATCAATTTGAAATGTGGTGTTGGAGGGGACCACCGTGGACCGCCAGAAAGACAAACCAAGCCCGAACTCTCCCTAGAAGCTAAAATGACTCAACTTAAGGCTACTATACTTTGGTCACATTATGAAAAGACAAGAGTCACTAGAAAAGACAATAATGCTGGGAAAAGCTGAAGGAAACAGGAAAAAAAGAAAGATCCAACATGAGATGGATTGACTCAATGAAGGAAGCCATGGCCCTCAGTTTGCAAGACCTGAGTGAGGCTGTTAATGATAGGACATTTTGGACATTAAATCCACAGGTCCACCAGAAGTCGGGAGCAGCTTGACAGCACTTATCACATACAGGTCTTAAATTGGGCCCAGTTTTCTCTGTGTTTTTTCTTCCCCCTGCCCCGGTAAACTTAAATTTTGTTGCTGTCCCCCATCCACCCCTAAGATCCACTTTTTCCCTTTCCCTGAGTTTGGTGATAGCTAAATTTTCGAGCAACTGCAGACTCAGTATAACAGAATTCCTTGAGCAATATTAAAAACTTCTTGCACGTAGTACCATCAGAAGGCAGTCACCACCATTAGGATTGAGAGAGAACGCTTAGCAAACAGGTAAGTTCCCTCCCCCACCAGAGACTCACCAAGAAAGCTCGTAATTTCCAAGCTAATTCCAAATCAAGCCGAGGGGAGTTCATCCATCACTGCGCTGAATAAATTGTTGTTTAACACCTTTCTACTATCCAGCAGCGTTCACAATTGGAGTGTATAAAGAGTATTTAAAGTTGGAAAGTTTTCTGCCATTTCACTGCATCATTATAGGGGAAGTGGGGAGTGTAAACATGGAAATGAGAAGGGGACACTTTGGAGACTCCTTTATGCCTTTTATAAGCAGCTGCAAGAAGTGGATGAAAACAGGACTGGATGTAGAACTGTCTTCCACAATTTTGCCGGGAGAGTATTTCATAAAGGAAGATGTAACAGAATCCTTTCAAGTCACAGCGATATGGGAGGCATTAGAGTGATGGAAGATTGTTCACAGCACCACTTAATAAGCCAGCCATGCCAGGTGGCATTGAAGGCTGTCTCTGAGCAACAAGCCTATGAAACCTGATGGATCTGTTACTTTGTCAGTACTAGGGATGGGCATGAACCTCATCACAAACCTAAACTGGTCACAAAAATCACCCAGTTCGTGGTTCGTGAGCCGAAGTTCGTGCAATTGTGTCTCCCATGAACCTCCCACAAACCACCGTGGTTTCTATGGAGGCTTGTGTGGTTCCTATTGGTGGTTTCTGAGGCAGACATGCTGGCGCCAGTCAATTGTCAAAGCAACAGGGGGGATGGACTTCTGCAGCCCTTCTGCAGCCCTGGAAACACCAGTAGTGGCTCTCCAAAGCTTGACAGGCAGCAGTGGCCACCAACAAGAGAGCTCTCATTCTATTCTATGGGAGCAGAATGGATATATACCCTCAGTTCGCACACAACTGTTTTTACTTGGCAGCAGGCAGTTAGGCAGAGAGGGAAGGGAACTGGAAGTCACTCCTCAGTGTGATCAGTGGGGTTGGGAGTGTTTGGGTGCTTACTCGGGGTTCTGAGGCACCTGTCCTCAGGACCGTAGCTACAATGGGGCATTTGGGGGCTCTGCCCCACAAATAGCCATGCCAGAAATCTTATTTTTGAGGAGAGACCCCTGCTGCTGGCAGCAGTCAGGGTGAGAGTGTGTTAGCCGAATTGCTTTAATTTAAGATTAGCAATTGGCAAAATACCGGGTTCTTTGCCAGCTATACCAAGGTCCCACCCCTTCCAGGAGTTCCCAGCAAATAGGCACTGAGGCAGGAATCATTTTTAAATGATGTTTACTATAAAATGTTGTTCAAGCATCCACAAAACAGAATCTCACACACAAACACACAGGTCTAAGGAAATTTAGATAGAAAATAGCACTGTTGCATTAGCAGGAGTTTCATTGATTGGGCGATACTTTACCTGTCCTGAAGATGGGTCCTCGTTCCCAAAAGAAGATTAGAGGGATTGGAAAGGAAAAATGGGGTGTGTGCTCTGAACCTGCAGAAACACACCTTTTCTCTGTCTGCGCAGACCAGAGATTAAAGATTGAGGGAGGGTACTGAGATAGCAAGTGGGACCTGAGAGGTATAAAAAACAGATAGGGGTCATGGAAGCTCAAGAGGGCGATTGTATGCTGTGCAAGGTCTTTTATTAGGTGTGCTTTGGGGCAGGCTGCATTGACCACATCCCACTAACACATCTACCAGGTAGTCCGTCCCTACAAACCCTACCATTGGTCAAAGTAAAAAGAGGAGGGGATGCGGAGGGGTGGTCAATATTGCAACACTAGAGGCTAAACAGGAACTGACACCTGAGCAAGCTTGTGATGAGTCATTGAGCCATTCCATTGTCTCTTAATGGCCCTGGCCTGGCCAGTTGATGGGCGAAGGATTAGTTGCCAAGCAACCTCATTCACAGTCCAAAGTCCAGCATCTCTCTGGAATGTGTGTAATGTTGGGGGGGGGGGGGGGTTGCCTAGCTCGAGATTACAGGAGAACCCTTGTGCAATGGGGTCCTTGTCTCTTTGTGTGAACCATGGCGGGTGTGTGCTTCCTGAAATGGACTGGAGCCTCTCACAGTAACGAAGAGTGCATGTAGTCCTTTAAAGCATAACATCCCAAAGTTCAAAACTTATGAACATTAAAGTCCATAAGAGCACATGATGTGCCTTGCTAGGCAACAAGTGCCACGGCTTGCCCTTGGTCTTTCTTCTCCTTTCCACTGTGGAATTTTTTTTGGGGGGGGGATCCTGGGACCTGAGAAAAGACAACTCAGAAGGCATTTAAATGCCTTTTGAGTCCCCTTCCACAGGGCAAGAAAGCTTAGAAGGGCACTCAAGAGTGGCACCTTCAATACATTTCCAGTAATCCCCCTTTCTGCTAGCAGAAAGAGTGTTGGGAGATGTATTGAAGGTGCCACTCCTGAGTGCCCTTCTAAGCTGTCTTGCCCTGTGGAAGGGAACTCAAAAGCCATTTAAATGCCCTCTGAGCTGTTTCTTTCCCCTAGGAACTGATGCATTCGCTGCCCTGTCCCTTGAAAGGAAGGGCTAGAAACAGGCTCGGAGCCTCCCTCTTTAAAGATGGGCATTCAGATTAATTTAATTAACTGTGATTTAAATGCCCCCCTTAAAAATTTAAATGCCCCCTGAACAAAAAAATCCTTGCTACGGGCTTGCTTGTCCTTCTCAAGCTGAGCAGAGGGGCTCGGGGGGGGGGGGGGGGCTTAACACACTCCTCAACCTGCAGCTGTGATTTCCCCAGACAGCACTTTCCTGGGGGCACCTGCTTTGGGGTGCTGTAACTTGGCCCCCCTAAATTCAATCCTCACCAAACTTGGAGGGTTGGGAGTGGAGAGTCAGCAAGCTCCTTCACCTCCCTAACAGTGCAGTACAGCACAACTGGCTTTTTGTGCATGCACAGGGTCACAGAAACTGATGGAATTCTAATTTTCCTCCTCCTTGCTGTGCTGCCGCTCCACAGTTGTTTAAACAGACCGTGAATGAATAATACAAATTAGTCATAAATAAACACTATGCTTAAGACAGCCCAACCTTCAGTGTTTGTCTAAGTCACGAGTCTTCAGTGTGGTACCTCTAGGCACCCTGGAACCTGCCAACACCGTTCCTGGCACCTGGCAAGTGTTTTTACATAAGAACACGAGAAGCCCATCCAGTCCAAAATTTTTTGTCACACCGTGGCCAAAACCCAGATGCCATCAGAAGATCCGCCAGTGGGGCCAGAATCCCAGAAGCCCTCCCACTGTTGCCCCCCAAGCACCAAGAATACAGTGCATCACTGCCCCAGACAGTGTTCCATCTGTATTTTGTGGCTAATAGCCACGGATGGACCTCTGCGCCATACATTTATCCAATCCCCTCTTGAAGCTGTCTGTGCTTGTAGCCACCACCACATGCTGTGGCAGGGAATTCCACGTGTTAATTCCTCTTTGGGTGAAGAAGCACTTCCTTTTATCTGTGCTGCTCATTGGTTTCATTGCATGCCCATGAGTTTTTGTAATGTGAGAAAGGGAGAAAAGTGCTTTCCCCCCTCTACCTTCTCTATCCCAAGCATAATTTTGTAAACCTCTACCATGTCACCTCTCAGTTGCCATTTCTCCAAGCTAAAGAGCCCCAAGCGCTTCAGTCTTTCTTCATAGGGAAAGTGTTCCATCCCCTTAATCATTTTAGTTGCCCTTTTCTGCACTTTTTCTCCCAAGGCTATAATATCTTTTTTGAGGGGCGGTGATCAGAACTCTGGCCCGCCAATCAGCTGGAGGGCCCTTTAAATCTAGCAGGAGGGGAGGAAGAGGGGTGGTTGGGTGGTCGCACTTGGGGGGCAGGGCTTGGGGATGGCCCCGCCCACCCCAGATCACCCCCGCCCACCCACTGGAGCAAGGAGGGGACCAGGCAACCCTACAACCTGACAGGGTTGTTGTGAGGATATGGGGAGGAGAGGAGAATGATGTAAGCTGCTTTGGGTTCCCATTGGGGAGAAAGGTGGGGTATAAATGATACCGATCAATCGATCGATCAATCGATAGATAGATAGATAGATAGATAGATAGATAGATAGATGATAGACAGACAGACAGACAGACAGATAGACAATCTTTATCTTTCTGTATATACTATATCGTTCCTTCTTCACACACACTGACTAACCTGCACCTCCCTTCTGTGGAAGGGCTAATACTTTCTCAAAGTTCTGGTAGGTATCTCCCTTAAGAGCCACCGGGGGGCTCTGCCATTTTGTTCCTGTCGAGAAAACTTTCAGACCATCTAGGAACACCAACATTATTTTTATTGCCAAAGCCTCCCCTCCCCCCAGCTCTGATCAGGATTCACTTTCAGCCAAACCAGAACTATAGACCTATTCACAACCAACCAACCCACCAACACCAATTTGTCCAGGCCCACGCAGGAGTCTTGCGTTTTGCGTTAGACTTCTCTGTAGAGTTCGTCATTCCTTTCCCAGGGATGGAAGCCTGAATAGCATTTGAGAATAATGAGAAACCCCTAATCACTTCTAATTACCCCTTTCTTTGTTTTAAGCCTCATCAATTGAGGACAGGAACTCTTTCATATTTGAATCACATTGTTGCTGACGCGGTCTCAAGCATAGGCGTAGACTACGGAGGGGCTCGAGCCCTTGAGCCCCTCCGTAGTCTACGCCTATGCTTGAAACCGCGTAGCGCCTGCCTCTGCACCTCCCGGGGCCCTTCCGAGGCCTCTCCCCCCCCCCCCGCCTGGCCACTCTTCCATCCTTCCCTCTCCCTCCCTCTTTTCCTGGTGAAGGGAGAGGGAAGGAGGGGGGGAGAGAGAGGCCCCGTGGAAGTGCAGAGGTTTCCCGGCGGGGGGGACATTGCCCGAGCGAGCGCATGCACTAAAGAGCCCCCCCCCCCATTTTTTTTACAAAACTCTACACCCCTGGTCTCAAGAGGTGTGTGTTGGTCTTTCAAAATAAATTGGGAGTCTTTGCACCACTAGTTAGATCAAGGGATGGGGATAATGACTGGGAAGACGCGGTAAAGGGTGTTTTAAAGGTTAAACAGAACTTGCTGTAGGCTAGCTGCAGTTGAGTACTTTGTAAATTCATTCATGTGCAGGGATGGGCAAACATCCAGTCCCCAGCCTTTCTCAAAACCAGGCTCAGACAAACTGATCACAGATCCTCAGTGTTCCATGTAATGTGATATTACCCCAGGCTGATAAGGTTGACCGCCTCCGTGAGAAGTAGGACCCGGCTGTAAAAGCCATATCCCAGTCCATCCACTCCCAAATTTGGGAGCTAGTGTTGATTAGTGGTTACAGTGTCAAATTAGGATCTGGGCAACCGAAGTTCAAACCTGCCTTTAGTTCTTTGTCTGGATTATATCTAATCTTGGGACACCTCTTGATTCTGGGTGGGCCAGGAGCCCCTGTTTGGACGTAGACTCTGAAACTCTACTGGGCCGAGTCTTGCCTGGTAACATCTAGATTTAGAACCAATGCTTGTAAAAGTGCTTAGGTTAGATATTTAACTTCATTATTTTATCCTCGCTGTCCACTGCTCTCTTATTGTGTATTCCTGCACAATCTTTTAATAAATCACTTTAAATGTACTTTGCAGTGTTCTCAGGTTATGGGGCTTCAGTCTGAATTCGGTACTTTTTGCCCATATTGGCTACAGTTATCAGGATAACTGCTTTCTGGAACTCACTTTGTAAGCGTCTTGCCTTGCAGGGTCAACTTCTTAATCCTAAACCCAGGAGGAGCATGTGGAGCAGCAAAACTGAGGAAATAACTCCCCCCCAGTCAAGTCTTTGTGTGGAAAAACAGCTTGGGGAGGGGAGCAGGAGTCCTTCCTTCCCTCATGGAACTGTCCCGAACCCATTCAGTCTCTCTTTTCCCTCTGCATAGCACCCTTGTCTTCCTTGGTGGTCTCCCATCCAAGTACTAACCACGACCAACCCTGCTTAGCTTCCAAGCTGTGATGAGCTCAAGCTAGGCAGGGCTGTTACAATGCTGACAGTAGCCTAATTCCAAACATTAATGGCTGCCAGTCTGCTTGGATTGGCAGCCTTTTCACTCACGCACAATTTTTTTTAAAACAGATTTTATTATTTTCTCCTTATTCAAAGTTTTATATAGTTACTTTTAAAACATTATCATCATTAACTAATTTTCTAAATAACTATGTATTCCAGTTACAATTAAAAACTTTTAGGGCTTCCCGCCTCACCTATACCATTATATATATAACAGCAATTATAAAGATTTAAAAGTATTAACTCTTACAGGTAACGTATTTGGTTATAATAATAAAGAAAGAAGAAAAGAAAGAGAAAAAGAAAAAGAGAAATTTTAAACATTTAAGAGTATTATCTGAATATTTGTAATATGTAATTAATTTCCTTTCTTGTCATTTCAAACATTCTGTATATTCCCTTAAAAAGAATGGTTTCTTCTTTTAAACATCTAAAATCAGTAATCAGACAATGTAAAAATATTATTTTTCATATCCCAATGTTCTTCTAAATATTCTCTCAAGTCTTTCCATTCTTCTAAAAACCTTTGAGTCTTGATTGTTCAATTTTCTTGTCCATTTGTCCATTTCTGCCATAAATAACAATTTTCTCAACCATTCCCATATGTCTGGGGTCTTTTCGCTTTTCCAGTTCTGAGCATAGACCATTCTCACTGTTCTCACACACAATTTTGAAAGGCCCCATTGCAAACCTGTTTGCAAGGTGCTTCAGTCATTCGGTGCTGAACTGAACAGACCAGGTCATGGACTTGCATCTGATTGTCAAGGTCGAACACAGTAAGTTCAGCTGCTGACCAAGTTCACAGTGAAAGCTGCAACATTACTAGTGCCCTCTCTCCAACAAAGAGAACCAAACCAGGAGACCACAGTCCATGGAACTTCTCACTGTTTAGAGAAGACTGCAAGCCAATATTAAACTGTCTTCAAGAAAGCATTCTGACACCGACACATCCAACTCCTGTTTTTAATTATCTTACACAGCACAGTTCCATCAAGTGAGGCACCTATCAGATGCCAGGAAGCCTTCAAGGGGAAAAAAAGCATATTAGGGCACCTTTAAAGTGACCTTACAAGATAAACAGACAGACAAATGTACAACCAATCAATGCTAGTGCACTGCACACAATAGGTAGATTTAAAGGACTAGATTTCTCTTCTGCGGAACTTCGGACAGAGATGGGCTTTGGGTGATTGTTCTTTCCAGCAAACTGGGAAGAATTAGTGAGAATGGATGTAAAGCAGTGTTCTTTTCGAGTCACCAATTCAAAATACAAGGGGGGGGGGAGGAACTAAGATACAGGTGTGCATTTGTGGGCATTGGGTGTTTATTTAACAGACTAGGGCTGTGCTTGGAGGGCTAGTTAAAATATTTTACTCCCTGCCATCTCACTTCCCCATCCCCTTGCTGAGTTAGAGTTTGTCGACAAGCCGAATCCTCATACCAGTTTGGTGTAGTGGTTAAGTGCGCGGACTCTAATCTGGGAGGACCGGGTTTGATTCCCCACTCCTCCACTTGCACCTGGCTGGATGACCTTGGGCAAGCCATAGCTCTGGACCAGCTGTTCCCTCAAGGACAGCTTGGAAAAGAGCTCTCTCAGCCCCACCTACCTCACAGGGTGTCTATTGTGGGGAGGGGAAGGGAAAAGGAGTTTGTAAGCCGCTCTGAGACTCCCTTGGGGAGTGGCGGGCGGGGTATAAATCCAATCTCTTCTTCTTCTTCTTCTCATACACCAAGAGCTCTATAGATGCCAAGAATTATATATGACCTAGTTTGGAAAAGCAGCTTTGCACCTAGAAATCTTACATATTTATTCACTGATTTACCCCCCTAAGAGACCTAAAATGGATTAGAGCAACAGAAAAAAAAATACAATTTGAGCTTATTATAATTTAAATGGTCCAGGCTAGCTCGATCTTCTCATACCATGGAAGCTAAGCAAGGCTGGCCATGGTTAGTCCTTGGATGGTTGACCACCAAAGGTTGTTACTCAGAGGCATGCAATGGCAAGTTTCAGACTCCCGGACAAGTTATCCTCCACAACACTCTCTTTGGCAGTGATATGCTTTATTAAGTAATATCAAGTTCCAGGTAGTAACAGTACCGTGTCAGATCTGAGGATTTTGGTGGGTACAATCAATGATATAGGGAATTCAAATGTAACCCCTCCTTCAGTCTGGGGCTCAACACCGCCTGGTTGTGCCTGGCCCGAGAGAAGCCAGGCTCACTGCCACTAGGGGGAGGGCTTTCTCAGTGGCGGCCCCTCGCTGGTGGAACGAGCTCCCAGAGTTCCGTAGGGCCTGTAAGACAGAGCTCTTTCGCCAGGCATATGAATAGGGGCTGCCGCCTCTGTGTACCCCCTACCATCAACAACTATCAATGTGCGCCCAGGTATTACCATCTGGTCGCCGACGATCCTGGCGTGCGCTCAACATTAGACAGTACGCCATCGATACTGTGAGCACTTCATAGCTGTATTGTACTGTATTGTATTTTAATGATGAAAGTTTCAATGTTAATTGTTTTACTGTGGACTTGGTCCACTAAAATGTTTAAGCCGCTCTGAGCCTGCTGTGTGGGGAGAGCGGCCTAGAAATCAAACAAACAAACAAACAAACAAACAAATAAATAAATAAGGCCCACTCATACGTCACACGCCCCTGCCTAGCTCCAGCATCACTACCCGCAGCTGGGAAAATATATGATCCCATTATCTACTGAGCAAGCTGGCACCAAGGGTTCTCAAGGACATTCCTCTGGGAAAATGAGGAAGGCTGCTTAGAAAGGTTGCACTGCTAAGATAGAGCCACACACACTCCACACTCACACCCCCCACCTAAGGAATTCCCCTCCCCCAGCATCTATGACAAACTGAGGGAAGCCAGGTTTGTCAGCAAGCCACCTCTGTCCGTCTCTTGCCTTGAAAACCATAGGGGGACACCATAAGTTGGCTGTGGGTCTGATGGCACTTTACACACACAATTTAAATAAAACAAACCAAACCCAATAATGACTATATCCCAGTATCCCAAAGGCCAGCTTGTCCAAGGCTATGATAAGGGCAAGCAGCCCTTTGGCTCTTGTCCTTCAGCTCGCACTTAAGCATTCAAGCTTTGGCCATGCTCAGAGACCATGCCTGGGCACAGAAAGAGCAAGCAAAAGCTCACCTCGGATGTTTCAGCTGGCTGCCACTTTCACCCCCAGCTTCCCTCCCTGCCCACAAAGCCTTTGAACATGTCCACGCTTTTTCTATATGAGGGCTGTAAAGGGGAAAAGATGTTGCTGAGTCAGCACAATGCTTTCTGGCAGCTTTACAGCAGTTGGGCAGCACTGTGAATCAACAAGATATACAGTACTTCCATGAGTACCCAGCGGAGGTTTTCATTTAAAGGATGTAGAAGGAGATAACACCCCTGCTAGGGTTGCCAACGCTGGGTTTGGAAATCTCTGGAGAGTTCGGAGTGGAGTCTGGGGAGGGCAGGGTTTGGGGAAGGACCTCAGCATATATAATGCCATATGGCAGGGGTGGGCAAATTGCGGCCCGGGGGCCACATGCGGCCCGCCACAGAGTTTTTTGCGGCCCGCCAAGACAGTCGGCCATGTGGTGTGATAGGGTACATTTGTCTCATTAAAGTGATTCTAAAATTAAATGTGCTTGCAGCTATAGATGATATGAAATTAGCACAATAAATAAATTGAATAAAACTACCACTATTTTATTTAATTTATATTTATTGTTTTTTTATGATACAATTTATACCTTTTCTGAAATGCAAAGTTAACTAATGAATGCAATCATTTTAAAAGGTGCGGCCCTCCGCTAACCTCCGCTCCCACAAACCAAAACAATTGCCCACCCCTGCCATATGGTATACCCTGTAAGGCAGCCATTTTCTCCAGAGGAGCTGAACTATGAGGCCCAGAGACCACTTATAATTCCAGGAGATCTCCAGGCCCCACCTGGAGGTTGGCAATGCACCAACAACCATTAGTAAGATACTTTTTTTTGTTGTTATTCAGTTGCACTAGTTTAGGCTTTGATGAGGCTCTTCCAGATTGCTTTTGTAAAATGGTGCTTCCTTGTCACAAAACTAAGCCCATTCACAACCGCAAGCCTTAAGCGGCTCTTCCATTGGAAGGAAGCACCTTAGGCTGGAAGAAAAGTCCTTGGAAGATGGTTTGACCCACCCCAGAATGTATGTTTTATGCAGCCAAAGGAAAGGCATAGAGAACAGCCCATCACCAGACATTTCCTTCAGCCACTTTCAACAATAAGCAGAAGGAACTGGACAATCTGGACTGAAGACCCTCCCTTCTCTCTCATAGGCTTCTTCTACCAAGGCGCCACAGGCAACCAGAGGCTCTGGCATCCTGTCATTCTTCTCCCCTCCACCACACAAACACGTTTAACCAGGCCAAGCTGGTCGATGTGGACTCTGCAACACCCAAGGACTGGATGGATGTATAAACTATCTCCAACACAATTCCGTTTAAACCGTAGCCATGATCCTCTGACAGCCTAACTGCTGTTTGGACTAATCATTCTCTCCCGTTGAGGAGCTCCGAAGGGGGGATCACGTATACTGCAGACCCCACCGATGGCAATTTGACTTCCAAATACAATCTGTGTCCACTTTGTGTCGCAAGAGGAGTTCCAGCCAAGCTCATTTTTCTTGGCTTCCTACAGAGCAAAATGCCCGTGTTCTCTTTTCAGCAAGCGGATTCAGAATATTTTCCTCCTTCCCCCAGGTTTTTTTTTTTTAAAAAGTTTGGAAGGTGTAATTTCCCCCCACCAGATCTGTGTTGTTAGCTTGTATCATGAAAATGGACATCAGGCTGCAAGAGAAATGGGAAAGCCGAGGCCCATAGTCCATCGCAACGCTGATTGTATCTTTTATTCCGCCCTTACTGTGTCGACTTCTACATTTATAATTCCATTTTTCTGCATTGTTTATGATATAATGAAAGGTCTCCAACATTATACTCACCAAGTGGTTTTAGGAGGTGTGTGAGCCCAGGTGGGGCTCTTGCCCAGCAAAATTTCTGACTGGCCAATGAAGATCCAGTTGGCTGTGCAGGTTTGGCAGCAGCTGCCACCTCAGTATTTGTTTTATTCCTTCTCACTCCTCTTTCCCAGGGTATTTTTTTAAAAAAAATTACTGCTCTTCTATTCTGCACTTGGGCTTCCTCAGTGTGTTTGGATCTGCCTCTTGTGGCAGCCATTTTGTGTTTGGTTCCACCTCCTGTGGCAGCCATATTGGATGTGTGTGTCCACCACCCGGTGTCAGAATTTCAAAGGCGCCTACAGGCTCAAAAGAGGTTGGGGACCCCAAAATAATGTTTCATAACCTTTCCCTCCATTTTTGCATCGTTTATCTCACTTTGGTAATCCTAATGCTACCAAATTGTTTGTTAGATGCCTCACTCCTCTTTCCCAGTGTATTTTTTTTTAAAAATTATCCCTCTTCTATTCTGCACTTGGGCTTCCTCAGTGTGTTTGGATCTGCCTCTTGTGGCAGCCATTTTGTGTTTGGGTCCACCTCCTATGGCAGCCATATTTCCCTCCATTTTTGCATCGTTTATCTCACTTTGGTAATCCTAATGCACCAAATTGTTTGTTAGATGCCTCATGCCCTCTGATTACATCGTATATATTGTGTGGTCCGCCTTGAGTTTCAGTGAGGAAGAAATAAATAAAAATTAAGGCAAGCAAATAGTGAGGGCACATGGTCCAAAGTGAGCAGCCAAAGATCCAACTTTTCACAAGACTTACAGAAGAATTAGGGAACCTGGAGGAGGTGACAGGAAGGGATGCTCCCTCTAGAAGTATTTCAGCAGTGCCGTAAAGCTAGAACTTTTAAGGGGGCATGGCAGCAGGCATTTTTGGAAGGGAGAGGGGTCATTTCGTGAGATTTTTATTGTATTTTTCGATCTGAACTGGGAAGATGCCTTGCACTACAGGAAAGCCAGGGCATACATATTTCAAATAAATAAATAAGTGAGAGACCGAGCTGTCAGCTATAAAAATACTGCCAAAGTGCTAAATGCATTGGAAAACACAGCAGAGTCGGTGTGGGAGCAATCTTTATGATTGGTGGTCACGTTTCCCGGCCTTCTGGAATTCTTGTAAGGCAGGGAAGCCACCTCCGCTGTCGCCCTGTGCAAAGGAGCATCCCTTCCTCTGAGGTGTCACAGGTGCATAGCTAGTTGGTTCTAAACCCCAGTGATTAAGAGCAGGGACATTTATGGTTGTTTAATTGGTTATACCGTTTCTCCTCGATTTTAATCTTCCACTAGATGTTGCAGAGAATCAATACCAAGCTCATTCCTACCGTCCTCAAGAATTCTGTTTACAGCTTAACCTGGCCAGTATTTCAGCTTTGAATGTATTCTTTTTTACCATGAAGGGCACAGAAGGTTAAGGGAGGAGGGGGGAAAAATAAAGGATCAGATATGATTTCAGTAGCCATTCTGCATTTGTTTGCTAAAAAGAGAAAAGGAAGACACCCTTTTCCTATCCAGTCGCTCTAATTGTGCAAGTGCATAAGTAGTTAGGCATGCAAATAGGTCTGAGATGGGATTGGCAATTGGGATATTTACTGACAACAATGCTACAGGAGGAAAATTATTCAAAGTGGTACAAGGTAGCATTGTTCGCAGAGGGGCTATCGGTCAGTGGAAGGCTGAATGCCCTGCGTGATGGAAGTCTCACGTTCAACCCCGGGCATTTCCAGTTAGGTTCTTAGACTGGGAAAGACCCTTGCCTACAAGACCCTGGAAAAGCATTGCTAGATGCTGCAGATAGTGCTGTGATAGGAGCTAATGGTGGGAAGGCACCAGAGCTCCATAGCAGAGTACAAGCTCTGTCTTGGACATCTCCAGTTCAAGAATCTCAGACAGAAGATGCTGGGAGAGCCCTTCTCTGCCTGTGAACCTAGAAAGCTGCTGCCATGTCAGAAGAGGTGACCCAGGTCTGTAGCCAGAATTTTTTTGTTGGGGGGGCACCAGTAGGCATGATGTCTATTACAGACCCCTGCTTCTTCTGTTCTGTGAGGCAGATTTTCCCGCCAAAACACTGTTCACCCATCTGACTGAGCAGCCCCTTAGTAGTGTGTTTGAATTATACCTATAACTTTCTTTGTGTCCCACCCATTGTTAAAGAAGTTATTTGGATTTTTCACAGGCCAGAGATTTTTACTGTAGCTCAGCAGGAGCCCTCTTATAAGACCCCTTTGGAAAAGACACTTGACACAAAGTAAAGTTGAAACAAACACGTTTGATTTTATTGAATAGGCATAGTTGGAACAGGGCAGGGGGTGATGATTTCCTTAAACTATAGTTCTTTATAAGAAAATTAGAATATCTTGAACAGGCAACAGAGTATACGTGAAGCTTGAATCCTAAGAGATTTAGTTCTTTACTGTGAGGGATTTGTTTGTCTTGGAGATTTCTTACAGTAACAAAGTGTCTTAATAAAGTTTCATAACAATAACTCAGTTTTCTGGAAGTTAGAACTTTCTTCCTGAATATCAACATTTCCCTTTTGGAATGATAACTTTCCCTTTCTGTACTCTTGAAAAGTCTAAGACCATTTCCCTTTTCCCTTCTCAAACCAGAGGTCTCTTGTGCACTGAACCCTCTGAATAACTGGGTAAGGAATATCCTCCTTTTCCTAGGAATGATAACCCTTTTCTGTTTGGCTAGGCTGGCAATTTCCCACTAACCAGGGGTCATTTTGTAGAAAAAGAGGTGCAGGAGCTCATTAGCATAACTTATTGGCATAACTTATGTGCATATGCTACACCACCTGACATCACTGGAAGTATGTCAGAAAGAAAGAAAGAAAGAAAGAAAGAAAGAAAGAAAGAAAGAAAGAAAGAAAGAAAGGAAGAAAGAAAGAAAGAAAGAAAGAAAGAAAGAAGAGAGAGAGAAAGAAGAGAGAGAGAGAAAGAAAGAGCTGGCAGAAAGGGGACAGCTACTAGTCCAAGCCTCAGAAATACCACTATTCCGGGAGGATAGCTTCAGTGGTGGCTGAAGCCTTCAGAAGGCTGGTCGGAGGAACAAGGACCTTTCCAGGGGATGGGGTCATTTTGCTGCAGCCATGACACAAGCAGGCATTCCCCCACGGGGGGGGGGGGGGGCTTGTGCCAACTCCCGGAGCTGCGCTCCCCCGAGCTCCTGCTCAAAATGACCCCTGCCACTAACTATCCAACCTCTTCTGGCAAACCTTAACCCCAGTTCCAGAGACAGTGAATAAACAGAGAATTCAGCTTGTGCCGACGCTTAGACATTAAGTTCTTTCTGAACTTCTTCCCAAATGTATTGGTGTACAGTAAAGGCTAGGAGTTGTGTCCTTTCACTTCTCAACTGACCTGTCTGTCTCCCTCAAACTCACACAAACGTGTCTCCTGACAGGCAACTGCCAAGTCAAAGTCCAAACGATGACTGACTGACTGACTCCCTGACTCTCTCCGCTCCTGCACAGCCTCAGCCCAGCTCCCCAAGGAGGGGAGGAAGCCAAAAGGGAGGGAGGGAGGGAGGGGGCAGCAGTGAAAAAGAGATGCGGGAGCTCATGTGGGCTCGGGAGGGATGGAGAGGGGGAACCGGGAGGCATGGCAGTGAGGAGGCAGGGCTAATTTGGCATGGGTGTCACCCTCAAATGCCCCCCCTCCCGTGGCTATGGGCCTGAGTTTGATGGACCAATCAACATAAAGCAACCTCATTTTTCACAAAAGGGAAGACCCATGATTCAGTGATTGGATGCAGAAGGTCCCGAGTTCAGTCCTGGGCATCTCCACTTAAAGGATCTCAGGTAGCAGGTACTGGAAAAGACTGTTTCCTGACCCAAACCCCAGAGATTCATTGCCATTCAGAGTAGGCAATATGGAGCAACATGGACCAATCGGAAGGGCCTGTGGCAGGGCACATTGCCTTGGATATAGCCAAAAATATAGGGGGAAAGTTGCTGGACTTGACAAAAAAGATCACAGAGGATATTTCTGTACCCAGAAACAGAGCGAGTCTGCCCTCTCAGCTAGACGTGCCTGTAAAGGACTTTAGAGACCCAGAATAGAATAGCCTTGAAGAGGGAGAAGAGACAGAGATGGAACAAAATAATATGACGTGTGTAGTTTAGGAACCATCTAAAACATCTCAATAGGTATTTTTTGTTGAGGTCTCAATGCCCATAGCATCTGGGAAATACAAGAATGTCCGACTTCACAGAAGTGATGATACGGTTCAAAGATGGAGAGTGTTGGTTGGGAGCCAAAATATATTAATATGTATGAGAAATTTGTAATCATTATTTTAAAATATTCTTTGTTAAGATAAAAAGCAGCAAGAATGAACTAACAGTCTTTATATATATATTAAGAAGACATTTCAAGGATAGATGAACCTTGCATGGTGGTTGAAGTTTGGGGTAGCCAAGAATGTGGACACTTATCAAGTGCGACAGTTAGCTGCTGTTAGGAGAAGATTTTAAAATCCTAGGAATATGGGAAGTTGAATTCACTGAGTGTCTTCTCAGAAGGGGCTCCTTGCCTGTGACCTGTTTATTTTGGGGATTAGCAGGGCTTTTTTTGTAGAAAAAGCCCAGCAGGAACTCATTAGCATAATAGGCCACACCCAACAGCAGAAACTCATTAGCATATTAGGACACACCACTGATAGCACAGCTTATTAGCACATTAGGCCACACCCCCATGTTACCAGAAGAGTGGTCATCCAGCCACACCCACCTTTTGCTTCTTATTCTGTTTACCTTGTTTGTTGTCAAAAGCCAGGGCTTTTTTGTAGCAGAAATTAATTTGCATGTTAGGCCACAGACCCCTAATGTAGCCAATCCAAATGAGTTTCTGCTGTTGGGTGTGGCCTATTATGCTAATAAGTTCCTGGTGGGTGTGGCCAACTCAGGAGCCAGCCGGAACTCCGTTCCTGTGTGTTCCTGCCCAAAAATAGCCCTGGGGATAAGATACTTTTATGGACTCATGTAACTGTTAGGCTTGCCAGATGTGGGTTGGGAAATACCTGGAGATTTTGGGGTTGGAGCTGGGGAGGGTGGGGCTTTGGGGGGGGGACCTGAGCAGGTCATAACACCACAGAGCCCAACCTCCAAAGTGGCCGTTTTCTCCAGGGAAATGGATCTTGGTTGTCTAGAGATCAACTGCAAAAGCGGGAGATCTCCAGGTGCCACCTGGAGGTTGGCCACCCTAGTAATTGTTCTCCTTTAACTATCTATGTAGCGATGATGGATGACATAATTTTCTGTTGATTTAGTCAATATTAAGAGAGCAATCGTTACGTTTTAATAAAAATCTTAAAATGGAAACAGAGATTCTCTAATAGTATGACTTGTTTATTATACCCATAAAGAACCTAAAATGTTGTTGAGCTGTATCTTTTGCCAGAAGTGAGATGATCTGATATAGGAAAGCTAACTAGATGCCCAGGGCTTCTAGTGCATACATCTCTATCTGAATCAGGCCTGACCAGAGAAGAAGAAGAAGAAAAGAAGAGACTGGATTTATACCCCACTCTTTACTACCCAAAAGAGTCTCAGAGCAGTTTACAATCTCCTTCCCCTTCCCCTTCTCACAACAGACATCTTGGTAGGTGGTGCTGAGAAAGCTCTCTCTCGAGAACTGCCCTTGAGAGAACCGCTCTGAAATAACTTGTGACTGACCCAAGGTTGCACCAGCAGCTGCATGTGATGGAGTGGGTAATCAAACCTGGTTCTCCCAGATTAGAGTCCGCGCTCCTAACCACTACACCAAACTGGCTCTCAAGAGTCGGACAGAACATCATGCTTCATGTGCAAAGAGTTTCTAGGCTCAGTCCCTACTATCGCCAGTGAAAGGCTCTCGGGTAGAAGGAAAAACCTGCTCTCGTAAACACATTTTTGCAATATTGCATACACTGGGGAAGGGTTTTCTACAGCTAGTCAAGCATCAAGCTGTCAAACTTTAAACCAAAAAAAACCCCCTGCATCCTCATGAGCACACAATGCTCTTTAGAGCATTAATGAAAAGAATGTATAAGGCAATTATATATTTTTAAAAAGGCGAAAGGACCCGCTTGTAGCTTCCTTCTCCCCCCCCCCCCCCATCTTCCCCTCCTTGAATTACTTTTCACTTAATTTTTAATTTGCTTACTGTGCGTCAACGGAGAGAGAAACCATCTATCAGCGTGCGAAACTTGCAGCTAGCCTCTCAGCGTTATGCGCAGCGGGACGGGGCCACCACATCAGCCATCGTTATCTGCATGACAAGGAGAATGATTAGATCAGTATATCACCCAATTATCAGCAATTGCCCTTAATTTTCTACGGAAATCTTCCTAAATCTGGAAATAGGGGGGAAGGAGAGAGGACTGCAAACAAAACGCAAACAAAAAATCCAGGCTGTGGTTGATAATGAACAAGAGATACTGCTGACCCGTGAGCTTTTTCCTCTTTCTTCTAGGTAATTAAAAAGGAATAACTGTATAAATCTTCGTTGTTGCTTTATTTTCGTCTCTCCCCTAGCAAGAAATGGATGGCTTGGCTAGGCTTCCCTTCCCGAAACTCCAAGACAGATTTAATTTAAATTCTAACATTCATGGCATTCTCCAGCTGAGTAAATGTGGCTTTAGAAATATGTCTTGGGGGGGGGGGGGAGGGACAGTTAAAGATGTTGTTAACTTGGCCATTTTTTTCACCAAGTCAGACTGTTACCATGATACTTGGGGGCCGGGCTTTTTTTGTAGAAAAAGCTCAGCAGGAACTCATTAGCATAACAGGCCACACCCAATGGCAGAAAATCATTAGCATATTAGGCCACACCCCCTGGTAGCACAGCTCTCTCCCAGGATCGGATTCCCCAGGTGCCCCGTGGCTTGCGGGGCACATGGGGAACCCAAGGGGAGGAAGGCAGTTTCTGGATTGGCTTCCCCAGGAACCCCGCAGCTGTGGGGCACCCGGGGAACCCATGAAGGGGAGGCAGTTTAAACTGCCCTCCCTCCCTGGATCAGCTTGGCTTCCCCAGGCACCCCGTGGCTTGTGAGGTGCCTGGGGGAACCTGAGTGTGTGTGTGTGTGGGGGGAGGCTGTAGGCGTGGCCAACCCAGAAGCCAGCTGGAACTCCATTCCTGTGCATTCCTGCCCCAAAATAGCCCTGCTTGTGGGGACGGCAGGATATCCCTTCTGGGTATAAATGATCTGCCTTTGGGAGACCACAGTCCAGCTTCAGGTTTTTCCAGAAGATCATGGTGATGGGTTCTGCACCTGAAACAGCTGACATTTTTGCAAGAATCCTTCCTGAACATTCAACTGTTTGCACAAGGTGCTTGTAACCTGCCTGCCTGTGTGGGTGTACTAGGGCAGCTTGCCAGGCTCCAGGGGGTGGCTGGAGATCTCCCAGAATTACAGCTGGCTCTCTAGGTTACAAAGATCAGTTCCCCTGGAGAAAATGGCTGCTTTGGAAGGTGGGCTCTATGGCATTGTACCATGCTGAGGTCCTTACCCTCCCCAGACCCCACCCTTCCCAGACTCCACCCCCAAATTTCCAAGAATTTCCCAACCCAGTGCTGGCAGCCCTAGGATATAGATACAGATGTCCGCCTCTCCCCACTCGTCCTGTCCTCTGCAAAGGTAGAAATCAAAGATGAATGGGGACTTAGATGATCTGAGCTCATAAATTACTTTCAAACATCTTCCTCAGCTTGCCTTCCTGCTGGGGTCGTTGAGAACAGAAGTTTCGTGGCCTTCCTAGTTGAATCAGAAGAAAACTGCAGTTCTCATCAACTCGAACAGCCCAGCTTAGCACACCCTGAAAGCTAAGCAGAGTCAGCCATGGTTGGTACATGGATAGGAGACCTCCAACAAAAAACAGGGATTGGTGTGGAGTGGAGGAAGGCAACGGTAACCCACCTCTGCTCATTTTGTGCCTAGAATGCCCTGTGGATGGAGGTCACCATGGGTTAGTTGTGACTTGTTGTGACATTCTTATTATTATTACTATTATTCATTGTCAGGTTCTGACAATGCTATGCTTGTGTTTCTGTTTCTGTGATCTATATTGTAGCCATTTGTTCTTTACTGCTTGCCTTGAAGTAGATTAGCTGCTCTGCTGAATGTAACAGTCTTGTCCCGGGAGGATGGCGTGCCACATTCCTGAACATCACATAAACAACGGGGACTATCACATCCGTCCACTCCCACTGGCCTTTGAGGTTCACAGAATGTTATCTTGCTGTTCTAACCTTGGGGCTCTTGAATTGTTGCTAACAAAATGTTTAGCCTATCGTTTACACATTTGGGTCACCCAGGGCAGGAAGGGAATTTTTATTACTTTCCCACCTTCTCTGTGAGAACCAAACGGTTGCCACCTTTTCCCGCTTTTTGGTGCCCTCTCTGATTGGTCCAATGCTTATATTCAACTGGGACTGAGGGTATATTAATCCTTGTAACCTGCTGTCATGTATCTCTAACAAACATCGAGAACCTGAACCATTATTGGAATAAAAGAACTTTGCATTTATCAAAGGTCTGGTCTGATAGTGTCAGTTCAGAAGCCTCACATTCATCAGCTTCGGCAATCAAGGAAGATCTGAGCATGTCCCAGTAGTGGTTAGATGTTAGCTGCCTATGGGGTGAGAATATGGCCCTTTTCACACTGCTGTTCTATACTGGATTGAATTACAGAGTTGGAAGGGGCCCTCCAGGCCATCTGATCCAACCCCCTGCTCAATGCAGGATCAGCCTAGAGCACCCCTGACAAGAGTTTGTCCAGCCAAATGGAGTCAAGGTATCTCCGTTTGAGTCAATGCGGTCAAGGCCTCTCAGGGGCACCACTGTAACACCGAAGGGCTGTATTGGTTTAATGCTATAACACTCAACTTAGAACATTTTTTAAAAGGTCTGAGCAAGATCACATGGCAAAAAAAGGGCAGGGGAAATGCGGCATCGTAGGAAGCACTGTGGACACTTTAAACAGCACAACACAAGTGATTCAGAAGCACAACACAGGGATAGAAACCAGAAACAGTTTTCCTCAGAAGAAGCTCAACTACACTTTGCTAACCCCACACAAACGGGTTTGTATGAATAGGTAAATGAATCCCGCTAGCAGCCCGTCACTAAAATGGGCCTGTCTGAAATGACAGAAAAAAATCCATTAGCAACCAGTTACTACAATGGAATGCAAAGGGAGTTTGAAAACAGCCAACACCTATGGTCTTTCCACGAATATACTCAAAACCAAATTTCATTCCAGTACTTATTAATGAGACTCAGTGCTTATGATGTTGGTTCATAAGTGTCTCAACCAGTGTTCCTTCTAAGCTGAGTTAGTGTGAGCCAGCTCACAGTTTTTTAGCCTTCAGTGCACACATTTTGGTCTCAGCTCAGGAAGGATGGCTCCAGAGCGAACTAATTGATGCGGTAGCCAAATTACTCACTCACAACTTGAATGCCAGCAGCTCACAAAGTTTTTGTGAATTTTTGCTCACAAGACTCCATAGCTTAGAGGAAGCATTGGTCCTAACCTTAAAGTGTCCTAGATCCAGCTCTATAGTCACACACACCCCCAGTGTACTTTTGCCATGCTTTCTGAACCCTTGTCAGCAGGGGTCTGTTGGAGCGGGAACGCACAGGAACGCAGCTTCGGGAGTGAGGAGCCCAGGGGGCGGGCACATGACCAGGCCCCGCCCCCTCCTTGGCTTCCCCGAGCAGTGCAGAGGCGCAGCGCCCCGGGGAAAGCCCTGCTAGGGTCTTTATTGTTTTTAATGTTTTGTTTTAATATTGATAATTTTATCATTGTTCCTTTTATGACTGTGTGCTGCTTTTCCAGAGGCTTGCTCAAGGTGGCATATAAATTTTCTAAGTATACAATTTTTTATCTGGGCACATGGCACATAAGTACTGGAGAAATTTCACCAACCCTTCAGCAGCTTCCACCCCATCAGTTTGGTGTAGTGGTCAGGAGTTGGACTCTAATCTGGGAGAACCGGGTTTGATTCCCCACGCCTCCACATGCAGCTGCTGGTGTGACCTTGGGCCAGTCACAAGTTCTCTCAGAGCTGTTCTCTCATGAGCAGTTCTCAAAAGACCTCTCTCAGCCCCACCTACCTCACAGGGTGTCTTGTTGTGGGGAGGGGAAGGGGTAGGGATGGGTGGTGCACATGTCCTGGGTATCTCAAGTCTACTTGAAACCTGGTGGTTTCAAGGGAGCAGGAAGAGAATGAGGGTGTGTTCTTTATGCTTATTTTTATTGCACAAAGTATTGGATGGGGAAGGGAATGGAGGAAGAGCAGGTCAGTTTCACTCCCCTGTGGAATGGAGCCTGAAGGGTGGGTGTTGCCTTCTGACACACTTCCGGTATGTTAGGGGGGTGTGGTATATGCAAATGAGTCATGCAAATGAGTTATGCTAATGAGCGCCTTCACCTCTTTTTCTACGAAATGACCCCTGCTTGTCAGTAAGCTTTTCTGACATTTACCAGTAAATCCGAAGACCAACTGAGCTGCCCGTGATAGCTCTTCAAATGTGTCCTAGTTCTTTAAAAAAAATGATTTATTTATAGTTTTTCATTGCGTTTATACAAAAACAGTAATCCAGATTTTAGTATACATTTGTTTGAGTCATTGATCCTTACTTTTATCTAACCATATATACATATTTTTCCATCTTCCCATATGAACATTTTGGTCTTTTCCTTGTAAGATAGTATTTAGTTTGTCCACTTCAGCAATATCCAGCACTTTCTGTATTAGATCCTCTTCTGAGGGTAGTCTGTCTAATTTCTCACCAACATTTCATTCCTCATTTCTTGGAGAAAGACCTTTAGAAACAAATCTCCAAAACAGAGCTTTGTGACTCCTTGCCAGCACTCTCAAAAACCTTTGTGATTCATTGCCAGCACGTCTCAAAAACTACCAAACATCTTCCATCAACGATCCTCGTCTATAGTTTACTGGCAACTTTCCCATGCAATCCAAAACAGGATGCCATTGACTTCAGTAGACTCAGAAGGATATAACTCTGTTTAGGATTACAGTGGTCGTGACTGGACAGGACAAACCAGGAATGGTCCGGAATGGTTAAGAAAAGAATTCATTCTCAGACATTTTATCCCTTGTGTTATGATTTTTTTTTCTCTGTCCACTTTCTTCACCCCATTTATCACTTGATAGTTTATCATTTTGATTCCCGGGTCATTACTACAAAGGGTACTAGTTTTTCAGTTGGATTTCCAACAATTTTCAAAGGCTACATATCCAACCGCCCTGCATGCTGCCGAGTGCTATTTGCTGTTCTGTGATGGCATCAGCTTTCTCACAATTGGTATCAGCGGGCCAAGAGGAACATCAGTGTTGTAAAATACATCTCATATGAACCTGTACTAAAGGCACGCGCTCACAAAAAAGAAATCAATTTTCCCCCTGCTGTAAAAAACCCCCCTCTTACCAATGAATGCAGTGTGAATAGGAAATTTTCCTTCGGAAAGCTATGAATCCTGTAAGATGCACATGATTTACCGCCGGAGAAATCTTTCCACATTGTTCAAGGATAAGCTCTGAGGCGTAATCAATTATTATTTGCGAGATGCCTCCAGATCTTCTGAAGCTACGGATAAGCTAAATATTATCAAAACTGCCACTCCAGCTATAAATACCCAGTCCAGCCCATGGGATGTATGTTTCAACCGCATAAAACAGAGCTGGAGCTGTCCGATAAAAGCACGTACTTGCTACCCTCCTACCTGCAGATGGCGCTGCAGCCTCTTGCAAGCCCTCTTTGAAATATCACAGGGTTTCCTCTTCTCTGCACTGAGAAATAAGAATGGCAGCAAAAATTAAGGAGGCAACCAGTTTGGTGATCTGTTTGGCACACAATCTGCCATGCGTGCGCATGGGCAAATCCACAGATTGCTCAGTGGGTGGTCCTCCTTCCTGTGTGAGTTGTGAAAGTTGGGGGCATCTCAGGGCTTACATTCTGCACTCACCTATAATTTCCCTGAGCTTAGTAAAAATCTGGAGGAGGAGGAGAGTTGGTTTTATACCCAGCTCTTCACTACCCGAAGGAGTCTCAGAGTGGCTTACAATCACCTTCCCTTCCTCTCTCCACAACAGGCATCTTGTCAGGTAGGTGGGGCTGAGAGAGCTCGTTTGAGAACGGCTCCTGAGAGAATAGCTCTGAGAGAACTGTGAGTGACCCAAGGTCACCCAGCTGGCTGCATGGGGAATCAAACCTGGTTCTCCAGATTAGAGTCTGCTGCTCTTAACCACTACACCAAGCTGGCTCTCCAAGCTGGCCCCTTATGGTTTCTTTATAATTTTGTACAACATCATCATCAGAGTTGGTTTCATTTTATTTGTGCTTTGTGGACAGCAATTCTTTTGTTTTGTTTTTTTAAAAATGCCAGCATTGGGTAGTGGTGAGCATCAGATTAGGATCTAGAAGATCCTGGTTTCAATCGCCACTCTGACATGGAAGCATGCTAGGTGATCTTGAGCCAGTTACACACTCTCAGCCCCACCTACCTCACAGGGTTGTTGTGAGCATAAAACAGAGGAGAGGAACGCTATGTAAGTTGCTCTGGGTTCCCATCCGGGAGAAAGGCAGGGAATAAAGTAAACAAATTAAATGAATACTACATTGATCCCACTTTACTGGCACTTCCATGCCAACTATAAGCTGTATGTGGGGACCCTACCCCCTACCCACGTATCTTTTAACACTTTCGCCTTCCTTTGGCCAGATATCCCTGGCTATTCAAAGAAAAAAGAAAATACCCCCGTTGATCTTTGCTTTGTCTGGGTTTAGATATTTGGAAATGTGCGAAATGGTATGATCACAACAAAGATGGTCTACCACCAGTGACAATAGGATTTGTATGTGGTACAATTCTGTAAAGTTCACTGAGGTTAATTTACCTTTATGTATTTAGGGTGTGATTCTCTAAAGTTCACTGAGGTTAATTTACTTTTATGTATTTGGGGCATCTTGGACTCAAGGAGACTTGGAACAATCAAATAAATGCAATAATAACATTTAAAACTGTCCTTAAGCAGGGCCGCTGAGAGTCACCTGCCCTTCTCTCCCTCAAAGGCTGCTTCCTTCACACTTTTAAAGAAATGCAAAATTCAGAAGGAAAAGAAGAAAGAGAAGACAGGGCTGTGCAAACAGTGAGGAAACAGTGAGCAGCCATCGCAGTGGAGGATCTGGGGGTTTGTGACATGAGTGAACAAGGGGTGACTGCAAAGATGATGAAGGCCCCGTCCACACAAGCAAGATAAGCCGGACGGGAAGTGACACAAATTTGTGCCGGCGCAATTTGCGCCGCTTTTGCGGGACCACACAGGTCTATGGACCTGTGAGGGCAAACTGCCGCTGCTTCTTGCATCAGATGTTTTCAAGAGGGTCCGCTGTAGAAGAGCTAGCTAGATTTGAGTCCAGTAGCAGCTTAGGGACTGATGAGATTTTCAGAGGATAAACTTTTGAGAGTCAGAGCTCCAAGTGTATACCGTGAAAACCTTCTTGGACTCAAATATAGCTTTCCTGCACCAGACTGGCATAATAATGGGAGGGGGCATGGCTTAGTGGTGGAGCATCTGCTTGGCATGCAGAAGGTCCCAGGTTCAATCCCCAGCATCTCCGGTGGAAAGGACTATACAAGAGGTGTTGTGAAAGGCCTCCGCCTGAGACACCAGAGACCCGCTGCCAGTTTGAGTAGACAATACTGACCTTGATGGACCAGTGCTCTGATTCAGTACAAGGCAGCTTCATGTGTTCACGTGTTTAATATCCTGAAAAGACGCAACCTTTCTCTTCCAATGCAGCCTAAGTAAGTCTCCGCCAACTTTCTCAAGCTGTGACTTCCCCATCCCGCTCAATGATCCCCTCCAAGGCTTTCTGTTCAGAAATCATTGAGAACGTCCCGTCAGTTACTCAGCGCAAAGCTGAGGCGGCAGGTAATCTATGAGTACAGTAAATTGACTTTCACTTTGGCCTCCAGTAGCTCAGAATGAAATGAGAGAAGAAAAGAGAGGGTGTAGGTCTGATTGAAAACAAATTTTCACCTCTGCTGCCAAGGGGACTGCTTTTTTTCCCCAGAGCGTCTTTGCCTTGCTGCCATTTTACTTCACCATGGCGTAAACAAATTTGTTTTCTGCTTTTCAGACCTGGTGGCCTGAACTTTGAAGACCAGGTTAGGACAAATTTGCCAGTTTGGTTTGTGGGTGGTGTGTCACTGCCTGGACATTGTTAAGTGTTACATCCCCTCAGGCAGTCTTCAGAGAAGTAACACTCTTCCTGAAGGTCATTTCAACAGAGTAACGGACTGTCATTTTGGCAGTCTGTCCATCAAAGTCTATCCCAACCAAAATGAGACAAGAGAATGGAGAAGGTAGAACTTGAGATCTTTGTCACTTTGTCTCTGGTGAAAACCAAGTCCCCAGAAATGGAATAAGATCTTCACAGAACGTGTGCATGGGTTTTAAGTGCTGCCAAGTCACTTCCGACTTACAGTGACCCTATGAATGAATGTCCTCCAAAATGTGCTATTGTTAACAGCCTGGTTCAAGTCTTGCAAACTGAGGGCTTCAACTTGATTGACCCAATCCATCTCATGTTCCTCTTTACCTGTTGCTTTCAACTTTTCCTATGGTTTATCCCTGTTCATGGTTTGTTGAAAATGGTTTGTTGGTGGAAATGTCCCTTTTGTTGTTCCAGAAGTTCTCTGTCTGCATCCTGCTTTTCCTTAATTTCATTTCAACTAGTAATAGGAGCCGGTGCATTTTCCTGGTGCCTTCAATTCAGCCACATATGTTCCCTCACTATGTTACAGACACGTACATGTGCATTGATAAACACTACGAAAAGTGATATTGATATGATTGTGCGTGTTAAGTGCTGTCAAGCTGCTTCTGATTTATAGCGACCTTCTGTTGGCCGTGGTGGCTCAGTGGTTAAGACACTGAACTGCAGACCGGTAGTTCAGCAGTTCAAGACCCGAGTGCCGTGTGACGGAGTGAGCTCCCGTCTCTGGTCCCAGCTCCTGCCAACCTACCAGTTCAAAAGCAAGAAATTGCAAGTAGATAAATAGGTACCGCTTTGGTGGGAAGGTAACAGTGTTCCATGTACTTTGGTGTCTAGTCATGCCAGCCACATGACCATGGAGATGTCTTCAGACAGCGTTGGCTCTATGGCTTGGAAACAGAGATGAGCACCACAACCCTAGAGTCGGATTCGACTGGCTTTTGAGCAAGGGAATCCTGTGAATTAATGACCTCCAACATGTCCTATAGTTAACAGCCTTGCTCAGGTCTTGCAAACTGAGGGCCATGGATTCCTTGAATGAGTCAATCCATCTTCTTTCCCTGCAGCCTTCAACTTTCCCTAGCAGTATTGTCTTTCCCAGTGACTTTTGTCTTCTCATGATGTGACCACAGTATGATAGCCTCAGCTTAGTCATTTTAGCTTCTAGGGAGAGTCCAGGCTTGATTTGATCAAGAATCCACTGATTTGTCTGTGGGGTGGTCCACAGTATCCATAAAATTCTCCTCCAAGTAATGACTACTGGGGAATTACACAACTTTAAGCAGGGCTCATTTCGTAGCAAGAGCTCCTTTGCATATTGGGCCACACACTCCTGATGTAGCCAATCCTCCAAGAGCTTTCAGTATCCCCTGTAAGAAGAGCTCTGTAAGCTCTTGGAGGATTGGCTGCATTAGGGGTGTGTGGCCTAATATGCAAAGGAGCTCCTGCTACGAAATGAGCCCTGACTTTAAGGCTGATGATGCAGCAACTGAAATTGTTCAAGATTTTCTATCCCTTGGCTCTATCATCTCCCAAAAGGGAGAGTGCAACCAAAGATATCAGGAGGAGACTGAGACCGGGAAGGACAGACATGAAGGAGCTAGAAAGAATTCATAAGTGTACGGACATGTCACTGATGACCAGGAGCAAGTTAATTGATGCCACAGTATTCCCCGTTACTTTGCATACAATTGTCCATGATCTTGAGCCAGTTACACATTGTCTCCCTGGTCTACCTTACAGGGCTGTTGTGCTGACAAAAGATGGGGTGTTTATGCCACCCAGAGCTGTCTGGAGGAAAGAAAGCATAAAAACAAATAAAGATGAATTTGTTAGATGGGAGTGAAATCTCTTTTCATCTTTCCCACGCTGGCTAAGGAACACCAGACAAACCACATGTGAAACTGGAGAACAACCACTGAATTAAAAATTTATCTGTCAAAAATTGTTTTCTTCTGGACTTCAGTGTGATGAAACTTACACACAGTTTAGCTTCACAAAGGATGCATAAACATGGCATTGTGTCAATGGATTCAGACATTGCCATGACAATAAGCATGACACTGGGGCAGCATTAACAAACTCTGCTATATCAACCAAATAGCCCAAGACAATTGAGGCTGATGGAAGACGTAAGATGAGTACACACAAAAAAGCTCTTATATTACTTAGTAGTGACATATGAACTCTCCTGTCCTTGAACTGTAATTGGCAGGGCTTTTTTTTGTAGAAAGAGCCCAGCAGGAACTCATTAGCATAATATGCCACACCCAACAGCAGAAACGCATTGGCATATTAGGCCACACCCCTGCCAGCACAGCTCCCTCCCAGGATCAGCTTCCCCAGGTGCCCTGTGGCTTGTGGGGCGCATCGGGAACCCGAGGGAAGGAAGGCAGTTTCCGGATCTGCTTCCCCAGGAGGAGGAGGAGGAGGAGAGGAGATTGGATTTATACCCCGCCCTTCACTCACTTGGAGTCTCAGAGCGGCTTACAAACTCCTTTCCCTTCCCCTCCCCACAACAGACACCCTGGCTGTGATCACACACACTAAATAATCTGCTTTTAATCCACTTTCAATGCACTTTTGAATTGGATTTTGTCAATTCACACAATAAAACCCAATTGGAAAGTGCATTGGAAGTGGATTGAAAGTGGATTATTTAGTGTGTGTGATCTCAGCCCCTGTGAAGTAGGTGGGGCTGAGAGAGCTCTTTCCAGAGCTGTCCTTGCGAGAACAGCTGGTCCAGAGCTATGGCTTGCCCAAGGTCATCCAGCCAGGTGCAAGGGGAGGAGTGGGGAATCAAACCCGGTTCTCCCAGATTAGAGTCCGCGCACTTAACCACTACACCAAACTGGCTCCAGTTTAAACTGCCTTCCCTCCCTGGATCAGTTTGTCTTCCCGAGGTGCCCCGCAGCTTGCAAGGCACCTGGGGAACCCCGGGGGGGGGGGGGGGAGGCTGTAGGCGTGGCCAACTTGGAAGCCTGCCGGAACTCCGTTCCTGTGCGTTCCTGCCCAAAAATAGCCCTGGTAATTGGGCCTGCCGGTTATGAGCATCATCAGCGAATCTTAAAAATATATGCTATCGAGAGTTCTAAACTGGCTTATATTTGTAGGTGTGTTCTTGCACTGCCACTTGGTATATATAGTATTATGAGGGCAGGGAAGGCTGCAGGCATTTTGGCAGCGGAGTTCCTTCCACCCCCTTTCGGGTGAGGAAGGTGAGGACAGTTTCCTTTAATAGAGACCCAATAAAGGATGAAGCCAGATGGAAAATGCTGAAAGGTTGCATGCATTTACATGGTGCCTGAGGGTATGCATGACTCCAGCCATTGTGTCGTTCTGTAATTTACATTCCCTCAGTGCAGAGAGCTCAAGCTTGGATCAGCAATAAGGATTTGTGGAGCGGGATGATTTCTTGAAATGGTAAACTAGGGAGATAAAGTAACCTGGTCGGAGCGTGTACCAATAGTGGCTGCCCGCCAGCTGCCAGGTGTGATTAATATTGATCACACAGTGGCAAAAAAAGAGCACATAAAGGTGAAATACATCTCATTTTTATTTGCAAAGCAGCCCGTAATTTGAAAGAAAGCACAGCAAGAAAAATGGGAGTTCTAAGCCGGATAAATCTGCATTGCCCTCATGTTAGCGTCTTCAAAAAACGGTGGCCTTTCTCATGTCATTACAGGTGATTAGGCATCAGATGAAGACAGGGATAACCTTTCTGTATGGAGAAACTGTGTATCAGAGCTCATGGTGGACCCTCGTTACTTCTCCCCATCAAGTCCTGACAAGGTATTGGATCGTGTCTAAATTTTGTACGTATCCTGACTCCAGGAAGAGCGTGACGGTGGAATGGGAAGGCTGCCCAGAGAAAAATTGCCCTCCTTTCATGTCTCCATTCTACCCAACAGGAGCTGACCTAAGATCTCCTTCATTACCACCAACCCCACGTTCACAGTTTTACTAGCCACAAACACCTTTGAAGTGGGCGATGGAAATGTACTTCCTCTGCAACTAAGGAACACTTCTTCAGCTAGCCCAGGGGTGGGCAAACTTGCTCAGCGTAAGAGCCACCTAGAATAGCGGTGGCCAAACTTGCTTGACGTAAGAGCCGCATAGAATAAACATCAGATGTTTGAGAGCCACAAGACATGAACAAATATTCCCTGCTTTTATTGGAAAATAGGCACATTTGCTTTTTATTAACATTAAATGAGACTGCCAAAAATAATAACAAAAGGGGTAAAAGCAGATATTGATAATGATATTAATTTGTCCAATGATATTTGTTTGCTAATGATATTTAGCTTCCCCAGCCGCCCTTCAGGGAGCCACATAATATATGTGAAAGAGCCGCATGTGGCTCCTGAGCCACAGTTTGCCCACCCCTGAGCTAGCCCATAGATGCTAATCATTGGTCAGTCTGTTGGCGGCTGGGTTTTGTTTGTTTTTTTTGGGGGGGGGCAGGTTGTTTCGCAGTGTTCCTTCCGAAAATACTGTACAATGCAAAGGACTCTGCCCTTCTGCATTCCCACATAGCCTGACGGAATTTATTGATTGATTGATTTGATTTGATTGGCACCCCAATCAAATGGTTTTTTTTGCATGTCCCAGCCAAGTAGACCCTAACAGTATACACTGTTCCCTGAGGTGGTACACATGCGAGAAGGAGGTGGGAAGACTGGGGTACATGAAATTTTGACTTTGTGGAGGTCCTTGCTCTCAGTCAGCTCAACCTCTTCTGCATATCCTGGCACCGTATTGACAGATATGTACATAAATACACAAAGAAATACATATTAAACAATTATTCCATAAGTATCCAGTCAAAAGGGTAATTAAAATAATGCTGAGGGATCCATTCTGATGTGTTATGTTAGCTGACAGATCAACCTTGGCAGGGGAAGTAATGCCCCTTACCCTCGCTGGACCTTCATTCTCCTTGCATATCTTTCAGTCTCCTTACATATCCAGTAGCAGCTTAGAGACCAACAAGATTTGAGGGGTATGAGCTTTCGAGAATCAAAGTGCCCTTCATCACATCTTAAAAGCTTATACCCCAAAATCTGCAGCTACTGGACTCACATCTAGGATATGTAAGAAGAGTGAAGGTCCGGTGAGGGTCTTCTAGATCGTCTAGTGTAGACCAGCAAGGCTACCCTTACATATTTGGCAATTCATAGATGGTAGTGGTAGAATATTATTTCCACCAACCATTGCATGCCTTTAGAAAGGGCTTAGATTAATAAAGTATTAAAAATACATGCAGCATGTGACTTTACCCCCCCATTTTCAAGTCATGCAGTTATCTCATAAGCTTCACACACACATACACACACACATATAATACTGAAACAAAGCCAATGTTTCTAGCTTTTATGGCTGGGAATATCATCTAAGAGCAGTAATCTAATGATGTTTATCTGTATTGGTAGCTCCCAAAACTGCAATAAACATTCTGAGTGAGACAAGATACGTTCCATCAGAGGCCTCCATCTGGAGATGGTGGCTGAAGTGTGGCTCACAACTGCAAGAGAATGAATGGGCAGCAAGGTGGCAGGGACCTCGAGTGACAGAATGGGCTGCACTACTGTATGCTAAGGGTTAGCTCCAGCAAGTCATTAGTGGAAAGCTCTGGCAGGCCATGTTCCTCTCTACATCTTCCCCTCCAGCAGTCACTGCCAACCCCTGGGAAGCTGATGCCTGGGGTTACAGGACCCATATGGGCAAGCAACCATGCAGGTTGCAGTCAATTAACTAATTAATTAATTAAGACTTGGGTCCACTGCTCTGCAAGCAGAAACATCAACAGGCTGAACACAGTTCCACTTGGGCAAGATCTTGTACAATAACTAGCAATTTCTCCCCTATGGGTTTCTTCCCTTAGGGTTGCCAACTCCTGGATTAGGCTATACCTGGAGATTTTTTGGGGGGTGGACTCTGGGGAGATTGGGGTTTGGGGAGGGGAGGGACCTCATTGGGGTATAATGCCATACAGTCAACCTTCCAAAGCAGCCGTTTTCTCCCAGGAACTGATCTCTGTCATCTGGAGATCAGTCGTAATTCCGGGAGATCCCCAGCCATCATCTGGAGGTTGGCAGCCCTAGATTAGTTGAATGAACTCTTGCACAAGCAGCAATACAAGTGGGAATGCAATCAGTGTGACAGTGCAAGCAGCTACTGTGGTCTTTTTTCTTGCGTGTCCACTTGTGCAAGAGCTCTAGTGCGAGCAGAATTTTTGCAGCGGATCCAGCCCAACAGATATTTTATATAAATTAACAAACAAGACGTGGTGCCGTCCATTCTACTACCTCAAAATGCAACTATTCTGCCCGAGACTACTGAGAAGGAGGTGGAGCACCATATTCTGACCTTGTTCATCAAGTTATGCTTAAAAGCTGGCTTTTACGTACACAATGCCTTGGGAATACATTGACGGGAATTTTCTTTTGCTACGGTAGAGACCAAAAACAGGCTACAAAGACGCAACCAGCTCTGTGTAAGAGATTCTTCCCCACGAACTGGAAAAGCTATTAAATATCTTCTGTTTGACACAATGGAATATACTAGTAAAAGCTATTGGTCTCTTGACATTTGTGATAGGAAATGGCTCGGCAATCAGTGAGGTGTGAAAGACTCCGTGTTTCCTCCCTGTTTAATTTCATGGTAAAATATGAAGTGAATAATACATTCTAAAGGCTGCCAAAAAAGGGGGAGGGGGACAGCAACACAATCGGAAGGCTCTCTTCTTTAGTGCTTCATTCCCGCTAAAGAGACAATATGAAGCTATTAAGGTAAACTAGCCCATTCTCTTCCTGCTGATGGAGTGTGTAGAAGACGAAAGAGGGGGTGTGTGGAATGGCTGTTTTCCATCTTTGCATATTCAGCCTGCCGGATTTGAGTATTACCAGATTCAGCCTGAGGTGTGACCTGGGGGGAAGTTCCTCAGGCACCTCAAAGAGCACAGATGCCCGCAAGGGGTGAGTGATGCGTCTCCACTAAGCCCATTTGCCAGCAACAAGACGAAATGGAGCTGAACATTTGTTACGGAATATGGCAACAGGCCTGGGACGGCGCAGATAGGTTGGAGACAATTTGTGACTGATTGACTGGAGTGCTCGCAGGGAGACTTTGCTGTCTCCAGCGATAATGCTTCCTTTATAGACGTGCATGGGGAAAGACAGGAAAGAGAAGGGAGATGGATAGACAGATGGATAGATAGAGTCTTCCAAAATAGACAGACAGATTGATTCTTCCTAAGTATATTCCACCGAGGAGTCAGAGAGGAAGAAAACAGGAGGAGACCGGTAGCCATGCAGGCGCAGTGCCTGGTTTGTTCTTCCAAAGAAAGACAGAAGAGAGAGCAAGGTTACTCCTTTCCACCGCACAACAGAAAGAATCTTAGAACTGACAGTGAAGATTAGTAGGGCTGCGATTAATTTTATGTCTGTGTAGGTGAGAGGGATTCTCAAGAAAGTTCCTTGACTCCAATGTACTGGGGAAAATTAATTGGCCTAGATCCTGCAGAAAATCCCCATTCATGAAAGGGACTTCCTCACCTCACTCCACCCACTGCAGCCCCCAAATGCCCCCCTTGGGGGGGACAAGGGACCCCCAAGTAAAAGCATGAGGGGGGAGTCAGAGATCTGCAGTGGAAGAGGAGAATGGCAAAAACACTCCCATTTTAACCCAGTTCCTGAAGGTAACTACTGTTCAATTTAATGCCTTCGGAGCAGCAAAGAGCACAGAAGTATTGAATTCTGCAACCTGATATTTCAATTTATTGCCTTAAAATTAATCCACGTGACTTAAGGTGTAGGATCCCCCCCCATTTTAAATCATCCATTAATGCTGCATGTGCCAAAGTTAATTTGGAAAATCCAGAATGCCAACTTTGGATTCTGAAATTTCGAACATGCCATTCGTTGCATCTAAAATCTAAAAATTATATGTGAGCCTGCTAGAACTCTTTTGCAGAGCTTTAGGTTCTCACACACATGCCCATTAGGGATGGGCACGAACTGGCTTACGAACTCAAGTTTGTGACAAATTTTGGCTGGTTCGTGCTTTACGAAGTCAAGTTCACGACAGGTTACCCTGCATGAACTTCTCACAAGCTGTCAAGCTATTCGTGGAGGTTCGGGAGCAGAGCCATTTCCGGACTGTCTCTGCTAAATCAAAATGTTTAAATAACTTCAAAGCAACAACCTGGAGGCCTTAGAGAGGAGCATCCAGGGGAGGTCCCAAACTTTGATGTCTCTAGCTTGCACAGGATACATTCTATACACTCCTGAATCCCGATCATTTTGACAGGCGCAGGTTAAGGAGGTTCAGGAGTGTATAGAACGTATCCTGATCAAGCTAGAGACACCAAATTTGCAGGGGATCTCTGACTGACTTTTCTCTACCTGCCTTCCAAGGTTGGTGAGGATTGGATTTACGGGGTCCATTATGGTACCTCAAAGAAGGTGACCCCAAGAAAGTGCTTTCTGGGGAAATGACAGGAACACAACTTATAAGAATATTGGTATTGGTTTGCCTAACAGAAGGGTAAGGTTTCATTTTGCTTGGAGAAAGCAGGTGAAAATATTTAAACGAATAAATATTGTGTTAAAAATTACTTTGAACACTGAATGAGTATTATTATAGTCTTGAGAGGAGGAGAAATCCTTTCCTGCCTTCTTGCTCTGGACCGTGAAAAAGGTGTTTTTAGGTTGTCTAGGCAACCCAAAACAACAATTAAGACCTCATGAGGTAGTCTCCTAGATCTCAGTCACCTTTCCTTGTTGCCTAAGCAACCTAAAATGGTGGGCAAGATCTTGTAAAACAAGTTTAGGAGATTTTGAATTTTATTTAATCCCACTTTTTAAAAAAAAACAAAAACATGACTTTCAGAGAGTTGTCTGCTAGCTAATGGTGGGGTGGGAAAACACGACCGAATGCTTAACAGTACTTAAATATGAAAGAGAACCTTTCACCAGAAAGGAGCATGGGAAATCTACATTTCCACAGCGCTCTCCCGAGCTGCTTACAACAGGAGATGCTGAGGGTACAAGAAAAGCAATTTTGGAAGCCATCAAGGCAGCTTTCCCCCCACAGCTAGGAGAAATAAATTATTGACATCATCGTGAAGAGAAACACCGGTGAGGTTACTGGAGACTGCAAATGAGAACTGTGTGCCAAAGTGTAACCATTCTGTGGGCAGGTACATCTGGAACAGTCACTGGAGATACGACTTCCCCGTTTGCCGTACCTTCCCTGTGTGTGTGTGTGTGTGGGAGTTTCAGTTATTTTAATTGTGCCAGAACTTCTTCCAAGAAATTTCAGAGTGTATAGACGGTCCTTTTATCTTCATAACAACTTTGTGAGGTAGGCGAAGTGAAAAGATAGAGACTGACCGAAAAGTACTGATCAGACTTTGTTGAGAAGTGGGAATCCCAACTACAGAAGTCGAGGGGCAGGAGTTTAAGCCACCCTTTTTATTCCTCCGCTCTCCTCCGCTCTCCTCCCCCTTTACCCTCCTTGGAAGTAGGCACTATCGCCACCATTGCCACCCCAGCAGGAATAACGAGACAGACAACAGTCTTGGAATTAAACAAGGGCCACTTTATTGACTTACTAAACATTACAGCAACGGGAAAAAACCTAAGCAAGCCTGGAACAGGCAAGGCAGGCGTCAGTCCCTGACCTGCCTCCTTGCCCTTATAGGGCGGGTCACCCCAGCTCCGGTCTTGAGCCAACGATCTAGCTCGTGACCGGCAGCCTAGCAAGCTGGTTGCCACCTGGGGCCGAGGACAGACTGGCAATCTGGAGCGGGACAGCCCCGCTTCGGAAGTGGAAGAAGAGAGCCCGTTCAGACATGCGCATTTGTCCATCAGCTCCGTTTCGCACTTACCCGTCTCCAAGCCATTTTCCATCCGCTTTAAGAGGACACCGTGAGAAACCGGTGTCCAGGGGCCGTCTTCCGCATGCCTCCCGCTTCCAAGCAGTCTGAACCGGAAGAAGCGGGAGGCATCCGGAGGCGGCAGTGTGAACGTGCCGGAACTGAGTTTTGCGCATGTGCGCATATACGAAACACAGATGAAAGGGAAAAAATAGGAAAAAAGGAGGGGGGGGGGAGGGAGAGACAGAGAGATAGTGAATGAACCTTGAGTGCACTTTCGAAATAGACCATAGGAAGTTAGAAAGTGCATTGAAAGTGCATGGAAAGCCCATTGTCCCTATCTCTTGCCGTTTCGCATATGCGCCACCAGTGCAACAGAGCCGCATGAGCCGTGGAGCCGGCTCCACGACAGTCTGAACGCTCCGTATTGGCACTGCTGCGCACTATGCTGGCCGGTGTGAATGGCCAGCCCCGGGGAGTTTTTCCCCCACAGCAGTTCCCTCCGCATTCCTCCCGCTCCACATTGCCAGTCTGTCCTCAGCCTAGGAGTGCCTACTCCTGAAGCCTTACAACTTGCAGGGAGGCGCCTGACCTAAGAGGTTCCCAGAGGTGATCGCCATTCCCTACCCTGGACCTTAAAACCCAAAGGCAGTTCCTGACGACCTCCTGTTCCCTAACGGGATATGCCGTGAGGTGGGCAGGAGTTTAAGCCACCCTTTCTATTCCTCCACTCTCCTCCCCCTTTACCCTCCTTGGAAGTAGGCACTATCACCACCATTCTTGACATAAACACAACAGGGGCAGATCTGAAGTTAAGAGGGATTACTGAAGGTGGATAGGACAGAATGGGGAACTCAATGGGTCACTGGTTGTGTGTGCGTGTGTGTGTGTGTGTGTGAAGTGTCATCAAGCTGCAGCTGACTTGTGGCAACCCCAGTAAGGGGTTTTCAAGGCAAGAGAAGTCCTGAGATGGTTTGCCATGGCTTCCTCTGCAAAGTCTTCCTTGATGGTCTCCCTTCCAAATGTTGACCTTGCTTGGCTTCCAAGATCTGATGAGATCAGGGGTGCTGAACTCATTTGTTACAAGGGCCAGATCTGACATGAATGGGACTTTGTGGGTAACGCCAGGTAGCAGAGATATAAAATGTAACGCCAGGTAGCAGAGATATAAAAGATACAGACACAAAGATATTATTATTTTTACTTAAAATACAAATATGCTAAAACTCTTGCCGTATTCTGTTGCTGTAACAGTCTTTGATAACTGACATCTCCCAAACTCCCCCCCCCCCCAAAAGATGCCTGCCTAAAGTGGAAAGGTGGGGGAAGAGTGAGATATGGCAACACAATTTTAAAAATAAACATCAAGGGAAAGCACAAGGATCACAGCAGAAACTAAAAAATATGAAATGCTCTGAGCCTAGGAACATAAAATGGCTGGACATTGCAAGCTTCTCCCCCTCCCCCAGGATACTCAGAGTGGCAGTGGCTCTCCAGTGTCTCCCCTTTTGGCTGTGGGTTCCCAGGTTAGAGAACTCACTCAGGCACCCGGTCTCAGGTCCATTCAGCAGAGACAAGCTGGCTCAAGACATCAACCCTCTATTTGCAAGGAGACAACTCCGTCAACCAACAGCTTCCACTATACAAACACTGGAAAGTGAAACTTCTTGAGCTCCACTCCACTGAAATGCATTGCAGCATAGACAAAGTTGCAAAGAAAATGCAGAATGGGTTTCCCGTTAAGGTCTCTGGACCCAGATAGACTACTCTGGGACTGGAATGACAGCTACCAGAGTGAAAGGACAGTCCCTGGGAGTAGCAAAAGCATTCTGGGATTGAAATGAGAGGCCCCAGAGTCGAAGTCCATTCCCAGAATGCTGCTTCTACTCCCAGGGGCTCTCATTCCACTCTGTGCCCTATCATTCCAGTCCCAGAACACAGATTCTATTGCCAGGGTTCTAAAGAAATGGATAGGGAATCTTTCATCCATACCTAGCCAAATATGTACTGATCCAGTACTTCTACTTGGAAACCAGCAAATCCCTAGACCTGTGGGTTCATCTCAGCCTATCCTCCCTCCCTCCCTTCCTCTGACTTTACACATGAAGGAAAACCCGGGAGGGAATGAATGGTTTACTACTGTGGTAGAATGCTGAGGTGGTAGAATGGGTTATTCCACTCTGAAACTACAGGTGGGAAGACTCCACTTTGAAATACTTCCCTCTGCTGAAAGCTCCCTACAAATAGAACACCAACACAGGAAACGAAGAGGGGGTTTTTTTTGGTGGTAATCTGTTTTCCTGGTTTTCCCCCTATTTGTATGGAATTGCTTATGTGAGTCAATATTTCGAGTCAGTCCCCATCCCCTGCAGTCTGAAGTGGTGCAGTCCCTTCTGCCACCTCAGAGTTCTACCCCATCCTTCTCCAGCAAGCGTAAATCAAGCTCCTCCGCTGGGCTTCTCCTCAAAATAGCAAATGACTTGCACTTGGTAAATAGGTATAGAATGAGTCCCAAAGCAACCCATAATCTCCTGGTTCAGCAGTTTCCAGCAGCCACTGCCAGAAGTGGGAGGCATCAGGTGAGGGGGGGGGGGGATGGCGAAAAAGGGCGGAGGAAGCTCACAGTGAAAATGCCGACCGTATGACCTTAACGATCATGTTGTGAGCATCAGCAATGTATGTAACTATTGAATTTTAACGTAGACAGGCTGAAGATTAGCAGGTTATTGCAAGTTCAGACCCAGGGAATCACTCTGCACCATCAAGTGCATTGTTCCACAGGGGGAAAAATAGTATCAAGCAGTCATTATCTGAATTGGATGGCAAAACTGGCAGGTTTGGGGTGGGTCAGCTTATCCATTTAAAGAAATCTGAATTATCTTGAGATAATTGAAACCCACTGCCCCTCCATTACTTCCCCCTTTGAATCTTCAGTGATTATAACTGTAACTTTGTCTGACATTCATGGGGTGGCCCACAAGACCTTCAGCTGCCTGGCCTGTAATAGGTCACCATATTTCCCCCCCTCAAATTACAACATATGTAGCCGAAGGTTCTTGAAATGCAGTCGGCTTGGCTACGGGACAGGTAGTGAGAAAGCAATTGCAAAGCTGTCATCTGTGGTGATTATAGTTGACTGGGGCAGGCTCTTAGCGGGGAGGGGCTGTGGCTCGGTGGCAGAGCATCTGCTTGGCACGAACAAGGTCCTGGGTTCAATCTCCGGCATCTCCATTGGAAAGGACCAGGTAGGAGGTGATAAGAAGGACCTCTGCCTGAGATCCTGGAAAGCCGCTGCCAGTCTGAGCAGACAATACCAACCTTGATGGACGGACAGTATAAGTCAGTATAAGACAGGTTCATGTGTATCTTCTTTCCACACATGAATGTATGAAGCTGTCTTGAACTGCGTCAGACCACTGGTCTATCGAGGTCTGTATTGTCTACTCTGACTGGCAGCAGCTCTCCAGAGTCGATCCAGAGACTGAACCTGGGATCTTTAGCCTGCAAAGCAGACCACCCCACAACATGAACTTGCCTTCGATTTAGGCAGACCATGGGTCTATTGTGCTGAGGTCTTTCACAAAAACTACAGTCTGGTCCTTTTAACTGGAGATGCCTGGGGTTGAACCTGGGATTTTCAGCATGGAAAGCAGATGCTCTACCACTGAGACATGGCCCCTTCCCAGCACAGTGGTCATTGTCAAGTGGGGGAACAGAATGTGTGAACAATGGATTTAGCATACAGGTAAGTGTTAGAATGACCCGAGTATTTTATTAGTACCATAAGAGGCGTGATTTTTAAAAGGACAGGAAATAAGGTGTGGCCAAGGATGTATTTTTCTCCCTCCTCAGGATTCATGAGATGATTAGGAAAGATGCAGCTGTGTTCTCTATTTCCACTCAAGAGTTAAGATTACTGTACAAGCATTTTAAACACCAACAAATAAGATGGATGTTCAGCGATTACACCATCAAATTTGATGAAGGTCATGAAACAAATCTTGGAACTTGGGGAACTTTGACTATTATGGCTTTTATATATGAATCTACTTTCTTAGATATTGAACACTTTTGTATAACAGTACATTCTGTAGTACATCTATATAGTAATAGCAAAGGCGTCCCCTGCATGCGGATATCTAAATCCGCACGGGGGGGGGGGGGGGCACCTGGGGAGCAGGGAGATTTTTCTACACCCTTGGGGGACTCCCCAGGTGTGTAGAAAAATCCGAAAAGTAAAAAAAAATATTGGGGGGGATAGTTAAATCCCCCCCAAAAGTAAAAAGTTCCCTGCGCACATGCACTTACCTTGACTCCGTGGCTGCTGTTGGTGGCGGCAGTGGCAGTGGCTGGAGAGGCCCTTGCTGGGCCTCACTGCCACTGGGGGGGGTAGGTGGGGGAAGGAGCTGGGGGGAGCTGGGGGGGGGGAGCTGGCGAGCAAGGGCGAGCTGGGGGTGGGAGGGAGGGAAATGCCGGGCCCGAGTGACTTAATTCCACTTGGGCCCAAGCAAGAGCGAGCCAGGGGGGCGGGAGGGAGGGAAACGCTGGGCCAATGAAGGGGAAGGAGGGGGAGAGTGGCAAGGCCTGGTGGCTGAAGGCCTCCCCAGAGCCAGGAGGGGGAGAGGGGTGAGGCCGGCGGCAGCAGGCCTCGCCGGGCCAACGGGGGGGCGGGAGGGGGGAGAGCAGCGAGGCCCAGCGGCTCTGTGCCATGCAGGCCTTGTATCTTGTAATTGTTACCCAGTATATTGGTTTAGGGTCCTTTTGTTGTTGGTTTAACTACTCTGGTTTCCTTGAGGACCTGCTCCTTTACTGTTTTTTTGTGCTGAATACTAGCTGACTGTGTTCAATTAATGGTTCAGAATGGTGAAAAAGGCAAACTCCGTGTTGGGGATTATTAAGAAAGGGGTTGAGAATACAATGGCAAATATTGGAATAGAAAAAAAGCAAGAGTCCAGCAGCACCTTAAAGACTAACAAAACACGTGGTAGGGCATGAGCTTTCGTTAGTCACTGCTCACTTCTTCAGGTACAGCTAGAATGGGAGTCCATCTGTCCTTTTTGCTGGAAAGTGGAGTGATTTCAGATTCTGAATGACATTAGCAGGCAAATGACAATAACAGGCGAATGACAATAGTAGGTGTGCCTGGATTTAGGTGAGATGTGCAGAGGGGTAATAGGCATGGAATAATCAGCATTGGTAATGAGATAGGAAACCTAGGTCTCGATTCAGTCCAGGTGGATGCATTGTCTTGAGCTTCATTTCCAGTTGCAATTCATCAGTCTGTCTATCTAATCTCCCTTTGAAAGGCTGGAGAGTCTAGGACTTTTCACTTTAGAAAAAAAGAAGGCTAAGGGGAAACATGATAGAGGGTTGTAACATTTTGCATGCTGTGGAGAATGTGGATTTGGGGGGGGGGGTTCTCCCTCTCCCATAATACTGAAACTCAGGGGCATCCAACAATGTTGATGAGCAATAGGTACAGGACAGATGAAAAGAAATACTTCTGTACTCAACAAGTAATTACACTGTGGAATTCAGTGCCAGTGGATGAAGTGATAGCTACCAGCATAGATGGAATTAAACAGATCCATGGAGGATAGCTAGGGTTGCTAGCTCCAGGTTGAGAAATAGACCGGACCAGAATCTTTATTACAGTTCGTAACCAACGCAAACAGTCCAACCATAGCATATTCCAAGCTTACGTACATCCAGCTCAAAACTAATTCAAAACCATTTTCAAAATAATACAATGCATTAGCATAGGGGTCTTGAAATTGCACATTTAAGAAATCTTTCCTAATTTTATAGGCTGCTGCCAAAAATTTGGCGCATATTAATGTCACCTGTGTGTTGGCGTCTATCATAGGCATAATACTAATATCAGAGTCCGAAAGGCCTATAAGTCTTTCCTGCATGGGTTGAATAAATGTAGCTGGTATATTTTTATAGAACCTACACACAAGCAAAATATGATTGATCGTATCAGCCTCTCCAATGCCACAAGGACAAATATGCTCAGCCAGAGGTATCTTCTTATAGCAACCCGTTGCGACCTCAGAAGGGAAAATATTACAACGAGCTGTAGAGAAGGCCCTTCAATGGGACAGTATTACCAAGTTCATCAGATATGGAGCTGGAGAGACTACATATCTTATTTGAGAGGGAAATAAGTGGAGATTAGGGGAGGTGGAGCCTGGAAAAGGCAGGGCTTGGGGAGGGGGAGACTTCAATGGGGTGCAGTGCCATAGAGTCCACTTCCCAGAGTGGCCATTTTCTCCAAGTGAACTGATGTCTATCGCCTAGAAATCAGTTATAATCCCAGGAGAACTCCAGCTGCCACCTAGAGTCTGGGAACCCTAAGGATAGGTCTATCAATGGCTGCTAGAGAACCTTCGTGTTCAGAGATAGTAAATCTCTGAAATCCAGTGCTAGGAGACAACATCAGGGGAAGGCCTCGGCCTCTATGCCCTGTTTGTTGGCCTTCCAGGGCCACTGTGTGAAACAAGATGTTAGACTAGATGGGCTACTGCTCTGATTCAACAGGCTCTTCTTATATTCTTATGGTTGGCTTCTGTTATCTTTATGAGTGCTAATCGATCATAGATAGCCATGCTGGTGAAGAAAGAGCAAGATTTTTGCCTATTAAAATGAGTTAAAATCATATCACATTCGTCCGTTGAAAACCTTCGGTGCCTAAGAAGAAATAGACAGATTTCTTAAAAATACGGGAAAGCAGAAGAATTTTGAGAGGCTCCAAGACATAATTCAAGCACGAACTATTCCTTCTCAACAACATAATTCAAAACAAGCGAACATTTGCATGAGTCTGCAGGATTTGTGCATTTTTAAAAAGGCATTCTTTTTTTCCTAGAGCAACTGGCTGAGAAAGTGGTGATGATGTCGTTGAAATTCAAATATCATCATCAAAATAAGAACTTATTGGCTGTTTTATGCTGAATCAGACCCTTAGTAGTTGATCAGAGTCAGTACTGTCTACTCAGACCGGCAGAGGATTTCCAGGGTTTTAGAGTGCGGCCATTTGCATCAGTCCTTTAAACTGGAGATGCCAGGGATTGAATTTGGCGCCTCCTGCATCTTGAGCTCCTTTCTGCACGTACAGACCCACAACTTTCCAAAGGGATTGCCAACCTCCAGGGGGTGGCTGGAGATCTCCCGGGATTACAGTGGATCTCCAGGCAACAGAGATCAGTTCACCTGGAGCAAATGGCTGCTTTGAAAGATGGACTCTATGGCATTATACCCCACTGAAGTCCTTCTACTCCTCAAACCCTGCCATCCTCAGGCTCCACCCCCCAAACCGCCAGATATTTTCCAGACTAGAGCTGACAACCCTATTTTCCATCCTTCCAGCTGGAAGGAGTCACCTTCCTCAAGTTCCCATGGAAACTTAACAGAATGACTGGGGAGCTCCACATAAACACTGAGTGACCATTTAGATAATGTCAGCCAACCACTCTGAACCCATGACCCAACACGGGGCTTATGTTTTAATTTGCTGTATTTTGTTTTACGTGTGTATCTTTAGCTCTAGTTTTTAATGGTTTTATGGTGTATTTGTATCATGCTGTTTGATGGTTAGCTGCCCCGGTGGCTCTGACTGGGCAGAAAGGTGGGATATTAGGCCCAATTCACACCTTCCCTCTGAAGTAGTTTGACTGCTGTCTTTTCCTACACTCATTTCACACTGGTTTCAAATTTCACTCCCTGGGTCTGAAGAGTACAAAGCAACAGGATCTGTTTAAAGCAGTAAAATGCTAGCTTGACCACAGGAGGGCAATTAACGAATGTAAACAGCAATTTTTAAACTAGAACAAGTATGGTTTGAAACTAGAAACAGGTATAGATGGGGTTTTTTTGAAACTAGAATGATTCCAGCGGGAAAGTCAGATGTAGATTTGAGCTAAATGTCCCTAACGAGTGTAACCCAGGTGAACTAGTCAGATCTTGGAAGCTAAGCAGGGTTGGCCCCAGTTAGTATTTGGATGGGAGACCAGCAAGGTAGTCCAGGGTCACTAAACAAAGACAGGCAATGGCAAACCAACTCTGATAATCTCTTGGCCCATGGGGTCAACATAAGTTATCTGTGACTGAATAAATAAAAAAAATTAAAATGAATGAATAAATAAAAATAGTGAATGTTGTAGCAAGGCTATTACGGAATATAGCAGTGGTATCTCACATGGTACGAGCACCTGAGGAAACACACTCAACTGAGGGACTATAATGGTAACCCAGGTCACAAAAGAAAGAGACAAGGATAGTGGGAAAAAAATGTAATGGTGGGAAAACAGACAATACGAAAAGAGGAAACCAGTTACTGAGGGGGGGGGGGGATGACAGAAATATACTTCCACTGAAATGTTGACAAACAATAGACCACGTTCAATTGTGGTTTCTCTGTACCTCAGTGCATGCCTCCCGCCGCCCCAAGCCACATTTAAAACTTCTTGTTTTGAGTTTTGCCAAAGGTGAGGAAAGCCTATAAAATCTTACAGTTAGTCTGTCAAAGGAGTCAGTTTGCCTTTACCTAACTTGCAATAAAGGATTATTGACAAGATCCACTTTTAGCAGGATATCACGCGACGGGGGGGAAATATTATTCCCCCAAGGACTTGTAGAGTGCCCCCTCTGCCCCATCCTCTTCCACTTTCTCTGCTTCCCCTATTACAATGGAGTCCGTGTCAAGAGATTTCAGCCAAGGTTGTCTGAGTCACATCATTTTTACTAGGTCCTTGAGGAACACTTTGCCTTGGAGTAAAATTCTGGGCTCATTAAGTTTCCTATTAGATCTCAAGGAGACAAACTATCATTGGGGCAAATGCAATGTGGCACTAGATTGTGTGTGTGTGTGTGTTTTTTGCCACATAACTATTAGTCTCTGTGTTTCTACCTAGGAAAATTTCTTGCCCTCTCTCATTAAGTAAATTAAAGGCTGGACCCTAATTATACCTTTCTACCCTTAGGCTTTCCCCCCCCAGACGTCTCCTACTAATCTGTTTAAGTTTAGAGATTCTATTTGGAAATGGAACTTAATGCAGCTTGTATTTATTGATCAGATATGTCTCTCGCTAGAGACGAAAGGCAAGCACCCAGTTTTCAGAGCTCCTAAACCCCCTCTCCCCCCGTTTGTTTTAGAACATGTGTTTATAGCCTCAAATAGACAGTAGTTGAGAAGATGAAAGATTAGAGACCACCCCCCATTTAAACAACTGTCACTTTACCATCAAAGGCGGGGAAGCCCTTGGTGCCTCCCTGCTTAGGTGTGAGGACATTAATTGGAAGGAAGGGCTAAAATATTTCTGTAGCATAGGAGACTAATATTGGGAATGGGGGGGGGGGGAGCCACTTTGATAGGGTGGTAGCTGAACATCTCCTGGGCTTATAAGTGATCGCCAGGTGAGACAGATCAGTTCTTCAGGAGAAAATGCCTGCTTAGGATGGTGGACTTAGGGCTGCCAGGTCTCCCGGGGGGGGGGGGCAGGGGTTTCCCCGCCAAAAGGGCCCCCAATCTGCTGGTCCAGATCAGGCCAGTGGGGAGAACTTCGCTTCCAAAGTGCCCGATTCAGGCTGACATGCCTGGCGAGATGACATCACACAGAGGTGATGTCATCGCACCGAGCACGTTGCCGGCCAACGCTCTAGCAATCAGCCTGAAAACTCTATGGTACCATAGAGTTTCCAGGCTGATTGCTAGAACGTCGGTGAACCACATGCCCAATGTGATGACATGTGGGTGATGTTATCATGCCGTGCACATGCTTCATGCATGCGCAAATGTCCCAGAACGGGACCAACTCTCCCCGTTAAAAAAGATAAGTCACTTGGCAACCCTAGGTGTGCTCTGTGGCAGTATACCCCTTTAAAGTCCCTTCCCTCCCCAAACCCCACCCTCCTCAGGCTCCACCCCCAAAATCTCTAGGTGTTTCCCAACCCAGAGCTGTCAACCCTACACTTTAAGGAGACTACAGTTGTAAGAAAGGACTTAGAGAGCTCAACTGTAGGTTTGAAAGGGCTTGTCTGATTGTAAACTGCTTTGAGCAACAAGAAAAAGCAGTGTAGAAGTATAGAATTTTTTTAAAAAACGGGTTAAAATCCAAACCTGCCACCAATGCCATCTTGTGCAGCTTTGGGGAAGACTGCTTGTTGGGAGGCAACCCTGCCGGTTGATATTGAGGACTGAGCTTCTGGCCACTTTTCTTTGCCCCAGATAGACCAGGGAGGGGATTTAAGACAGGATTCAGTAGCTCCTCTTCTCCCACTATCTTGAGGAGCTTAGGATACTATCTTCCTACGTCCCCACCCTAACTACAGCCCTACCAGCCTTATATGCTTCAGGAGGGGGTAGAATTATGTTCTACAGAGACAACCACAATGGTCATCTTCAAAGGTGCCTCCACCTTCTGAGATCAGGCAAAGGTTTGCCAATCCCCAGTTGGGGGCAGGGAATCTCCTGGTTTGGAGGCCCTCCCCCCTGCGTCAGGGTTATCAGAAGGGGAGGGAAATGTTTACTGGGCATTCCATTATGCCCTACGGAGACCGGTCCCCATGGGGTATAATGGAGAATCAATCTGTGGGTATCTGGAGCTCAGGGGGCCCTGTTTTTTGAGTTACAGGCACCAAATTTTCCACATAGCGTCTAATGCCTCTCCTCAACCCCCCCCCCCCAAGTTTCAAAAAGATTGGACCAGGGGGTCAAATTCTATGAGCCTTAAAAGAAGGTGCCCCCATCCTCCATTATTTCCAATGGAGGGAAGGCACTTAAAAGGAACACCGTCCCTTTACATGTGACAGCCAGAACTCCCTTTGGAGTTCAATTGTGCTTATTCCCTCCCCTCTCAAGGAGGCGCCTGGAAAGCCCACTGCTGGCTTGTCAGCCTCATCTGGCAACCCTAATTAGGCAGGTGACAATTTGGGAAAGGCCCTTCTCAGTCATGGCACCAAAACTCTGGAACTCTCTCTCCAGGGAGACTCACCTCTGCCTGTCCTCTTCTGTTGCCGTCTTCTGATGGTGGGTGAAGACATTTTTGTTTCAGTTAATACTCCTTCATTGATCCTCACTTCCTCCCCACCAATGTTCCTTCTAAGCTGTGGAGTCTTGTGAGCAAAAATCCTACTTTGTGAGCTACTGGCATTAAAGATGTGAGTGAGCCATTTGGCTACTGCATACATTAGTTTGCTCTGGAGCCCTCCTTTCTGATCTAAGACAAAAATGGGTGAGCCGGAGGCTAAGAAACTGAGCTAGCTCACACCAATTCAGCTTAGGGGGAACACTGGTTGTCACTGTCGCTTCGTCTCTTTTGTATTTAATTAAAGTTCTGGTTTTAAAAATATTTTAACGCTTGATTTTTGTGTTGGTTTTAATGGCTTTTAAGATTAGAGTTTAATCTGTATGTTTTCATTGGTTAGCTGTCTTGGTGGCCCTATGAGGGCAGGAAGGCAGGGCAAAAATTCCGTGAAATAAAATGGAATAAATAAATAAAATTCTAGAAGACTGCAAGGCACATCTGTATCTGGGTGGGCATGGTCTAAATTTATTTATTTATTTTGAATGTCTCTATGAGGGTCCTGCTCGAAACAGCTTTCAATTAAATTTTTTAAAGCTGCAGTATAAAAACAAGTCATTAAAAAACTAACCATTGAAAACAAGCTATTAAATGTGAAGAAGATACGTTATGGAAGGGAGCCAGAGAAATGTGCAATAACCTTGTTTTATTCATTTAAAACACTTTTATGCCTCCTTTCTACCCAATTTAGGGTCCCCAAGGTTGCAAACCATCTGAACTATTAAAATGTACATATCGAAAACATATACAATATAAAATGTAACGAAAGCACAGTTCAACCAAACACAATTACAGACCCCCCAGTAATGTTCCCTCTAAGCTGTGGAGTCCTGTGAGCAAAAATTCTGCTTTGTGAGCGGCTGGCATTAAAGTTGTGAGCCGGCGATTTGGCGGCTGCATAAATGAGTTTGCTCTGGAGCCGTCCTTCCTGAGTGAAGACAAAAAACTGTGAACCAGAGGCTAAAAAACTGTGAGCTGGCTCACACTAACTGAGCTTAGAGGGAAGACTGCCCCCCCCCCCCCTACACACTTATGTACATTCATAAATGGAAAGGAGGATCAAGGCAGGTCGTGTGGGAATGTCAAATGAAACAGCAAACATGCTTTTGGAAGACGTTGGTAGAGGGGGACAGACAAAACCCCCTGGGGAGGAAGTTCCAAAATTTTAATGCAGCAACTGAGAAGGACCTTTCTTAGGTTGCCCCCTGTCTAACCTCAGATGGTGGCCCCCCAAAGATGACCATATGGGCTGGCAAGTTTCATGCACCCAACATGGGGTGAGCTCTATTACTGAGAGTTAAGTGGAAACATTGTGTTCAGAGGCTTCATATCTCTAAGTATAATAAATTTAGTGAGAAAGATCAGGCTATGGCCATTGCCTTCAGGCTCAGCTTGTGGTTTTCCCAGCAACATCTGTCTGACCACTGTGAGAAACATGATACAAACCACAGGACAGGGCTTTTTCAGTGGTGGCACAGTGCCTATGGAATGCCTTCCCCCTTGAGGCTCACTGGGCAGGCTTTTTTAGGCTCTATTTTTAAACTAAGAAGTTTTGTTTTTATAGCAGAGTTCTAGGGACTGTGTTATGAGGATCCCTTTAGGTTGAAACAGGGCAAACAAAGGCAGAGCTGCACGCTTCGAAGCCCATTGGAGTGAATGGGTTTAGAAGGGGGTAACTTCGATTACGATTGCACTGTAAAAGTTTTGTGCTGTTTCTGTGCTCTGGCTGGGTTTTTAACGGCTTCTGAAGTTTCATGATTTTATACTTTTAATGATTATTTCATGTTTTCTATTGTGGGCCACCTCAACGAGCTCTCTGGAGAGGTGGCCCGTAAACTTTCCAGCTGGGTGGGCGGTTTCCAGGTCCTTCCCACGATCTTCTGCCTTCCTGGGATCTTCTGCAAAGAGTGTGCGGCATGATGACACCACCTGGAAGTGACATCACTGTGTTGTCGACGTCAGGGGGTGATGCTCTAGATTTTGGGCAAAACTGTGTGTGGGGTTTTTTGCCCTCAAAACCATAGAGTTTGCCCAAAAACTAGAGCATCACCCCACTGACGTTGGTGACATGATGACGTCAGTTCCGGGTGAGATCACCGCATCAGCGACATCATGCAGCAATGTCCCTGTTTGGGGGTGTGGTTTCCCCCACCAGCCAGCTGGCCATTGGCCAATCAGAGTCCTCAAAAGCAGGGGAACCCTCGCTGGGACCTAGAGGCTGGGAACCCTAATAGAAAACTCTAGATGGACCTTTGATCTGGTTCAGCAGAGCTCTTCCAATATCCTTCCAATCAGCGCACATAAAAGCCATGACAAAATAAATTTAAAATGGAGTTCAGAAGACCCATAGCTAGGGTTGTCAAGAAATTGGGGGAGGGACCTTGAGCTTGTTTGGAGGTTCTAGCAGGGGAGTGCAGCTATCGTATACCCTTGACTGAAGAACGGTTCACTCCTTCTATCTGGGATGGTCATCCTCTTCGACCGAGCGCGCAGCTTTGGGAGGGATGCACATGGAGCGGTGAGGGAGGTAGGGGACACCCGCCTAGCCAGCCAGATCAGCCGAATCAACCCTGGTGATCAGTGGGGTGACAGATGTCGCAGCCAGATCGCCCTCACATCCCGCAACCGCAAGAATGGTTTATGCACAAAACTGGAAGAATGAAAGAATTCCAGAACTTTGGGAATGGCTCAGAAAATTAGTATTTTTGGCTGAAATGGACAAATGGACTAAGAAACTGAACAATCAAGACTCCATGACATTTTTAGAAGAATGGAAGGACCTGCAAGAATATACAGAAAAGTATACAGAATTAAAAGGAAACATATTTACATTTTCTAACTATTGAAAAATCTGTAGTAATTGTATATTTATATAACATTTTTAGGAGTGGAATAATATATAAAAATATTAGAGGTATATATGTTCTAGAAAAAGAGCTAAATACTTAATCTTTTTTAATTAGTAATTTACCTGTTAATCTAAAGTTAAGTACAGGTGTGGGGTCTGCTGGAAGCCTAAAAGGGGGGAGGAGGAGGAAAATAAAAAGAGGTCGGTAAAAAATAAGATGAATGTATTGTTTAATGAAAATTGTGACTTCAATAAAAAATCTTTTAAAAAAAAGAAATTGGGGGAGGGGAGGGTTGCCAGATCTAAGCTGGGGGATTCCTGGAGATTTAAAGATAGAGCCTGGGGAGGACAGGGACTTCAATGGAGTACGATGCCACAGAGTCCCCCCCCCCCTCCAAAGCATCCCTTTTCTCCAGGGGAGCTGATCTCTGTAGTTTGTAGATGAGCTGTAATTCGAAGGGTTCCCCAGATCCCACCTGGAGGCTGGCATCCCTACTATAGCCCATCTTTATGTCTCTGAAGCCAATGGGCCTCTGAATGACCTTCCAGAAGCCCACCCGGCACACTACATCTACCCATGAGCACTGATGCTCATCTGTCCCCTTCCTTGGACCACTGCGCTGGGCAGGATTCCAAGCTGTCAAATGAAAGAGACAGCCATTAATAAATGGGAACTTTTGGCAGCTGAAACATTAAACAGTAAAGCAGTTTAAACAACTATTGCTTTGTTCTCCATTGCTGTCACACTCAATTTAGCACTTTAATGAATGCTAACAAGGATAATTAACACCATCCTCTCTGAACATATTCCAATTTGCTTGAACTCTTGAATTGCTTGAGTATGCCAATGTTCGTCCCCCCCCCCCGCACATTAGGGGTTAAGGACAAAACAGAATCTGTCACCTAAGAAGCCTAAGGGATCAAACAAATGCTGAAATCGGTTGGAAGCTACTGAGTTTATTCAAGTTTTGTGCTAAATGGAATGTCACAGGGTGAGGAGGTGCCAGAGGAAATGCGATGAGCAACTTTATGTCGTGAATACACAGAACGGCATGGCCAGCTGGTTGTTAGGGGATTCACAATAAACTCCTAAACTGATTTATGCCTTTCTATGCCGTGGCAGGCTGTGGCTCACTGGCAGAGCATCTGCTTGGCATTCAGAAGGTCCCAGGTTCAATCCCTGGCATTTCCACTTAAAAGGAATTAGGAGGTGATGTGCAAGGCCACTGCCCGAGAACTTGGAAAACCACTGCCAGCCAGAGTTGACAGCCCTGACCTTGATAAACCAAGGGTCTGACCCTGTGTAAGGCAGCTTTATTTGGGACTTCATAGCAAAACAACTGCTTGGCATGTAGAGGGTCCCGGGTTCAGTCCCCAGCACCTCCACTTAAAAGGATCAGGTGGTGAGTGATGCGACCCTTTCTGTGACCCTGGTGAGCCGCTGTTAGTCTGGGTAGATAGTCTTGACCTTGATGGATCAGTGTTATGACTCCGTATAAGGCGACTTCATGTATTTGTTGAAGTCAATGGACTTAGGAGAGCGTAACCCTGTTTAAGAGCACACCGTCACAACCACAGACTTTTTGACAACTCCTATGAAATAAAGTACTCTTATCCCAGTTGTATAGACTTTTGAACAAAAGGTCAAAGTACTGGTAGACACTCTAAAAGCAATGGAATAAGTAATAGCTTCTTGGGATCAGAGCCCAGTAACACAGCATCTACTTTTGCTTTTTTCTTTCTTTCCGGCTGTTGATTTGCAACCGACTTATAGCGACCTCAAGGGGTTTTCAGGCATTCAGAGGGAGGGTTTTTTAAAATTATTTGTTTGTTTGTATATTTCTGGCTTTATAGCCCTCCCTCCCTGGTACGACAGGGTTCAGGGCGGGTAACAACAATATTTGTAGACTATCGATACAATTAATTAAAACAGTGCAAACAATTAATTAAAACAATTTGCACAGAATATTAATGGCTTAACAGATGGCACCTAAAAAGTACAAGCGGGTGCATCCTATTGTCTTTGGGGGAAGAGTAAAATCATTACAATTAATCATATGGAAGGATAGAAAAATCAGGTGGGGGGGAGGGTGGGAAGAAGCCAATCTGAGATGGAACCGTCACTGCCTTAGCCATAGGCCTGTGTCTTGCAGGCCCTGCAGAACTGCGCTAGGTCCCGCATGGCCCAGATCTCGTTCAGCAGAGCATTTCACCAGACTGTAGCCAGGCCTGAGAAGGCCCTAGCTCTTGTTGAGGCCAGCCTAATATTTTTTGGGCCTGGGATCTCTAGAAGGTTGGTGTCTCTCAAGCATAAAGCTCTTTGAGGGGTGTACCAGGAAAGGCAGTCCCAAAGGTATGCAGGTCCCAGACCATTTAGGGCCTTAAAGGTTAGTACCAGAACCTTGAACCTGATCCGGTATTCAACCTGAAGCCATTGCCTGCCTTTGTGTATTGACGCTGGTATTCCTTGGTGGTCTCCCCTCCAAATACTAGCTAGGGCTGACCCTGCTTAGCTCCCAAAATCTGATGCGATCAGGCTAGCCTGGGTCATCCAGGTTAGGGCACCTGACATGCAGGAGGTCCAAAATTCAGTCCTTAGCACTCCCATTTAAAAGCAGGACGAATGGCTCAATATTTTCTTAAAATTGTTCCATAATGTCTCTTTGTGCTGCATACCGCTTCGCGATATTACCAATATCTATGACAACTCAGCAGGAGTGTTATTGACATGAGCATTTTCAGCTCACAAAGTTATTCCTGCGCTGTGGGTAGAACATAGGTTGAGCGGGCTGAAGTTGCTTGGTCCTGTTCTTCCCCCAGCACTCCCCCAGTGACACCCAGTTCTGGCCACTGTGCCAACACAACCATGCCAGCATTGGGGTCTCCAGATGATCTTGGGCCTATAGTGGTGTGGCCTACAGGCTCTAGGGAGGCCTAGTGGCTCCAGGGAAGCCTGTATTGGAGTAACTATCAGGGCTTATGTTTCCCAGGTCCCCTCTGCAACCTGTGATTGGCTAACAGGGGATTTGGAGGGAAAATTTGCACCAGCAGAGGAGTGCAGGGTGGTTCCTGGGAAGAAGGAATAAAAGGCCTTGCCCAAAGTGGGAGGGGGGGGTTCTCTCACAGGGAGCAGGGCTAGGGTGAAGCTGCTGAAGAAAGAGGGATCTCTCATCCACAAGGGGTGAGCCAGTCTGAGATCAAGTACCTAGAGAAGGCTAAAGCAATATAGTCAGACGTATTAGGATTTCTTATTTTGCTGGGTTACCTACCTTTTCTGTGTTCATTTTTCCTACATGTTTTTGAACTACAGTTGTTATTAAATCTCTTTAATAAAACTCGTTTGTTACTCTGCCTGGGTCCTCACGCCTCATTTGGTCACATATAAAGGGAAACCTACTTGAAAAGTACTATATAAAGAAATAGGGTGGATGCTCTGGGTCCTCCTGAGGAGATCCATACCAGAGTGGTTGCAGCCATTAGAGAACCTTTCTAGCAGTATGTCTGAGATGATAACAACAACAACAACAACAACGATAATAAACAATGCCTCACTCACAGACATCCTAGAAGTGATGTTGATCGTCTTTACTCACCCAGAAAATTAGGTGGAAGACTTCTCCTGAAAGTTAAGCAAGCAGCTGAAGAAGAAAAATAAGCACCGAATGACTATACCAAGAAAAGCAAAGAGAAGCTTCTAGTTGAGGTGTACAAGGCAGACTTATTTAAGGTTACAGAAACCAAAGAAAATTACAAAAAGATTGCAATCAAAACTCACTTTGACAAGCAGAAACAAAAGCACTTACATGGGCAATATCTGAATGACATAGAGTACAAAGTAGATAACTAAAACACCTGGAAGTGGATCCAAAATGGGCACTTGAAAGAAACAGAAGGACTTATTCTAACTGCACAAGAGTATTGTTATGTTCTGTACATGATTTTCTAGTTTGAACTTAAAGATTCCCTAGTGTAAACTTACTTCCTGTATGCACCCTGCGACATGTCTGGGCATGTCACCTGTAAGGCCAAGCGTTACCTGCCTGAGTATCATCCCCAGAGATCAATGGACCCTCGGATCCTGATTGTCCCCCTATCAGAGGCTGAGGATATTCAAATGGACCTATGATAGCCTCTGGCGGAAACTTAATCCCTGTTTACCCAATCCCCCGTGGGGGGGAGAAGTCGGGGTGTGGTTTACCTGTAAATATAAGCAGGCTCCCCGACCACTCTCCCTCATGCTTGTTCCTGACCACTAATAAAAAGAGCTATGCTGACAATCACTCCACCGGCCTCCCGAGTCCAGTACTCTTCAAGTATGCACTTGAAACAAATAGTATGAAAGCCAAGATCCAGAAGACCAGTGATGACAGCAAATGTAGACTTTGCAAGTCAAAGGATGAAACAGTCAACCACATGGTCAGTGTCTGCAGTAAATTTGCTCAAACTGACTATAATGAACATCACAATAGAGTTGCAGCTAAGGTCAAATCTACATCTGACTTTCCCGCTGGAATCATTCTAGTTTCAAAAAACCCCGTCTATGCCTGTTTCTAGTTTCAAACCATACTTGTTCTAGTTTAAAAATTACTGTTTACATTCGTTAATTGCCCTCCTGTGGTCAAGCTAGCATTATACTGCTTTTAACAGATCCTGTTGCTTAGTACTCTTCAGACCCAGGGAGTGAAATTTGAAAGCAGCGTGAAATGAGCGTAGGAAAAGACAGCAGTCAAACTACTTCAGAGGGGAGGTGTAAACTGGGCCTTAGTTGCACTGGAATCTTTGCAAAAAGTGTGGCTTACCATTGGCCAGAAATTCATGGGAGTACAAACCAGACAGATCATGGAGAATGATGAAACACAGATTCTTTGGGACTTCTGATTGCAAACAGATAAACACCTGAAACATAATACCCCTGATATCACAATTGTAAAAAAAATGAGAAATAGGGATTGCATCATTGACTCTGGAATCCCAAGAGACAGTACAATAGAAAAGAAAGAACATGAGAAGATCATGGGTGAACCCTTCTTTAGAAGAATACTTGTCTTCCAAACAAGTGTTAACCATGGCCAATCCTGCTTAGCTTCCAAACTCTGACAAACTCAGGCGAGTCAGGGCTATTTATGCCACTATATCTTCATTTTAAACTGTTGCAAGGATTCCTTGCTGTTTTATAGCCTTAATTAGGATTCTGCTTGGGATAACTGAGGTTGAAGCTGTGAAGCCCCCCCCCCCCTCGGAACTTCACTGGGTCACTCTTTCAACCCACACTTTCTCTAGATTGTTGCAAAGGCAAAACCGAAGAGGGGGGAACCATGGACCCTGAGTATCTTGGAAGACGGGCAGGACAAACAACAATAACAACAGTGCAACAGATAGATCTCCTTTCACACAACTGTACGGTGTTCCTCCCTGTAGATATACCAAACCATTCTCAAACTTTTTTTTTTTTTGCTAACAGGTGGAATAATGCCCACTGATTCCGTCTTCCTGCTGCAGACCTCCCAATTTGCCTCTCACATTGTTCCTGAGCATCCCCCGTCCCGAAGGAGCAGCGTTTGGGGGAGATCAGTAAACTTCCGCAGGAGTGGAGGGGGTTGAAAATGTTCTGTTCCACTGACAGAAGAGCCTTGTGTGGGTAGACAAATGAGTCTGGATCCAAACCCTCTGTCTCTTTCCCCTCCTGTCAGAAAGCACACTGCATTAATTTCATTTGCAGCGACTAAGATGGAGGTAGGAAAAAGCAGAGGACTCAAGGGATGCTTTCTGGTTTCGTTTCCCGATAATTAAAACAACACAACCAGAATCAACTTTGCTTAATGCTGCAAGGTAACATTTTTAAAAAAAAAAAATCTACAGAGAAAATAAATATCTTTGGCCTGAGGGATTCTATAATGCCGTCATTTTATAGGAATAGTTATTGCCGTCGTTCTTGATTGGTTGTTAATGTTATTCAATCCCAAGTTCCAGATGAATCTCTCTGGTAGAAGCTAAAGACATGACTTCTTCGCGCATTGTCGGTGATCTCCAGTTGTTTTACAGAGCCCTCCTAAGCAGAATTACACTCTTCCAAGCCCAATGACTTCATTAGACATAGAAGGATGTATTAACTCTGCTTAGGAGGACACCACTGTTAGTTTCATGCTTGCACTCCAGGGTGAAATAGGGATGTTACTAACAGTGCAGGCCTAAGGGTGCTTTCTTAGGGGTAAGCCCCATTGAATAACATGGGGTTTACTTTTGAGTGGACCAGCTTAGACCTGTTTTCCCAAGCCTTGCTGTTGTGGATTTGGGGGGGGAATTGTTTTCACTATTCCCTCATTGTTTTTTTTTTAATTTTCTTACCATTTCCTCTTTCCTTTCTCCCATTGTTTGCACAATTTTTAATGTTATTTTTTGTGCCAGTTGCATATAAATGCTGACTAAATGACACAAAAGAATATAAAAGGCTGTAGAAGAAACACATAAAGAGCATCGTCAGCAAAAATGTGCTAAATGGAAAAGCCTGTGCCATCTGCATATGGAACCAGAAAAGAGCATCTTTATACACCCAGAGAGTAAGGTTGAGAGGGATATTATTTCAAGTCATCTCCTGGGCATACACAGCTGTCACTGCCTGCAACATTTTTTAAAAACAATCTTTCCAAATTTTTCAGCTGAATTTTCCCCTGGAGTTTGGAGCTTTGAATCACCAGGTCTTAAGAACATAAGAGAAGCCATGTTGGATCAGGCCAATGGCCCATGTTGGATCAGGCCAACACTCTGTGTCACACAGTGGCCAAAACCTATGTGCCATCAGGAGGTCCACCAGCAGAGCCAGAACCTCAGAAGCCCCCCCACTGTGGCCCCTGAAACACCAAGAATGCAGAGCATCACTGCCCCAGAAACAGCTGGCTTGATCCAACACTGGCTTCTCTTATGTTCTTATCTGGCTCTAAGTATGCCTCACAGACAACCAAAGCATGGTCCAAGACACTGTGACAGGGAATAGGGAAGTCTGAGAGATAGAAATAATCTAATGAAAGCTCTTTATGTTTATCCTTGCAGTTCCATAGAGATTTTGCCCAGGCAAGAATTTTAAAATTTGTCTAGAACAGGGATGGCCAAACTGTGGCTCGGGAGCCACATGCGGCTCTTTCACACATATTGTGCGGCTCCCAGCAGGGCAGCTAGGAAAGCAAAGGGGAAGCATGCCTCCCCATTCGACCTTCCCTTCCCCAGCCAGTGTTCCCCTTTTTGGGTAGGCTTGAGGCAGGGGGGAGCAGAGAAAGAAAATGCGTTTTCAAAGTGCCCCCCCAGCCTACAAATATCACTGGACAAATAAAATATCATTATCTATATATCTAATTCCGAAGTGGCCTCCTCCGTGCGAATATCTAAATCCGCGCGGGGGGGGGCACTTGGGGGGGAAGCAGGTTTTTCTTCATACCTGGGGGACTCTCCACGTTTGCAGAAAAATCCAAAAACTTTCAAAAAATATTTGGGGGATATTTAAATTCCCCGAAAAGTAAAAGAGCGTCTCCTGCACATGCACAGGGAACATTCTGGCCGTTGCAAGGGAGGCTCAGTGGCCCGGCGACTGTGAGCTGCTCAGGGCTCACTGTCGCCAGTTGGGGGGGGGGAGAAGGCTTGGTGGGCCGCCACCGCTTGCCCCAGGGAGGGGAGGGGGTGGCAAGAGTAGTGACGGGGCTCTCCGCTGCCACTTACCCTGGGGAGGGGGGGTGGCAGGAGGACTGGGATACTCCCCCCCCGCGAGTATTGCGGGTGCCCCGTCTTGTCAATATCTATTTTTACCCCTTTTGTTTTTATTTTTGGCAGTCTTATTTAATGTTAATAAAAAGCAAATTTGCCTATTTCCCAATAAAAACTTATCTGTAATGTTTGTTCATGTCATGCAGCTCTCAAACATCTTACATTTATTCTATGTGGCTCTTACGTTAAGCAAGTTTGGCCACCTCTGGTCTAGAATTTTCCTTCGGGCAGCAGCAAGTAGCTCTCGAACAATTAGTAAGGGAAGTTCTAACAGTGTCAGCTTTGGTGATCTTTCAGCATTCAAATAGTTATATACATCCATATAAATAATCTTTCCAGGAAAACATATTTGCCAGGATGTAATTTTGATTTCCACAGCTCTATTTTTTTTACAAAAAAAAATCTGCCAGAGCAAACAATCTGTTCCTTTCCTTACCCAGAATAGAAATTGTTGAGTGTGGTATTTCTTTAATATCAGGAACAGAAAGTAATGCCAAGAATTGACGAAAATGATAAGCACTCTACCAAAATGGAAACAGAAATAGAGAAGGGAACAGAGCTTGGGTTCCCTCACAGAAATTTCTTGTGAGTCATGGTTGCCAACGCTAGATGGCACTGCTGGAATCCAAAGAGGGGGAGCTGTATAAAGATCCCCTTTTGGTCAGAGCTTTTCTACCAGGGGTGATTTTGAATGTCTCATCATTGATGTTCCAACCTCCCCTCAACCCCCCATTTTGGCTCCTCTTCTCTTGTGTGAATCACACTTGATTCAGTATTTTCAGTCATTTTTTTGTTTCCTCGTACTGATTTTTCCTCATAAAACGTGCACGTTTTTCAAGAATGTTGCACATCAATAGATTAGCCTTATATGATCCACACAGGATGTGGTTAAATTTACTTACAAATCAGCTCATTTATATGGTACGAGTAGAAAATACTGGTTAATGTTTTGAGGCCGAGAAGTCAGAATTTCCTTTAACTGCTTATATTTAAAACGGCAAATGCTGATGGATCAGGGAAATCTTTGCTGGTTGGTAATTATGAGATGAGGATTGATTGTTAAACTGAGGTATAGTTGTATACCCATTTATCTGTTTTTTTGTATTTATTGGTTAATTATCGAGAGAGGGTTGATCGTTAAATTGGTGTATATATTCTGCACTTCTTTATTTGGTGGTGATAACACACACAGAAACACACACCTGATGTGTATACTGCATGTGTAAATACCACAGAAGTCTTGTATAACAAATGTACATGGTACAAACAATGCTACAAAATTGTAAAATTACAGAAAAGAGTGTGTAAGAGAAACAGCTGAAGGCCCTATGACTTTTAGCCTGGAAAAAAAAAGATTAGTAAAGGGAGAAAGGATAGAGGATTATAAAATTATGCATGCAGTGGAGAAGAAGAAGAAGAAGAGAAGAAGAGATTGGATTTATATCCCGCCCTTCACTCACTTAAGAGTCTCAGAGCGGCTTACAAACTCCTTTTCCCTTCCCCTCCCCACAACAGACACCCTGTGAGGTAGGTGGGGCTGAGAGAGCTCTTTCCCAAGCTGTCCTTGAGAGAACAGCTGGTACAGACCTATGGCTTGCCCAAGGTCATCCATCCAGGTGCAAGTGGAGGAGTGGGGAATCAAACCCGGTTCTCCCAGATTAGAGTCCGCGCACTTAACCACTACACCAGATTGGCACCAGATTGGAAAGTAGACAGAGAACTTTTCCCCTTCTTCTTCCATATACTAGAACCTGGGGCACCCAGATGAGTTGATGGGCAATAGATTGAGGACAGACAAAAAAGAGGTACTTCACTCAAGTAAATGCAGTCCAAATTGATTTTTGCTAAGTATTGGAAGCAAGATACTGTTTCTAGAAATCAACAATATGTTGCCAGCTATGGCATTGGAAATACATTGGTACTGGCTTGCCAGATTGGTTTGTCTTGGATTCTCTGGTCTGACATTGGTTCTGTTGGGCTTGACACATTAGCCAGTCATTCTTTCGGATTCTCTGCTTTGATGCTGGTTCTGTTGAGCTTGTTTGTTCTGTTTGCATTTGGAGGTTTTTGGCCAGTGTTTGCTCTTCTGTGTTGGCTTCTTTACCTTGGAAAAAGCATGGATTCCCACCGACCCCCACCCCCTTAGGAAACAATGGAGACAAGTAGAATGGCTAGGGGCACCTTCTTCAGGAGCCTGTAGATTTTGATCCCTTGACCCAAAACACTTGAAAGTTGGAGAGTCTTTAGAGGGCAGGCAGGACTAGATTTCTTTCAACATTTGGCTGAAAAACAGCCATTCCACCTCCACTCCCACCCCCGGAGATAATTCCGTATAGGAAATAATACCCAACTAAGCGTCATCAAGGAGGGAATGTGGCATGGTACAGGCCAATCTCGTCAGATCTCAGAAGCTAAGCAGGGTCAACCTGGGTTAGTACTTGGATGGGAGACCTCCAAGGAAGACTGCAGAGGAAAGCCATGGCGCACCCCCTCTGCTTCTCACTTGCCTTGAAAGCCCCTTGTTGGAGTGGCCAAGTCAGTTCCAACTTGACAACACTTTACGCACATGCACACACACACACACACACACACAAGGGGCATCGTGTTGCAAATGACTTATAGTGACCCCAGCAAGAGGCTTTCCAGGCAAGCGAGAAGCAGAGGTGTTTTGCCATTGGCGGTCTCCCATACTAGTTCCAACCCTGCTTAGGTTCTGAGGAGATCAGGCCAAACCATGCTGCCTTCCATCCCAAATGAAATAATGTAACCCCCCCCCCCCCCCCCCAGTTTTTTGTTTTTTTTTTTAGAATTTCCCCCCAAACTCGAACTTTAATTCTAAAACTGTATCAGCAGGCCCAAATAATCCAGAATACTGGTATTTTTACCTTTCCTGATACCCAAATATGAAAAATACGACCCCCCCCCCAGAGTACATCCCTAGTAGTACACACATTCCTTTGTCTGAGGAGCCAGGACAGATTTCATAGTTGTATAGAACCAGGTGAGACTTCACAGGCTTGCCAGGTCTCTTTATTCTACATGGCTTGAAATCTGCAGTACACATTCTGGCCATTTGCAGTGCTGGAGCTATGGAACAGCGTGCGGTAGTTTCCTCTTCATGCAAACTTGCCCGATGGCATAAAGATTATAGAATAAGGCCTTACAACCTACCACCCAAGTTACCAGTCTGACATTCCTGGCAAGTTGTAGCATCCTTCTGAAGCAGCTTTGTGAAAGTTACAACATCCTCCAACATGGCCAAGAATATAATAAGAATGCTTCAAGACATTTCCTGGGAGCACCAAACTCATTATGTTCTGAGATCCATATGGTGATTTTGAATTAATTCATTAAGAATATTTCTACCTTCCCATATAAAACCACCTAAAGTCTCAAAATAAAACACTAAAAATCAATATTTAAACAAATGACAACGAGAAAGCAGCAGCAGCAAGAATGAATGAAATCGCTTTATAAAACATTTAACAAGAGGCAGCCAGGACTGAGCAACAATGACAGAAGAAGTTCAATGCAGGTAAGCATAAGGAGATGCACATTAGAACAACAACAAAAAATTCCCAGCTTTAGGTACACACTAATAGGGTCTGAACCTGTTGAGACTGAGAGGGAAAGAGACCTTGGGGTCACAGTGGATAGCTCAATGAAAATGTCAACCCAGTGTGCTTTAGCAGTGAAAAAGGCAAACTCTACCCTTGGGGATGTTAGGAAAGAGACAAACAGCAGTATGATAATATTTATTTATTTATTTATTAGATTTTTTTTAGTTGCTGCTCACCCAAAGGGTCTCATGGCGAGTTACAACATTAAATCCAATAAGGTAAAGACAACATAAAAACAAATAACAAATATAAAATATTAACATTAAAACAGGGGTCCATTGGAGCGGGAGCGCACAGGAGTGCAGCTCTGGGAGTGAGGAGCCCAGAGGGCGGGCACATGTCCAAGCCCCGCCCCCTCCTTGGCTTCCCCAAGCAGTGCAGAGGCGCAGCGCCCCGGGGAAAGCCCTGCTAGGGTCTTTATTGATTTTAATGTTTTGTTTTAATATTGATAATTTTATCATTGTTCCTTTTATGACTGTGTGCTGCTTTTCCAGAGACTTGCTCAAGGTGACATATAAATTTTCTAAGTATATCATTTTTTATCTGGGCACATGGCACATAAGTACTGGAGAAATTTCACCAACCCTTCAGCAGCTTCCACCCCATCAGTTTGGTGTAGTGGTCAGGAGTTGGACTCTAATCTGGGAGAATCGGGTTTGATTCCCCACTCCTCCACATGCAGCTGCTGGTGTGACCTTGGGCCAGTCACAAGCTCTCTCAGAGCTGTTCTCTCATGAGCAGTTCCCAAAAGACCTCTCTCAGCCCCACCTACCTCACAAGGGTGTCTTGTTGTGGGGAAGGGAAGGGAAAGGGATGTGTGGTACACATGTCCTGGGTATCTCAAGTCTACTTGAAACCTGGTGGTTTCAAGGGAGCAGGAAGAGAATGAGGGTGTGTTCTTGATGCTTATTTTTATTGCACAAAGTATTGGATGGGGAAGGGAATGGAGGAAGAGCAGGTCAGTTTCACTCACCTGTGGAGTGGAGCCTGAGGGGTGGGTGTTGCCTTCTGACACACTTCCGGTATGTTGGGTGGGGGGTGGTGGCATATGCAAATGAGTTATGCAAATGAGTTATGCAAATGAGCTCCTGCACCTCTTTTTCTACGAAATGACCCCTGCATTGAAATATACAAATATTAAAATACATGGCTATCACCACACCGCTGTTAAAACAACCCAAACGTGTGGTTACCCTCCAAGGGCTGGCCTAAACAATTCAGCCTTGCATGCCCTGCGGAAACTAAACAAGCTCAGCAGGGCACAGGTGTCATCTGAGAGTGCATTCCACAGGGGGATACAACTGAGAAGGCCCTGCCCCTGAGCCATAATAGCCCTGTATAGATATACGGTGTGACCTCATATGGAATACAGTGTGCCATTCTGGTCACTGCACGTCACAAAAGGAAAGTGCAGAGCTGGAAAAAAATACAGACGGGGCAATCAAGGCGATTCAGGGGTTGGAGACCCTTTCTGATGAGGAAAGGCTGAATAATTTGGGACTTCTCGGTTTAGAAGAGAGACAAAAGAGCTGGGACATAACAGAGGTTTATAAAATGATGCATGAGATAGGGAAAGTGGACAAAGAGAACTTTTCCTCCCTCTCTGAAAGTACCAAAACTCAGGGGCATTCAATGAAGATGGTGGGCAGTAGATTCAAGATGGACAAAAGGAAATACTTCTTTACCCAGTGAGTGATTAAAATACAGAACTGGCTGCCAGAGCTTGTAGTGATGACCACAAGCACAGACAGCTTTAAAAGGGCTCACGGAGGGTCGGTAAATGAGTGGCTACTAGCCACAGTGACTAAAGGGAACCTTTACATTCAGAGACAGTAAACTAGGAGGCAACATTAGGGGAAATGCCTTGGCCTCTACATCCTATTGTTGGCCCTCCAGGTTAGCCACTGCATGAGACAGGATGCTGGACTAGAGGGACCACTGGTCCAATCCAGTAGGGCTCTTCTTATGTTCTTATCAGCAGTCAGTTAAATCAGCAACGAAATGTTGACAATTAGAAATCAGTTTAGTCATTGGGATGAATCCTATGACTTCCTTCCTTCCTTCTCCCAAGTCTTCCTCCAATGGAGAAAAAACTTCATTCATTAGAGAAAGTCTCTTTTCCCCCCCATTGGAAAAAGGCCTACTCAGTCAAAGAAAGTCAAAGACCCAACTTAGTGCACGGGAGTTGTGGATCTAATGCCTTCACCAGTATCCAGAAAGTTAGAAGAGAGGGTTTATCTTCACTGAGATCTGATCACATGCCTTCTTGATCTTCACCTAACTGATCCATGGTTGTTTTACATACATATTCTTTTTCTATACCACATCCTACCGATGATGGAATTTTGAGGTTCTCCTGGTTTTGAAGGGAGAGATCCACTGCTGTTTTACATACCTATCCACAGCTGTTTTACATACCTATTCTTCTTTCTATACCACATCCTACTGATGATGGAATTTTGAGGTTCTCCTGGTTTTGAAGGGAGAGAGTCCATGGCTCAGTGATAGAAGATCTTTTTCACCTGGAGAAAATCCTAGGTCCAGTCCCCAGCATCTGCCCTAAAAAGGAACGGATCATTGGTGACATAAAAGTTCTCTTCCTGGGGTCCTAGCGATGGCCTTTGATAGACCAGTGTCAGTAGAAGACAGCTTCATGTGTGTTAAAGTTTTGCCACCCGATTTTCTCTATGCCACTGAAAAAGCAAATGTCCTTGGGGCTGGATACTGGCTTGCGGACCTCACCTGCCAAGCGCTGTCATAGTAGATGGAAGAAAATTGGCTGCTTCCTGAAGGTCCCTAATGCTGTTTTTGCAATCTGCTATTTTCGAAACAGCAGCTATTATCGCAACATTTTGCATGCAGAGACGTCCAGGCGAATACCTGTCCTGCGGACCCAAGCTGCCACTCACAGACAGCGGTTGCAAGAACTCGCTCGATTAGCAAGCTGCCTTCGTTCTGAACGGAGAGAAAAACTGCACCCAGTTAAAGGTGCCCATTATGACCAAATCCGGCATCCCCCAGTAACGGAATCTAATTGTCCTAATCTGTAATAAAGCTCGAAGTTACATGCTGCCTATTACTTTTAATTTACAGCAAGTTATAATAGATGAAATTAACTTGTGTTTAATTTCCACAGGCTCGTGGTTAGAATCCATTTTCTTCTTCCTCTGCTTCCCCCCCTTTTTTTTCTGACGCTGGAAATTAGCTGCATCTAACTCGAGTGGAGAGAGTCAAAATGGAATGTTAGCTTTAATTGTTTGCTAATCATCCCAAACTCGGGAGTAATCCACCGCTTGCTGCTGCATCCCAATGAGTCGGGAGCTAATTAACTTGTGTTTATCCTTCAAGATGGAAAGTTCTTGGCACTGTCTGCCATTACGTTCTTGAAAACAGCCTTAGTCTGATTTGAGGGGTTGCATGCCTCATCGTATGGCTGCTTCTGAAATTCTCATCTGAATCTCTCTCTTCTTCCCCACCCCCAGGTTTGGACTGCGGAATTCAACACGGAATGGGTAAGAAGGTAAGCACCTGTGGCTCTGGATAAGGGGCTCTTGAGGGCATCAGAGAATGGACGAAGAGACGAGGCATAAGCAGAAAGGAAGTATGGGACTCTTCCTTACTCTTCGACAGTTGGTTCCCCAAAGGGAAAAAGCAGAAAGCAATCAAAGTTCGAAAGGAGTGCAGCTGTCCAGGTTCTTACAAGTTAGTGGGGTGGGCCATGGCTTAGTGGCAGAGCATCTGCTTGGCGTGCAGAAGGTCCCAGGTTCAATCCCTGGCACCTCCACTTAAAAGGACCAGGTAGGAGGTGGTGTGAAAGACCTCTGCCTAACAGAGACTGATCCGGAAGACTCCCTAGCACAGCAGGAGAGTATGTATGGATCTGATGGCTCAGAAAGTGGAGAAACTGAAGGAGAGGACTCGGACTCAGAGAAAGGGGCGGCTGCCCCTAAGTATCAGAAAGAAGGCAAGAAGAAAAGAAGAGAACCAAAGGAAAAAATAAAGTTATAAATGTTTATGTTGTCATAACACACTATATCCTATAGAGTTCAAGTTTATGTTTTAAATCGCTTCGTCTTCTGTATGTGACTCAGTTACCTAGCTTCTAAAATTAATTGTAAACAGCAGGGAGGATTTAACAGTTAATACCAAGAAATCATATTGCTTTTCAGCTATTAGAATGTTGGCTTTTTTAGTATCTATGACCGCATTTTCTGTATACCTTAGGGTAGTTTAGTTTGTAGCTTTTAATTTAGGTGTAGGGTAAAAAATGCAATAAAATCTTTCTTTTTTTTTTTTAAAGACCTCTGCCTAAGATTCCTAAGAGCTGCTGCCAGTCTGAGTAGACAACTGAGTTTGATGGGCCAAGGGTATAAGTTGGGTTGCCAGGTCTAGATTGGAAAATACCTGGAGACTTTGGGGGTGGAGCCAGGAGAGGGCGGGGTTTGGGGAGGGGAGGGGAGGGGCCTCAGGATGGTACAATGCCATAGAGACCACCCTCCAAAGCAGCCATTTTCTCCAGGGGAGCTGATCTCGGTCAGCTGGGGATCAGTTGAAAAAGCAGGAGATCCCCAGGCCCCACCTGGAGGCTGGAAACCCTAGGTATAAGGCTGCTTCCTGATTTCAGTATAAGGCCGCTTCCTGTTTTTCATGTGTGTACTCAAGTTCATAGACAACTATTCGATGGTCTGTCCTTCCCCCACCCCTGCACTGACGCCACAAGTTTGCTTATGCTACCCGAAGTAGCCTTTGTCCCAGAAGACACAGCTCCATGATGCTCATAGTCTTTCCTTCATGGAGCCATATCCTTAGCGAGCCTAAATTGATGTTGATCCATGGACTTCAGTGAGGCTCTGCATTACTCATTCCTGCTGTGGGCAGCTCATTATTTGCCTTTGTTGTGTGGTTTATGAGTTCCAGCCAAATCCTCAAAGAGCCTCCTCAATGAAATGAATTGGCTAAATGCCGACAGCATAAATGGAGAATTGGAAGGAGGGTTTTTTTGGTGTGTTTTTAAAATATAAATTTGGTGTTTGAAGTGCGCAGATCCCGCAGTGGAGATAGCAGAGAGCGCTCTGGGTAAAGCAGTTTTCTCTTTTCAGCCCCCCTGCTAGGTTCCTTTTTTAAAAAAACCCAAGGCCTACTTTGTTGTGGGAGTTTTGCAAAACAACAATAATTACGAATGCGTATGTTTCTTTTTTGCATCTCTGGGGACATGGGGAGGGGAGATGATTGACATTAATGATGCTCATACAATTAAGGAAAATACAAGGGTAGCGGAGACACCTACGGCTCTGAATGATGAACAACCGTCAATATGCTGTTTGCCTTCCTCTCCCCATCATCCTTTGCCCCCGGGCACAACGGCTGGCTCCATGGTGGAAGCTCTCAGACCACCTTTTAAGTCATTATTTTTACAGCTTCATAATCTTTTCTAATGGCTGTGCATTTCCTCACCGTCATCTTCACTGCTGTGCATCCTGAGATGAGATGCCTTACCAAGCTTGCAAAATATATCTCACACATTTTTGGCCGAGGACAGATTGGCAGTCTCGGCTGCTCTGCCTCCGCTTCAAAAGCGGAGGCAGAGCGGCCATTCAGACAGCCGCATCTGCCCTGAGGAGGCGGCCCGGACGCATTGCGTCCGGCGCCGCACTCCTCCCGCAGCAGCCGAGCACCATTTCAAAGTGGTACTCGGCTGCTGCGGTGCGCGTTCCACCCACCGGAGTGGGTGTGAATGCGCGTGGGCAGGGGGAGCCGTGCGGCGTCCACCCGCCACCATAGGAAGCCGCCCGCAGTCTGAACGCTGCGGGTGGCGAACGCCGCGCCGCGGGGGAAATTCCCCCCGCCTTAGTCTGCCGCACCGCGGAGGCGCGGCAGACTGCCAGTTTGTCCTCAGCCTTTGTCTCGGCTTGGGAGGGGTGGCACCGGAGCGAACTGGTCTGTGCCGTAGCCAAGTCACTTGCTCACAACTTTGATGCCAGCGGCTCACAAAGTGGAATTTTTTGCTCACTGGACTCCACAGCTTAGAGGGAGCTGAGGGGAGGTATTTGTGAATGTCCTGCGTTGTGCAGGACCTAGATGACCCGGGAGGTCCCTTCCAACTCTGTGATTCTGTGATCTCCAGATTTCCCCCTGGATGGAAACAGGGAAAGCATCATGCAGTGCAATGGGTTTGGATGCGTGGTCACCCCCTGTACACCCTGGGATAACCAAAGGTTTATTCCAATAAAATACTGAAGTGCACAACTCATGTACAATCATAAGCAATCAAACCTACCTCACAGGGTGTCTGTTGTGGGGAGGGGAAGGGAAAAGGAGTTTGTAAGCCGCTCTGAGACTCCCTTGGGAAGTGAAGGGCGGGGTATAAATCCAATCTCTTCTTCTTCTTCTTCTCTTCTAAGCAGAGGTAGCCCTGACCTGGATTGCCCAGATTATAGAAGATAAACAAGGTCAGCCCTGGTTAGTATTTGGATGGGAGACCACCAAGGAAGTCCAGGGTCATGACAGAGCCAGGCAATGACGAAACATCTCTGAGCATCTCTTGCTTAGAAAGCCATTAAGGGACACCATAAGTCAGCTGTGACTTGCAGAGCTAAACCCTTCTAAGGCCATTTAAGCCATGTAACTCCACTCAAGACAGCACTGTTGTTTTGGTCATTCTTCCAGCCTTTTCATGCAGGTTTTCTGAGAGGCTGCCCTGAGGTGCTGCCAGCATTCTAGTTGTCCCCATCCCCGGCTCCAAGCTCAGAGCGGTCCTGCTGCTGCTTCCTGATCTCCCATGCCTGCACAACAACCTCTCCCAAGACATACTGCTGGTCGAAGCCATTCCCCTATGCTGGTCAGTGCCCTGATCTGGGTAGCCCAGACTAGCCCAGTCTCAGCAGATCTCAGAAGCTAAGCAGGGTCAGCCCTGGTTAGTACTTGGATGGGAGACCACCAAGGAAATCCAGAGTCACTATGCAGAGGCAGACACTGGCAAATCCACCTCTGAACGTCTCTTGCGCTGAAAACCCTACAGGTTGCCACAAGTGGGTTGTGACTTGATGGCACTTTCCACCTCCACCATGCTGGTCAGCATGAAAGATCAGAGGAGCATGTCCAGCATTGAAGGAGCTCCTCCCAGGCCACCTGTGTCCAGTCAGCCTTGTGTATTTCCTCCATTTTTAGATGTTTCAAGCAGGTTGCCAATTTAAATTTATGTTTTCATGCACAAAAACCTGCACTAATCCACTTAGGGCCTACCCAGTTTCATGTACACCAGGCCTGTTTAAGAAAATTTGATAAAATAGGCCTGTGGTTATTCAATCCACGTGTTCACACTGGTCATGTGGAGAGGGGATGAGACATGAAAATAAATGTAAGGAACTGAAAGTTGTATCCAATGGAACATGCTCCTGTATAGGCTTACCAGTTGTCCACCCATGACAGGGCAACTTGTTCCTCCCATGCTCCATCCACCATGTTTGTTTGATGGAGCACTGGGAGGAATAAATTGAGGGGTGACTGCATGGATGCCATGATGTCACTTCTGGGTGGAGACCCAGAAGTGATGTCAGAGCATCTGTGACACTCTAGGAACCTGCCCAAATCTCGATGGTCTTTGCCATAGAGACTAGGGGAATTCCTAGAGTGTCAAAAAGGCCACGACACCACTTCAGGGTACTCACCTGGAAGTGATTTCACAGCATCAGCAGTGCTCCCCCCAGACTCCACCTTCAGAAGCTTCCAGGAGTAGCCACTGTTGATGTTCTCCTAGTGCAGGGGACCCCAAAGTGCTGGCACAAACTGAGGGTTTTTAGAAAGTGGGTGGAAGCAGGTGGGGTGCCTGCCCAGCAGGGCTTCTGATTGGCCACTGGAGATCTGATTGACCCTGCAGATTGGAACAACGTTGTTTTGGTTTCAGCTGCTGCTTCAGTATTTGTTTTATTCTCTCACACGCTCCTCTTTCCCAGTGTATTTTTAAAAAATTACTCCTTGCCCCTGCACTTGGGTGGCTTCTCCTCCTCCTCCTCCTTCTCTTCTTCTTCTTCTTCTTCTCTCTCTCTCTGTATGTGGCTCCACTTCCCATGGTGGAAATGTGGTTGTGAGCACTGCCCTGTGTCAGATTTCCAAAGGTGTGCACAGGCTCTAACAGTTTGTAGGTCCCTGTCCAAGTTAACCAGGATTTAAACAGCAGTGGAACGCAGCACATAATGAATTTGTCGAACAATAAATGGGCCTAGTAAATCTGCTCATCAACATTCTGAATGCCGCACGGTGGAGCTCAGATTATTGTCATTGGTAGTCATTGGTGTGTCATTGGTAAAATTTATTTATATTTGATCATTTGTGGAGTCATTTTACAACGAGGGCAATGAGGAAGCCAGTTGCAGTTCCTACCTATCCAAGGACAGGCACAGGAGGGCACCTTGAGCTATAGAAATGCACCTTACCTACTTTTTTAACACTTTCTAAATTTTTAGACAGGGAAGTATCAAGAAGTTCCCTTCTCTGCACTCCACATCTGACAGTGTTCATGGGTATTTTTTTGTTCTTGGGTCCCAAAACATTTTGTATGAAGTAGCCCTAAGCATCTTGTTTTCTCTAGACATAGATGCAAGTGCTTAACTCTGAGGTATTATCGACTTGAGCTGCTGGTTCTTTCAGCTTCTCCTCTCTGAAGTTACAAGCATCTTTCCCATCCAGTATGAAATACAGGCGAAGTCTTTCAGTATATACGTCGCACAGCCAAATCAGCCAAATGCAAAGTTCCTCTGGAGCAATTTACAGTCTCTGTTTTTCCTTCAGAAAATTTCGAGCAGCTGCCCCGCTAGCTCAAGGCTGCCTCACCACATTTGAGGAGCTGGATATTGCTCTGCTTAATTGGGGTCTTAGAATGTGTCTCCCATCTTGTGGTGCTGCTCCATCCAAACATGTTCCCGCCACTACAACTCGGGCTGTTTACAACAGACGAGGAGAACACCTTTTATACATAGCTCGGTAAAAGGCCCAGAAAACCAAAGAGGGAGATGCATTGACTAACAATCTTTAGCACTTTCCCCTTGGGGGCTAGAGTATGGTGGTGCTATATTCTTCTAAACCTCTCCGGACCATAGTATTGAGGGTAAAGAACAGTAGTAAAGGTAATAGCTTAGAGCAGGCGTCCCCAACACTCCTGAGCCTTTGGGTACCACTAGAATTCTTACACGATGTCATAGCCATAGCCACAAAATGGCTGTCACAAAATGGCTGCCTACAAGCACAAAATGGCCTCCATAGCTTACCTTCAGTCACACAGTTAAGATCCTTGCAGTGTAGTCCCAGCTTCTGCCAAAGCACCATTTTTAAACAAATCTGCAAAGTTAATCAAATCTCTAATGGCCAGGGCTCCGTTGGAGCGGGAGCGCACAGGAGCACAGCTCTGGGAGTGAGGAGCCCAGGGGGCGGGCACATGACCAAGCCCCGCCCCTGCTTCGGCTTCCCCGAGCAGTGCAGAGGCGCAGCGCCCCGGGGAAAGCCCTGCTAGGGTCTTTATTGTTTTTATTGTTTTGTTTTAATATTGATAATTTTATCATTGTTCCTTTTATGACTGTGTGCTGCTTTTCCAGAGACTTGCTCAAGGTGGCATATACATTTTCTAAGTATACCATTTTTTATCTGGGCACATGGCACATAAGTACTGGAGAAATTTCACCAACCCTTCAGCAGCTTCCACCCCATCAGTTTGGTGTAGTGGTCAGGAGTTGGACTCTCATCTGGGAGAACCGGGTTTGATTCCCCGCTCTTCCACATGCAGCTGCTGGGGTGACCTTGGGCCAGTCACAAGTTCTCTCAGAGCTGTTCTCTCATGAGCAGTTCTCAAAAGACCTCTCTCAGCCCCACCTACCTCACAGGGTGTCTTGTTATGGGGAGGGAAAGGGATGGGTGGTGCACATGTCCTGGGTATCTCAAGTCTACTGGAAACCTGGTGGTTTCAAGGGAGCAGGAAGAGAATGAGGGTGTGTTCTTTACGCTTATTTTTATTGCACAAAGTATTGGATGGGGAAGGGAATGGAGGAAGAGCAGGTCAGTTTCACTCACCTGTGGAGTGGAGCCTGAGGGGTGGGTGTTGCCTTCTGACACACTTCCGGTATGTTAGGGGGTGTGGCATATGCAAATGAGTTATGCAAATGAGTTATGCTAATGAGCTCCTGCACCTCTTTTTCTACGAAATGACCCCTGCTAATGGCCATTCAGAAGTCTTGCTGGGAAAAGCCCCACCTGGTCCCACCCACTTTCAAAAAGTGCTTGGTGGGCACCGGGAAAGGTACCTGTGGGCCCAAAGGGCACCCACAGGCACTATGTTGGGGTACCCACGGTTTGGAGAAAAGGGCAGAACTCCAGGCTTCCCAGGCAAATCAGTGATGCTCTAGTATGATCATGCTTCGATGGTTAAAACATCCACACTATTTTATAAGAAAATACACATAAAATATGCTTATTAGATATACTTCACCCAATTATTGGTCACGGCATGCAAGCACAAGAGGATTTCTGAGAACTTGAAGCTGTGAACAGGTAACAGAACTGAAAGATGGTAAGAAAGAGGCAAAATTGCTCATAATCTGCATGTTCATCCAGCTATTGCATCTATTTACTGGATTTGCAGGTATGTGGCAATTCTAGACAGAAGGACAAAAGATGGGAATACTTCATGGGAAACTATGCCACCTCTATAATACAACTTTCCCCTGTCAGGAAAAAACAAACAAACTATTTCCTGTCTCAAGCTGGTTTACATTATCAAGAGGATCACAGCAATATGGTCACAGTGGTTGAAATTTATCTCTAAACCAAGATGAAACTACTGTCTGTGACAAGATGAAGCTACTGTCTGTGGTGAAAAACTCCCCCCCCCCGCCCCTCACTGGCTCAATTTGGAAGTTATTTTGCTAAGAAAAAAATGACCTTTGTTTGTTTTTTCTCTGAACCCAGTTTTGAATTTTGGAAATGCTCTGGCAGTCCTATGGACCTTAGGAACACCTCACCCAACCTCCCTGTGAGGTTCCTCCCAGGCTGTCCCCCACCCAATCGTTTCCACTTAACTAGGGTACTGCTGTGTCGGCTGCTATCGGAAAGGGCAATTTCAGCTTCCTCTTTCAAATCCAAAAATACACAGAACTTTGTATGTTTGCCAAAATTAGGGTATCATTTTGGTGATGAGTGACTACCCCCAATGTTAACTCTGGATGGAGCTCAGTTTTGTCCAGATAAGGGCCCCCAAAAGTCAAGGACCTGAGGATGGTTTCCCCCAAACTTTTCCATATGGACCAGGCCTCCATTATGAGGTTAAACCATTGTCCCAGGGGTGGCCAAACTTGCTCAACTTAACAACCACATAGAATAAATGTCAGATGTTTGAGAGCCACAAGACATGAATAAATATTACACACACGTTTTCATTTTAAAATATGGAAATCTGCTTTTTATTAGCCTTAAATGAGAGTGCCAAAAATAAAAGGGGTAAAAACAGATATTGATAACGATATTTATCAGTCCAATTATATTTATTTGTTTGCTAATGATATTTGTCTAAGAGAGAGAGAGAAAATGAGAGAGAGGTAGAAAGAAAGAATGAAAGAGGTGGAGAGGGAGAGAGAAACAAAGAAAGCAAATAGATGGGAGGGGGGAGGAAGGAAGAGAGGGAGGGAGGGAGAAAAAGTATGCCTCCTCTTCGCTTCCCTAGCTGCCCTGCCGGGAGCCGCACAATATGTGTGAAAGAGCCGCATGTGGCTCCCGAGCCGCATGTGGCACCCCTGCATTGGCCCATCTGTATCAGTAGTTCTCCAAAGTCTGAGTTAGTGTATTATAATGGTTAGTATGTTTCACTGTACCATGAAGATAGCCTTGGACCGGTCACTCTCAGCTAGGGTTGCCAAGTCTTACTATTTTAAAAGCGGGGGAGTCCCATCCTCTCTCTGGGAGTCTGGTGCGTGTGCTTTGCGCGTGCACACTAGGATGACATCACTCGGAAGTGATGTCATCATGCTGGGCATGTTGCCACAGCGACACTCTGGTAACCGCCCTAAAACTCTATGGAACCATAGAGTTTTCTGGGTGATTGCTAGAGCGTTGCCCCGGTAACGTGCCCAGCATGATGACATCACTTCCAGGTTACATCATCATATTGGGCAGTCAGATGGATGCTGGGCAGTTGGATCAGGCCACTAATCACACTGGGCAGTCGGCCGGATCGGGCTACTTCGGGGGCGGGGTTCCCCCTGCCAGCCAGATCCGGACAGGTGGATTGGGGACCCCTTTAGCAGGGGAATCCCCGCCCCCCTGGGGGACTTGGCAGTCCTACTCCCAGCCTAACCTGCTTATCTCACCGGGTTGCTGAGAGGATCAGATAGAGAAGGTGAGACCCGTATGTGTTCTCCTGAACTCTTTGAAGGAAGGGTACATCAAACATTCTGTTCTGCCATGTCAAATTGCTGTGACTTTTGTTTCTGGAGATGTGCACATCATGCACTTCGAAGGATGCACTTTGTACCTGTTTTATGCAAACTGGATACGTGTCATGAAGGTGATCGGTACTTACATCATAACTTACATTAGAGTGTGGTGTAGTGGTTAAAGTGTCAGACTTGGCTCTGGAAGGACCTTGTTTAAATCCCCGTGCTGCTGTAAAAACTTAGTGTGAGTTAGGGCAGCCTTGGGCTGGTCACACACTCTCAGCCTAACCTACCTTACAGGGTTGTTGAGAGGACAAAATGGAAGGGAAGAGAAGTATGAAAGCCACTGGGTCCCCACTGGGGAAAAAGGCGGGGAAATCTACTTTATGCAACATATTATACTGTCTTTATTTCATGGTTCATTAATGTGTATAATCCAGTTTTATTGTACTGTTCACTGTATGTAATATATTACATTATCTATACAATTATTTATTTTGAGTCTCAACAAGAATGGTGGGGGAGAAATGAAATTATTAATGCGTCTAAATGCAATGTGTATCACCCCTGCAAAATCTGGAGCACACCTCTTGAAAAAAAAATTACCTGCAGTTCTGTTTGGTGACATGGATACTCAAATCAGAATGGTCTATGCCAGAGACAATTCCTATCAGGGTTGAATACTCAGATCAGAATGGTCTATGCCAGAGGCAATTCCTATCAGGGTTGAATACTCAGATCAGAATGGTCTATGCCAGAGGCAATTCCTATCAGGGTTGAATACTCAGATCAGAATGGTCTATTCCAGAGGCAATTCCTATCAGGGATGAATACTCAGATCAGAATGGTCTATTCCAGAAACAATTCCTATCAGGGATGAATACTCAGATCAGAATGGTCTATTCCAGAGGCAATTCCTATCAGGGTTGAATGCTCAGATCAGAATGGTCTATTCCAGAGGCAATTCCTATCAGGGTTGAATGCTCAGATCAGAATGGTCTATTCCAGAGGCAATTCCTATCAGGGTTGAATGCTCAGATCAGAATGGTCTATTCCAGAGACAATTCCTATCAGGGTTGAATACTCAGATCAGAATGGTCTATTCCAGAGACAATTCCTATCAGGGTTGAATACTCAGATCAGAATGGTCTATTCCAGAGACAATTCCTATCAGGGTTGAATACTCAGATCAGAATGGTCTATTCCAGAGGCAATTCCTATCAGGGTTGAATACTCAGATCAGAATGGTCTATTCCAGACACAATTCCTATCAGGGATTAATACTCAGATCAGAATGGTCTATTCCAGACACAATTCCTATCAGGGATTAATACTCAGATCAGAATGGTCTATTCCAGAGGCAGTTCCTATCAGGGAGGGATACTCAGATGAGAACGGTCATTCTAGAGACAATCCCTATCAGGGAGGTATAGTCAGATCTGAATGGTCTATTCCAAAGACAATTCCCATCAAGGAGTAATAAAATCAGAATGGTCTATTCCAGAGACAATTCCTATCAAGGAGGGATATTCAGATCAGAGTGGTCTTTCCAAAGACAAGTACTTTCAGGGAGGAATTGGGAAGCGCTCGTGCTTATAGATTATTTTGCTTCTTGTATTATAATTTACTCTTTTTCTATTCTGTTCCCAGGAGATGTGATTTCCAGACCTGGATATCTACCAGTTTGTAAAAGAAAAGGCTAGATTCAGGCATGATGCTCTTCAATTAAACAGAGGGGAAAACCCTTTTTTACTATTGTAAACGAGCTTATTTAGAAGTTAAATCAAAACCAGATACTTATGCTAGCAGTCCCACTTAAAGTTTGATAATTAATGACAGCATTGCCAGGCAAAATCTCATCTCTGGTCTGTCAGTGCCGCTGCAGATCTTTGATCGAAAGCATTTTAAGCGGCTTCAGAAGCTGGATCAGGCAAGGGGGGGAAACATAACAACTTGTGGTAATTCCGTGCCTAAGAAATAAATAATACAGGCTTGTAATGTTTTAAGTGCTGGGTTAGAGCTTGTCAACTGTTTCAAGAGAGCTGCACGCTGCAGAGCTGGGGAAGGATGGTCTTCTTTGTCTTTATGATAAAAGCTCTTCCACGCTAATCAAGCGGGTCTTAAAGAGAGCAAAGTCTGTGCATTTGTTTCTGATTTATTTGCATTTTCGACAGCATTCGGTGCCAAGTGTTCTCTGCAATATTTCAGAGCAATGATGTACAGGGTTTTGTTTTTTTCCCCTCCCCTTGGGTGGAACATGTTGAATGTGTGTGTATGTGCATGTGTGCATGTGTGTGTGTGAAGTGCTGTCAAGATGTAGCTGACTCAGGGTGACCCTATAGGGTTTTCAAGGCAAGAGGCTAAGAGAGGTGGTTTGCTATTGCCTGCCGGCCACTATGCAGTAAAGCTGGACTTCCTTGGTGGTCTCCCATCCAAACTCTAACCAGCCCAACCCTGCTTAGTTTCCAGGATCTGATGAGATCGGGCTAGCCTGGGCCATCCCTATAATTCTGTACGTACCCATCATGATTTGCAGGGGTCATTTCGTAGAAAAAGAGGTGCAGGAGCTCAATAGCATAACTCATTTGCATAACTCATTTGCATATGCCACACCCCCTAACATACCGGAAGTGTGTCAGAAGGCAACACCCACCCCTCAGGCTCCACTCCACAGGTGAGTGAAACTGACCTGCTCTTCCTCCCTTCCCTTCCCCATCCAATACTTTGTGCAATAAAAATAAACGTAAAGAACACACTCTCATTCTCTTCCTGCTCCCTTGAAACCACCAGGTTTCCAGTAGACTTGAGATACCCAGGACATGTGCACCGCCCATCCCTTTCCCTTCCCCTCCCCACAACAAGACACCCTGTGAGGTAGGTGGGGCTGAGAGAGGTCTTTTGAGAACTGCTCATGAGAGAACAGCTCTGAGAGAGCTTGTGACTGGCCCAAGGTCACACCAGCAGCTGCATGTGGAGGAGTGGGGAATCAAACCCGGTTCTCCCAGATTAAAGTCCAACTCCTGACCACTACACCAAACTGATGGGGTGGAAGCTGCTGAAGGGTTGGTGAAATTTCTCCAGTACTTATGTGCCATGTGCCCAGATAAAAAATGATATACTTAGAAAATTTATATGCCACGTTGAGCAAGTCTCTGGAAAAGCAGCACACAGTCATAAAAGGAACAATGATAAAATTATCAATATTAAAACAAAACATTAAAAACAATAAAGACCCTAGCAGGGCTTTCCCCGGGGCGCTGCGCCTCTGCACTGCTCGGAGAAGCCGAGGAGGGGGCGGGGCTTGGTCATGTGCCCGCCCCCTGGGCTCCTCACTCCTGGAGCTGCGCTCCTGTGCGCTCCCGCTACAACGGACCCCTGATCAGAAATGCATAATATAGGTATAAAATACATCCCCTGCAAATGTATCTCCAGAAACAAAGTTCACAGAAACTCTTTGTGTTTCAACTTTTCAAAGCAGTTTCCCTGTGCGGGCCTCATCCTCATGCAGCAGTGCAATCCTAAACCTTTTTTACATGCATTGAAGTCAAAGGGTTTAGAAGGGTGGGACTCTGTTTAGGATTGCGTAGGAATTGTTCCTACGCCTGTCACTTCCTTAGACAAATTCACAGCCACGCAAGCACACATTCACTCAAAAACAACGGCTCAGTTCAGACAGGATGCAAAACCTCGATTTAAACGAACTAGGGTCAATGTAAATATGTAAACATGGGGCGGGGTCCAATGTTCTAGTCAGGACTGATCGAATCAGAATATGAAGCCATGGGCTGAAACTGGTTTATTGACCACAGACTACATCAACTATGGTTTTGTATGGATCCCACCCAGATTTCTGTGGGCACCAAGGAGGGGTGATTTTTTACAAAAATCCCCTTCTGCAGGAGACCTCTGATTCCCCCCCCCCCCAAGCTATCCCTGGGGGGTATTTTGTGCTGCCAGGGAGGGAAGAATTGGCCAAAATCCCCTTTCTCTTATGCCTACAGAAATCTAGGCAGGATCCAAGCCCATGAATGTGGTGGGCCTCCTAGCTTCATCATGGCTTTTCTCCCAGAACCACACACACCCTGGCTACAGTCATCGCTGGCCAGAGGGAAGGTTAATGATGCCAGCAGTTGCTGAGGAAAACTAGGGTTGGCTTGATCACCCGCAAGCCACTTCTGATTTCACAAATCCACTGTTAAAATTAGCTATGGTTTCACATTATGGCCGAACTGAGTTGTACGCTCCTAGAGATCTACAAATATGGCCCTTGGTCTTCGCCATAGATGTAAGGATTTGGCCTTCTTCATTTCATACGTTGCTGGTTTCATCTCCCTGAATTTTCCTTGTTGGCGCTGCCAATTCATTAATTCCTTTTATGGAATTTCAAAGCCATTTTGTGCACCATTTATATTTTTTTTAATTTATTTTATTTATTATTGTATCTTTACCCCGCCCCCCCTGCAAAGCAGGCTCAGGGTGGCTCACATTCTTAAAACACATTTGCAAAATATATAAATAATTAATACAATTTAAAACCAATAAAACATCATAAAATTCAAACGTATTAATAATAATAGTGCTGTTGGCATACACACATTACCAAAAAGCCCTGTTTGATGTTCCTCCTGGCATCAAACCAGTGAGATGAAGTGGTGACAGCTACCAGAAAAGAACCCCCCCCCCCCCCCCCCAGTTCTTAAGAAAGCCATTGAGCAGTGTGGGATTTCCACAGGGAAGGCTGGCTTTCCCTTGGACAAAACAAATCCCCCCTAGAATCTGGGCAGGGTTGTGCCTCCTTTATCTATTCACTGGCTTGTTGCAGATGCGAAGAGAGAGAATCCCAGGATGGGCTGAAGTGAGATTTTTGCACATTTTTGGTAGGGGAAAAAACTACTAAGATGAAACATGACAGAGGTTTATACAATTTTGTATGTGGTGGAGAAAGGGGAGAGAGAGGTGGAGAGGGGGGGGGGAGAGAGAGATTTTCCTTTATTTTGAAAATGTATATGCTGCCTCTTCAGAGACTCACTCGAGGAAATTCACAGCTAATAAAACAAAAGCATTAAAACACATTCCTTACTAACAGAGCATTAAAACCAGGCCAGTATTTATTTTAAAAAAGACACAGGGCATATAATACACATCAAACAGCCTAAAATTATCCAATAAAATAATATTTGGGCCAGAAATAGACTGCAAAATATTTTTAAAGATTTTTTTTAAAAAAGATACCTTAAAAACCTGAGTAAAAGTTCAGCATAGTGCCTGAAAGAAAGAAGGGTAGGTGCCAGGTGAGTCTCAGAGGGGAGGGTATTCCGATGGTGAGGTGCCACCACTGAAAAAGCCATGTCTCTGGCTGCCACCCACTTCATCTCTCTCCCATAATAATTAGAACTCGGGGGCAGCCAGTGAAGTCGCTGGGCAATAGATTCAGGACAGACAAAGGAGAGTACTTCTTTACCCAGTGTGTCATTACACAGTGGGATTCGCAGCTATGTGAACAATAACAAAGGAGGGCTACATAAAGCTGAACCCTGATGGTAACACTGCAAATTCCTGTAAATCCATTACAAAACCAGTGCCTTTTTCTGCCTCCATTGCACTCTTAAATTTATCCTGAATTTTAGCTTTTGGCAGAATTTGGCTGCAACCCTAACATCTGACAGCCATTAAGTGTGCTGTTATTCACTTCTGCTCTGTCATAGCCATTTATCAGGGGGGGTTTCTTGCATTTTCCTGAATGCCCACAGAGAGACTTATGATAGCGTGAGGGCAGATGAACGGGAGGAAGTTATTTCTGAAAGTTGTTTGTAAAGCCAACGAAAATGATTTCCTAGCCAGTTCTCAATCAGAGTGAATATCCGTCATGCACAGGGAGGAACGGAGTGTTGATGAATGAGTCACTTGTGGGAATAAACCCCCCCAACAACCTCATTTCATGGAGGAGACCCTCTCTGGTTGGTATAACATGGAAAGAGCTGCTAACATAGGTCCATGGTTTTGATCCTATGCAGCACAGGCAGATCTCCACTCCATAAAGAGCAACTTTCCCAACTCTCCCCTCCTGCTGTAGCCTTTGTTGCCCCCCATATTGTGCTCCTGTAGGTCAGTGGATCCCTAAGAACCTTATGGCGGTTTACAGTGAGAAGAGGAGAAGAAGAGAAGAGATTGGATTTATACGCCACCCTTCACTTGTAGTCTCAGAGCGGCTTACAAACTCCTTTCCCTTCCCCTCCCCACAGCAGATGCCTTGTGAGGTAGGTGGGGCTGAGAGAGCTCTGAGACAACTCTCCTTGAGAGAACAGCTCGTACAGAGCTATGGCTTGCCCAAGGTCATCCAGCAGCTGCAAGTGGAGGAGTGGGGAATCAAACCCGGTTCTCCCAGATTAGAGTCCGCGCACTTAACCACTACACCAAACTGGCTTAACCACTACACCAAAGAGGAAAATGGCAAACTAAAAAAAATCATCCTGTCCCTCTTAATCTCCCTGAACTAAGATCCCAATCAATATATCAGATTTTTACAGGCAGGGGACCCTCAAGAACTTGTGGGGGGCATCTCATTTCCCCCCTTCCCCGCTATTTCCTTTCCTCCCCTTCCCTGAAAGTCCCTGTAGCCTCCTCCTTTTTCCTGCTTCCTTCTCATCTTCTCACCCCCGCAACCTAACTTTATCTGCACCCCTTCAGCTTGTCTTCCTTCCCTCTCCATGGCAGCATCTACCTAGGAAAACTGTGACCCAATTGCATGGTGAGGAACCCAGTTGCATGGTGGGATGCACCTCATTCCCCCCTGTGTCTTCTTCCCTTTCCCCTTTTCTTGGCAACCCACTTGCCCTCACCTGTTCCTGCTTCCTTCTTTCCTTATGACTCATCATAAATTTATCTGCCTGTCTTTGACAATATTTATTATTTAGTTAGTTAATTTATGTCCTGCCTTTCTCCACAAAGGAGCTTACGTCACTCTCTTTCCCTCCCTGTTATCTTCCCAACAACCATCTGAAGTGAGCTAGGCTGAGAATACATAATTGGCCCAAGGTCACATACTTTCCACAGCAGAAGTAGTGATTCAGACCCGGGTATCCCAGATCCTAGTCTGAAACTCTAATCAAGGGGTGTCAAACATATGGCCCGAGGGCCAGAACCAGCCCATCCAGGACTCTTATCCAGCCCACAAGCAACTGGTCTATACCTTTATTGCCAGATGACAGAAGCTTGTGCATTTTGTCCCTGTATACCAGGGGTGGGCAATTGTTTTGGCTCGGGGGCCGCTTTGTGGGAGCGGAGGTTAGCGGAGGGCCACACCTTTTAAAATGATTGCATTCATTAGTTAACTTTGCATTTCAAAAAAGGTATAAATTGTAAAAATCATAAAAATCAATAAATATAAATTAAATAAAATCGTGGTAGTTTTATTCAATTTATTTATTGTGCTAATTTCATATCATCTATAGCTGCAAGCACATTTAATTTTAGAATCAGTTTAATGAGACAAATGTACGCTATCACACTTTTCTACAATTTTTTTTGAAATCAGGAGTGAGATTGCGTGTTGAGATTCTCATCACAGCCTGCAAGTTAATGTCTGTCAAATGTCTGTTAATGTCTATATTTATTCTTGTTGATCTTCATGCAAGAAAAACTTTGCTCACAAATATATGTAGACCCAAATACAGAGAACATTTTCCCAGCAAATTTCTTCATACATGGAAACTTTTCAGCAGACAAAGATTTGCAAAAGTCAACTAATGTCACAGCATTAAACATTTCTTTCACAGTGTGATCTGACTGCATGTCAATAAGTTCGAGCTGCAGCTCCTCAGGTGCTGACAGTGGCCAACTGTCTTGGCGGGCCGCAAAAAACTCTGTGGCGGGCCGCATGTGGCCCCCGGGCCGCCATTTGCCCAGCCCTGCTGTATACCATCCTAGTGCTAACGCATAACGGGCAGTGGAAGTGGGAGAGTGGGCATCAGGGAGATACTGTAAGGAAATACTGTAAGAGTGTTAACTGTTTTAAGCATGTTTGCATTTTGAAAAAATAATATTGTTAATTAGGTTTGCCTGTGTCCTTTATAAAGTGTATTTCTCTGGTACCTGGCGTTACATTTTATAGCGCACATGGCCCAGCCCGACAAAGTGTCATTTATTACCCCACTCTGACTTTTGTGGCTGGAGTGGGTGCGTGACAGGAATATTTTGCCTTCTATCCTGAAAGAACTACCGTTACCCTCAACATGGAGGGAAGGGAACATCTGGCACAACCCTTTTATCAACTGATTTGTGGTTGATGAACTACCTTGAAGACTTTTAGTTCAACAGTAGTCTAGAATTGTGTTTATTTAAAAAAAAATACTTCCGTCAGAGGGCAATCTCCCAGTAAAAGCATTTCCATAACCACAATCAGATAAAACCAAAACCAAAAAAAAAAAAAAAAAGTCTAGGGCTTAATACCAAAGCAATTGTAAGAATCCACATGGTCACCAAGGAAGACAGGGTTACTAATTTGGGTATCAAAGCCCTTCTTCATCAGACACTACAAATCTCTTCTCATCAACAGTAGGTGAGGCAGCAATGATTAAAGCTTGATTAAATTCATCTCCTTGAAGTGGATTAGATATCGGGTAAATTAGGGTAAACTTCTTTTTAACCTATTCCCCTCTGATTTGGCCTGTGAATGGTCATCCACCCAAACTAGGAGGCAAATTTTATACGCAGATGATACTGTTATCTTATCTTTCACTAAAACTGGACTTCAAAGATACCTAAAAGCCTTTAACAACTATTGCCAGTCAAATCTGCTTAAAATCAACTATACTGAGACAAACGTGGTAGTATTCTCCAAAAAAAATGGACCCTACAATTGGTACATTGGTAATGTTCGAATTCAAGAAGTTAAAAGTTATAAATATCTTGGTGTAACCTACAACTACAATCTCAGTTGGGCACCCCACAGAAGTAGGACTATAAAACTAGCAAGGATCTCTCTAAACCAACTTAGATCCTTCTTTTTTACCAATGACAATCAATGCATCCCTGCTGTGTTCAGAGTATCTATATATCTAATAGTGAAGGCACCCCCTGTGTGCAGATATCTAAATCTGCATGCGGAAGGCACCTGGGGGCAGGGAGGTTTTCCTACACACGTAGGAGACTCCCCACATGTGCAGAAAAATCCTAAAAGTTAAAAAAAAACTTTGGAGGGGATATTTAAATTCCCCCCAAAGTTAAAGAGTATTCTCTGCACATGTGTTGTGGGGCCATGGCAGGATGTCAGGGGGCCGGGCCCCCAAATGCCCCACTGTTGCTACAGGCCTGTGTAGGAGGCAAACACACATTGGAAACCCCAGTGCAGGGGGAAAAAAGGTTAATTAAAAAAAATACATTGAGAAAAAGGATTGTGAGAAAATAAGATAAACACTGTGATGGCAGCTGCTGTTGAATCAATGTTATTTTAATCTGTATAGTCAACCAGATCTTCGGTGACCGCTCAGTAGCCCTGCCGGGGAAGAGCTCCACCTGGCCCCATCCATTTTGCCAAAACATTTGGTGGTCATGAAGAAAGGTGTCTGCTCCCATATAGATCCGCACACCCATATGGGTTTGTTCGCACAATATCCAAAAACAAGAATGAAATAAATGTAATAACCTTTCATTAGGACCAATCAAATTAATACAAAACATTGCACAAGCTTTCAGTCTCATCAGACCTTAACATCATGACCTAAACAATCCACCCTTCTAATGTTTATATTTTGTAACATTCAGCCTGGTGTTGGCGAGTTCATCTGTGGCAGGTGAACTCCTGTGTCCACCCTCAATTGACAGAGCACCATCAGATGAGCAGTGGGAGAAAAGTTTGGAAGGGGAGTGATGCTTTACCATAATAACAATAATCTCTTTACCATAGAGACTGGGGAAATTCCTAGGGCATCGGGGTGTGTGTGTGTGTGGAGAGACTGTGACATCACTTCCAGGTGATCACCCAAAAGTGATGTTACAGCATTTGTGGCGATTCCACTTCCCAGGCACCAGCCCAAAAGCGTCTGGGATTCACAGCCTGGCAACCCCAGTTTGAAAGCTTGAAGAATGCTTTGTGTCAGTTTAGTTGGTTCCAATAAAAGGCATTATATAGATGACATGGTTTTTGAGTCTAGTTTTGGCTACTGTTGACTGTAGTTCCAGGATTCTTTACAGTGTCGATGTTGCACAACCGAGCAACTGTAGTCTTCAGGCTTGAGTCTGTCATTCTGGTGTGGATTGTAATCGTGGTAATTAATGATCTTTGTAGATCTCAGAGCAGCTCGCGATAGAACTTTTTACGACTGAGCCTCTCCGACAAATGATTTCTATTACTTTTAAGCAGATAAAAACAGACATGGGTTAGGAGTGACTAACAAAAATCGATAAGGATAACATGAAAACAAATAAATTATCCCTATCAGAAGATACGTGCAGAGATCATCAGGCTTAGACAAATGAAGTCAAATGCCAGTCTGAAAGATGAGCTGCTGCTGAAAGAAAAAGAAAACTCGCTTTGGTGATTCCCCCCCCCCCTCCAATTCTATTTCCCCCTTAGAAGATAACAGATAAATGGGCTATCCACAATACCAGACTATCGGTCCTTCTGTGCTATTAGTGCCTGCTTTGACAGGATGTAGTTGTCCATGTTTTTTAAAAAAGGTTCTATCAATACGCTATCTGAGAGCCTCCAAATGGAGCCACTGGGATCTTCGGCATACAAAGTAGATGTTCTATCACCCAAATAGGTCCAAGCATACTCAGGCCTGGTACAAATGTGTAATGTTCTTATGGGAAGGCTGTTTAAAATCTTCTTACTAGGCCCACCATTTTGCCCACTACAGCCCCAATTTCCCTCCCCTGAGGAACTGAACAGTGAAAGAAAGAAAAAATGACCTCCCATAGTCTCGATGCTAAAGACCATAGAGACAATAGGAGGCGGGCTAGAGCGTCACCTGGAAGTGACATCACATCATCCCCAAACTCTGCCCTCCCCAGTTACCACCACTCAAACTTCTCAGCAGTGGCAGACCTACATTTTTGAGACCCTGAAGCTTGAACTGTTATGGGGGCCCCTTCTCAACCAGCAACAATCAGGCAATATCCAACAATGTAAGGACCTCGAGGCCCAAATGGCAGAGAACAGAGTGGTGGGGTGGAGCCCTTGAGGAAATTTTGAAAGCTGACCAATTACAGGGACATTTTGAGGCCATATGAAATGGGTATTAGAGCATACAAAAAGAGGGGCCTGAGATACTCACAGGGGGGAGGACCTCATAGCTGAAGAGGAAGTGGCCACAGGTAAGCTCCCTCCCAGCACCGGCGACGAGGCCCAAATGGCTCTCAGCCGCCAATCTTCCCCTGCCCCCCGGGCACCGGTGGTGAGGCCTAGTATATAGATTCTAAGGTCAATGTTAAGTACTTCAACCCATTGGCTTATGATTCTGTCACTAAAATAGCCTTATTTTAATAAGAAACACTTAAAAAAACTCCACCAATTTTGTTGAAAACCTCACATTAAAAAAAAAAAGTTGCTTCAGGGCCCCTCCAGGATCAGGGCCCTTGAAGCTTAAGCTTCATTAGTTTCATGTTAGATCTGTCCCTGCTTCTCAATATTCATGAGGCAATGATGGAAAACCCTACTTCCTGGCCATTTTGGCCATCCATTTGCTGGCAAAGCTTTCCCATCCTCCCACCCTTTCACATGGCAGTGTGGGATTAGCTGGTTGCTTAGGGACTGTGAAGGAACTTTTTCGGCCTCTTCTCCAGTTGACTGGGAGAAATATCTCTCTCTCTCTCTCTCACACACACACACTTTTTGCTTCCTTCACACTACAAGTGCAGGAGAGCAATTTTTGGCCTGTGGGAAACTGAGGGAATTTTAGCTACAGATTGGCAGGGCAGGTTAAGTTTTAGCTAGGAGTTGGTACCGGATTGCTGATTCTAGTTATTTAAATATGCCGGCACCCAAAGATATGGATGGATGGGGATAACAAAACCAGTCACTGAGGTCTGACTAGGCACCCAAGCTGGTGAGGGGTGGAAGGAGACTCTTGATGTTCAGCATTCGTGCCAGAACTCACAGTCATCACCTCTCAGCCCACTTTGGTATGCCAGCTATGCAAAGTTATTGCTCTGAACAAGGAGTCAGAGTGGAGGTGAATCCGTTGGGGAGGGTATTATGAAGCCCACGCTACTTACATTTATTTATTTACTACGTTTATATGCCACCTTTCTCCCCAATGGAGATCCAAAGCAGCTTACATCATTCTCCTCTCCTCCATTTTCTCATCACAACAACCCTGTGAGGAAGGTCCCGATGTGAGTGTGTGATTGGTCGAAGGCCAACCAGCAAGCTTCTGTGACAGAGTAGAGACTCCAACCGGGGGCTCCCTGATCCTAGTCCAACATTCTAACCACTACACGACACTGGCTCCCAGCTAAAGATGAGAGGCTGGGTATGAGGTAATTAGTTCCGGTTTAGCTGTTAATAGACCCATCATTTGAGTCTGCTGACTTTCGTTTGGGGAGTGGAGTCAAATACCTTTTCATTTCTGAAATGTCATCAATAGACCGTATAAAACAATGAGAGCACCCCACCCCAAGGTAGGGATGTCAGCCTCCAGGTGGGACCTGGAGATCCCCTGGCATTACAGCTTATCTCCAGGCTACAGAGATCAATTCCTCTGGAGAAAATTTGTGCTTTGGAGGGTGGACCCTACGGTACTCCACTGTGGTCCCTGTCCTCCCCAGGCTCCATCCCCAAATCTCCAGGTTTTTTCCCAAGCTGGATCTGGCAACTCTATTTCCAGGCCTTGACAAAGGTACTCAGCCCCATGCTTGGCCCATGGCCTTTGCCACTCCCTCCACTAGGGTTGCCAGTCTCCAGGTGGTAGCTGGAGATCTCCTGCTATTACAACTGATTTCCAGGCAACTGGAGAAAATGGCTACTTTGGGACTCTATGGCATTATACCCCATTGAAGTCCCTCCTCTCCCCAAACCCCAGCCTTCTCAGGCTCAACTAGGGTTTCCAGGTCCCCCTGGTGTGCAGGAGATCCCCTGGTTTCCAGCGCTTCTCCTTGCGCTGGTCAGCTGACCGCCGGAGGAGAGTTACCACCCCAAACACAATGTGCCTACATCACCCAGCAGTGATGTAGGCACAGCAGCGACATCGGGGGGGGGGGGGAACGCTCTGGTTTTTAGGCAAAACTCTATGGTAAAATTAGCTTCAAACCATAGAGTTTTGCCCCCAAACCAGAGTGTCACTCCCAATGTCCCCGACATGCCTACACCACCCGGAGATGACATAGGCATGGTGCGCTTCTTCCCTACATTCTCCCAAAGCATCCTGGTAAGTCCCTTGCTGATTTGTCATTTGAACCTGACAACCCTAAGGTCCACCCCCAAAATCTCCTGTATTTCCCAACCCATAGCTGGCAACCCTACCCCCTGCTTTGGCTAATGTATCTTAGTCCCGTAGGGTTGCCATATCCCCAGTCTGGGCAGGGGTTCCCCTGATTTGGGGGGCTTCTATCTGCTGCCAGCCAGTTGGCCAGCAGGGGAAATCCCACCCCCAAACATCCAATGCAATGACATCAACTGGAAGTGATGTCATGACGTCAGCGAAGGCAGGGTGACGCTCTAGTTTTTGGGCAAACTCTATGGTTTTGAAGGCTTCGCACGTGTGGCAGAAGATCCAGGGCAGGATCCGGGAGTCCCCCGCCAGATCGCAGGTAGAACCAGGCAATCCTATTGTCCTGTCTGCTGCACACAATTGTAAGATATCACTCGGGCTGATCTTGTTAAACTACAACGTTCGTGAAAAATGCAGCTTCCTTTTTCCTTTCTTCTTTCCTTTTCTCTCCAAAAGGGCCAAATTAATACCCTGGAGATAGAAGTGCTCTTTCTATCTTTCTGCAGAGGCATGCATGAGAAAAGTAGCCACAGGGGATGCTTCTCTTCTCTTATGATTTGTCTGTGGCCTACCAGGCTTAGGAAAAAATCAAAAATTAATGTTTCTCATCTCCATTCATTCTGAGTAACACCCATGGAGCCAGGCTCAAGTCTTATGCTTTGTAAGAAGTAGGTCTCTCAACAGTACACACACTTTGTTTTATTTTTTTAAAAATCCTTCCAGCAAGCAGTACCCCCTCACTATCTAGTTATTAAATCATTAAAACAAGCATACCGTTACATTGTGAGGGTGGTTAAAACCCTGCAAACCTGTTCTGTAGATAAATCCATGGCCCTAAAATTAAGCGGTGGATTTCTCTCAAATTTTGAGATGCTAAGAACATCAGAAGAACCCTGCTGGGTGAGATCAGGAGTCCATTTAAGCTAGCTTCCTTTGCTCCACAGTGGCAAACCAGATGCCTTCAGGAAGCCCACAAGTAGGACATTGATGTATTTATCTCCTCAAAAGGTGGCTGATTATGCAATCACAGATTGCAAAGACATAAAATATAACAGTCCACTTAACAAAATGCTAGGCCTCACATTTACCTGCCCAGGATTAGTTACCAGCCTCCAGGTAGGATTTAGATATTCCCTGAAATTAGAACTGATCTCCAGACTATGGAGATAAATTCCCTGGAGAAAATAGCTACTTTGGAAGCAGTGTTCCCTCTAAGCTGAGTTAGTGTGAGCTAGCTCACAGTTTTTTAGCCTCCAGCTCCCACATTTTTGTCTTAGTTCAGGAAGGATGACTCCAGAGCAAACTAATTTATGCAGTAGCCAAATCACTCACTCACAACTTTAATGCCAGTAGCTCACAAAGTAGGATTTTTTTGCTCACAAGACTCCACAGTTTAGACAGAAGCATTGTTCAGAAGGTCAGCTGTATGACATTACACTCCACTGCCATCCCCAGGATCTACCCACAAATCTCCAGGAATTTCCCAACACAGAACTGGCAAGCTTACTGTCAAGATAGGGAATTACCAGCTCCCAGCTCCAATTTCCCTCTCTCAAGGAACTGAGGAGCAGAAACAAAATGGCCTCCACATACAGTCACTCAAGGAATTTTCCCTGATTAAGGCTATATATACGGTACAGAATGCCAAGGTTATGATAAATGGTGAAATGACACAATCAATTTCTATATAAAAAGGCACTAGACAAGGGTGTCCATTATCGCCTCTCGTGTTTATTTTTGTACTGGAATCATTAAATGAGCAAGTAAGGGAAAATGTAAATATTAAAGGTTTGAAGATTGAAGGGGAGTCATATGAACTCCAAGCGTTTGCAGACGATCTAGTTTTTATTCTTGAAGATCCTCAGATAGTGTTACCATTTTTACTTGAAGAGATTCAAGAATATGGTGCAAGAGCAGGTTTGAAAATAAATTTTCAAAAAACAAAACTTTTGGTAAAAAATTGTACCTTAAAACAGATTCAAGAACTAGTAAAAATCTCAGGAATTGAAGTAGTACATAAAGTCCGTTACTTGGGAATAATGTTATCCAACAAAACAGAGTCGCTATTTCAAGACAATTATAAATTACTTCTAGAAGAGGTCAGGAAAGATCTAAATAAATGGGAAAAATACAACTTTCTTTATTAGGTAAGGTGGCACTAATTAAGATGAACATTTTACCGTGGTTCTTATTCTTGGCTCAAAATCTCCCTTCTTTATAGATTTTGATAATCTGGTCAAGAAGTTTGTATGGTCCAAGAAGAAAGCAAGGATAAAATGGAAAATACTTCAGGATTGAAAAGATAGAGGTGGTTTAGCCTTATCCAATTGGAAGTTATACTATAGAGTGGCTTCGCTTACCTGGATAAGAGAATGGGTTTTGTTAGAAAACAGAAGATTGTTAAAATTGGAAGGATTTGACCTTAGGATGGGCTGGCATGCTTATTTGTGGTATGGTAAAGAAACGACACATACCAACTTTAAAGAACATATTTTTTTTTTTATTAATTTTATCTATATCTAATTCTACAACGCTACTTTTCTAAGCTATGTTTACCTTATACAGAGTGTGCTTTATCATTTGCTTAATATTGCTATGCCATTAATACATATGAAGCGTTTTAAACCTTGGCTAATATTTAGATAAAATTGTTACTGATGATACATGAAAAATAAAAAAAAGCTGTTTGACAGACATGCTCTTTTGAAGGAATGCTTAATTATACACATAATCTATTATATATAAGTGCAGTTTCAAAAAACATTTCAGCCTTTATTTCTTCTTTCGTCCTCTTCTTGTCTTAACAGTCTCTTCTTGTATTTTTGGGGCTGCTGCTCCCTTTTCCGAGTCAGACGTTTCTTCTTCGCTCTTTGAGCTATCAAATCCATACATACTTTCTTGCGATGCCAGTGAACCATCTGAGTCTTTCTCTTTTTTCTTTTCTTTGCTTTTTTCCAAAAAACTTTTCGCCTGTTGGACAGAGTCAATCTTGTATTTCTTGTTTTTGATGCTGAAGCTCAGTCCTTCCGGAACATTCCACCTATAGATAATAGATTCAGACTGTAGCCAAGATGTCAGTTTTCCATAGGCTTTCCTTCTTTTCCTTATTTCAAATGGGATGTCTTTCATCACTTTAACTTCTTTTCCTTTGATCTTCAGAACTGCTTTATTTGTGGTCCTGAGCACCACATCTCTTGTTGACTTTTTGGAGAACCTTATCTGAATCTCACCAGGCAGGCTTTTCTTTTTAGTATAATCTGGATAGGTTCTGTAAACCATATCCATATCGCTTTTTATTTCCGCTGCTTTTAAGCCCGTCACTGGTTCAAGCGCTTCACTTAACAGATTTTTAAGGTCTTCTCCTTTATCCTCTGGTACATTCTGAAGTCTTAGGAAAAAATTCGATCTTTCCATCTGAAGTTTCAAGAGCTGATCAGAATGGAAGGCCTTTTCTTTCTCCGCTTTTTGTAGTCTTGAATCATGATTTTTAACTGAAGTCTTAACTTCCAGAAGTTCTCGCTGCAGCTTCTCTGTAGTTTTATTCGACTCCTTCAGGTCCAATTGCATCTTGTCCATCTTAACGTTGAGAGCTGTCATTTGGTCCACTAGAGGTCGCAATAACGAGGAGAACACCGTGCTCATCTCCGTGGTATCAACCTTTGAACTCGGAGCTGTACTTCCTAGTTTGGGGGAAGGTTTCGGTTTCCCCGCCATTGTTGAGACTGTGCTTCTTTGTTGATAGTTAGATAAGATGGACGAAAGGAGCAAATTCCACGACTGCGCTTATATCTTTTTAAAGTTCATATCCTCTAAAGAGCGATGCTGCCATCAAGCAAGCCGAGCATACGTTTTTTCATGCAGTAACGCCACGTAAAGAGTCCCGTAAGTACGCCAGTCTCGAGGGGGGGGGGGGTTTACTCCACCCGCCTTTCCCGCTGTATTCTGTTTCTTTTTACTTCAGACTCACTGTTTCTCCAAGCGTAACTATCAGTTCCAGCCTCATTGCTTCACACTCTCTGCTGCTTCTCGGTTTTGCGCTTTTAGCCATACGGCTCCCACGGACGGGGGAACCTATGGGGGTGATGAAAGGGGACCTCAATCCCTCGATCGCCACCGTAGGGAGAGATCCCCCTCGTGCCACCCCAGGCAGAGCCCCTTCACTAGGGTCTCTGGGGGCTCGGCACCGGTCCGAAGCCCCTTCTTCCCGCCGGGTACGGATCGCGCTCCCCGCTAGTGCGGAGGAGCGCGTCCGCCATGGTCGCAAATCTTGCCGGAAGTCTAAAGAACATATTTTTAGAGGCGCACTCATGCAAACATGGACACAGATTAAGAATCAATTTTATAGATTAATACCAAGATGGGTATCGCCCCTTGAGGCTTTTGTGAAACCTACATTATATACGCTAGACAACAAAGAAATGTATGAGAATGTATTAAGTAAAACAAATGAGTTAAAACCTGAAGATGTTTTGGTAAGGCAAGGAATAGATCTTTCCTGGTGGGAGAAAATACAATTGAAATCGAGATCTGAAAAGGTAAAAAAATGGGGTTTGAAAAAACGTTTACACAACTGGATAAAATATGGTTGCAATCTAAAGAGAAGTTAATTCAGAAATTGTATAAATGGTCGCTGGATGATGTAATGAAAGAAGAGAGGGTAAAAACAGTTATGGTATCATGGATGAAAGATATTGGTCATACAATTGATATTGAGGAGTGGAATGAGATATGGAAATCTGCTAAATCTATGAGGTCAGTGCCATACAAAGAAAATATTTTTAAGATGTTTCATAGATAGCACTGGTCTCCTGGTAGGATTGCTGTTTTCCCAATGTATCTAAATACTGTTGGAAATGTAAGACCAATGTTGGAACTTTCTTTCATTTGTGGTGGAAATGTGGAAAAGTACAGAGATGTTGGTTAGTAGTTCAAAAGATGATTATAGAGATATTTGATGTTGATCTGCTGTTGTTACCAGAAATTTTTTTACCGAATATACTTCCTAAAAATATAGGGTCAGACAAATATGTTATAACATATATTATTACTATAACTAGGATTTTTATGGCGAAAAATTGGAAAGGGGATAGACTCCCATCAAGAGAAGAAATTACTATAAAGATGTTAGAGGTTGTGGAAATGGACAAACTTAATATGAGACTCTCAAACCAAAAGGAAGAACTATATGATCAAAGATGGAATAGAGTTTATGAATTGATAAATGGGAAGAGGGAAAAATAGACTCACTTTAGGGAAATTTATCGTCATAAAATACAAATATGTGTGTTTTTGAGTTGGTGAAGTTTGTATCACACTTTCTTTTCAATGGTGAGAATTATGATGGAATTGTAATATGTATAAACTTTAATAAAATGTACTTTTTTTTTTTTAAAAAAAAGGAATTTTCCCCGATACAAAGCAGATGTTCTACCAGTCAGTCATGGCCCCAAACCTATACAACCACGTGAAGTGAATTTACCTTATAGTGAATTAAGCCATTTGTCTATCAAGGTCAGTTTTCTCTAGTCTGATTGGCAGCAGGTCTCCAGGGTCTCTGGTAAAGGTCTTTCATGTCACCTACTAACTAGATCCTTTTATATGGAGAAGCCCCTCCAGAGCATGTATATAAAGTTAGGGAAAAGACAGGCGGAAAGCACGCAGAAAAATCCCATGTATGGAAGCTCCATTGCCATTGTGCATACCTCTGCATTCACATGTGGCAATGAAAGCATTACAGGGAAATTTTGTCAGGCTGAAGCAGACTAAAGCAGGTTTGAGAAGCATGTTAAGGACAGTGAAAACCTGGAAACAGGACAATTATAGCATGATGGTGCATGGAAGCTTTCAAAATAATTCACTCCAGTTTGGAAGCCAGGGCAAAGAAAAACTGCTGTGTGGAAGCAGCTGGTCTTCAGCTGTAGCAGAAAGCTTCACTCATTTAATATACTTCTTGGATCCTGCAAGCACTTCTGGTGTAGGCCATCTTCCTCCCACCTCCGTTTTGACCATAACTCTGTGTAATCAGGATGAGACGGGTCCGCATAGTCTTCATTTATATTCAGATCTCATAGAAACATTTGAAGTTGCCTTGTACCAAGTTACTGCAGCCCGATTAGCCAAGTTTGGCCCAAGCTCATCTGTGCTTGGGAGCTAAGCAGGGTTGGCGATGAATGGAAGACCACCAAGGAGGACAGGGGTTGCTAAGTAGAGGAGTAAAGGCAAAGGTTTCCCTTGCTTGAAAGCCAGTCAAATCCGACAATACGGGGCAGTGCTCATCTCCGTTTCTAAGCAGAAGAGCCAGCACTGTCCAAAAACTTTTTCCGTGGTCATGTGGCCGGCATGACTAAATGCTGAGGTGCACGGAACACTGTTACCTTCCCACCAAAGCAGTACCTATTTATCTACTTGCAGTTTCTTGCTTTTGAACTGCTAGGCTGGCAGGAGCTGGGGCCAGAGATGGGTGCTCACTCTGTCACACGGCACTCAGGTCTCGAACTGCTGAGCTACTGATCTTCTGATCTGCAACTCAGTGTCTTAACCTCTGAGCCATTGCAGCCCCTAGAAAGCAAGGGCAAATCACCTCTGCTCATCTTAAGTCTGGAACACCTGGTGGAAGGAGTTGCCATGAGTTGGTTGCGACTCGATGGTCCATTCTTCTTCAATACCAAACCAGACCATTGATGCAACTTGTTCTGTGTAGTCTACTTAACCTAGCAGGATGTTAGACAGAGAAAGAGTTTTTCTAACAGTTCCAGCCTTTAACTGGAGATGCCGGAGATTGAACCTGGGACTTCCCACATGCAAAGCAGATACTCGACTGCCAAGCTACAACCCCTCTATAGTCAAGCTTGTGTTTGTCTTATAATTGACAATTCTACTGCCATTAGCTCTCTGCCTACTACCCAAATCCTGAAAAGTTACTTATGGCTTATCTTCTTGTCATCACTGTGACTCCCTATCATGTGCTAGTAGCGCAAAGCTGGAAAACATCTGGCGTGACAAGGAGAGATTTGATGGCACATTAATGGTACCTGCAGCAGCTACTTTCAAAAACTCCTCACACACTTTCACTGCAACCCTCCCACTTGCGCAGCCAAGAAATAAATCCTTGGAAAATGGAAATCAGGCTTGAAGTAAACAGATTAGTAATGGTTATTTGGTAACAGTTTATTAATTAAATGTCCTAAATACATTTAAACCTAGGCATTTAATTTAGATTCAGAAGGATAATTTAGATTTATAAGAATCATTATTATACATTAAGTACAGTAAATGCCAATTGATTTTTATAGACAATATTTACTGAGGTGTAACAAAAGCATGGAAAAATTAATTATCTGCATACTTAATTTAAAAAAGAAAATCATAAGCGAGGTGGAGTCGTGGGCTAAATTTAACTCATATATAAAATGGAGGTTGTCTTGCAACTTTAATGACTGAGCTAAAGAAACTATCCTGCACCTGTCAAGCCATTATCATAAAGGACATGATCCATACCAGTGCTCATCTGTGAGCTTCCTTACTATCTTTTATGGAAGAAAATGCTGTATAAGTACATGGTAATTTCCATTTCTGTGACGTGACCATCTACCAATTCATTTAAAGAGAGAGAGAGAGAGAGGCAGAACTCTGTGGTGGGCCTGCCAGTCGGGAGGCATTCAGGCCTCACCGCCGGAGCTGGGGAGTGGGTAGGGTTGCCAAGTCCGGGTTGGCAAATACCTGGGGACTTTGGGGGTGGAGCCAGGAGAGGGCGGGGTTTGGGGAGGGGAGAGGCCTCAACATGGCACAATGCCATGGAGTCCACCCTTCCAAGGCAGCCATTTTCTCCAGGGGAGCTGATCTCTGTCAGCTGGAGATCCATTGTAAAAGCAGGAGATCCCCAGGCCCCACCTGGAGGCTGGCAACCCTAGGAGTGTGGGAAGATCAGTGGCAGGCCTGGTGGCTGTGAGGCATCCAGGCCTCGCTGCTGGTGCCTGGGGGAGGGCCGCTTCCTCCTCAGCCCTGCAAGTATCGCGGGTCCCTCTGCTTGTCTTTATCTTGAAGCCGTCCATGCTTGTAGCCACCACCACCACCTCCTGTGGCAGTGAATTCCATGTGTTAATCACTCTTTGGGTGAAGAAGTATTTCCTTTTATCTGTTCTAACCCAGCTGCTCAGCAACTTTATTGAGTGCCCACGAGTTCTTGTACTGTGAGAAAGGGAGAAAAGTACTTCTGTCTCTACCTGCTCTATCCCACGCATAACCTTGTAAACCTCAATCATGTTACCCCTCAGCCATCGTTTCTACAAGTTAAAGAGCCCCAAGTGCTTTAACCTTTCTTCACAGGGAAGGTGTTCTAAGTTCCATCCCCTTTATCATTCTAGTTTATCATTCATTTTGGCTTTTCCATTTGTATTCAGATTTTTCCTTCGATTAATTTCTCTCTCCCCCTTTTAATTAATAACGGATATGTGCATATTGATAACACCGCTTTAAAAAGCAACATTTACTTACTTACGTACCAATAGAGTTCCCATCCTCCAGGTGGGGCCTGGGGATCTCCCGCTTTTACAACTGATCCCCAGCTGACAGAGATCAGGCCCCCTGGAGAAAATGGCTGCTTTGTAGGGTGGACTCTATGGCATTGTACCATGCTGAGGCCCCACCCCTCCCCAAACCCCGCCCTCTCCTGGCTCCACCCCCAAAGTCCCCAGGTATTTTTCAACCTGGACTTGGCAACCCTACGTACCACGTAGATCTGAGTCCCCCTTTCTCATTAATGTGATCATACATACAACTACGTTAGAGTCTTTTGTTGCATGATTTCACTGCTACACATGTGACTTATGTACATCGCTGAAAAACACAGATGAAAAAGCAGAATAGATTCCACTATGCATTTATGTCCAGATTGCTGTTTTGCAGTATTTTGTCAGTACAAACAGAAACATCACATTAAAACACAGAAAGGGGGAAAGACACAAAGGGCAGAACAGAGTGCTACACTAAACTGCATACTCTTGTATTTCAAAATTAAAGCCACAGTCTTTTTGTGTCAAAAATTTTTTTAAGTGGTGTTCAACCAATGTACATTTGTGCTGCGGTAAAACACCACACACATAAACAATTTTGATACCGGGCTAACCCAGAATTAAGGACGAGTGGAGCAAATATCTGAAACAACTTAGGAATGAATTTGAATAAATCCAATCATTTCTCTTCCACTTCCAATAAGGTCCAGGGTTTCTAGTTCTGAACTGGGGAAATGGTAGCTGAGAAGGCCATAAGAACATAAGAAGAGCCCTGCTGGATCAGACCGATGGTCCATCTAGTCCAGCATGCTGTCTCACGCGGTGGCCAATCAGTTCCTTTGGAGGGCCAGCAACGGGCATAGAAGCCAAGGCCTTCCCCTGATGCTGCCTACTGACAGTGGGACTCAGAAGCTGACTGCCTCTAAACGTGGAGGTTCCCTTCAGTCATCATGACTAGTAGCCACAGATAGACCTCTCCTCCATGAATCTGTCTAATCCCTTTTTAAAGCTGCCATGTAGCTCTGCCAGCTCAAATGATGCATGATTTGTTGCCTCATATTGATGTATGATGTTTCATGTCACTTTTTTTTTAACATGACAAGTGATCCATTGTTGGCTGAGGCAATTTCACAGCTCCAGTGCTCAGTCATAACTAATAAGAGTTCTCCAATGAGACTGTGAGAAAAGCATATGGCAGCGAATGCACTTTGAACTGAAAAAAAAACCCTGTGTACACAGATACAACAGACACACAAAGGGAAATGAGAAAGCAATGTGATTAGCTGTCTTTTGGTATGTGTTTATATATTGTGATGCATTTGTCAGAATAGCTTGGGGAACCAGAACACTCCAATCCATCATAAATCCAAATAAATAGAAGGAATATTTTATATTACATTACCTGTAGTATTGGGATGCCTGGGGAGCACACAGAGCAATAAAGGGATTTTTTTTTGGATAACAGAAGTTAATAGAGATGTCTGTGCAGAAGTCTCAAAAAAATACCTGCTAGAATTTGGGCAGCACTAAAAGGTGAGTAAACACTGCAAGCAAGAAGGAAGGAATTGGCGGCGGGGGGAGTAACACATGGGATTAGATAAAGGGTGAAGAGTACTGGATGTGGGAGACCAGGAACGGTGAAATCATGAAGCCTTTATTGAGTGATTCAGCATGCCCAGTAGATGGTCAGAACAAGCATGCTTCCAGGGCTCCAGGGCCCTCATTATATGCTGGCCGGAGCCACACCTCCGGCCGCACCCAAAAGACCTGATAGGGGCTTAACATATGCTTAACAGTCTGTTATGTAGCAGTCAGTTTGTTTGGCTGGGATCTGGGAGAGCCTGGCTCAAAACCCTGCAGTGCCATGGAATCATTTTATTTAATACTGAATCAGGCCATTGGTCCATCAAGGTCAGTATTGACTACTCAGACTGGTAGTGGCTCTCCAGGGTCTCAGGCTGAGATCTTTAATGTCACCTATTACCTGATCCTTTTTTAGCTGAAGAGGCTGATACCTCCTGCATGTCAAGCAGATGCTCTATCACTGAGCAACGGCCCTACTGAATCCTTCCTCATCTCGGCAGAATATGAAGCACTAAGTGCTACACAAGTGCTAAATATGATTTTCATATCATAAGAACAGGAGAGAAGCCACAGTGGATCAGCCCATCCAGTACAGCCCATCCAGTACAACACTCTGTGTCACACAGTGGCCAAAAATACCAGGTGCCCTCAGGAGGTCCAGCAGCGGGGCCAGAACTCCAGAAGCCCTCCCACTGTTGCCCCCCAAGCACCAAGAATTCAGAGCCTCACTGCCCCAGACAAAGGGTTCCATTTAGACCTTGTGGCTCATAATAGCCACTGATAGACCTCTGCTGGATGGGGACAGAGACAGACAGACAGACAGACAGACAGAAAAAAGAAAGAAAGAAAGGGGGAGGGAGAGAGAGAGAGAGAAGGAAAAGAGCTGGCAGACCCCAGCAGCTTACCCAAAGCAGCTTACTCCAGCAGCAGGCCACATGCAAAAGCAGGCCCTTCAGCAGAAAGAGCCTCTCTGGGCGGGGCTCTCTTGTTCTCTCTTAAAGGGGAAATGTCTGTTGAGGCTTTTTACTGCAGGGCAGGCTCTCTGCAGACATTTCCCTTTTAAGAGGCCAGGGCAGCCTCCGACGTTTCCCTGCTGGCAGCCATTGCCTCCCCTGGTGGCCAATTTTGAAAAGGCGGGGAAAGCTTTAAAAATCGGTGTTTCCCCCGCCCTACCGGGGGACTTGGCAGCCCTATCTGGGGCTGTTTCCACTGATGAAAGTAACATGGGAGGGAAGCGTGAAGTACCTCTTCCTCCCTTTGCAGTGTTCTGGAGCTGAACAGAATGAAGAAGAAGAAGAAGAAGAAGAAGAAGAAGAGGAGGAGGAGGAGGAGGAGGAGATTGGATTGGATTTATAGCCCACCCTTCACTACCCAAAGGAGTCTCAGGCTGATTCTGCATTGGCTTTCCCCCATTGTTTTACAAAACCCACACTGGAACAGAAATCCCCCTCTGTACTGCATGCTGCTTTCACTTCCTTTGATCATCGGATTTTATGGTAGCCTCCGCACTCCATGCCGCATTCACTTCCTTTAATAAACGGATGCTACGGTACCTTCTGCATAGATTTATGGCCGTTCAGGGGTGACTTTGCAGTCAGTACAGCGTTGCCCCGAGGTATTTGAATGTGGTTTTGGGCTGCGCTTTTTCCTCCCAGTTGAGAAAATGTGGAACAAATGTTAGATGTAGAATCACCCTCAGAGCGGTTTACAATCTCCTTTCCCTTCCCTGTCCCCACAACAGACACCCTGTGAGGTAGGTGGGGCTGAGAGAGCTCTTTCGAGAACTGCCCTGGAGAGAACAGCTCTGAAAGAACTTATGACTGACCCAAGGTCACACAAGCAGCTGAATGTGGAGAAGTGGGGAATCAAACCTGGCTCTCCCAGATTAGAGTCCACGCTCTTAACCACTACGCCAAAATGGCTCTCAACACTGGAAGGCTTAAAAATACAGAATTGCTAAATGTGCAAGCCCAGGTGTCATTGGCTGCTATCAGATACAAATGATCTTGTCACCCTCTTAGTGGCAAATCCCTACTCTGCCACAGCAGCGTGGGCCAGTCTCTCCCTCAGCTGCACCTACCTCACAGGGCTGTTAATTGTGAAAATAAAACAGAGGAAGCAAGAACCCTGTTGTATACCACTCTGGGTCCCCACTGGGGAGAAAAATCAGAGTATAAAACTGAATTAGAGGGACTGATGACCTGATGCAATCTGAGGCAGTTTCATGAGAATCCCCATGGGTACATGAAGCTCAGCTCACACACTGGGATGAATGCAGCAGCCTAATTGAATTTCCCTTTGTAGCACCCATGGTAATGCTGACAACATTCCGTTGACTATAACTTAATTTCCAAGGCAGTCTTCATTTGTGCTTAACACTAGCAATCGTGTGGCATTGTTGGTGCCGAGGATGGTTGTGAATATCAAGCAGCTCGGAGGGGCCAGAGGACATAAAGAGAATTGATACTGGAGATGAGAGATCTATTAATGAAGCATCAAGTTTCCATTTTTCACTGAACTTTTCCTTCATTCATAAACTGGAATCATTCAGAAGACTATATCTCAGGTCGAAAGAAGAGGCATATATATTTGAAAAACTGCACTGCTGGGTTTGAATGATTCTCTTTAACAATCATGCGCCAGAGCAGCAAATCAATTCTCTACAACATCTTTAAGGATATAAACAGAATAACAATTGTCCAGAGACCTAATGGCGGGAAGAAATTAATTGTACCCTTTGCGTTTTCCTCTGCTGCAAGAAAATGCATAAGGATATTTCCGCAGAAACACTGAAACCCCCCCCCAAAATTCCACTGTGAATGCCTGTTCTGACAAGCAAATTATACTGAAAACTGTATTCCAAATGTCAAATGGATTATACTTCAGCACCCATATTGTTTCATATAATTCCAATATAATGTCACCCTGGGCAACAATAATATCAGCTTTAATACTCGCTTGGATGTAGCCCTGCTGAATAGAGTTTGGTAACGAGGAAAATGGTCAGGGGAAAACGCATTCTGGTGCCCTATTGCCTCTGTGCCAAAAAGAGGCCCAGAATAAATCCATCACAGAGAAATCTCAGGCCTCTTAGCTGCTAAAAGATGGAGATGCCAGTCACCGGGGTTAACTAATGGGGCTTTTATCCACTGAAATAGAATCAGAGGATCCCCCAGTGGGATTCTGGGAAAACAGGAAAGGACAACACAGTATGAAACATGAAGGGAAAGGGTGTGTGTGTGTTTCCCTCTGGAGCATAGTTATCAGATCACAGGGTCAAGAGATGGCCTTTTGATTTTGTGTGAGCTGTTTCTTAGAAGGAAAGAAAACAGAGATCTGGTTCAGCATTGTCACAGGAAGCCCTACAGAAGTTCTAGAAAGGGTTAAAGAGAGGGCCAGTGCAGTGTGGTTAGGGTGCTGGACTGGGGGAATTCCTAGAGCATCGCTGCGTAGTGGCATTTTTTTTCTCCCCTCCTCAGTTCCTCAGAGGCAGGTAAATGGGAGTCCTATAAATTAGGTAGTCCCCTAAGGAAATTATAGCTAGATACATAACACTACAAATCTCTACACCATTCTCGGTGTGGTGAACATATCTGCGTTTGTCAGTACAGCACAGATGATGGCGGAACAGGATCAGTCTTGGAGGGGACCCCATCTCTCTCTGGTGCCATTATAAAACAAGCAATATAGGACAACGTTCAATATCCTTCAAAAGGCCCAGGGGACATGCACACAACGACAGTTATCTGGCAGAACATTAAAATATCAGCCATCAATGTAAGCCAATGGAATCATTTGAAACCTTATGCTTGTAAATGACTTCTGAGGAGAGGAGAAGGTTAAGACTGAGAAATATGTCTGGCAGCACTCTTTAGCCGAGCCCCTGGAGGCCATTTGATCTGCAAAACATAATTTTAGAAGAGAATCGTCAGGCAAATTACATAATCCACAGGTGGATTGGAAACCTTCCCTTTGCTAAACTCGCCCGTTTCAAAACACCTTTAGCTAAGGCGACGGAAAGCGAAGCCCTCTTAACTCTGTGTGCTTATGTTATTAGGCTGACAGGAAGATTATTTTGTAAGTAAATTTACTTTTTAAAAGAAGTTATAGAGTATATTACCACATTAAAAAGGCATAAGGACAAGTGTGTTTCCCATCCTAATTGGGTGTGGTGGACGACTCTTCATCGTCCCTTCAACGAATTAAAAGCAAATGGACCTGTGGGTCGTGGTGATAATGGCCGCTAATTGCCTGGCCAGTGGGATTGTAAGCAGGCTATATCGATAATCTTTGGTGCCGAATTTACCTCAGTTTTGGTACAGAACGTCTCACCCATTCTTCCCTTTAGTAGCACTGTGGGATTAGATTTGGGAACAAACAGGATTTTTTTTTTAAAGGTTCCCTTCAAACTTGCCAGGAAAGGTATCTTTTCCTCCTTCGACATGCCTCTGTTTCAAGCGAGGATAATTTAAATAAACTTAATCCTTTAGGAACTGGTTAGGCCCTACTGGGGTTGGCAGGATTAGTAGGGGATTATGCTTGCGGGTTTAGATTGGCAAGCACCCCATGGGCTGGCACACAAACTCGATACTCTTGGTGCTCGTTGTCTTTTAATCCATTATGCAGCATGGGGGGTGTTAATGAGTAGCTTTTCTCTGTTCAGTTTTGGTGCAGGAAAGAAGCAGCAAGGTGGGCCTATTAGTCGCACTGAGCTTTCGAGGTGGGATGGGTTGCCCGAATGCTGGCAAACTTGATTGGTCAGCCTCTTAAGCATCCTTCATTTATGTGTGCGCGTGTTTATTAGGCACAGTGCCAGGAAGCAACACACACACACACAAATGCCTCAGCGTCTATGATCTTTCATTGGCACTGCAGAGGAACTGGTTGGCCACTGTGTGAAACAGGATGCCGGACTAAATGGACCACTGGTCTGATGCAGCAGAAGTCTTCTTAAGTTTTAAAAAGCACTGAGTAACCCATGCCCCGATCTGAATGGCCCAGGCTAACCCAGTCTCATCAGATCTCAGAAACTAAGCACGGCCAGCCCTGGTTAGTACTTGGATTGGAGACCAGCCAGAAAAAGCAGCCATCGGTCTACCCACATGACATAAAAGGTGCTGAGAAAGACCTTGCTCTCCGTTAAACCCTAGAGGGCTGCTGCCAATCAATAGACAATACAGAATTAGACGGACCAACATTCTCACTTAGTATAAGGCAGCTTCATGTGTCCCTATGAGCTATGGGATCTCAAAAGATTGTGACTGGCTAGCACTTGGATGGGAGACCACCAAAGAAGTCCGGGATTGCTACAGAGAGGCAAGCGATAGCAAACTGCCTATTTGTCTGTAGTCCCTAGAGGGTTGCTCAGCTGAGACTTGACAGTACTGTCTACCACCACTACTACCACCACCAGCAGCTAGCCCACACCTTGAGTCCACTCTCTTTATTTCAGGGTATGGGGGCAAATAGTGCAAGCCTAAGCAGAATTTCACTTCTCTCAGCCCGTTGACTTCAATGGACTTAAAACAGTGCTACTATCCTCAGGAGCTGTAAATCTGCGTTGTAAATATAGCATTCCTATGCACTCCAAATGATATCCGCCCTTCAATAAATGGGTCAGTAAAGCTTAAATTGAAAGTGAATGTACTAAATATATATATATATATATATATATATTAAAATTGGATTAAACTTGAATGTTGGCATCCAAACTTCAGAGATGTATTGTTTAACTGAATTGGCAGTACTGACCGTTTCAGAGAAAAGGACACTGGAATAGCAGAAAATGGCAGCATCCTAAATGCAATAGCCTGTTGATTCTTTCAGAGGTCAGGAATGTCATGTGTATTTATTATCTTCCTTCTCTTCAACCATAAACCATCATTTTATATCGAGGGGTTCTCCAGTCGCCTCCTCTTCAGATTCATTTAACTTCAGCCAGATTGCTGAGTTATCTACCCTTCATCCATCTTATGCAGCCAGAAAACTGTTGAGAAAAATATAAGAAATGATACAGAGAACCCCTTTTAAAATACAGAATTGAGAATTAAGATGTGTGTCTCCCACCCCAGGGATTTTAAGGTTTTCAGAAGGATCCAAAGTTTACTTGAAACGTGACCTAGGACAAGATTCACCCCTGTATCAAATGGTTGGTCTACCAAGGACAGTATTGTCTACTCTGACTGGCAGTGGCTCTTCAGGGTCTTCCACATAATCTGCTACTTGATCATTATACCTGAAGATGTGGGGGACTGAACCAGAGGTCTTCTGTATGCAGCACCACTAAGCCAAGATGCTGCCCCAACAGCCATCCCTCAAGCTCAACCCTAGAAAGCAGTCTTCTTATGGAATATTTGTGCACACAAATGATTATGAAGACTGAAGGGGGAAAGTGAGGATCTTATTCCAGAGCTGCCTTCTCTCTGCTGTTAAAGGCATGACCCATAGGACCTTTTGAGAGGCCAAGCATTTGATTCTAAAAAAGTTATTTCTTTATTTATGGGATTTCTACCCCACCCTCCCCTGCATGCGGGCTCAGGACGGGTTACAGTAAATCGATAAAATAATTAAAAATAATTTCCATATAATTCTAACTTAAAAGCCAGACTAATTGATACATGATGGTGGACTGGTGATTCAACAAAGCCCTGGGTATATGCTGTATGTGTGCCCAGAAAGGGTGAGCATATTAAACAGGTGGCCTCAGTCCCCGCCTATGACACAAGTCGGTATAGTGTACAGCATAGGTGGGTTAGAGCAGGGGAGGCCGATGTAATTGGACACCCGCAGCCTCAACCAAATTCCTGGCAGAACTGCTCCATTTTACAGGTCCTGTGGAACTATAATAAGTCCCGCAGGGCCCTGATCTTACATGGGAGCATGTTCCACCTGGCTGGGGCAAGAGCTGAAAAGCTCTGGTTGACACTAGGCAGATGTCTTTTGGGCCAGGGACTACCAGAAAATGTTGCTCTGATGAGTGTAGAGCTCTTGGAGGGGCCTATTAGGAGAGACAGTCCTGCAGATATGTTGGTCCCTGACCGCATAGGGCCCTAAAGGTTAATACCATAACCTTGAACTTGATCCGGAACCCAACTGTAAGCCAATGCAGCTGGTGAAGCACTGGCTATATGTGTACCCACAAAGACATCTCAATCAGGAAGCGCACTGCTGCACTTTGCACCAGCTGACATTTCTGGGTCAGATTCAAGGGCAGGCATTTAAACCCATCCATTCTTCCATCATGGATCTCAAGCTGGAACACAAGTGATTTCCAAGAGGTCTTCTACCCATGCACTGACCAGACCCTGACTTACTGAACTTCAGCACACCTACTGACAGAAGGGTCATGGCCCAGTAGCAAAGCCCTTGCTTTGCATGCAGAAGAAGAAGAAGAAGAGAAGAAGAGATTGGATTTATACCCCGCCCTCCACTCCCCAAGGGAGTCTCAGAGCGGCTTACAAACTCCTTTCCCTTCCCCTCCCCGCAACAGACACCCTGTGAGGTAGGTGGGGCTGAGAGAGCTCTTTCCCAAGCTGTCCTTGAGGGAACAGCTGGTACAGAGCTATGGCTTGCCCAAGGTCATCCAGCCAGGTGCAAGTGGAGGAGTGGGGAATCAAACCCGGTTCTCCCAGATTAGAGTCCGCGCACTGAACCACTACATCAAACTGGCTGGGTTCAGTCTCTGGCATCTCCAGTTAAAACAACTGCAGATAGCAGGCATTTGAAAACCCCTGCCTGGGATCTTGGAAAACGTCTGCTAATCAGAGCAGATGACACTGAGCTAGACTGACCCAGACTCACCAATGCCAGTCTTTTGTCCCCTTCGTTCCTCTGAAAGCTGCCAGTAGAACATTAGGGTGGCCCAATCTCATCACCTCTCAGAAGCTAAGCAGAGGTGGCCCTGGTTAGTACTTGGATGGGAGGCCGCCAAAAACGTCCAGGTTTGCTACAAAGAGGCAGATAATGGCTAGTCTGATCTCATCCTATCTGGGAAGCTAAGCAGGGTTGGCCGTGGTTAGGGCTTGGATGGGAGACCACCAAGGAAGTCCTAGGCTGCTATGCAGAGGCAGGCAATGGCAACTCACCTCTGCTTGTATCTTGTTTTGAAACCCCTACTAGGTCACTATAAGTCAGCCACGACTTGATGGCACTTTCCACCACCAGACGGACCAATGGTCTGAACCAGAATGAGACTCTCACCTGCCCAACAATAACCCATTCATTTAAATGGAGTCTGCTGCATAGCTCACATGCCAGGACAATAGCAGAAAGTTAGACCGATTAAGCCATCGCTACGGGAGCAAAACTTGTTCCAGCAGCTTTCTCTGGAATGCTGATTAATGTAGAAAATCTCTGTCTGTATTTTTTAACAGAAAATGTCAAAGAGGTCATTTGGAAAAAAACACACACTTTCATATTTTACTCTTGGAAATAACATAACAAAGGCACAACATGTCACCGAACATTACATGTTACCAGGGCAAATTGGATTTAATGTGAGCTACAACTGCAGGAACCCATTTGGCAATGACACTCCAAGTCACCTGTTTCACATTTAGTGCGTCTTTAAATCCAATTAGTTTCCGCCGTGTTTCTACAAGTGCTTAAGTGCACTCTGCTTGACAGAGATAGATTTTTCAGGACTTGCTCAGCTGCTTTGGGCTGATAGGACCAAGCACCATCTGGAGCGAGAAGAGCGTGACACCTCTGTCCCCTTTCTCACTGCGACAGTTCTAATGCAATCCTTGCTGCTCTGCTCTGGCCCAACAAGCATTTAGGGTCAGGATGCCCATTACCGCCACCCCAGGAATCCACTTTAAACTAGCCATTAGTGAACAGCGTCTCACCGAGTGGATCAGGCAGTCTTTCTCAACGAGTCTGCAAAAATCCATAAAGAAAATGTGCAGAGGTGTGAGGGGAAAGAATGCGTCAGGGCACAGGATGTGCTGCTCTCTATGAACAGCTCACTGTGAAGGCGACCCCTGGTATGCGGTGCAACTTTTTGCATTCAAATTTCTCCTTGCACTTGGGGGTTCCAAAACTCCTGGGCTTATTTCCAAAAAGGACCTGATGCATTAAGGACAACCATTCTTCCATTATGTTTTTTTTAAAAAAAGAATGTGAACTTCATACAGAGTATTGTGCAAGTGTGGTTCCCCGCAGATTTGTTCCTTCCAATCTTTTTAGTCTTTGGCTCTGAACACATGCAGCTGCCTTAGAGAGCCAGTCTGGTGTAGTGAAAGCCAGTCTGGTGTAGAGCCAATCTGGTGTAGTGGTTAAGTGCGCGGACTCTAATCTGGGAGAACTGGGTTTGATTCCCCACTCCTCCACTTGCACCTGGCTGGATGACCTTGGGCAAGCCATAGCTCTGTACCAGCTGTTCCCTCAAGGACAGCTTGGGAAAGAGTTCTCTCAGCCCCACCTACCTCACAGGGTGTCTGTTGTGGGGAGGGGAGAGGAAAGGAGTTTGTAAGCCACTCTGAGACTCTTAAGTGAGTGAAGGGCGGGATATAAATCCAATCTCTTCTTCTTCTTCTTCTTCTTCTTCTTCTCCTGAGACAGACTGCTCGTCTGCTTTTACACAGGGTGAATAATGCCGTTTCAATCCACTCCAGTGACTGTTTCCAAGTGGATTTCTGCATTTCTCACAGTAAAATCCAGTGCAAAGTGCACTGAAAGTGCATTATTAGGTGTGTGTGAAAGCACCTTATTGTCTCCTCTGACTGGCAGCAGCTCTCCAGGGACTGAAGCAGATCTCTTTCACATCACTTACTCTATGATCTGTTTAATTGAAGATGCCAGGAAATGAAATTAAGGTCTTCTGCATACAGAGTAGCTGCTCTATCACTGACTCCTGGTCCCTTCCTCTATATTTGTAATATACATTATATACTATATTTGTAATATATTTGTAATATGCTGCAATAAGCTTGGTGTGCTGAGGGTCCACAGATAACTCATGTTTATCAAAAGGGGAAAGGAGAAACTTTTTTTTAAATGACAATTTCTAAGGTCTCCCCAGCCCAGCAATATTTCATGCAACTTTCCAGTACTTAAGGTGGAAAGGGGGTGGTGGTCTTAAATGTTTGTTGAGCAGCGAGCCCTTCTGGAATTTTGAGACAATGTAGCAGTCACTGCAGTAGCAGCTCTAAGATCCTAGACTTGCCCAATCTTGTAGAGCTCAGAAGCTAAGCAGGGTCAGTATTTGGATGGGAGACCACCAAGGAAAGCTCTGCAGAGGAAAAGGCAATGGCAAACCACCTCTGTTAATTGCTTCCCTTGAAATTCCCATAAGGTGGAACTTAACGGGTCACCACCACTAGTGGTTGCAGTAAGAAAATGTTGGCCGTGGGAATGCAATTATAAGCTGCTTCCGTGGCCACCATTTTCTGGTGGTCACCATTCATGGTGACCCCATGAGGATCCACCTCATGAGGATTTCAAGGCAAGCAATCTTAAGGTAGAGAAAAGCAGGGTATAGAAACCTTCTTCTTCTTCTTCTTCTTCCTCCTCCTCCTCCCCACTTTTTTCCCCATTGGGGACCCAAAGTGGCTTACATTGTTCTCCTCTCCTCCATTTTATCCTCACAACAACCTCATGAGGAAGATTAGATTGTGATTGTATGATTGCCCCAGGGTCACCCAACAAGCTTCCGTGGCAGAGTGGGGCTCTCAGCACTGGTCTCCCGGATCCTAGTACAACACTCTAGCCACAACAACACAGATCTTCTTGTTTTTATTCCATTACATTCAAGTCCATTTGTTTTTTCTCCCAAGACTCAAGTAGATACAAAGTGTTTGGCACCATGGCATCTATTAGGGTTGCCAGACCTCTGATCCGGGTGCAGGTTCTCTCAATTTTCAGGGTTTGGATCTGCTGCTGGCCAGATGGCCAGTGGAGGAAGCCCCACCTCCAAACAGGGACATCGCCGGGTGACATCCCCAATGCAATGACCTCACCCAGAAATGATGTCATCACATCACTGACATGAGGGGGGGTGACACTCTAGTTTTTTGACAAGCTCTATGTTTTTTTGGGGGGGGGGTTTGGTATTTTTTAATATATGCATGTGTGTGCGCGTGTGAGTGTGTGTGCACCTGGAAGTCATGGCAACCTCTGGTGACTGACCCTACTGGGTGTGTGTGGAAGATTTTCAGAGAAGTGATTGAATAAAGCCTGCCCCTGCCTCCTGACTGCTGGTATTCCAAGTAGGTCTCCTATCCAAGTACTTGACAGACTCAGCTGAAGGACTTGCACACGAGACAAGTGAGTTGGAAGGACAAGAACTCAAGTCTGCCCCTGGCAGTGAGCGGTTTATTTTTAAACATACACAGACTTACATGCCACGCCCTTAGGTTGCTGCGTCAGCGTTCAGTAGACAATCATCAATCATCAATCATGGAATCCACATAGGGAATAAGGAGGAGATGAGACAACTGTCTCAGGAGCCTGCTGTTTGCAGAAGGGCTTATCAGCCAGCCAGCTTCAGGAGGACAATGCTCATTGTATAGCAGGGAGGGTGGAATCCACATGAATGAGAGACATATGTCTCGAGAGTATACTGTTTGCAGGAGGGTTTATACAATGCTCATTGTGTAGCAGGGAGGCGGGAGAAGCATAGACTTTGACCTGGCTAGCATCCCAATCTCAGATCTTCCCTACACTCAACCCTGCTTAACTTCTGAGATCTGATGAGATTGGGCTTGCCTGGGCTATCCCGGTCAGGATGGTAAACTCTATGGTACTGAAGGCAAAAAACCATAGAGTTTTGCCCAAAAACTAGAATGTCAGCCCGATGTTGGTGACACGATGATGTAACTTCCAGGTGATGTCATTGTGCTGCACACACATTGCATGCATGGCAGAAGACCCTGGGCAGGACCAACGCTCCCTCTAAGCTGCGGAGTCCTGTGAGCAAAAATGCTACTTTTGTGAGCTACTGCCATTGAAGCTGTGAGCGAGCAGTTTGGCTGCTGCGTAAGTTAGTTTGCTCTGGAGCCATCCTTCCTGAAAAATGTGTGAGCTGGAGGCTAAATATACTGTCAGCTACCTCACACTAACTCAGCTTAGAAGGAACACTGGGCAGGACCCGGGAGCCCCCCACCAGATCAAAGGTAGGACCTGGCAACCGCAGTGTCCACCTATCTCACGTTGCAATTCACTGATCTAGATCAGGGGTCCCCTCATTGTTGCCCATGAGCACCACGATGCCCACAGATACCTTTCTTGGTGCCCACCAAATGTTTTTTAAAAATGAGTGGGACCTGGTGGGGCTCGTCTCCAGCAGAACTTCTGATTGGCCACTGGAGAATCAACTGGTTGTGCAAGTTAAGCCAGTTTGGTGTAGTGGTTAAGTGCACGGACACTAATCTGGGAGAACCGGGTTTCATTCCCCACTCCTCCACTTGCACCTGGCTGGATGACCTTGGGCAAGCCATAGCTCTGTACCAGCTGTTCCCTCAAGGACAGCTTGGGAAAAAGCTCTCTCAGCCCCACGGTGCCTGTTGTGGGGAGGGGAGGGGAAAGGAGTTTGTAAGCCGCTCTGAGACTCCAAGTGAGTGGAGGGCGGGATATAAATCCAATCTCGTCTTCTTCTTCTCTTAAAATAATGTTGTTTCAGCAGCAGCTGCCACCTCTTTCATTCCTCTTTCCTGGAGCTTTTTTTTGTTCCAGTTACCCCCTTCTCACCTGCACTGGGGTGGTTGCCTCCGCCTCCTGCCGCAGCCATTTCGGTTGGCTGTGCCTCCTGTGGCAGCCATTTTTGTGATTGCACCCAACGCCCGGTGCCTGACCTCCAAGGTGCCGGTAGGTTCAAAACCCTGACCCTGATCAAAGTGCAGCTATGAAATGTAAGGCCGTTGGTGAAGAGGGACCGAGTACCATTGCACTGTTTTGCTTCCTTTACAAATGTAAATAACAAGAGAAAAGTTCGGCAGCAACCGAAACTTCTTCAGCAGTCAGAACATCCGTATCTGGCCTCGGTATAAATGGAAGAATTGAGAAAAAAGATAATGGGGTCTACCTGTGGCTCCAAACATTATGCATGAGCGGACAGATAAGTTCCCCTTTCATTCCAAGGCATTAATGGCTCAGTGATTTCAAGCTCCTTTTCCATCCAATGTATGAATTTTTAATCCTTTAATTGCATGCCAACTTAAATGTCCTGTGCAATTTCTTATTTATCCATCTATTTTTATTACAGCAGGTGAATGCTTTTTTTAGGAGAGGGAAGAAAACCACATTGGCTTTTTTGGAAAGAAAATAACTCGTTGTTAATGCTCTCTCTCCTTCCGCCTTGCGAAGAACAATGGGAGTGCTGGGTTTTGCTAGTGAATGGCAGGGGACAAGGTGGGTTAGAAAGGGGAATCCCCTGTGATTTCTTCATTCAGAACAGAGCTCGGATGAAACAGGACTGGAAATAGAGCAGAAGGGATTTCCCCCCCCCCTTTCGCAACCAAAATGACACAGATAAGAGAACAAATTAATTACGACTGAGATTACAGAAAAGAAATATTCTGCACGGCAGAGGCTAGGTCTGTTTAAGACGTTAGACTCTCACCTGTTGAAGGCACTGCTGTATTTCCTATTGAAAGAGTGATGAAAGTCCAATGATGCTGGAACTTTGTTTCAGAAACCCATGTTGATTTCCAAGCATTGTCCATTTCCTTCGGCTTCGTCCATCTTAATCTAACACTTTTAAGGAGACAAGTTCTCTCATGGCTGATTGGGGGGATTTTTCATTTGGTACAGGCATCCTCGGAATCCCATGCTAATCGTAACTGTGTTGTTCAACACCTTTATAAATGATTTGCATGAAGGAATAAAGGGCATGCTTATTAAATTTGCAGATGATGAAGAAGAAGAGTTGGATTTATACCCCGCCCTTCGCTCCCCAAGGGAGTCTCAGAGCGGCGTACAAACTCCTTTCCCTTCCCCTCCCCACAACAGACACCTAGTGAGGTAGGTGGGGCTGAGAGAGTTCCGAGACAACTGTCCTTGAGAGAACAGCTGGTACAGAGCTACGGCTTGCCCATGGTCATCCAGTAGGTGCAAGTGGAGGAGTGGAGAATCAAACCCTGTGTGTATGTAGGATGCTGTTCCTGGTGTGGATTTTGCACTGCTGCCATCTTTCTTAGTTTTCTGCTTATTTATGGCTGCAGTCACACACACTAAATAATCCACTTTCAATCCACTTTCAGTGCACTTTCAAACTGGATTTTGCCAGTTCACACAGTAAAAATCCAGTTTGAAAGTGCATTGAAAGTGCATTGAAAGTAGATTATTTAGTGTGTGTGACTGCAACCTATGTATATGGATTTATTTTAACCCTTGTATGTGCTGATTTTAAATGCTGTTAGCCGCCTAGAGCTGGCCTGTGCTGGCTAGGCGGGATACACGTCGAAATAAATAAATAAATAAACCCAGTTCTCCCAGATTAGCGTCCGCTTACTTAACCACTAACCCAAACTGATGACATTAAATTGGGGGAGGGTATAGTAAATACAGTAAAAGACAGAATCATTATCCAGGATTATCCTGACAAGCTGAAAAACTGGGCTTGATTCTGTACTGTATTTTATTATTGATTTTGTACTGAGTTTTATTATTGTTTTTAACTTATTTACTGTCTCATTCTGTTGTAAGCCGCCCTGAGCCCTGCCCACAGGGAAGGGAGGTCTGAAAGTCTAAATAATAAATAATTAAAACTAACAAAAACGAATTTCAACAGAGAGTGAAGGAACATATGTGGGTGAACTGAAGGCACCAGGAAAAATATATATGCTCCTGTTACTAGTTAAAATGAGATTTAGGAAAAGCAGGATTAACAGGGTTGGTTGGACCGTAGCTCAGTATTGTTTGGAATGCATCTGTTTGGAATGCAGAAGATCCCAGGTTCAGTCCCCACCCAGCATCCCCAATTTAAAAAGGATCAGATAGTGGGTGATGTGACAGACTTCCACCTGAGACCTTGGAGAGCCATTGTCAATTTGAGTAGACAACACTAACCATGATGGACTGAAGGCCTGATGCAGTATAACGCAGCTTCATGTTTTAACTTGTCTGGGCTTTTTTACCTCAGACAAAATTTAATGGCAATTCTAACAATACTTTCGGAATGAAAGAGCATAATCAAATACACCTTTTCTGCTTGCGGAGAGTGATGTAAAAATCATTCCGGAAGATGGTATTCATTGTTGATTCAGCAAACAGCTTGCTATCTTTCAGAAAGAAATTGCTTTTGTAGTGCCAAAGCCCTGACACTCTAGATGAGAAACTAGTAAACCACAGGATAGATGCCAGCAAGGAATAAGGACTTCTGGGGCGAGGCATACTAAATTTCAAAGGCAGATCAACTTAGATACGGGGTCCCCCCTACCAACCTGGTTATATCCAATATGGAGTTTTTGGAGGAAAGGGGAAAGCAAACATGAAATGCAGGACAAACAGATAAGCAAGACATCGTAAGGCTCTTTTGTCACTGGGAAGCAAAAAGAAAGCAAGCCAAAATAGAATATTATCAATCATTTAAAAAAATAATTTGGAGTTGAAGGGCAGGTATTTTCTTTCTTTTTAAAAAATTCTGTTGTCCTAGTTGTTGATATCACCCATATAGCAAAAATATCATGTATGCGTATGTTAAGTGCCATCAAAACACTTATGGTGACCCTATGAATTAATGACCTCCAAAACGTCCTATTATTAACAGCCTTGCTCAGGTCTTGCAAACTGAGGGTCATGGACAATGTTCCCTCTAAACTGTGGAGTCTTGTGAGCAAAAATTCTACTTTGTGAGCTACTGGCATTAAAGCTGTGAATGAGCAATTTGGCTGCTGCATAAATTAGTTTGCTCTGGAGCCATCCTTCCTGAGCTAAGACAAAAATGTGTGAGCCGGAGGCTAAAAACCCATGAGCTAGCTCCCACTAACTCAGCTTAGAGGGAACACTGGTCATGGATTCCTTGAATGAGTCCATCCATCTTCTTTCCCTGCTGCTTTCAGGTTTTCCTAGCATTATAGTCTTTCGCAGGGACTCTTGTCTTCTCATCATGTGGCCAAATTACGACAGTACCAGTTTAGTCATTTTAGCCAATGGTCCACATAGTCTAGCATCCTGGTTCCCACAGTGGCCGACCAAATGTCTTAGAAGGTCCAAGTTTCTCCCTGTTGTTGTCTGCTAGCAACTAGTAGCCATAGATATGCTGCAAAAATATAGCACCACCACCAGCAGAATGGGGAAGTTCCTTGAAGGAGGAGCCATCACTCAAAAACGTTGGTCTGGAGAGGAAGAAAGTAATGCTAATATGGCATTGTGTCCTGTCGTGCCTTGGATTTCGGAGTAGTGGCATACCAAGGGGGTGCAGTCCACCCCGGGTGCAGTTTAAGGAAGGCCTTTGAAGGGGGCCCTCGAAGCCCACATTGTCTTGATGCCTCCAGCCGAACGTCTTCCCTTTTATTTTTAAGATGCAGTTCTGGCTGCAACCACTAGAGGTACAGGGAAGTCTGAACATAGCAAAAGGCTCTAGGATTAGCTAAGCTTCCTTTTCCACCAAGACTCAAGCAGACTTCCTTAACAGATTGCGCTTATAATTGCTACAGTAATTGCCAGAGAGAGAACAAAGTTCGAGTCCAGTGGCACTGTCACGCTACCTCTCTTTTAATTTGTGTGGTTAGGTATGACGTGGCTTTAAATTTCTTGTCGTTTCTTTCTCTCACTCGAGGTATATCATGGTGCCACCAGGAATTTAATTCCAGTCTTATTAATTAACCTTTCCCATAGCATTGTCTCAGGCAGAGCCATCATTGGGCTGGTACAGCTCTTATTCTCCAACCTGGCCCCTGATGGGGTCCCAAGGGCCACTGCTGATCCAGAGCAGCTGCAGTTGGTGAGGGTTCCTCCACCACCTCCTGACACTCTGGCACCTCCAGTCAAAGGGAGCAGGCTTGTGCATAAGAACATAAACTGCATCAGACCAGTGGTCTACCTAGTCCAGTGTACCATTTCACACAGTGGCCATCCAGTGGCCCCGGAGGACCAAGGAAGCAAGGCCCAAAGGCTGAGGCTAATACTGCCTCCTAGCAATTTTCAGAAGGATTCCCTGTTGGGCCCATTGGGCCCATCAGCCACCAGCCAATCCCACAATGCCTTACTGATGGACAGGCGCATCCAGTTCAAAAGTTATGTGCCCGATCAAGAGAGGCACAAGGTGCAAGAAATATATAAGTCCATTGATACACCCCACCTGATTGGCTGTGCCACTCCCAAACTAAGTCCTGCCTTCAGTATCCCCACTTCTTCTTTTACAGCTTTTACGCTTGGAGAAACGATGGCTGAGAGGGGACATGGTCGAGCTTTATAAGATTATGCATGGGATAGAGCAGGTAGAGAAAGAAATCCTTTTCTCCCTTTCCCGCAATCCAAGAACTCGTGGGCACTCAATGAAATTGCTGAGCAGTTGGGGTAGAACAGATAAAAGGAAGCACTTCTTCACCCAAAGAGTGATTAACACGTGGAATTCACTGCCACAGGAGGTGGCGGCGGCTACAAGCATGGACGGCTTCAAGGGGGAATTGGATAAACATATGGAGCAGAGGTCCATCAGTGGCTATTAGCCACAAGGTATAGATAGGAACTCTCAGTATGGGGCAAGTGATGCTCTGTATTCTTGGTGCTTGGGGGGGGGGGAGACAACAGTGGGAGGGCTTCTAGTGTCCTGGCCCCACTGCTGGACTTCCTGAGGTCACCTGGTGTTTTTGGTCACTGTGTGAGAGTGTTGGACTGGATGGGCCATTGACCTGATCCAACATTGGCGTCTCTTATGTTCTTATGTTCTTAAAGATGGGAGGCCAAAATGGCCCCATGGCCATGTGAGGGCTGGGACCAGGGTTTCGGTCAGTTTGGGTTACAGGGTTTACGAGGCTTTGGGCAGAGAGTTCCCAGCACTCCTCCTTTGCCCACCACTAGGCCTCCAGTTGGGCCCTCTTTTCTCCCCACACCCACCTTCAGGCCTCCCACCTGCCACCACCCAGGCTCACAGCCCCCTCACACTGCCCACAACCCTTTCAGCAGCAGTGCCCCACCCCGAAGCCCGGGGTCCTGGCAGTTGGCCCATCTCAGGCCACGCTGATGCTGACCCAGCTTCCGGTTATTATAACACGAGACCTTCCTGTGCTCTTAGCAATACATTTCCAGCAACTCGCTCTGCTGAAATGTTGAATGCATTAAGGGAAATGTTTGCTTAAGCAATCTGGATGCAAGTCAAGAACCAGTGGATGCTTCATACCAGCTAATACCCAGTATGACATGGCTGAGCAGGTACAAAGGATATTAATGTCTTTGTATTAGGATGCACAGTAAATATGGTTTTTGCAATATCGTATGGATAAACCGGCTATTAAGCAAGAAGCAAAATTTGTTTTTTTATGCTGTAATAAATCTTATTTTCCTAGGAGCTTAGGCAAATATTACTTCAAACCAATTTTCCCTCCCCTGGTTATTGATTGGGGGTAATATCTCAGCTCACCCCAAGGAGAAATAGATATAATTCTGATTAATTGCCCGAGTATTCCTGGTGCTAATTTGCAACAAGCGCATGCCTTGCTACCCATGGTTGCCTATGCTTTAGACAGGCGGCCTTCTCACATCCTTTCATTCATAGGTGGGAACATTTTGATGGATGAGATCTCTCAAGATGACCTTCCACCCAAGAACACAGATGTGTTTCCAACATCAGATGAAGAGTGACCCAGCAGTTCACTCTCCCCAAACGAGTCTTTTATAATATGAACTGAAGATATGGAAGGAATCTGCAAAGAATATGATCAAATACATACAGGCCCATAGCTAGGATTTTATGGCTTGTGGGGCAATTTTTTTTTCTGGTGGGGGTTGCCGTTATTTTTATGTCAGCTCCAATCCACCCCCAGGTTCAACCTCTGGTGGCCACCCCCTCTCTCCCCTCCTGCAAGATTTAAAGAGCCCTCCAGCTGATCAGTGAGGAGAACATGGCCCACTGATCAGCTGGAGGGCCCTTTAAGTCTTGCAGGAGGGGAGGGAAAGGGCCACACACCCCCACCCCACTTCTTCTCAAAAGCATTTAAAGGATCCCTTTAAGTGCTTTAAAGAAGAAGCGGGAGGCTGTGCATGCACTTCCTGGATTCTTCTCAACACAATATTGTGGGGCTGGCCCTTTAAGGAAGGGGGCTGAGCCCCCAATAGCCTCACTGTAGCCAGAATACATGAGATCTGTAGCTTGTACCTCACCATTTACACAGTTCACGGTGCAAGATTGTCCCACTTCCTCATCCCATTGCATAATACTGAATCCCCCCAAAGTTTATTCAGGAGACCCCCCAAGAACAGCACAAAGGGGGCACCTGGCAGAAATGGGTGCCCCTTTTTCTGAAGAGTAAAACTCTTCCTAAGTCCAATACAATTGGCTTTGAAATATGTAACTCTGATTAGGATAGCACTGTTAATTGTTGCGAAGGCAGTTTCAGATGGCTGCCATGTTAGTCTGCCGTAGAGCTAGATTCAAGTTCAGTCGCACCTTAGAGACCCATAATATTTTCAGGGTATGAGCTTTTGAGGCTCCAAGCCCCCTTTGTCAGATAGAAGTAGGAATGGGAATCCCTGAGCCCTTATATCCCAGTTGGAAGGTGGCAAGGGTGCTGCAAAGAAAGAAATCTGGATGCAGAAGTACAGTGCAAAAGGTAACTAGTTTGATTAGAGCAGGGGGACATGCTTGGGAGCAGAAAATTAGCTTGGGTAGTAAGACGCTGGACTCAAATCTAACTGTGAATCGTCTTATGCCTTTGTAACTGTGTGGTTGATGCATTCCATTGACTTCTGTAAAGATGCCAGTAATGTCATTTTAGGACCCTCTGGGGATAGGGGAATGTTATGTATTGACCATGTGGTTGCCATGTGCTCCCGTAATGGTGACCGCCATGTGGCCAGAGCACATGGCCAAGAAACTACCTGAGCTTCAGCCAGGTAGAACAAAGGCCAGGTGGATTCAAACCGGCCACCAATCCTGTACCTAGGTTTCTCCCAGGGAACCTATGAAATGTAAATAGACTTCTAATAGCCTATCAGGCCAGTTGGGTGAGGTCAGGGGATTGTCCCTGACCAGCATAAAAGGAGGGCTCGGAGCCCTGGGTTGCATGCTTCATCCGGACCAGCAATAAAGATCTAGCTGTTTCACTATTCCATGGACTCCCGACTCCAATACTTATCAGGGAACATCATACTTTGAGCCCATGGGGTCTTGAGATTACGAGCCCAGTCACTGTTTCTTTAGGAAGGTTGCTTTATTTATCAGTCCAGACCCCTGAAGATGTGGTTCACTTGCATAGGAGAGGAGCCACAATGCTGTAGCCTGCCTCTTAATTCCGCCTCCTTCTTCTCCTGCCAGCCTCCTCCCATTTTCCTTTCTTCCCTTTTTATAGCCCCAGCTTTGCACTTGACCCTTGAGTTAAGCTCTGTCTTATTATCTTCTGTTCCCTGCCTCGCCTCAAAACGCCTGGGCCCAGAGAGCCATTGGTCTTCCACCCAGGCTTGCTCACTGCCTCTACACACTTCCCGGAGCCAGACTGCAAAGGCTGCCCTGTCACTTGAGAATACTGCACTTTTCTGCCATTGGTCTCGCTGCTCCACCCAGGTGAGTCTTGCTGCTGGTCCCAAGGGCCCATCCTGTTCTGACAGGCAATTTGTTTCTGGGTAGGGATGGGCATGAACTGGCTTATGAACTAAAGTTCACCACAGATTTTGGGCAGTTCATGGTTCATGAAGAGATGTTCACAAACTGAAGAGCCACTACAAACTTCCATGGATATTAAGGTAGTTTGTGGTGGTTTGTGAAGAGCAGAAAGCAGGGGTTTAAATAGCTCCAAGCCATTTAAACTCCTGCATTTTGGTCTTCATGAAAAACAGCTGAGGGGAGCAGAAAACGGGTTTAAATGGCTCAAAGCTTTGAGCCATTTAACCCCCTGCTTTCTGCTCCACATCGCTTTTCCTGGAGAGCAAAAAGAAGAGGGTTAAATGGCTTCAAACCTTTAAACCCTCTGCTTTCTGCTTCCTGTGAAAAGCAGCAGTGAGCAGAAAGCAGGGGTCACGAACTAGTGTGAACCAATTCAGTTTGTGAACCCACGTATCAGTTAATCATTGGGTTCATGGTTCAGCCACAAACCAAACTGCAAAAATGCAGTTCATGCCCATTCCTGCTGCTGAGTAGCCTGCCACAGTCATATTCAACCTATTCTAGCCTGTGCAATAAAGAAAATATCTTTCCGTCAGTGGCGGGAGAGAGGGAAGCAGGTAACAACAAAATCAGACTCCCTCAAAAGGGGAGTGACCGTAGAATGGGGCTGAATTGTTTTGAGCAAAGAGGCTGGAAGGCAAGGGGAAAACTGACACCCACAAGCACATTTATACCGTTTTGCTCAGATGAGGACATGACAGGGAAGAATGTATAGGTGGGGAGCTTAGCAAAAGGTAGCTGAGAAGCAAAGTACTCATTAACATTTGAGCTAGGCATGTGGCAAAGTGTGGGAAGGATTAGCCAGGCCCAAAATTCCTTGCTCACGGCCGGTAAGTTCTAGAACTTTCAGATCCCTACCAGCTCTTTCCAGATGCTCAAATAATTAGCAAAAAGTATAAAGAAGGACTGGCAATGCAATCCTAAAGAGTTACACCCTTCTAAATCCATTTAATTCCATGGGCTTTGGAAAGTGTAACTCTGTTCATTGTTGAACCACGAGATTCCTCAAGGAATTGGACTGTAAGAGTTACTAATCGTAACTGCTGATCTACACAGCCCAATGTGGGCAAAAAAGCTCTTATCTAAAGTGCTTTTGTGTCCCTGTGAGGTAAGGGAGACATATGTACCATAGCCATGAATCAGTGTAAATGCGGCCTACACGGAGTAGTGGTTAGAGTGTCTAACTAAGATCTAGGAGACTTGGGTTCAAACCCACTTTCTGTCATGGGAGTTTGCAGTGTTTGTGTGAACGGGTCACATTCTCTCTTCTTAACCTGTCTCATAGGGTAGTTGTTGTAAGGATAAAAAGGCGGAGAGCTGCTTTGTGTCCCAAATGGGAAGAAAAGCAGGGTATAAATATCTGAATAAATAAAATATTTCCCGTCCCCCGCAAATCCACATTAACATGGCCTGACCACCAGGAGTAAAGCCTTTCTTCCACCACTTCCCTATAACCCAGAGGTGGGCAAACTGTGGCTCGGGAGCCGCATGCGGCTCTTTCACATATATTATGTGGCTCCCGACAGGGCGGCTGGGGAAGCTAAATATCATTAGCAAACAAATATCATTGGACAAATTAATATCATTATCAGTATCTGCTTTTACCCCTTTTGTTATTATTTTTGGCAGTCTCATTTAATGTTAATAAAAAGCAAATTTGCTTATTTTCCAATAAAAGCAGGTAATATTTGTTCATGTCTTGTGGCTCTCAAACATCTGATGTTTATTCTATGCGGCTCTTACTTTAAGCAAGTTTGGCCACCCCTGTCCTAGGTGGCTCTTACGCTGAGCAAGTTTGCCCACCCCTGCTATAACCCATGGAAAAGGAGCTCACGGATTAGATTTTACCCTTAACTTAAAAGAATACTTTTAATACCCATATAAAGGGCTACAAGTAATCTTCATCAATTGATCTTTGAAGCTTATTACCGGGAATAATACAGTGATCTGGGCTGCAGTATTACTAAGTCCAAGCAGCCGAAATACTATCAAATATAGAATTAAAAAAATATATAGAATAAAAATAAGCATCCAGAGGCCCACAATAACTGCCAGCTATTCCACACACCTAACATGCTGAGCAATGTACTTCACTCAAGAGGCAGGAGGTCATAGGGGTGAAACGGGAAGGCAAAGCACAGCTGGCTACAGCTACACTTCAGTGCAGGTCCAGTGAAGATCCGGTTTCGATGGCAGGTGCCCAGGTTTCTGGTCAGCTAATAATCCCAAAGGAAGGCCAAAAGGGCTGTGCAGTGGGAGCACATAATGTGTGTTTAGAATGGCTAACACAGCAGCTACACATACCCACAGTGGGCTGGGGCTCATCCAAATGCATTCCGGGTACAGTACACTTAAGAGAAATGCAGCAGGACATAGCACTGGTGGTTTTTAAGCAGCGACTGGAGACACACTTGTCAGGGATGCTCTAGGCCAAGGGTTGCCAAACTTGCTGAACGTAAGAGCCACACAGAATAAACTTCGGATGTTTGAGAGCCACAAGACATGGACATATACCACACACACATTTTTATTGAAAACTATGCCAATTTGCTTTTTATTAACATTAAATGAGACTGCCAAAAAGAAAAAAACAAAAGGGGTAAAAACATATTGGCAATGATATTTATTCATATGATGATGTTTATCTGTTTGCTAATGATATCTATTTGTCTAAGAGAGCGAAAGAGAGAGAAATGGAAAGAAAGAATGAGAGGTAGAAAGAAAGAGAAAGAAACAAAGAAAGCAAATAGATGAGGAGAGAGGGGGAGGGAGGGAGGAAGAGAGACAGAAAGAAAGAGAGAGAGAGAGGAAGAAAGAAAAAAAGCAAATTGACGGGGAGCCTGCCGGGAGCCACACAATATGTGTGAAAGAGCCGCATGCGGCTCCTGAGCCACAGTTTGGCCACCCCTGCTCTAGGCTGATCCTGCACTGAGCAGGGTGTTGGACTGGATGTCCTGTATGGCCCCTTCCAACTCTGTGATTCTATGAGTCTAGGGTTCTAGGATAGGTTCTGGCTTCATATAGGGCATGAAGCTTTGTTACAGATACTAGTTCAGAAAGGAAAAGAGGGCAAGCAGGGCTGTTCGGTATGCCAACTAGCTTGTCAAACAGCGAGGAAGAGGAGGAGGAGGAATAATTTGTGTCCTGGGAATATTTCTAAACAGGGAAGCTTTCAAGGCAGTCTTGCCTACCTCATTGAAGTGGGATTTTAACGAGCCGTTAAAAAAACCACATATTACAATTTGGGAGCCACCAGGTCTCCCTGTGGTGAATGCCCATGGAGATACAGTTCTTTCTTGGCTGAATGTGAATGTGGCAAGATTCTTCCACGGCTAAAAGTACACTGATTAATTACTGAGAGATCTTGATTAACGATCGGATATCTGGGTGAAGCTAGCTTTACTCTGGGATGGCTTTTTTTTCCCCCTGCAGGAGTTCGACAAGATTCAATCCCGTTGTGCTCACTCTACAAGCCGCCCTGCCTCCGTCATGGTAACAAGCAGGGCTATTTTTGGGCAGGAGCGCACAGGAACGGAGTTCCGGCTGGCTTCCGAGTTGGCCACACCTACAGCCCCATCCCCCCAGGTTCTCCAGGCACCTCGCAAGCTGTGGGGCGCCTGGGGAAGCCAAGCTGATCCAGGGAGGGAAGGCAGTTTAAGCAGCCTCCCCTCCTCGGGTTCCCCAGGTGCCCCACAGCTGCGGGCCGCCTGGGGAAGCCAATCCATAAACCACCTTCCTTCCCTCGGGTTCCCCCGGGGCCCCCAAGCCAATGGGACACTTGGGGAAGCCGATCCTGGGAGGGTGCTGTGCTGTCAGGGGTGTGGCCTAGTATGCGAATGAGTTTCTGCTGTTGGGTGTGGCCTATTATGCTAATGAGTTCCTGCTGGGCTTTTTCTACAAAAAAAGCCCTGGTAACAAGCCGGAGAACTTACATACCAGCCTGTGCAAAGACACAGATATGAAAAGCCAGTTCTGGAGCAGAGAGAAAATGGAGTGGAGAGGAAAATACAAACCCCAAACGGCAGTCTGGCAGCAAGGATTTGACCACGGAGCCTCCCTGTGTTCCCTCTAAGTGGGAACCTCTCATGCCCTCTTACAAGACTGTGGTCAGGGTAAGACGAACTTTAAAAGCAAGGGGGCGAAGGAACCGTTTCCTCTTAGTGGGTAATTTCTGCCTCTGATGTGGTTAAAAACCAGGATGACATTCTATTATAAATGCAACATAATTCAATTTGGTTGCTCAGTCAATTTCCCTTTCGCGGGGTGAAGTTATCCCAGCCGGGCTTCAAGGAGGGCCTTTCGCAGCCAGCTCCTTGCAAATCAAACCCGCACAGGATAAGAAGGATTCCAGCAAATCTGCTTAGCGAGCCTAAATGTTTGAATCAGGAGGTTTGTGGTTCAAGGCATTACAGCCACTGATGGATAGAAGGCAGAGGTTGCATGGGATATGAAGGGGGGGGGGATGTGCGTTTTGTTTAACAGAAGAAGGTACTGTCCTGGTCAGGGGTCATTTCGTAAAAAAAGAGGTGCAGGAGCTCATTAGCATAACTCAGGTTAATGCTCATTAGCATAACTTATTTGCATATTCTACACCACCTGACATCACCGGAAGTATGTCAGAAGGCAAGAAGGAAAGAAGAGAGAGAGAGGAAGGAAGGAAGGAAGGAAGGAAGGAAGGAAGGAAGGAAGGAAGGAAGGAAGGAAGGAAGGAAGGAAGGAAGGAAGGAAGGAAGGAAGGAAGGAAGGAAGGAAGGACTGGCAGAGAGGGGACAGCTACTAATCCAAGCCTCAGAAATACCACTATTCCGGGAGGATAGCTTCAGTGGTGGCTGAAGCCTTCAGAAGGCTGGTTGGAGGAACAAGGACCTTGCTGCAGCCATGACACAAGCAGGCATTCTCCCATGGGGGGGGGGCTGGCACCAACTCCCGGAGCTGCGCTCCCCCGAGCTCCTGCCCGAAATGACCTCTGGCCCTGGTCAAAGACCAATAGTAATTCCTGCAGACGCAGTACGAGGACAGACTAGTCAGTGTATACACACACACATACGATCCTTCTCTTTGTTTAGGAAGCTCAGAACAGCTAACGTGGCCACCCCCAAGAGCCTCCTATCCAGTCACTGATCAGTTTGGGACTCACACAGCTTTACCGCCATAACACTGTTACATGCTGGCAGATCAGAGCCGAGCTGCTTTTCAGATTCCCCTACTATTGTTCAATTGACTGTTGCAAAACTTTTGTTCGAATGAATACATCTTGACATCACTTCTCAAACACATTCCCCACCTGCTGCTTTGTACTCTGCCCATCTTTTAATCTCACAGATCGTAGTTCCCGTCATGTTTCTGACTCCATCAAACTGTAAGATTCAGGTTTAATTCAGATTAAAGATGCTATCGAATCCCCCCCCCCCCCAGCGATACTGTTCTGAGGAGAAATGTCTCCATTTTGTTTTGTTTTTCATTCTTTGTGTGTGAATCAAACCTCTGCAAACAGGGAGTGGTGTGTGCATCAGATGCCAGTTTGGTGTAGTGATTAAGTGCGCAGACTCTAATCTGGGAGAACCGGGTTTGATTCCCCACTCCTCCACTTGCACCTGCTGGATGACCTTGGGCAAGCCATAGCTCTGTACCAGCTGTTCCCTCAAGGACAGCTTGGGAAAGAGCTCTCTCAGCCCCACCTACCTCACAGGGTGTCTGTTGTGGGGAGGGGAAGGGAAAGGAGTTTGTAAGCCGCTCTGAGACTCTTAAGTGAGTGAAGGGCGGGATATAAATCCAATCTCTTCTTCTTCTTCTTTTACACACGTGCATACATATGATTTGCCCCTTCCCCAATATTCTGCCATCCAGTTTTAACATCAGGTGGTGATAGGAATTTCATATGTACTTGTAAGCGTGCACATCAGGTTGTTATATACAGTTTTGTCCTGCTTATCCTTCAAGGAACTGAGGGCAAAACACATGTCTATCCTCTCCCCATATCAATAATCACTGCTAATGGAATAATCACTGCTAATGGAATAATCATGCTAATGGAAGAGACCTCCATTAGTGGAATATAACTTCCCCACTTCCTCATCACACAGCAGCCCACTAATTCCCCCAAAATGCTTTTATTTATTAAAACTTTAAATTGAACTTTTCCCCATGGCTCAAGGTGGCTTACAATATTTAGTTAAAGCTGCCTTGAGGGAAGAGGGGAGAAGAGGGGAGAAAGCTGCCAAGCAAAGGGGAGAAAAGAGGCCCCCTCCAGGAATAGCAGGAAGGGTAAATTGGCAAAAAAAAAATCCCCCCCCCATTAGTAAAAGTGATCACTCAGTTCCAATCCTTTATCCTGAGAACAATCCTTAGCTTAGGCTGAAAATGACTAGCCCAAGAACAGTCAGTGAGCTTTACAGTAGAATGGGAATTTGAAGCTATGTCTTTTCAGGTGGGCCCTTCAACAATCAGTGTTTTGGGTTCAGTACCATGGACAGAGACAAGCTGTCTTCACCATATTGTACTATACTGGCCTTCAGTCAGTATATAATGCAAACATTAAATACCAAACATGAAGCAGCAGGCGGGTATTTCCGTGATGCCATACGGACAGGGTTACTTTTCTTTTGAATAGTGGTGTAAATAGCTTAGCTACAAAACATGACTGGCCAATTTATCTTGACCTTATCATTCTCTGATTTAAATCTTGCTTTTGCCTCAGCTCCCCTCGCCTGTACAGATGTTTTCATACGAGTTGTCTGTTGCTGTACCTTGTTCTCAGAGCATTGTATTGCTACTGATGTAATACCATTTACTGCTTCTCTAATCTGTCATGTTTAATACTTGTGCTTTGTTCAGGTTCCTGCACCCCAGCCCTGTTATGTTGTTTATTAGATGCCTCCTCCTTTTGATTGCTTTTGACTTAAAACTGTGTAATCTGTCTTGAGTTTCAATGAGAAAAGTGGAGTATAAATAGCAGAGACAAACAAATGTGAATCTTTCATCGGCTTTTTCTTGAATCAGTATGGAACGTCTGAGGAACACCTACACTGGCTACAGTGCAAACATGAATTCTCCTGCATATTCAGTTTTGCATTCACATCTGGTTCGAGTGGCCCTGTTGTGGGTCAGCCAGGGCTCAGCAATAGGGAGGACTCCTCAGGAGAGGAGGACTCCTCAGGAGAAGAGGAGCCCTGTGTAGCCAGCCTTGAACGAACAGAAGCTGACCAGCGACAGAATGAGTTGCAGGCTTATTAGGATTCACAGCCAACAGCTGGTGCAGAGCCACCCACACCCTCCAGCCCTGACTCAGCAGGTAAACCTCAGTTAGTCATTCCCAGCCAACCAGCATCTCCTACACCTTTAGAGTGCCACAGACAGAGGCTGAGAACAGAACTACAGGCAAGAATGCAGAGTGCACGCTTCCTGGCCCAATGCCAGCTGGTTGCTGGTGATGAAGATCATTAGTTGCAGGATAACTTCCTAGCAGCTGGCTGCAAGCATGACTCTCAGGCATGGGGCTATAAAAACCAGCCAAGAGAGGGTGTTAGGCATGAATGCAATGCATACAATAGACACTAAGCCACCAGCTCTGACTTGCTTAATTCTTGGAAGCCTGACCCCATACTGAATGACCTTGCAAAGCCTGATTCCTGGAACCCTGACTTCGGACTGAGCAACCTTGCCTAGCGTGACTTCTGGAACCCTGACTTTGTACTGAATGACCACGCCCTGCCAGACTTCTGAAACTTGGTACTCAAAACCTGTAAGCCAGTACAGGTCCATCTAATACTGAAAAGGGCTTTTTATGTGTTGGGTGAAAATGGTTTGATCCTTTTTTTCTTGCTGTTCCCATTACAGTGTCTATTTTCTTTGCTTCCTTTCCAGTCCAGGATGCCTCCTGATCTCTCTCCATGGTCCTTAAACTGAAGCAAAGCTGTGCATTCCAATAGCTTTATTTCACTCCACAGCATTGCTAGCAGCTGGAATACCTGGCGTTGCCTTAGAGATTCTACACACAAAGGGGGGAATCAATTTGTATGCATGAAGCTATAATGGCAGGTCGTTGGTCTACCTGCCTCAGCATTGTCTATTCTGACCATCCGTGGCTCTTCAGAATCTCAGGAAGAGAAAGGACTTTCCCCAGACCTGCTGCTTGAGTTTCTTTAAACTGGAGATTTCAGGGAATGAAACTTTAGACTTCTTGCGTGCGAACTATTGTGCTCTTCCACTGAGGCATGGCCCTTAATGTATGAAACTGCCTTATATTGAACCAGACCGCCTACCAGCTCCATATTGTCAATTCTGATTGACAGTAGCTCTCCAAGACAGTTGGGCAGAGGAGAGCCCTTTTCCAAATCTACCACCTGATATCCTTTGAGATGACAGGGACTGAACATGAGCCCCTGGCATACAGAGTACATACTCTTCTACTGAGCCATGACTCCTCCAGTGGGAAGGCTGAGTCACAGTTGGTGGTCACCAAGATGGGAAAATCAGTTCAAGTAGCCACCACATGTTTTTTTTTTTGTAATACGAAGACTAATCCTTTTGCGGTGAAGACTAAAGTTTCTGCCTTTAATTAGACATGTATATGATTTCTTAAAAAAAAAAAAGATTGCTCTGTGTTTTAATCCATTTTTAAATTGTTTTATTTGTTTTTATGCCATTTGTTATTTGTATGGAGTAGGTAACACTGATGATGAATCCCTCCATCCAAATTGTAATGACTTCAACAGAAAATGTTCCCTCACCCAAGTAAACCTGCCTGTCAAGTTTCCGATAGATCAGGGATCTCCGGGGAAAGATCTCCATTTTATAGGTGTGACAGGCCTTTAGTGTCTGCTGAGGGAAGGAAGAGAAAGAGGAGGAAAAAAGAGGAAGAAGGAGAGGAAGGCGGCGGCGGCGGAGGAGATTGGATTTATACCCCACTCTTCTCTCGGAGTCTCAGAGCGGCTTACAATCTCCTTCTCTTCCTCTCCCCACAATGAACATCCTGTGAGGTAGGTGGGGCTGAGAGAGCTCTTTGAGAACTGCTTTTGAGAGAACAGCTCTGAGACAACTGTGACTGGCCCAAGGTCACCCAACTGGCTGCATGTGGAGGAGTGGGGAATGAAACACGGTTCTCCAGATTAGAGTCTGCCACTCTTAACCACTACACCAAACTGGATCCACACAACCTCTAATGACTTTGGGTAAATCAGGTTTGTTTTCAACTGTAAACCTTCAGTTACCAGGTGTTCTCAAGGTAGTGAGTGTAAAGGCTCTGGGTTCGCAGGCATGAGGTAAGCTTTGTAGGCATGAAGTAAGCTTTGTAGTGCGGATGTAGAACATGGAGCAGGAGCTGTATATGAACAGTGAAGATTTATTGATTTATTTACAGGTTGGTTTCAAAGAACAGATCAGCAGCACAGGTTTCCAGGTAGTCAAAGGAGAAACCTGGCTGAGGCACATAAACTTAGGCTAGTTATGGCTTCAGAGTGTGATTTGAATTTCCTTTAATGCTTTGGGAGCCAGTTTGGTGTAGTGGTTAAGTGCGCAGACTCTAATCTGGGAGAACCGGGTTTGATTCCCCACTCCTCCACTTGCACCTGGCTGGATGACCTTGGGCAAGTCATAGCTCTGTACCAGCTGTTCTCTCAAGGACAGCTTGGGAAAGAGCTCTCTCAGCCCCACCTACCTCACAGGGTGTCTGTTGTGGGGAGGGGAAGGGAAAGGAGTTTGTAAGCCGCTCTGAGACTCCAAGTGAGTGAAGGGCGGGGTATAAATCTAATCTCCTCTTCTTCTTCTTCTTTCAGGCACAAACGGGCATTTACTGACTAGCCACTGGGATGGATCCTGTCTCTCACACAGGATTCCACCCACACCAACCTGCCCTTTCCCAAGAGTCAGAGTAGATGGCACAAAGTGGTCTCATTACCAGAGACAGGCCTAACGATGGGGTACTCTGTTCTCTCCCAGAGGTAGAGCTAAACCACTCTGCCACACTACCAGACAGAGCTACCCTTCCAACTGCCTGCTCTTTTGCTGAGTCAGACCTGAACTCGCTACTGCTGCACTTCCCCCCTACATTCCATTCCCCATTCTGACAGGCGATTGGATGCTAGAGCAGCACTCCCATAGGTCAGCTGGGTGGCTGTTTTTTCCCATCAGGGCAGGACATCCTTCTGTCTATCAGAAGAGACAACTGTTTTTCTTCTTCTTTATAGAACAGGTTCGGAGTCATTCGTCACCCCAAGAAAGGCAGGGAGTGGATACAGAAGCAGATGTTTTGATAGACTCTCAGAGAGCCAGTCTCAATCAGGAAAAAGATGCAATTATTTATAGAAGGTCAAGGAAGCCTTCCCAGGCCACCCATATCACCAATGTAGCTGGAAGAAACTATGACACAGAAAGGCCCATCGGCACAATCCTTTCCGGTTGCAAGATCTGCTTGACTTGGCTGGAAAACCCCCAGGACAGTTTAATCCTGATTCTTACTCTCCTTACCCTTTCTCATGAACTCCTTGTGAACTCACTAAAACTGACTGTCAGAAACCAGGGAAACAATTGAAATGGAACAGGATGAATACACATCAATAGAAACAAAATTATTTGTGGTGGCTCCTTTCATTTTTGTTACAAGGTAAACAAATGGGGCTTTGTGAGGTAGTTATTGGTTTTTCATTCACCATTAAGCACAACTTTATCCCTCCTCATCGGCGGATCATGCCTTGTGACTTAGAAATTTAACGAGGCAGATATATATGCTCTAGCAGAGGGTAATGATGCTCTCATGATCTGTGATATGAATATATATGCTTTAACCCAGAATGAGCAGATGTTAGCTAGAGTGGCACACCCAGCGCCCACAGATTATATTATTTGCATTAGACATGCCCCTAGGCTGGGTAATACGTCATCAGAAACGCAGATAAGAACCCGTAAGAACCCATCAAAGTATCAAAAAGTGTTTCAGAACTGTGGTAGTTTCTTCCTAGTCAGGGACTGAAGTTCAGACTGGGGGAACTATTCATTTAATAAAATACGTTTAATAATATCAATTCAATGAATCCCAAATCTGAATGTTTCAGAGGATGGAATGATTGAGGAGCGGGGGCATTCTTCTTGGCCAGAGGAGACCCTCTTACAGAATGTTAACACATCCTATCAAGTTATCTAGCTTGACGAAAAATGAATGTGTTTCTCATGGATAATAGGGGGCTGATATACCATCCCCCCCATGAGCCTAGCTGTAAGGATTTCCTTGAGTTATGCATTCCATCCAGTTCATATCTCAGTTCACAGAACTGTTAAATGACCTCAACTTTCACCCATGCAATCCAAGTCTCTTCCTTTTGTTCAAGATCAACCTCAGTTCAGAGGATAACTTGTTCCTGTCCTTGCCTAGTATCAATACCTTTGGGGCTGTTGCAGGCCTGTTGGTCTCTGCAAAGAAGATGGGACAGAGAAAGACAGATGGCCTATTATTTATTGCCATTTCAAGGTAGCCTAAACCTTTATTACTCATGGCTTAAGATCCTAATAGTAAAAGCCTTGCCTCTCAATCACATTTGTCAACTTGGACATCTGCCTGATCCAAACATTGCTTCAGTAACAGTCCCATAAATAAATTAACGGGAGGAGAGACACCACCAGTGCAGCTTTAAGACTAATTCCCCTCCACCCCCAGGTTCACCGAGGGCCTTTCAGAGTGTTCAAAGCCAAGAAAAAAGATTCACACTTCAATGCCCAGGATTTAATTTGCATCTGCCGACTTCAGAAGGGGGATTTACTGAGAAGAGGCCATTTGCATTGCAGAATGGTGCTGATCTCTAATTAAACTAATATCATGTTTTGACTTTCTGCAAAGATAACCAGGAAGACAAAGCAGGTGCTCTGCTCAAAGAGAGGAAATCCTCCCCCCCCCCCATTTTTCTTTGGCTGTGGAAAATGGGGGAAGGGGGGTGTAATTGGAGGGCTCAAACAATAAATGAGCAGTTGAAAAGCAGAATAACATAGAGTTTGCTAGGAAGAAAACCAGTCTTGAGAAAGTTTCCTTGGTTTATCTGAGTTAAGATGGTTTCTGTTCCATTCACAACACACACACACACACACACACACACACACACACAACTTCTGTCCCATTCACCAAACAGACATTCAAGCAAATGCTCACAGAACCTCAGGAGGCACCCATGAGGCAAAAGCCCTTAACCCTAATCCTTAAGGTACATCTCACCAGAGACTCATGAATAATCTCCCCTTTTTTTCTGAAAGGTAGAAAACGTGGCCCGAAAGGGGTAGTTGATTTAGGGTGTTGTAGCACAATAGAACAAATGCCCAGTTTTATTTTAAAGACTAAGAACATTTATTTCCGTATAAGATTTTGTGAGTCAAAGCTCACTTCTTCAGATGTGTGAAGGGAAGATAACACTGGGAATGCTAATGGGGAAGGTTAGGGAGGGGATGGAGAGGAACTGAGGCAGATGGGTTTGGTGTGAATTCCATCATGAAGTTTTCAAGTGTACATTCTCTGCGTAAGGGGAAAAGGGAAGAGCAGAGGTAGAAAGGCTCGGTGTGAAAAATGTGAGGTCAGATTCCCTCTAGCCAACTCACATGTAGGGGGGAAACAGTGTTCTCAGAGCTGACAGGATCTGGCTTCAAGGCTGAAGAAATAGTCCAATCCCTGCTTTATCGTCTTCTTTAACTATAAAGATCCCATACATACACACTCCCCCTCAAAGCACTTTCCTGGTGGCGTCTTCTTTTGGGGGTGAGGGCATAACTCAGACCCCCAAAGTCCAATCTACACATAACTTGGAGGGCATATAAGGAAGGTACAGGGGAAGGTCCCCTGCAAGTTTGATATCTCTAGCTTGCACAGGGTCCATTCTGTACACTCCTGGACTTGTCCCTGTTATTTCCCCAGAAAGCACTTTCCTGGGTGCACCTTCTTTGGGGGGCTGTAATTCGGACCACGTTAAATCCAGTCCTCACCAAACTTGAAGGGATGGTAGACGACAGTCAGCCAGAGATCCCAATGAGTTTGTTGTCTCTAGCACACCATGTATGACTTCTACTGCATCATGAACCTCACAAACGAACCAGTTCATTTGGCGCCTAAAAGTTCATGATGGTTCGTGGCTCACAAACTGGGCATACCACGAACTGAAACAAACTGCATTTTCCCCGGCTCGTGCCCATGCCTAGTAATTTTCACTGCAAAATCACACAGCCTGGTTAACGAGAATTACTTATGTCAGAATGCTCCAGTTGGGAAAGTGCACCCACTTGCTCCTTATGAACCGGCTGACCCTTGGGTTATCTCCTGAGCAAGGAATGTCTCTTCAAAGGTTTCTACGTCCACTTTGGCCTCGGGAACCTGTTTTTCCTCTTTTACTACACTAGATCACACAAGCTTCTCCACTCCAGACACAAAACACTCTTCATCTTTCCGTAGGTGTCTCCTGCCTTTTATTTCCTGCCTCCCAGCCACACCCTCATCCTGCCCCTTTCCTTGTTCAGAAGGAGGTCTTTATTCATGAGCAGCTCACCTACCTCTTGCTCCATGGTAATAGCTGTGGGTCACTCATTATCTCTGCAGCAAGCTTGCTGTCCCTCCTTTCGTCCCTTCTTTTTCCTGCCCCCAACTCTAAGCTTGGTATAGTGTAGCAACAGGATTCTTAATTCATGAGTTTCAGAAACAAGACCAAGTAAGTAATGACTGCTATGAGTGGGATAGCCCAGGCTAGCCTGTTCTCATCAGATCTTGGATGCCAAACAGGGTCAGCCCTGTTTAGTGCTTGGATGGGAGACCACCATGGAAGTCCAGGTTTGCTATGCAGAAGCAGGCAATGGCAAGCCACCTCTGGATGTTTCTTGCCTTGAAAAACCTACAAGGTCACCACCATCCGTCAGCTGAGACTTGATGACACTTTCCACCACCACGAATGGGAGCTATATCTGGGGACATATTTAGATGAGAGGAACTTGGGGAGCATCTCGTTGTAGTGACTAGAGGACTGTGGTTCATGGTCAGGAAGCAGTCAACAGCAGGGGTCATTTCGAGCAGGAACTCGGGGGAGCTCAGCTCCCGGAGTTGGTGCCAGCCCCCCCGCCCCGCGGGGGAATGCCTGCTTGTGTCATGGCTGCAGCAAAATGAGCCCGTCCCCTGGAAAGGTCCTTGTTCCTCTGACCAGCCTTCGGAAGGCTTCAGCCACCACCCAAGCTATCCTCCCAGAATAGTGGTATTTCTGAGGCTTGAATTTGTAGCTGTCCCCTCTCTGCCAGTTCTTTCTTTCTTTCTTTCTTTCTTTCTTTCTTTCTTTCTTTCTTTCTTTCTTTCTTTCTTTCTTTCTTTCTTTCTTTCTTTCTCTCTCTCTCTCTCTCTCTCTCTCTCTCTCTCTCTCTCGCCTTCTGACATACTTCCAGTGATGTCAGATGGTGTAGCATATGCAAATACGTTATGCTAATGAGTTATGCTAATGAGCTCCTGCACCTCTTTTTCTACGAAATGACCCCTGGTCAACAGTATTTCTCCTTTATGCAAAGGAGCTCCTGCTATGAAATGAGCCATCTATCTATCTATCTATCTATCTATCTATCTATCTATCTATCTATCTATCATCTGTCTGTCTGTCTGTCTATCAATCTATCTATCTATCGTGAATGTCTCTCTGTGTGTGTACTTGTGCATGTGCCTGCATGCCTGGAAGTCATGTTTGACTTCTGGTGACCCCTAGTGGAGCTAGGAAATTCAGAGAGGTGGCTTGCAATTACCTGCCTCTGCATCCCAGCCCTGGTACTCCTTGAAGATCTCCCATCCAGGAACTTGCCAGGGTCGGCCCTGCTTACCTTCCCAGATCTGATGAGATCAAGTTTGCCTGGGCTATCCAGGACAGGGCAAGAATCAGCTATTTCTACAAATATGCTGGTAAGCATCTGTTCATTAATTGTTTCAGAAATATGTACATTGAATAAAAAGTGATATTTTCAATTCAAAAGCCTTTAACTGGACATAAGAAGAAGAAGAAGAAGAGAAGAGATTGGATTTATATCCCGCCCTTCACTCACTTAAGAGTCTCAGAGCGGCTTTCCCCTTATCACCCTTAATGGAGATAACCTTGAGAAATTCACCCTGAGCTACAGTGAGTCTTGTGTAAAATGAGCTGCATGGCTTGAATTTGGAGCACAACAACTTTCGGAGACACCAGGCTCCATTGCTGGGAGAGAGGATGGTATAGTGGTTACAGCACTGCAATAGGATCTAGGAGACCCAAATTCAAATTGCCACTCTGCTATGAAGCTTGCTGGATGACTGCAGGCCACCCTTTTTTTAGCCTAAACTAACTCACAGGGTTGCTGTGATGATAAAATGGAGGACTGCAGAAAGCTAGGTGCTGCCCTGAGCTCCTTGGCAGAAGGCAGGATTAGGAGAAGCCGAAGAAACCATAAATGGTTCTTCTTTAAAGGAACACTCTAAGGACATTTTTTAAAAGTCATAGGTGGGGTGAGCCACCATTCCAAGTGAGACTGTGTGCTCGATTGGCCCCACCCTAGCTATGCCTATGTGGGACAGCAAAGTCCTTAGTGAGGGGGATGCAGTAGGTCTAAGCAAACACCCCCTATTTCATTTTTCGTTTCTTTATATCCTAATTGATGATACTGCTTTTCAGCTCTTCTCCCGTTGGTTTTGTAGAGTTGTTTTTATTGTGTGTGTGTGCATTGAACTTATGGCGTTGCCATATACTGAGTCAGACTGTTGGTCTATCAAAGTAGTATCGTCTACTCAGGCTGGCAGCTGTTGTCCAGAGCTTCAGGTTGAGGTCTTCCACACCACCTGCTACCGGCTCCCTTTTAGCTGGAGATGCTGGGAACGGAAGTGGGGACCTCCTACATGCCAAGCAGATAAGCTGCCACTGAATCCCATCCTCTCCCTTGGATGGATGACTTTCACTTGCAATTCACACTTTCCCCCCTATTACAACGTACGTCATTTTATGTGAAATATGCAAATAATGCTGCCTTATTGATGCACAAATAATGATGGGGAAAGTGTACATTCCCCCCTCCAAAAAAAATGTGCAAGGAAACCAAAAGTGAAGTGGGAATGAAGACTCAAAGGTTTGATTCACCCAAAGGAAAATCAAGATGGGGATTTTTGAGCCAAAACCACCAGGACGAGAACGACCCAAATCCTTTCCACAATACTTGGCTGTGGTTGAACAGTACGTTTCTTAACCCAAGGGGTTTTCTTGACCTAAACTTAATACCAGAACCCTCAAAGGCGCCATCTGTGATTTTCACTTACTACTGCATAACCCAATATAAGATAGTGCATATTGAACCTGCAGAACCCCAGTCCAAAAATGCAAGATTTACAAGCCGAGCCGAGCCGACTTATTGGAAAATAATAAAGCCGCGGAACAGATGCGAGGTTTGTGGTCTCTGTTGCATTGTTTTGTCGTTGATTGATCTGATTAGCTTGAAGGGTAGAATATCTGCAAGAAAACATAAACTAACCGTGTTGTAAATGTATCCTTTGCTGATGGCTTGAAATGCTGAATCGTTGGAAAGGGTTAGTGCTTTTTTTTTTGGAGGGAGGGTATCAATTTAAACTCACTCAGAGCCATTAGCATTGATCTAGTCCGATTCCCCCGGACAATGCAGGTTATGGGAGAAAAAATAAACCTGACTCCATCTTGTATCAAAACAACAGCGTAGTTGATTTAGAGTCTTTGTCTCAGACATAACTCTATCCTTAATTTAACTTTCTCGAGGCTTGAGAAGATTTCCCCACCCATTCAGTTCACTGTTCTATAGGTTACATTCATTTTTTTAAAAGATACCGTGACAGGCCTTTTCGACCATCTGAGGGGACCCACACAGCTTCCAATGATTTTTGGGGAACTAGTTTTGCTTTCAACCATAAGCCGTCCTCTCAGTTACCAGGTGTTCTAAAGGTAGGAAGTGTATAGGCTTAGAGTTCACTGCTGCGAAGTGCGTTTTGTGGTGTGCAAGTAGAATCTCTGAGGCAGGAATTGTCTATCAACAACACAGAAAATGTATTTATTTACAAATTGGTTTCCAAGGACAGAGAAGCAGCACAGGTCTTCAGGTAGACAAAGAGCCCTGATCACATGCAGAATTAGCTGCGCAACAGGCATGACTCCCAGCTGAATTTTAAGGGTGCGATCACAAGAGAAAAGCATCCCGCACTCATCAGCAAGCCGTTTTGCTCCGCCAGAGAACCAGAATAAAAAAACCACTAGTGAAAATCCAATATCAAACGGGTTGCTACGGGTCACAGATGGACTTTCCCTGTGTGATCGCTCCAGCACACACTTGTGGCATCAAGGATAGCCTGATCGGGCTATCCCGACACCATGCTGTTGTCCCCCCCCCCCCCCCCCAGTATGCTCATCATCGCATACTGCCATTGGAAGCCCTCAGGGTGGAGATGCGATTCATCGATCCCCCATTTAAGCGAATCAGTAATGAATGACAAAAAACAAACAAACCCGACTCGCCCGTGGTTGTGTCTGATCACGCAGTGGCAAGTTGCACCCACAGCTTCACAGACCTGTGAGATCATGCAACTGCGGGTCAAATTACTCTGGCACAAATAGCCTCGCTCCCCCCCCCCCTGCTTTATCTCACACGTGTGACCACAGCCAAAGGAGATGCCTGACTGAGGCCCTTTAATTTAAACTAGTTATGGCTTCAGAGATTGGTTTGAATTTTCTTGAATACTTTCAAGCATTAACAGGCTTTTACTGACTAGCCACTAGGTCGGGTCCTCTCATACACACAGGATCCCACCCATACCAGCCTGCCCTTTCCCAAGAGTCAGACTAGATGGCACAAGGTCTGCTCCTCAACAGAGACAGGCCTAACAACTGGGCACTCTATTTAGGGTTGCCAGCCTCCAGGTGGGGCCTGGGGATCTCCCGCTTTTACAACTGATCTCCAGCTGACAGAGATCAGCTCCCCTGGAGGAAAAGGCTGCTTTGGAGGGTGGACTCTATGGCACCGTACCATGTTGAGGCTCCTCCCCTCCCCAAACCCCACCCTCTCCTGGCTCCACCCCCAAAGTCTCCAGGTATTTTCCAACCCAGACCTGGCAACCCTAACTCTATTCTCTCTCTGAGGCAGAGCTAACGCCCTCTGTCACACTACCAAGCAGAGCTACCCTTCACTCTGCTCTTCTCCTGAGACAGACCGGAGCTCTCACTCCTATCTTCCTGAAGGAGATCTGAACTGCCTCTGCACTCTCCTTGAGGCAGGCCTGAACTAAACTTCTGCTGTGCTTACCTCCAATTTTCCATTCCCCTTCTGAAGGGTGATTGGATGCTGGAGCAGGACTCCCATAGGCTCAGCTGAGTGGCTGTTCCTTCCCCTTCTGGAGCCAGACAGCCTCCTGCCTGTCACGAGTACATTTTGGAGTAGGGTGAGTTTTTACTGAATTCTGTTTTCATCCAGAATGCGGCGGCACGGGTCCTGACTGGAGTGTCATGGACTGCACATATTCAACTTGTGCTGTGACAACTGCACTGGCTTCCAGTGGAGTACCAAATCAGGTTCAAGGTTCTGGTACTGACCTTTAAGGCCTTGAGTGATCAGGGGGACTCCACGTACCTTCGGGACCGTCTGCTCTGCCAGGACCATGTGCACCACCCATCCCTTTCCCTTCCCCTCCCCACAACAAGATGCCCTGTGAGGTAGGTGGGGCTGAGAGAGGTCTTTTGAGAACTGCTCGTGAGAGAACAGCTCTGAGAGAACTTGTGACTGGCCCAAGGTCACACCAGCGGCTGTATGTGGAGGAGTGGGGAATCAAACCCGGTTCTCCCAGATTAGAGTCCAACTCCTGACCACTACACCAAACTGATGGGGTGGAAGCTGCTGAAGGGTTGGTGAAATTTCTCCAGTACTTATGTGCCATGTGCCCAGATACAAAATGGTATACTCAGAAAATGTATATGCCACCTTGAGCAAGTCTCTGGAAAAGCAGCTCACAGTCATAAAAGGAACAATGATAAAATTATCAATATTAAAACAAAACATTAAAAGCAATAAAGACCCTAGCAGGGCTTTCCCCGGGGCGCTGTGCCTCTGCACTGCTCGGGGAAGCCGAGGAGGGGGCGGGGCTTGGTCATGTGCCTGCCCCCTGGACTCCTCACTCCCGGAGCTGTGCTCCTGTGTGCTCCCGCTCCAACGGACCCCTGGAATATCTGCAAGAAAACATAAACTAACCGTGTTGTAAATGCATCCTTCGCTGGTAAGTACTTGCATGGGGCCAACAAGGAAGTCCAGGGTTGCTATGCAGAGGCAGGCAATGGGAAACCACCTCTGTTCATCTCTAACCCTAAGTCAGCTGCAGTTTGATGGCCCTTTCTACCACCCTTTGCTCCCCTTGCAGTATTTTATAACATTTGAATGTCATTTATATACCATTCGTATGCTACCATTGCAAAAATAAGTCAAACAGGGGGAAAAAAATGGGTGTAGTGAAAGAGAAAACAGTGCAGTTGGCAACCCTGCCTCCACATGAGGCTATACTAGGCTTAGAAAGACTAGACAGGACTTATTTAGATGGTTATAGGAAGCAGGGCATTTGGGGTAGCAGCAGCTTCACAATGGGAACTATCTACCCTGTGAAGGCTTCCAAGCAACTTCTTGTTGGTTTTGAGCGGTTGGTTAAAATGTTTTTTAAAAAAAAACAAATAATTAGTAAGAATAAAATTTAGATTTAGATAAACAATTAAGATAATATTAAGGTATTAATAGTGATTCAATTTTAGCATAGAAGCTCATTCAGTGATTAAAGATGTAATTTCTTTTATCATTAGTGGATTGCCACTAACCTTGGGAGGGTTTTTGTCCATTCTTTGGAGAGAGAACTTATCCCAAAACTTTGTAATACTGATGTTTTAATTTTTGCTTCTATATTTGAAATATGTAATATATTTGGTAATACATCTGATCTTAATTGTACATAATAGCTCACAGTATCTGACAAACCAAGAAGCCCCCAAGCCCCCCCCCCATAGTTGACACCTATGCTAGGAGTGGTATATAGTTGGCCATCTTGGCCGGTATCATGAATCATAGGATGAGGACAGACTGGCAGTCTGGCCCGCTTTACCTCCGCTTTAAAAGCGAAGGCAGAGCGGCAGTCCAGACTGCCACATCTGCCTGGAGGAAGCGGGCTGGACGCAACACATTCGGTGCCACGCTTCTCCCGCAGCAGCCGGGCACCACTTAAAAGTGGTGTCCCGGCTGCTGCCTGCGCGTTCCACCCACTTCCGGCGGGTGTGAACGCGTGCTGGGCCGGGGGAGCCTCACAGCGTTTGGACGCCACCACCGGAAGCCACCCACAGTCTGGACACTGCAGGCGGCTTCCTTGCAGCGGCGTGTGAACGCCACACGGCAGGGGCAATTCCCCCCTCCTTGTTCTGCCGCGCCACAGAGGCGCGGCAGAATACCAGTCTGTCTTTGGCCATATTTTACCCTGCCCCTTTCCCCCTTTTGTACCCCACCTTTTTTCCTGAGAAAATAATTAAACAAAACTTTTTAAAAATGTTTTTTTTAAAAAAAAATTTCAGAAGACCTTGGAAGGTATTTGCTGAATGCTATTTTAATCCCGCTCTGACCTTCTGCGGTGTCCTTTGTATTGGTTTCATTACATTTTTATTAACTGACACATTTTTATATACTCTCCAACCTTTCGCAGATGAAAAGCAGGATATTCTTGAACCACTCCGGGTCTGATACTAAGGAGAGCTCTCAGTCAGCGTCTCCCATTACACATTGCTGAACGTTCCACTCCACCTGCTGTCTATTGTACTCCGCAATACCTTGTTATCTGCTGATTTAAAAGCCAAAAGGTGTTTGTTCTTTCAGGTAAAGATATACTTGAAAAACCTAATTTGTCTACAGTGTTTTCAAAAAATCTACTCCAGCGACTGTGTGAAACGGCAAACTGTGCACTTCAAGGTGCTTTACTGTTCATGTGCTGCCCGCCACCTGAATGAGCCCTTGAGAGAAGGGAGTTTCATTATCCAGGCAGAGATTGAATTTCTGGAGGCTCTGGGGAGAAAGTCAAATCCCAGAGAACAATAACTTCAGCATCTCACACTAAAAATGTCCGTACCATTTTGTGTGTCACAGTCCAAATAACAATAAAGTCATATGCATTTAAAGTTCAGCTGGTAGAGACCGTGGAGGGGCAGCTGAATCCCAGAGAATGTCCAGTGGGGTGACCCAGGCTAGCAGCATTTTTTAAGGCATCTTCTCAGACCAAAACAATTCAGGTAAAACTGGAGGTAATGACTTGCTGGGGACAGGTGTAGAAAGTATTATTTTATTTAGAAATCATACTAAAGGTAAAGGTTTCCCTCGCTTGAAAGCCAGTCGAATCCGACTCTAGGGAGCGGAGCTCATCTCCATTTCCAGGCCGAAGAGCCTGCACTGTCCGAGGACGTTTCCATGGTAATGTGGCCTGGATGATTAGACGCTGAGGCGCACGAAACGCTGTTCCATACCTTCCTACTGAAGCGGTACTTATTTATTGAACTGCTAGGTTGGCATGAGCTGGGACCAGAGACAGGAGCTCACTCCATCGTACGGTACGCAGGTCTCCAACTGCCAAGCTACCGACCTTCTGGTCCGCAATTCAGCATCTTAACCACTGAGCCACCGTGGCCCCCAGAAAACATACTCCACCATTACCCCGCCCCCAAATGGCTTAAAAGAAAAATACCAATCAAATCAACAATAATGCCTATTTATATACAGCTTCTGTCCCGAATGGGGATCAAAAGCAGCTTGCAATGCTGTTTTCCCTGCCATTGTTTGCCACTGGGGATGGGATGGGGAAATTGCCTTCTTCAAACAACTTCAGGTCAATATTTTCCACTCCTCCTCCAAGGTGCTTGGAACAACATGTGTGGTTCTCCATTCTTCGTTGTATCCTCACAACAACCATGTGAGGCGAGTTAGGCTGAGAGTGTGTGACTGGCCCAAGGTTACCCAGCAAGCCTCCATGGCAGAGTAGGAATTTGGGCAGCAGCTGTGGCTCAGTGGTAGAACATATGCTTGGCATTCAGAAGGTCCCAGGTTCAAGCCTCCAGTTAAAATGACCAGGCAGTGGGTGATGAGAAGGACCACTGCCTGAGACCCTGGAGAGCTGCTGCCAGTCTGAGTAGGCAATACTGACCTTGATGGACCAGTCATCTGGTTCAGTACAAGGCAGCTTCATGTGCTCATGAGCCTAGGTCTCCCAGATACAAAACTTTAACCACTAAACCACACTGCTCACTAAATACTGAAACAACAACATGCTGGAAACCCTTTGTGGTTAATATTTCAGACTAGGATCTGGGAGGCTTGGGTTCGAATCCCCTTTTTTCCATGGCCCAGGACAGACTGGCAGTCTGGCCTGCTCTGCCTCCGCTTTAAAAGCACCGTTCAGACTGCTGCATCTGCCCGGAGGAGACAGCCCGGACTCATTGCGTCTGGCGCCACGCTCCTCCCGCAGCAGTCAGGCACCACTTCAAAGTGGTGTCCCGGCTGCTGTGGCGCGTGTTCCACCTGCTTCCAATGGGTGTGAACGCATGCCGGGCGGGGGAGCCGCGTGGCGTTCGGACACCGCCGCCAAAAGCCGCCCACAGTCTGGATGCTGTGGGTGGCTTCCTTGCAGTGGCGTGCGAACGCCGCACAGCGGGGGCAATTCCATCCGCCTTGTTCTGCCGCGCCACGGAGGCGCGGCAAAATACCAATCTGTCCACGGCCCATGAAACTCACAGGGTAATCTTGGCCTAGGTACTCTCTCTAAGCCTCACCTACATCACAGAGTTATTGTGAGGATAATATGTAGAAAGAGAGAATGATATATGTCATCCTGAGCTGCTTGGAAGAAGGATGGGGTAACAAAAATTCACTATACGCAGGGCTCATTTTGTAGCAGGAGCTCCTTTGCATATTAGGCCACACACCCTTGATGTAGCCAATCCTCCAACAGCTTACAGTAGCCCCTGTAAGAAGAGCTCTGTAAGCTCTTGGAGGATTGGCTACATTCGGGGTGTGTGGCCTAATATGCAAAGGAGCTCCTGCTATGAAATGAGCCCTGACTATATGGTTTCCTGATAAAGAGGGGCAGTTGGAGCATGGATATCTATTTGAAAGTCAAAAAGAGGGGCAGGGATTTATAAGGTGCAGGTTCTAGAAAGTCAGGACTGTCCTGGTCCCTAGAAATGCATTCCTAGTAAATCTAGGCTTCTGCTGTTTGTCAGGAACCACAGGGTGCTGGCACCACATCTTATTTCATTAAAGATGCCAATGACTTGACTCTTCCAGTGTTGAATGTCATCTGCTGAGCTCACACACTGACCAGAAAAGCAGAATGGTATTGATGAAGAACATACATGAACATACATAAAGCTGTCTGACACTGAAATAGACAAGGGGTCAGTACTGTCTACTCAGTATTGTATCAAGGTCAATATTGTCTACTCAGACCAGCGGAGGCTGTCCATGGTTTTTCGTAACACCTCCTACCTGATCCTTTTACCTGAAGATGCTGGGGACTGAACCTGGGACCTTCTGCCTACAAAGCAGAGGCTCTCCCACTGAGCCATGGCTCCTTCCCTCAACGTCTCTTGGGATATTCTCTATGTGCAGGCAAGGAAAAGTGAGAGGCAGAGATAATACCTCTTCCAAGCTTTGAGCCAGTTTGGTTCTGTCCAAATACTGGCAAAGCTGTCAGAGAGCCTCTTGGAGAACTTACACTGTTAAGAAATACATGGTTAATCCCTGGCCCCAAAGCAGTCCAACTGTCCTCAACCAGGACCAGGTCCTTTTCTGCTCTGGCCCCAACCTGGTGGAACTCTCTGTCTAGTGAGACAAGGGCCCTGCAGGACTTAGCTCAGTTCCACAAGGCCTGTAAGACCAGCGGGCATATGGTTGAGAACAGTGATGGTTAGAGAGATCAGCTGGCCTCCTCTTTCTCCCCCCTCTTTCTCTGTTTCCCCCTTCTCCCACCTTCTTTGCTTTACTTTTCTTTATCATGTTCCTTCCCTGATTTTGACCACCTTCTTTTTCCTCCTTCCTTGCCCTTTTTAGGGTTTGTTCTTTTTAATTCACTGTGGGCCGTGAATCTTCTGTGTCGACTGCCTTTTTAGTTGCCCTCTTGTGATGGATTGTTGGGGCCCCGTCTGATTGACTGCTAGATTTTTAACTGTAATATTTAGTTTTAAGACTGTAAAATGTTGACTTATTGTATATTGTATCTTTTAACTGTTGTAAGCTCCCCTGAGCCCTGCTCGCGGGGAAAGGAGCAGGATATAAGTTGAAGAAGAAGAAATAATAATAACAATAACAACAACAACAACAACAACAACAATAATAATAATTTGCAGCTTAGATATAAATGGTTAATTAACCTTAGCTTAAACCACATATTGGCCCCAGTCACACGAGCGAGATAATCTGGGGGAGAAGTGAGGCTATTTGCTCCAGAACAATTTGACCCACAGTTGCACGATCACACAGCTCTGTGAAGCTGTGGGCATAGCTCACCACTGCATGATCAGACACAATCACGGGTGAGTCGGGGGGGGGGGGGGATTGGCCGTTTTTTTCCCCAATGCACTTAAACGGGGGTCGATGAATTGCATCTCCACCCTGAGGGAGAGCAGCTCCGTTGTAGTACACATGAGTAGTACACATGAGAGTAGTTCCATTGTAGGATCAGTAGCCCGTCTTCACTTTTTTTCTTGTTAATGGATGAAGCAATTTCTGCTCAGTGAACGTGTATTAGTTATGCTTATTACATAAATATGGAGTTTCCTCATCTCAGTGAAACTGATGAAATTAACATGTAGTACTCTATGAATCTAATATAAGTCTTCTGACAAAGATTTATCGAAACAAAGAATACAATCCGGAGTCTTCGTTTAGTTATGCGACCCCCGAGCGGATTTAGCTGGACTCAGCTGTGTTATTTATAATTTTGGCTTTAATAGCTGCTGTTAATAAGTTCCATTGATGTCTGTAAAATAGAGTGATAATGATATGAGTTGTGATAATGGTTTATTGAATTGTTAAAATATATCAGTAGTTCTATCTATATATTTGTTTTGTTTGCGTTTGAGTGCAGAGCTTGTTTTCTAACAGTATGCGATGATGCACATACTGAGAAGGGGGGAAAAACACCGGCATGGCATCTGGATAGCCTGATCAGATTATCCCCGATGCCATGAGTGCGCACTGGAGCGATCACACAAGGAAAGTCCATCTGTGGCCCGTAGCAAACCTGTTTGCTACCGGACTTTCCCCAGTACCTTTTAACTCTGTTTCTTTGGCGGAGAGATGGGTTGCCAATGGGTGTGGGACACTTCCCAGCTGTTCTGGTGTGATCGCACCCTTAAAATCCGCATGGCATTCATGCCTATCGTGTGGCTAATTCTGTGCATGATCAGGGCTATTATTGTCTGGCTTGTGCTGGCTTTAATGACATTTATATCATATGAAAGTCATCTCATGAGCTCCTTGAGCCCCAAAAGATAGGCATAACAAGAAAACAAGAAAGGACATGACCCAGCCCAAGTGTGCAAGCTTTAAATTTCAATTGAGTTTATCAGGAGAGATTGAAGTGTGAGTTTCATTCTCCCACTGAAAGAAGTTGACTCCCTCCCCCCAAGTCCTTGCAGAGAACTTGACCAGAGACCTGAGCCAAAGGGCCCTTTGCCCTTGGCTCAGCCCATAGTTAGCAGCCTGGAGCCTATGATAGACAGCCCAGAATGTGTTTGTTTGTTTTTAGTTTATCTGAGTCATTAAAATTATATTATTTACATTTGTCATCATGAGCAATTCTGTATGTCTCCTTGGCAGGGCTCATTTCGTAGCAGGAGCTCCTCTGCATATTAGGTCACACACCCCTAATGTAGCCAATCCTCCAAGAGCTTACAGAGCTCTTCTCACAGGGGCTACTGTAAACTCTTGGAGGATTGGCTACATCAGGGGCATAGGTGTCAACTACGGGGGGGCTCGAGGGCTCAAGCCACCCCCAAAATTTCCCGGGGAGGACTGAGCCCCCCCGGGAAAACGGTGCACCCTCCGCTGCGCCTCCCTTGGCCCTTCCTAGGGCTGCCACCATCTCTCTCCCCCCCCCCCCCGGCCTGGCCACTCCAACTCTCCCTCCATCCGTCCAGGGACCAGCTAAGCAAATGCCCAGCTGGCCCCTGGACAGACGGAGGGACGGAAGCAGGAGTGGGCAGGCGGGGGGGGGCAGGGGAGACGGGGGAGGCGGCGGTGGGGACATGGTCCCGGCAGGCACATGTGCTTTGCACGCGTGCATGGAAGAGCCCCTGCCCCCCCCCGGAGTTTTTTAAACTCTACGCCCCTGATCAGGGGTGTGTGGCCTAATATGGAAAGGAGCTCCTGCTACGAAATGAGCCCTGCTCCTTGGGAAGAGAAGTGGCATAAAAATGCCCTGATAAAAACAGCAACAATATCAAGTAAATTGAAATCACTGGGACTGAAAATGCCTTAAGTTTAGTTGGACTGTTCCCATATTAAACATGTTACCACACAGGGGCAGCGCAAGGCTGTGAGAGCATCTGTGTGGCCAGGTTCAGTATCACTCATCAACCTTATGCTTTCCCAATCATGGGGGTTTCTGGCAAATATTCCAATAATGTCTTAAAGATTAACCAGTTGATCGAGGCATACCACACTGCATTTTCTTGTCTTCAAGGTGCCACAACTTTTTGAATTTGCTGTATCAAATACTGCCACCCTTCTCATCTGTCTCATTTCCTAATCCATTCCAAACTGGATGGATTTTCCAACCAAGTTTCTGTTGAGTCGTGCCATCACTTGACCCTGTACTTCCATGCCCAGAAAACAACTGTGCCAGACATGCTATTTATCAGTTCGAATATTCATGCCCTTGTTATACATGCGGTACACAGTGCCGTACATCCTCCATTACTCCGTTACTTTTACATATTGAATTTTAATAACCCCCTGTTATTTATTTCACAGTGGAGTGCTTCTCACTCGCTGCACTTAGCAAAGTAAGTATTGCATTTCACCATTCTCCTTGGGAAAGGATTCACAGTAGAATGTTCCACCCCCACCCCACTATTCATACTAATCTACTATCAGGGATGTAGCAGTGAGCTAAAACCATGGCCATGGCCAAGATGGAGACAGTTAAGTGCACTGACCCCATTAAGATCACTAATTTGCCACATTGAAGCCAAAAACAAAAATTAAAGTAGACTTTGACCTTTATGACATTCCGCTTCCTTTTAAAAACCAAGAGCTTATTTTTAGAATGGGACACTTTCTGGGGGGGGGGGGTGTTTTTAAAAGCCAAACTTAAGGACAGGGCCGACCCACTCTTCTTGAGCTGTGGATGCTTTGGAATGTTGAAAGCAGAGATTGGGTGGCACAACAAAATGGCTGCCATGGGGTGCTGGGGTCAGCCACAAAATGTTGGGAGATAGCAGACCAATCATACTTCCGTGATGGAGGTGCAAGGACAAGATGGCTGCCACAGGGAGCTAGGACCAATGACAAAATATTGGGAGGTTGCAAACCTATCATCTGTCTAAGATGGAGGCAGCTGGTTCTGTGTAGGAACTCCCTGCAGATGAGTGACAATGCCTCCACTGTTCTTTTGAAGCACCTTCTGCTCCCGTGAGGTAAGGGGAATACCAGACTGATGCTTTGCTATGGGGGAAAGATGCTTTGTAAAACAAGCAAATAGGCACCAGGAAACCCAACGGCGGGGGCCATGGCACCCACAGACACCACGTTGGGGACCACTGTATTAGCAGATGATGCTAGGGGTGGAACTTTATGCGGTCACCATGAGCCAGATGAATAGGAAGAAGGCCACTGGGGTTTTCTATGCCTTTTGGGTTTTCTTTTTTCAACCTTAAAGTTCCAGCAGCAAAGCTTGTCTTATAGAGGCCGGAAGAGTTGTTGGAACTAGCAAGTCATTCTTGGTGAGGAATTGCCAGTTGGTCAAAATTACAGTTCAGTTTTCCATCAGCCTGGATCTATCAGGATAGAGCTGCGGGGTCCCCAGTATCCCAAAGCCTGACATTCATGGTGTGGGTCCCTGCTGATGACATGGAAGTGTTTTTGGTGACATCACACTGAATATTCAGAGCAGGGGCCATTTTGTAGAAAAAGAGGTGCAGGAGCTCATTAGCATGACTCATTTGCATATGCCACATCCCCTAATATACCGGAAGTGTGTCAGAACGCAAGACCCACCCCTCAGCTCCACTCCACAGGTGAGTGAAACTGACCTGCTCTTCCTCCATTCCCTTCCCCATCCAATACTTGGTGCAATAAAAATAAGCGTAAAGAACACACCCTCATTCTCTTCCTGCTCCTTTGAAACCACCAGGTTTCAAGTAGACTTGAGATACCCAGGACATGTGCACCACCCATCCCTTCCCCTTCCCCTCCCCACAACAAGACACCCTGTGAGGTAGGTGGGGCTGAGAGAGCTCTTTTGAGAACTGCTCATGAGAACAGCTCTGAGAGAACTTGTGACTGGCCCTAGGTCACACCAGCAGCTGCATGTGGAGGAGTGGGGAATCAAACCCGGTTCTCCCAGATTAGAGTCCAACTCCTGACCACTACACCAAACTGATGGGGTGGAAGCTGCTGAAGCATTGGTGAAATTTCTCCAGTACTTATGTGCCATGTGCCCAGATAAAAAATGGTATACTTAGAAAATTTCTGTGCCACCTTGAGCAAGTCTCTGGAAAAGCAGCACACAGTCATAAAAGGAACAATGATAAAATTATCAATATTAAAACAACACATTAAAAACAATAAAGACCCTAGCAGGGCTTTCCCCGGGGCGCTGCGCCTCTGCACTGCTCGGGGAAGCCGAGGAGGGGGCGGGGCTTGGTCATGTGCCCGCCCCCTGGGCTCCTCACTCCCGGAGCTGCGCTCCTGTGCACTCCCGCTCCAACGGACCCCTGATTGAGAGTCACAATTTCATGCCGCACAAGGAACTGTACTGCATTGTATCTGTGAATATGTATTATGTCGTTGCATTTTTCACTGTATACACAGGCCAAATCAACTACATGCTAAACTAAAAAAAAGTAGCCAGTGTCAAAGTACAGAGTGAGCCATTAAGTATGTAGGCCAGCTGGTGATCCCAGCCTTGACGATCCCAAGCACCCAAAAGGTGAGCCTTGAGCCATACTCTAAAACCTGGCCACCTTAGCTGAGGGGAGATTTCATCTGTGCTAGCCCGGCCTCTAAGAAAACAAGGTACCCAGCCATGGATATTAGGTGGGTGTAGCAGCCTGAATAGCCCAGACTAGCCTGATTTCATCAGAACTTGGAAGCTAAGCAGGGTTGGCCATGATCAGTACTGGGATGGGAGACCAGCAAGGAAGACAGGTGTAGCTACAGCTAGATTTGAGACCAGTAGTACCTCAGATACCCCCCAAATGTGGAAAGTATAAGCTTTCAAAAGTCAAAACTCTCATCGTCAGGGGTTGCTATGCAGAGGAAGACAATGGCAACCCACCTATGGCCATCTCTCGCCTTGAAAACTCCTTGGGGTGAAACTTCATGGGGTCATCGCAACTCGATGGCACCTAATTTACTTTACTTTTAGCTAGAGGAAAGCAAAGTTCACACACACACACACCCAACAGATCATTTTTAAAAGCAATGCTTGTACAGCTGGATTAATGCTGTACTTTTCCACCATCAGGACAAGGACAAAGAGCCTTTAACCATGGATAATTCCCCCCAGTGCCTACAATTAGGAAAGAAAGACTTGGCATGAGGGACATGGTAATCTTGGGCTGGTGTGAATCTTCAAAAAATGTTCTCACTTCCCCAGGAGGTGAAATTGTTCTTTGACACGGCTTTCATGCCCAGATTTCTCGACTCTTGTTATTCCAGCAGACTGTAGACTGGCGTGAAAGATTAAAAATGCTTGCTTGGACTCATACCAGCAATAAGGGAGGGTAAAAAGTGCAACCTGTGGAATTTCAATTAGCATATGTTTAAAGAGCTTGTTCTCAAGGTCAACACTATCTTTCTAGTGGGCCTTTTCCACTAGCAATTATCAATGATAGGGTCAGGCTTCTACCCTGCAGGTCCTGGTTTTTTTAAGTATGTCTATAAATACTGGGATTAAGGGCACCAGTCAGAAATTTAGCCCAGTCAAAGCTCCTGAAAGGGCAAAATAAAATGAAGCAGAGAAAAAAAATGAGGTTACACCGAACTGGAACAAAAGCAAAGTGAAAACAGACAGGGAATACTTAGAAACATGCAGGGGAAATTTGTAACTTCTAACCTGATGAAAACTTGGGGGTGCTTCAGAAGTTCTGCCCGTCTGAATTTTGGAGTTCTGAATTCTCTGGTCTTATTTTTTTAAAAATGTGCTTTGTATCTTGCCCTTCTGGCAAGGAGCTCAAGGTTAATAATTCTGCCTCAACAAATGCCTGCAGATTTTGTGGGTAGAATTTGAGGAGGATGTGACATCACATTTGATATCTTTAAACTGGAGATGCCAAGTAAACAGGTTACCAGGGTCAATGAAAGCTATGTGGTTTAGCACTGGGCCACAATCTCTCCCTAACTGAAGTTGCCTTAGTGCAAATCAGCCCATCTAGTATAGTGTTGTCTGCTTTTCTTCACAGGTGCTTTTCTAAGGCAGAGAAAGATCTTTCCTACCATCTTATTCTGGGTATGCCAGGAATTTACAAAGAAAAAAGGGGGACACGAAACTCAACTCGTAGTATACTGGAATGCTACAAGGGTCAAGCTACAGCCAATAAAATATTATCAAAATAAATATTTATCGTATGGTGTACACATAATAGTAAAATTCAAAACACAGGGCCTGAATATCAGGCTACATTAAGAGTCAAAACAAGCTTTCACAAGCTGTAATAATTTCCCAAATAAAGTTGATGAACATGTCAAATGACCAACACAAGACTATATTTGTTTCAGAGTCAGGGGGCCTTCCTCAATGGTCAATAATACACCCTTTAAAAAACCCCACACATCCAGAAGAAACTATACATCAATCCTGACCAGATGTTATCTGAAAATGCAAATGAAAAAAGGGGGGGGGATCAAATTGTTACAAGAATTAATAGCATTAATTAATTAATTAATTAAAAATATTTTTTGCAGAAAAATACAAAAACGTTTTTACCTCATGCATTCTGTGGTATGATGTAAATTTATAAAGCAGGCCATGGACCCCTTCACACGTCCTCTTCCCAGTCTTCAGAAAGACTCTGCTTCTCAGATTACATGCCTCCATAAGGTGATGGCCCTGAGCAAACCCCTTGGACTTGAATTCACTGATGCTTTCTGCGAGTACCAAGCAGGATAAGTGGACAACATTAACATCGCTGTTATTGCCAATTAGCGGCTCGTACAAGATTTGTTTCTTTGGATTCTTTCTTGCATAGCTAATCACTGTCAACAGCCATGAACACACACACATAATAATTAATTGCTTCAGTCACTTAGCCCAATACACAAAGTAATCACAAAAGGGGCATTTAGATTTCCCAGGCTTATTTGAGTGATCCCCCCCCCCCTCCCGTTCCTGAGTTATTTTTTTTCTGAGTTATTTTGCAGAGAATGTTTAATAAACCCAGGCTATGGGTACATGAGCCAAAGTAAATTCTGTCAACTTTCGGTGCAATTTTGTGTCAGAATTCAGTTCAACCGAGGACATTTTGTTTGTCTGTGGTAAAGAATGTGTGAAATGCTGAGAAGGTCAGAGGGAAAATGAAAGCCAGTTTCAAAGTTTGCAGGCAAGCATGTTGTACAAAGAGGCTAAGTCATTTCGATGTTCACCATTCAACATAAATACTTTCCAGTGTGTAAAAGTTTTAAAGTTACTAATTTGTCATTTGGACATGTGATTGACTTCAACAAACAAATTAAAAATTCAGGAAAATAATGAAGTAACTGTGAATTACAATTTGCAAATATCATATAGGGAAATATAACAGAGTTGAAATCACCGGGGGGGGGGGGGGAGGAATCCAACTTCTCCTAGTTTTGAAACATTTTCCTGTTTTTTTTGTTCTGCGCTCCCAGTTGTGGCAGTTTTGGGATATAGGTGGTACAGGCGGCAATCATGAAAAACACACCTGTCTGTTGCAGCATGAAAGAGTCTTATAGCATCTTAAAAGCTAACAAAAATACTTGGACATTATTTTTCTTATAGCCACACACCACTTTTTCAATTGCACTAAATGAACAAAGCTTGAGTCCAGTGGCACCTTTAAGACCAACAAAGTTTTATTCATGGTATAAGCTTTCTTCCTGAGGAAGTGCACACGAAAGCTTATACTGCGAATAAAACTTTGCCGGCCTTAAAGGTTCCACTGGACTCAAGCTTTGTTCTGCTGCTTCAGACCAACATGGTGACCCACCTGAATTGTTACTAATTGTACTAATTGTTACACTCAGCTGGCAAAAAGGTTTTGAATTTCTCCCCCCCCTCTCTCATTTTAACCTGAAGATAAAGCATCTGTGGATTTCTTAGGTTGATCTGGTGAGTGTCCCACATTTCCTGCCTAAAGAACTTGCCCTCAGTTTTCTCAGCCTTTCTAGGACATACACGCATCTTAGTCACACAATGTTCCATTGATTTTTTCTTCCTAAATACATGGGAAAGACTCCATCCAGCTATGAAGCATTGAAACCAGCACTGTCAAGAGGAACTCTCTTAATTGCTTTTTATCCAGTTCTGAAATCCGACGATCCATTTCTGTTCCTATTTTTAGGATTAAAAAAAAAAAAAAATCAATTCCATTTTAATCCAAAGAGAAGAGGGGCAGGAAGGAGGGCTCTACAGAATTTCCAAATTTCATTCTTCCAAGGCTCAGAGGCAGGCAATGTCTTCCCAAACCTTCCTAGCCTCCTGCTAGACCACCTTGTGGTGCGTAACATCAAAAAAGGGGGGGTCGCAGACAAGAGAGGAAGAGTTTCTGATTTCCATGTAGAAGGTCTCAGGTAGTACATGAGGTGAAAGACCTGTATATGAGACCATGGAGACCCGCTGCCCATCTGAGTAGACAATACTGACTTTGATGGACCAAGGGTCTGATCCAGTATAAAGGCAGTTTCATGTGTTCGTGTAGACCAGTAAATTACACAGATAAGTAAAAGGGTAATTCTTCTTTAGAAAAAGAATAGGAGGAATAAATGTCTCCTTTGTGAAGTGGCGGATTCTTCGTTGTTGAAGGCTTTCCGGTACTGATTGGACACCTACTTGCTAGGGATATTATAGCTGTAGCTCTTGAGATGGGAGCAGGTGGACTAGATGACTATCATGATCCTTTCCAACTCTTAAGATAAAATAAAAAATAAATCAAAAAGCAGTGAATTTTTGGGGAAAAAAATAAATCCTGCTCCCCGTAACAACATCAATTTAAACCGCTGCAGAACGGAAGGGGAATGCCTGTCGCATCTCTTTTCAGACAGAAACCCTCCTGGCAGAATCAGGAATAAACAAAAGAAGCTTCTCTTTTCAGAGGACTGAGCCTGCCTGTGAAAACTGGGCGAGGACTATTGTCACCAATGTTAACACAGGCACACATTACCCCAAAATCATGTTATCGACTCCCAGGGCTTTCAGATTAAGGCTGGATTTAGCAGTGTAATGTAATCAAAGCATGTCTAACTCAGTATTAATGGCAGGCATGCAAATATATGCAGATGGATGTCAATAGAACTCCCCTCGGCCGCAAAGATTATGCAAGGAATTGCTGTTTGGAAGGAGCTTTCCATAATATGAGTACAAATCCCACAGCATCCATTATGGCACCGTTACTGTAAAGGGTTGCTGAGCTGTTAGTCCTCACAGAGCTTCAGAAAAAGAATCCTTAACAGCCACACTCATGGAATTTGCTTGTTTGGCGTAACTTCGCTCGCACATAACTTTTTGGTCTCCCTTCTGTTCTCACTCCAAAAGAGTAGCACTTTACACAATCTAATAATTGTGGGGTCGGGGCCAGATCCGATGGTCTCAGGCAGAGTTACCCATAATGAGCTTCGGCACTTCCTTCATTGCTAAATGTGTCACTGTGCCTCTTCCTCCACTATTTCTGCCTCTCTTCTTGACTCCAAAAACCATACCTCTCCATATGCTCTCATGCATCAACTGTGTTCTTTAGACAGCCCTTCCTTATGGCTCCCTCCAGTAGGACTGCCCATTGAGCAACAGTCAGGCCACAGGCGGTCTCCATGGTGGGACCATTCTTTTAGAATGGCCTGCTAGAGTGAGTGTATATTTAGGAAGAGGTGTAAAGCTATTTTATTCCAGGGAGTGCTTAAGAACATAAGACAAGCCATGCTGGATCAGACCAAAGGCCCATCAAGTCCAGCACTCTGTTCACACATCTTCTAATGGGAATGGATAACCTAGGCTGAGGACAAACTGGCATTCTGCCGCGTCTCCGCGGCACGGCAGAATGGGGCGGGGGGAATTTCCCCCATGGCGCGGCATTCGCACGCCGCCGAGAGGAAGCCACCCACAGCGTTCAGACGGCGGGCGGCTTCCTGGAGCAGCAGGCAGACGCCGCATGGCCGCCCCTGCCCGCGCGTGTTCACACCCGCTCTGGCGGGTGGAACGCACACACGGGGCGCGCCGCAGCAGCTGAGCACCACTTTGAAATGGTGCTCGGCATCTGCGGAAAAAGCGTGGCGCCAGACGCGATGCATCCGGGCCGCCTCCTGGGGGCAGATGCGGCCATCTGAACAGCCGCTCTGCCTCCGCTTCTGAAGCGGAGGTGGAGCGGCCGAGACGGCCAATCTGTCCTCAGCCCTAATATCTCTGGTCAGCCATGAGTCCAGAGACCCTAGGTTTTGGCAGGTCCCATCATTTCACACATTAGCACTAACCCAGCTTCAAATTGGTACATTTAGTAGGTGGCATGTCTCAAAGATCTAGTTCAGATTTGGATCTACAGTCTTCAGCCTTTCAGAACAAGGACCTCCCTAACCTGCAATTCAGGACTAAACATTTTAACATGTATATTTTGCTTGTCTATATCTATCTTGGACTGCATCTGTAATTCTGATGTACTTGTTTAAATGTAGTCCTGTCTCCCTAGGGATCCTTGGGAACTGTAGTTCAGGTAGGGCTGGGAAGTAAAGCTCTCTAACAGAGGTTGCAATCACACGCACAATTAGCCCTGCCATACGTGTGAATGCCAGGCAGATTAAAGGAGTGTGATCAGACAACAACATCTGGGAAGCGCCCCGCAGCTGTCGGCAACCCATTTTGCTCCGCTGCACAAGTGGAGTTAGAAGACACCTCGGAAAGTCCGGTAGCAAATGGGTTGCTACAGGCCACAGACAGACTTTCCGGCATCTGATTACTCCAGCGCCCTCTCATGGCGTTGGGATGGTCTGATCAGGCCATCCCGACTCTGTGCCATTGTTTTTTTTCCCCTTCTCAGTATGCACATCATAACACACCCCACAGGGAGCCCTCAGGGCTGAGGTGCGAATCATTGATCCCTCCTCTAAACGCACTGGAGACAAATGGCAAAAAAAACCCCTGACTCACTCATGGTTGTGTCTGATTACGCAGTGGTTGGCTTTGCCCACAGCTTTAAAAGACTGTGTGATCATGCAACTGCAGATCAACTTCCACTGGAGGAAATAGACTCTCCCGCCCCCACACTTTTATCTTGCACGTGTGACCGCAACCAGAGAATGCTTAGCATTTGCATCAAACTACAATTCCCAGAATTGGGGGGAAGGGACAACCATGTTGGTAAAATTCATACTGAACCCATAGAAATTTGTAGTCTAGACTTGCAATGTTCATTGACCGTGAAATTGAATCATCCTTAATCATTCCTCTTGAGAGAAAGGAGAGGGATTCCTCCAAATCCTATTGTCAGGGGCTAGCTGCCAGGAATATATGTTGCCCGTTTTGAAACATTGACATTGGCTGCCAGTCTGTTTCTGAGTTCAATTCAGGGTGCTGGTTATGACCTTTAAACCACTTCACAACCTGGGTGTCATCTATGGCCTTTGGGCAGCCATCTCTTTAGCTATTCCTCCACTTAGGCTGGCCCATCAGGCATCAACCAGAACCTGGGCAACCTGTTTGGGGGCCTGTAGAATTAGACCCCCTGGTCCAATCTTCTTGAAACTTGGTGGGTATTTTGAGAAGAGGCCCCGGCAGTTACCTGCAAGTTTGGAGCCTCTACCTCAAACCCCCTCCCCTCCAGTGGCTTTTAAAGTTGCTGCCAAATTTCAGCGGCAATTCGACAGCGGGCTGAATCAGATTAGAGAATCTGATTTGGCTCGTGGCTGCCCTAGTGGCCACTCCTGAGCTGGCGGAGCTTCGCTCCGTCTCGCTCCAGCCCCAATGGACCCCTGGCCTTTGCCATCATGCTTCCAGTTTGGAGTAGTGGTTAGGAGCGCAGACTCTAATCTGAGAGAACCAGCTTTGATCCCCCACTCCTCCATATGCAGCTGCTGGTGTGACCTTGGGTCAGTCATAAGTTCTTTCAGAGCTGTTCTCTCAGGGGCAGTTCTCGAAAAAGCTCTCTCAGCCCCACCTACCTCACAGGGTTTCTGTTGTGGGGAAGGGAAGGGAAAGGAGACCATAAGCTGCTTTGAGACCCCTTCAGGTAGTGAAGGGCAGGGTATAAATCCTCCTCTTCCTCCTCCTCTATGCAGTGCTGTCCTTGAGGAGGTGAGGGGGACCCCTACCTTGGAGATCTTTAGGAAGTGTTGCAAGGCCTGCTTGTTTGTCAGGGCTTTTGAGGAGGTCTGAATGGCAGGCAAATTTTAAGGGGGAGGAAGAGATTTGGGGTTTGTTCTTTAGCTGGGTTTTAACTGGAAATGTTTTTAAACGGTACTGTAAGCCACCTTGAAAGGAAAGGCTCAGTGAAAACATTTTAATAAACAAAAATAAATTACTAAACAAATCTAGGTATCACCACTTCAACCTACCTTGTTGAAATTTTAATTATACTCTCTTTTCACAGTCTGGGCTCTGTCTGTGTTTCCGTATCCTCACACCTCCTTTCAGGACTGATCAGCTCTTGCTGGGATAAAGGCATTACACAGGAGTTCCCGTTGATCTTTGCAATATGCACGGTATAACCATATGCGAAAGTATTAAATTAGCACCTTCGAGGGGCACGCTAATCTCGCATTTTGCTTACTTGGCAGTGCATCACACAGTTTGTCAAGATGTTCCAGCAACAGGAAGTTGTTAGAAGAGTTTGTTGGGGAAGCTGTATGCAAAGCAGGAAGGAGTGGAGCTGACTGCTGGAATCAAAAAGGCAGGGGCAATTGCCCTAGAAGGAAGGAAACAGAAACCAAAGAAGGAAAGAAGGAAACAGAAACCAAAAGGGTAAAAGGTATGATCATACGGACGCATGAAGCTGCTTCATACTGACTCAGGCCACTGCAGCATCAAGACAGTACTGTCTGTTCAGAGCAGTGGCAGCTCTCCAGGGTCTCAGGCAGAAGTCTTTCACATTACCTATGACCTGATCCATTAGACCCGTGGTTCTCAACCTTCCTAATGCCGCAACTCTTTAATACAGTTCTTCATGTTGTGGTGACCCCCAACCATAAAACCAGAGAAGGCGGCCGGGGGGGCACTTTTGCCGCTTTTCCTGGGCTCTGCACCTCGGCCCAGGGAAGGCAATGGCGGAGCACCCTAAAGGCAGTGGTGGGGAGAGGGAAGCGGCCATTAACTTACCTGCTGGCTTCTTCCTCCTCATGGCCCCTGCTGGAAGGTCTGCTGAAAGCAGAGGGCGGGGCTCCAGCCCCACCAACCCCTGCTCTTTGCCCTTAAAGGGAAAGCTCCCTTTGAGGGCAAAGAGCCGGGAGGCCAGACCTGGCACTCGATCGAGCGTGGGGCCCTTTCCTGCTGGCAGGGAGGGGAGGGGCAGTGCGTTCTGGCCCAAAAGAGCCCTGGTTAGGCGACCCCTGTGAAAGGGTCATTCAACCCCCAAAGGGATTGCGACCCACAGGTTGAGAACCGCTGCATTAGACCGAAGACACCAGGGATTGAACCGGAGGAGCTTCTGCACACAAAGCAGAGGCTCTGCCACTCAGCCACAGCCCCTTTAATGCCTACCTATTATATTTTACACCACAAATTGATATTTTCCAAATGGGGAGCAAATAGAAAGGAAATCAACAAATTACACATGTATGGACCCTAAATGAAAAATTAATCGCTATCGGAATCCAGCAAAATTATTTAAAGTTATTCAAATCCTTGCCGGGTGCTCTCGGGGGTGGGGGGAGGGGGGAGTCGATGCGAGCTCAGATATTTGTCAAAGGGTCTGAGTTTCCAAATTCTGGTCTTTGAAAAGTTCTGAAAGCTCTCTTTATCTTAGCCCTACTTTAAATCTAATTATTTCCACCAGCTTCTGGAACTGACTCAGGAGGGGCCATCTATTTTGGTAATAGGCTGTAGTCATCCCCTTGATAGAGTAATTTCTTTCTTTTTTTAAAAAAAGTGACTCAAAAGGACTAATAGCAAAAGACCATTTGTATGGCTCAATTTCCAAACTTTTGCTATATTAAGACGTATCGTTGCAGTTCAAACAGTTTCAATTTTCTAATCGTAAGTAACCCAGAGAAGAAGTGGGTGACCTTGTCTTCCCCAAAGCGGGATGTGGTGCCACCGCAAGAGTGTAAATCACCGACGGTTACACTGTGATTCAACGCAACGAGGATGGATGCTTAGAGCATACTTGGAGAGTGCCCGGGCTCCATAGATCCGGCTTCCAGCTCCCAATTATGTGGAAGTGACTGCTGGAATGACAAACTTGTACTTTCGGGTCTGCTTTCATATGAAAAAAAAAAACACCAATCCACTAACTCTCCCTGAAGGGAACAGTTTCTGGGTCCTCTTCATGACCCTGGTCCCTGCAGAAGGTAGCTTGTCATTGCTGAAAGGAGCTAATGGTTGCTGGGAAGAGTTGCGAGGATGGGAAATCATATTTCCTTTCCTTTTAGTGAGCAAGCAGCATTTGAAAATACCCTGTTTTAATTCTTTACTGGGGGGGGGGGTTATAGATGCCACCTTCTTACTGGTACAAACAGCTGGTGATAAAACAATAACCATTACGGACCCTACAATAAGAAGGCAACCTATAATCTAAGAAATATAAACTGATTTCCAAAGGAGGAAGAATGCAGTTAAACACATTCATTCGTTATCTTTTCAAAAGCAGATAGGTGTGAAATTCTGTGTACAGTTCTGGTCACCACATCTTTTTTTTTTAAAGATATCATGGAGGTAACAGCAACTAAGATGATTGAGAGGCTATAGTGACTTCCCTACAAGTTTCAGTGTAGAGAAGAAGCAGACTAAATAGGAATATGATAAGAGCAGGGCTCATTTCGTGGCAGGAGCTCCTTTGCCTATTAGGCCACACACCCCTGATGTAGCCAATCCTCCAAGAGCTTACAGTAGCCCCTGTAAGAAGAGCACTGTAAGCTCTTGGAGGATTGGCTACATTAGGGGTGTGTGGCCTAATATGCAAAGGAGCTCCTGCTACGAAAAGAACCCTGGATAAGAGGTTTAAAGAACGGTATGTGGGTTAAGGTTGGATGGAGAAAGTGGATGAAGAGAACTTTGTGCTACCTTTCTTCATCTTATAATCAATTGATCTGGACTTCCCTGCCTCAAGTTATGGTCAGCTAGTTCTGTTGGATTTTAAAGGGGACTCAAATCATTCAGGGATGATAGGCCCATCAGTGGATATTAGCCATGATTTTAAAGTAGAACCTTCATGCACAGATTACCATGGCTGGTGTCAACAAGAGGCTTGTAGACCTTTCAGGGGCATCTCTCTCTCTGTGTTAAGTGCTGTCAAGATGCTTCTGACTTAACGTTTGTTTGTTTGATTGGTTGATTTATACCCCGCCCTCCCTGCCAAAGCAGGCTCAGGGCGGCTTACATAAAAATTAAGATACAAAAAACGAACAGTGATAAAACCAGTTCCTAAAGTGCTAGTATCAGTATTGCGTAACGATGGCAGAACATAGTGGCAGATCAGTCATAGTGGGATATAGTCAGCATTGATATTAAAGTCATTGCTTCAGTCCGTGTATGCCAGCAGAGCACGGGCCGCCAGTGATGGTCTCAGAGAACAAAGCCTTGCCCAGTATTCAGTTTTTCGTATTCAGTTATGGTGACCCTGTGGATTAATAACCTCCAAAAGGTCCTATCGTTAACAGCCTTGCTCAGGTCTTGCAAACTGCGGACCGTGGCTTCCTTGGTTCAGTCAATCCGTCTTCCTCTTTTCCTGCTGCCTTTGACTTTTCCTAGCATTACTGTATTTTCCAGCGTCTCCTGTCTTCTCATAATGTGACCAAAGTACAGTGGCCTCTATTTAGTCATTTTAGCTTCTAGGGAAAGGTCAGGAGCATCTAGTTGGCCAGTGTTTGGGACAGGATCCTGGTTTATAGAAGAAGAAGAAGAAGAAGAAGAAGAAGAAGAAGAGGAGGAGGAGGAGGAGGAGGAGGAGGAGGCGGAGGAGATTGGATTTATACCCCTCCCTTCACTTCTCCATGGTTTTGATCCTATGCAGCACAGGCAGATCTCCACTCCATGAAGAGCAACTTTCCCACCTCTCCCCTCCTGCTGTAGCCTTTGTTGCCCCCCATATTGTGCTCCTGTAGGTTAGTGGATCCCTAAGAACCTTATGGGGGTTTACAGTGAGAAGAGAAGAAGAGAAGAGAAGAGATTGGATTTATACACTACCCTTCACTTGTAGTCTCAGAGCGGCTTACAAACTCCTTTCCCTTCCCCTCCCCACAACAGACACCCTGTGAGGAAGGTGGGACTGAGAGAGCTCTGGTAGAAACTGCTGTTTTTCAAGAACAGCTGTGCCAGAACTATGGCTGGCCCAAGGTCATCCAGCAGCTGCATGTGGAGGCATGGGGAATCAAACCCAGTTCTCCCAGATTAGAGTCCGTGCACTTAACCACTACACCAAACTGGCTTATATAGACACCAAGCTTATACAGACCACTGGTCTGATGCAGCACTGCTCCTGTAACTTTCTCAGAAAGGTATGCTAAGAGGCAGTAGCAACAGTTTAAAGGATCTCGGTGCAATCAAACTCTTGGCTACTGCCGAAGGGCCTCCGGAATAAGCAGGTTTTAAAATTATGGTAGTAAGTAAAAACAAGCCACCCTTATAGGGGCAGGTACTTATACAGTCCAGGAGGCAGAAGCAGAAAAGGCCCTGTAATGAATGCCTGCCAGTCTTGCTTCCTGGAACTCAGGTTGTCACAACAGAACATTACTGACTGGTCCCACATCCCAGGCAGGTTCCTATGAGTGGAGGTGGTCCTTCTGGTGTGGGTCCCAAACCATGAATGTATTAAAAGGAAGCAAGATGGCTTGATTTCTTCTTGAAAGTGCAGTGATATAGGTAGATCTGGGTTCCCATAATTTCCCTAACCTCCCCCCTTTCCATTAAGAAATAACTGCCATGTTACCTCTTGAACTGACAAGTTACAGTCTTGCCTAAGACAAGACAGTCAAAATATTGTGTCAGGGGTTATGAATCAAGAACCTTTGTTCGGCTTCCCTGCACAATGCGCTGTCAAAATATCAGTGCTGTTCACGACAGTCCCCTTCCAAAAATCTTTGGCAGATCATGGGGTCTTCTTGAGCCAACGATTTTGACCCACAAAATACCATCTGTAAAACGGGAAGCATGACCTTCTTTTTTTGTGATACTTGTAAAGATTAATTACACAAAGCTTGAAATAGTTTCAGAGGTTTGCAGTGGAACAGCTAGATTTGAGTCCAGAAGCACCCCCAAAATTCTTGTTTTTCTCTGAGGTGCTACTGGACTCAAATCCAGGATTGAAATGCAGTTCCTCTAACCCTCATCAACGTGAACACAAAGAGATACTGACAGACAACAACAGGTATCATGGATTTCTAAAAATTCATTGACATTTTGCGCATTCTTCCAAATAAAGGTTACTGCTCTGAGGCAGGGGGGAAAGTACCCCTACAAATTTCAGTCCCAAGTGGTTTGACCTTGTGGACCTCTTCTCACCCATGCTTATATTACGCTCTGCCAAGTCATTTCTGCTGCCGGTTCCATCTAGTTGAGAATGGAGATTGAAGTCAGTGAAAGGACAGCCAGGAAACATGTGGTAGCACGTGACTCTGCTGACTTTTAGAAAAGTTACCATGATCAGGCTTTTTGGATGGGCCTTTGGGTAGCTCTAAAGAGGAAAATGGTACGTGTTGGAAGGAGAAGCTAATAGGAGAAAAAACTAATTTCGAAGTTTTAATTCCCTCAGATTTTAATGCATATTGGCCGTACTTTGCATGCATACTATTGAGAGTCTCTTTGAGTTCTGGAAGAACAGGATATTAATGTTTTTTAAAAAATAGATAAACCCCAGGCATCTTCATTTGGATGAATTCAGGCATCCAGGCCGGGAAAGCAGTTCTGTCCGGAACCTTGGAGAGCTCCTATCAGCAAGAGCTAGGACGCTTGCAAAATTCTCCCCATCTCACTTTCTGTCCAGATTTTTATTAGTATTCTAACAACGGCCAACAACCAGGGAGAGATATTAAAATTGTGACAACAATGGTGGCAAGTGTACATAGAAGTCTACACTCAAAGGTTTCCAAATATCTAAAAGTATGTCATCTGTATTCCATAAATTCAAAGGTTGGTAAGAAGGAAGGTATGGAGGGTCCACTTCTGTTGATCATTATCTGGGTTTTAGAATTTCCAAGTATCTGGTCTTGCTTCTGAGTTTGAAAACAATGACTTAAGAACCTGATGAAGTGAGTTCTGAATCTTAGATGGAGTACATTTTGTTGGTGTCCAAGGTGCCATTGGACCTGTGTTTCATTTTATTTACTTGCAGATTTTTGTACAGAGGGCCACACCCCTTCTGTCTGTTCCTTCACACCTTTTCTTCGTCTACATTTACAGACATAAAAATACAGCAAAACAAAAAAAGGATGTGACTGCTCACATATATTTATTTGATGGAATTTTTACACCCCACCCCTCAATCCAAAGGTTCTCTGGGCAGTTCAAAGCATAGGGTGTCAACATCAAAGCCTCAACACAAACCTCCTGCAGAACCACTCTAGAGCAACACATCTTCTTCTCCTTCCACCCAAAGCAGCAACCCTAAAGCAACACTTCTCTAAAGCAACTCTAAAGCAGCTTTTCTCCTTTCCCCCAAAGCAACCATGCTAAAGCAATACAACCCCTAAAGCAACAAAACCTCTTCTTCTCCTTTTCCCCAAAGCAGCAGCTCCTCCAGGCATTTAAACGAAGCAGTCGCATTCAACATCAACAGGAAACTTGACAAGGAAAAAGCAGAATGAACTGATCAACCCAATGGAGCAGCACAATTTCTTTATTAAAAGCATTAAAGAAGAACTCAGAGCACTCCTCCATCAGAAAATTAAAAACAAGAATACTATATGCCAAATACTGAAGAAATGAGGTACCTTCAAAAGAAGAAATAATAAATAGAATACTGTAAACTGCAGAGATGGATAAATTAACTTTAATTTTGAGAGGACAAGATGAAGGAAGCTTTGAGAGTACATGGTCAAGATTTTACAAATGGTTTGAAGAATACAATAAATAAACTATATGGACATACAACCGATTTAGAAGAAAATACGAATTATATTTTTTAAATTACAAGCAAAAGATGTACATAAAAATACACGGTGGGGAAAATGGAAAATATATAATTAGACAATGAACAAGAAGCGGGACCCACAATACTCACGGGGAGGGGGATATTCCGCACAGCTCAGGACCTGCTGAAGCCGGAGGAGCTCCAAAGGAGGAGGAAGCGGCAGCAGGTGAACCCTTATCCCTCTTCCCCCAGCAGCGGCAGTGAGGCCAACACACCAAGCCTTCTCCCTCCCCCCCCAGTGGCAGTGGCAGTGGTGAGGCTGGCCTGCCAAGCCTTCTCCCCCCCAGTGGTAGCAGTGGTGGCAGCAAGTCCGGCCCATCAAGCCTTCTCCCCCTCCCACAACAGCAGCCACGATGAGGCCTGAGTGGCTCACAGCCACCGGCCTGCCAAGCCTTCTCTCCCCCCCCCCCAGCAGTGGCAGCGGCAATGGACAGTTCCCAGAGCATTCTTTGTGCATGCTCAGGGAATGCTCTTTTACTTTGGGGGGGATTTAAATATCCCCCGTATAGGTTTTTTGAAGTTTTTTAACTTTTTGGATTTTTCTGCAGACTGAGAAAGGCCCCTGACTATGTAGGAATAGCTGTTGGGGGAGAGAGGTCTCTTTTGACAGATATAAGTATCCACACAGAAAAAAACCCTCTGGGAATTAGTATATAGATGAGGTAACTCAGTAGACGAAACGAAGTAAATGGATCCCCCCCAAACCTGTATGTATGTATGTTTTTTGTTTGTCTGTATAAAAATAATTAAAATAAAAAACATGTTCAAAAAGATGGAGGGATACAAGAAATGTAAAAATAAATAAATAAAAACAAAGGCATATGAGAGAAAGAAATTTGAATCCAGCACCACCTTTGAGACCAATGAGATTTTCAGGGGATAACTTTTCATGAATGAAAGCTCCCTTTGTCAGATACAAATAGGATTGGTGATCCCTGAGCCCTTATATCCCAGTCAAAAAGGCAGGAGGGATGTTGCAAAGAAGGGAGTCGGGATGCAAAGGTACAATGCAGAATGCAACCAGCTTGATTCGGGCAGGGGAGAATGCTTAGGGGGAGAAAAAAAATTAATCTAGCACTTCTACTACAGAGTAATGCAGCTACCCTTCTGCTAGTATCTTCATGAAAGGGTGCATAGAGTCAGGCATTTCCTCTCTAAAATTCAGATTAACATGCATCATGAATAGCTCATTAATAGTTCCTTCTGTAAAATGGAAGCCCAATAAAAGCAAATTACACAACAGATGGCTTATAGAAAGTTTGCCGCTTGGGACTGTGTCAAAGGAAGGATACCATATTCATGTCCCGTCAAAGCAAACAACTTTCACGAGAAGCAGACCTTGTAAGGCATAATTGGAGACTCCCTCCCTCCCAGCTCCAGTAAAAGACAATCTCATTTTTTGCCGGAAATGTGATACAATGTACAGAAAGCTAAATTAAAGGCCAGCAACATGAATTGATCGACCCAAATGGATCTCTTTGGATAAACAATAGCCACACTTTAGAAGGAGATGGAAAAGGTCATGTAATCTAAAGCCAGAGGATTTATGGCACTCTAGTCAGCATCTGACCTTGGTTGTATTGGAACCCAGGCATTTAAAGTTACCCAGCATGAATACTTTATCCTCCCAAATTTCACTCTTCTGTCAAGATTTCTTTGCACTGTCTTTGCTCTTTCCCTGAGGCCTGTGAGTTGGATCCAATGCTTCTCTAACAAGAGTGGGCTCATCTGTCAACTCCCCTTTCTCCCAAAGCCACTGCTAAGGATTCTAGGGATTGTCCAAACAGATATACCATCTAGCCTTGTTAGCCGAATTGCTTTAATTTAGTTTAGCAATTGGCAAATAACAGGGTTCTTGCCAACTATACCAAGGTCCCGCCCCTTCCAGGAGTTCCCAGTAAATAGGCACTGAGGCAGAGTGGTCCGTTCGAATGATGTTTACTTGCAAAATGTTCTCAAGCATACAAAAACAGAGTCATACACACAAACACACAAGTACAAAGAAACTTAGATAGATGATAGCACTTCTGCATGAGCAGGAGATTCGTTGGTTGGGCAATACTTTACCTGTCCTGGAGATGGGTGATCCTTTTCCAAAAGAAGATTGATGGGTAGAAAGGAAAAATGGGGAACGTGATCTGAACCAGCAGAAACACGCTTCTCTCTCTGGCTGCGCAGACCAGGGATTAAAGATGGAGGCAAGGTAGTTGGATAGCAAGCTGGACGTAAGGGGAGTGAAAGCAGATAGGGGTCGTAGAGGCATAAGAGAGCAATTGTATGTTGTGCAAAATCTTTTATAAGATGGTATTGGGACAGGCTGTGCAGACCACATCCCACTAACACACCTACCAGGTAGTCCGTTCCCATGAACCCTACCATTGGTCAATGTAAAAAGAGGAGGGAATGTGAAGGAGTGGTCAGTATTGCAACACTAGGTGCTAAACAGGAACTGACACCTGGTCAAGCTGCGATGAGTCATGGTGCCATCCCATTGTCTCTTAATGGCCTTGGCCTGGCCAGTTGATGGGTGAGCGATTAGTTGCCAGGTAACTTCACTTAGCATAATCCTTGCAGGAATGTTGGAGGAATCTGGGGGTAGCCTTAGTGGAGGTGACAGAAGAACCTTTTGAAATGGATTCCTTGTCTCTGCTTTTGTGTGAACTGTGGTGGGTGTTTTCTCCTGGAATGGACTGGAGCCTCTTACAGCAATAAAGAGTGCATTTAGTCCTTTAAAGCATAATATCCCAAAGTTCAAAACTTATGAACATTATTAAGTCCATAAGGGCACATGATGTGCCTTGCTAGGCTACAGCCTGAATAGGCTTGTCAATTCTGTGCAGGCGAATTCCTGGAGATTTGGGGGTAGAGCCTGGGGAGGGTGGGGTTTGAGGAGGGGAGGAACCTCAGAGAAAGGCCATCCTCCCAAGCCACCTTGAACCAAGTGGTAAAGTGGATTATAAATGTCTTAATAGATAGATAAAATAAATAAACCAGCCATTTTCTCCAAGGGAACTGATCTCTGTAGTCTGAATATCAATTGTGATTCTGGGAGACTGCCAGGTCCCACCTGGAGGTCGGCAACCCTAGGCCTGGGGCATTACAGCAAGAAGGGGGGTGTTGCCTGGAACTGCACTCATTCCAGTTCACACAAGTAGAAACAACTCCCTGTCTACTCAAGCTTCACCCATACAAAAATGTCCGAGAAGGGGCATTCATAGCACTGGTGCCATGGCTTTGTTTGCCCCTGCCTGTCTTTCAGAGGAGCTGTTGTGACCAATTAAGATAACTCCGAGAGTGGGCTGCCTTCCAAATACTCCCAAATGATATGTAAGTTATACCAGTGACAACTAAAGCTTCTAATGCAAACAGCACTACACTTTGGTCAACTGTAACACCAATATTAATACATTCACAAAATTACAAGATTCCAGTTACCAACTCAATCCAGTAGGATGGAGTTAAACAATTAAATAAGGAAATAGCTAGAACCTCCTATAGACAGGGGAACAATGACCTTCAGAAATTACTAGTAATAACCATACAAAGTAATTACATGCAGACATAACAAACACAATGAGTAGAGATGACATCAACAACGAGGAGTAAAATTGCCAGGAACAGCAATACAAGGTCCCGGTTTTCTTCCCTTGTTTCTTTAAACGATCTTCCTCAGTCGCTATCACAGAGGCAATAATTCTGTATTAAGTGAAACAATGAGCAAATCTTTCATTTCAAGCCTCCCACAGGAGTAATGTGGGTGAACCCTCCTGGTCTCCCGTCCGGGATTTAGAACTTATATACTCAACAACAAGGAACATATACTCCACAGTCAAATCGGCACAGCCTGATAACATTCAAAGGTGGAAAGAGGCACGAGGCAGCATTGGTCAGGGCTGAGCAGAATCCAGCCAATGAGAAGGAGCAGCAAGATGGGTAGTTAGAGGAGCTACACCAGGCAGCCTTTTGCTGACCCCTGTTGAACCACCTTCCCTCCCATGGGATATCATGTGATTTATCTGGTTGTTTTTATAGGGCCAAGCAGGATTTTTGTTGGGGGGGGGGGGTCACCACACTAGCTTTGGAGAGAAGCTTTCTTTTTTTGCCTGCTTTGCAATGTCCTGGAATGAGGAGTGGTCGGGTTAGGTCAGTGCTGCAGGTTCTTGGGATTGTCCAAACTGGTATAACCATCGGGCCAGGGGGAATTGAAGCCAGAAGGATTAGAACTGGATTCATTCTGTCCTGCCCAAGCAGAGAAAATTCTAGGTCAGTGGTCAGGCCACAGCTAGGGATCAGGTGGGCAGGGATATTCATCAAACACCCTGAAGCAGCAGCTGTGCTGGACAGTGTATTTGGAACAGGCCATCACACACTTTATGGGGGGGGTGCAATGTGAAGGAGCCCCTTTGGTGTTGAGCAGCATCATTCCAAACCTGGTAAGGGCCTTACGGCATATCGAGGGGAGGGGGGGGTGAGCCTTGACATCACTGGCATATAGTGCGTAAGCAGGTGAGCATAAACGCTGGCCAAGTTTGGAGACAGGGTGGACCTGCTCACAAAAGGCAGCCACTGAGAGGCTGCCTAGCGCAGCCCACCCTTGAATAGCTTAGAGTGTTTTAATAAGCAATGGCGTAGCTCAGCCATTTAAACAAATAAACTAGTTGAACCTATACAGTTGTCTTGCATACTCGCGAAAAGTCTTTTGGAGGGTGGGCTCAGGGCCTTCTGGGAGACGGGAAAGCTGCCAAAGATGGCTTGCTAAAACTGTTCCCATCAACAAACACATGACATGTCTTTTCCCTAAGAAATGTTTCCCACTCACTCATTTCTTTTCTCCCCTCCAGCTCACACTTCAAACCTCACCTCTGCCCTTTCCTTCTCTGCATCCCTCACCCCCCTGTTCACACTATGACCATTTTACTGTTCAGAAATAGGTGCTAATGAAGAATCCCCCAAGTCTTCTTGTTTCTCTCTTCCCTGAAAGATTATTGTGTGCTTTCACAGAGATAGTCCAAGAAAAAAGAACGAATAATATACATTGGCTGCCTACCCATGAGCGGTGAAAACGCGCTTATTTCAGAGGTGCTGAAAGGAGCTTGATGTGCCTCTTTCCACACTGTCCACTCTTCAGCGCCCTAGCTTTCGATGTTCATTAGGGATGTGCGAACAACTGCCAGTATGATTCATATCCTGTTTGCCAGTCATAAACAGGGAGCTGATTTTTTGACAGGCTGTTTGTCTGTTCGTCAACCCATTCATGGCTGTTCGGCAGGCTGCTTCACTCTGTGCTTCCCTAACAGTGCAGTACAGTGTGATCAGCTTTTTGCACATGTCCATTCTCGTATGGCCTGACGGTCTTCAAATGCACCTCCCCTCTTGCTGTGCTGCTACTGAGCTTGGCAGGCAATTATTTAGACAGAAGAAAGAGGCAGACACAAAGCTGGGATAAATAAGGACCACTTTATTAACTATTTACACGATGTAAGCAGCAAGGGCCGACCTAACAGTGCAGGAGAGGTCAAGGCCAGGAGTCACTCCTGACCCCTCCTTGCCATATTGAGTGAGCCACCTTGCCCCTGGCACGAGGCATTCTTATGTGTCTCGGACCTGGCCAGCATAGCAGGCTACCCCCTGGAGCTCCGATCCCTCCCCCTGTCAGAATCTGACATTTCCAGGGTGGGAGGTGGTTTCCCTCACCCACTCTACGTCACTCGCTTCCCCGCAGACCTCATTATAGCTGCTGGGACTGTTATCTGTTTTGCTGATGCATTTGACCTTGACTTCTTATTCCAACAGCTACTCGGCTGCCAGGTGCTTCTATAGCAGCGGCCTAGGAATTGCTGGGGAGGTTTCAATGGGGTGTGGGAAGGAATGCCTGATGAGCAGTCACACATTTGGGCGCACTTTCCCTGGGAAGCTTAACGGATATGTATGTCGCGCCATTTTTAATTAACCTGATTGGTGCCCCACCTCCCTCTTTGTTTTTGAATTATGTATAACTTACCCACAGCTCTATGCTCTGTATCGCTAACACAAGAAGTGCCGACTACTATGAACCATTAAGAAGTAAAAAGGACTTTTGTTTCCAGAAGCCCTGGCTTCTTGGCTCAGTAAGGGTTCTCACACCCCCAGCCACACAACTTGAGATGAGGGCCTATCCAGGGTGGTACCAGAGGCAGTCCACATTCCCAGCCCTGACCCCCACAGCCCGCAGGCTAATTCTGACAGACCCCTTGTCCCCTAAAATGTGGGGGTGCCAAATGGTGCTCCCCGATCCCCTTTCCCCTTTCCCTGCACTAGCCTGCCAAGGGACCAAATCTATTTAAACGATACCACCGAATCCAATTGTCCCACTCCACAGACAACAGTGCCGGGTCGGTAAAAACACCCTCCACATAGAGCCAATCAATGAGGGTCAAAACATTCCTACCCAGCCCCTGAAACAGCGACCAGCCAAAGCCTGCACTGCAGGTGTGTGGGCCGAGCATGTGGTTGAGACTGCGGGGGCGGAGCCACCCTTACAAGTCTGTTGGCTCCACCCCCTGCGGTGCTTCCTGGAAGCAGTGATGCTGCTGTCTTTACCACTTCCTCCTTCTGGGGGTGGCAAAGGTGGCGCTCAGCTGCAATTGCTGCAAGGGCTACTGCAGCTGGGTAGACCTGGACTGTAAGAGTAGGAAAATGAAATAAATGCAGATTTGCTTGAAACTTAGGGGGGTAAGATTAGAGAGAAGACTATGTTCTGTGCATCTTTGGTGCCATTATCTTGATAAACAGCTGCCCCAGACCCTCCCATTGATTCCCCATTGAAAGTGATGGTACCAAAGCACCGTAACCCAAGAAACCACACGGATTTGAATCCCAAGACAGCAGTGTCCTACAAGAACAAGAAGGAGGGCAGGTATGAAAGTCTAACCATTGCTTTCTTGGCTCGCACTTCTGCTTTAAACACCAGCATACTGAATTGAGCTGAGAACCAAATTTGAAGTCAACGGAGTTGGAACAGAACTGGATTTATATGCTCCACTCAGCAGGTCCCAGTAAGGACTCGCCCTGCCACCTTTTAAGCCAACGGAAGTGTCTGGAACTTCTTCAACAGCAACCCCTTGTGGAAGAAATACAGATTTTGATTATTTGTTAGGTTAGGGTCTGGAAGCAGAGTGGGGTGTGTGTGTGGTTACTTTTCTTTGTGCAGTCTAGGAAATGCAAAACAGGTTTTGCAGCTGGTTGGTGATTAAGTGACCTCGGGGAACTGCAAAGGGCAGCTTTGGGGGGCACTGAGCCGGCATTAAAGACTCTCTGTCCTCCACTTCTGCTCATCTGTACAAGTCCCAGTACTCTTGCTTGGCAAGGAAACAGAGCCTGCGAATAGCTGTCCTATTGCTTGGGGAAATGTGGAGAGAGAAACAATAGCACAGCATGCCTGGTTTTGTTCCCTTTCCTGTTCGTAAATGACTAAAGCAGCTCTCAATTAACTGCACAGGCTGGACTCCATTAGTATCCCACTGTCAAGGTTCTTCCAAGGTTCTCAATAATTTCTTTCAGTGGACAGACTCCAGTTCCTATCGCCCAGCAGCTAGAGCTATACACAGTGCTGTCTATTCCTTCATTGTTTAAAAGGATTGTATCCTTCCCCTCTTTAGGGCTTTCCCATTCTGAATTTTTAAAAAATCTTGCCACTTTCCTATGGAAGGAAAGTGGTGAAAGTTGGTGGGTGAAGCAATCTTGCAGGTCAGAAGAGGGTAGGAACAAGGGAGGTGGAAGTTGGTAGGCTGTGGTGAAAATGGAAGGAAACTTGTGGGTCAGAAGAGGGCGGAAAACAGAGAGTTGAAGACTGAAGGCATCTTATAGATCAGGAGCAGACCCATGATGGAATGGGGTGCTCCCAGAGTTTTCCTGTCAGGTCCCATCACTGGCCACCACTAAGAAGTTATCTCCAGAAATTTCTTTTGTTTCTTTTTTTCCACTCCCACTAACTCTGCCAGTCTCCCACAGGTTTCATGTCAGGTCCCATCACTGGCCACCACTAAGAAGCTATCTCCAGAGAGCCGTTTGGTGTAGTGGTTAAGTGCGCGGACTCTAATCTGGGAGAACGGGGTTTGATTCCCCACTCCTCCACTTGCGCCTGCTGGATGACCTTGGGCAAGCCATAGCTCTGTACCAGCTGTTCCCTCAAGGACAGCTTAGGAAAGAGTTCTCTCAGCCCCACCTACCTCACAGGGTGTCTGTTGTGGGGAGGGGAAGGGAGTTTGTAAGCTGCTCTGAGACTCCAACTGAGTGAAGGGCGGGATATAAATCCAATCTCTTCTCTTCTCTTGTTTCTTTTTCCCCTCCCACTAGTTTTGCCAATCTCCCACAGCTTTTCTTTTACTTTTCATATGTGCATGTGTGTGTGTGTGTGTGGGGACCTGAAAGTCACAGTGACCTCTGGTGGCTGTCTATGTGTGCACCTGGAAGTCCTGGCAACCTCTGGTGACTGACCCCTACTGGGGCCTGGAGAATATTCTGGAAAGATGGCTGAATAAAGCCTGCCCCCATCTCCTGACTGCTGGTATTCCAAGTAGGCCTTCCATCCAAGTACTTGCCAGGGTCAGCCCTGCGTAGCATCTGAGATCTGATGAGATCCGGCTTGCCTGGGCTATCCAGATCAGGGCTCCCACAGTTTTCCTGTCAGGTCCATCGCCAGCCACCGCTACGAAGCTATCTCCGGAGACTTCTTTTGTTTCTGTCCCCTCCTCCCACTGACTCTGCCAATCTGACCCTCTTTCGGTCACCTTTCCCCCTTGGCAGCAGACACAATTTCTGCTGTATTCCAGCCAAAGAGGTAATAATTATTGGATGTGATTTAAGTAATAAAAGAATTGCTGTATATACTGTTTGGTTTGCAGTGAGCTGGGAATAGCAAACGGCTCAAGTTACAGACAAGTGCATTAATCTTCCCAGGTTTCCTGGAAGAAAACACTGTGAGGCTCTAATCTGTATTTTATTGCTGTCCCGAACCCTCAGAGGCTACTTTTCTAAAATAACTTCCTCAAAGAGGAAACAGAAAGCATGAAGGAAAAAAAAAACCCTGCCTGTTTCGTAATGTAAAGCGTGCATACCAGTTGTTCTAAAAAGTTGTGTAATTGTCCGTGTTTATTTTGCTTACTTTTCTTCTCTTGGAGCAGTCATATGATTTTTTTTTTTACTGCTTCCTAAAAGGGAAGCATTACACTCAGGGCTCCATTGGAGCGGGAGTGCACAGGAGTGCAGCTCCGGGAGTGAGGAGCCCAGGGGGCGGGCACATGACCAAGCCCCGCCCCCTCCTCGGCTTCTCTGAGCAGTGCAGAGGCGCAGCGCCCCGGGGAAAGCCCTGCTAGGGTCTTTATTGATTTTAATGTTTTGTTTTAATATTGATAATTTTATCATTGTTCCTTTTATGACTGTTTGCTGCTTTTCCAGAGACTTGCTCAAGGTGGCATATAAATTTTCTAAGTCTACCATTTTTTATCTGGGCACATGGCACATAAGTACTGGAGAAATTTCACCAACCCTTCAGCAGCTTCCACCCCATCAGTTTGATGTAGTGGTCAGGAGTTGAACTCTAATCTGGGAGAACCGGGTTTGATTCCCCACTCCTCCACATGCAGCTGCTGGTGTGACCTTGGGCCAGTCACAAGTTCTCTCAGAGCTGTTCTCTCATGAGCAGTTCTCAAAAGACCTCTCTCAGCCCCACCTACCTCACAGGGTGTCTTGTTGTGGGGAGGGGAAGGGAAAGGGATGGGTGGTGCACATGTCCTGGGTATCTCAAGTCTACTTGAAACCTGTTGGTTTCAAGGGAGCAGGAAGAGAATGAGGGTGTGTTCTTTATGCTTATTTTTATTGCACAAAGTATTGGATGGGGAAGGGAATGGAGGAAGAGCAGGTCAGTTTCACTCACCGGTGGAGCGGAGCCTGAGGGGTGGGTGTTGCCTTCTGACACACTTCCGGCATGTTAGGGGGTGTAGCTTATGCAAATGAGTTATGCAAATGAGTTATGGTAATGAGCTCCTGCACCTCTTTTTCTACGAAATGACCTTTGATTACACTGCAAAGCTTCGATCATGCCAAGATTTCCATGGGTCCAGGGGGATGGATAGGAGATTTTTGCTGATCCCCCTCCTTTAGGAGACCTCTAATTCCCCCCCCCAAGCTTCCCCTCCATTTCAGTGGAATTTTAATGAAAATCACCAAGGAATTTGTTTTATTTTTGCATCTTTTCAATTGTTTCTTCCTTGTATTTCCTCTTCTCCTTTCCAGCTTGTCGAGATGTTGCTTTACATTTCAAGATCTCTTTATGATCCTTATATCCAGCTTTAGTCATGTGGTGACCATCTTGCTAGGGTGGATGCCCACGTGAACAATTGTGCCATTGGCCTTCTCACACTGTACATGTTCAATGCAGATGACAGACTTCTTTCTACAGACCTGGACCATTTTGCCGATCTGCTGCCCTTTGTAATGGCCCCAGACAACCTGAAATTCATCATCCTTTTGGATGGGCATAGAACAAACATTATATTTCTGCATCAGTTCCTCGGGAAGGGAAGAAGACATGATCTTCCTTCGACTGTGTGATGGTGCACTGAAGTGTCATTTGCGGTTTTTGCTGCAGTCTGAGGTCACAAATGGACTGAACTTCATTTTGACCGCTGCTACCTCAGCAATGGCCACCCAGAAAGAGAGGTTGAAGCAGCTTCCACCAGTACATCTGAGACCCCGCCCCCAGCTATTTCTGAGGGGGTCCTCCTGTACCCAGGAATAGCATTTGGGGGTGCTGTGGGAGGAAGAAATTGATGATCCCTCCCTCCCTTGCAGCCATGGAAATCTAGGTGGGAATCCAAGATCATACTAGTACCCTATCTATTTTTGGTCTTCTTTCTTTGCAGCTTCCTATGCCTAGGAAATAGATAATGCACAGAGCAAGGGTGCCATATTTAGGGATAAACCAGCATACCATGCTTGGTTTCTTTTCATACATATTTAGATTTTTTTTTGAACAGTTTTTTATTTTAGATATAAAATATAAGGTACAAATGTGTTCTATTTACAAAAATTAACAATCAATTAACCATCCGTATATACGTCACTACCTTAGTAACAATTGAGTTCTATATTACTACAACATCTCCTTCACCAATGTATATAAGTATATTAGATATTTCCAAAAAGATAAATGGAGACAAAAAGGAAAACAAAGCAAATACTAATGTTATTTAAGCATTCTTAATATGTACCTTCTTCTAATTTGTTATTATATGTATACACCTTTTATCTATTATTATTTATGTCTTCACTATCTTTATTAAAATAAAGATTTTATTTGAATCTTTCTACTGAGTCATTATTTTATTTTTATACCAATTGTAAAATTTTGACCATTTTTCCTTCATTATTTTAATCTTTTTCATTTTTAGTGTCTGGCTTAATTTTTCGGCTTCAGCCAAATCCATTAGTTTGAGTGTTACCTCCTCCATTTTGGGACTATTTTTAAGTTTCCAGCTTTTAGCCCATACAATTCGTGCAGCTGTTATAATATAAATTATGAAATTTTTTCCCGCTTTATCTAGATTTTCCGGGAGCATATTTAATAAGAAGCTTTCAGGTACCAATGGTAATTCTATATCCAAAATTTCCTGAATCATTTTTGATATTTTCCTCCAATACTCTTGTACTCTTGGGCATTTCCACCACATATGAAAAAGCGTTCCTATACTTTTCTCACATTTCCAACATGAGTTTGAGATGTTTACATAACATTTAGCCATCCTGTCTGGAGTCCAGTGCCACCTATAAAACATTTTATATAGGTTTTCTTTATACGAGACAGCACTTGTGTATTTCAACATCTTCCATATCTTAGACCATTCATCCAAATCTATGGAGTAACCAAAATCCTTCATCCAGGATACCATTACATGTTTAACCGTCTCATTGTGCATCTCTTCCATTAATAGGAATCCATAAACTTTTTTTATATTTTTTATATGTGTGGATAGCCATACCTTATCTAATTGATCATTTTTCTTTTCTAGGAATCCAATTTTCTTATCTTGGTCATATACCGAATGTAATTGGGCCTTTTCCCACCAAGAGAGTTCTATTTTATCTAAGATTTTCAACGTTATTTCATCTTTTAAAATGTTATCCTTATTTAGGAGAGTTTCATAGCTAATCTTATTACGGGAGCTAATTAATGTGGGTTTTACAAACGCTTCCAATGGTGATACCCATTTTGGGGTTTTTAAATAGTATGTTTCTTTAATAGATGACCAAATTTTTATTAAAGCACCTCTAAGAATATGTTGGTGGAAATTAGAATGGACTTTATCTTTTTGATACCAAATATATGCATGCCAACCCATGTATAGATCATGGCCCTCTAGCGCTAAGCATCTCGTGTTTTCTAGGTTAATCCAATCTTTGATACATACCATGGAAGCTGCCTGATAGTAAAGTTTCCAGTCTGGCATGTCAAACCCTCCTCTATTTTTCCTATCTTTTAGCAATTTCCATTTTATTCTTGATTTTGAGGGGTGCCAAATAAAAGATCTTATTATTACATCTAATTTATTGAAGAAAACAAGGTTTTTAAGAATCGGAATATTCTGGGCTAAAAATAAGAACCTAGGTATAAATAACATATTTAGATTTTTGTCAGTGGTTTCAGTTCTTTAGTTCAGTTCACTATGCATTATTTATATTGGCTTATATTGTGTATACATGTACTACACATGTATATTGTATTTAAACATACAAAGTTCTTTCTATAACACATGGATGAGGACACAAGACACTAAGGGCTGACCTACATGCTATGATTTGCAATCTGAAGTATATGGGCTCCTCCAACCTGGCTTTGACTGGGACAGTCAGACATCACATGAATGCCTTTTACTGAACTGGAACATCAGTCTACCAAGGTCAGTCCCATCTAGAGCCTCCAGTTGAGGTCTTTTCTATCACCTACTACCCAGGATGTTTGGTTCTGTTTTTTGTGGGGGGGGGGGGGGTTGAAAAAGAGGTGCCAGAATTCTCAAGAAGGAATGAAGTTTTCAATTTGCATACTAAAAACCTGTGAACTTTTAAACATTTTAAAAGAATTTTGTCGAAGAGGTTCCGAAACTCTGTTCTAGTGTGTTCCCCCAGAGTAAAAGCCCAGCTACTACCTGATTTTTTAACTGCCTGGGATTGAATTTGAGACCTATGACACATAGGCTGCGATCACACACAATAAATAATCCATTTTCAATCCACTTTAAATGCACTTTCCAACTGGATTTTAGTGTGTGAACTGGCAAAATCCAGTTGGACAGTGGATTAGTTAGTGTGTGTGATTGCAGCCATAGAATCATAGGCTGAGGACAGACTGGCAATCTAAAGCGGGGCAGGCACGCTTCGCAAACGGAGGAAAGGAGCACGTTCAGACATGTGCATCTGCCCGTCGGCTCCGTTGCGTACTTACCCGTCTCCCAGTCGCTTTCCTTCTGCTTTACCCGGACACCGGTTTTTCCCGGTGTTCAGGGGCCTTCCTCCGCATGCCTCCCGCTTCCAAACAGTGTGAACTGGAAGAAGCGGGAGGCATCCGGAGGAAGTGTGAACGCACCGGCAAAAAGTTTTGCGCATATGTGCATGTGCGCATGTGCGCACATGCGAAAAAATCAAAGGAAAACAAAAAAAAGTGCAGCGGCACGCACAAGCCGTGCGCGCTGGCTATGCGGCAGTCTGAACGCTCCGTGGCAGTCTGAACGCTCCGTATCGCTGCTGATCTGCATTGCTCTGGCCAGTGTGAACGGCCAGCTCCGTGGGTTTTTTCCCCCGCTCCAGTTCCCTCCGCTTTGCCTCCGCTTCAGATTGCCAGTCTGTCCTCAGCCATAGACTCACAGAGCTGGAAGGGGCCACCCAGGCCATCTAGTCCAACCCCCGGCTCAATGCAGGATCAGCCTAAAGCATCCCTGACAAGTGTTTGTCCAGCAGCTGCTTAAAGTCTGCCAGTGAGGGGAGCTCACCACCTCCCTAGGTTGCTAATTCCACTGCTGAACAACTCTTACTGTAAAAAAGTTTTTCCTAATATCCAGCCAGTACCTTCCTGCCCTTAATTTAAACCCATTACTGCAAGTCTTCTCCTCTGCTGCCAACAGGAACAGCTCCCTGCCCTCCTCTAAGTGGCAGCCCTTCAAATACTTACAGAGAGCAATCATGTCCCCCTTCAACCTCCTCTCTCCAGACTAAACATTCCCAAGTCCCTCAGCCTCTCTTCCTAGGGCTTCTTGGTCTCTAGGCCCCCGATCATCCTCATCACTCTCCTCTGCACCCCACTCCATTCTGTCCACATCCTTTATGAAGTGAGGCCTCCAGAACTGCACACAATAATCCAGGTGCGGTCTGACCGATACAGTGTACAGCATCAGGCAGATGCTCTCCCACTGCGCCATGGCCCCTCCAAGGCGCAAGAGAATTCATTTCCTAAGAACATGGGGACCCTGATTTGGTTTGGGGCCATGGGCTTAATGGAGTGATGAGAAAGAAGCAAGCTGCTCTGCTGTCTAGGAGATCAGAGTTTAATGATTACCGTTGTCCCTTTTTGGCCTTCAGAGACAGAGATCAATTCATTGACCAAAAGATAAAGTGTTAGAGTCCGACTTTAGAACTGTACACTTTCGAAAAACCACAGATGGAGACGTCTCTCCATTGCTTATGTTGCAAAGAATATACAAAAAGCGGAATAGTTATTGTCAGGTACTTGGACAGTGATTAATTACTGTTCAAACCAGATGCTTCAAAGAAAGAATGCTTGTAACCCTTCCTGATTTATAGCTGTGGCAGAGGGACAAAGAGCAGCGAGAGACTCCAAAACAAAAAGGGGTGACAACTTGTGACTGGAACATCTGTATGCCTGGGGGCTGTTCTGCTGGGTTATAACTCACAGCTGACTGATCATGCCTCACTCTATCCAGTGTGCTTGCTTGCTGTTTTATTGAACTTCGGAGCGCCACGCGGCATAAAGAGGTAGGGGGCACCAGAGAATCCTCTTTCGCAGAGAGATTTCATTTTCTGCAGTGCGCGAAAGGAAAGTGGCAGGAGATTTTTATGGCATTATCCGTTATACAACAAGGCCCAGGTTTTCTTAACATTTGCAGATGGGGTGGGGAGATAAGGATCTGGTTTAGGAACAGGCATTCTCCATTAGATGCTGCTGTTGTCACTTCTGGAAAGAGAGTAAACACAGGCAAAGGCCCTGTACTAATGTCTAATTATAAGACGGGGATGTATCCCTGTTAGCTGCAGAGTAATCGTCCGAGGTTTTGGAAACAATAATGCGGAAAGGTCAAAATTCGGACTCCGAGCATGACAGTCTGATAGAAGACGGCCATACCCTTTGGAAGCCTGTCGAGGCTGCAAAAGGAGAACAGATGTTCTTTATTTCAGCCACAATGTCTCTGGAATAAAAAATCCTGCTGTCTGAAATCTTGATACGGCTACGCTTTGGAGACATTGTATGAGTGGATGAACATAAAGGATCAGGCACCAGGCATCAAATCTGCCAGTGTTTTGTCCCCTTTGTTGCCAAACATTGATAAGCAGTAGAATATTGGGATAGCCCAGGACAGCCTGATCGGATGGGATCATAAGCCAAGCAGGGTCTGCCCTGGCTAGCAACTGAATGGGAGAGCTCCAAAGAATACCAGGGTTGTGATGCAGAGACAGGCAATGGCCAACCACCTCGGCAGTCTCTTGCCTTGAAAACCCTATGGGGCTGCCATTGAAGCAGCTGTGACTTGAGGGCACTTTCCACCTCCAGAACGTTAGGAGAAACTTCCTGAAGGCAAGAGCAGTTTGACTGTTGGACTAATTACCTAGGGAGCCGGTCTCATTCTTTGTCCCTGGAGGCCTTTGGTGATACGTCAGATGCTCTACTTTTGGATTTCTTGTGCTGTGCAGGGGATAGGAGTAGACACCCTGTAACTCAATGACTCGATATATGAGCCCCTACTTAACAGACTGAAACGATACATTACAGGCGCAAAGTTTGTCAGCGTAATAAGAACTAAGCCTCGAACGGAACCCCAACTCTTTGACGATGTGTCTTTAAGGCAAGGCGTGATCTATCGTGCAGTGTTTCGCTGAGATATTATTCTGTGACAGCCTGGGACTCTAATTGCCCTGTCATTTTCTAATGTAGATCCATAATAAAACCCTTTATAACCTTATAAAAAAGGACTCCCCTCTCATGTAACCTGTGTTCTAACCTTCCATCAAGCCGACTTTTATTGCTGACCAATATTTTTCTCCTGACTTCTCTCTGATCTTTCCCCCCTTTACTTTGCTGATAAAAAAAAAAGTCAATGGCAAATTTCACTGATCCAAATACATCAGTTTCCGCTGCAGTCATCTTTCCAAATGGATTCTGTGCCATAAAAGAAGAAACCTTAATTAGCTCCTTTCCCCCCAATCAATGCAGCTGCTACCTTCCAAGCCCACCCACTAAAACATCAAACGGCATGCATGATTTATTGCACGGGGAAAGGTCATTGGGAAACGACTGAGAAGTCTTTCTCTTTTCTCCCTGGTGACCTCTAGAGAGTCAAATCAAATGTTACTTTTTTTAGGGAGGGAGTTCCATTTTAAATGCAGGGATTGGCTCGCATGGACACTTCAGACCGCTGGGACCAGAGACAGGAGGGTTGCCGACTTCCGGGTGGGGCCTGGAGACCTTCTGGAATTACAACTGACCTTCAGACAACTGAGATCAGTCCCCCTAGGGAAATGTGGTGGCTTTGGAGGGTGAACTTTATGGCATTATACCTCCAATGTTCTGCCCCTCCCCAAATCCAGGTCTCCTCAGGCTCCACTGAAAAATCTCCAGGAATTTCCCGACCCAAAGTTGGCAATACTAGGAGAGAAGGAATTCTCTGCTGCTGCCTCATGGAATGCCCTCCCCCTGAAGCAGAAAGTGGCCACATCCTCAGGGGCCTTCTGGACTGTCTTAAAGATCTACCTTTTTTTGAAAGGCCTGCCATTTAGGCTGAGGGGGTGTTGTATTCATTTGTACTACACGATGATGTAGATAGGGGTGGGGAACGGCTTCTCTAGTTATTATTCTAATAGTTTCAGATTTTATGGCCAAGTTCAGACTGGCAGTTTGGCCCGATACAGGCCCACTTTCCAAGCGTATTAAGTGAGCCCGTTCACACAGCCACAGCTGCCTGGCGTTGCCGTGCTGCACTCACCCTGTCCTGAAGCGCTTTCATCCCGCTTTTAAAAGGTACCTGGTGAAACCGGTGTCAAGCCGTCTGGCTGCGTATTTATCCTGCTTCCTGCAAGTGGGCACGCAAATAAGCCACACATCAACTGGCACTGGTAATGTGAACCTGCTGATCCAGCTGCTGCGCCCATGCGTCTATGCGCCCATGCGCCTACGTGCAGGTCGGCAAAATGGACCAAAGCCCTGCACCACTGTGGCGGTGCCACCAGGGGCCGCCCCACAGTGTGAACGCTCTGTTCTGCCTCCTCCCCGGTATGGTCCCACATCAGTCTACGCGGTACGAATGGAAAGCCCTACGACAACTCGGCCCGGGTCTTTTTGCTCCACTTCCCTTGTGCTTCATTTTGCCAGTCTGTCTTCAGCCTATGTCATTTAGTATAGTTGTTCGGAAGGAAGGAGGCATGGTAGAGCCTGATCCATCAGATTTCAGAAGCTAAGGAGGGCTGGAATTGGGATGGGGGACCACCAAGGAAGACTCTGCAGAGGAAGGCAATGGCAAGCCACCACTGCTTCTCACTTTCCTTGAAGGCCCCTTGCTGGGGTCACCATAAATCAGTTGTGGCATGATAGCACATACATACATATGTAGTAAGCATTTCTTGGCTGCTTTTCTCCCCAGAGAGACACAAAGCAGCTTGCCTAAAACAGGATGTGTGTGTGTGTGTGTTTCAAAGTATGAAAACAGACAGACAAAGAAAATACAAATCTGGGCTAGTCTGGGTCTGCCAAGCTGAATATTGCAGGTCCAAAGTGCCAGCCATGAGCTCAGAACCCTTTGGCTCCTGCTTTTCAGCACACCCCTCGCTCTGCCCGGGATCAATACCTGCAAGAAGAGGGGGAGGGGGGAAAGTCAGCCTAAATGGCCCCCGAGTACTGCTAGTTTGTTACCAGCAAACCAGCAGTATCCTTACCATTCCTCCCCCACCCACCATTTCTCATCATTCCTCCCCCACCCTTTGTTTAAACTTACTTGTGAAACCACTCATTTGACCAAAAGGCCTTGAGCAATATCACACTAATAAAGTTAAAAACAATCCGAATAACCTGACTCCAGACAGGGACTCATGTATTTATTCATATTATATCTTGCTATAGCTGGGGGGGGGGGGGGCAGAAAAACCCAAACCTGGCAACAGCCAAAGAAGCCTTGTGTTCAGTACCTTCTAGGAACACTCTCCGTTTCTCTCCAGTGGGTATATTTGCCCTCCATAATTCTCTTATATCCAAATAAAACACACATCACAAAAGACAGCACTCCAACGTATCAGTTCACCCTGATTAACACAAACATAGGCCGAGTTCAGACTGGCAGTTTGGCCCGATATAAGCCCGCTTTTCAAGCGGATTAAGAGAGCCCGTTCACACAGCCACAGCTGTCTGGTGTTGCTGTGCCGCACTCACCCCGTCCTGAAGCGCTTTCATCCCGTATTAAAAAGGTACCTGGTGAAACCGGTGTCAAGCCATCTGGGTGCATGTTCATCCCACTTTCTGGCAGTATGGACGCAAATAAGCCGCACATCAAGCAGCTCCGGTAATGTGAACCCGCTGATCTGGCTGCTGTGCCCATGTGCCTATGTGCATGTCAGCAAAACGGACCAAAGCCACGCACTGCTGCACCGCTGCCGCCAGGGGCTGCCCCACAGAGTGAATGCTCCGTTCTGCCTCCTCCCCGGTATGGTCCCGCATCAGTCTATGCAGTGTGAACGGAAAGCCCCATGACAACTCGGCCTGGGTCTTTTTGCCCCGCTTCCCTTGCGCTTCATTTGCCAGTCTGTTCTCAGCCACTGTCTATTCAAGTTTTGGTGTTACGCTGTAGGACTTTTGAAGGCTGTGCTCCATTCTTGGGGCTTTTATCTTTATTTAGTTAACTTCTGCCCATGTTGATTTAGAGACCCCCTTTTCATTTGGGGTCATAGTTCTGAATCATGTGGTTACTGACAAGGGAAGTACACATCGGTAAACAGAGCTCAGGTCTTTTGTAGGTCTCAGTTGCGTGGAAAGGACTTTGCACGTGCAGATTGCTGAAGTTTTCAGTTCCTCGAGTCTGTTCGCGTCTTCTTTCTGTGTTACTGATTGTGCACAAGTGTGAAGTTTATGAGATTCTTCATCCAGTTGGATTTCATTTCTTTGTGTTTGATATTCTGCAGAGTAGCACATGGGCACATGAGCCCAACACAGCATGAAAGCAAAGGGTTTGGGCACTATATTGCTTTGTAACAATAGGATCCTAGCCTCGATCCAGTCTCCAGTTAAAGTATCTTAGATAGCTGGTTTTGGAAAAGACTTTTCTCTGTGCAGAGTCCAGAGACATTCTTCCAGTAAAAAACAAACAAACAAAAAAAACACCAAGAACCCTGAACTGAGAGGTCCTATGGTCTGACTCAGAATAAGGCAGCTTCATAATTCCTAAAAGAAAGGGACCATGACACAATGGCAGAGCACATGAACTCTGTGCATAAGGTCCCAGGTTCAGTCCTCATCATCTCCAGTTAACAGATATCGGGTAGCAAGTGATGGAAAGAACCCTTCTCTACTTGAGTTCTCGGAGAGCTGCTGTCATTCAGAATAGACAATAGTGAGCTAGACAGACTAATCACCTGAGTCCGTAGAAGGCAACTTCATGCATTCGTAATAAAGAGGAGCTATGACTTAGCGGTAGAGCGCATGATTTGCATGCAGAAAGTCCTAAATTTGGATGGAGAAGGTCCTTCCTGAACAGTATTTTAACCAGGGGTCCTTTCGAGCAGGAGCTCAGGGGAGCGCAGCTCCGGGAGTTGGTGCCAGCCCCCCCACGGGGGAATGCCTACTTGTGTCATGGCTGCAGCAAAATGACCCCGTCCCGTGGAAAGGTCCTTGTTCCTCTGACCAGCCTTCTGAAGGCTTCAGCCACCACTGAAGCTATCCTCCCAGAATAGTGGTATTTCTGAGGCTTTGATTAGTAGCTGTCCCCTCTCTGCTACCTCTTTCTTTCTTTCTTTCTTTCTTGCTTGCTTGCTTGCTTGCTTTCTTGCTTGCTTTCTCTTTCTTTCTTTCTTTCTTTCTTTTTTTCTTTCTTACTTTCTTTTTCTCCTTTCTTTCTTGCCTTCTGACATACTTCTGGTGATGTCAGGTGGTGTGGCATATGCAAATAAGTAATGCCAATGAGTTATGCTAATGAGCCCCTGCACCTCTTTTTCTACGAAAGGACCCCTGGTTTTAACTGTTGTTTTTATGTCTTCTATATATATATAAAAGAAAGTCCCCTCACCATAAAATCAACGCCCGGGCCAAACCGCTGGACCTAGAAGCACCAAATTTGGGGAGAGCGCTCCTACCATGACATAAGGGCTCACTAAGAAGGGATTTTTAAAAGAAATTCGACCTCTAAGTGGGTCAAAAGGGGGAAAATGTGCTCCCCCCATTGATTCCTATGTGGCTGCCTCCTTGCACGCCCCCACTGTCTGACTGGTCAGCTGCAGAGCTCAGCATTCTGAGGTAAAATAAAACAGTTACAGGAGACTGCAGAGAGCTAAAGGCAGTTGAGATCAGGGATGGCCAGCAACCACCTGTGAGGTGCAGTGATGGTTTTAAAGTACAATTTTATTATGTGTGTTTTAATTTGTTAGCCATATTAGTGGCCTTTGTGAAGGCAGAAAGGCAGGATATACATTTTGTAAAATAAATAAATTCAATCCTCCCCATTTCCAGTGGAGAGAATGCAGGTAGCATCTTGTGTTGAGAAAGACCATTCTCCACCCAAGAGCTTCCGCCAGTCAGAGTAGACAATACACAGCTAGGTGAATGAATAGTTCGACTCAGTATAAGGCAGCTACAGATGGTCCAAAAATAGAGAGAAAGAATCTTGATGCCATCATACATACAATTCCTTCAAGGTTGCCTGCTTGTCATATGCAATGAGTACCTTGGCAACACAGAGAGATGGAAAAGGTATGAATGAATTGAGCATTGCCAAAAAAAAAAAGGTGTTTGCGCCATGTACGGAATTGATTTTAGAAGTTCTTTTTTGTTCAACTGGAAATAAGGAGAAGCAAAAGTCAATACAGGGTGGAATCCTGGAAACCACAAAGGAACAGAATGTGAAAAATCCATGCGTCACTACGGCTGAATCCTTCATGCTCCTTCTTTCCCCAGAAACGATCAAAATTCATCGCATTGGCTTTCAGAGAACTAAAACAACCTTTTCTTCTGAACTCCCTCCTTGACAGAAACTCACCTTTCTTCTCCACTTTCCTCAGATGAAACAAAGAAGCAAAAATGTACAAGAACAAGAGATGTCCAGAGCGGCTTCTAATTTGAAGAAGGTTTCATCTTCAAAGGAGAGAACAGGGATAAGTACAGAAGAGTAACCCACACAGGTTGCAGGGACACACAAAGAACATTGGCCTCAAAACCTCAGACAAGTTTTTCCCCCCTCCACAGGTGCTACATGGAGATCAGCCAAAGAGATTTATCAGCCAAAGCTCCAAAAAGACTTATTATTTGGAAAGCTCACTAGGTTAAACTGAAACTTTATGAGGAATCCAGGATTCTTTTTAGAACGTTTTGTTCTGCTTGTCACATTAAAATTATTCAAGTACCTTTTCTGTGGCCAGAAAGCTATGACAGGCCTTATGGGGTTGCATCCTACAAAACTTGAATGGGACAAGTCCACGGATCTCTACTCCTCCCTTCTTTTTCTTGTGGCCTCCTCTTCTGTCAGGGACCCTTAGGAACAGAGAAGCAGTATTAAGAGAAATTCTCTTAATTCCTCTGTACCCAATTTCTCCCTGAAATCCAAAAGCCCATTTCTTTTTCTCTTTTTAGGAATCCGGAGTCTGTGTCTATCCAATTCCATTTTGATCGAGGAGCAATCCAAAGAGAGCAGGGGCAGGAAGGAAGGTTTTGCAGAATTTCAGCATTTGCCTCTGCAAAGGCTCATGGGTAGGCAGTATCTTCCCAAGCCGGCCTGTTCTCCTGCTAGAGCTCCCCCCTGTGGTGCGTCACGTTAAACAAATGCAAGGGCTGAAGTTACCAAAAAAATGCACTAATTTCTCCACAAAGAGAAACCAAAGAGAAATGAAAGAGAAATCCCTTTTGTAAAAGAGAAAATAAGAGAATAAAAAGAATCCTTTCCTTTCCTTTGTTCAATAAAAGCTCTATAACTCAGTGCCTTGAGCACTATAACAATCTGAAAGTTCATTTATAATCTGTTTCCCAAAAGACAAAAAGGATAATTTTTTCTGCAATATCCAAGGTTATATTAGCATTTTGATCTGAGCGTAGGAAGAAGAAGAAGAAGAAGAAGAGATTGGATTTATACCCCGCCCTCCACTCCCCAAGGGAGTCTCAGAGCAGCTTACAAACTCCTTTTCCCTTCCCCTCCCCACAACAGACACCCTGTGAGGGAGGTGGGGCTGAGAGAGCTCTTTCCCAAGCTGTCCTTGAGGGAACAGCTGGTACCGAGCTATGGCTTGCCCAAGGTCATCCAGCCAGGTGCAAGTGTAGGAGTGGGGAATCAAACCCGGTTCTCCCAGATTAGAGTCCGCGCACTTAAGGGGACCACCCTGCTTGGACTAAAATCATTGAAATTCACCAGCCACGGTAGAATAAAATGGCATCTTAGATTCGAATGTAGAGGGCATTCCCATAAAATATGAGAGACTGACAGTACAATCTTAAGCAGGTCTACTCAGAATCCTACTGAAGTCTACTCAGTGAGGATTACTCCCAGGAAACTGTTTTTGGGATTGCACTGTGAATCATTTTTACCAAGGGAGCCAGAGCAAATTCTGTCAGAGCAGGGAAGATGCAGAAAGGGGCCTCTCAAAACCACAATTGAACGGGCATTTGTTCTAGCAAGAGTTAAAAGCCCTGAACAGAATAGGAGAGGCTAGATGATAAGCATAGGAGGGAAGAGAATTAGGGGGAAGTATTCCAAAAAAACTGGGAAGAACAAGCTCCTTGAGTTTGAAGAATAGAACTATTGTAATCGATCTGCCTAATCCTTTAATTGTAATTGCAGATTCAGCGAGTCATGTTACATATGGGACATGGTTCCCATCCTGACTTACTGTCACACCAATGAACTGTGCAAGTTACCTTAATATCACCCTGTTGTTCTATCAGGGTGTGGAACACCGCAAGAGGGAAGGAGGGTCTTCTAGGTTCTGTCATGTTTTCTACTGGCAAAAACACTACCCCTGTGCCCTGACTCCTGTCACATGGAACTGATAGTTTGGTTCAAAGCCCCTTGACTTCAGTTGATGTTGGAGTAACTCTGCTTCAATGGGATAAGATGCACACTGAGTTTGTGTTCCAAAGGGGAGTTAGAGGACCAATGAAGATAGATCCAGGTGGGCAGCTGCATTAGTCTGAAGCGGTAGAACAAAGTCTGAGTTCGGTGGCACATTAGAGACCAACAAAGTTTTCTTCAAGGTATCTATGAGCTTTCGTGTGTGTGCTCACTTCCTCAGATGTAGATTCTTCTGCAGATACAGAATCTTCAGAGAAGCAATGAATCAGTTTCAAACCATTGTGAGCGAAAGCTGCTTAGAAGCGGAGATCAAGATGCTCGGGCTACTAAATGTTTATTTAACAGAGGAAGACGCAAAACCTGTCCCCCTCACAGCCATGAATAATTTACCGAAGGTGATAAGTGGGCCTGCAAATGCGGAGCTGCGAACAATTTCTAATGACACAGCTTCCTGTTTAGTTACATTAACGTACACCCTTTATCGCGTCGACGGCTTTCTATCTCACTTCCATCAGCACTTTACCTTTTGGAGTGTTGAAAAGACCACGTGACGTGGGGATGATGAGAAATTCAAGGTAGTGATTGACTGATCCAGCTTCCCTCCGCTGAAATTTTGCTGAGTTCTCCTTTTGACTCTGTCTTTTTTTAGCGTGTTTAAATAAATGGCAGTTTGTGGAAATCAAAGGCTTCAAAGCTTCTATTTGCAGCAATGAATACAAAGTAAAAAGCTTTTCATATCTGGGGAGAACTGCAGAAGCTCTCCAAAATGTTGAATTGGCCTCCTGCAGCTGCCTTCCATAAGGACGAACACGCTGAGGTTTAAGCAGGGGTAACCACTGACATAGCAGCAATGGAAAACAACTAAAGCGCTGTATTTAGACAGCTGAAGTTTTCAGGTTGGATCAGCTAGTAGGGATATAGTATTTTAATGCAGGTTATGTATACACAGGGGTCATTTCGTAGAAAAAGAGGTGCAGGAGCTCATTCGCATAACTCATTTGCATAACTCATTTGCATATGCCACACCCCCTAACATACCGGAAGTGTGTCAGAAGGCAACACCCACCCCTCAGGCTCCACTCCACAGGGGAGGGAAACTGACCTGCTCTTCCTCCATTCCCTTCCCCATCCAGTACTTTGTGCAATAAAAATAAGCGTAAAGAACACACCCTCATTCTCTTCCTGCTCCCTTGAAACCACCAGGTTTCAAGTAGACTTGAGATACCCAGGACATGTGCACCACCCATCCCTTCCCCTTCCCCTCCCCACAACAAGACACCCTGTGAGGTAGGTGGGGCTGAGAGAGGTCTTTTGAGAACTGCTCATGAGAGAACAGCTCTGAGAGAACTTGTGACTGGCCCAAGGTCACACCAGCAGCTGCATGTGGAGGCGTGGGGAATCAAACCCGGTTCTCCCAGATTAGAGTCCAACTCCTGACCACTACACCAAACTGATAAGGTGGAAGCTGCTGAAGGGTTGGTGAAATTTCTCCAGTACTTATGTGCCATGTGCCCAGATAAAAAATGGTATACTTAGAAAATTTATATGCCACCTTGAGCAAGTCTCTGGAAAAGCAGCACACAGTCATAAAAGGAACAATGATAAAATCATCAATATTAAAACAAAACATTAAAAACAATAAAGACCCTAGCAGGGCTTTCCCCGGGGCGCTGCGCCTCTGCACTGCTCGGGGAAGCCGAGGAGGGGGCGGGGCTTGGTCATGTGCCCGCCCCCTGGGCTCCTCACTTCCGGAGCTGCGCTCCTGTGTGCTCCCGCTGCAACAGACCCCTGTGTATACAAAAAGCTACAATGCAATGCCTGGTTCAGGACCGTCACACAGACCTCAAGCATGTGGCACTAGTGATGATGAACAGCAGTGGAAGGTGGAGCTGTGGGGCTGTAAGCACATGACAGGAAGTCACATGACATCACTATTGCATAATATCAGATTTCCATGACGCAAAGAGGAAGCCAGCATGGTGTAGTGGTTAAGAGTGGTGGATTCTAATCTGGAGAACCAGGTTTGGTCCCCCACTTCTCCACATGAAGCCTGCCGGGTGACCTTGGGCCAGTCACAGTTCTCTCAGAACTCTCTCAGCTCCACCTACCTCACAAGGTGCCTGTTTGGGGGAGAAGAGAAGGAGGTTGCAAGCCACTTTGAGACTCCTTAAGGTAGAGAAAAGTGAGATATAAAACCCAACTCTTCTGAGTTATGATCTCACAGATGCGGAGTAGACGCTTCAGGAGAACATTGGAGGTCTAACTGGTGGGTATGGGAGATGACCAGACCTGGCTAGACTGGGAGAAGAGAGACAAAGGAGAGCTTTTGCACATATACTGGAGGTTCAAATGGCAGGGTTGGAATAGTTGGACCTGAGGGAAAAAGAGAAGGAAAGGCTAAATGTTTGTAGTGTTGGTAAGGTCTCTATTAGTATTAAAAAGGAATCTTCATTACTACGTAACAACTTCTCTTCATCAACCTGCTGTTCTTCTCAGCACGTGTGCAAGGAGATGTAGGCACTTTGGTGCCTTTCCTTTTTCTGCCCAGGCACTTTTTACAAAGAGCAGCAATGAGGCAGTTCTGTAGGAACTCATGACCCAGCAGGTGGGAGTCCATAACCTGTGAGTCATGATTCATGGCCAGTGAATAACCTCTGTTTAAGGACCCATTCCAGATCACACAATGGGATCTCTGGTTTTGTCACTGATGACACATTCACTTCTGTGAATGCTTCTGAGTACGTTCTTTTTAACTTTTAAGCGGCACCATCATTTTAATCTTACCTCTAGGGTCCTACGTTCAATACCTGGCATTTCCAGTTAAAAGAAGTTCTAAGGATTGTGAAAGAGCTTTGGAAAGCTGCTGTTGGACAGAGCGGATAATACTGGGTTTGATGGATGCCTTTTCATCATGGGGATTGCTGGTTCAGTATAAGGCAGCAAGAACCTTGGAGGTAAGTTAGAGAACAAACAAAGGCCCAATATTTAAAACTTCAATATAGAATAATTATAAGTAAACATACATGTATTTATTATAGAGTCTTTTAAAAACATAAGGTGAAGGCAAAGGTTTCCCTTGCTTGAAAACCAGTCGAATCCGACTCTAGGGGGCGGCACTCATCTTCGTTTCCAAACTGAAGAGCCAATGTTGTCCAAAGATGTTTCCATGGTCATGTGGCTGGCATAACTAAACAGCAAGGTGCATGGAACACTGTTACCTTCCCACTGAAGTGAATATGCATTTATTTACTTTCCATTTCTTGCTTTCGAACTGCTAGGATGGCAGGAGCTGGGACCAGAGACAGGAGCTCACTCCGTCATGTGGCACTCGGGTCTCGAACTGCTGAGCTGCCGACCTTCCAGTTTGCAGCTCAGCGTCTTTAGTCTCTGGGCCACCACAGCCCCACCTTTAAAAAATCGGGGTGGCATTCGGCCGGCCAAATCACATTCGGCTCAGTTATACCCTATACAAATTGTCCCCATAGGGTATAATCGAGGCTCATTTCTGTAGCAGGAGCTCCTTTGCATATTAGGCCACACACCCCTAATGTAGCCAATCCTCCAAGAGCTTACAGAGCTCTTCTTCCAGGGGCTACTGTAAGCTCTTGGAGGACTGGCTACATATGGGGTGTGTGGCCTAATATGCAGAGGAGCTCCTGCTACAAAATAAGCCCTGGGTATAATAATCCCCCCCCCTTGAAGGGGGGATTTCCTATCACTGAAGGAAGGCAAACTGCTTTCCCTTCAGTGAAGGGAGTGTGCCGCCTCTGTGGCACAACTCGAGTTTTAAAGTTTAAATCACTCCCTGCGGGTCGCGCCACAGAGGGGAAGGCAATTTCCCTGGCCCACCGGAGAAGCCCAGCAGAGCCCACCCCCTGGGCGAGCCAGGAAAGACCCAGGAGGGTGCAGAGAGGCCCATTCCAATATGCTTTGGGTACAACTGGATCCTTACCAGCCCATTCCACCGGCATTGCTGCATTTCAACCATGCATCCCTCAGCTGGGATTTCACTCCCCCCCCTTTCAGTATGAACACTAATATTTGCAATTCTACCGAGAAATAATTGAGCATTAACCCAGAGTCCCATATCCAGATTGATATTTCACTCCCAAGTAACTGAGACTGAGTCCTGCTGAAGTGGACAAACAAAAGGCAGGTCTGCAGTATTATCTGTGCGCCTAGACAATTTAAGTCGGTGTAAATTATCTCCTGCAGAAACAGCCAGAGCAGTCGCGTAGCGTATTTGCACACAACAAAAGGAAGGGAAGCCGAGGGCTTAACGTGAACTCTGTTTGTGTTTCAATCACGGAGGGCTTTTGTCTGTATCTATTGTTCCTCCCATTGACTCCAGAAGCTCAAGCACATTAATCTTTGCAAGTCTCCTTCTCTGTAGTTCCATAGAATTCTTTGACAAATGAACATAGGTGGAGCAGGAGAGATTTCCCTGATAAGCCTGAGCATCCATCTCCCTGGAGAAGCAGTCATAAACATCCTCTCCAAACACTTCACCAATGAAAACAGGAGGCCTCTTGTAATTTCTCTTTTCTCATTCCGGAGATCACCTTCTCAGGGTTTCCCACCTCCAATTACTCATTGCTGAAAGCAATAGTACTCCATGTTCATTTGCTGTCTCTTTTCTATTACTTCAGACACCAAGACAGGGGTTGTTGTTTTAGCGAAAGAGATTATTAAGGAATGTATAATTGTCTGACAATATCGCAGGGCAAAATCGACCTCCGTTTCGTTAGGCTGTGAAATAGCAGGCTGAGCACACTGCCTGCATTGACTTTAACAGCCAGTGAGGCACAGCAGGTAAACTGTCAGGCTAGTATTAGAGAGTTATGAGTTCAAATCCCCATTCCAGCCATGAAGCTCACCACATGGCTATGACAACGGCAGACTCTTTCAGCCTAACCAGCCTCATGGACAAGCATAAAATGGAGGAGGGGATGTTGTGGTGGGCTCCTCTAGGGGACTCATACCTTTTCACACATGCTGAATAATGCAGCTTCAATCCACCACCACACAAAACAATAAATGGGTGGAGGGAAAAAAGGCTTTCATGCATTTCACAGTTTGTACATGTTGTTCGTCATCGACTGATGTTTTGGCAAACATTCAATGCATCTCTAAAATTAAAGCGATTTTATTCAGCGGGTCATTCAATGCCAAAAAAAAAGTCTACTCCAACAATCTAACACTACATTAAACATGGTAAAACCTGTCCACGTGAATATTTACATCTGCCCTTGAAAATTTAAAATAGTACCTTTAGGGCTGAGCTGAAATCTTGTGAAAAGAAGGTTGTTTTGAGACACGTGAATTGTCCTTTGAAATACTCCCCAGATTGTTACTATTTCGCTCCAGTCACTCACTTTCCTTTTTTTAAACTCTTCTTAGGAGCTGCTTTGGCTTTTAAAGAGGGTGGTTCTTCATACTGGGGATGTGACCTAGACAGTCAGGGATCACATAGCTGGCAAGTGATCCCTGATTGTCTAGATGACATCAGATCCGACTACATGATAACAGCGCAAAGCCAAAGGAGACCAAAAGCAAAAATTCTCACCATAAATGGGAAGATGTTTTTCACCCCATTTTGCATTATTACTGAAACCATGGTGGAGGGTTGTGTTCTACGCTGTGCAAAAAGATGGAGCTCTTCCACCGGGCTTCTTGTTGAGGTGGCAGACCCCCCCCCCTCCCCCCGGTTTGATCTCCCATCAATGGCTTGGATCTGCATAGCCATCTGGGAACCCATACTCCAGTCACATCTAAATTATTGAGACATCTGACCAAATTGTTAGGCAGTATTTTATGATTATGTTGTTTTGACTTGTTGTTCTAAAGTTGTTTTTAATTGTACTATGTTGTATTAATACTGTTGGAACCCACCCTGAGGTGGCTTGCGGGGCAGGGCTTGCTTCCTTTCTCCAAGGTTGGGGACAAAGAGTGATGCTGGGGGATCAGCTGTCCCGAAGGCACCCACTGGAATGTGGAGTGCCTCAAGGGGCAGTGTTGTCCCTGATGCTTTTTAACATGCCTGGAGGCATGGACTGGGGTGTCACCAGTATGCAGATGACACCCAGCTCTATCTGTTGTTGGGCGGCCTGTACGATTCCAAACTGGAAGACTTAGACTGGGCACTAGAAGCTGTGGCTGGTTTGCTTAGGCTGAGCTGGCTGAAATGGAATCCGATGAAGATGGAGGTCCTGTGCCTGAGCCAGAGAGGTCCGAGGGTAGGGATCCCACTCCTGACCTTCAGTGGGCCGCCATTGGAGCCAGCGCCGGAGGTTAGGAGTTTGGGAGTGCTCTTGGATGCCTTCTTAACAATGGAGGCCCAGGTAGCAGCCACTGCCAAGTCAGCCATTTACCGTCTTTGGCTGATCAGGCAGTTGGTTCCCTTCCTCGAACACAACGACTTGGCAATGGTGATCCACATGATGGTCTCCTTGAGACTGGATTATTGTAATGCCCTCTACATGGGGCTGCCCTTGTCTCAAATCTGGAAGCTACAGCCAGTGCAAAATGGAAGCTACAGCCGGCCAAGCTTTTAGTGGGACCCCCTATTCAGGAACACATCCAGCCTGTACTAAAAACATTGCACTGGCTGCCTGTAGCATACCGGATTTGTTTCAAGGTGCTGGTTATGAACTTTAAAGTTCTTTATGGCCATGGACCTACATACCTGAGGGACCACCTTTCCCCATACGTTCCCCAGGGAGTGCTGCGATCAGGGACCCAGAATCGGCTGGCCCTCCCGAGCATTAAGGAGGCCAGGCTGGGAACAACTAGGGCCAGGGCTTTTTCGGTGGCAGTTCCACTCTGGTGGAATGAGCTCCAAAAAGAGACCAGGGCCTTGTGGGTCCTTTTACAGTTCCACAGGGCCTGTAAAATGGAGCTCTTCCACCAGGCCTTTGGAGCCGCCACCACCACTATTAACAACTGATAGCCTATGGTGGGAGAACCCTGACCCCCTGGTGTCTTCCAATTACTGCCTGAGCTAATTGCCTAGGATAACTGAAGAGGATGAAGAAGCTGACTGCAAGATGAGGAAACTAAGTTACTAGCACTTTATTATGTTTATGGTTTTAGCATTGTTATTTGCAGGGGTCCATTGGGGCCGGAGCGAGGTGGAGCAAAGCTCTGCCAGCTCAAGACTGGCCAGTAGGGCAGCCACGGGCTGAATCAGATTCTCTAATCTGATTCAGCTCGCCGCCAAATTGCTGCCGAAATTCAGCTGCAACTTTAAAAGCGACTGGAGGGGAGGGGGTTTGAGAGAGAGGCTCCAAACTTGCAGGGTAGCTGCTGGGGCCTCTCCTCGAAATACCCATCAAGTTTCAAGAAGATTGGACCAGGGGATCCAATTCTACAGGCCCCCAAACAGGTTGCCCCCATTCCCTCCATTGTTCTCTATGGTAGGAAAAAAGTTAACATTTTTTCCCACCGTAGAGAACAATGGAGGGGATGAGATGATCTGTTTGGGGGCCCATAGAATTGGACCCCGTGGTCCAATCTTCTTGAAACTTAGTGGGTATTTCGAGGAGAGGCCCCAGCAGCTACCCTGCAAGTTTGGAGCCTCTCCCTCAAACCCCCTTTCCTCCAGCCCCTCATACACCCTATGAGTTTTTGCCATTGATTTCAATGGCCCATAGGATATAATGGGGCTGAAACTGACATTCCCTTTCTGACACACTTCTGGTGATGTCAGGGGACATGGCATATGCTAATGAGTTATGCTAATGAGTTATGCTAATGAGCTCCTGCACCTCTTTTTCTACGAAAGGACCCCTGGTTATTCGTATTAATCAATGTTTGATAATTTTATACTATATTGTTGGAATTTTATTCTGTTCATATGTAAGCCACCCTGAGCCAGCCTCAGCCGGGAGGGCGGAGTAAAAATCTAACCAATCAAATCACTTGTCATTCCGTGGGCCTTCCAACTCTGCACTTATATTCTGGTTTCTCAATGTGTCAATGTATCGATGTACAAAAATATTCTATGGGGAAAAGGGACGTTTGCCAAAGAAAATAGGTGAGATTAAAATGGTGCCCCTTAATCATGTATCACCCGCTGCCCACCCAACCCCCCCCCCCCCTCCTTATTCTAATGTTTCAGTTGCTTCCCCATCTTGACTTTCCGGCCACAACCACCAAGCTAGTTTCCTTTTCTTCAGGGTTATTTTTTTTTTGTAGAAAAAGCCCAGCAGAAACTCATTAGCATCATAGGCCACACCCAACAGCAGAAACTCATTAGCATTTTAGACCACACCCCTGACAACACAGCTCCCTCCCAGGATCAGCTTCCCCAGGCGCCCCACAGCTTGCGGGGCGCATCGGGAACCCGAGGGAAGGAAGGCAGTTTCTGGATCAGCTTCCCCAGGGGCCCCGCAGCTGCGGGGCCCCTGGGGAACCCGAGGAGGGGAGGCAGTTTAAACTGCCTTCCCTCCCTGGATCAGCTTGGCTTCCCCAGGTGCCTCATAAGCCATGGGTGGGGAACCCAAGGGGGGGGAGGCTGTAGGTGTGGCCAGCTCTGAAGCCAGCCGGAACTCCGTTCCTGTGCGTTCCTGCCCAAAAATAGCCTTGCTTTTCTTTTTCTAGAGATACCTTTCAAGCATCAGACCGTGTGGATGAGCAAGAGTTAACATCAAATAATTGTAGACAGATATACAGCCATGCAATTCAAACCTCTGGTATAATAGCCTCATAAAATTGTCCAGGGTTTAGATACACATGGACCCATTTTTCACACCGCAAATGAATACGGTTTTTAAAGAGCTATAACTTTCCAAGAGTTCATGAATTTCCGGGATTCATAGCTCTTTACTAGGCTGAGAAAAAGAAGACCACAAAAAAAAAAGATATATCAGTTTCGGGGGAGGGTGTGTGTGGCATAAATCTGGAGAGTTGGGGTTTTTCAAAATGTGCAGGAGGGAAGACGTGATACTGCGAGCATGCACCCTTGGTTCATTTTTAGCCTCCGTCCTCTTTCCAAGGCTTTTGGAGAGGTGATGAGAAGTGTCATTCGCACTGCCTCATGCAACCTTGAGACTGCCTGCCCGTTTGAATATCGGATCATTAGAGAAAGGAAAGCAAAAGTCTGGTCCGGAAGTATACTGTTCTCCCCTTCGCTTCCATCATTGTTCTGGAATTCTGCTTTATCTTCATTTCTGTCCTCATGGTAACAAGGGAGACTTTCTAAAATTAATTTTGAAATAGAAGCATGTGGTTTGCATCATTTTCAGGGCTTTCCATTCATTTCATCTGGTCTCCTCCCTGTCTGATTAATGCAGATGTTAATGCAGATGACATCAAGCAATCTTGAGGTCATTGCGTGCAGGATTACGTCAAGATGGTTTGTTTGTGGCTCCTGTGCAATGGTCAGACACCACACCACAACAAAATCTTCATGCAACCATGTGTACGTCAAGGTTATGCCTTTACAGCATTTTACCACTGTGTATATGCACATCGATAGCATGAAGATGATCAAAGCTGCAACGTGCTGCAGATGCAGGAATTCCAGAAGGGGAAGCCGCATTTAAGGCAGTGCATAATTTAGGGGAGGGGATGTGGCTGAGCAGAAGATTCTCAGCTTTGCTTTGCACGCAGAAGGTCCCAAATCCAATCCCTGGCATAAAGGACCAAGCAGTAAGTGATGTGAAAGACCTCTGCCTGAGACCCTGGGGAGTTGCTGCCAGTCCGAGTAGACATTGACAGTACTGGCCTTGATGGACTGATGGTCTGATCCAGTATAAGGCAGCTTCATGCATCCATATGCTCAAAATAACTATCTGGATTACAGTATGTGTGACAGAAAAAGAGGAGGAGAGAGCAAAGGCAGAAGGAAACAAGACATGGGTGCCAGGCTTGCCTTAACAGCCTAACTGTGTCTGGAAAACACTCTTGTGTCAGTGACCTAGCCAGCTACTCAAAAGGTCTGCCAGCGTTTGTCTGGTCCCACCCTGGCTCCAAACTAGAAGGATAAAATAGCTGTTCTTCATGTATCCTTGCCAGTGCATCAAAGTCATGCCAAGATATGCTGCTCATCATATATCAGCATGAGAGTTCTGGTATTGATATCCATCACAAAGAGATTTCCTTCCACAGGGACCTTTGCTTGGGTCTTAACAATCTACTCTGACCAGGTCTACTTAGGGGAACATCTGCTCTCCCACAACACCATAAAACAAGTGGAGGGAAAGGTCTCTTTTGTGGTCTTGATGAAGACCCCTCCTACCCCCCAAAAAATCTTGCTTAGCAGCCCTGAAGTAGAGCTATCATCTCTAGTTTGGGAAAATCCTGGAGATTTAGGGGAGGAGCCTTGGTAGAGTGGAGTTTGGAGAAGGGAGGAAGATCATTAGGGATGTGATGCCATAGAGTTTGTCCTTCAGAGTTGCCATTTTCTCCAGGGGAACTGATCTCTGTCACCCAGGGATCAGTTATAACTCCAGAGAACTCCAGGCCTCACCCTGAAGTGACCAGCAGGCCTGTAGCTACGGTGGGGCTTTTGGAGGGTTCGCTCCCTTTCTTAAAGGCACAGCCTTGCAAGAATTTCCCTTGTAATTTTTAAAAGACATATTTAAAAGGTGTGTGCTCCTTTAAGCAGAGTGAGGGGCTGTAGTTGACTCATTCCCACACTGAACAAGGGGGTTGGAGTTGGTGACCTCTAGGTTGCCTTCTAACTCTCTGTCAAGAAACTGGTCTCCTTTAAGTGAGTTTTTCTGCCTATGTGTTAGCTTCCTTGACTATAGACATCATTACCCACACCTGCCAGCTTCTTATCAGAATTGTTGCTTGGGCTGGCAGAAGTGATTAACTTGCAGCAGCTGAGAGCTGCCATCTAAAGTGGTTTCACAGCTTGCAATTTAGAGATCTATCCTGGTATCAGCTTTCTATTGGCTAAATGGCTTTTCTTTCTGCACGGAGAACTTCAGCCCCATCAGAAAAAAAAAATTCCCCACAAGCCACAAAGTCCTGGCTACAGGCCTGGTGACTAGTTATTCCCACGTGATAATTTAAAGGAAGGAAGGAGGGAGGGGCAGCTCTGCCAGGGAAACGGCTAACACCAACCCACAATGGGGTGGCATTTAATAGCCCACATAACTTTTGCTCGATTGACTGGCTGGGCAGTATGATGGTAAGCAGCCTGACTAGTGTTCTGGTGCCCCCCTTTCAAAAAGAAAGGAAGGCCCAAACCATCCCCAGCCTCAAGGCAGGAGCCAACCACGTTTCCACACTGCTTTCGATCCCCCAGAAGGTTTCTGAAGATGGAAGGGACTTACCTCCTTTTGTAGACTGCAGCTTCCTCACCACTCCTGTCCTGATGCCATCCAAAACATCCCTCAGAATGCTACTCTAAGGACAACAGCATGGTAGAGTTGCCAAGTCCTCCCGGGGGGCAGGGAAACCCCTGCTCCAGCAGCCCGCTGCCCACCGTCCGGGATCGGGCTACTGGGGGGAACCCCCACCCCCAAATTGCCAGGCTGAGGGGACGTGCCCAGCGCAATGATGTCACCTAGAGGTGACACAGGGATGCCAACCTCCAGGTGGGGCCTGGGGATCCCCTGCTTTTACAATTGATCTCCAGCTGACAGAGATCGGTTTCCCTGGAGAAAATGGCTGCTTTGAAGGGTGGGCTCTATGGCATTGTATGCTGAGGCCCCTCCCCTCCCCAAACTCCGCCCCCAAAGTCCCCAGATATTTCCCAACCTGGACTTGGCAACCCCAAGGTGACGTTGTCACATCGGACATGTTTTTTGGGGGGACGCTCTGTAATTTGAGGGAAAACTCTATGGTTTTCCCTCAAATTACTGAGGTCCCGCCCCCAAATCTCTAGGGATTTCCCAAGCCAGACAGCGCTTCGGAGCAACCCATTTCCCTCATGTTGCCTTCAACATGTGAACAGTTACAGAGAGGGTTTGGGCAGGGAAGTGTAAGGTCTCAAAAGTCTACTCTGGGCAAGGCCCCATTATGACTTTCGTGGCTCTAGGCACTTTTGCCTTTGTGCCCCCCCCCCTCCATAAAAAAACATTAAAAAATTTATTTTACAACTGCGTTGGTATAAAGTCGAATATAATCCAAGCTGGGTAATATTACTCTTTATACCAACACAGACAAAGTATGTATCAGGGTTGCTAGGCCCCTACTGGAGGTTCTGGAGTCCCCTGGCGCCCGGCGTAGCTGGACCCCACTGCCCTGCTGCTGATCAGCTGGCCAGCAAGGGGGGATCTTACCCCCAAAATTACCTAGGCTTGGCCAACATCTAAGTGATGTGTCTATGATAGTTTTTGCCCAAATACCAGAGTGAAAAGTAAACTGCCCTGAGGTTAAGTGGGCATCCTATCTGCCATCATTCAGTTGGTGCCTATGGCCAAGGCCATGTTGGCCATACAGTTTATAGTCACTAAGCTTCTTGCTGTAGTACAAAAGAATAGATCTCTCAGTCTGGGGCAAGTGACACTCTGTATTCTTGGCGCTTGGGGGGGGGGCAACAGTGGGAGGGCTTCTAGTGTCCTGGCCCCACTGCTGGACCTCCTGAGGGCACCTGGTATTTCTGGCCACTGTGTGACAGAGTGTTGGACTGGATGGGCCACTGGCCTGATCCAGCATTGGCTTCTCTTATGTTCTTATGTAGTGCATGCATCAAAGGCATGAACATAAATTATTACTACATTTAATTGTTTTTCTTATTTTAAAATATATATAAAACATCTTTGTGGGCCCTAAAAGTTTTGTGGGCACAAGGTACTTATGCCTACGTGGGCCTCTCCCACCATAATAATATGAACATTAAAAATTATTTTGATATAACTTTAAATACTTCAACTTTTTTTTCCTGTTTTAGGCAAAATTTAATAAATTTTCATGGGCCCTAAACAATTCATTTTTTTCTGATGTGTGTGTGGGGGGGAAATAAAAACATTTTCTTCTACCCTATAAGTTTATTTCTTCCCTTCTGATTTTAAAAGAAATTAATTTTTCTTCCATAGGTCCCTAAAAGTATCATGGGCCCTAGGCATTGGTAGTGTTGCCAGCCTCCAGGTGGGGCCTGGGGATCTCCCGCTTTTACAACTGATCTCCAGCTGACAGATATCAGCTCCCCTGGAGAAAATGGCTGCTTTGAAGGGAAGACTCTATGGCATTGTACCATGCTGAGGCCCCTCCGCTCCCCAAACCCCGCCCTCTCCTGGATCCACCCCCAAAGTCCCCAGGTATTTTCCAACCTGGACTTGGCAACCCTAGGCATTGGGTCTACTGTGCCTAATGGATACGTCAGCCCTGGCTTTTGGGATAAAAGGTATAGCAGTCCAAATCCTAAAAGAAAGAGTCTTCAGTGGTTACATTAAGGTTGTCAGGTCTTTCTTGGCAACCGGTGGGGGGGGGGGGGTTGGGGGGGATTTACCAGGACTGGGAGGGAGGTCCAGGCTACATTACCAGTGACATGGTGACACCACTTTCAGCATGTACCAGAAGTTATTATAGACACACCAGGAGTGACATTGCCTTGTTGCTGGCAACATAGCCTGGGCCTCCCTCCCGTTCCTGGTAAGTCCCCCCCATAGCCAGATGATCAGTCACGGGGGTTTGGGCCTGGGGGTGGGAGATCTCCCACCTCCAGTGTAGCCACCCCCCAGCAACCCTAGGTCAAACTCACTGGTAAGCAAGTCCAGTTGCATCTAGGAGCTGTATCTACCATTTCACAGAAGACCCATCAAGGAGGTACCTGGTAACAGGTACCATTAACTAGTCTGTTCACAGAGGTACCATTGTGTGATCTGGGATACCAACCTTACTTCGTAATCCCCCATTCACAAAAAGGGGATGCAACTGCTTCAGGCGAATGGAACTGATCTCTTGGGTACGTTATCATTGCTGGGATGAGACAGCTGAACTTCTCTGCAGTGCTTATAAAACTCTGTGCTAATACTGTGACACGGAAGCTCAAACAGGAAAATCTGCCTTTTGCGTCCTGTCGGTCTCCTTTGGATAAAAGATTGCCATTCCTCACCGCCCTAAAGTGATCCACCTAAGTTCCATAGTAGCATACGATTACCCTACGGCAACACTCCGGCGTTCAGAGAAATGATTTCTGCATTTCTTTCCAATATGACACTTGGGAATTGGGAAAACAAAGAAAACAACCCAGCTGTTTTTATCGAGTTCTCATCGTTAAACAAGTAAATACTAGACCAATTTCATTTTTATTGTTATCCCTTTATGATTATCATGCCCAGGAGCCAAGATCACGGCAGAAACTTTTGGAATTGAAGGCAAAACAATAAAGGGGAAAAAAAAGAAAAGAAATGGCAACATAATATCAAAAATACATGCTAAAGAAATAAAAGCTCCACATGTTTGATAGTGCAATTTACATATTAGCAGGGCAGTATTTCTACTGATCATTTATCTAAAACATTTATATGCAGCCTTTCCATTTAAAAAATCGATCCGCAAGGCAGCTCCAAAACAATAAGTGAAGAAGAAGAAGAGGAGGAGGAGGAGGAGGAGGAGATTGGATTTATACCCCACCCTTCACCAACCTAAAGCAACTCAGAGCAGTTTACAATCTCCTTTCCCTTTCCCTCCCCGCGACAGACACCCTGTGAGGTAGCTCTTTCCAGAACAGCTCTGAGAGAACTTGTAACTGACCCGAAGTCACTCCAGCAGCTGCATGTGGAGGAGTGGGGAATCTGGAGATAAATTGAGGGGGGCAGGCTGCCTGTAGAAGGAGGAAGAGAGGAAGCTTGGTTGTATGATTTACACCTGCCAGTTCTCCCAGATTAGAGTTTGTGCTCCTAACTACTACACCAAACTGGCAGGTATAGATCATACAACCAAGCCCATTCTAAGGGATGGTATGCACACATGTGGTGGGAAGGTGTAGAAGTAAAGACCTTTTGGGGGGGAATTATTGAAATTATTAGAAAAGTAAGCAATACAACACTAACTATAGACTTTAATGTAATGTTGTTAAGTACAATAGGAAGCCCGTTATTGGATAGGACTATTCAAAATCTAGTCAAGGCTATGATACTGGCGGGAAAGGCGGTCATTGCTCTGGGTTGGAAAGACAAAAGTAAATGGACAATAGAAATCTGGCACAACTATTTGTTTGACTTTATACAGTCAGATATCGTGGCGTCAATCAACAAGGGAATATCATGGGAAGAAAAATCCACGGAAATCAAGACCAGATGGAAGACCTACCTAGATTGGATACTGAAAGAAAGAAGGAAAGACATTCAGTGGAAGATTAAGACTTTGTGCCCATAGCTGGGGTGAAAAGACTATGATTAAAAGAGAGGGAGGGAGGGAGGGAATTGAAGTGGTGTAATTGTAAATAACTATAAATATTTGATGTAACAGACTAAACAAATGATAATAATAAAAAATTGCTTTAAAAAAAAATCATACAACCAAGCTTCCTCTCTTCCTCCTTCCACAAGCAGCCTGCCCCCCTCAATTTATCTCCAAAACCATCTGCTGATGGTTAGGGGCCACCTTATGGACCAAGTGCTACATGTTTACCGCACTTGTGCAACAGCGATGGAGGGTGATTTTTTTATTCTGAAGACGGAGAAATGGGACTTGATCCCAAGATAGATATCATAGGATTGAAGTCCAGTTAGTTTTAATGAAGCATTCCAGGAAATCTAAATTGATATATAGCATGAGGCTATCTCACCAGCCTCCCACCAACCTAGCACACATCAGTCATGGAAGGACCCACACTAAGGGAACAGTGAGGCGATGCATCCTGACACCACAGGTACAGAAGTCAATAATCTGTTGAAATTTTAAGCATCCTTCTGTGGCTCAGGCGGCTGGCCATGGCGGCATGGCTCTCAAAGGGTGCAGCCTGATGGCACGAGGGGGGGGGCAGGTCCAAGTCAGTTGCACAGGTCTGGCTGGAAGGTCATCAGTCGGGTCTGGCTGCCAGGCTCAGGGGACAACCATATCAGGGTGGCAGAGACAAGGAGGGAAGTGTCAGTCTGAACCCCTCCCCCAGCTTCCAGGTGGGAGGCAGTTCCTAGGATCAGATTTAAGGGTGGCTGTGGTAGCAAGGTTGGCCCGGGACCTGGAGAGATACAGGAAGCACTCAGTCAAGTGAGAGAGCCAGGCAGGCAGTTGCAGGGAAGTGAAGCCACTCCCCTGTGCGGAAGCATCTGGAAATGCCTCCTTGAAAGCACATTTCTTGGAGACCTGCCAGTGTGTGTATAACCTTCTGGCAGGAAATATGGTGGAGCGTCCACTCCCCAGCCTGAAAAGTGGGTTCAACTGAAAGCTAGAAGGAGAAAGCGGCCAGCCTGCAGTCACCCAGGGAGCTTCATGGTCGAGTGGGGATTTGGTCTCCCCATTTTGAGGACACCATAACCACTACACCATGCTGCCCCTCTATTTAAACCATTAGCATAGTTGTTAGATTTTTTTTTTTAAAGGATGCCATCTGGGACTTTTAACTTGGTTTTTAAAAAAAATTGTTATTCTACTTTTGTTATCTTGAATGTTTAATGTTTTGTATATTCACCTTATGGCTTTGTGCCTCTGTTGTACATAGCCCAGAGCCTGGCGCAAACTATGACGGGGCAAATGATGACGATGACAATGACGATGATGATGACAATGATGACGATGATGACGATGACGATGACGATGACAATGTTGGATCAGGCCAATGGCCCGTCCAGTCCAACACTCTGTGTTACACAGTGGCCAAAAATACCAGGTTCCATCAGGAGGTCCACCAGTGGGGCCAGGACACTAGAAGCCCTCCCACTGTTACCTCCCCCCCAAGCACCAAGAATACAGAGCATCACTTGCCTCAGACTGAGAGCTCCTATCTATACCTTGTGGCTTATAGCCACTGATGGATCTCTGCTCCATATGTATTATTATTATTATTACTATCATCATCATCATCATCCCACTTTTCCTCCAAGGGGCTCTAGGTGGCCTATATTTTGGCCATTTTATCTTCACAAGAACCCTGTTGAGGCATAAGAGACTGACAGTGCAATCCAAAGCAGAGTCCAAACCCTTCTAATTACATGATTTCAATGGACTTAGAATGATATAAAACTGCTTAGGAGTGATACTGAAGGCAGGGTGATATGTTGGAAGGGACACCAAAGACCATTCTCATCCAGGATACCATCTGATCTAGGACCTTTCCTGCCGCCTCTTCCCTGGACCCTTGGTGACTGTATGTTCCCTTATATCTTCATGCAGGATTGATCAAATGTGGTGATGGAAAGTGCCTTCAAGCCCCAAAACCTGTAGGATTGCAAAACAAGAATGAACAAAAGTGGTTTGCCCTTGCCTGCCTCTGTGTAGCAGCCCTGGACCCCCTTCACTGGTCTCCCATCCAAGCACTAACCAGGGCCAGCCGGGCTTAGCTTCCAAGATCTGATGAGATTGGGAGGTCAGGTCCCAAGGAGGATGCCTTTCATAACCGATGCCTTTCATAACCAAACTCATCAAATAGGGTGGGAAACATCTCAGCCGCTCTAAAAATGCAATTTAAAATAGGTCAGCAGCAATAATCCTGTCAAAGAGTTGCCTTTTGGGATCAACACTCAGCTTTGTGAAATCCGCTTCTAGCAACAGTTGATCTCCTGAATCTTCTCCCCACCCCTCCCAAAACTCCATAACTAAAGATAAGATTTCCCCCCCTCCTTTGGTTTTAACTTCTTTTGCCCTTAGAAATGACTCACTCCTTACAATAATTAGAGTTATAAATAAAAGCCACACACAAAATGGGATAGGCAATGTTTTATGCCTCGTATTTTGAGAAGTGAGGAGAGAGGAATTGGAGTTGAGTCCCCAGGTGAGGAACTGTTCCTTTGGCTGTAATAGAGCTAACGCTGATTTACGTGCGCTGAAGATCCAGTCTCTGGCACGTCATCCGTGATCTATGAGGCCACCTGGCCAGCAGACTTGGCATCACTTGGCAGGCCCACTCAAGAGCGATCAAGCTTCTCTCCTCTCGGAGAAGACAAATGAGAAGAAGGAAAGAAAGAACACGGGTGCACTGGGGAAAGCGGCCCTCTAATTTGTCTTTCGCCCTTTAAAATGCTTGATTTTTGACCTGGAGATTTTGATACGCTGAATGCAATTGTTTTATTCTGCAGTGATGGAAGCATCCAGGTTGCTTTTTCGATCTGAAGCAAAGTCAAGTGGAATTGTTGATCTCACATCTCCCAGGCAGGACTTAAGCTGTTTATGAATGCATACAGCTGTCACCAGGGCCAAAACCCTGTAGGTACTTACAGCTGGATTTAGTCCAGTATCCTGCAAAACCTCGTGATGGACCTTCAGAACATAAGAGCCCTGCTGGATTAGACTAGTGTTCCATCTAGTCCAGCATCCTGTCTCATGCAGTGGCCAATGAATTCCTCTGGAGGGCATAGAGGCCGAGGCCTTCCCCTGATGTTGCCTCCTGGCTCTGGGATCCAGGGGCTTAGTGCCTCTGAGCATGAAGGTCCCCTTTAGTCAACATGGCTATTAGCCACTGATAGATCTATCTTCCATGAGTCTGTCCAATCCACTTTTAAAGCTGTCTATGCCTGTGACCATCACTACATCCTCTGGCAGTGAATTCCACCTTTTAATCACTCTCTGTGTAACGAAGTATTTCCTTTTGTCCATCCTGAATCTACTGCCCATCCGCTTCATTGGATGCCACGGAGTTTTAGTATTTTGGGAGAGGGAGACAAAGTGCTCTTTGCCAGTTCTCTCCACCCGGGGCATAACTTTATAAATTTCGAACACATCCTCCCTTAGTAGTCACTTCTCTAAACTGTCGCAAGCGTCACTGGCAAAGAGGTCTCAAACCGCCAAACAGTGGAATCAGCTGCCACAGAAGGTGGCGAGCTCCCCCTCACTGGTAGTCTCTAAGCAGCGGCTGGACAAACACTTGTCAGGGATGCTCGAAGCTGATCCTGCATTGAGCAGGGGGTGGGACTAAATTGGCCTGTATGGTCCCTTCCAACTCTGAGAGTCTATGATTCTATGATTCACCAGCTGAGCACTTACTGCGAGAGCTGGACTTCTACTCAGTCTCTCCAGTTTATCTGCTCCAGGGACTTAGGGTACCTGTGGGGTCCTGGTCTAAGGGTGGGTTTCATTCACAGGCTCTCCTGCAGCTAGGGCTGCCAAGTCCAACTTGGGAAATATCTGGGGTCTTTGGGGGTGGAGCCAGGAGACTTTGGGGGTGGAGCCAGGAGAAAGGAAGTGACATCATTTTGTGATGTCACATCCTGTGATGTTGCTTCCACATGCTGACACATGAACTCATGAAGTTTCCTAATAACTGAATCAGGCCATTGGTCCATCAAGGTCAGTATTGACTACTCAGACTGGTAGTGGCTCTCCAGGGTCTCAGGCTGAGATCTTTAATGTCACCTATGACCTGATCCTTTTTTAGCTGAAGAGGCTGATACCTCCTGCATGTCAAGCAGATGCTCTATCACTGAGCAACGGCCCTACTGAATCCTTCCTCATCTCGGCAGAATATGAAGCACTAAGTGCTACACAAGTGCTAAATATGATTTTCATATCATAAGAACAGGAGAGAAGCCACAGTGGATCGGCCCATCCAGTACAGCCCATCCAGTACAACACTCTGTGTCACAACAGTGGCCAAAAATACCAGGTGCCCTCAGGAGGTCCAGCAGCGGGGCCAGAACTCCAGAAGCCCTCCCACTGTTGCCCCCCAAGCACCAAGAATGCAGAGCATCACTGCCCCAGACAAAGGGTTCCCCTGTGCAGCCCCTGTGCCTGCCTTCTGTTTGAGAGCCCTTTGATTTTCTGGTCCTCCTGTGCTCCTAGCGGGTGACCTACCTGAATCCTGGATATCTGAGGGCTCAGATGCTGCAGGGTTTTCCAGGATCTTGATCTCTGCAGCGTTCACCAGCCTGGCCCTTTTGTCTACTTAGGAGGACTCACCAGGCCCAGGCCTGACGAGAAAGTGAGTTGACAGGATCATCTAGGGTTGCTGGCTCTGGGTTGGGAAATACTTGGAGATTTTGGGGATGGGGCCTGAAGAGGGTGGGGTTTGGGAAGGGGAGGGACTTCCGTGGGGCATAATGCCATACAGTCCACCTTCTCTGTCTCCTGGAGATCAGTTGTAATAGCGGGAGATCTCCAGCCACTGCCTGGAGGTTGGCAACCCTAGGATCATCTAATCATCCTTGTGGGGGTGTCATATCTATTTGTACAACCTCTCTTTTTTTAAAAAAGGGGGTGGTGGGAGAATTAGCCAAAAGGGTGGGGTGGTGGAACCAAAGCAGAAGGGTTGTACAACCAATAAGTTGGATCCAGTGAGAATTTCCACTAGTGGGAGAAGAAGAAGAAGAGATTGGATTTATACCCCGCCCTCCACTCCCCAAGGGAGTCTCAGAGCGGCTTACAAACTCCTTTTCCCTTCCCCTCCCCACAACAGACACCCTGTGAGGTAGGTGGGGCTGAGAGAACTCTTTCCCAAGCTGTCCTTGAGGGAACAGCTGGTACAGAGCTATGGCTTGCCCAAGGTCATCCAGCAGGTGCAAGTGGAGGAGTGGGGAATCAAACCCGGTTCTCCCAGATTAGAGTCTGCACACTTAACCACTACACCAAACTGGCTTAACCACTACACCAAACTGGGAGGGGTTTCCATCAGCAGAATAGGACTTTCTTGCCTCCTCCATCCCACTGCTGATTGAAATGCTCCTCTCAGTACTGCTCTTGGGAGTCAGGGGGTTCCCCAGGAACAGCACGAGAGGCAAATGGGAGGTCTACAGTAAAAAGGAGGAACTGGCAAAACTTATCTTCCATAAATGGAAATCTACCACATGATCCACTCTACTGCTTCTGTCCACCTTTTATGCTTTTATTTTATTTACTTCCTTTATCACCCGTCTGTCTTGTTCAGGCCCAAGGTGGATCCCAAAATTCTTTATGAATTTTTTTTTTGCAATAAACGCTAGTATGTTAATGCATTAAAATTGGGCTACATCTTTAGAGAACAATCTAAATGGTCCGATAGAACCAAGGAATTGGATTATCCAGTTACAGAACAATAAAATAAAGACATAAATTCACCCGGTGACCAATGGTACATGGGGAGGGACATTGTAAAAAAATCCGTGCAATTAAAAACAGAGCAGAAAGATTACTTTGGCACAGAGCTACTTCATCTTAGCCCTGACCTGGTCAGCCCAGGCTAGCCTGATCTCATCAGACCTTGGAAGTGTGAGGCTTCTGAGTAGACCAAATAAGCCAGGCCCTTTGATAAAAGCAAAAGTCCTTTTTATTTCTTAACGATCCTTCAGGTACACGATGTCTGTCAGAGATACTCCATCACAAGCAACAGGGATTAATATACCATATACAAAAAGGTAAGGGCAGGCAAAGAGCCAATCAGAGCCAACTAAAATAAGTGCGAAAAACCCCAACCCTTATGTTCCTACCAAAAAGGCGCAAAAGCACTAAACCCCCCCCCCCAATGCCCCTTTGTGAACTCTACTTGCAATTCACAGTCCAGGCACCTGGCCTAAATCAGTCCTAGAGTCTTCAAGGTTACAAAAGCAAGATTAGCTGCACTGGCAAAGGGAGGCAGCCCGGAGAGATTAGCCAGAATGTTTATATGACGTGGGAGTGCAGGGCAAGCCATCCTCCCGGAGGGAAAGAAAGAGCCATAGTAGGCATGACAGGCGATAAACTCAAGGCTAGCAGTAAATAAATGATAGGCACCCAGACAACAGACAATGAATGGCAGAGGATCTGACAGGAAGCTAAGCAGGGTCAGTCTTGGTCAGTATTCGGATGGGATTCCACCAAGGAACACCAGGGTTGCCACACAGAGGCAGGCAATGGCAAACCACTTCCAAATGTCTCTTGCCTTGAAAACCCCATATGGATCACCATAAGTCAGCTATGACTTGACAGCAAAAACAGGGCTGCCAAGAGAGGTGGACTGGAGGGGGGACAAAATTCCTGGTGCAGTTCTGACTGCAGCCACTAAGGGCGCAGGGAAGACAGAGCCTTTCTGCCAAGTTTCTACCAGGCTGAGGTAAACCATTTGGTGATCAGATCCTGCTAAACTTGTCAGCCAAGCCACCACGGGAGCAAGGCAAGACCAGCCACAACAAGCTAGTCATTGTCAGGATGTGACCCCTCCAGGGGTCATTTGGGGCCGGAGCGAGGCGGAGTGCCACTCTGCCAGCCCAGGAGTGGGCACTAGGGCAGCCATGGGCCGAATCAGATTCTCTGATCTGATTCGGCCCACCGCCAAATTGCTGCTAAAATTCAGCAGCAGCTTTAAAAGCAGCTGAAGGGGAGGGGGTTTAAGGGAGTAGCTCCAAACTTGCAGGGTAGCTGCTGGAGCCTCTCCCCAAAATACCCACCAAGTTTCAAGAAGATTGGACCAGGGGGTCCAATTCTACAGGCCTCCAAACAGGTTGCCCCCATTCCCTCCATTGTTCTCTATGGTGGGGAAAAAGTAACGTTTTCCCCCACCATAGAGAACAATGAAGGGTATGGGGCAACCTGTTTGGGGCCCCATAGAATTGGACCCGGTGGTCCAATCTTCTTGAAACTTGGTGGTTATTTCGGGTAGAGGTCCCAGAAGGTACCCTGCAAGTTTGGAGCCAAACCCCCTCTCCTCCAGCTCCTCATATACCCCATGAGTTATGGACTTCAATGGTCCATAGGGTATAATGGGGCTGAAACTGACATTTGGCCGGTCATGCTAATGAGTTGTGCTAATAGGTATGCTAATGAGCTCCTGCACGTCTTTTTCTACGAAATGACCCCTGGACCCCTCACAACATTATTATCTGTGGTTTCCCAATTTCTTCAGTTTCACCTAGCTCCTACACAGTGAGATCTTGTAAAGGTCAATAATGCTGAGAAAAAACATGGTGTATAATCAGTTGAGTGAAATGTAGATGGTAACCTTGTGACTGCATGCATTCTGGACTTCAGTTCAGTTCAGTTTATTTCTATAGTCCTTAGACCAGTCAGACAAAAAGGAATACACCTTTACAATATTCCAAGATTGTAAAATACATCAGTAAAACATTAAAAACAGATTAAAATTTAATCTAATATCTAACTGCCATGACTACCTAACTACCACAGAATTTCCGTAATCTGAGTATTGCCATACAGAAATTGGCTACTTGGTGGGTAATCTTGGGATTTCTATCAGATAAAAGAAACTCGAGCCTAGATTTTTCGGAAAGGCCCAGAATTTCTTCAGCCAGTGGAGTGATGATTTTATTACACGCCACCTTATAATACAGGCATCTAAAAAAAACATGTGCTGTGGAGTCTCAGCCTCCCTTAATGGGCAGGTACAAAGCCTTTCTGTGAAAGGGATATTCTTGTATTTTCCTTCAAGGACAGCTGACGGGAGGGCAGAGCACCTAGCCAGAGTGAAGGCTCTTCTAAACCCTTTTACTTCAAGAGATGTTAAATAGTTTGCTGGTTCCACAGGATTTTTGATGTTTGCCTTCATCATAATGTTTCGTAAGCTGGAAAGATCAGTTTGGCGCTCCATATCCTCGATTCTCTGCTTGACTAATATTTTTTTGCTTGGTCTGTTCCGAAGGATAAGAGCACCTGGGGGGAAAGGCCTCGTCCTGGACTGTAAGCATGTTTCAAGTCAAGATCTTCTTCACAGTTGCAATTCTACTGTAGAAATTCAAAATGGAACTGATGCTCAACAAATTCTTCTAGTAGCAGCCCACCATCAATTCGTTCTTATGGCATGCTGGTTCTCATGTTTGAGAGTTCTTGTAAAGAGACAGTCCTGTTAGAATGTGGTGGCACCCCCTCTCCAAAACCCCACTCTTTGTGTACTAACAACTAACTGTAGCTTATTCCGGAGAATCCAAGCAGTTGAGCCTTTAAGGTTAACTTCGTACTTTGTGTCCCTGCCCTCTGCACTATTCTTTTTTTTCCAGTTTATTTTTGTGTATTCTATTATGCATTCTGAATCTGCAACCAAAACCTGCATTTTTTGCTTAAGTGTGGTTAATGTCACTTGTGACCTATGGAGGGGGTGTCCAATTGTCACTGACTTGGCCAAGTGTGTGAGCAAGGGATGGGGCACACTGCACCCTCCTCTTTCTCTCCGATCCTCCCCTCTCTGCCACCTTTGGCTAGCTGCCGCCAGCCTACTCCAGGCACGTGCAACCCATAGAGGGATGTAAGCTCAGCAGCTGGCTGTCTGGTTTGTCCGGAGGATGGCATCCTAAAAATTTTAATTTTAAAAAAGTGGGCCTTCAAGCCTCTCCCTTTGTTTCCAGTGGGAGATCCTGTCATTCCTTTAATGCAGCCCCCTCCAAGTTTGTGCAGACTGGATATGGGGAAGGGGGAAAAGATCCCTCCATAGGGCCCAGTGTGTGTGGGGGGGATAAGTGTGTCAAATGCCCCCCCTGCAAGCTAGAAGTGTCAAACTCACAGAGGATCTCCCCCTCCCCCCAGGCTGATCCTCTACCTGCCCTCCAAGTTGTGTGGAGATTGGCTTTGGGCAAGGGGGAAAACATCCCTCCCTAGGGTTCAATGGGCAAAGGGGAGGAAGAGTGTGTCAATTGTCCACCCTCACCACAAGCTAGAAGTGTCAAACTCATGGAGGACCTCCCTGGGCTGCCCCTCCAAGTTGTGTGCAGATTGGCTCTGGGGAAGGAGGAAAAGATCCCTCCCTAGGGTCCAGTGTGCAAAGATGGGAAGAAGACCAGCCATTTGTTTCTCTCTGCCGCCAGCCAAGAGGGAGCACAGTGGAAGAAATCAAACCTGGGGGAGATGTAACAAAAGAAAGGAGGGGGTGGGGAAAGGTGTGGAAATGGCCAGAGACATGGGCAGTGTCTCTGAGGTAAGGTGTCCGCTTAGCATTATTTCTGACTCAGAAGTGGATCAGTCTTTAAGTCCGTCACAAAAGCACTTTTGGATACCCCGGGGCAACACTGTACTGCCTCCCAAGTCACCATAAAAGTACGCAGAAACTCCAAAGCGATCCAGTGCACACAGAAAGCGAAAGCGTGATGCAGTGCAGAGGGCGATTAACAGCTCTGGAAGAACAGCGGGGGAACAGACGGGTGCAGAAAAAGCCCATTGTCTTCCCTAACTCTTTTCCACGCTTTTCTCCGCCTTCCATTTTTCTCTCTTCCTTTCACGATCTCCCATTTGTCTATCCCCTCTTCTATTCCCCCCCTCTTATTTTTCAGTCTCAACTTGTCATCTATCCTGCTTGGCAATTTGGAACATACTTAATAGCAGTATAGCAGCAAACCTTTGTTAATATTATGAACAGATCGGGGGGAGTTAATATTTTTCCATAATCTATCAAAGTAGTAAAAGCATGCTTCCCCTCCCTCCAGCCTTTACATGCATAATAATAGAATGTTAATCTGCCTTAGTGGTAACAAACGAGGAACAGAAGTTAGAATATTTATTTCTTTACTTTATTTATACCCTCCCTTTCTTCCCAAGGGGGACCCAATGTGGCTTACATCGTTCTTCTCGCCTCCATTTTACCCTCACGAAAACTCTGTGAAGTATTTTAGGCTGAGATTATGTGATGGGCCCAAGGTCACCTAGTGGACTTCCATGGCACCAGAGGGGATTTAAACCTGGATTTCCTAGATCCTAGTTCAACATTTTAGCCACTGTGCAAGCTTATCTTCCGTTGCAAATTGTATTGGAGAGGGGGGTCTGGAGATAACTTGGGCCATGATATTCCAATTCCTTTTATTTTTGGCCCTGGAACTAGCATGATCATCCTGAAGTTGGCAGCCAGTTCTGAGATTCCTAGTTTTATTTCCTGATAAGCTGCGCCTGCCACAAATAATGTTGTCAGGTGTCCTCTTTGCTCCGGTGGGGGGATTGGGGGCATTCTGGGGTTAGGCGGGGACATCGCACAATGTCCCTGATGCGATGACATCACTGGAAGTGGCCTTCTGTGTCAGGGACATTGCACAGGGGACGCTCTGGTATTTGGGTGAAACTCAATGGTTTTTTCATCCTCAAACCACACAGTTTGCCCAAACACGAGGGCGATGTCCCCAACATGATGATGTCACTTCTGGGTGATCTCATCAGATCGGGGATATCATGTGGCAATGTCCCTGTTTAGGGGCTCCCCCCATTGGCCAGCTGGTTTGTGGTGGAGAGAAAACCCTGAAATTGGGGGAAACCCCGCCCAGCCCTGGGGGCTGGCCAGCCTAGCCACAAATAGACACGACAGATGGACATGCAGATCCTTTTATTGTTATAGATGTGTGCTAAGTGAAGTTACTGGTTTTGTTCTGGTATTTAGTTTGGATCAGGGTTGTACGGGTGAGTCCAGATGGGATCTTTGCCCAGGGGCCCATGGTGGCTCTCGGCAGCCCTGGGCAAAAATAATGGAGAGGCCTGGTCTTGTGGAGTGACCTTCAAGGATGTCTCTAGAGTCTCCCATTAAGAGTAGTTTGTTAAGGTAAGCCATGGTTTTGTGTGATTTGAACTGAGTCAGACAAAGCGTTTGGATCTGAGCATCAAGGTAGGAGACCAATGTTTTGGATTCTCTCCACTGCTCTGCCACTGCTCAAATCAACACACCCCGAACTGTCCCCTGGAATTCTAGATGATTACCTTATGAGACACACGGTTGCTTGACATATATTTTTCTGACCTCAGAGAGTTTCTGAAGGAGCTCTTTCTTGCACTACCAATGAGCCAATGGCTGGGATAAGCAGAGCCGCCTTCCCTGTCACTTGCCATGTGAACTTCCTATGCTGCTGTCATTGCCATTTTAATTTTCCCTACTGGACAGATGGAAACAGAACAATAATGTCAAGTTTTACTACTGGCCAATGAAATATTTTCCCTCTTGAGCACAATCCCAGCATGAAGGTTAGAAAGAGGTAGGATATGAGCTCCTTGTTTCCATATGTTCCTCCGTGTCAGCCAGCTGTACAATTGGCAGGAGGTTGCTCAAGTCTGCAGTTTCTGAGTTATCAAAGGAGTGATCATCCTTTTGCTGATACATTTTGGGGGCTCTGTGTGATGGGGTGTGAGCTTCAAAAAGCTCAACTGGGGGAAAAAATGAGATTATTGAAGTGAAGAAAAGCCGGGAGAATTCCAAAGGTTATCAACATGTCAAGGTTGGGTGGGGTTTTTTTGCAAAATAATTATGTTTATATTTTACATTTCCTCCAGGATGGCATGTGTGAATGGACCAATCCCCGTTTTCCCCTTAACAACCTCTTGGTAAGGCAGAGGGAGAAGAACTGACCCAGTGAACTTCATGACCCAGTTGAGGATACAGACCAAGATTTCACTGAACAACATCCTAAATGCTAATCATTACGCCACACTGCTTAATACCAATGGCTCATAAATTGTGGATACTAGATAGGCTATTGGAATCAACCTAAAATGGATGATTGCTGGGCCAATCCTGAAGGACCAACTGCATGTTGTACTGGGAATCTGTGACTGGATTTCCCTGGCCACGATAAGAGTCTATCTTGGGGATTAATGTATGATTTTATTCTGAACTGAAGCCATTACTTGGCCCTATATTTGTTTTTATCGAACTTGTAATAAATACCTGTGCATTTTTGTATATTTGTATTATTATATCTGACACCTTTCAATATCATAGGATTACTCCTGAGGAAGATTGGTGAAATGAGTTTATAACCAGCTGCTCATTAAGGATGATGGACTTTTCCTTGAGAATGTTAGAATTTTCTTAGTAATATTGTATACATTCAATTTGTAATATAAATTCTTTTTGTACAATAAGTTTTATTGAAAATACAATTCAAATATAACATCAGTAAGAGTTGGTCAACAAAGTCAACTGATTACAGCAACACTTAAATGTAACTAGTTATAAGCTATGGGGAGTAAACCATGTGGAAAAAGTGTCACATATTGTAGAGTTATCAAAAACGTAAACAATATAGTTGTAAATGCAGATTATAACATCGAAGTGATCATAACAAACTTTAACTGTTTTAGACCTTTAAAACTAGAGAACTGAATTTACCAGAGCCACAAATCATCCATAATCTTGGGAATACCTTGTTGTGTGGAGAGATATTCCAAAATTGGTAGCCAGGTAGCAGTGAAAGTAGTTTGACTAGGACACTTGTCAATTCGCTTAAGATTGTCCGAGAGTTTAGCCATAATATATAAATCCCACAACTTTTTATGCCATTGAGAAAGAGCGGGTGTCATTGTCGTTTTCCATTGTGTGGCAATGACGGATTTAGTTGCATAAAGTAATACTGAAATTCTTTCAATGATGTAGGCACTGTCATAGTCAGCAGCCCAACTGTTCAAAAAAAGGTCTTCCGGCGTCAGATTTATCCTGATTGATTCAGTGAGCATGGTTTGTATATAAATGGATGTTCATAAGATTTATTAGAAGTTATTGTCATTTTTATCACAGTGTTTGCTTGTCTGATATATTTTCTTGCAACTGTGATCCCTTCTTTGGTTTACTCAAATTTAGATACAGAACGACTGGCCCCTTATATTCTGATTTCCTTAACCTCTTGGCCCTTAATTCAATTCATTTTGGGTTAAGTTCCTCCCCCCTTGTCTTTTGTTGACTGGATTTTCCATCACACCCTTTAAAAATAAGCTTGAGGGGAAGGGGTGGCTCATCAAGACCTTCTTCAATGCTTTTGGCTATGAGGATCCAGGCACAATTAGACCCTGATTCAGTTTTACACAGTTTCATTTATGAAGAGAGAGAGAAGAGAGAGAGATTGGATTTATACCCCACCCTTCACTACCTGAAGAAGTCTCAGAGTGGCTTACAATCCTTCTCCCTTCCCCTCCCCACTACAGACACCCTGTGAGGTAGGTGGGGCTGAGAGAGCTCTGAGAGAACTGCCCTTGAGAGAACTGCTCTTGAGAGAACAGCCCTGAAAGACCTTGTAACTGACCCAAGGTCACACCAGCAGCTGCATGTGGAAGAGTGGGGAATCAAACCCGGTTCTCCCAGCTTAGAGTCTGCGCTCTTAACCACAACACCAAACTGGCTCTATGGCGGAGGACAGACTGGCAGAATGAAACACAAGGGAAGCAGGGCAAAAAGACCCGGGCAAAGTTGTTGCGGGGCTTTCTGGTCGCACTGCGTGGACTAATGCAGGACCATACTGGGGAGGAGGCGGAATGGAGTGTTCACACTGTGGGGCGGCCCCTGGCGGCAGCGCCCCGGTTGCACGCAGCTTTGGTCCATTTCGCCAAACTGTGTGTAGACGCATGGGCGCATAGGCACAGCAGCAATTGGGGCAAGATCCCGCGGCTGGGAGCTTTAACTCTGCAAGCCAGAAGCGTCCCTGCAGGTGGTTGTACGCTCAAGTGCACAGCACGCATGGACGGTTATGTCGGATCAGTGGGTTCACATTACCGGAGCCCCTTGATTGCGGCTTATTTGCGTCCACACTTCCAGGAAGCGGGATCAATGTGCACCCAAATGGCTTGCCACCTGGTACTTTTTAAAAGCAGGATCAAAAGACTTCAGGATGGGGTGAGTATGGCACGGGAACACCAGACAGCTCTTGCTGTGTGAACCGGCCCACTTAATCCGCTTGAGAAATGTGCCTATATCGGGCCAAACTGCCAGTCTGAACTCAGCCTATGTTAAAGCCATGGGATTTAAATGCACTTTGGCTAGGATGAATGGACTGTTCTTTACCCACTATTTCAATTATTTCAGCAACTGTTGGAACTTAAATGTAGCTGCATGTCAGTTCTTTGATGCTATCCATTATGGAATGTAACAGGGAGCCAGTGGGGTGCAGCAATCAGAGCAGGGATCCCCAGCTTGGCATCAGTGGACACCATCACACCAGACAACAACTCTCCTGGTATCCATCAAGTGTTTTTAGGAAATAGGTGGCACCAGGTGGGGTTCCTGCTTCTGATTGGCTGTGCTGATTAAAAATAGGGTTGCCATCCCCCTAATGGGGGTGTGGGGTTTTCCCACTTTTGGGGGCCCCAGTCTGCCACTGGCCAGGTGGTCCGTGGGGGAGCTCCACCCCCAATAAGTCCTGTTGCACCCAACATGCCAGGTGTGATGACGTCATCTGGAGGTGACATCATCACGCTGTGCACATTGTGAGGGGGATGCTCTAGCATTTGGGTAAAAGCTCTATGGTGACCATAAAGTTTTTTTTTACCCAAATGCTAGAGCGTCCCCTGAATGATGTGCCTGGTGTGATGATGTCACCACTGGGTGATGTCATCGTGGCATGCACACTTCACACTTGTGCCAGAAGACCCTGGGAACCGGGCTGGAGCCCCCCGCCAGGACACAAGAAAGACCTGGCAACCCTAATTAAAAATGGGGTTGCCAGCCTCCAGGTGGGGCCTGGAGATCCCCTGCTTTTACAACTGATCTCCAGCTGAGAGAGATCAGCTCCCCTGGAGAAAATGGCTGCTCTGAAGGGTGGACTCTATGGCATTGTACCATGGCTTTTCTCCTCCCCAAACCCTGCTGTCTCCCAGCTCCGCCCCCAAAGCCTCCAGGTATTTCCCAACCCAGACTTGGCAACCCTAATTAAAAAGAACATTGTTTCAACAGTGCTAGTTTTATTTCCTCTCTCATCCCACTTCCTCAGTCTGTTGTGTTTTAAATTACTTCTCTTGTCCCACGCACTTGGGCTTCCTCTGGCCGTGTCTGTGTGGCTCCACCTCCCATGGCAGCCATTTTAAGTCTGCGCCCACTCCCTAGGTCAGAATTCCAACATGCCCGTGGGCTCAGAAACACTGGGGACTGCTGTAGCATCGTAACTAGGATCAGGACGTCTTCGGTTCATTCTCTGTGGCACTCAATGAGTGACCTTGGGCCAGTCAGTCTCTCGCTGCCTGAGCTGCTTCCCAGGGTGCTTGTGAGGGTACAATGAAGGAGTGAAAAGAATCATGAGCTCCCTGAAGGAGAAGAGGGACAAAGGCAAACAAGCCCAGTGGAAGCCAAATGCTGGTATTGGATATTAAATGTGGGGACAGCAGGGGGGAGAGAACAGGTAAAAATTAAGTCAAAGGGGAAGTCACGAGCGAGAGAAGCAGGAACACGCATGCTGAGAACATTGACATGAGTATGAACTTTATCCCCCCCCCCCCCCATATTTACACAAATCAGCAGATCTTGATGTTTTAAATTGCCATGATAAAGCAGCAGGACTGAAAAACCTTTTCTTGTGGATTAATCTCACCAAGTTCATTTAAAAAAAAAAAACAGGTTTGCAGCTTAGTTTTTTTTTTAACTTTTGCTTCTAAATCACAAGGTGAAAGGGATTTTACTTTATTGGATGGATACTTTTTTGTTTTTAAAGTTGGGGGGAAATATTCTGATTAGGGCAATTGTTTGCCTGCCAAATGAACTAATCAAACCATACTTCGGCTTTGTTTAAAAATGTGCTAATCAAACTTTCTCAGGCAGTTAAATTGCATTCCGGAATTATTAATGGAAATGCATTTTTCACATCCAGTTTGCTAACCGTATAAACCTGATAAACTGGGGGGAGGGAGGGAGAAGGACCGGGTTTCTACCGTTCCACAATCTTCCCTCCATTTGCCAAAACTAAAATGGCTGCCGATTTGTTTCCAGGCCCCATTCAAAGTGCTGCGTATTCTCCAACACTTTCCCAAGGAAAATAGGGACAGTTTTTCAATATCCCTGTTCTCATTTTGAGGATCAATCTTCAAAATTGCCCCTTCAAGCACACACAGTTTAGGCCTCCTATTTACACATCCAGGATGGGAAAATACTTGTCCCCCCAGTCCCAATTTTTTGCCCCCTAGGGAGTGGGAGTAAAAATGGCCTCTATTTAGTGATGCTCTAGGAATTTCCCCTAGTGTCGGTGGTCTTTACAATAGAGATGAGGGGGGCAGCCTAGAGCATCACCAGGTGGTGATATCACATCTTCTCCGAACTCTATGCTCCCCAGGCACCACCCCCAAGCTGGAATGCATTCGCCAAGGGGGTACTGTGAATTTTAACACAGATACACAATGTTATGGGTTGTGGAAGGCTTTCTTCTACCTCCTGTTTAGCAAATTGCCTGCCTTCCACTAGTTTCAAAGCCAAGATGGTGAGAGTTATTTTGGCTAAAGCTCAACAAAATTCTCCTACAACAAACCTATTGCAGATATACTGGGTGCATTAGCAGGCCCAGAATTTGCTGGTGCCTTGATGTTTGTGCAATGTACGATGACATGGATTACCTGCATGCACTCTAGATGTGAAATTCATTTGTTATCCAATCAGAGGACTAGCATCTATCTTCCTTCATGTGGGAACTGAATCCTGGACCATTACAACTCTAGCACCTCATGCTAACAGCATTTCAGCAATACATGAAGTTGCCTTATACTGAATCAGACCACTGTGACTGGCCATGGGTCTCTGGGGTCTCAGGCAGATAGGGTTGCCATATTCGCTCTGGGGCCAAGGAACACCTGCCCTCACTCGGTCCTTCCTACTGCTGTTCAGCTTGGTGGTGGGAGAATATGGGGGTGGATTACAGAGTCCTGATACACTGATATCACTTCTAGCACCACTGGAAGTGACATCAGCACTTAGACAAATTGCTAGAGTATCACCAGCCATGCCATTATGTCACTGGTGAAGCCCCACTTTGGGAGGTGATCCTCCCACTGGTTGCCAGCTTTGTACTGGCAACCTTGCAAGCAGAATAGATCCAGGAGGGCAGCCGTGTTAGTCCGAAGCTGTAGGACAACATTTGAGTCCAGTGGCACCTTTGAGACCTGAAGAGGTGTGCGTGCACATAAAAGCTCATACCTTGAATAAACCTTTGTTGTCCTTAAAAGTGCCACTGGACTCAACATTTGTTCTACTTACAAGTAGAAGTCTTTTGCATCACCCACTCCCTGCTCTCTTGAACTAGAGAGGCCGGGGATTGAACCGGGGACCTTCTTCATGAAAAAGTAGATGCTCTGCCCTTGAGCCATGCTCCTTCCCTAAGGCATCACAAGACACCACTGAAAGGAAACAAACTGGACCAAATCTGAGGCTGCCCCCCTCCCAAGCAAAAATGATTCTTTTGTTTCACAAGCCTTTTGGAAGTTCGATAAACCTTGGTTATGAAATGAAATCAGAATGTTGTATTATGGCATTAACTTGTTGACAATCTGTCCCTTGCCCGTTTTGCAGTGGTTAATGCCTTCTTCGTTTAGCGTTGCATTTATTATCCAAGTATTTATTTTGTATATTTTAAAAATTTACTGCCTTAAGGATGGGAGAAATAGCCTCTGAGAGGCCTCCAAGTGTCAACTAAGCCTCTGTCTTAGCTGCCATGAGACTGGGATGTGGGGGGGAAGCCTGCTCCTGGAATGGAATCTTAACTTTCGTTCCTTCAATGTTTTCCTTATCATAGTAACTGCAGCCTCTGATCTTGGTACCTTGTCGAAACTTTTCTCTGGGAAAGTAGACCCATTAGATTCGGTGGGCTTTTGCTTGATCCTTGATTGGCTCTAGGCCATCAGGGGACCCCTCTTGAATGGTGCATAATTATCTGCTGTGCACGCTTTTCGTCAGTTCTAACACAGAATGTATGCACAGAAGACCTGCCTTTACTGCACTCAATAAACTTTACTCTTTTGATTGAAAGTGGTTGGGAACTGATTGCTCCGGGGCTCTGACACCAAGAGAGTTTGGGGATGAAATAAAATGTGACCCGATGACTCCTTGTGTCCACACCTCATTCTCTTGGACCTGAGAGTCCCCTGGCTCCTGGTAGGCATCTTTTACTGGCCTCACAAGACACAGAAGAGATTTCTTGTGAACAAAATGGTTTTTTTAGGGGATTCTCCTCTTTCTCTATGCAGCACATGCCCACAATCTAAGGCATGCTTTTATCTCGCTGACAGCAATCATCAAACATTTTGCACAGAGGCTGAGCAAAAGGGGTCTTAAGCCTTGTCAAATATACCTTAAGCCAGCGCCTGCACACAATCCTGGTTACCCAAACAGAACTGCATTGCCTCAGCTTGAGAACAATGGCTTGCTTTGCAAAAATAGCTGCCAGTAGGGAATGAAAACTTGCTTTACAAGGGAGGGAGGGAGGGAGGGAGGGAGGGTGAGAGAACAAGAGAAAAAGAGAGTAAAGCGAGTAAGGAAGAAAAAGAAAAGTGAGAAAACAAGAGAAAAGGAGAGGAAGGGAGGAAGGAAGGAAGAGTGAGAGAATAAGAGAAAAAGAGAAAAGCAAGCAATGAAGAAAAGGAGAGAAACAAGAGAAAAGGAGAGGAAGGGAGGGAGGAAGGAAGAGTGAGAGAATAAGAGAGAAAGAGAGAAAAGCAAGCAATGAAGAAAAAGAAAAGTGAGAAAACAAGAGAAAATGAGAGGAAGGAAGGAAGGAAGGGAGGGAGGGAGGGAGGGAGGAAGGTGAACTACTATTCCTGAATGACAGGATCAAAAACACAATTTAAAACTGTGGACAGATGCAGGTACTCTTTGAAATTTCTTTTTAATTCCATGTTTTCTCACTGTGAACCATTTTTCACTTCAGCCATTTGTTTCTTAATGGCATTTTAACATCGTGACTGACAGGTTAGGCTCTGCCCCTCCCTCAGAGCGACCAATGGGAGCTGATGGAATGTTGGAGAGAGGCTGACAGTTGAAAACCGTTAGTTCAGTTAGAATCAAAACTGGTTGATGGGAGAAGCAGTGAGCTCGCGCCAGCAGGCAGAGAACGGTGGCCTGAAACTGAGTGGGAGAAAGTCAGCTTGTAACAAAGAATCCCAAATGCCTGAATCGAGCTATAGTTCAAAAGTTTAAGTGTGGAGAAACAGTGTAATTGACTTCCTGATTCACTCCAATGTTGTGTTTAAGCCATAAATAAAACATAACTCCTTGTTTGTTTAACCCTGTGAGCTGGACGCATACGATCTCAGGGAAAGAAGTACACATGCGCGTGCACACACACACACACACACACAAATCTCTGTCTGTCTTTATCAGGATATGAGTTAATGGTGCAAGCATGTGACTGAAGCCACTTTTGAGTCCCAGTCCCCAATAGCTCTGAAGTGTCTGAGTCAGGGGTGATTGTTAAAGGGGACTGGACCTCCCTGTCTGGTTGTGTCTCTATGAATGAGAGAGAGGATCTGGTGAGTGAAACAGTCAGGGCTCTCTGTATATTTTAAAAGAGGCAAGGCGGTGACAAACGATGACTGCCTCTGTACCTGAGTGACAAAGATTGTGGAAGGTGGTAGGGTCTCTGAACGAGTAAAAAAGAAGGTTCACAGAAGGCCTTTTTATACAATTCCAATGCCATTTTTATACCATTTATTCATTATGCATCCTTTAAACACAGTTAATGCAACAATAATGTAAACATTAAGGTACGTTTAAAGAGGAAAAACTGGGCTGAGGAAACAGAGGATGGTGCAGACATCAGTGAAACACCCAGACAAAATGCCAGCCATCTAAAAAAAACCAGACAAACCAGACAACCCCTAAAATATTAATCAAGCCTTCCATAAAATGTAGCATAAATGATTTGGAAAATAAAAATGTCTAAATTTGTATGTAAATAAAAACAATGAAGCTGCTTCATAAGCCTGTCTGGGAAGGATGTTCTCTTATTGGGGTGCCACCACTGAAAAGGTCCTTTCTCCAGTTGTCACCAATCTTATCACTTCAAACTTAAGTCTCAAATACTAGCAGGTTATATGAGATGTATTCCACATCCTTCCAACAACTACCGAATTGATTTCATGATTAGTGGATCATCAAAAATAAAATCTCCAACTTTGCCTAGATTTGTGTCCTTGCCAACTACAGAGACTACCAAATTTTGGGTGACTGGAAAAAAGCCCACTGAAAAAAACCCCACAGAAAAAACCCAGTGACACAAATGCTCACAGGAAAAATGCCCATGTGGAAAAAAGCCTACATGGAAAAAAGCCCACATGGAAAAATATCATGTAAACTGCCATAGATATTTATAATTGTGGATATTCATTCATCTCCATTTATGAGAATGAACATGAGAATATTACATGAGAATGAACATGAGAATGAATATGAGAATATTACCTATATTCACATGCAACAATTTGAGTGGGGGAGCCTGAAGAGGGTGGGGTTTGAGGAGGAGTTGGACCTCAGACAGGTACAATGCCATAGACTCCACCCTCCAAAACAGCCATTTCCTCCTGGGAAACCATTGTTGCCATTTTCCAGATGAGGGCTGGAGATCACTCAGAATTAAAACTGCTCTCTAGACAGCAAAGATCAGTTCCCCTAGAGAAAATGGCTGCTTTCCAGTGTGGACGGAGTCATTATATCCTACTGAGGTAGCTTGGGTTCCCGTTTGGAGGAGAAAGACCGTACTTTTCCTAGGCAGAGGATCCAGGTGTGTGTGTGGGGAGATGGAAAGCTGAAGTCAGAGGGGTAGAAATCGGTATGTTGAAGTTTGGCTGGGAAGGAGATAGGATTGCTACCTCCAAGACAGGTACAATGCCATAGACTCTCCCCTCAAAACCAGCCATTTCCTCCCTGGGAACCATCATTGCCAATCTCCAGGGGAGGGCTGGAGATCACTCAGAATTACAACTGCTCTTCAGTAAGCTCTGTGTCATTATACCCTGCTGAGGTCGCCACAGCAAACTGACGCTGAGTGCCCAAGGCCAGGGCACCTGCCTAGAGCCTCTTTCTAGAGCCCGTATTTATTTCCACAATGGACCTTATTCCTAGTTAAATAATAATTTTGCTATGTTATTAGTAAATTACTTCATTACTGTACAACAGTGGCCTTATGAAGCGGGATTTAATGCTCTTGAGTGCAAAGGCTTGGAAGGGAAAATAAAAGGGCTGGGCCACAGCAGGCTAATCCTTTTATCTCTCTGGTCCCATTGTGAAACTCAAAGATCAGTCCCTCCTAACTGCAGGGACTGGTGTGATCCATCAGGGTTCTTCTTACGCTAATTATGTTACCCAGCCTTCTACAGCTGTTGCCACCACCGCCTCCTCTTTCTCTTTCCTAAATAGTAGAAGTAGTTAAGGCCTCATAGATCTATGAAGCTTAGCTTAAGATAACAAAACCATAAGACAACATTAAATAACAAATAACAACAGAAGTGGCAACCATGTCCTGTAGGGCTCTTAATTTCCTATTCCACAGCAGTCTTCCCAGTGTGTGGCAATACTCCCTCTAAGGTATGGAGTCCTGTGAGCAAAAATTCTATGTGGGGAGTCTTATGAGCAAAAATTCTAGATTGTAAGATTTGAAAATTTGGGTCCAACCAGGGGTCATTTCGTAGAAAAAGAAGTGCAGGAGCTCATTAGCATAACTCATTAGCATAACTTATTTGCATATGCTACACCACCTGACATCACCAGAAGTATGTCAGAATGCAAGAAAGAAAGAAGAGAGAGAGAGAGAGAAAGAGAGGAAGGAAGGAAGGAAGGAAGGAAGGAAGGAAGGAAGGAAGGAAGGAAGGAAGGAAGGGGACAGCGACTAATCCAAGCCTAAGAAATACCACTCTTCTGGGAGGATAGCTTCAGTGGTGGCTGAAGCCTTCAGAAGGCTGGTCGGAGGAACAAGGACCTTTCCAGGGGATGGGGTCATTTTGCTGCAGCCATGACACAAGCAGGCATTCCCTCACAGGGGAGAGGGGCTGGCACCAACTCCCAGAGCTGAACTCCCCCGAGCTCCTGCTCAAAATGACCCCTGGGTCCAACTAATTACAGTTGGTCCACTTTCAAGATGAAATTGTGATTATCTTTTTTTTCCCCTGACAATATTATAATTTGATGGAAATATTTCCATTAAAATTGGTGCCCGTTTTTATATGTCAGTTGCATACAAATGGTGTAAAAACGAGATAAAAATGGCATAGTTGCTCCAAAATACCATATATTTATTTTTTTGTTGTTATAACATGTATATCTTCCCTCATGGTTCAAACAAAACTGTTCCTTATTTGCCAAAGAAAACAGATAAGTGTCTTTCAAGTGGTTAACAAAAAGTAAAAGGAAAGAAGCACATATTCACTCCTTCCCACCCCAAGCTGATGAGGGGACTTGGATTTAGGTTCATACAGATCCCGTTGCTCTGAAAAAGAAAGATTTCCCTGCCAAGGAAAGAATCAGCTAGTAAGGGGTCGTGTGGAATAGCTGGTAAGGTTTCCTGTGACAATATTACCCTCACGTAAGGACTGCAACATTTACCATTTGGTTCTTCTCTTCCCCTTACTAGACTCCTGTGAGATCTTAGTGCTAGAGATTTGTACAACTGTTGGTGTTTATATGTTCAGTTGGAGAATGGCTACAGTAGCCCTTGGTGGTAGACACAATCCAGCCTAATTCATTTGTGGATACATTTTCTGGAACCCCTAACTGAAGACAGAACAGAGTGCAGAATTAACCCCATGCCCTCTGCCAGAAACATCTCCTCTTCTTTCCTCTTCTTCTTCCTTGAGCATCGCGCCCAAGAAAGATCTCTGCAACGTCTTTCTTTCTTATAATGATATGTTATCGTGCAGTTATAAATCAGTTCAAGGGCAAATACTGCAAAAAGGGAGCGATGAAGCTGGTAGAAGAAATGAAAATCTTGCTCCGAAACATGAATATTCTGTGTCATGGACTGGCGCTTGATCTGGGCGACCCTACATGCTTGTCACTCTCAGAAGCACTCTGGGATGATTTCTAAGCACTTACATGTCAGGCAAGGTCAACCAGATTTCACTCCGGGTCTAAAAATAGACAAGTTGCTGGACTGTGGGGAGTGGTGTGTCAGGCATGCTGGAAGACACAGAAAATGTATCCTGCTGTCTGACAACAGCATACAGCAATCCTGAGTGAGCACCCAGGACGGTACGGAATCTTTCACGGCGGAGACCCTATACTGTGTGAAATGCCGTCAAGTCACAGCTGACTTAACGGCAACCCCATGGGGTTTCCAAGGCAAGAGACGTTCAGAGGTGGGTTGCCACCAATGCTCCCTCTAAGCGGTGGAGTCCTGTGAGCAAAAATCCTACTTTGTGAGCTGCTGGCATTAGAGCTGTGAGCGAGCGATTTGGCTGCTGCGTAAATCAGTTTGCTCTGGAGCCATCCTTCCTGAGCTGAGACAAAAATGTGCGAGCCGGAGGCTGAAAAACGGTGAGCTGGCTCACACTAACTCAGCTTAGAGGGAACACTGGTTGCCACCTTGTTGGTCTTCTGTCCAAATACTAACCAGGGCTGAACCTGTTTAGCTCCCGAGATCTGACGAGATCAGGTTAGCCGGAGCTATATTAGGGTAGTTGAAAGCTGGGCTGTTTGGGGGCAGGAACACACAGGAACGGAGTTCCGGCTGGCTTCTGAGTTGGCCACGCCTACAGCCTCCCTCCCCCCTCAGGTTCCCCAGGTGCCTCGCAAGCCGCAGGGCGCCTGGGGAAGCCAAGCCGATCCAGGGAGGGAAGGCAGTTTAAACTTGGGTTCCCCAGGCACCCTGCAGCTGCAGGATGCCTGGGGAAGCCATTCCAGAAACTGCCTTCCTTCCCTCGGGTTCCCCAGGTGCCCCACAAGCCGAGGGGCACCTGGGGAAGCCGATCCTGGGAGGGAGCTGCGATGTCAGGGGTATGGCCAGTGATGACAAAGCAGAAAGGGTGACAGCAGATGCGTGCAAATTTACTCTGGAGAAGTGCTTTAGGGGCAACTGTTGTGGAACAAATTTCTGGGGGAGGCTGAACCAAGGAGCCCACCTGGGTCTCAGCCTCCTCTGGGTTCCCCCAGCCAGATGGGAGTCTGCAAGGGTACCAGGGTCCAACAGGAAAGAAGAGGACACGATCTTGCATGAAATTCTGTTTTACTGAGCCTTATAGGAATATCAAGAGTCCTCTGTGCATCCAATCTAATAAGAAGCAGTGTACACAATTTTCCTAGTATAATAAAGAGCTCTCCCCTGGCTGCCCACTAAGGCAGACCCGGCCCTTTGAAAGAACCTTGTATATATACCATCTTGCCCCTAAATAAAGCAAGGTAGGTGTAAGAAAGTATGCTATAACATAATGATAACTAGAAAAACAACAACAACAAACCGCTGTGTCCCTGAGCACTCCAAGGCTATCAGAAGCAGGTCTGGAGTCTCCAGATCAGATAGGGGACATACAGGACCTTAATCTATAAAGTTCTGTCTTTGGAGATGGCACAGCTCAGCACAGGAATGTAAACCCTACCAGGCCCCGCTTTGCTTCTAGAAAGCAGGCCTTGTGCCTACAGTAGTGCTATAGTGCAGGGGTGGCCAAACTTGCTCAATGTAAGAGCTACATAGAATAAACATCAGATGTCTGAGAGCTACATAAGAGAAGCCAACACTTGGTCACACAATGGCCAGAAACACCAGGTGCCCTCAGAAGGTCCAGCAGTGGGGCCAGAACACTAGAAGCCCTGCCACTGTTGCCCCCCCCTCCCAAGCACCAAGAATACAGAGCTGCAAGACATGAACAAATATTCCACATGAGTTTTTATTTTAAAAAAGGCAAATTTGCTTTTTATTAACATTAAATCAGACCGCCAAAAATAAAAACAGAAGGGGTAAAAACGGATGTTGATAATGATATTTTTCCAATGATATTTGATAATGATATTTATTTATCTGAGAGACACAGAGAGAGAGAGAGAGAGAGAGAGAGAGAGAGAGAGAGAGAGACAGAGCCAAGAAAGCAAATAGATGGGAGGTGGGGAGGAAGGGAGGGAGGGTGAAAAAGTATGCCTCCCTTTTGTTTCCCTAACCGCCCTGCTGAGAGCGGCACAATATGTGTGAAAGAGCCGCATGTGGCTCCCGAGCCGCAGTTTGGCCACCCCTGCTCTAGTGGTTTATACAGAACAGGAGGTATAGATTCTCTCCCAGAGAGTTGCATAATGGGTGGTAACCAGACAGAAACTGTGGCTTAGTGACAGGGCAGGTGCTTTGCATACAGAAAGTCTCAGGTTCAACCCCTGGCATCTCCCATTCAAAGGATCGTGTAGTAGGAAATATGAAAGACCTGAGACTTTGGTGATCTGCTGCTGGTCAGAGTAGACAATACTGAACCTGACAGATCAGAGATCTGACTCAGGGTACAGCAGCCTCGTGAGTGATATGTAGAAGAAGAAGAAGAGATTGGATTTATATCCCACCCTTCACTCACTTGTAGTCTCAGAGCAGTGTACAAACTCCTTTCCCTTCCCCTCCCCACAACAGACACCCTGTGAGGTAGGTGGGGCTGAGAGAGCTCTGAGACAACTATCCTTGAGAGAACAGCTGGTACAGAGCTATGGCTTGCCCAAGGTCATCCAGCCAGGTGCAAGTGGAGGAGTGGGGAATCAAACCTGGTCCTCCCAGATTAGAGTCCGCGCACTTAACCACTACACCAAACTGGCTCTCTGGGATATGTGATCTTAGATCCACCTGGTGGGGTACTGTTTGGCTACATAGGTCCTCCATTTTCATCAAGAGAAGAAATCCTATATGCTTGGGTGTAACAATGCATTCTATTAATGGGGACTATCTCCATCATCTTTTTTGAAGTCCTGTGAACAATGGGCTATTTGCATAAGATATAAACACTGGTATTGTAACAGGAAAAGTACAACTGTTATTTTACCAAGAAAGGGAAATTACTTGTTAATAATCCTGTTAACATAATTAGAGACTATCATGTCAGACTTAGCACCATAAGTATTTTTCTGTCAGGACAGATTCAGCCAGGAGGAAGAGACAAAAGAGGCAAACTTTTCTATTAGGAATTCAGGAACAAAGGCTAGCAGGGTCTGGAAGGCTGCGTTCTTTTCACCTCTTCAGCTAAGATGGCTACAAAGACGTGTCAATCTTCTATCCTTTGTAGTCAACAAAGAAACAAACAGTTGACTAAGATAAAAGGGAGAGAGAGGGAGGAATCCGGAACTCTACCTGGAATGCAAAACACGTTTTGATGAAAGAACAAACACTGAATCCTAAGAACCCTCTGATGTGCGCTTCAGTATAACCAATAGCATTTCCAGCAAATGTGCTTTGGGTACAAATGGCCAGATTCCCCACTTTCTATCCTTTCCCCCCCTCCTTAAATTTGTTTCATAGCTGTGTTCCGTGTCTCCTTAATTTCCATTTAATGAGCAGCAGTTGTAAAATTAATTCCGGCTTTGGATCGTTGCAACTTTCAGACTCCCCCCCCCCCCCCAGTTCTGATGTGCAAACACACATCACTAAGGCACTGCAAAATAGCTACATCATTGCTATGATCATTCTGAAGAAATGCAGTTTTTCTCCTGGGTGGTTTGAGATGAGCAAAAGCCTCCACTGCGTTTTGAACATTTTTCCCCCTCTGGGCAGAGAACAGGCATGGGGAAAGGAAGTCTGTGTAATTGTTCAACCTTCATTCAAATGCTAATTGATCTGGCAGGAGAGATAATGGGTAGGTCCAGATCTCCCCCTTCCTCCTAGCAGGGAACAGAGATTTGGAGGGATAGAATCCTAGATAATCGCCAGGAAAAAGCAGCAGGAAATGCTTCTCTGATTTGGCCTGGCTGGGTCAGTGGGTGGAGAAGCAGATTTGATTTAAACAAACCCCTTCCTTCCTTGCAACAGGAAGGAGTTCTCTTTTCCTTGGGTGCTGAGGCCATGAGAGGAGACAGGACTCTCAACTGAGGAGGCAGCCATTGACCATGTGGTTGGCCTGGACATCTGTGGGGAATAATAATAATTATCATATGGCAGTGTGTGTAGTATAGCCAGGAGATGCTAAGATTGTCTGGAAGCCAGAAGTTCTAGCTCTTTTAACATTATGAGCTAGACATTTTTAAGGCAAGAGACATTTCAAAGGTGGTTTGCCATTGCCCACCTCTGTGTCACACCCCTGGTATTCCTTGGTGGTCACTCATTTAAATACTAGCCAGGGCCAACCCTGTTTAGCTTCCAAAATCTGCTGAGACTGAGCTAGCCTGGGCTATCCAGGCCAGGGCATCTGAAGGGAGCTTCAAGGTAATGACAACTTTGTAGAGATCTAGAACACTAAGCTAAAGACCCTGTTCTATTTAAACATCTGATAGGGCATGTATAGAGAGAAGGACAGAGGATTTGTGTTTTACCTATTTCTTTTGTATCCCTTGCTTAATTTGGTGCAGTGCTAAAAGTATGCTTGTAAACCTTTTCTTTTTAATAAATACTTTCTAACTTTAGATGCTGGCCATGGTTCTCTGTACCACATAGACCTCCACCATCTCGGACATGCTATTTTAAAAGGCACACCCGGGGAAGGCAGGCAGTTGGCAAGTGATTTCCTCCAGGGGCATGCAAGGCAGTAAATTATCCCCATGGTGACCAGGCACTGGGCAGCAGGAGACACAGAGGCAAAGACTCTGAACTTGGAATGGAAACTGGGAGTCCTGACCCTCCCAGTGGGCAATTCCAACAAGAGGTTAAGTGGTGGCGGCAAGCTACCCTGGGAGTGAAAGAAATACCCCATCTATATATGGAGAAACACCGAAGAGGACACGGCAGGAATGGGGCTTGCAGGCCAGAGCAGGTGCGTTCGCCACAATCATATTGCAAAAAAGCTTCTTTTTGTGGCAATGGTTCAAATATGCTCCCGCATTTCACTCAAACACCACATAGAAAGAATACTACTGAGACAATGGGGCAATCATGCCATGATTGCTTCTTTTTTTTTGCAATGTTTTATCAGTGTGCATACGAACATCATTCATATAGATGGGGGGGAATGCGAATGATCAGAAGAAACTAAAATCTGTGACAAACAGAGAAACACACTGTACATGCACAATCAAGTACATTTTATTCTACCCATCTCAAGAACTCTGGGTGCTGAAAATGTTTCTCCTTTACCCATTTTATCCTCACAACAACCATGTAAGGTAGGTTAGGCTAAGAGAGAATGGCTGGCTCAGTTTAAGCCACCAAGCTTCCCTGGCATAAATGGGGATTTGAACCTGAGTTTCCTGTATCGGTATTTTCCGTATTTTGTTTCAGCTGGTTAGCGAGTGGGTCATTTACTCGGCTATCCAAAAAAGGCCAATCCAACCGAAAATATTCCAGATTTTTTGGGTCAGCCAGATAGCTGCGGTTTAAAGTGCCAGATAGCGGTTTAAAGTGCCAGATAAAGTGCGGTTTAAAGTGCCAGATAAAGTGCGGTTTAAAGTGCCAGATAGCTGCAGTTTAAAGTGCATTTAAATGCCTTCTGAGTTCACTCGCAGGCTCCTGGGGCTTGCTTCTTCTGCAGCCCAGTTTAAACCAGAGCGTAGGAGAAAACAAGCCCAGAAACTTCTGCGCCCCTGAGAGCACATTGCTCCCGGAGGCACAGCAGCTTCCGGAGATCACTTCTCCTGCAGCACCAACTGGAATGCAGGAGAAAGTGAGCCCAGGATCTCCTGTGCTTCACAGAGCAATGTGCTATGCATACCACAGCAGCTCCTGGGGCTCCCTTCTCCTGCAGCCTGGTTTAAACTGGACTGCAGGAGAAAACTCACCACTCAGAGAAGATGCCCCAAGGCAAGGGTCATTTCGTTGAAAAAGAGGTGCAGGAGCTCATTAGCATAACTCATTAGCATAACTCATTTGCATATGCCACACACCCCTAACATACCGAAAGTGTGTCAGAAGGCGACACCCACCCCTCAGGCTCCACTCCACAGGGGAGTGAAACTGACCTGCTCTTCCTCCATTCCCTTCCCCATCCAATACTTTGTGCAATAAAAATAAGCGTAAAGAACACACCCTCATTCTCTTCCTGCTCCCTTGAAACCACCAGGTTTCAAGTAGACTTGAGATACCCAGGACATGTGCACCACCCATCCCTTCCCCTTCCCCTCCCCACAACAAGACACCCTGTGAGGTAGGTGGGGCTGAGAGAGGTCTTTTGAGAACTGCTCATGAGAGAACAGCTCTGAGAGAACCTGTGACTGGCCCAAGGTCACCCCAGCAGCTGCATGTGGAGGAGTGGGGAATCAAACCCGGTTCTCCCAGATTAGAGTCCAACTCCTGACCACTACACCAAACTGATGGGGTGGAAGCTGCTGAAGGGTTGGTGAAATTTCTCCAGTACTTATGTGCCATGTGCCCAGATAAGAAATGGTATACTTAGAAAATTTATATGCCACCTTGAGCAAGTCCCTGGAAAAGCAGCACACAGTCATAAAAGGAACAATGATAAAATTATCAATATTAAAACAAAACATTAAAAACAAAAAAGACCCTAGCAGGGCTTTCCCCGGGGCGCTGCGCCTCTGCACTGCTCGGGGAAGCCAAGGAGGGGGCGGGGCTTGATCATGTGCCTGCCCCCTGGGCTCCTCACTCCTGGAGCTGCGTTCCTGTGCGCTCCCGCTCCAACGGACCCCTGCCCAAAGGGATTGGTCCATTAAAACACCCTCACAAAGAGATGAGTTTACTCACCACCTGGAGAAGATGTCCAAAAGGATTGTGGTCCCTTTAAATACCCTTGCTTGCCGCTTGGAGAAGGCATCCAAAGGGACTGGTCCCCTTAAACACCTTCTCCGAGCGATGTGTGAACTGCCACCTGGAGAAGGTGTCCAAGGAGCCAACAAATTCAGCAATCCCAATTATTTCCCGATCCCAATCCCCTACCAGTATTGGGATTTGGGAATATTGGGAAATACTGATATTCTTCGAGTTCAATATACCCAAACTCAAAAAATACCAGTTTTTTGGGGGTGCACACCCCTAGTTTAAACCTCTATACCACATTCACAATTGGAGATAACTGTGTATCTGGTTCCATTATAGGGAAGCGGGCACAAAAATGAAGACTCAAGAAATACCAAAAGAAATCTGTTGATAGGAAAGTTCACAATTGTATCCAACACGGTAACAGGGGGGGAAACGAGGGCAAGAAAGACTGCTGTTAAAGACAGTTCGGGGAAAATGCCGAAATTGTGTTTTGACCTGCATCAAGATAGGAGTCTTTTAAAAAAAAACACCCTCAAAGACAAAACACTGTACCAAATGCTATATAACTCCATAGCAGAGGAAATGGAAAAGAATGAGCAAGGGAATAAGCACAGTTTGAGCGGAGTCCAAAAAAGGAAAAAAACGATGTGGTTAGCGCAAGACAAAGAGGAAGACCTCACTGGGGAAAGAGAAAGATGATGACCAGGAAAGGAAAAGAAAGCTGGACAGAGAGGAGATGATTGGCAGCTTGGTAGGATGGTGTTCTGGGAATGGCAGGTTCAAGGATTCATGTGCCTCATGACTGCTGCAAACCATGCCACGGATGCCAGCAGCCAAAACTCCCGGACTCAGTTTAGGACCCATCATAGGCGTAGGCTACGGGGGGGGGGGGGGGGGGGGGGCGGGGCTCGAGGGCTCAAGCCTCCCCCAAAATTTCCCGTGGGGGACTGAGCCCCCCCCCCCGGGAAAAAGTAACGCCTACTGCCGCGCCTCCCGGGGCCCTTCCAAGGCTGGCAGCTGCTGCTGCCGGTGCCTTTCTCTCCCCCCCACCGCCTGGCCACTCCTCCATCCTTCCCTCTCCCTCCCTCTTTTCCCAGCAAAGGGAGAGGGAAGGAGTGGGGGGAGAGAGAGGCCCTGGCAGCAGCGGCCGGCGGGCCTCGGAAGGGCCCGGGGAGGCACTGAGGTTTCCCGGCAGGGCGGGGGGACATCGCCCCAGCGAGCGCGCACACTTTGCGCACGCGCTAAAGAGCCCCCCCCCCCCCCCAGAATTTACAAAACTCTACGCCCCTGGGATCCATGTTCCCATTTAAAGAGGGAGAGGGGAAGGGACAGAGATAGAAGAAAACAAACACATCCTGGGCAGGCCATGATTCACTGGGCTGGCCAGTGCAAGTCACAGGCTGTGAGCCACGGGATGCGAGCCAACAGCCCTTTGATTCTTACCTTTCAGCTCACAGCTCCGGCCACACAGAGACTTAAGTATCTGCAAAGAGAGGTGAAGACACACTTGTTCTCAGTGGCATCCAGCTGCTGCTAGCCAACCAGAAGGATCTTCCAATCTATTTTGTTTACTTGGGAGACTTTGTTCCCCGATAAGAATACGTTCCTTAGGACAGCATGCACTGGAGAGGCTTTGGCACTCATTTCAGATTCTTTGTCTTTTGATAAAGACTTCACAGTGAAACACGACCATAGAACCGGTCAGTGCATAGATACAGTCATTTGGAACCTGCACATGAAGTTGTGGCTTTTCACCCCTGAATTCCTTGTTATTGTGGACTTCAGTTAACTCTTATGTTTGTGCATTTCACACATGCCTAACAGGACAGTACTCTGATATAATATACTGGCTATCTGCCTTTTGTAATAATCTGAGTGATTTTGCATTTGTTGTTTGCACTCCAGTACCTAGTTTATCTTTTGTTTTGATTCTGTGAACTTGGGCAGATCATGAGAGGGAGGGCAGGAAGGGATGCATCAGGGATTAGTTCTTGTGGCCCTTTCTTTCACACCCAGGGAAATCCTGATCACCACTTTGGAGTAAGGAAGCAATTTTTCTCCAGGCCAGTTTGGCTGGAGATCCTGGAGGGTTTTTTTGTCATCTTCTGGGTATGGAACTGCAGTCACTGTGGGTGTGGAGGGGGGGAGGTAGTTGTGAATTTCCTGCACCGTGCAGGGGGTTAGACTAAAGGACCCTGGAGGTCCCTTCCAACTCTGTGATTCTATGATTCTTTGTGTTAACTGTTCACAAGAATTACTCAATGCATGAATAAAGAAAAAAAATCATGTGTGGGCAGTATATGAATAGCATGTACATTCGGTGTAACTTATGAACAGGGCTCATGTTTCCATAACTATTGCAAAAGTGATGCAACCAACAAGCTAGAGGTGATCACAGACAACCAGTGGTGACCCAAAGGATTTTCAAGGCAAGAGACAACAGAGGTGGTTTGCCATTGTCTTCCTCTGAATAGGACCCCATCTTCTGTGGTGGTCTCCCATCCAAATATCAATCATGGCCAACCCTGCTTAAATTCTGAGATCGGACGAGAACAGGCTAGCCTGGGCCCTCCAAGGGCAAGCTGGAGGTAAGGAGTAAATATTTCAGAAATTAGTTGAAGAAAGAGGGATCCATGGTCTGACTTGATATGTCAACTTGGTATGACACTTGATTTTGAAACAACCAAGATCGTTGCAATATCTGCAAACCTCTGGCCCATGAAGGACAGTATTTCATGTGATCACACGCCCAGGAACAGTTCTTGAAAGAAAAGATACCCAGAAATGATTGTGAGAGGAGGCCATCCTTGCCTTCACTGGGGAACTAAAAAGGACCCTGTGTGGTTTTCCTGACAACTGATTGCCCCTTTGCCATCTCCTCGCTTCACCTTCTTACTCCAGAAGTGCTTGAAGAAATGTCACTGAAAATGGTAGGCAAACCTGACCCACTTCAGCCAAGAGATGAAATGACAGGAGGCAGAAATCATGATTGATATCTCCTTCTACGCATCGGTGGTGCCTTTTGCCTAGCCAGTAGAAGTATTACGCCGGAGGTTAGCTTCATAGCTCCGCTAGGGAACTGGCGACAACAAACTGTCCTCCGGAGGAGCATGAGCTTCTGTGCTGGTGCCAGCCCGCAAATAAATTCCCTGGAGATGCCTCCACTCTTGCGAAACCAGGCTCGTGTTTGCGTAATGACACAGGAGCTGAAATCCTCTCTAATTCCACGGGATGATGTGCCCTGCATTTTTAAGAGATCAGTGCACAATCTCTATTTTTTTCCTCATACATTTACACCTGCAATTAACTGTGTCTACATTTTTTGTGTGCAACTACAATTAACTTGAAGCCACAAATGACAGGATTTAGCTACCTCACCGTGCCATTTACAGATGCAACCAGATAGCTAATTCCTATAATTTGCGACTGTAATTAACTGACTGGAGGTACAATTCCTAGTGGGAGCGAAATGCCGCCACTGCTGTAACAAGGAGTTCTCTTCCCGTATTGGGAGGAGCCGCTACCTCCTTGCGCTGCTCCAGGAGATGCAATCGTTTTGTCAATTTGAGGGAAGGGGCGGGTGCGCAGCATGACGGCAATCACTCTCATGTCGACCCCCTCATTGGCAGAAGTCTGTGGCCTGAGGATGAAACAGAGGTAGCAGAAGAGAGGGTTAACTAAGCAACACCAGGGCTGCCATCTACAATTGGGCAGCTGCTGTTTGTACTCACCAAGCCCTGCCCATGGATGGGCAAAAGCTTGGCACCAGATCTTGTTTGGGAAACTTCCACTGCTCTCCCCTTTGTCCACCTTGTCGTTTCTCAGGTGTGTGGAATAATGGGCGTTAGCCAGCTGAGACTCTTCCCTACCAAGTCCTACCTTTTGTACTTCTGTTTGTGATTTGTTTTTATCTGTCAGCATACTTGAACTCATGAACACATGAAGGTACCCTATCCTGTATCAGAACCTTGGTCATCAAGGCCAGGATTGTCTAGTCAGACTGGGAGAAGAAGAAGAAGAAGAGATTGGATTTATACCCCGCCCTTCACTCCCCAAGGGAGTCTCAGAGCGGCTTACAAACTCCTTTCCCTTCCCCTCCCCACAACAGACACCCTGTGAGGTAGGTGGGGCTGAGAGAGCTCTTTCCCAAGCTGTCCTTGAGGGAACAGCTGGTACAGAGCTATGGTTTGCCCAAGGTCATCCAGCCAGGTGCAAGTGGAGGAGTGGGGATCAAACCCGGTTCTCCCAGATTAGAGTCCGCGCACTTAACCACTACACCAAACTGGCTCTCCAGGAGCAGCTCTCCAGGATCTCAGGCAGGTCTTTCCCATCACCTGGTATCTTGTCCTTAACTGGAAATGCCGGGGATTGAACCTGGGACTTTTTGCATGCCAAGCAGGTGCTCTGCCACTGTATGCTGGCTCTTCTTTGTCCAAAGGAGAATCTAAAAGGAGGAGGAGGAGGAGGAGGAGGAGGAGGCTTGGGTCCTGAAACCCAGAACACTTCTAGAACCCATTCTTAATGCCCAGGAAGCAAAAGAGACTGAGATATATGTCTCTTACCTAGGCAAATAGTTCTGCCCTTCTCCCTGACTCAGAACTTCAGTCGGATCTCAGAAGCTAAGCAGGACCAGCCCTGGCAAGTATTTGGATGGGAGACCTCCAAAGAATACCAGGACCGAGAGGCAGAGGCAGGCTTTAAGCCACTTCTCTGAACGTCCTCCATGCTTCAGTAGGAGTCAATAGACGTTGCCCTGGCTTCCAGGCATGGGCGCACGCCACACACACACAAACACACACACACAAAATGCAAAGAAGGAAGGAAGGAAGGAAGGAAGGAAGGAAGGAAGGAAGGAAGGAAGAAAGGAAGGAAGGAAGGAAGGAAGAAAGAAAGAAAGAAAGAAAGAAAGAAAGAAAGAAAGAAAGAAAGAAAGAAAGAAAGAAAGAAAGAAAGAAAGAAAGAGAAAGTTTTGAGGTAGAACCCACAACTCCAGAAACTTCTGCAGCTCCAAATGCTTCTCAAGTGTTACAACAAACCCCAAGATACATACATAAACACGCACACAACACCCCCCCCCCAAATACCCCTAAAAAAGGAAGTATTTTTTTTCTGTAGGATGAGCAGCTTTAAGCATCTAGGATTACAAAAGTGTCTTCCCTCGCCGCGCTTCTTTTTCTCGCAGGGCGCAGTGGACTCTCATTTTGATCCCTTGCTTTATACAGAAGGGGGGGAGCGAGAGTATAAGGTGTGCGATCAATAACTAAGAAACCTCTCCCAACTTTGATCCAGGCCTCCAGCCTCCAATTGGCTTTTGAAATGCAAATAGTCCTTTTGAAGAACCATAATCTCCCATTAATTCTTGGGAAGGGGGAAAAAAAATCTGATTGCACATAATTCTGGAAATAGGCAGAAAAGATTTATGCTGGCCCCAAAATGGAAAGAGAGGAAAAGGCTAGCACTACAAAAGAAGGCGCTCAGACAAAAGGAACTTTTCCTGGTCTCAGGAAGCCTAAAGGGGTGCTTCTGAGATTCTCTGCACTTTAATCTCTCCCCAGATTTCGGAGTTCCAAACGGCTTGGCTCTTATCTATGGCGTGGAACCAATTCACGTAGGGCGCCATCCTAGAGAGGGCTACAACCATCTAGGCCAGTGATGGTGAACCTTTTAGAGACCGAGTGCCCAAACTGCAACCCAAAACCCACTTATTTATCGCAAAGTGCCAACAGGGCAATTTAACCTGAAGACTGAGGTTTTCATTTTAGAAAAAAAGAACTCATACATTAACATCTTTTGTCTTAAAAGAAAAACACAGTAACAGAGCTTTCAATGATACAAACAACTTTTTTTTTGAAAGGTAAAAGTTTGCATTTGGCATGCTTTTGAACAATTAATGTGATTTTTGCTGTCCAATCTTGCAAACTCTGTGCTGGGGCGATGCCGTGCGTGCCCACAGAGAGGGCTCTGAGTGCCACCTCTGGCACGCGTGCCATAGGTTCGCCACCACTGATCTAGGCCAACCGACTATGATTGCTTTAAAAAGGTGTGGGATGGCACTACTAGAATATTTCTGTACCCTCAGTTTATAGATTATACTGCAGTGGCTCAAGTGGTTAAGATGCTGAACTGCAGACTGGAAGGCCAGTACTTCGGCAGTTCGAGACCCGAGTGCCACATGACGGAGTGAGCTCCCAACTCTGGCCCCAGCTCCTGCCAACCAAGCAGTTCGAAAGCAAGAAATTGCAAGTAGATAAATAGGTCCCACTGTGGTGGGAAGGTAACAGTGTTCCATGTGCCTTGGCATTTAGTCATGCTGGCCACACGCCACGGAGATGTCTTCAGACAGCACTGGCTCTTCGGCTTGGAAATGGAGATGAGCACCACATCCCTAGAGTCGTATTTGACTGGCCTTTGAGCAAGGGAAACCTTTACCTTTGCCATATAGATTTGCTATAGATTTCTGTTCCCCCACTTCATGTGTATCACCCCCCCAACACACACACATGCTAGGGTTACCAGGTCTTACCTGGCTGCTGGTGGGGGGATTCCAGTCTTCCTCTGGGAGTCTTCCCCGCCCCCAAAGAGCCCTGTCCCACCTTACGTCATTGCTGGTGACATCATCACACTGGGCACGTTGGGCGGGACAGGGCTCTTCGGGGGCGAGGCTCCTCCCACCGGCCAGCTCGCTGGTGTCGGATTGGGGGCCCCAGAGTCAGGGGAACCCCTGCCCCCATCAGGGGAATGGCAACCCTATTTGCATATGGACAGGGGTCATTTCGTAGAAAGAGGTGCAGGAGCTCATTAGCATAACTAATTTGAATAACTAATTTGCATATGCCACACCCCCTAACATACCAGAAGTGTGTCCGAAGGCAACACCCACCCCTCAGGCTCCACTCCACAGGGGAGTGAAACTGACCTGCTCTTCCTCCCTTCCCTTCCCCATCCAATACTTTGGGCAATAAAAATAAGCGTCAAGAACACACCCTCATTCTCTTCCTGCTCCCTTGAAACCATCAGGTTTCAAGTAGACTTGAGATACCCAGGACATGTGCAGCACCCATCCCTTTCCCTTCCCTTCCCCTCCCCACAACAAGACACCCTGTGAGGTAGGTGGGGCTGAGAGAGGTCTTTGGAGAACTGCTCATGAGAGGACAGCTCTGAGAGAACTTGTGACTGGCCCAAGGTCACACCAGCAGCTGCATGTGGAGGAGTGGGGAATCAAACCCGGTTCTCCCAGATTAGAGTCCAACTCCTGACCACTACACCAAACTGATGGGGTGGAAGCTGCTGAAGGGTTGGTGAAATTTCTCCAGTACTTATGTGCCATGTGCCCAGATAAAAAATGGTATACTTAGAAAGTTTATATGCCACTCTGGAAAAGCAGCACACAGTCATCAAAGGAACAATGATAAAATGATCAATATTAAAACATTAAAAACAATAAAGACCTTAGCAGGGCTTTCCCCGGGGCGCTGCGCCTCTGCACTGCTCGGGGAAGCCGAGGAGGGGGCCGGGCTTGGTCATGTGCCCGCCCCCTGGGCTTCTCACTCCCGGAGCTGCGCTCCTGTGCACTCCCGCTCCAACAGACCCCTGCATATGGACTTTTTTTGGGTGGAAAGTTCCATCAAGTCACAGACGGCTTACGGCAACCCCATACGGTTTTACAAGGCAAGAGAAGAACAGAGATGGGTTGTCACTGCCTGCCTCTGCAGAGCAAGCTTGGAGTTCCTTGGCGGTCTCCCATCCAAGTACTAACCAGGACTGATGTGGCTTGACTTCCAAGATCTGATGAGATTTGGCTAGCCTGGGCCATCCAGATCAGGGCATGTGCTTTGTTAAAACACCACAAAAGAAGCAATCTTGATGAGATGGGGTGTCTATTTATATCAAAGCAGGAAGTACTTCTTCGCTGAAAGAGTGATTGGCTTGTGAAATTACCTGTCACAGAATATGGTGACGGCCATTAATTTAGTTGGCTTTCTAAGAGGATTCGACAATTACAGGGAGGATAGGCCTATTAAGAGCTATTAACCACAACAACTAAATGGAGCCTCCATGTTCAGAGGCAGTAACCCTCTAACAGTGCTGGAGGGGGCGATAACAGGGGGAGTGATTAGCTTCCATGTTGTGCTTGTACACCTTCCAGGGTCATCTGGGTGGCCGCTGTGTGAAACATGATGCTGGACTAGATATACAATTAGGTGGATCCAGCATGGATATTCAAATTTTCTTATTTTACTGTGAAGTTGTATCAACATACAGGAGGGTATGCACACACTTGTAAAGCACAGGACAACACTTTTGATGAAATCATATCCACAAGCAAATCAAGATTCCCCCCTCCCTCCACAGAGCAGAGAGGCAACTGACATGAAGGAACTATATAATTTTTAGAAAACCACATGCTATGCATTTGATAATTCATCATTTCATGTTTTCTTAGAGAAACTGAAATTAAGAAGGAGTAGAACTGAAGAGAAATTCTGGAACAATGAAAGAACAGAATGGGGAAAATTGACTTATTCATATGTATATTTAGCAAACACAAACTGCCCGTACTGTGAACACTGTCAGAAACAATATTGCCACTGATTGTTCCAAGCTTTCAGGTTTTATGGAACTCTTGAACAGGCAGATATATTCTTTAAAACAACAACAAAAATACACTAGGAAATGACAAAACAATTTTGATGCAATGCATTTCTCATCATTTGTTCCATACCTTAACTTGCCACATCCCCTACTCCTTTGAAAGCCATTCTGCCTGAGAGTTGTGTGAAACTCAAAATGTTTATTTCTTTTATTTAGATTATTCCTGTTGTGCACTTTCTATTTAAAAACACACACACCAAAAAAACCCTAACTACCTGGTTTACACCAAAGAATAATAAAAAATATTATTAAGATCCAACAAGATTGCAGCAATATACAATAGTTGTTCTGGCTGCTGCTCAGTGAAAGAGGTCTTTCTCCTTTCCCTGCTACCAAATAACTGGTCTCTGGTGGAATCGAAGGGCTTTTCCATACTCTTATTTTCTTTGCTTGTGTGCCTTCCCTGCATAGTTTCTCCTCCTTTTCTGCATGTGTTTTGCTCCCTCTAGTGGTCACTTCAATATTTCATCACTGTATCTCTGGCTTATTTCTCTGCACTTTCAAAGCAGCTGGGAATAAGCTGATGCTACAGTGATGAAGTATCAAAGTGACCACTAGAGGGAGCAGAACACACACACACACACACAATGAGCCCCTATGGGTGAGCAAGTGACAAAAATAATTCTGAGGGAAAGCCTTAAGAGTGGAGGGACCATTTGGCCAAACGGGCTCATGAAAACAGGGCTCATGAAAACTAAGCATTTTCCTAGGCCACCCTCAACTGGTCAACTAAGGCTGTTTTTACATCTGACTTTCCCGCTGGAATCATTCTAGTTCCAAAAAAACCTGCCCACACCTCTGTGTGGTGTGAAACCGTGCTGCTACTGAAATGTCCACATCTACTAATTGCCCTCCTGTGGTCAAGCTAGTATTCAACCGGCTTGATTCTGCTTTAAACAATTGCTGTTGATTAGTGCACTTAGACCCCCTGGAGTGAAATTTCACACCACTGTGAAATCAGCACAGGAAAAGACAGCAGTCAAACTACTTTAGAGGGGAGGTGTAAAATGACCCTAAAACAGTTGTCTAGCCCATGACTAATGGATTCCCACCCATTGTGTTGTGAGTTCTGTGAAGTTGCCATTCTTTTGGTTGCTTTTTAGAAGGACACACAGCTTGTGTGCATACACAGGGTAGGGTCAAGACTAAATTTTCCAGTGGCCGAAAGGAACTTCCCTGCCTCTCCCAGCCTTTCATTGCGGCCCACTGATCTCCACAAAGTGTTCCTCCTGGGCAACAGGGGAACATGAAGAATGACATGAAGGAGGTCTGCAGCAGGAAGAGAGGCATGGGGGGCAACCAATGCCCCCTCTAAGCGGTGGAGTCTTGTGAGCAAAAATTCTAAGCTACTGTGAGCTACTGACATTAAAGCTGTGAGTGAGCGATTTGGCTACTGCGAAAATTAGTTTGCTCTGGAGCCCTCCTTCCCGAGCTAAGATAAACACCTGTGAGCCAGAAGGTAAAAAACCCCCTATGAACTAGCTTGCACTAACTCAGCTTAGAGGGAACACTGGTGGCAATTGCCAATTTAGTCTGGATCCAGCCCATGGAGAGCAAGGTTGCCACGACTCCTGCTTCAACATGCAACATAATGAGAAGACCAGCAGGACAACAATGCAAGGTTAGGTTGCCAGACTGAACCTGGCAAATGGTGGGAGGGTTTGGGGCAGGGATATATGTTTGTGTGTGTGTGTGGGGGGGGGTGATGTCAGCTGTTTCACTGTGTCACTTCCCGGGGAAACCTGGAAGTGATGTAGGGTAGCTTTAGGAATCACCATAAGTTCATGGCAATTCCTAGAGCTGCCCAATGTCACTTCCTTTCCCCCCCGGAAGTGATGTAGTGACACAGCCAACTTCACTGTTTACGGTCTCTTTCGCACATGCTAAATAAAGCAGTTTCAATCCACTTCAGCGACAGCTTGCAAGTGGGTTTTGCCATTTCACACAGCGAAATCCAGTTGCAAAATGCATTGGAGGAGGATTGAAAGGGTGTTATTTAGTGTATGTGAAAGCACTCTTTTTTTCTCCCACCACCCGGGCAACTATGGATGCTGTTGGGAATACTCCTCCCATAGTGGGCATGACTGGCAGCCCTAATGCAAGGTCACTCAATGGTGGAGAGGATTTTTTTAAAAAATCACCAGGAGATTTGGAAACTCTTTTCCCCACAAGAGTTCCTTCTTGCCTTCTTTCTTTTCTCCTGGCCTGGCTTTCCTCCTTTGTCCCCCCTTCCAGTCTATCCTCCAAAGCCCCGTGTATGTTTACAGTCTCCAGCTCCTCCCCCATCAGAGAAGTTCTTGCTCATCTCCTTCCTGTCACGTGACTCACACAACTTCCTGCAATGTCGTTGCCGCCCAGTGGATCCCATGCATCCTCTCAGGGCGTTAAGGGTGGATTCCGTGATTGAAAAGACCGAAGGGCCATCCGCCCCCCCCCCCACTGTAAAATCTAGCATTTTCTTTGCATTTTGTTACACTGACACAGACGTTGGCCCATGAGCAGGGGTCATTTTGTAGAAAAAGAGGTGCAGGAGCTCATTAGCATAACTCATTTGCATAACTCATTTGCATATGCCACCCCCCCCCCCTAACATACCGGAAGTGTGTCAGAAGGCAACACCCACCCCTCAGGCTCCACTCCACAGGTGAGTCGAACTGACCTGCTCTTCCTCCATTCCCTTCCCCATCCAATACTTTGTGCAATAAAAATAAGTGTAAAGAACCCACCCCCATTCTCTTCCTGCTCCCTTGAAACCACCAGGTTTCAAGTAGACTTGAGATACCCAGGACATGTGCACCACCCATCCCTTCCCCTTCCCCTCCCCACAACAAGACACCCTGTGGGGTAGGTGGGGCTGAGAGAGGTCTTTTGAGAACTGCTCATGAGAGAACGGCTCTGAGAGAACTTGTGACTGGCCCAAGGTCACACCAGCAGCTGCATGTGGAGGAGTGGGGAATCAAACCCGATTCTCCCAGATTAGAGTCCAACTCCTGACCACTACACCAAACTGATGGGGTGGAAGCTGCTGAAGGGTTGGTGAAATTTCTCCAGTACTTATGTGCCATGTGCCCAGATAAAAAATGGAATGCTTAGAAAATTTATATGCCACCTTGAGTAAGTCTCTGGAAAAGCAGCACACAGTCATAAAAGGAACAATGATAAAATTATCAATATTAAAACAAAACATTGAAAACAATAAAGACCCTAGTAGGGCTTTCCCCGGGGCGCTGCGCCTCTGCACTGCTCGGGGAAGCCAAGGAGGGGGCGGGGCTTGGTCATGTGCCCGCCCCCTGGGCTCCTCACTCCCGGAGCTGCGCTCCTGTGCGCTCCCGCTCCAACGGACCCCTGCCCATGAGAGAGATGGAGAAGTAGCAACCCAAGTTTCCATTCTATTTTCCTGCTCCAAAGTGAAGAGGCTCACCAGTAGGTTGGGAGAATAGCACCCTTTATAGCACTGAGGCAGATACCTGAGGCAGAAAAGGCAGAAAGCTCGCTGGTTTATTATATGTCAACTTGCAATGAGTTTTATAGGGGATGTTACAGCTCATTTCTGCTCAGGCAACCCAGTACTGAAGATGTATGATCTCTGAAAGTAGCAATGCTGGGTGTTTAATAGAGATTTACTTACTCCTCCGGCTTCGTGGCAGCAAAGACAGGAAAACTTCTAATCTGCCTGACTGCATATTCCACTAGAAGAGTGAGACGATATCAAAATACAGTAGATGAAAATACATACTGCATTTACTGCATCTAATTCTTATAACCTCTAATAATGATGGTTTGCGGCCTCACAAAGGCATTTGTGGCTATTAAGGCCAGGGATGCTGTTCCCCTTCAAGAACTGGATGAAGCATGGCCCACCAATGGGAGAGGCCTTGGGAAAACCTCACTAGGACTTTCTGCCTTTCCCACACTGGCATCTGCTGAATATTGTTGGCACACCTCCCTTCCTGTGATCCATCATGGGATTAGTTTAAGGTTGACAACCCCCAAGTAGGGCCTAGAGTTCTCCAGAATTATAACTGATTTCCAAACCACAAAGTTCAGTTCCTGTGGAGGAAACGGCTGCTTTGGAGGGTGGATTCTAAGGCATTACAGCTCCCCTGAGCTCTTTCTCCTCCCAAAAACTCTGCCCTTCCCAGTCACCACTACCAAATCTTCAAGAATTTGCCATGCTGAAGTCAGCAATCCTAGATTAGCAAGTCACTACAGGGCCAAGCAGGAATTCTGGGGTATCCTGTGGGTGGACTTTTAAGGAAGCAATCCCATGATAATGGATACACAGGAAGCTGCCTTATACTGAATCAGACCATTGGTCCATCAAGGCCAGTATTGTCTACTCAGACCGGCAGCAGCTCCCCAGAGTCGTCAGGCAGAGGTCTTTCTCATCACCTGCTATCCGGTCCTTTCAACTGGAGATGCCAGGGGTCACACCTGGGACCTTCTGCATGCCAAGCAGATGCTCTACCACTGAGCCACGACCCCTCCCCAAAATGACCTTCCCGGAAGATGCCCCCTATCCACTCACTTTTGATCTTTAGGAGGCATCTGAAAAGCCAGGGCTTTTTTTTTCTGGGCGAACACACCAGAATAGAGTTTATGAGTTTTCAGTATACAGATTTCCCTCTTGAGAGTTCCGGCATCTCTCTCTCTCTCTCTTTTAAAGCCCCGCTGAAGACGGTTTTATTTAGGACCACATTTGGTTAAGTTCGCTAGCAGTCTGGAATTGTAGTTTTAAATGTTTTTTTTTTAATGTATATTACGTATTTTATCGAAGCTGTAAACTGCCTTGAACTCCATGAGGAAGAAAGGAGGCTAATGAATGTTTTAAGTAAATAACTAAATAAGAGATCATTTTCCACCTGGTCCAAATTGTTTCCAAGAGATAGGCCTGCACTTTGGACCACTTAGGCCATAACTAGAGATTACAGGCAGAGGAGAGGTTGCTGTTATAGATAGGGCAGTTTGGCAAGTACCCTGAGGCATCATACGATGAAGGGTCTATTGTGTCACGGGGACCCCTTTTCAGAGAACCATTTTTGTGACTGCTTCATCTTGTCACAGGAGGGGTGTGAAAAATATGCCAGGTCTTTGAGACTGGTTAAGCCAGGGGTGGCCAAACTTACTCAGTGTAAGAGCCACCTAGAACAGGGGTGGCCAAACTTGCTTAACGTAAGAGCCGCACAGAATAAACATCAGATGTTTGAGAGCCACAAGACATGAACAAATATTACCTGCTTTTATCAGAAAATAAGCAAATTTGCTTTTTATTAACATTAAATGAGACTGCCAAAATAATAACAAAAGGGGTAAAAGCAGATATTGATAATGATATTAATTTGTCCAGTGATATTTGTTTGCTAATGATCTTTAGCTTCCCCAGCCGCCCCGCCGGGAGCCACATAATATATGTGAAAGAGCCGCATGCGGCTCCCAAGCCACAGTTTGCCCACCCCTGGCTTAAGCCAAAAGTAGAGGTTGCAGGAATTAGGTGGTTTGCTTTGCACAAAGCCCTAAACCTTTGAACTCTTTGCCTCCCAGCTGGGAAAGACCTATCCTGTAATGGGCTGAGATGGCATCAATACCCACCATTCTGCTTTTTCCTAGTCATAACATGTTGCATGTCCTTGGTCTTTACATTCCCAACTCAAGAGGATCCATCTTGCCTCTTCCTTGCAGGTGCGTGCATAGTTATTGGTCTTCTTCCCATTTGCCTCCATAAATGTGGGGACCTCTCTTCTCTGCATGTAACAAGAGGATTTTATGGCTTGGTTCCCGGGTGAAAATGTTTTCTCTGAAGCCAGAGGCCAACGAGGGTCTTATTCATGACATCCTGCATCCCCTCTCCACAACAGGGACAATATAAAATTTATTTTTCTTTCTATATGAAATCATACTGTAGTGTGTGTACACACAGACACACACACACACACGTTTGCAGCCTTCCATTTTCTCTAATCATCTGCAGTCTAGTTACTGCTCCGCACCATAGAAAGTGTCCACTTGGCAGCCATCTTGAATTCTGGCAGCTGGCGTCTGAGGTCAGATACAGGGCTAGCGATGAGCCATTAAACCACACTAATTATCCTGATGATCTCTGCAATATGTGTCACCCGCAGATTTGGGAAACGAACCAGTGTCTGCCTAGAAGCCCGAAGAGCTGTAAATGGGGAGCACTTCCCAGAATACGAAGAATGTCAGTTTCCATTAGAAAGAGCTTTCTAGCCTGCAGTGCGCTGACTGAAATGTGAATCAAAAATGCCTACTGCTGGCAAAACATTAAAAATCGCGCAGGCTCAATGGCATGCTTTTCACCTCTCAGTCTGGGTTGCCAGGTCTCCCGCCGTGGTGGGTGAGCTCCTGCTGGCAACTCTTGTTGCCCACTACCACTCCAAATGGTGGTAGGAGATGCGTTGGATCAGGGTTCCTCATCGTATTAAACCCGTAGACCAGTGATGGCGAACCTTTCAGAGACCGAGTGCCCAAACTGCCACCCAAAGCCCCCTTATTTATCGCAAAGTGCCGGCACGACAATTTAACCTGAATACTGAGGTTTTAGTTTAGAAAAAAGAACTCATACATTAACATCTTTTGTCTTAAAAGACAAACACAATAACAGAGCTTTCAATGATACAAACAACTTTTTATTAAAAGGTAAAAGTTTGCATTTGGCCTGCTTTTGAACAACTAATGTGATTTTTGCTGTTGTATGCATGCTGATGATTTGTCTAACCTTGGCTCATACTTTGTAAGTTTGAGAGCAGCCCAGCCTCGAGTCTGTGTCGTCTTTTTCCTTTTAGAGACTGAGTGCCCAAACTGCATGCGTGCCCACAGAGAGGGCTCTGAGTGCCACCTCTGGCACGCGTGCCATAGGTTTGCCACCACTGCTGTAGACCCTTTTGGAATTTTGAGAATGGACAGTGAACGCTCTTGCAAAATGACTGCTCGAGGGAACAATCGCAGAATGGCTATGTGGAGTTCTGGAACCGGTCACAAAAAGTTGTAAGGTTTCAGGCCAACCGTCTCGCTACAATTGAGGCTAACAGCACAATCCTTAAGCAGATCTACTGAGAATCGTATGTCTGTTCAGTAGGATTGCCAGATCTGGGTTAGGAAATATCTGGAAATGTGGGGGGGTGGAGGCTCAGGAGGGTGGAGTTTCATCAGAGGAGGGGTTTTAGTGGGGTAAAATGCCATAGAGTCCAACTTCCAAAGTGGCCATTTGTTCCAGGGGAACTCATCTCTGTTGCCTGGAGATCTGTTGTAATAAAGGTAGATTTCCAGCCACCACCTGGAGGCTGGTCAGTCATTCACTCAACATTAGAGATAACACACCATTTCTCTGCCAAGCCATTCTTAAAGGTAAACACGCTCAGTTTGGCCATCTGACTCCTTTTGCTTCCAAACAAAATATCAACACAAGGTTCTTGCTGATTGGTATATTTATAGTCCAGCATACAGTCAAAGCAGTCGAAGATGTTCCAGCTATACAAACTTTTTGAAAATCCTTTATCAAGACTGGACTTATTATGAAGCCATTAGAAAACATTCTAAGTCTGGGTAAGCAAACTAAAATTATCTAGTGTACAGGATTTCCTAACCATTCTAGGAGCAACTGTAATTTTGTGTGACCTTGATTACTCTGTTTGACTGACTGTTTTGTTTTGAATGTTTTTACTGTATGTCGGACTATAAATATATCAATCAGCAAGAACTTTGTGTTGGTATTTTGTTTGGAAGCAAAAGGAGTCAGACGGCCAAATTGAGAGTGTTTACCTTTAAGAACCGCTTGGCAGAGAAATGGTGTGTTACCTCTAATGTTAAGTGAATGACTGTTGTTGTTTTTCACTAGAAGTCCTTGCATACTTACTTACCACCTGGAGGCTGGGAACCCTATAGTACAGGGGTGGGCAATTGTTTTGGCTCGGGGGCCACTTTGTGGGAGCGGAGGGTTAGCGGAGGGCCACTCCTTTCAAAATGATTGCATTCATTAGTTAACTTTGCATTTCAGAAAAGGTATAAATTGTATCATAAAAATCAATAAATATAAATTAAATAAAATAGTGGTAGTTTCATTCAATTTATTTATTGTGCTAATTTCATATCATCTATAGCTGCAAGCACATTTAATTTTAGAATCAGTTTAATGAGACAAATGTGCCCTATCACACTTTTCTACAATCTTTTTGAAATCAGGAGTGAGATTGCTTGTTGAGATTCTCATCACAGCCTGCAAGTTAATGTCTGTCAAAGAGCATCTATATTTACTCTTGTTGATCTTCACGCAAGAAAAACTTTGCTCACAAATATACGTAGACCCAAATATAGAGAACATTTCCCCAGCAAATTTCTTCATACATGGAATTTTTTTCAGAGACAAAGATTTGTAAAAGTCAACTAATGTCACAGCATTAAACATTTCTCTCACAGTGTGATCTGACTGCATGTCAATAAGTTCAAGCTGCAGCTCCTCAGGTGCTGTATCAATATCAGCAGTGATGGGATAAGAGAGCAAATTGAATTTAGGCTCAATTTTCTTAAAGTCCTGAAATCTTCTTGGTGGGCTGCAAAAAACTCTATGGCGGGCCGCATGTGGCCCCCGGGCTGCAATTTGCCCACCCCTGCTATAGTAGGACTTACTTCTGATAAAGTGTTCTTAGGATTGCACTGAAACTTATGGAAGACCCTTTTTGTGGGGGTCTTGTAAAGTCTAAGCCTCTTTTTGCAACAGAGTAAGATCTTTTCTTTCATGGGGTGGCATTCTGTGAGTTCTGTTTATTTTTATTTTATTTTATTTGCATTATGAAACTGCTTATACACCCTGGCCCCTTGGGATTCTGCTTTTCCTCCATAAAACCCAAGCACTGCGGGTAGATGTCTGCTAATGATCCCCAGAACTGCACATCATCATTAAACATTATCCTTTCATTAGTATGCAGTCACCAAGAGATTCCTGGAATCTGCATAGTTACTCTTGATTTCTTTTTGCTCCCAATAGGCACCCCCCCCACCCCATGTTAAAGCTGAACCCAAAACTTAGGCTCAGTGAAAACATATATTAGGATTTTATTTCATTTTTTGCTTTATTCACATGCATTCATTTTTGATATCTCTCCCCTCCCCTCTCACAGAAGCCAGCAGCTGAAAGGGACCTGTGTCTTCCTATGGCCCTGAATGATGTTTTGACTAGGGTTGCCAGGTCTGAGTTGGAAAATACCTGGAGACTTTGGGGGTGGAGCCTGAGGAGGGTGGGGTTTGGGGAGGGGAGGGGCCTCAGCATGTTCCAATGCCATAGAGTCCACCCTTCAAAGCAGCCATTTTCTCCAGGGGAGCTGGTCTCGGTCAGCTGGAGATCAGCTGTAAAAGCAGGAGATCCCCAGGCCCCACCTGGAGGCTGGCAACCCTAGTTTTGACTAATACTAAAGCGGAAGCTTATGTGTCATTTTCCATTACCTAGCTAGCTATTAGATGTTTATCTCACCTTCCAAGGAGCACTGGGCAGAGTTGTGGTCAATGTTCCCTCTAAGCCATGGAGTCCTGTGAGCAAAAATTCTACTTTGTGAGCTACTGGCATTAAAGCTGTGAGTGAGCGATTTGGCTGCTGCATAAATTAGTCTGCCCTGGACCCCTTCTTCCTGAGCTAAGACAGAAATGTGTGAACCGGAGGCTAAAAAACTGTGAGCTAGCTTACACTAACTCAGCTTAGAGGGAACATTGGTTGTGGTACATGATTCTTCCCCGCCCCCCCCCCCCCCGTAATCCTTGTTACAACCTTGTGTAGCATGAGGTTCACAGATCCCCTGCCTTGCTGGGTCTGTGGATACTTTGGGAATTTTAAGGAAAGGAAACGGGAGCCACCTCAGCCACGGGTGCCATGGGCTGTAAGGCCAACCACAACATTGAGACCATGGGATCCGACTGCTCTCTCTTGAGGAGCTACAGCCAGCCCCCCCCCCCCCAAATGGCTGCCATGGAGGCTGGGACCAATCACAGTTCTGCAGAAGGAAGGAAGGTCTTCTGTTGTCTGAGCAAGCATGAGGATATGAAGGGGAAAGCATGAGGGAGGTTGCTAAATCCTTGGCCTGGAAAGAAGGTCCTACCAGCAACATTTCTGAAAGGGGAGGACAAGTTTCTGGGGATCCTGGTCACTCCATGGCCCACAGAGCCATCCAAGCCATCAAGAGATGCATTTTTGTATAGCATTTGGGTTGGGCCTGGATGGTACGAGGGGAGACTGAGAGGTACTCTTTGGCTGCAGTCACACTACAGGCTTGGCACAATCTGGCCACACCTCTGATTACACTGTTTTGTCTTGTAATGGGAAGTTTTGATCAGACATCCCACCCTGAACTGGCTTCACTGCGTGCTTGCCCCATGATAGATCGTTCAGATTGTTGCAACAGCCTTTTTTTCTTTTTGGTCTGTCACCCATGTGCATAAGCATGCATCTGAAGCTCTGGCTCCTTTTTGACAGCTCCACAATCTCTCTGCCAAGTACGAACATAAGAACATAAGAGAAGCCAGTGTTGGATCAGGCCAATGGTCCATCCAGTCCAACACTCTGTGTCACACAGTGGCCAAAAGCACCAGGTGCCTTCAGGAGGTTCAGCAGTGGGGCCAGGACATCAGAAGCCCTCCCACTGTTGCCCCCCCAAGCACCAAGTACTCTATCCCCACTTAGCCTCCTGCCCTTCACCTCTCTTCCACGGAATACGGGAGGAAGTGCAGATTTACATGAGAGTAGTCCCATTGACTTCAGAACATTTGCTCTTGTGTCAATCATGGGAGGCTCTCAAACAGCAACTCTGATGCAGAAACAGGAGAGAAGGGGGTTGGGGGGGGATTTGTCACTCGAAAACAACTCCTCTGGGGACTCCTGATCCAGGCCGAGGTGACTGACACCACCAGGGGCGATTGTGCACTTATGCGCACATAGCTACCTGATCTAAAACAACAACAACAACAAAAAGGAGGCAGAAATGGGAAAGAAGGTTTAGACTTCCCAAACAGCTTGACTTTGCAACAGGGGTATTAAGGCTGATTTTACATTTGACTTTCCCGCTGGAATCATTCTAGTTCCAAAAAAACCTGCCCATACCTCTGTGCGGTGTGAAACCGTGCTGCCACTGAAATGTCCATATCTACTAATTGCCCTCCTGTGGTCAAGGTAGTGTTAAACCGCTTTATTCTGCTTTAAACAATTGTGGTTTCTTAGTGCACTTAAACCCCCTGGAGTGAAATTTCACACCACTGTGAAATCAGCACAGGAAAAGACAGCAGTCAAACTACTTTAGAGGGGAGGTGTAAAATCAGCCTTTAAGACAGCTGGAAATGCGGAGTGAAAGCACTGGCAACCATAAAGACCAGACTTTCCCCAGTGTCCATTAACTCTGCTTTGAAGACAGGGCAGAATGGGGTGGCAACGACTGGGGCATGGAAGGCAGATGCCACTGTCTGATCGTGCTCTTTAAATCCACAAGGGTGCCACCGTGATATCAAATCAAACCGCTGGTGTGACCACAGCCTTTTTCTGTGGGCCTCTGGCAGCTTGTCAGCCCTGCCTTACCAGAGGTGTGTGAGGTGAACCCCTCCACCATCTTGAATATTCCTGGTTACTGACAAGCACATTTGAGTGAAGAGACTTTCCGTCAGAGGGCTTTCGCTTACTCCCTTCTAAATCTATTTCAAGTCTAATCCGGAATGTCACTTACAAATCAACGAGCGCTTGAATAACAGAGCCAGCAGGGCAGAGTCACAGGCCTTAGCTGCTCTGGAGGGATAAAAAAAAAAAGGAGAAGCTTATTACAGGCTTCTCCTGATCTGATGAAAATGAGCCGTAGATCTCCAAAGACCCAACTCCCTGATTAACTGTCCACCATTATCTGCAGCACCTATGTTTCTCGCGGAAGTCTCCCACCCCGTCTCAATTTAGCGCTTGAAGGGAAAGCAGGCCGAGACTGAGTCACCGAGGTATAATGATGACTGGGAGTCGAGCTGCTTTTCTTTCGCCCTCCATAAGTTACCCCTGTTTGATGTCCAAGATGAACGGTGCGAATTGGAACGGGAGCTACAAAAATGATTAAAAGGGTTTTGTGGGGAGGGATTTGGGGGGGGGGGGTGAAATCTACCTTATGAGGAAAGGTTAACTGACTGGAAGAAGCAGCCTGGAGAATGAAGAAAAGAGACGACTGAAGAGAGAGAGAGGCAAGCAAACTGGCTGCCATTTAGAGAAACGGCCATTTGGGGGCCAAGCTGGGAGGAATTCTCCTCATTAGGCCATGGTGTCAGTGGAAGGATTTAAGAGGGGAGGAAGAAGCAGGCAAATGTTTAGGTTAAACACCTGAAGAAACGTTATGAATCTTAGCTTGGGGCATGCACTCAAAGGAGGCAATAAAAACAGAGCTCCGATGCAAAAGCTGAACACTCTTTTCGTACTGGAAGAGGCCTTTCTGCTGGGAATTGCTGGCCGGAGACAAGAACCCTGTCCACAAATTACAGCAAATGCCTGTACATCCTGTATATGTTTGCCAGCTCTGGGCTGGAAAATATCTGGAGATTTTGGGGGTGGAACCTGGCAGGGTTTGGGAAAGGAAGGAGGGTTTGGGAAAGGCAGGGTTTGGGAAAGGGGAGGAGTTCAGTAGGATATAAGGCCATATAGTCCGTTTTCTCAAGGGGAATTGGTCTTGGTTGTCTGGCGATTACAACTGCTATTACAATTAATAGCAGGAGATCTCCTGGTGCTACCTGGAGGTTGGCAACCCTAACCCTGCATTCTGCACATCTGTGCATACATCTGTTTGTAAGAAAGAGCCTAAGTGCCTTCACTTTACAAATGAAACTGGAGACGAGTACCTGGATAAATGTATGGTTTTGAATCATATGTCCAGCTGTACATGTTGAATGTTAACATGAAAATTATTAAATACACATATAAAGAAAAACTAAGGAGACGCTGCACGTTGTATGTGGGGTGTTCTCTGCATCTTGTGAATATGGTTAAGGGCAGGGGTCATTTTGTAGAAAAAGAGGTGCAGGAGCTCATTACCATAACATATTTGCATAACTCATTTGCATATGCCACACCCCCTAACATACCGGAAGTGTGTCAGAAGGCAACACCCACCCCTCAGGCTCCACTCCACAGGTGAGTGAAACTGACCTGCTCTTCCTCCATTCCCTTCCCCATCCAATACTTTATGCAATAAAAATAAAGTGTAAAGAACACACCCTCATTCTCTTCCTGCTCCCTTGACACCACCAGGTTTCAAGTAGACTTGAGATACCCAGGACATGTGCACCACCCATCCCTTCCCCTTCACCTCCCCACAACAAGACACCCTGTGAGGTAGGTGGGGCTGAGAGAAGTCTTTTGAGAACTGCTCATGAGAGAACTTGTGACTGGCCCAAGATCACACCAGCAGCTGCATGTGGAGGAGTGGGGAATCAAACCCGGTTCTCCCAGATTAGAGTCCAACTCCTGACCACTACACCAAACTGATAAGGTGGAAGCTGCTGAAGGGCTGGTGAAATTTCTCCAGTACTTATGTGCTATGTGGCCAGATAAAAAATGGTATACTTAGAAAATGTATATGCCACCTTGAGCAAGTCTCTGGAAAAGCCGCACACAGTCATAAAAGGAACAATGATAAAATTATCAATATTAAAACAAAACATTAAAATCAATAAAGACCCTAGCAGGGCTTTCCTCGGGGCGCTGCGCCTCTACACTGCTCGGGGAAGCCGAGGAGGGGGCGGGGCTTGGTCATGTGCCCACCCCCTGGGCTTCTCACTCCCGGAGCTGCACTCCTGTGCACTCCCGCTCCAACAGACCCCTGGTTAAGGGTTATGCTTTATAGAAACCTGTCACTGTAGGGCTGCTAGCTAGGTGTTTACACAATTTATTTAATTCACTTGTACCCTGTCTCTCTCCCCAATGGAGACGTGAAGCTGCTTACATCGTTCTCTTCTCTCTTTTATCCTCACAACAACCCTGTGAGGTAGCTTAGGCTCAGAGAGTGTGACTGGCCCAAGGTCGCCCAGTGAAGACAGATGGAGATTTGAACTCAGGTTTCCCAGATACCAGTCTACCACTCTTAACCATTATATCACACAGTACGATGAGAAAACATTTTTCAGTATTAGAACTCAAGGTTAGCCAATGAAATGGAGGGACAGGAGATTAAGGACATTAAACGAAGTACAGTGCTTCTATGTGTAATTAGCTAATGGAATTCCTTGCCACAAGATTCTGCAGTGGCCACTGATGTAGAAGGCTGAAGGCCTAGAGGAGAGATCTTGTTAGCCATAACATGGAGGAGAGAGATCTTGTTAGCCATAATTGTTAAACTGAACCTCCATGTCCAGTGGCACTATAGCTCCCATTTCTGGAGGGAAAACAGAAAGGGAAGGCTGCTTCCTTTGTGCCCTGTTGTGGGCTTCTTGGAGGCATCTAGGGTTGCCAACCCCCAGGTCGTGGCTGGCGATCTCCCTCTATTATAACAGATCTCCAGGCAACAGAGATCAGTTCACCCGGAGAAAATGGCCACTTTGGAAGTTGGACTCTATGGCATTATGCCCAGACCCTGCCCTTCTCAGGCTCTACCCCCCAAATCCCCAGGTATTTCCCAACCTGGAGCTGGCAACCCAAAATGCATCTATCAAGCCACTGTTAGAAACAGACTACTGGGAATCATGGAGACTTCGATCTACCAGAACACACCATCTTCTTGAGATGTGCTCACAGAGGTTCACTTCACCCAGGTGCACTTGTGAGTTCTGGTTCTTCCCTCCATGGGGATTGTTGTAGGGCTGCCAACCTCCAGGTTGGGGCTAAAGATCTCCTGGAATTGCAAGTGATCTCCAGACTACAGAGATCAGCTCTCCTGGAGAAAACAGCTGCTGTGGGCAGTGGACTTTATGACATTAAACCATAATGAAGTCTAGGGCTGCCAAGCCTCCAGATGGTCAAACAGCAGAGAAGCACGGAAGGAAGGAATACAAAAGATCAAACAGTGCATAAGTAACAAAAATATATATATTCAGCATTTAATGAGTATAATAATCTGAAGCTATATAAATAGAGTAGCATTTAAAAAATACAATCTAGTGGCGGCTGGAGATCTCCTGGAACTACAGCTGGTGTCCAGATGACAGGGATCAGCTCCCCTAGAGAAAATGGTTGCTTTGGACTGCTTGGCGTTATACCCTGCTGAGGTCCCTCCCCTCCCCAAACCCTGCCTTCCCTAGGCTCCACCCCCCCCCCAAATCTCCAGGTATTTCCCGACTCAGAGCTGGCAACTGTAGTGAGGTCCCTGCCCTCCCAAGGCTCCAAGCCGCCTTCTAAGCTGTGGAGTCTTATGAGCAAAAATCCTACTTTGTGAGCTACTGGCATTAAAGTTGTGAGCGAGCGATTTGGCCACTGCATAAATTAGTTTGCTCGGGAGCCATCCTTCCTGAGCTAAGACAAAAAGGTGTGAGCCAGAGGCTAAGAAACTGTGAGCAAGCTCACACTAACTCAGTTTAGAGGGAACACTGCAAGGCTCCCCCCCCCCCCCCCAAATCTCCAGGCATTTCCCAAATTGGAGCTGGCAACTCTGAGCTGGTGTCTGAGGGCCAGTTACTTGTTGGGCGGTGGCGTGGAGAACTGGGATCTGATGTTCGATGAGAGTTTTGTGTTTCCCAGATCTGCAAACCTTTTCTCCTCAGGCCGTTGCTTCAGGAAAGTACTTGCTCTGATTGCTGTGTATAGAGCATTGGAAAAGCAATTTCTTCTCTGGCCATTGGTAAGAACATCCAGAGCTCTTCTTATACAAGCAGCCGTGTCTGGAGGGCGTCTGAAAAGCGGGTGCCAGGCCAGTGTTTTGCTTTGCTCTGTTTCTGATTCTCTCTCACCCTCCCCCCCCCCCCCTTTCTAAAAGCATCTGGGGTTGGAACGGCAAAAAAAAAATTTCTCCCATCCAAATCTGACACAGCCATCTATTTGTAACCCATGCTCTTCACTCGGGTAACATCGATGCATCATTTTTATTACCTTATGAGCCATCTACAAATGAAGCCTTACCAGAAAGCATGAGCCGTTTTTATTATACACACATAGGCTAAATAATGTGATAAATGGCTTTTGTTTTTCTGCCATTAGATGCAGTTAGGAGGCTGCCTGTGACTCCCCGGCTAGATCTCTCTCAGGATGTCTTTTTTCCCCCTCTCTCTTATTTTCTCTTTTCTTTTGTTCTTCTTTCTTCTTCTCATGTGAGGAGGGAAATGAAAGGCTCTTTTTTTAAAAAAGTGGTTAGGCTATGTTCCTAAACTAATAGGCCACTAAAACAGTCCTGCTTCCACACAAGGATTTTGATCCTCCCTCTGGAGAATATTTTGAATGAGTAACAGGAGGAAACAATAAGAAGAGAGCTTCATTAGAAACTCCAAGGAACTCACTTCCTTCCTTCCTTCCTTCCTTCCTTCCCCTCTTGTTCTCTCACTTTTCCTTCCTCCCTCCCTCCCTCCCTCCCTTCTCTCTTGTTTTTTCACTTTTTCTTCCTTTTTCTCTCTCTTTTTCTCTTGTTCTCTCACTTTTCCTCCCTCCCTCCCTCCCTTCTCTCTTGTTTTCTCACTTTTTCTTCCTTGTTTTTCTCTCTCTTTTTCTCTTGTTCTCTCACTTCTCCTCCCTCCCTCCCTCCCTCCCTCCCTTCTCTCTTGTTTTCTCATTTTTTCTTCCTTGTTTTTCTCTCTTTTTCTCTTGTTCTCTCACTTTTCCTTCCTTCCTTCCTTCCTCCCTCCCATTTTCTCACTTTTCTTTTCTTTCTTTCTTTCTTTCTTCCCTCCTGACTACCAACATACAACAGGCACTGTTCATTTCTCTCCTGAATAAAATCTCAGTCGCAAACAAGTGGGGGGCTTCTGCCTTCGACTCCCCCCCCCCACCCAAGGCAATGACACAGAACCATAATGATCTTGCTTATTACCACAGTTTCATTAATTTTCTACAACTATAGCAGAGCACATTTGGCTGTATGCTATGAAGCATTAGCATAAATATTAAAACTAAATTATGCTTGTCAAGTAAATGAGCACAGTACACAGTGTGATACATTATCCTTTTTCTTTTTTTTTTTGCATTGTGAGATTTTTTTTCCCTCCGCCCCTCCTTCTTCTCAGTGCTAATTTATAAAATTCAGACTTTTTTCCCTAACAGGCTTTCCAATAATTAGCACAAATTGGTGTGATTCTACAATATAATCTCTTATAATTGAAGAGGATCAAACACACCTAAAAACCTCCACCTGTTCTTCATTTTCTGGCTGCCGCAGCCACACACCTGGCTGCCCAAACCAGTGCTTATAGAAATGGCAAGGATGGTCACCTGTGTGCTGATATGACCAAGTCTGTCTATGTAAACCACACTGTAGCTACCGTCAATAGGCAGCCTTCCCTTTGTCAATTTCCTCTGCCTTCCAGGACTGCATGGCCCACTCATTGTACCAGGGAGGACGAGTGGACTGGCCATTTAACATACAGGGAAAGTTCCTGATGGGCCACAGCCCTGGAGGTCTGCTGGCAGCCAGGAACAAACAAAGCTAAGCTCTGCTTTGTACTGCACAAACCACTCAGGCTGGCTGGCCGGCCCAGGGCCATTTTGACTTCCCAATCCATGCTTGCAGGGAAATGGCCCATCTTCCTCTCTAGGTAGGGCAGCCATATTTCCTGGGGCGGCTTTGATGAAATAAGCAGAAAACCTCTATAATCCTGTTGCAAAGCCCAAATGTCAAGGATAAGATCCGTGCACAGCTGGATATTGTAACTGGTCACCTTTTGGATTTCTTCTGCCACTGCAAGCATCCACATGCCATAGCAACACATCTGTTAGAACGACCAGGGCGGTTAAAACTTTCACTTGGAGGACTCTTAGAATAGTTGCCCTTTAAGCTGAGTTGATTTACAAAACGATGCCCATCCAATCTGGTCAAGTTGGAAAGAACTGCATATGCCTAAAGGACTGGTCATGCATGGTGCCTTCTCCATCCCATCCTTCACACGATGATTCTCATGCAACAGTGTGCATACTGGAAAAGAATTCCCAATGAGAAGTGAGCCCTACTTCAAAAAGGATGTAGACAGAACGGACCATGTGCAGAGTAGAGCAATGAGGATTATTGGGGGCCTGGAGACCAAGCCCTATGAGGAAAGACTGAGGAACTTGGGAATTTTCAGTCTGGAGGAGAGGAGGTTGAGGGGGGACAGGATGGCTCTCTTTAAGACTTTGAAGGGCTGTCCCTTAGAGGAGGGCAGGGAGCTGTTCCTGTTGGCAGCAGAGGAGAGGACTCGCAATAATGGGTTTAAATTAAGGGTGGGAAGGTACCAGCTGGATCTTAGGCAAAACTTTTTTACAGTAAGAGTTGTGCAACAGTGGAATCAGCTGCCCAGGGAGGTGGTGAGCTCCCCTTCACTGGCAGTCCTTAAGCAGCGGCTGGACAAACACTTGTCAGCAGGGGTCTGTTGGAGCGGGAGCGCACAGGAGCGCAGCTCCGGGAGTGAGGAGCCCAGGGGGCGGGCACATGACCAAGCCCCGCCCCCTCCTCGGCTTCCCCGAGCAGTGCAGAGGTGCAGCGCCCCGGGGAAAGCCCTGCTAGGGTCTTTATTGTTTTTAATGTTTTATTTTAATATTGATCATTTTATCATTGTTCCTTTTATGACTGTGTGCTGCTTTTCCAGAGACTTGCTCAAGGTGGCATATACATTTTCTAAGTATACCATTTTTTATCTGGGCACATGGCACATAAGTACTGGAGAAATTTCACCAACCCTTCAGCAGCTTCCACCCCATCAGTTTGGTGTAGTGGTCAGGAGTTGGACTCTAATCTGGGAGAACCGGGTTTGGTTCCCCACTCCTCCACATGCAGCTGCTGGGGTGACCTTGGGCCAGTCACAAGTTCTCTCAGAGCTGTTCTCTCATGAGCAGTTCTCAAAAGTCCTCTCTCAGCCCCACCTACCTCACAGGGTGTCTTGTTGTGGGGAGGGGAAGGGGAAGGGATGGGTGGTGCACATGTCACCTGTGGAGTGGAGCCTGAGGGGTGGGTGTTGCCTTCTGACACACTTCCGGTATGTTAGGGGTGTGTGGCATATGCAAATGAGTTATGCAAATGAGTTATGCTAATGAGCTCCTGCACCTCTTTTTCTACGAAATGACCCCTGATTAAGAGCCAAGAAGGTATCTGTGCTTTTGGTTAAAGAAAGCCTTGGAGAATACAGACATGTCCTTCTAGGTGTCGTGATGGTTCAAACCACACCTCTGCAGCTGCAGCATGTAAAACAATGGTGTGATGGTCTCCCTCTCCCTCACCATGTGGGTCACCATACAAAAAAGGTTGGTAATTGCTGCTCGTACGGCTGCGGTCACACGCACTAAATAATCCACTTTCAATGCACTTCCCAACTGGATTTTGCCAGCTCGCACAGTAAAATCCAGTTGGGGAAGTGCACTGAAAATGGATTGAAAGTGGATTTATTTTTTTATTTTTTTAGTGTGTGTGCTCGCAGCCATAGTCAAGTTGTTTGGTGTAACCCCTAAACAAACTTTGTTTTCTGGATTAGTTACTTTCTCCAACCATTTCCCATTTCCACCCATCGTACACTAAAGTTTTTTTGTTTCCCTAGAAAACTTTCCACAGCTTGAACTGTCTTCCCTGCTCCAGCCACCTGTGTGCAAAAGGGGATACCAGAGGTTCACCTTTCTTAAGCCAGAGATCAACCATACCACATATGAATTCCTGTCAAAACCTTCTCTCCTTGAGATGCTGAGCTAATCCTTTTTTCCTCAATGCTCTTAGAAATTATTGTGTCTGCTTCACTTTGGGTTGTCAAAGTCCCTTTACCAGTGCGAAATAATCCAAGGCAATGCAGTAATGGTTGCATGTGCAATGTCTTGCAATGGCAAAGAGGAAGTGGTGGGGAAAGGGGGCTGGTTACCAATGCCATTTTCAGCAGCAGCAGGGGTCCTTTGGAGCGGGAGCCCCGCCCCCTCCTCGGCTTCCCCGAGCAGTGCAGAGGCACAGCGCCCCGGGGAAAGCCCTGCTAGGGTCTTTATTGTTTTTAATGTTTTGTTTTAATATTGATAGTTTTATCATTGTTCCTTTTATGACTGTGTGCTGCTTTTCCAGAGACTTGCTCAAGGTGGCATAGAAATTTTCTAAGTATACCATTTTTTATCTGGGCACATAAGTACTGGAGAAATTTCACCAACCCTTCAGCAACTTCCACCCCATCAGTTTGGTGTGGTGGTCAGGAGTTGGACTCTAATCTGGGAGAACCGGGTTGGATTCCCCACTCCTCCGTATGCAGCTGCTGGTGGGACCTTGGGCCAGTCCCAAGTTCTCTCAGAGCTGTTCTCTCATGAGTTGTTCTTAAAAGACCTCTCTCAGCCCCACCTACCTCACAGGGTGTCTTGTTGTGGGGAGGGGAAGGGGAAGGGATGGGTGGTGCACATGTCCTGGGTATCTCAAGTCTACTTGAAACCTGGTGGTATCAAGGGAGCAGGAAGAGAATGAGGGTGTGTTCTTTACGCTTATTTTTATTGCACAAAGTATTGGATGGGGAAGGGAATGGAGGAAGAACAGGTCAGTTTCACTCACCTGTGGAGGGGAGCCTGAGGGGTGGGTGTTGCCTTCTGACACACTTCCGGTATGTTAGGGGTGTGTGGCATATGCAAATGAGTTATGCAAATGAGTTATGGTAATGAGCTCCTGCACCTCTTTTTTGGCGAAATGACCCCTGAGCAGCAGTATTCCAGGAGGTTTTCATGGAAATGAATGAGGTGGCTCTGGATTTCGTCTTGAAGGTATTGCTGAGATCCAAGGGTCTGGCCCAGTGACAGAGGGAGAGATTATCTCTTCCCCTTGATGGTTTCAATTCTAAAGTGGAGCAAACAGCCGAGCGTTTGCTGCCAAAGCTGATAAAACTGGCTGTCATTGTCAAGGGACTGAGATGCGCTGGGAGAAAGAGGGGAGGTTAGGATTTCCGGAAATTGTTTTGTACTTGGGCTATTTCAAAATTAGATTGTGTGCTTAAGTGAATCCTGACTCTCTGCAAATTGTATCTGAAGCCGCCTAAGATCCCCCGTAAATTTTGGTCTTTTCTTTTAACTCCTTTTTTTTCTCCCCTCCCCATTCTAAAAAAATGTCTCTGGTTAAAGGAACAAGACAATCAGCAGCAAGCAGGACTCAACGTTTCCCATCCTTGCTGTTCAGGTTTGAAAAATCCACCTTTTGATTAGTTCTTTTGCACCTCTTCACAAAAGAATAAATGAATCTAACATTGACAGTAGAAATCACAAACCCATGGGGGAACATTTTACTCTTCTGGGATGTTCTGTTGCTAATCTAAAAGTTACAGTGTTCTTACAGAGGAACTTCAAAGGGAACATTCAATGTGAAATTGCTGAATTAGAATTCATTGACAGATTCAAGACAATGTAAAATTCCAGGGCTCAAGAGGCCAATAAGGACCTTGGATTCCTCACTATAGGTGCTAATATCTTGCATATGCCACCCTTACAGATGGGAATAATTGCACTGTACCCTTGTGACTTTCTACTCCATCTGCTAATCTCATTTCATCTTGCACTAGGCTTTATGTTTTGCCTGTCTAATGATAGTTGGGTTACACCCACTCTGATTGGCTCATATCTTGCTTTGAACCAGCATTGTGTATATACGTGCAGTCACAGGAAAGGATGGAGCCATGAGGGTTTTTGTTGTGAACGGGTGAGTCTCTTCAAAGGAGCTCTGCAGTCCCACAATACTGTGCTTCCTTCCTGCCCCCTTCAGCCCTGGAGTGGTCAAGGACCTTAACTGGCTGCCACCACTCTGGCACTAGGGCTTGCCTGGGGAAGGTCCAAACCACCATCCCTGCCCCCCACCCCGACACTTCCCTCTTTGGTCAGGGACAGGGTGTGCCCTGCTGTATGCCCAAATAGAAAGCATGAAGGACTCCGTCAGAGTAAATAGAAAAACTAATTTAAATTTATTTATTTAGTTTATTGATAGCCCACCTTTCTCTCTGAGTCTCAAGGGTCCTCGCCGCACTAGACCTTAAATCCTGGTTCAACCCTGTCCCCGAACTTACATTCCACACTACACGCGAGTTCACCCCTATAATCATCTTGGGGTATTTTTGCATTCTGCGCTACACTCGAGTTCACCTCTGTAATTATCTCGGAGTATTTTTTGTTGTTTCCACATCACCTTGGGGTCACCCCAGTTTCGCCCCACACTTGTCCTGGGATAAACGGATGCTGTTACAACCAGGGGTAGATGCAAGGTATTGTGTCGCGAGTGGAACTCTGATAAAACAAGGGATGAGATCCAAGTGCGGAAAGGACCAAGGTGGATGGCAGAGCACAAACGGGGGGGGGGGGGGGGAACGTGATCATACAGCAGAGGACTTCAAATGAACCATGCAATAGGACAGGGGTCCCCAACATGATGTCCGTGGGCTGCCACCTCTCCTGGCACCCCCCAAGTACTTTTAGAAGATAGGTAGGGCCAAGGGCAGACTTTTGCCCAGGAAAACCTCTGACCGGCTGCTGGGGATCTGATTGGCTGTGCAGATTCTCAAAAAACCTTGCTTAGTCAGCAGCTGCCTCCCCAGCACAAGGATCTTCACTGGGTGACTGGAGGCAAGCTGGGGCAGCCTTGTCATAGGTGGCTCAGCCTCCTGCGGCAGTCACTTTCTGGCTGCCATTCTGGGGCTGTGCCCACCACGCTGTGTCAGAATCCCAAAGGTGCCTGCAGGCTCAAAAAGTTTGGGGACCCCTGCCAGGACATCAACTGGTTAATGCAAACTATGGCTCCCACTGGCTCTCCCCTGCTGTTGGGATTGGGGGAATTCCTAGAGTGGCAGAGGGGGATGGTGACATCACTGTGGGACATCACCCAGGAGTGATGTTACTGCATTAGTGACTCTCACGCTTCTCATGCCCTGCCTCCCCCCCCCCCCAAAGCTCCCAAGGATTGACAGCATCGTACTGTCGAGCCTACCTGCAACCTTGGGGAGGCACTGTCCATCAGAATGGACCGGACTGACTTACATAGATCAGTGGTCTGACTTGGGACAAGGCAGCTTCGTGGGGCATTCAGGAAGTGTCAGCTCCACCGCGCTTATGCCCCTAATCTGCATCTCTCTTTCCTGCACAATCGACTCAGTCTCCATAACCCCTACCGGCCCCACCAAGTGTTTCGTCTACTGTCAATCACAATGCCAATTTGTATTTTGCTGGGCTCAAATCAAGGCTGATGTTTTGACAAAAAGGGGGAGAAATAGCTGTCAAAGTGCCAAAGACGGCTAAAGAAAGGGAAATGATGGGCAGCATGGGAGTGGTATTTATTATTTGTTGGGAGGGAAGCCACATTATTTTATAGGATGTGGAATGGAGCCTGGATTATGGGTAGCAGAGTCTGCCCGGAGTTTGCTGTTTTCGACTCTCCAAATGGAAGGAAACTGAATGATGTGTTTTATAGAAGAAAAGGTGTGCAATACAAATAAGGACATAAGGACATAAGAGAAGCCATGTTGGATTGGGCCAATGGCCCATCCAATCCAACACTCTGTGTCACACAGTGGCCAAAGCCCAGGTGCCCTCAGGAGGTCCATCAGCAGGACCAGAACTCCAGAAGCCCTCTTACTGTTGCCCCCCAAACACTAAGAATACTGAGCATCACTGCCTCAGACATAGTGTTCCCTCTATAGTAAAGGTATAGGCTTCCCTTGCTCAAAAGCCAGTCGAATACGACTCTGGGAATGCTGTGCTCATCTCCATTTACAAGCTAAAGAGGCAGCACTGTCCGAAGATGTTTCCGTGGTCATGTGGCTGGCGTGACCAGGGGTCCGTTGGAGCGGGAGCGCACAGGAGTACAGCTCCGGGAGTGAGGAGCCCACGGGGCGGGCCCATGACCAAGCTCCGCCCCCTCCTCGGCTTCCCCGAGCAGTGCAGAGGCACAGCGCCCCGGGGAAAGCCCTGCTAGGGTCTTTATTGTTTTTAATGTTTTGTTTTAATATTGATAATTTTATCATTGTTTGTAAGCCGCTCTGAGACTACAAGTGAAGGGTGGGGTATAAATCCAATCTCTTCTTCTCTTCTCTTTTTCTTCTTCATCATACACACCCATTAGCCACGTGAGAGGGACGATTCACTGGTGGATCAAAGATGTGCGATCACCCCAGCACATCTGGGAGGCGTCCTGCAACCGTCAGCAAGCCATCACAAGCCATTTTGATTCGCCGGAGAAGCGGAGTGAAAAACTACTAGGGAAAATGCAGTAGCAAAAGGTTTGCTGCGGGCCACAGACGGACTTTCCCCATGTGATCACTCCAGCACAAACTTGTGGTGCTGGGGATAGTCTGATCAGGCTATCCCAACTCCATGCCATTGTTTTTTTCTTCCCCCTTCTCAGTATGTGCATCATCACATACTGCCATTGGAAGCCCTGGGTGGAGAAGCGATTCATCGATCCCCCATTTAAGTGAATCGGAAACCAACGACAAAAAACAAACAAACCAACAACTCGCCCACCTTGCATCTGATCACGCAGTGGCTAGTCGCGCCGGCAGCTTCACCGACCTGTGTGATCGCGCAACTGCGGGTCAAATTACTCCGGGGCAAAATAGCTTTGCTTCCCCCTCCGATTATCTCGCTCATGTGGCTGCAGCCTTTGTGTAGCAACCCCAGACTTCCTTGCTGGTCTCCCATTCAAGGACTAGCCAGGGCTAACCCTGCTTAGCTTTCAGGGTCTAATGAGATCGCGCCTGGGCCATCCATGTCAAAGGTTAAGACGCTTTACGAAAGGAAAAACAAGAAGTTCCGACTCATGCCTTCAAGGGAGGTTATTGCAGAAGTGACTGACAAGATGTCCTTGCATTTCAAAACCCACGAGTACACCATGGACCTCAGTTTATGTTTTGTCAACCATCTTATTCCACCTTCCGGTTCTCTGCAGAGAGACCACTTTTCTGGTCTTCACAGTGGATAGCTACCGGCTGAAACGGTTCACTGGATGTGTGTTTTATGGCCGAGTTTCACATATTAAATGTTCTGTGTAGCAGGCAACATAATAGCCCATTGAATCTGAAGCAGATCAGAGAGCCTGATTTTCCCACATCACCTTGAATTACACGAGACAGCAGCAGTTTCCTTGCAGTGAATTGGGCTGTTATCTTTCCAGACACTTCTCTAGTCTCCACCCTGAAGCCACCTTCTATAAGAATGCGATATTCCGCAGGGTACATCATTATCGGGAAGTTGCATACATAATTTACGCTGAGACCTTCTGATTCTCTGCCTGGATGGGCAAGTGACATTTCCAAAGGAAATTTAGCTAAACAACAGCATTGAGCTCCCAATACTCTTTGACAAGTTTAATCAGCTCATTTTTATGTTTGCAAAATAGCCTGACCTTAACTTTAACTCGACCACCAAGGGGAAAGGAAGTGGTATTTGTATTGAGAATGTCGCTGCTGTGCTGTTTTTTTTTAAAAGGATAATGAGTATGAATTTGGGTTTAAGCGGCAAGAAGACCGAAAAAGCCATTTTGTTTTATTTGTTTCTTGCACTTCCAAGGGCAAGCGAACTCTGTTCGTGATGGTCAAATTTCTTTTCAATGGCATGCTCTGATCTTCTGAGAAACAGAAGTTGTGTTGTCTCCAAACCCACCCCCAGGTATTGAGTGTGTTAGGGTATAAGTACTCAAGATGTTTGGGATTCATGGTTGGCTCTTCCAAGCATTATTAAAAGACCAAGAAGAGCTACGTGAGCCCCCAGTCTGTATGCCTGCATGTTCCTCCCAACAGGGTCAAGAGCTGCTCTGTGGGACCCTTTGAGGTGAAAACAATTGTGTGAGGACAAAAGGTTAAACAGCCACTCTCCTCAAAATGACCATTGCAAGGTGAATCAGGGCCTCCAGGGGCTGTTGTCTTTGAAGAAGTAGAATTCCTGGCACTAAAGCTGAGGAGCAGTTTGTCCCAGCCCACTGGGATTCAAAGAAAGTCCGGAGAGTTATTGGGTGATTGAAAGAGTAGCAGCCAACAAGAAGGCATGGCTGCCAAAGCAATATTCTAGCCACAGCTCCCCTGAGACACCCTGAAGAGCGCATCACTGGCCATGCTGCGGGGTGTGGCTGGGAAGGGCTGCCCTTGCTGAGTAACATCTTTCTGAACCAGGTAGTGGCTTTGTGGCACATCAGGTGAAGGGCTAGGGCTGGGTACCTCTTGGTGCACTGTGTGCAGAAGATTTTCAACAAAGCTGGCAGGAGATGCTGGCTGTGTCTGGAGTCAGGGGTGGGCCTGCCAAAAAAAGGCAGCCGCAGGCAGGCTGCCTAGCACAGACGGCCTGTTTAAATATGCTAGCAAATTTAATTTATGACACAGATCTATTTAAATAATTAAATAAACTAGTTAAACTCAAGCTGTTGCCTTGTGTCTTCACTGAAAGGGTGCCCAGGACTAAAACAACCACAACCACAACCACAACCACAAACCTTCTGATCTTCATCTGAACATATGAAGCTGCCTAATACGGAACTAGAATGATTCCAGCGGGAAAGTCAGATGTAGATTTGACCTTAGACTGAGACTAACTACTAACAACGGCACCACACTGGCTTTAGAAGCAGGCATCTAACTTTGGTTTAGAAGGGAATAATTCTCCACCAAAAGCTACTCCCTCCCTAAACAGGCACCTATTTTTTTTTTTAATTATCCGTTGAACTAGGTTTGTGAGTGGGGTTGCCAGCTCTGGGCAGGAAAATACTTGGAGATTTTTTGGGGGGGAGCCTGGGGAGGGCAAGTTTTGGAGAGGACAGGGACCTCACTGGGATATAATGCCATAAAGTCCACCCTCCGAAGGAGCCATTTTCTCCAGGGGAGCTGATCTCTGTAGTGTGGAGATCAGCTGGAATAGCGGGAGAACTCCAGACCCCACCTGGAGGTTGGCAAACCTATTTCTGAAGCCTGGCTTACGCATACCAGAGAATTAGGTGGTTTGTAAAGTGTATCAAAAACTGCAGCAATGGGAAGATGCATTTTGATACTTAGAAGAATGAACATGAAACAACCAAGTTTCAGCTCCGCTCTAGTTATTATTTGATTTAGTTTCTTGATTTCTCATTCTGCCCTATAGACCCCACGAAGGATACTCGTTTCCCTTTTTTTGAGTCATCGGAGAGTGTGGTGGGAGGTTTCCAAGAGATTCCCACCCACCCCTGTTGGTCTCTGCCTCATAAGTAGAAAAGCTAGGAAAAAAAGAAGTATAAAAGGAGAAACCAACTTAAGACAATTTACAGCTTCAGCCTGTTCAGGGTCTAAATGCCATTGTCCAGAAGGCAGTTCTATGAATCAGCTCTGGGTAGGGGGTTTATAAACAAGCCCTTTCCATTCTTGATTTGTCTGCTTTCTGTTGCTGGCATTTCATTTCGTTTTGTTTCTTTTATGCCATTTTTTACATTGTTTATATGCCACTGATGCAGAAATAACTTTCAAAATTACATGTATCAAATGGGGGGAAAGTCAGAAGGAGGGAAATTATTATTTCTGCATGATATCCTAACAGGTTTTATTTCCACTGGCGGAAAGAGAAGATGATGATACTGGATTTATACCCTGCCCTTCACTCACTTGGAGTCTCAGAGCGGCTTACCATCTCCTTTCCCTTCCCCTCCCCGCAACAGACACCCTGTGAGGTAGGTGGGGCTGAGAGAGCTCTTTAGAGAACTGCTGGCGAGAGAACAGTTCTGAGAGAACTTGTAACTGACCCAAGGTCACACCAGCAGCTGCATGTGGAGGAGTGGGGAAATCAAACCCGGTTCTCCCAGATTAGAGTCCACGCTCCTAACCACTGCACCAAACCAGCTACACCAGCCACACTTCGAACCATTGCACCAAAGAGCGAATGGGGAAGATCCTGCTGTCTTGTTAGCTTCTAAGCAGCAACCTAACAACAGCTGAATTCCATCTAGGGTCACCTCTCCTCTTCCTGCAGGTATTTAGCCTGAGCAGGACAGTTAGGGTTGCCAACTCAAGGTATGGCCTTGAGTTGCTCCAGAATTACAACTGATCTCCAGCCCACATCGATCCATTCCCCTGGAGAAAACGGCAGCTTCAGACGGTGAACTCTATGACATCAAATCCCTGCTGAGGAGCTCCTGTCCCTTTCTGAACTGTGTACTCCCCAGACCCCACCCCTAAATCTCCAGGAATTTTCAAGTCCTGAATTGACAACTTTAAATGTGATCCTTGGGTGTGAACTGAAGGGCCAAAGACTCTTGGTTTGGGGCTCTCAACCTGGGGTCTTAGTCTAAGACATATGGTAGTCATCTTGGTGGACCCGGACTGGACCCGAATTGCTGATTTTTGTTTGTCTGCTTGCCAACTTGTTCGTACAATTTTGTAATCTGGTACTTCCCCCCCTCTTTTATGTAAACCTCTTTGGTCCCTCTGGGGAGTAGAACAGGCTTCAAAATGACCAAATAAACACATTTGTTCAAGAAAAACACAGAAAATAAATCTAGGTTTTTTCTGTCAGTGGTGCCGAGAAAGATGGCTGCCTTCTTAGCCTTATGGAGAGAGATACCTCTGAAACCTGCTCCACCAGTCCGCTAACAAACTCACTCTAGTGGCACTGCTTGGAAAACACTCTTAAATTTAAGACTCACGGAATATAACTTCAGAAAATTAACATATATCATGGGGGAAAGACAGCAGTGGATGATTAATGAATACGTTGGGCGGGTGGGGGGGGGGAGAGGAGTTTGCTAAACTGACAGTTTATGAAATGTTAGCGCCTGCCTAAAATGGAAAAGGTTGGCAAGCAGTGGCACAGGCCAATACCTTGGGTTAAGTGTGAAGCCTATGGACCAGTAAATTGTACATCATCTACATTCAGATATACAGGCTTGTAGACTCTTTGGTCCAGTGAACCTCATAATGGAAGAATTCAAAGCTGCCCAGGACCCATGATTGAGCACTCGGCTTGCTCGGGTGTTGATAAGATTTCATAGGAGGATTAATTTTATTAACAGCATCTCGGCTTCATCTCTCCCACCTTGTTGGAGGAGCACTATTGTGTACCTTTTTAAAATAGAAACGAAAAGAACCACCACCCCCATAAGCCCTCGAGAATGGATGCGCTGTTTAGACACATGTCGAGACAGAGACAGAATAATGCAAGGCCATGACTGGCTTGGCTCAAAGAAAAGGCATTTGGCAATAACAATGGCTGAGGACAGACTGGTAAAATGAAGCGCAAGGGAAGCGGGGCAAAAAGACTCAGGCCGAGTTGTCACGGGGCTTTCCGTTCGCACTGCATAGACTGATGCGGGACCATACCAGGGAGGAGGTGGAATGGAGCGTTCACACTGTGGGTCGGCTTTGGTCCATTTTGCCAACCTGCGCGTAGCTGCATGGGCGCATAGGCACATGGGTGCATGGGTGCAGCAGCCGGATTGGTGAGTTCACATTACTGGCGCCGCTTGATGTGCGGTTTATTTGTGTCCATACTGCCAGGAAGTGGGATGAACGCACACCCAGACGGCTTGACACCGGTTTCACCGGGTACCTTTTTAATGTGGGATGAAAGCGCTTCAGGACGGGGTGAGTGCGGCACGGCAACACCGGGCTGTATGAATGGGCTCTCTTAATCTGCTTGCAAAGTGAGCCTATATTGGGCCGAACTGCCAGTCTGAACTTGGCCTATGTCAGTTTTTAACCACGCGGGTGGCGACAGGGGAAGGTTACCAAGATACTTGTCGTTTCATTTATTTATTTCTTACTTCATTGATACCCCAGCTTTCTCTTCAGTGGGGACCCAAAGAGGCTTGCCTAATTCTCCTCTCCTCCATTTTGCCCTCACAGCAACAACCCTGTGAGGTAGGTGAGGCTCAGAGTGTGTGAAATATATATATCAAACAGAATGTGTGAACCAGGAAAAAAGGGATAGATTTTAAAGTGTATCGAAGAGAGGTATGGAGGTCCACCAACTAGGGTTGCCAGGTTGCCTCCTCATTCCTGTGAGGGGATTTGGGGGACGTTCTGGGGGTGGGCAGGAATGCCACCAAGCCCCATCCCCAAGCACGACCACTCACCCGGCCACCCCTCCCCCTCCCCTCCTGCCAGATTTAAAGGGCTTCAGCTGATCGGCGGGGGCCACATGGCCTGCCGATCACCTGGAGGGCCCTTTAAATCTAGTGGGAGGAAGGGAGAGGGGCAGTCGCAGGCTGCACACTCGGCTCTCAAAAAAACCCTTTAAAGGGTCTTTTTGTGAGCGGGGTGGGGGCCGCAGCGCTTGGGGCTGGGGAAAATCTCTTCCAGGGCAGAGTCAAGGGAAGCCCCACGTTGAGATAATTACGATAATCCAGTCTGGAAGTGACTGTTGCATGGGTCACCTCAGCCAGACTGTGGGGGGTGAGGTATGGGGCCAACGGCCTGATCTGCCTCAGATGAAAGAAGGCCGACCTGGCAGTGGCGGTGACCTGGGCCTCCATAGTCAGTGAGGCATCGAAGAACACCCCTAGGCTCTTTACCTTCAGTGTTGGCTCCAACGGGGCCCCGTCAAAAGCTAGGAGCCCAATACCCAGTCCCCTCTGACCCAGGTGCAGGACCTCCATCTTCAATGGATTCAGTTTCAGTCTGCTCTGTTGTAACCATCCAGCCACAGATTGTAACGCCCTGTCCAGATGTTCAGGGGCAGAGTCCATCAGTAGATAGAGCTGGGTGTCATCCGCATACTGGTGACAACCCCGCCCATACCTCCAAATAATATGGGCAAGGGGGCACATATAGATGTTGAATAAGATTGCAGAGAGAATTGTTCCTTGCAGCACACCACAGCGAAGTGAGTGCTGCTGAGACAACTCCCCTCCAAGTGCCACCCTCTGTCCCCGATCTTGGAGAAAGGAGGCCAGCCGCTGAATGGCTAGTCCCCGTATCCCCATGTCGGCGAGGTGGTGGGTAAACAGTTCATGGTTGAATATATCGAACGCTACTGACAGATCAAGAAGAATCAGCAGCACAGAACCGACTCAATCCAGATGTCTCCGGAGGTCATCCATTTGCCCTTGCCTTCCCCCTTTTCTGTTTTTTCCCCTCCACAGTGGAGGATGGGGCACCTTCTTCAGGGGGCCGTAACTTGGACCCCGTAAATCCAATCCTTACCAGACTAGGAGGGGAGGTAAAGGCGAGTCAGCCAGAGATCCCTTGTGAGTTTGGTGTCTCTGGCCTGCCAGGGCATTGTGTGTTCTACTGTGTCACAAACTTCACAAACTGAACAGGTTTGATCAGCTTTTAAAAGTTCGTGACTCACAAACCAGGCAGGCCACGAACCACGAATCGATCCGAACCGCTTTTTCCCAGTCCGTGCCCATCCCTACTCTTGACCTTCACCCAAAGCCTTCTTGTGGGTCGAGGGGCTTTGGCACCCTTCAGGTCAACTTGTTGTCTGCTGTATGAGACCCTGCAATTGTAAATTTAATTATACCTGTCTGAGTTCATTGATGTCAGTGGGCTTAGTGGTTGTAGCTCTGCTGGCATTGTGCCATGAAAACGCTAGTAATTGTAAAACTGAGTTGTGCCACCACAGACTTAGGGTTTTTTTTGGTGGTGTTTCACTACCACAAGTTTTATTAATTTACCAAAACATTTATATCCCACCTTCCCTCGTAGTTCAAGGCAGCTTACAATAATTATTAAAAACATTTTCAGTTTAAAAATAAAAATAAAATAAAATAACCCCCAAATCTTCTGGTTGCCACCTTCTAGTTGTTCTTCCAGTTAAGGGTGACCGCTTGTAATCTACTATATCCCCTTCTTTCTCTGTAGTGGCTCCCACCTTGAGGAACAACCTATCTGATCATTTTATCTGCAGTTTACCTGCAAGGGCTTTAGATAGGGTTCAAGCTGTAGGCATTTTCTTCAGGAGGCAGTTAGGCTTTACCATATCCTTAATTTTGGGGATTGTAAGCTGCTTTAAACCATGAGACGCAAAGCAAGCATATTTAAATAAATTAATCAATATGATACATTTAGATTTGGCTCGGTGTACAATTTGTATATTTCCTCCCAGACCTCCCCCCTCATCTTGTCACAGCTAACGTTTGATGACCCCGTAGGGTTTTCACAGCAAGAGATGTTCAGAGGTGGTTTGCCACTGCCTGCCTCTGTGTCATGACCCTGGTCTTCCTCGGTGGTCTCCCATCCAAATACTAGTCACAGCCAACCCTACTTAGGTTCTGAGATCTGACAAGATCAGGTTAGCTCAGGTGACCCTGCAGACTACGGAAGATTTTATTTTATTTTATTTACATTCTCAGGTTTTAAACCATTCAAACTTGTGCCCTTCACATGACGGCTCATTCTTTCTTTTTAAATTGTAATTGTTTAGTAATTGTAATTTACTGATCGGGGAACAAAGGTGGAGAAACCCCCAGGAAAGTACTTTTCTAAAGTGTGGGAAGAAAAAAAGAACTATGCCAGATCCTTCTCATCTGAGATTCCAAGTGCAAATTTTGCTTCTGATGCTCCAAAAAAAAAGAATTTCTCAGTAATTCTCCCAGATATTGCCTTATCATTTTAATCTATTGATTTAGCAATCAAATGGTAACCAGATGGTCAGGGTAATAAACTTCTTAAAAATACCTAATGTTCCAGAGGGGGGGGATGTCCCCAGGAGTTTAGAGCTCCAAAGCAGGATTCCCCCCCCCTTCCCTTCCCTCTTATTGGCAGTGCCTTTGCTCATTCATTAGATCTGACATCTGCTATTGATGTCAATTATGGTAATTAATGAAAGATTTCCCAGGCACTGGTTGGCATTCTTTCAGCAGTTCCATGTGTAAGGCTGGATGATGGCATTAAAACCTGCATGGGAGATTTATTTAGATGGCTCTATTGGGTTAGCGTGGGCTGTGAAGTCAAACGCTCCTGGATTAATTTCCATCAAGACCCGCCAATTAAAATGTAAAATGGAAATGGGGGGGGGATATCTATGGAGACATGATGGATGGAGTTACCTGCTGCAAATGACATTGGCAGAGAAGTCTTGACAAAGGTGGGCGGAGAAATATGAGCTCTGGTTTAAGCACTCATGTAGATTTAAGATCTTCTTCTGTAGTACTGCTATCAGTATCGCCTAAGCGGAAGCAAAGGGCTTTCTAATGTCATATTCTCCTGCCCTAGCATGGGGTCTTTGGGGATGAACTAGGCAAGGCAGAGAAATGAAAAGCCCCCTCCCCAAAAGGAAGAAAAAGCAGAATAGATCTGTCTACAAATGGAAGGGCCGTGGCCCAGTGGTAGAACATCTTTCTCATAGGCGTCAACTTCAGGGGGCTGGGGAGCTGGACCCCCCCCCCCTGAACTTTTCCAGGAAGTGCTGAGCCTCCCCCGGAGTCAATGGTCTGTGATGTCTCTGGCCCAGCCCCAGCCACCCACCCATCCCAGGAAATTGGAAAGTCTATGCCCTTGATCTGTCTGGCATGCAGAAGGTCCCAGGTTCAGTCCCTGACATTCTGAGTTCAAACAATGACATAGAAGGTGATGGGAAAGACCTCTGCCTGAGACTCAGGAGAGAGGCTGCCAGTATGAATATACAATACTGACCTTGAAGGACTCATGGACTGTTTCAGTGTAAGGAAACTTCATGTGTCGATGTATGTCCACCAGGGCCATGGCTCAGTGCTAGAATGGCGGCTGCTTTGCATGCAGAAGGCTCAAAGTTCAGTACCCAGCAGCTGAAAAGACCAGGTAGAAGATGAGACTCTAAAGAGCTGAGATCCTAGAAGGCCAAGGCCAGTCGGAGTAGACAGTACTGATCTGGCTCAGTGGTAGAGCACCTTCTTTGTAAACAAAAGGCCCTAGGTTCAACCCCTGGCATCTCCACTAGGATATACTAGTAGATGGTGTGAAAGACCTTTCTCTACCTGAGAGTCTGCAAAGCCACTACCATTCAAAGTAGACAAGACTGACTTTGATAGATCAAAGGTCTAACTTAATATAACCCCCCAAAAAAGAGGGGGGGAAATCTAAACCAACAAAGCATAAACCTCCAAAGGAAGTTTAGAAAACTTATTAAGGGCCAGAAGTTAAAAACATAAGTAAGTATACAAAACTGTATTTATTCCAAAGACGTATAAAAATTTTGTAGGGGCCCAAATGAAGCCTAACAAAACATTTAAAAGTAACAAATACACAAAAGGACAGTGTATGACCTGATGCGTTTCGGCGCACAAGAGCCTTCTTCAGAGGTCAAATAGTATAACATACACCAAGCAACAGAGTCTCTGTTATACATGTAAGGCAATAAACAATAAATAAAATAGGACCCAAATTGGAATGCTGTGCAGAAAAATAAAAAATGTTTTGGATTAATATTTAATAATTCAATTGAAAATTCCATCCAATGAAATTTTTTACAGTATATATAACTACTTCTGACACAAGGCCAGGATATATTTGTGGTCCCAAATAGAAACCCTTTGGTGTGTCATTCAATCCATATTGGAAGTAAGTATATTTGGGTACAGTAAAAATTGTCATTAACTTTTGGCCCTTAATAAGTTTCCTAAACTTCCTTTGGAGGTTCTAACTTAATATAAGGCAGCTTCACATCTAGGGCTGCCAAGTCAGCCTGGGGGGCGGGGGATCCCCCGCTACAGGGGTTCCTGATCCGCCGGCCAGCATTTTGCCGGCGGGGGGAACCCCAACCCCAAAGTCATCCAGTCAGGATGACTTCCCCAGCATAATGAGGTCACCCGGAAGTGACGTCATCATGTTGGGGACGTTGCCGGGACGACGCTCTAGCAGTCGTCCCAAAACTCTATGGTACCATAGAGTTTTTGGGCGATTGCCAGAGCATCGCCCTGGCAACCCCCCCAATGTGATGATGTCACTTCTGGGTGACATCATCGTGGCGCACGCGCCGGGGAAGCTCCTGGACCCAGGAGGACTCCCTCCCACCGTTAAGTCTCAAGGACTTGGCAACCCTATTCACATCATGGGGTGGGATTGTGTAAGTGGTAGAGCATCTGCTTTGCATGCAGACGGTATCCTCAGCAACCCTATTTAAAAAAAAATAAGACTAGGTAATAGGTGATTTGAAGACCTCTGTCTGAGACCCTGGACAGTTATTCCTGGTTAGAACAGACAATATTGACCTTGGTAGGCCAGTGGTCTGATTTAATATAAGGAAACTCCATATTTTCAGACTGATATGTCTGTAGCAAGATCACTTAGACTGAGCACAGGCAAGCAGGAATCTTAGGACAGCCCCTAGAGGAAGGAACATTTGGTCATGCTCTGCCAGTACTGGAAATTAAAGGGGCTGTATACAGGTATGGAGGAGGATGCTTTGGGAATGTGGAGATGCTTCTTGGTGTCTTGGGACATGCAGCTGAAGAGTGACTTCTGTGGTAGAGAAGGCTCTGGGATGGTGGATTCTGAGTTGGAGGAGGATAGAATGGCTACCTCCCAAAGTGTGGAATATGTCTCAGTCACCTGGGCCTCTTCACGGACATTGGGGAGGGGCTTCTGGAGGTGCCAGTGGGTTCCATTTAAAGACTCCAGCCTACCTGTGAGATTTCTGCTCAAAGTAGTCAAGGATCAGATCTTGGTTGATGAAACACAGTTCTTTATTTCCAATCTCTACATTGGTACAGCTTCTCGGATTATTGTCAGAGATAATACATATGACAGAAGCAGGTCTATTATACCTTTCTAAGCAGTTTGAATTACCCATAGGTAGCCAATCACTACAAGGGAAAAACGGCGGGCAAAAAGAGGCTCTGGCCGTTTGCTTCCCACAGGAAAGAAAGTGAGGTGTCAAGTTGTAAATTTCCCTTCCCAGACCAGACCCTTCAGATGTTACCATTTCACATAACAATCAATGGCCTCGAGGCTTTCGCACGTTGATAAGAGATGAGACTCGTCCTCCCTTGGAGTCCCAGCCGGGACGAATGGAATGCGGAGGCAGGAGTGTGAGAGGCCCATTGTTCCCATACTTTGAAGTTGTCATCCTCCCACTCTGACAGTTACACAACCCAGGCCTGGTCAGGCACCTAAACCTGGGGTCACATATTCTACATACATACTGGCCAAAGTGAGGGTTCACCTAAGGGCGGGGCAATTACATGGCAGGGGTTATGGAAGCATCTACAATACATACATGGCAATAGAATATAGTATGGCATACAGACATGACAGGGATAAAACAGAAGACATAGCTGTAAGCAATAGAAATACTTTGTCTGAATCAGCAGATTCTGACACACTGGCACCCCGAAAATAAATCTACCCGGGTTTGTCCGGGAACCTTTTATGAAAAGCTTTAACCAATTTAGGAGCATGCACATGTTCAGAACGAACCCACTCATTTTGCTCCGGGCCAAAGTCAAGCCATCTGACTAAATAATATAAGTGGCCCCTACGCAGCTTAGAATCAAGAATTTCAGATATTTCAAAATGGGGTGCCTCCCCCTTCATCAGTGGAGGAGGTGTCGGAGGAACTGGATGCCATGCATTCGGCCCAGGATTCTTCTTCAGCAAGCTGAAATGAAAAACAGGATGCACATAACTCAGTGACCTGGGCAACTCTAGTTCAAAAGACACATCAGAGATTTTGCGCAACACCTTGTAAGGGCCTACAAATTTCCACCCCAATTTCCTGCTGGGTTGCAAGCCGTGTATGTTCTTTGTGGAAAGGTAAACAGAGTCCCCAGGCTGAAGGTCCCAACCCTCAGCTCGACCACGATCTGCATATTTTTTGTAATCCTCTTTGGCTTGGTCTAATGTTTTTGCTATTAGAGGCCACGATTCTTGTAGGGTCGCCCACCATCGCTTAAAGTCTGTGGGGGGAGCATCTGAGGCGTTTTCAATTGTGGGCAGAGGTTTTCCCTCAAAGCCTCCCACTGCCATAAATGGGGAAACGCCAGTAGAAGAATGCACTGCATTGTTGTAGCTATATTCAGCGAATGGCAGCAACTCCACCCAGTTGTCCTGGTGGTAGTTAGTATAACACCTTAAAAATTGCTCCAGAATCTGATTAGTTCGTTCGGACTGTCCATCGGTTTCTGGATGGTAACCAGAGCTCAGAGCAGGCTCTATGTCCATAAATTTCAGGAGCTCCCGCCAGAAGTTGGCAACGAACTGACTGCCCCTGTTGGATACCACACGTTTGGGAAAAGCGTGTAATTTGATCACGTGGTTGAAGAAAGCCTTGGCCATCCCCTTTGCCGTAGGCAGTTGCTTGAAAGGAGTAAAGTGAGCTTGCTTAGAAAACATGTCTACCACCACCCAAATTACAGTCTTTCCCTTTGAGGGTGGTAGGTTTGTAATGAAGTCCATAGCTATCGCCTCCCAAGGGCGAGAGGGAGTGGGTAGGGGGTGCACGAGTCCCGGAACTTCCCCCCTCCTTTTGCACATTAAGCAGGTCTGACAAGCAGAAACGAAGTCCGAGACATCCCTGCGCATGCGTGGCCACCAGAACTGCCTCTGAATTAAGTTGAGCGTTTTTAGAAATCCAAAATGCCCTGCCAGTTTAGAGGAGTGACAAGCCAGTAATATGTCTTTCCTTTTGCTTCGGGGCACCACCAGTTTATCACCATGATACCAGCATTTATTCTCTTTGAGGGAGCAGTCTGCCACCGCTTCTAATTCCTCGACTTCTTCGGGTGAATAATCCCCCCCCAGTCGCACATCTCTGATTCAACTGTCGTTCGCTTACTTTGACTCCTGGTGGTCACTGCACCTCCCAGTTGCTGGGGGGAGAACATGGAGTCAAACACCTCCTCCTTCAAACTCTCGTGCTGGGGCAATCGGGAGAGCGCGTCTGCTAACGAGTTGGCTTTCCCAGGGAGATGTTTGAGCACAAAATTAAATTTTGAGAAAAAATCTGCCCAACGGAGCTGCTTCGCATTCAGGGATCTCTGTGTGTGCAGCGCTTCTAGATTTTTGTGGTCTGTCCATATTTCAAAAGGGGTCTGCGCCCCCTCCAGCCAGTGCCACCACATAGTGAGGGCTAGCCGGATAGCCGCGGCTTCTTTATCCCAAACTGACCAGTTCCTTTCCGTTTCATTAAATTTTTTTGAAATGTAAGCGAGGGGGTGTAGCTTCCCATCCGGCCCCTGCTGTAAGATGCCCCCCCATGGCCACATCTGACGCATCTACATGGATCACAAATTCCTTAGTTTCATCGGGGTGGGCCAAAATGGGCTCTGAGGTAAAGAGAGTTTTAAGAGTCTCGAACGCCCTCTGGCATTCTCCATTCCAGGCAATTTTCTCCCCGGGCTTCCCCGCTTCTGGACCCCTCCCTTTGGTTTTTAGCAATTCAGTCAATGGGAGGGTGACTGTGGCAAAGTCTTTTATGAAGGTGCGGTAAAAGTTACAAAATCCTAATAGGCTTTGGAGTTGCTTTCTCGTCCGGGGGGCTTCCCACTGGACCACTGCCTCTGCTTTGGCAGGGTCCATCTCCAGTCCCTTCTGTGAAATGCGATACCCCAGGAAGTCTACGGACTCTCGATGGAACTCACATTTAGACAGTTTTGCATACAACTGGTTTTTCAACAGGGTGGAGAGGACCTCTCGGACCAATTTCACGTGTTCTTTCTTATCAGCAGAGTAGATCAAGATATCATCTAAGTAACATAACACCCCCTTAAATAAATGCTTGTGCAACACTTCATTTATCAAGCTCATAAAGACCCCCGGCGCGCCACTCAAACCGAACGGCATCACCAGGTATTCGAACTGTCCCAACGGTGTATTAAAGGCAGTCTTGAATTCATCCCCCTCCCTGATGCGCACCCAGAAATAAGCGTCTCGGAGATCCAACTTAGTGAACACTTTTCCCTTGGCCGCCTCCATTAGCAAGTCTTTAATAAGGGGGAGGGGGTAGGCGTTGGAGGCAGACACCGCATTTCGTCCTCTGTAGTCCGTGCACAACCGCAACCCCCCGTCTTTCTTTTTTCGAAACAGAACGGGGGCCGCAAAGGGGGATTTAGCAGGGCGGATGAACCCGCGCTCCAAATTCTTGTCTAGGAACTTCCTCAGCTCCTCCCGCTCCGGGGGGCTCATGGAGTAAAGCTTTCCCTTTGGAAGTTTCTCGCCCGGGATCAGTTCTATGGCACAATCCAAAAGTTTGTGGGGGGGTAGCTCGTCCGCCTCGGTCTCACTGAACACTCCCATTAAGTCTCTATACTCCCGGGGGACAGCCGAGGGCGCCAGGGTGAGGGCCGCCACCCGGAGGGGCACCGGAGGTCCTGGTCCCCACCCCGTGTCCCATTTGTGACCCTGGCACTTCTCGTCCACCCAGGAGATCTTCCCCTCGCTCCATTTGATATAAGGATCATGGGAGCTCAGCCAGGGGCTCCCCAACACCATGGGGAATTGGGTATTTGGGGTGATGACGAAAGCTCTCTTCTCCCAATGCTCCCCCGTTCCCACAATTAGTCCCTCGGTCTCTGCCACGCACGCTTCCTTCATTTCCGAACTGTCCATTTGCATGAACTTGAGTGGCTCCCCCAACGGGGTGATCTTGGGTCCCAGCCCTTCTACCACTAAAGGGCTAATTAAGTCCTGAGCACACCCAGAGTCAATTAGGGCACGGACTCGGACATGGGTCCCAGTCCCAGGGGTCATTACAGTCACTACCATATACAACAAGGGGCCAGGGATGCTCACCGGAGATGGCGCATCTTGGTTGGGGACCTGCAGTTCTGCGCCGCTCACTGCAGGCCGTTGGAGTTTCCCAACATCTCATGCAGAGCCCCTGTTTAAAACGGGCATCCCGAATTTCTTGCACATTGGGCTTGGGTTTCGCCTTCTGCGTTGCTTTGCTTGGGGCCGTTGATGAAGCTCCCATCTTGATGAGGGTGAAACGTTCTTCCACGTCCGCGGCCGCCCTCATCCAGGCGGCCAACGATCCTGGTCTTCCCCCCCCGTAAGACTGCCTCGTACACCTCGTGATTCAAGCCCTCTCGATACTTCTCTATGAACAGGTCTTGCGTCCAGCCGCGAATCTTGGCTGAGATGCGCCGGAACTTATCGGTGTAGTCCCTCACCGAGGACTGCCCTTGGGTCAATCTCCGCAGATGGTTCCGGGCTTTTTCTTCTCCCAAGGGGTCCTCATATTGGTGTCGGAGGGCCCACATGAAGTTGTTTAGCGAACGTAGCTCAGGCCCCTCCTTTGAGTTTTTTGGATTCTCTCCATAGTGAAAAGGAGTCAGTGTTTTAGTCCACGACACCTAATAGTCTTACGACAAAACAGTAGTAAAGTGTCCCAGGATGTTTACTCTCAGCAGCCTGAATAATCCAAGCTCAGAAGAGCTCAGAAGCTAAGCAGGCCTTTTTAGTACTTGGATGGGAGACCACCAAAGATGACCAGGATTGCTATGTAGAGGAAGACACTGGCAAACCATCTCTGCTCATTTCTTGCCTTGAAAACCCTTTAAAGCAGGGGTATCGAACTCTTTTGTTATGAGAGCCGGATCTGATATAAATGTGACCTTGTTGGGCCGGGCCATGTGTGTCATAAAATGTAATGCCAGGTAGCAAAGATATAAACTTTATAAAGGACATGAACACCATTTTTTTAAAGTTAAAATAAAAAAAACATGCTTAAAACATTAGCACTCTTGCAGTATTTTGTTTATTTAACAGTATCTTATAACTGACACCTCTTGCTCTGTATTGTTGCATCAAAATGTCTGTGCTGTTGCAGTCTTGAGTATGCTGTTCAAGTGTGTATCTGTAAGCTGCAAACCTACTTTTGATTTATTGACATTCACCACAGAAATCTCATGCTCAGAGTTCTGAGTCTAGGACCCAGGGAGGAAACATGAAATGGCTGAGCAATTGAGAGAGTCTGGCGAAGTAAGTTATGATGCAGCAGCAGCAACAGAACTGGAAGCAGGAGATGGCCAGTTTCAGGGCTGGTCTGATAGAAACCCTCCGGGGGCCTGATCCCCCCCTGGGCCACATGTTTGACGCCCTTGCTTTAAAGGGTTGCCATAAGTAAGTTCTTGTGACTTGATGACACTTAATTATTATCAGTACCTGCCTTAATAGTCCAGACCAGCCGAAACTTGGCTGGAAGCTAACCATGGTTCACCATGGTTAATACTTGGATGGGAGACCCACCAGGGAAGATTGGGGTTGCTATGCAGATGAAGGCAATGGCAAACCTCTCTGCTCATCTCTTGCCTTGAAAACTCCATGTGAGGTCATCATAAGTTAGTTGTGACTTGATAGCACTTAATTATTATGAATTATTGATTACTGTCTCCCAAAAACTTTGTGTTAAATACACATTTTTTTAGAGTATTAGACTCTAGGGTTGTCTCCATTCTAATCTATATTGTTCTATGGCTTCATCTGCCGTGTCTCCAGAATTTGGGTGCAAGTCAGAGAACAGTAAAACATTAATTCCCATAAGGGGATAGATACTATTTGCTTCAGCTTTCAGTCTACTTACATTATTGTACTTTCTCTTCCTTTTGGGCTCGTGTGCATTGATAAAACATTGCCAAGAAAGCATTCTTGACGTGTGCACTCCTGCATGTGAATAAAATGCCTCCATTTCTTTTTTTTAAAAAAAAGGTTCAGGCAGGGGGGAGTGCCTGTATTTTACTTTAGTGGCAGCGCAGCTGGTTTGCAAGCATAAGGTCCCAGGTGGAATTTCCAGCAACTCTAGGGAATGTTTATTTATTTAAAGCATTTTAGCTCAGCTTTCCTTGAAGAGAAGCCTGCTGGCTTTACATATGCCAGCTAACAGTATTTTTAAACAGAACAGCTGAAAGCAAATTCAAATGCAAAGAAGTGGGAATCACAATATACCGTGGCCCCAGACTTGGCTGTTTTGCAGCCACAGGGCTTGGCTCCTGGGAGAGAAGGGACCATGTGTCTCTCCCTCTGCATCCTTGGGAGCTGCAGGGTTGGAGCTTAGAAGCTCTCTGATCAGCCAACCAATTGCCTGCCTTTAAGGGATTGCGTCTGCCAGAGATGGGGCTTGAGGGAGGTGGATCCGGGCTGGATCCACCTCCCTCAAGCATGCAGGTTTCTCTGCTTCTATTTAAAGCCCCTGCCTCATTCTCCTCTGATAGCAGTCAGAACCCTCCTTCCGTAGAGGGGAAGTTTAGCAGTTGGAGAGATAAAGACATAAACACCCATAAGAACATAAGAGAAGCCAATGTTGGATCAGGCCAGTGGCTCACCCAGTCCAACACTCTGTCACACAGTGGCCAAAAACACCAGGTGCGCTCAGGAGGTCCAGCAGTGGGGGCAGGAAGCCCTCCCACTGTTGCCCCCCCAACACCAAGATTACAAAGCATCACTTGCCCCAGCACCCTTCATACAACATCACCTCAAAAATGATAAATGTAAACTGCCTGACCCAAAATGACCCAAAATGGATGTTAGCCAGAACCAAGCCTGGGAAAAATATTTTTGAAGATGAGTCAGAAGTGGCTGACTAGCTAACGGCCCTCTCTACACCCTTAGGAGGTGCCTCACTATGGAACAAGGGGTCTCCCAAGACAGGTCTCCCCACCTTGGACTAATCCCATCAAGATTCAGCCTTGTTTTCCCCTCACCCATTCACCCTAATTAGCCCTATTAACACAACCTGGTAGTTTTCCTGTCTGGTGTTCAGAGGGTCATCAAGAAACATTAACACCTATTGTTCACCTCAGGTAAACTCACCAAGGTTTCACCCAAATCATTGTTCAACCCCAAGAAGCAACCAAGTTATTGTTTTGGGGCAAACACATCAGACTGCCCCAGGGAACATTTTTCCTACAATTGCCAGCATGCTGCTCCCTAGTAGTGAGTGCGTGTTCTTGGTGCCGTACCTCACACCCCAACTCTAAGAGAAAAATCCTGGTATACATTGGTGGAGATCCCAGTTAGCCACCTCTCGCTTTGTCCCCTTTCAGCTAATTCCCCCAATTCAATAGGAGACTGCTTCTCTGGGTAACATCTCCACGCCGCTTATCTGGGACACGCTGCTTTCCAGGCATACAGAAGGCTCTATTCTGTCCATGTGGGTTTCAGGTCCTGCAGAGATATACTGCGAATGGCCGTTGTTAATCTAGGAAGATAGCGGTGACCACAAGTTTCTCTTTCGGTGTGTTTAGATGACAGCGCCAGGCTGTTGGGGTTCTTGTCTTCAGTAATTGCACCGGGTGTTTGGGAGATGTTTCCTGTCACTCTTGGAACGAGTCCCACCTGGACTTGCTTTGTTAACGCTATAAATTGGGGGGAGAAACCTCAGCTCGGCCCGGAGGTCAGTGCTGAGCAAATTTCAGACCAGGTTGGCACTGAGCAGCCTTCAGACAATACACCTGAATCGATCTGCGGCTGACATTTTTCAGGGCTGAAAGGGAGCTGGGTATACTTTTGTTATTCTCCGCTTTATTTTTGGTAATTTGTATAAAATAAAGCTGCTTCTCTTTCCATCACTAGTTTGGTCGCTGCTTCTTGAAAACCTTAAAAGAGCCATGTGCCAAAACGGGCAGCACAGCTCTGTCACTCTGATGCATCTGGGAGTATCAGTTTTGGGATTTACTCGGTGGGTCAGTGGGGTGCGCAGTGGTGTCCTGCATAGTGGGCAAGGTCTGACATCCTCAGGGACTTCATGCTTCTTGAGTTCTTTCCAATCCTAGTAGCAGTAACCATTGTTGGGGGGGGGGGGAAGGATCCCTTTCAGGACAGGAAAGTCTGTTTCTGGCGTGACAACCAGGCAGTTCTGTACGTTGACAGTCGCCAAACCTCACGCTCTGGGAGGGTCATGCACCTATTCTGCGGATTCGTCCTTCAGTGTTTGTCTCTTAACATTTGTTTATTATCAGCGACATACATTGCAGGTTCAGATAATGATATTGTGAACACATTATCTCACTTTCAGGAGGAGAGGGTTGGGGCGATGGCCCCTTAGATGAACCACCATCTGGACCCCTTCCCCCTCTTGGAGGCATCTGATGTTACAGGAAGTATTTCACTCAATCACTCCTTCCATGCAATGGACCCACAGACTGGCTACAGCTGTCTTCCTGTCTTTCTCATCAGCTGTGGGGAGAGGAAGCTCTTGGCCTGCATCAGAGGCCATAGTTTTCCAGTACCTTCGTACGGGACCTAGCACCCAGGACCATGGCTTGTCACTTGGCTGCAATCTCCTTTTACAGCCAGGCCTATGGTCACCATGATCACTGCCACTGCTTTGTGGCCTGTAAGGCTCTTGAGGGTTGGAGGAGGATCACCCTGGGGCCCCCAGATAGCTGCATCCCTGTAACCTTTCCTGTTTTGGCAGTCCTCCTGCAGCTGGTCCACTTCTGAGGCCACCTTATTCCGGGCTGCTTTTTCACTCAGTTTTTGGGGGATCTGAGATGCAGCAAGCTTGTCTCGTCTTTCCAACATGATTTCTCAGATCAGGTCTTTAGAAGAAGAAGAAGAAGAAGAAGAGATTGGATTTATACCCCGCCCTTCACTCACTTGGAGTCTCAAAGCGGCTTACAAACTCCTTTTCCCTTCCCCTCCCCACAACAGACACCCTGTGAGGTCGGTGGGGCCGAGAGAGCTCTTTCCCAAGCTGTCCTTGAGGGAACAGCTGGTTCAGAGCTATGGCTTGCCCAAGGTCATCCAGCCAGGTACAAGTGGAGGAGTGGGGAATCAAACCCGGTTCTCCCAGATTAGAGTCCGCACACTTAACCATTACACCAAACTGGCTCTCCTACACCAAACCGGCTCTTTAGGGTTTGTGAAGTTGTTATTCAAGGGAATACCACATCGTTACTCACTGGAAAAATCCAGGGCTTTATTGGTAGAGAAAGCCCAGCAGGAAGCATAATAGGCCACACCCAATAGCAGAAACTCATTAGCATATTTGGCCACACCACTAACAGCACATCTTATTAGCATATTAGGCCACATCCCCATATTATCAGAAGAGTGGTCATCCAGCCACACCCACCTTTTGCTTCTTATTTTGTTTACCATTTTAGTTGTCAAAACCCAGGGCTTTTTTTGGTAGCAGGAATTAATTTGCATGTTAGGTCACGTGCCCCTAATGTCGCCAATCCTAATGAGTTTCTGCTGTTGGGTGTGGCCTATTATGCTAATGAGTTCCTGCTGGGTGTGGCCAACTCAGGAGCCAGCCGGAACTCCGTTCCTGTGCGTTCCTGCCTGGAAATAGCTCTGGAAAAATCTAAGATGGAACAAATGGGGAGGGGTGCACATTTGTGCCTCAGGGCAGCCCCTACTGAACAGCCCTGCCCAGTTCAATCCATCAGGCCACATTTGGACACCCGGCCCTCCAGCCCTGGACCTCTTTTCATCCATGAAGATGATGCTTTACTTACCCGGTTTCAGTTCACTTTAGTCTTGTGAGCAAGTGCTCTCAGCCACTGGGGACTTCAGGTCACATCCCCTTTGAATTGGCACAGCCACGTTGGCTGCTCAGTTTGGCTTGTCTGCCAACTGCATTCGCCCCATTGGCCACTGAAGATATGATGCCTACTCATCCTACACCAGCCCCTTGGTTGACACTGCTTCTCATGTATCTTCTTTTTAGTTTTTTCAGGACACCTCAAGTTGGTGTGGATTGTTGGCCACAGTATCATGCACTGTCAAGTGTCTTCTGTGGGATGGGGAACCTCATTGGGTCTCCAAGATCGGCTGCAGATTTGGCGACTGGGGCACAGTAGAATGCACTGGGACTCTCTCTTGCTGACTGTTCTTCACTCAGTCGCCTCCTCGGGTCCTCTGGATGCCGTGATTCAGTTGGGGAAGAATGACCTGCTCAAGCAGAAGGGAATCGGCCTTGCCCTCACCATCACAGCAGATCTACAAGAACTTCGGGCCCAGCATCCTCAAATTCAGCTGTTTGGGTCCAAGTTGCTCAAAGGGTGGGTTTGGAGGGGAACAGCTCCCCCAGACAAGGTTTATATTGCAAAAAGGAAGGTTGACAAGGCTGCTGTGCATTTTATTGTGGCCACTGATGGTTGGGTGATTTGCCACCCTGATATCTCTTTCAGGCTGGATGCCCTGTACAGGACTGAAAGTGTCATTTATCCTCCTGGGGGCAGGATTTGTGGCTGCATGGGGTGTGTCATGCCTTACTTTCTTGGCTGCAGTGCTAGGAGCACTGGCAGGAGTTGGCATTTGCTGCCCTGCTCTTGTGGCGATTTGACGCATTGGGAAGGAGGCTGGCCTGCAAGCCCAGCTCCCCAGTTTGGGGACTACCTTTAGGGGGTCTTGGGGGTTGAGCTCTGGCAGCAGTGTGCCCAGCTCGGGGGTGGTTGCATGGCTCCATTCCCAGGTGGCAGAGGCTCCGTGCAGAGGCTTGTACTTTATGTGGGACCACTTGCTTACCACTCCTGGTTTCCTCCAACCGGCGGGTTGGGGATTGTTTTCATCAGCTGACTGGCAGGTTGTCTGATGCCTGGATCCATGCCTCATGTGGCACCAATCCTCCTATATGCTGTAATCAATAAAAGCCGTGGCCTGTTTTATTCCACACATGTTTCTTGTGTTTTGTTTATTATGTGTTCCGTTTCCTTCCTCTTCCTGGAGCCCTCCTCGGCCCTTCGGAGCACAAACTATATGCAAAGGTTATTAGCAAAACAGAGCATGTTGACATTGAACTGCTGAATAGCAGGTGTTTGGAATAAACAGGGGAGTGATGCTCCGCTTGTAGATTTCCTGGAATCACCTTTCTGGCTCTTGCTGAGAATAACCTGTCAGATTCTATGGGCTGTAGTTCCGAGCCATAGGGTTTTTTCCCTGATGTTCTTAACCTTTCCCCAAGAGAATCTTTGTTCTCCACGGAGATCCCCCTTGGCGTTTATACATCATTCTGGTTTTGTTAGCCTTTTCTCTTGCATGTAGGCACATCTCAGAAGCATATGGATAGTCCTTACCCTAAGGTCAGTGTTGTAGTGGATATAACCTGTGACAAATCAGGCATATTGATTATTTAGGGTGAGGAAGCAGAAAATAAAGAGTCTTTTGCAGGGGTCATTTCGTAGAAAAAGAGGTGCAGGAGCTCATTTGCATAACTCATTTGCATATGCCACACCCCCTAACATACTGGAAGTGTGTCAGAAGGCAACACCCACCCCTCAGGCTCCACTCCACAGGTGAGTGAAACTGACCTGCTCTTCCTCCATTCCCTTCCCCATCCAATACTTTGTGCAATAAAAATAAGCGTAAAGAACACACCCTCATTCTCTTCCTGCTCCCTTGAAACCACCAGGTTTCAAGTAGACTTGAGATACCCAGGACATGTGCACCACCCATCCCTTTCCCTTCCCTTCCCCTCCCCACAACAAGACACCCTGTGAGGTAGGTGGGGCTGAGAGAGGTCTTTTGAGAACTGCTCATGAGAGAACAGCTCTGAGGGAACTTGTGACTGGCCCAAGGTCACGCCAGCAGCTGCATGTGGAGGAGTGGGCAATCAAACGCGGTTCTCCCAGATTAGAGTCCCACTCCTGACCACTACACCAAACTGATAAGGTGGAAGCTGCTGAAGGGTTGGTGAAATTTCTCCAGTACTTATGTGCCATGTGCCCAGATAAAAAATGGTATACTTAGAAAATTTATATGCCACCTTTAGCAAGTCTCTGGAAAAGCAGCACACAGTCATAAAAGGAACAATGATAAAATTATCAATATTAAAACAAAACATTAAAAACAATAAAGACCCTAGCCGGGCTTTCCCCGGGGAGCTGCACCTCTGTACTGCTCGGGGAAGCTGAGGAGGGGGCGGGGCCCACCCCCTGGGCTCCTCACTCCCGGAGCTGTGCTCCTGTGCGCTCCCGCTCCAACGGACCCCTGGTTTTTTGTTCCATTTACACAAGGGAGAAATGAAATTGGAATGGGAAATAGCCTTGTGAGAAATTTAAAATCATGCATACGTACTCACTCCTTCTAGAGTTTCAGAAAAATTCCAAGCATCATATATGCTGACCTCTTTCTTCTTTTTCTTTCTTTCTTTCTTTTTTTTATCAAGAAGGCCAACTTATTATTCCAACAGTCCTGGTACAAGTTAAATCGCAGCTATCAGATCTACCGGTACATTTGAGAGATGATATCCTCCTCTCTCTTTCAGCAAAACCCCAGTGTATGACTCCTGAACAACTTCCAATCAATGAAACTTCCCTGATGGTTTTCACCCTTTCCTTGACATTTCATAAGCTGGCATCTCCTGTATAGACCCTGGCAGGCTAACTGATATAATTCTGAGTAATTTCCCAAGAGACCCGTGGGGCAAAGAGGAACAATCTGATTTTGTTTGTTCTAAGAAGCTTCAAAGAAACTACTATAATCTCCTTCTTATAGCTCACAATGAAATTATTTTGTCCTTGAGAGTTCTCCACTGGCCATTTTTTAATATTTCCAAAAATCCTTCCAACGTTTATTGTTTCTCTGTTCCTTAGGAAGGGGAAAAAAAGACCTTGGATAGATATCATTCTCCAGTGAACAAAATAATAGTAACTTGTTACTAGAGCCATAATACAGAAGCATTTGGACAAGTTCATTGTGACACAGTTACAGTCCTGGAATTGGCTGTGTGTTTTTTTCCCAGTCAATGGGATATTTCAATCCAGTTAAAGGCTTAAAAATAACAGTGATAAGATGGATGCTATTAAATGTGGGTTCTACAGGAACAGGAAGTGGCTCACTAACTAGAATGAGTAATTGTCCCTTGTTTCAGGTTTCTCTACACCAGGGTCCCCATTAGGGTTGCCAGCCTCCAGGTGGGGCCTGGAGATGCCCCAGAATTACAGCTCATCTCTAGACTACAGATAGCAGTTTCTCTGGAGGAAATGGATGTGTTGGCAGATGGACTTTACAGTATTGTACCCCACTGAGATCCCTGCCCTCCCCAGCCTCTATCCCCAAATCTCCAGGAGTTTCCCAACATGGATCTGGCATCCCTACCCCCCCCCATCCCCTGTTGGTAGCCAAGGGGGAACTGGCAACCGTAGTCCCCAACCTCGTTGCCCCTGTGCATGTTTTTCAAATTTTGAGAACTGTTAGTGGGGACCACCACAAAATAACATCTATGAACGGTGTAGAGAAATGTGTTTTACTTTGGAGTTTTGGACCATACAAAACCTTCACCTTGGTTTTTTTTTTACAAGTTATCCTCTTAACAGAGAACAGGGAGTAGGGGGTAAGTCAAGTCTCAACCAGCAGGCTTTAGACATGCCAATGGTTTCCAGTGCTGGAGACAGTGCTCTGGCTAGAAGCTGATATTTAGCAGGGAAGATGATAGAAGATGTCTTCCTGGAGATTTTAGCAATGGCTTCTCTGACCCACAGGGATTGGTCAAAAAGAGATAATAAAACTCCTTGGCACAGAGGGGAGGGTTTCTCTTCAGCAGATTCCAGCTAAGAGGAAGGATCTCTTACACCTAGGCTCCTGCTGGCCACCATTACTATGTGAAAGGCTGCAGGCCTAAACTAAAACTCCAAGGTAATGGGGATCTTTTAAAATACTGTACCTTCTATGTTGCCTTACAGTGAGATCAACTAGGGCCTGCATTAGAACAAGATCAGCTAGGGCAGGCACAGAGTGAGGGATGGAGGAACCACATTTTACACTTATCCTTTGGATCCCTTGCTCAATCTGTTTCTGTGCTGAGAGTTTATATTTGGGCATTTTCTTTTAAATGAATGTTTTATAAATTTTAATGCTGACAGCTGTTCTCTGTACCACCTAGACCTCCACTATTTGAGTGCAATATTTAAAATGAGCACCAAGAGAATGGGGGCAGTCAACTGGGAAGTGGCTAATCCCCCAGTAGTGCACAAGTGCAGGAAGCAGTCCCAGTGGTAGCTAGATGCTGGGTAGCAGGAGACACAGGCATGAGGCAAGGCCTTAAAACAGCAACACAAGAAAGGGAAGATGGGATCTCTGGTCCTCTCAGTGAATATTTCTACAAAGGCCAGATGGTGGCAGTGGAGAAACCAAAAGAAGGAGAGGAAAACCCGCCAAGGGTCGGGAAAGCCAGAAAGGTAATGCCTTGGAGGGAAAGATGGAACAGTGCTAGTGGGTCAGTGGGGCTGTTTTACTACAAGCAGAATAAGAAACCACAAAGTCACTTCCATAAGAACTGGGGCTAGCAAAAAAAAAATGGGAAATTCCAAGCCAGATTTCTTTCTATGGTGGATGTAGCTGTTTCTGAATGGGCACACAGAAAGATCTTCGACTTATAAAAAGAGAAAAACCCTCTTGTTTCAATGAGGTGGAGGAATGCCAGGATGGGATGTTTGTTTTTAGGAGGGGAAGCTTTGGGTAAGAAGGAAGTGGACACCTTGGTGCTCATTGGTGTCACATTGGAGATCCCTGATCTACACTATTGAGGACACTTTGCTAATTCATCAACAGCTGAGACTGAGCCATTATCTAATTTTTTTATACTATTGACTGGATCATGATTTTTCTGTAATCTGAAATTTAATGTAATACACCCGTGTCTTGAAAAAAAAATGGTTTTCTGGTCTTTATCGCTTAGTCTCCCGCCCCCTGCCCTTTAATATGTGTACTTTCATGGATGATTTTCTCTGCCAATGTAATGTAACATGTTATGCATCATACAAAGCTTTTATCACAATAAAAGGGGTCTTTGAGGGGTCTTTGCTGTTGACATAACAGTGATGCAGCCCTCAAGACGGAAGGAGTTAATTGGCTGCCAGTAGCTTGGCTACAGATTCCTGGAACTCCTGTGTGCATTTTAAACTTTTGAAAGTCAAGAGAAATTTGGACGGATGCTTTATCAATTGGGCCTCTGGTATGGAGTCACTTCTCACATCGACTGCTGTTAGCAGTTGACTGCTTAATTCACTAAAGCAGTGGACCCAACGCAGTCATAATCTCCCCCAGCTTTGGAACAGCTTATTTATTGTATTGGCATTTTCTTCATGCTCATCCCTATGGTATCCAAGTGCCACACAAGATTAAAGGCACTTCATGTCCTCCTCAGTTTTAGAATCCTCTTGGAGAGACAAATGATGTGTTTAAAATACACTCTGAAACCGGAGGAGAGTTGACTGTATTCCCAACATGACAGCAGTAGGAGGGAAGGAAAGATGCAAAGACACTTTCTCCTCCAGTGCCCTGATGAAACAAAGATCACATTTGGGGTGCTTCCAAAACCATTTGACCTTTTCACTGGATGTTGGTGTTCCATATCACTTTCTTGCTAATACCCAACACAAAGAGTGTTCCCTACGGTTTGGTGTAGAGGTTAAGAGCGGTAGACTCTAATCTGGAGGACTGAGTTTGATTCCCCACTCCTCCACGTGCAGCCAGCTGGGAGATCTTGGGTCAGTCACGGTTCTCTCAGAGCTGTTCTCTCAAGAGCAGTTCTCTCAGGGCTCTCTCAGCCCCATCTACCTCACAAGGTGTCTGTTGTGGGGAGAGGAAGGGAAGGAGATTGTAAGGTGCTCTGAGCCTCCAAGTGAAGGGTGGAGTATAAATCCAATCTCCTCCTCCTCCTCCAGTCCCTGCATCTTGTCAGAGTTTTTAACTCTCCCCCTCCATAGATACATCACGATGCTTACCAATCCACAAAACCACATTAATTCTGCTAACAGTTACAGCTTAATCAACCTCATCCAGGACCAGTTTCATTCAGGGACAGGACAGTTATCTTCTCCATCAACACTTTTAGTGTGCAGCAGGTGAAAGAGGCCAGTCTCCCAGCTAATTTGAAAAGGCCCCTCGAATTCCCACTTGGTCCTGAAGCAACCAGCTCATCCCATACTGTTGTGTGAAAGGGCAGAAAAGATTTGTCAACAAAACTCTGGCCAGGGCTGCTTCCAGTGAAGAATTTCCCTGCATTTCAGCAGTCTAACCGGAATGTCCCCGTCCCCCCCATGTTTCCACTCAGCACTGTGCTCTTTTTTGTGCACAGACCATTAACATCCCATCACTTACTCTCACACACAAATATCTCTTTTATTTTAAGCTGCCGGGGGGGGGGGGGCAGTTTTTCCTGGGCAGGACACTATCAGCACAAGCCCTTTCTTGTGTCTGAAGGGTGAAAGTTGTGATTGGAGACATGCTAGTTAGTTACTCTGTCCGTTTGTTGATGCCCACAAGGAGCTAGCCTCTTGCAGAAGAACAGAAGCAAATGGCTGGTCTTTTAGACAGAGGATAGGGGATTGTCAGAGGAGGGTTTTTCTTTTTAAATGAACGTAAAGCTATTGCGCTTTTCCTATTCAGTGTTACCAATACTCATTGGCTCTAGTGTAGTGGTTAAGTGTGTGGACTCTACTCTGGGAGAACCGGGTTTGATTCTCCACGCCTCCACTTGCACCTGCTGGATGACCTTGGGCTAGCCATAGTTCTGTCAGAACTGTTCTTGAAAAAGAGCAGTTTCTGTCAGAGCTCTCTCAACCCCACCTACCTCACAGGGTGTCTGTTGTGGGGAGGGGAAGGGAAAGGAGCTTGTAAGCTGCTCTGAGACTCCTTTGGGTAGTGGAGGGTGGGGTATAAACCTAATCTCCTTCTTCTTTTAAAAAAGAAACAGATGAGAATCACCCACAGCTCAAACTGCCTGGGGGGGGGGGATCCATTGGAGGTGTTTGCAAATATGGGGAGTTTTTTAAAGGTATTGTGTTATTTCTATGCAGCATTACCCATGCTCCTCAAAATATAAAGGGAAAAAAATTAAAACAGGCTGGGTGGAGAATCCTGAGGCTTATGTGAGAATACAGCTGGGAAGGCAGCTTCAATACACATCAAGTGTGAAAGAGAGACCATCCCTAACGGGAGAGAAATGGAAGTACCCTGGGTAGTGGGATGTCTGTTGTGAGGGGGATTTCACAGAGAACTGCATCAGCAACCAGACTGCCACAGGAAATCACATTGATGTGGTGTGGAAGCAGCCCAGGATATTCAAGAAAGCTTTAAAACCCTTCCCTTCCCTTCCCTTCAGCACATCCCCCCCACACACACACACCAGCCAGCATGCACACATGCCCTCCTATCCAATCAATGGCTGGCATCTTATTCTTTTCAAAAGAGCCAAGGAGCTAAATAATGATTCCTTCCAAATGACAGGAATACAGTGAAACTGATGTATTGGCAAATGCAGTGAAATTGATGGATGATCCATTGTCCTTTTGTTTACATTTTTTCTGATTGGATAAACGGTTGTGGTGTGTCCTGTTTTTTTTTGGTTCAGAGAACTTTTCTAAACTTGTGGGCCCATATTGCATCAAGTCTTTTTTTCTTTTCTTCATGGGTTCTGCTCCCTCTAATGCTCACTTCGATATTACATCACTGGCTTATTTCCCTGCTCTTAAAAAATGCAGACAAGCAGTGAAAATGAGAGTGCAGAAAAGTTCAGGCTCAGCATAAAAATATAGAAATGCTTTATCAGAGGAGACGTTTTATCAGGCAAGATGGAATTATTTTCTCTTTGGGCTATTTCTAGGTACCAGGACAATGTCAAGATTTTAACTGTTCTCATGATGAACCACAGGGTTGTGTTTGCAGTGTTCCCTCTAAGCTGAGTTAGTATGAGCTAGCTCACAGTTTTTTAGCCTCCGGCTCACACATTTCTGTCTTAGCTCAGGAAGGGTGGCTTCCAGAGCAAGCTAATTTATGCAGCAGCCAAATCGCTCGCTCACAGCTTTAATGCCAGGAACTCACAGAGTGGAATTTTTGCTCACAAGGCTCCACAGCTTAGAGGGAACATTGTTTGTGTCTTTTAAAATGTTGTGAGCCACCCCAAGCAGTGCACTGCAGTAGAGAGGTGGGGTATGAATCTAAAATAATAATAATAATAATATATTTTTAAAAAACATTGACTAAGTGCATAAGGTAGAGTGCGCTCCACAGTGATCTCAAGCATAACAACATAAGGGACACAAGAAGAGATCTACTGGATCAAACTAAGGGGTCCCCCAGTCCAGCATATTGTATTTCATAGTTGGAAAGTATTGGAGTCGGGAGGCGAGTAGTAGTGATTTCATAGTACAGCTCTTTATTGAGGGTCAGATGGAACATGGGGAACCCCGGGCTCAGAGCCCTCTTTTATGCCGGCCAGAGACAATGCCCCGACCTCACCCCCAGGTCCTGATAGGACCTTAAGTCCGTGGTTGTAGTTCATAGGTCCCCCAGCGGGAGACCTAGGCTCGTAATTGGTGGTCACTCAGGATCCAATTGGCTATTGTTCTACCTGGCTGAAGCTCAGGTAGATTCTGACCATGTGCGCTGACCACGTGGGGGTCGCCATTATGGGAGACCATGCGATCGTGGTCCTAGTACACAACTATAGTGGTCAATTAAGACAGCAATTCCAAGCAGAGCTGCACATTTCTAAGTCCACTGAAGTCCACTGAAGGGGGTAATTCTGCTTCAGATGGCACTGCAAGTAACTTTGGGAAGCCCAGAAGCAGAGTAGGAAAGCATTCACCCTCCTTTGCAGTTGGCTCCCCCTTCAGCAGCTTCTATCAATACACGTAATGCCTCTAGCCATGGAGGTTCCAGTTAGCGGTTCACACGGAAATTCAAGGAGAGATAGAGTGAGTCCTCACTAAAAGCCACCTGAGATGCACTGGCTCAATAAATGAAGCCACAGCCTTCAGTTTGCATGACCTGATTAAGGCCACTAGTGATAGGACGTTTTGGAGGTCATTCGTTCATATGGTCAACACAAGTCAGAAGCTACTTGATGGCACTTATAAATTCACAAGCTAGTAGCCATCTGATATCACTGAATTGCATACATAATTCTTTTTGCACTGTGTGAAGAAGCACTTTAAAAAAAAAATCTTTTCTGACTCTACCGCCAAGCAGTTTCTCCCAAGTTCTCTTATTACGCAAGAGGGAGGAAACGTTCTTTCTCTACCCACTTTCTCCATCCCACCTATAATTTTTGAGGACATCTTTATCCCGTCTCTCCTCCGTAGTCTTCCCCCCCTTAATTAAAAAGTTTAATTCTTACTGCCCTTTGGAGAAACCCATTCCTCCTCTTTCTTTTGTTAGCGCAATTTGTTTTCTGCGTTTGCTTTTTTGATTTCGTCCCACGTAATCCTATAACTTCCTCGCTCACTTCTCTTATCTTCTCTTTTATATTCTTGTTGCAGCGTTTTCCCCCCCCCAGGCAGCCCAGCAGATCCACATATGCTCTTGTTTCAAGCAATGTATCTTATCTCCTCATTGCTTTGTTGTGGTGGGAAATGTCGCTCACATCCACCACCTCTATCTATAGACGGTCCAGCATGTTCTGAAGCCTCCTTGGGAAATCTGAAGGTATTGAAGCAATGTCTTTGTTTAATTGTAACTCACCATGAATAAGCAAATACCAACGGCAATGTGGAAACACCTAATACAATCAGAGAAACCTGGGGCCTAAGGAGTGGTTTCTTTGCAAAATTATTGGGGGAAATCCGAGGCGAAATTTTAACAATAGCGCCATTGTACAACAAAACACTTTTCTTATTCCTGCCAGTTTTTACATAGGACTAGGGTTGCCAGGTCCCCTTGTCACTCTGGGGGGGGGGAGGTTGGGGGGTCTTCCAGTGGTGGGCGGGGATGCCCTTAAGCCCCACTCCCAAGAACGGCCACACGCGGCCACCCCTCTACCTCCCCTCGTGCCAAATTAAAAGGGCTTCAGCTGATCATTGGGGAGCATGTAGTCCACTGATCAGCTGGAGGGCCCTTTAAATCTTTCAGGAGGGAGGGAGAGTGGCTGTCGCCAGCTGCATGTTCCGTTCACAGAAAGACACTTTAAAGGGTCTTTTTGTGAGCGGGGTGGTGGCGTGTGTGCCTGAATCCCAAGTGGCGAATCATCGCCGCTGGGAAATCAGCCCCACATACCGTGGCCCCCACCCCACTCGCAAAAGACCCTTTAAAGGATCTTTTTGCCAGTGGAGCATGTAGCCAGTGACAACCCCTTTCCCTCCCTCCTGGAAGGTTTGAAGGGCCCTCCAGCTGATTGGCGGGCCATGGGCTCCCCACCTATTAGCTGAAACCCTTTAAATCTCATGGGGGGGAAGAGGGGTGGCTGCAGGTGGTTGCTCTTGAGGGTGGGGCTTCCCCCCACCAGTCAGCTGGCCAGAAGTGGATTGGAGCTCCCAAAAGTGGGGGAACCCCACCCAGACCTGGGGGCTGGCAATCCTACATAGTGTTGCCATCAGCCTTGGTTGGCCACTGCTACTCAGTTTGGGGGATGGAAGTAGTTATTGTGATAATGCCATGACGTCACTTGTGGCTGCCAACAATGTTGGGAAATTTCTGGAGATTAGGGGGTTAGAACTAGGGAAGGGTAGGATCTGGGGATGGGAGAGACCTTAGTGAGGCATATTGCCATAGTGTTTACCACCCAAAGTAGCCATTTTATCCAGGGGGACTGATCTCTGTAGCTAGTAGCACAGAAAGCTTTAAAAGGGGATCAGATAGATTCACAGAGTAGAGGTCTATCAGTGGCTACTGGCCATAGTGATTAATAAGAACCTCCACATTCAGAGGCAGTCAGCTTCCGAATCCCAGCGTTAGGAGGCAACATCAGAAAATGGCCTCAGCCTCTAGGCCCTGTTGTTGGCCCTTCATCGGTATTGGTTGGCCACTGGGTGAGACAGGATCCTGGCCTAGATGGACCACTGGTCTGATCCAGCAGGGCTTTTCTGATATACTTATGTTTTTATGAGATCAGTTGTAATTCTGGGAGATCTCCAAGCTCCATCTGGAGGTTGGCAGCCTTTTTGCAAACCCAAAAGTGACATCAGCACATCATCATGATGCTCTAGGATTTCCCCAAAACTCCTTTTCCATGACCCTGCCCCCTAAACCTCCCACCAGTTGCCAGCAACCCTATCTTTCAGGCCCAGTTCCTCCTGTTTGATAATAAGTAGTCATTCACTAATCCTGAAAGTAGTGTGTACCTTGCTGACTTAATGCTGAAAAATGGCTGTGATCCAGACAACCAAAGGGGTTTTTTAATTGTTGTCATCATCGTCATTGTCATCATCATCATTTTAGCCATTTACAGCTTTCTTCTCTTTAAAAAGTTGACTTATAAACATTAAAAGCAACTCATAATAAACACTAAAATCCTTACAACAATAAAAGAAGCAATACAATAAAACCCCAATGTGTCAGCCAAATTCAGTCCATGGAAAAACACCTGTTGATGGGCTGCATCAAAAAGCATCATTGGCGAGATCTGAACTGGTTCCACCAGTTCATATGCAAGGAGAAGGTCCTTCTAATAAATGGGTCTCAAGGAGAACATATTAAAGTTTAAATTCCCAGTGGAAGCCAAGAATGTGTTAATCGGCATATTGCCTAACAATTTGCCAAAAATCTTGGAAGAGATGTTCAGCTATAGGGTGACAGTGGCTAGAATTATTTACACAGCAATATGGAAAGCAGACTTTTGCCCAGACTTAGAAGAGTGGGAATATAAACGTGCCGGTTTTTTAGTGATGGTGAAATTAACAATTTATTTGAAAAACAGATTAGTTATGAAATTCAGGGAGAGATGGAGTGTGTACTATGCAAGCAGAAGACAAATTTAGAATGAGAAGTAGTTTTAAATATTGTATACAAATATACTGCAGTGAAGAAACAGAATGAGAATTAGTTTTATTCTCATAGTAATAGCCTTCTGAGGTAGTTGTGTTAGGCCTCCCATTTACCCACCTGAGGCAGGGATTGGTCTGCTCCCAGCTCCAATTTCCCACCACCAAGGAATTGAGCACTGGGAGAAAAATGACCTCCACATAATGACGCTCTAGGAATTTCTAGGGGGCAGCCTAGAGCATCACCCAGATGTGGCATCACTTCCTCCCAAAACTCTGCCTGCCCTCAACATCAAAGAACTGCATTTATTAAAAATTCAAGTTGATTTCAGCAATCATGACATTTTCACTTAGACTGTGTAAAGTGTTAAGTTGTTGAAAAAAGAGAAAAACTCTTTTGTTGTGTTGTGACTACTGACTGCACAGGCACAAAAGCAGTATGCCAACTTGAGGGAGGGGGGATAGCGTGTTGAATGGAAATAGATTACTACCATATTTACTTGAAAGGAAGGTAACCACAAAATTAAGAGTTATATACCAAGATTTTTTTTTTTACTGGACGTAATTGAAACTTGTATGCAAATATAAGGCAACCCCTCCCTTTTTTGATGGCATACATGGGGGGGGGGGGGGACCCTGGTCTTGCATTGCAGCAAATACTGTAATTTTGAGAGAAAGAGGGATTTATATATTATCTTTATTTATTGAAAATATTTTTGTGCTGCCTTTCCACCCGATCAGGGTAAAGAAGAGGAGGAGGAGGAGACTGGATTTATATCCCACCCTTCACTCACTTGGAGTCTCAGAGCGGCTTACAAACTCCTTCCCCTTCCCCTCCCCACAACAGACACCCTGTAAGGTAGATGAGGCTGAGAGAGCTCTGAGACAACTGTCCTTGAGAGAACAGCTGGTACAGAGCTATGGCTTGCCCATGGTCATCCAGCAGGTGCAAGTGGAGGAGTGGGGAATCAAACCCAGTTCTTCCAGATTAGAGTCCGCGCACTTAACCACTACACCAAACAAAGCAGTGAACTTTTTTTTTTTTTTTTTTAAAAAACAACATAAAAACATTTGAACAATTAAAAATGCATTTAAAATGATGAAATACTTCAACAAAGCACACAAATAAACAAAACCACAACCAGGAAGCAGAGCCAGTTATTGGGGGAATGACAAACAAAACTTTCCCCAGAGGGGGAAGACACCGATAAAGGGAGACTAGATGGCTATTACCCAAATGCAGAATTTGCATTAGTAGAGCCCTGTTTTCCAAAAAAAAAAAAAAAGAGAGAGAGAGAGAGGTTTATTCTTGAGTAAAAAATGGAATTCTGTTGGAGAGCAGCATGGTTTTGTCTCGACTTCCAGTTTCCAACCAGCCTCAAAAAGGTAAGTATATAACGGAGAAGCACTAATCACAAAGGTGACTCCGGATCAAATACAGTTAGCCAGCGTGTAACAGATCTGTCATTCTCTTTATTCCCTTCCTGTCAAAAGTCAAAATGACTTCTGGGCACCATAAACAGATTGGAAGTGTGATCAAAAAGAAAGCCGTTCCCAACCTGTACGCAAGTAAAACATGTCCTGCATCTTCAAAATCCCTTTCATGTGGATCAATGAAGGCTGTGACACAATCTAATCCACAAACCAATTAAGCAGAAGTTCTTGACTTTTAGGATGTACTCAGGACCCGTGTGCTATGCCAGCTTCTTTGACGCAAATGGGACTCTATTGATCGGGGGTTAGATCCAAAGGCAGACAAAATAGCAGATACGTTTCTGATCATTGTGAGAGTCCTACAGAGTCAGTCACCAACAAGTGTCCTTAAACAGGAATGCTTTATTGAGAAAGGTCTGCTATGGTCATCTGCACTTCTTGTGTTAGTAATGGCTGACTCAGCCCCAAACAAGACAATTATATAGGATTCAAAAAGGGGTCTGGTAATGCATTGCAACCAATCACCATGTCAGAAAAAAAAGGCGCTTAAAATACTGGTTTACAGTTCCCAGGGAAAAAGCAGGAAGAATTAGAGTCAGACAGGAGAAGAGATACAAGGAACATGAGGCAGCATACATGCTTCTTCCTTCCCCAGTTTATTCTCACAACACCCTTTTGATGTGAGCTAGGGTCAGGGAGTGTCACTGGCTGATGACTACTCAATAAGCTTCATGGCAATATGGGAATCTGAAACAAGGCCTCTCGAATCCTAGCACTACACTGAAACCATTATACTGCAATAGTGCCTTTGATACTTTCAGGAGAGGATTGTGAGAGCCAGAAAAACAGTATCCTGCTGGAAATAATACACTTGTGGTACTGGCACCTGTTCCCTGTGTACATGTTTGTATTGCATGCACAACTTAACATAGTACTTGTTAGAATATGCATTATGAGAATCTTTGCCCATTATACATATGCAGTTTCCACCAGCGGGAAGAAGCAGGAGTCAGACAGGAGAAGAGATACGTGGGCAGGCACGAACAGTCTCCCAAGGTCAGAGCAGCTCGGAGAGCGATAAGCATGCCATGAGAAGTATAACATAACATTCCACAGACCCGACGTCAAGGGTTCACTCATCCCACCTCCCGGGCAGGAGATGGAAGCATTAGCTGACATTCATAGGTAAATGATGTCATTGGAAATCATTATTATATGGTTTGGTTTTGTGTGTGTGTGTGTGTGTGTAAAGTGCCATCGAGTCACAGCCAACTTACAGCAACCTCGCAGGGTTTTCAGGGCAAGAGACATTCATAGGCGGTTTGCCGTTGCCTTCCTCTGCTTAGCAAGACTCGAATTCTTTGGTAGTCTCTCATCCAAATACTAACCAACGCTGGCCTTGCTTGGCTTCTGAGATCTGACAAGGTCAGGCTAGCTTGCTCCATTTAGGTCAGAACACATGATTTGGTGTACAAACTTATTTTATTTATAGTATTTTTTTAATCCTCTCCATCCTCCAAGGGACTCAGCATATATGGTTTGGATCCTACCAGCTTATCCTATGGTGGAAGAAAGAAGAGGATCCCTCTCTGACCTCTGAAATGCCTGTGCTAAGGATCGTAGCACCCACATGGGAAAAAAGCCAAGAAGCACAGGGACTGTAGAGTGGGGAGAACTTGGTGAGATCAAGTGGAAAAGCTGATACATACTCATTCCAACATGAGCCACACAGAGAGAAGGTCTTTTGGTAGCACCCACATCCCTTTGACGACAGATACTTGGACCTTTGAGAATGTAAGACAATAGAAGAGCCTAAGAGTTCCAACATCCCGTGTCACAGAGTGGCCAACCAGTTACCCCGGAGAACTAACAATCAGGATATGTTGCCTCCTAGCACTGATTAATTGTCTCTGGGTATGGAGGTTCCCTTTAGTGACTATGACTGGCATTTATGCCTCATCCCAAGACCCTGGAGAGCTGCTGCCAGTCTGAGTTGGCAAGACTTACCTTGGTGGGCCAAAGGTCTCATTCAGTATAAGGCAGCTGCATCTATTTATTTATTTATGCTTGGTTTTTTGCCATTTTTTGGTGTGTGTGTGTGCCCGTGCCTGGAAGTCATGGTGACCTCTGGCGATTCCTACTGGGGCATGGAAGACATTCAGAGAAGTGGCTTGATAGCCTGCCTCTGGCCTCCCGGCCCTGGCATTCCTTGGAGGTCTCCCCTCCAAATACTTTGCCAGGGCTGGCCCTGTGTAGCTTCTGAGATCTGATGAGATAGGGCTTGGCTGGGGTATCCAGGTCAGGGCTATTTATTTATAAAAAAGAGCAAGAATCCAGTAGCACCTTAAAGACTAACAAAATATGTGGCAGGGTATGACCTTTCATTAGGGGCTGCAGTGGCTCAAGTGGTTCAGACGCCGAACTGCAGACTGGAAGGTTGGTAGTTCAGCAGTTCGAGACCTGAGTGCTGCGTGACACAGTGAGCTCCTGTCTCTGGCCCCAGCTCCTGCCAACCTCGCAGTTCGAAAGCAAGAAATTGCAATTAGATAAATAGGTATCACTTTGGTGGGAAGGAAATAGCGTTCCATGTGCCTCGGTGTTTAGTCACACCAGCCCCTTGACCACAGAAACATCTTTGGACAGCGCTGGCTCTTCGGCTTGGAAACGGAGATGAGCATCGCATCCCTAGAGTCGTATTCAGCTGGCTTTCGACCAAGGGAAACCTTTACCTTTACCATGACCTTTAGTGAGTCTCTGCTCACTTCACTAAAGCACCTGTATCTGACGAAGTGAGCAGCGACTCACAAAAGCTCACCCTCTGCCACGTATTTTGTTAGTCCTTAACATGCTACTGAACCCTTCCTCTTTTCTACCGCTACAGACAGACTAACATGGCTATCCATCTTGATCTATTTATTTGTGTTTGTCTGGAAAACTTATATGCCACCTCTCTTAAGGCTTGCTGGTGGTGGCTTGTAACTAAAACAGTAAAACAAACCTATTAAAAGGAGACATTAAAAACAAGCCAAGATAAAGTTGCCAGGAAATTCCTAGAGATTTTGGGGGAGGAGTTTGGGGAGGGCAGGGTTTGGGAAGGGGAGGGACCTCAGTGGGGTATAATGCCCTAGAGTCCACCCTCCAAAGCAGCCATTGTCTCCAGGGGAACTGATCTCTATAACCTGAAGACCAGTTGCAATTCTGGGAGGTCTCCACCACCTGGAGGCTGGCAACCCAAAGCCAAAGCCATTAACTACAAGCTATGGCATGAAAAACGCAGATAAACACTAGCTGAAAATGATGTTGATAAATATTGATAAAACTGTCCGCAGGCAAGAAAGAAGAAAAGAGATAAAATTGCTAGCTAAAAGCCTGGGTAACAATATGACCGATTTCCCACACACAGCAGCGCCGCCGCCACTCTTCCATTTGCATGGGTCACTTTCACACTATTCGCTGCGCAGCTGCATTTTGACCTGCAGCTCCCCCCGATTTCCCCCACATCTTCTCGATCCTGTTTTTTGAAGATCGAGAAGATGCAGGGGAAATCGGGGGGGGGGGGGGAGCTGTGGATCAAAATGCGGCCGTGCAGCAGTGTGAAATTGACCAATGCAACCTGGGCAAATGGAAGAGTGAGGGCAGCACAGCTGCTTGTGGGAAATCAGTCTGTGTATTGTGGCCTGTCACTTAAAGCAAAGGAAAGTAGGTGACAGGTGAGCCTCGGGGGGGGGGGGGGCATTCCAAAGGCAAGGTGCCACCACTGCAAATGTCCTGCCTCCCATTGCCACCTGTCTAAACTCTGCAGGTGGGGGCACAGGGAGAAGGGATTCAGAAGATAATCTTAAAAGCCATCAATGATTCTCTCTAATCCCCTTTTAGTGCCAGCTATGCCAGTGGTTAAAACTGTATCCACCAGTAGTGAGTCCCAGAATTCCAAGTTGTTTTCAACTTTTGAGAACTTGCAGGGAATAAGTTTGAAATGTTTTTGCTGGCATGAAACTGTTGCAGTCCTGATGCGCGTTCTTCCAGCTCCCGATCAGCGGAATGACCCAATACTGCAGTGTTCTCATTGGAATACATTTTTTTTCTCCTCTGAAATTATATAACACTCTCGTGTTTTATGGACCCTTTTGCCTTTCTTAATGACATAATAGGAGATAAGCTGTCTGCTGAGAGATATAAGCGTAGGTTGTCTACTGGTAATGATTGGAAACCTCTCGCTCTTTTGATGTTAATGTCACTTTGAATATCTCAAATACATTAAGGCATTGAGCAAGCAAAGTTAAAAAGGATGCCTTTTACATGTTTGCAGATGACCCGAATTTTCCCCTCCTTTTCGTAATTGTGTTTTTTTTGGGGGGGGGGGGGGGGAGAGACGGATGTTTTAATTTTCCCCCCCAAATAAATATAAATGGTAATTTTAACATTTGCAATAGGGACATGATTCCATCTGATTTGGGGGAGCCACGTGGCACGAATTTTACAGTTTAGAAATCAAGTTGGGAAATGTCAGCTTTCATGAGTAGGCTGGTGCGTCATTTAAAGCGTACCGGAGGTGTGCGGGAGATAAGAAGGAGTGGGGCATTTATGGGGTGATTTGCATAAGGGGCATTGTTAGCAGATGAATAAATCGATGGCAGGAAACCTGCTTTACCTCCATAAGTAGCAGTCTGTTAAAAGACCCATGGCAGCAAAATAGAATCACAGCACAAGGATAAAAGCCAGCATTGAACAGGGTTTTATTGAGTAAAATGTTGAGCTGGGAGGGAAAAATTAATGAAGACGCCAGAGTTCTCTTTGATACTTAATCATATTTTTTCATGCCGCTTTTGGAATTTTTTCCCCATTTCCCAGAGTGTGATCGTGGTGATAGTCGTAATGCACAGGGCTGAGCTGACCTGGTGATGGAGGTCCCATGTCTGGCTGTGGCTTGGCCCACCATGGTTATGTAGGAAGTAGGACAGCTGTTCAAATAGCTGAGAGGTGAGATGGAGTAGCGTCTGAGCTCTCCATAAGGACCAGGAAAAAAAGAGACAGAGAAGGATGCTCTTGATTCTGGAAAGCTGGAACTGAAGAGTGGAACAGTTCCACAAGCTTTTTTTTTATGGTACCAGCAAAGCTCAGATTCTACATTAGGGTTCTTTCTAGGAAATGGAAGGCTCCTGTTTTTCTGCTGCCAGTGTAGGCGTCTGGATCCTGCTGGAACTTAAGAATCGGCAGCTCATTAGGACTAGCTCCTGAACTCTCCTTAAGGAGAGGGCAACTGTTCTAGATGAACTAGGGTTGCCAACCTTCAGGTGGCACCTGGAGATCTTCCTCTTCCTCAATTGATCTCCAGACAACCAAGATCAGTTCCCCTGAAAGAAATGGCAGCTTTGGAGGGTGAACTCAATGGCATTATAACCTCGCTCCCCTCCCCAAACCCTGCCCTCTTCAGGCTCCACCCCCCAAAAATCTCCAGGTATTTCCCAATGCAGATCTGGCAACTGTATGAGAGACCCACCAGGAGCAACCTCCTCTGCCTGGTCCAGGCTTCTACTTGGACCCGCCTCATCTTTCTTCACTGCTGGGGCTGAAGTGGTTGAAGGGGTTCCAGAGGGGTTCCACATTATCTATCTCCACAAGATCCCTCTGTGGAGGTTACTGCTGGGGAGGTGTTTGGGTTTTTTTTCATACATGCATGTGTGTGAGAGTGTGTGTGCCCCTCAAAGTTATGGCGACCTCTGGTGACTGTGGGTGCACCTGGAAATCATGGTGACTGGTGACTGACCCCTACTGGGGGCCTGGAGGATATTCAGAGAGGTGGCTGAATAAAGCTCAGAAAGCTCAGAAAGTTCTGGGGTATGCCCTCGCTCCAATAGGAGGCTTACTGCATCTCGAACAGGCAGAGATCCAGCGGTCGGTTCCTCCTGAAAGTCCTGGGCTGGAGATGGCACGGGAAGGGTCTCTGTTGGGTGGTTCTCCCGGCCACTGGTGTCTCACCATGCTGGGAGACCTCCTGGGCTGGCCTCAGGAACTGGGGTGCGCTGCAAACGAGGATTTGGCTCAGGAACTGGGGGGCATTGCAATTGCTGGTTCAGCTCAGGAACTGGGGAGTGTTGCAACTCAGCCTCCTGTGCTGGCCACTGGCGTCTCAGTTGGGCCAGGTGCCAGCGATGGACCTCCCCCGCATTGTCCCATACCTCATACGATATGGGGCCCATTGAGTGCAGGATAACAGCCGGGACCCAGTATGGACCTGCCCTATAGTTCCGGACATACACCATGTCTCCTGGTGCAAAGGACCGCATGGAACCTGTGGCGATAGGGTCGCAGTGGACATTCGGCGCCAGGTCTGGGTGAAGGGGCCTACCTCCCAACTGCTGGTATTCCAAGGAAGTCTCCCATCCAAGTACTTGACAGACTCAGCACTGCTTAGCTTTGGAGATCTGACAAGATCGGTCTTGCCTGGGCAATCCAGGTCAGGGCTGGAAGTTACTGCTGTTGATGGATATCAGTTCTCTCTCTAATGAACAGCTTGGAGCTCCAGGTGTGGGCGAGATCATGGGGGAATTCTCCTCTGAGAGGAAAGCATCATCCTGGGTTGAGGCTGGCTCAAGGCAGGTCCTGACTGGAGGGAGACACATTTTATGAAAACAGTTTGCTTCCTGCAAACCGCTGACCTTACTGGTGATATATTTCATATTAATATTTATATCATTGCATGTGTGTGTTTGATGAGGTGGCATGAAGGGCGTGCCGTTGTCCTGTGGCTCTTTCAGCTGATGGGAATCGCAGGTGTGGTTCTGACTGAGCCATAAGGAGGGTATTGCTGTTCTAGATATAGGATTCCCTAATTGGCTGGCTCTTTTAAATCACTGTTTAATTTTGTTATTTATTTTAAGCCAGGGGGTCTGAAAACAAAGGCAGGAGCAACGCAGATCAAAATAACAAGAAAAGGGCTGGGGAGGGGACTTTTCGAGGGTGTCCCAGGTTCTTCAAAGCTCCCCCCTTTTGCTTCACGTATGTCTTCCCATGAAACTACAGGCTGTTATGTTTTGTCATGGTAACCAGCAGCAAGAAGATCCCACCCGTACCACAACCTGCAGCTGATGTGCATCTTATCCAGGCTCCTACAAGCTCCCCCCCACAACAGCTGCATTGATGTTTAAGGTTCGGCAAGACTCTTTGTTGTTTCTGTACCACTAACTGGTAGCAGTAGCGTGAGAGCTCTAAGCCTATGCTACAGAAAGCTTGCTCTCTGATAAGGAAGAACAAAGAGGGTGTATATAGCTCTGATTATGGGACAAAGAACGAACGGCTGTGAAATGATCTAAGAGCACAGAATTATACAAAGGAACAAAGATATGAAAATGATAACAGCTGGGGACATGGACACTTGGATGGAGAAAATCTGCTTGCAGAGAAGGGGAAAATAGCTTGCAAGTACCGCTCAATGATCCAGTGTCTATAGGGGGAAAAAAAATAATAATATCAGGAGCAGGAGGCAGAACAGTGAAGCTTCAGTGGGGTGGGATAAATAATAAAAGGTTTGTAAAAGTGTGTTTATAAAATCCACAGAGTAGGCAATAAACCTGCACAGTTATTAAAAGAGGACTGAGGCCTTAGATGTTGGTTATCTTTGAGTATCGGAGACCCCCCCCTGATTAGTTTCAGGGAATGGATTATCACAGCACTTGGGCTCAGCTGTAGAACCTACTTATCTACTCTCCATGGGACTGCCAAATTCCTTATCACCCGCCTGATGTGCCGGCATTAGCAGTTGATATCTATCAGTGTTAGATATATTATTGTGTGACCACACCACCCTTGTGCTCCCTATGTAACAGTCCCTATGCAAAAGAATAAATGGACCCAAATCTAACTGTAAAAATGGTAACAGTCAGGAACTAGCGGGAGAAACATTTCCCATGGACGCACCACTGCCGACCTAAGACTCAATATCGTTCTGCAAAGGAGTTTCAAAGAGAGTCGCCATCTTGAAATGTCATTGGGAAGTTCAAGACCAAAAGTCCTCTCCATGCATCTGACAAAGTGGGCTCTAGTCCATGAAACCGTATGCCAGAATAGAAACTTGATGGTCTTTAAGATGTCACGGGACTAAGAAGAATCAGCTGTTATATCTAAAAAAGTGAGGCTGAAGACAGACTGGCAATCTGGAGTGGGATCAATCCGGAGGCAAAAGCTGTGGGGGGAAAATCCCCCGGGGTTGGCCGTTCGCATTCGCCAGCGTATTGCGCATGTCTGCCGTTACGGAGCATTCAGACTGCTGCGGAGGCTGCTCCACGGCTCGCACGGCGGCGCTGGATGCCTATGTGCGCATGTGCACATGAGCGCAAGTGCAGTTGACATAGGAGAGTAGGCAGGGTCAGCTGGGCACCTCAGCACCCTCTGGCAGAGCAGCACACCAGCACAGCTCCCTAGGAAAAGGGCACTGTCCTGTAGGCACTGTGCAGCAGGTGTCACTGGCTATGGATGAGCGCATGAGTGCAAGGGCAGCAACATATATGCGCTCATGCGCAAACCTCAGTGACGGCGTGTTCACACCGCCGCCTCCGGATGCCTCCCGCTTCTTCCGGTTCACACTGCCTGGAAGCGGGAGGCATGCGGAAGATGGCCCCTGAACACCGGTTTCTCCTGGTGTCCCGCTAAAGCGAAAGGAAAATGGCTTCAAGATGCGTAAGTACGGAAGGGAGCCGAGGGACAGCTGTGCATGTCTGAACCGGCTCCCTTCCCCCGCTTCCCATGTGGACCTCTCCCGGGGCAGATTGCCAGTCTGTCCTCAGCCTGAATTTCAGAAGAAATCCCCCACCTTTCAACTGCACAAAGCATATACTCTTACTCCATCCCACAGCCCTGTCCCAAATACTTAATTCACTGGAAGAAGAAGAAGAGAATCCTAGTCCAACCAACACCCAAATCACTACACCACACAGGCTCTCAACTTATTCAGAGTTGTGGATAACATGTAGTTTAGGGTGTCCCTTAACCTGTTTGACCCATTATATTCCCTCAGGTTGACAGATAAAGCAATTGTTCTACTAGTGCTTATCTCTGCGTATTTTTAGTATTTTTTAATTTGTTTTGAGATTTATACCCCACCCCTCGCCTTCAATGTGGGGCTCTGGTTGGCTTACAACATTTAGAAATCCAACAAAGCCATAAGCTTCATCATTAGACCAGTTAAACAGTTAAAATCTGCAGTGTTCCCTCTAAGCTGAGTTAGTGTGAGCTGGCTCACAGATTTTGGGCCTCCAGCTCACACATTTCTGTCTTAGCTCAAGAAGGATGGCTCCGTAGCAAGCTAATTTATGCAGTCGCCAAATCGCTCACTCATGACTTTAATGCCAGTAGCTCACAGAGTAGAATTTTCACTCACAAGACTCCACAGCTTAGAAAGAGCCTTGTCTCCCAGTACCTAGAAATTTTTTGAAAGAGAAAATATCTGGCAAACCAATAACATCTGGAGACAGAAGGATTAGCCAAATGTCTGCTGGAATAATTCCATCTTGCATACCCCCAGAATCTTGGCAATTTCTGCAGGGGACATGTCTCCTCTGATAAAACATTCTGCTAGGACAGGGCTGAGGTGGAAAAAAGTCATCACCGTGGTGGAAACAAGATACACTTCCTGAGGACCAGACACTGTCACAAAACTGTGTGATGATGAGCTAGGGCTGCCAAGTCTTCTTTACTTACCGGCGGGGGGAGTCCTCCGTCGTCCGGGAGCTTCCTGGGCCGGCGATGTCGCCCAGCAGTGACATCAGCACGTTGGGGGCGTTCCAGGGCGATGTTTTGGCAATCGCCCCAAAACTCTATGGTATCATAGAGTTTTGGGGCAATTTCCAGAGCGTCGCCCTGGCAACGCCCCCAACGTGCTGACGTCACTGCCGGGCGATGTCATTACGTTGGGGAAGGGGGGTGGGGTTCCCCCTGCCGGCCTAATGCTGGCCGGCGGATCGGAAACCCCTGTAGCGGGGGATCCCCCGCCCCCCCGGGCGATGAGCACAAGCAGCATGGGGGCGGGGGTAATATCGGGAAATGTGGTCCTTTAAGTATGCTGGTCCCAGAGTGTTTCGGGTTTTAAAGGTTGTAATCAACATCTTGAACCTAATCTGGAAACAAACTGGCAACCAGTGCAGCTGCCTCAGAACTGGTTGTATATACATCAGTGGCCTGGAAGCTGCATTCTGGATCACCTGAAGTTTCCACAGGATCCCAAAGGGCAGCCCTGCATACAGTGCATTTCAGTAGACCAATCTGGAGGTGACCGTGGCATGGATCACTGTGAAAAGCTGGGCCAATAGGTGCCAGTTGGTGGGCTAGGCAAAGAAAGAGAAATGCTGACCTTGCCACTGTGGACGCTTGTTTGCCCAACAAATGTGAAGAATCAAGCCACACACTCAGGCTCTCTACTGAGTCTACTGGACTTAACAGACCTCCATCAAAGAACCAATAATTTCAGTCCCACCAGAGACACAACCTTCCTCAGCCACATGGCCTCCGTATTTGACGGATTCTGCTTCAGCCAGCTCTCCCTCAACCAAACAACCACGGTGTCCAGACACTGACTCAAGGTACATACCACCATTGAGGCCAGACACTCGACCAGGCCCAAATAGTCAACCGTATCAAATGCTGCTGACAGGTCTAATAAAATCAGTAGTGCTGAATAGCCTCAGCCTGTCGGCGGCAGTTGTCCACAAGAGCTAAGCGTGCAGTCTCTGTCCCAAAACCAGGCCTGAAGCCAGGCTGGAAAGAGTTGACTGCGGAAATGCCTTTTTCTCAGGGGCATTTGCTTTCTCAGCTCTGAAAACCCGAAGCTGTTCAGTCAGTGCTCTCTCAGTCACCTTTCCCAGGAATGGTAAATTTGACAGTGTGTGGCAATTGGCTAGGTCTTTTTTTACCTAGAGATGGTTTATGAAGAAGGGGCCTAACAATGGCCTCCTTCCGGGACTTAGGGAATCAATCCTGAGAGATAGGCAGGGATCATGTCTCCTCACTAATACTAGGACCGAAATGGGGCCAGATCCAGAGATTTCTGCTGCGTAGTGGCAGGCTGCGTGGACACAGCACCATACGAAGAATCTTCCAACTCTGTTGTGGTACGAAAAAAATGATTCCAGGTGAGGAGGGGAGGCAGAATAGGATCAGAAGGTCAGAGTTAAAAACAAACCCTGCTCTACAGATGAAATGCAAAATGCTTTCCTGTCACTGTGGGCAACAGAATCCCCCACAAAATGTTACTTGGGAGTCAGGCAGCTGAAGATGCCACACAGTGAGGAACAAGTGACCCTTTGCAAGCTGGGTTGGAAGTATTTTTAATGGTTCGGCTGCTCAAGTTTGGTGTAGTGGTTAAGTGCGCGGACTCTAATCTGGGAGAACCGGGTTTGATTCCCCACTCCTCCCCTTGCACCTGGCTGGATGACCTTGGGCAAGCCATAGCTCTGTACCAGCTGTTCTCTCAAGGACAGCTTGGGAAAGAGCTCTCTCAGCCCCACCTATCTCACAGGGTGTCTGTTGTGGGGAGGGGAAGGGAAAGGAGTTTGTAAGCCGCTCTGAGACTCTTAAGTGAGTGAAGGGCAGGATATAAATCCAATCTCTTCTCTTCTTCTTCTGCTTCTTCATCTTCTTCTTCTTCAAATGGAAAGCATGCCAGCTTCTGCTTTAAAAAAAAAAAAAAAAAAAAAGTCTGATCGCTGGGGAAAACGTGCAAGCCTGCCTGTTTGGTCCCTTGAAGGCTTCGGGAAACAAGCAACACCAAAACACTCAAAAAAAAAAAGTGTGATTTAAACGGAGCGTAGGGTGCCAGCAATCCTGACAGCAGAACATTGTCTTCATGCCAAGGGTGGTGGTTGCAACCGTGGAAGTCGTACAGCAAAAAGGGTGTGAGAGAAGGTGACGGCAGGCTGCCCAAAGATGGGTGACAGGTGTTGATGCTTCCAGAGACGGCGTGGCAAATTCGGCAGACATTTCAGGCAGCTGTATGAGCATCACATGCAGTCCTTTCCCTGGAGCAGCAGCGTGGAGGGCAGAGACAAAGTGCTGGATCCACTCCCGCTGTTCCTCTTCCGTGCCCTTCAAACTCAATGCTGACATTGTATAGCAGTGCTACTGAAATCTTCCTCAACTAAGTATCTCTGTGGAGTTCCAAATTAGCTTAAAAAATACAAGAGGCTGTCTGGATTAGAGCAATCGGCCTGCGGTCCCACAGTGGTCAATGAAATGCTGATCTCCCCCTTCCCCCTGGCACCAGCAGTGAGGCCTCAGTGGCTCCCATCTGCCAGCCTGCCGCAGTTCCCAGAGCATTCTCTGTGCATGTGCAGGGAATACTCTTTTACTTTGGGGGGGATTTAAATTTCCCCTGTATAGTTTTTTTTTAAGTTTTCAGATTTTTCTGCACACCAGGGAAGTGCCCCAAGTGTGCAGGAAAATCGCTCTGCCCCCCCAAGTGCCCCCAATGTGCGGATTTAGATTTCCACATGCACAGGGGACATTTGGCTATTAGTATATAGACAAGAAGGGGGACCCAAGATACTCATATGGGAAGCTCCATGCAGAGGAGGAAGCCGCTGCAGGTAAGTCTTCTCCCCTGCCCAGATCTTCCCCTCGCCCCCACCAGCAATGGCAATGATGAGGCCCGCATGGCTCCCAGCCACCAGGCCGACCAAGCTCTTCCATCCACCAATGACGGCGAGGCCTGCATGGCTTCCAGCCACCGGGCCCGCCAAGCTCCCCCCCGCCAATGATGGTGAGGCATGCGTGGCTTCCAGCTGCTGGGCCCGCCAAGCTCTCCCCCAACGATGGTGAGGCATGCGTGGCTTCCAGCTCCTGGGACCGCCAAGCTCTTCTCCACCCACCACCAAGCTCTCCCCCTGCCAACAATGGTGAGGCCCATGCAGATTCCAGCCACTGGGCCCGCCAAGCTCTTCTCCACCTGCTGCCACCACCAGCAGCCACAGATCCAAGGTAAGTGCGTTCCCTGCGCATGCACAGGGAATGCTTTTTTACTTTGGGGGGGGGATTTAAATTTCCCCATATAGTTCTTTAAATGTTTTAGATTTTTCTGCACATCTGGGGAGTCCCCCAAGTGTGCAGGAAAATCTCTCTGCCCCCCCAAGTGCCCCCAATGTGTAGATTTAGATATCTGCACAGAGGAGGCAACTTGGCTATTAGTATATAGATTCTCAATATGGTTAAATGTGTGGATACTTAAATCCAGAGACTGGAGCTATGAACAATCAAGCAAGGCACAGAGATCAATGCCAGCCCTCAGAGGTACACTGACTCTGAACATGGAGGTTCCATTGAACCATCAGCGTTAGAGGAGAACTGAACTCAGCACTTTGAGTTGAACTCAGAAACCAATTGGCAGCCAATGTAGCTGTTTTAAAATAGGCAGGACATGTTACCACAAGTTAGCCCCTGACAGTAACTGGGCTGTCATGTTCTCAGCCAGTGGCATTTTCTAGGCTGTCTTCAAGGGCAGCCCAACACACAATGCACTACAGCGATCCAGCGGTGAGGATACAAAAGCCTGGATTAGCATAGGAAAGGGAGAGTTGACGAAGCAAATGCAGCTGAGAGAAGGCATTGTTTATGCTGCACCAGCCTGTTTTTCAGACACCAAGGCTGGGTCCATGAGCCGCCGCCCCCAGCTGTTACATGCAATACTCACATCCCAATCAAGTCTAAACTTACTTTACTGCTTTAATGACATAAACTACATAATTTAGAACTTAGGTAGCATGTAAAATTGTACTATTTTGCAGATCTTTGAAATTTAGAAATATAAATGCTTTTGTCTTCTATAAATAAAATTACTATTATATCCAATACTAAACAGCTTGCAAACTGCTCCCTTATCTCATGCATGGTTTTTTTTTCCCCCCAGTGGTTACCAAACATTTCTGAATTTTCAGTCAGAACAATTGGGGAAAAAAGTCCTCAAAAACAGAAATAAAATAAACGGCCCCCTCCATATTTTTTTTCTGGTTTCTCTAGGCTTCCACATCTTTACATAACAATATTCATCCAGATCACCCCCTGTGAGGCAAAGCTATTGAGGTTAACTGGTGTGATTAGTCCAGTCACCATTAGTTAGCAAAGTGCTTAAATAAAGCCATAAACGCAGCAGCGTCACTTTACCAGGTTACTCAGCTTACAAAGCTACACAGAGCCACAGTGCAAGTTTAGAAGAGCAATGCTTCTCTCTTTATTTGAGAAGTACACTTAGGATAGGAAAGAGTAGGGACATGATAGATTACTAACTTACTAGCTAAAGGATGGAAGCAGATGGCGAGAGGCCCATCTGCCTTATGGTGCCAAGAGAGAGCCGCATGTCTCCCTCTTGGTGCATGCAGGAAGAGATTTTGTCTTCATCTGAATGAGAGAGAAGGAAGGGGAAAATGGTCCCTGAGAACACAATCTGCATTTCAAAGGGGACAGTGGCAGAAGAGTAAAGACAGGAAGAAAGGTCAGTTTGCCTGTCTAGCTATCTAGCCTCTCTTGCCACTCAGTCTGGAGGTCTGAGACAGGGGACATCACATCTGGAACTTCCAACAGAAGCACCCTAATTTCCCTCAAGGGTTAAAGTGATTATTAGCAGGCCTGCTCCAGTTTGGGCCTTCCTATAGATACCATCCTTATCTCATTCAAAGCTGGATTCAAGAATGTGGTAATTGGTTAATCGTAAGAACTTGTGCTCAGTTGTGTAACGAGATGGGAAGGGGGACTTAGGAGTGGACGTTAACATCTTCTAGAAAGTTCCATCAAGGGAGATTTCCTGATTGGATCCAAGAAAACACCTGGCGCCAAAGGGCAAAACACTATAATAAGACTACAGGCCAGAAGGAAGTCATGCTAACGTTATGCTTATGGCCTGCCAGTACGCTTTGCTATTTTATGCTACATCATGGACTGCAAAGTATAGACTTAGGCTACAGCTTGACTACAGGCATCAAGTGTATTAGATAGAAAGGTTAGCTTTTTCATTTCTCTGTTGCTAAATTATAGAATTATACTGCATAGAGATATCTTTTTAAAAAACTTTGAATAAACCTTTATATATTTTTACAAGGTTCTGCTTTATTTGTGTGCATTTAACCTCAAGGATCCACAGGGCTGGGTGCTGCTCAAGCAATATGGAGTGGTGACACCCCCCTTTTGCTTGCTTTATTAAAGTGAGTAGAGGTAAGAGATTTAAATACAGATCTCCAGTGGAACCTGTTACTTGGTCCTTAATCCTTTCAAGGAGCTAATGATTGTGATACCACTTGGTGCACCTGGCCACCTCACCTTCACGCTTTAGAAGGCGGTTGAAGATGGTTCTGGTTAGGATGGTTTTATTTAGGGTGGCATTTGATTAATCTAGTTTTTTTCTATTTATTGACTGTCTTAAACTGTGATTTTAAATTGTGAGTTTTTATGTATCAGTATGGTTATTGCTTTGCTTACTCTGTAAACAGCTTTGCCTCCCATAAGGTAGAAAGGTGGCTAATACATGTTTTAAATAAATAAATAGGTGTTGTTGTATGCTGCTAGCTGTGCAAACTACATTGTACTGACACCTAATGGCAAGAGGCATGTACTGTATGACAGTTTCAGCACGAATACAACAAAAGTATTCGTGTATGCCTTGCAAGTTGGGGTTTAAACAGACATTCACATCTCGTAAAATACCAGGGAAAATCTTGTTCATGTAATCTCAACGTTCATTTTCTCAGGATTTGGAATAGCAAAGGAAGTTCACTCCATGATTTCCTTCACCTTCCATCTCTGCATATAAAGTTACCAGTTTTATAATGCTGCAGTCTTCACCCACATTTTAATATAAGTAAATTCTGTTTGGGTCATTATAAAACAATACTAGACAAAGGACATTAGAATAACCTCCTGTGATGAACTGATTTAAAAGGAAACTGCATTCTTTTAAGGGACACTTCAGGGAAACCATTTCTATCATCCTATCGTGTTTTCTTTCCCTCTAGTGTACATTTCTGCTTTCAATTGTAAAATGCAATTATCGTAAGTATCAATTTATGTTAAAATTACTCCCATTAATAGTTTTAATATATTTCGATACATCTTTGGTTTTTGACATTAGATCTTAAAAACTCTTTATATGCCACAAGTGAAAATTAACTTTAACTGGATAACTCTGCCTTAACAAAATTGGTGCTAATTGCTAGGTTTCAGCCATCTCGAAGGCGACCTAATTCACTCCATCATTTTGCCAACAGAGAGTTTTTTCCATTTTAGCTCTTGTAAGTCAAGGGGGAAAAAATCCAAGCGGCAAGAGGGAAAGTGCTCGCAAGTGTGGAAAATGGCTCCTCCATTCCTTCCTGTGATCATGAAAGTTGCACTATATTTACTCCAGTTTTGATTTCCAGTCCCCAAACCCATGGCTTTCACAGATGTTCACCTTTTTTTTACTCTGCTCAATGGCATTGCACCCCCAACCAATGTTCCCTCTAAGCTATGAAGTCTTGTGAGCAAAAATTCTAGTTTGTGAGCCACTGGCATTAAAGTTGTGAGCGAGCGATTTGGCTGCTGCATAAATTAGTTTGCTCTGGAGCCATCCTTCCTGAGCAAAGACAAAGATGTGTGAGCCGGAGGCTAAAAAACTGTGAGCTAGCTCACACTAACTCAGCTTAAAGGAAACACTGCCCCCAACTGCACCTCCTGCACCAGTTTTCCTTCCTTCTGAATTAGTCTCATGAGTGGCCTGAGCCAATCAGGGGCCCTGTAGTGAATGGAATGATATCACAATGCTAATGCAAATTGGCTACCTGGTGATGTTGGAAGGAGCTGGTGGAGCAGATCTTCCCCAAGCAGGCTGCTGTTGTCCCATAGAGAGCCAGTTTGGTGTAGTGGTTAAGTGCGCGGACTCTAATCTGGGAGAACCGGGTTTGATTCCCCACTCCTCCACTTGCACCTGGCTGGATGACCTTGGGCAAGCCATAGCTCTGTACCAGCTGTTCCCTCAAGGACAGCTTGGGAAAGAGCTCTCTCAGCCCCACCTACCTCACAGGGTGTCTGTTGTGGGGAGGGGAGGGGAAGGGAAAAGGAGTTTGTAAGCCGCTCTGAGACTCCCTTGGGGAGTGGAGGGCGGGGTATAAATCCAATCTCTTCTTCTTCTTCTTCTTCTACCTCCTCTCAGAGGACCAAACAAACAGTGCAACAGGAAGGGGTGTTGCAATGACAAGGGGAAATCAGGCAAAGTCATTTCCTACTTTGCTGACCTAAGTCACAAGTAGATAAGGAGGTAGGGTTGCCAAGTCTGGGTTGGAAAATACCTGGGGACTTTGGGGGTGGAGCCAGGAGAAGGTGGGGTTTAGGGAGGGGAGGGGCCTCAGCATGGTACAATGCCATAGAGTCCACCCCTTCAAAGCAGCCGTTTTCTCCAGGGGAGCTGATCTCTGTCAGCTGGAGATCAGTTGTAAAAGCGGAAGATCCCCAGGCCCCACCTGGAGGCTGGCAACCCTATAATGAGGTGATATAACCTATTCATATCCTATGTGGCACATTTTGCTTGGGAGGCTCTTTTGATCCTCATAATAGAATTTTGGGAATATATATATTATAATTTTATACACACACACAGAGAGGGTATAAAAATCTACCCAAATAATAGAAGCAGCACCTGTAGCTTTAAGAAACAAATGCCCTCCATGGCCATTGCTTGGCAACCACAACAGTACTGCTAGCCTTCAAGCATTGGTTTATGTCAGTAAAAGGTGGGGAGGCAGGGCTCTTTCAGCCTTTGAAGAAGGACTTATTGGAGCCAGGCCCATCAATAGCTTGCTACCATATGACTTGCATGAATCTCTAGGCCCAGCTGCTTGCCTGTTCAACAGCAGCCACCCCCTGAAATCCAATGTGGTGTAGTGCTCAGAGTGTTATACTATTTATTTACAAAATTTATATACCACCTTTCTGCCCTTACAAGGGCTGTCAAGGCAGTGAACAATTTAAAGCATACATGATAAAATTATATTATAAAATGATTAAAATCAACCCTCCCCCAGATATATATCATGAAAACAATTTTAAAAGAGTTTAAAAAACCAGTTAAAATACATTCAAAACGTAATAACTTTGGCTAGGAAGGAGGGATCATTGAGGGAATGTCAAGGGAAACCAACAAGTCTTCACCCACTGACAGAAGATGGCAGCAGAAGGGGACAGATGACTCTCCTTGGGGAGAGAGTTACAAAGCTTTGATGCCATGACAAAGAAGGCCCTCTCCTGGGTTGCCTCTTAATCTCAGAAGACAGTGGCACCTGAAGCAGGGCCCACAAAGATTACCACAATAGTCAGGTAGGTTCATAAAGTTCATGAAGTCCATAATGGTCATGTAGGTTCATAATGGTGGTCCTCCTAAGATGTAGAAGACCCAGGTTCAAAGAACTACTCTGACATGGAGGTTCACTGAGTGATCTTGAGCCAGTTACACATTCTCAGCATAACCTACCTCATGGGGTTGTTGAAACTATACTATGGAGGAAAGGAGAACAATGTAAAGCTGCTTTTGATTCTCACTAGCCACTCTGTCCTTGATAGCGCTGCCAGCCCCCTGATCTGGGCGGGGGTTTCCCTGCTTTTGTGAGTTCCTCCCTGCTGCTGGCCAGCGGGCCAGTGTCAGAGTCTCCTAAAGTCTCTGCCATTAATTACTGGTATCTGGGGTCTCTATCTATAATTTACGGTTTGCCTTGAGGTTTATTGCCTGTCCTGCTTAATGTATCATTCTTTCCCCGGGAGGATGGCTTGCTGCATTCCATCGCGTCACGTAAACAGCCCGACTATCTTGTCTCGTCACCTCCCTTTTCTCTCCCCGGAGACTCGAATGTTTTATCTGCTTTTGTAACCTTGGGGAACTGTGGAACTGTTGTTCTAGCCAGGTGTCTGGTCCGCAAACTGCAATTAGAGGTCACTAAGGGGCATGAGGGGGGGATTTTAGTGCTTTTGCGCCTTTTCTGTGAGAACCAACGGCTTAGAGGATTTTGTGCTTTTTTGTAAACATCCTGATTGGCCCTTTGCCTGCTGTTACCTGAAGGTGGGGGGTATATTAATCCTTGCTGTCTGTAACCAAGTATCTCTAACAAACATGAAGTACCTGAACCATCATTAAGAATAAAAGAAGTCTTTGCTTCATCAAAGGTCTGGCTTATTGATTAGTTTCAGAAGTCTCACAGCCAGTGGGGGGGGGACGGACCCCACCAGCATATGTCCTGAAACACAGCATGATGACATCACCCAGAAGTGTCATCATGCCACTGATGTCGCACAGCGACACTCTAGTTAACAATCCTCCTTAACAATTGCCCTGTGGGTTAAATTAGACTTACACAAGGGGCTTCTACCCAGAGCGCCAGTTTGGTGTAGGCTCTAATCTGGGAAAACCGGGTTTGATTCCCCACTCAGCTGCTGGATGACCTTGGGCAAGCCATAGCTCTGTACCAGCTGTTCTCTCAAGGACAGTTGTCTCAGAGCTCTCTCAGCCTCACCTACCTCACAGGGTGTCTGTTGTGGGAAGGAAAAGGAGTTTGTAAACCGCTCTGAGACTGCAAGTGACGGGTGGGGTATAAATCCAGTCTCTTCTTCTCTTCTTCTTCTTGTATGGCAGAGTGGGGATTAAAACTCTTCGTCTTCCCAGATCCTAACACTCTGGCCACTATACCACGCCGGCTGTAATGTACAGTGCTGATGCACAAACATCATTAAAAATGCTTAAATGTTACATTTTATGCCACAATGTGGTGTGAAATTAAAGGATCGCGGATTCGATCTACACGAGGGAGAACTGAAATTAAAACTGGGATATTTCCCCCCCCCCAAGTTAAAAGAGCCCCAACCAGAAATCTGAAACCATTTCTAGTTATTCAAATATCTTTTCGTTCCAAGCCTTCCATGCAGTCTTGAATTATGGGCCCCGGATTTATAAGGTGTAGCCATGCTTTTAGTATTTCTAACGACAATTGGATTGAGAATCTCATTAAAACTGCTGCCTAAAATAAAAAGCAGATCAATGCCTGAGATAATGACAAATAAAGAATTTAAAATCAGGCTCATTATGACTAGGTGCATAGATATTCGTCCGACTATGTTCCCTCCTCTTATATTTAGCATGTAATATAAAATATCTCCCTTCTGGATCAATGAAGGAAGATAAAAAGGATGATAGGAAGGGCTTTATATATTAAAATTGCAACCTCTTTGCTCTTTTGTGAATTGCCTGCACAATAGGTTCTCTCCTACCCAATCTTTTTTTAGCCTCTTATTGTTATCGGAATGAATGTGAGAATCTTGTAAGTCAGTTATTTGGCCGTTATTTCCTTTTTTTAAATACCACAGGACGTGTGTTCACTTCTGAGGTCCATTTAATCCCTCCAGGATTCTATAAGTACTCAAGGATATGAGCACACAGTTTTCAATCCTCCCCTCTTTCCCTTTAACTCCCCCTCAACCATTCTCAGTGCCTCTTGGAGTATGTTCAGCAGTCACCAGGAACATGACACTTGGGAGTGTTGTCAGCTTTGTGAGTTTTTTCTTATTGTTTGTGAATTTACAAAGCCATGTTCCCCCCCCCCACCCCTGTAAAATGGGATTCTTAAAGGTATAGAGTCCCCCATCTTGTCTCAGGGACTATTCACATGATGCACTCATGGTCACGGGGATCTAAACCGGGATCCAAACTTTGGATCCTCCACATGTGATCCAAAGCATGGAGGGAGAACTTTACCAGTTGGCTCATCCTGATGAGGATTCCCCCCTCCCTTCCTGTTCAGGTACCAGTAAAGCTTGGGTATGGACAGAGATGTGAAGCCTAGGGCATGCGGCCCACACTTCAAAAACTACATGGCATCTCACTGTTGCAGAAAGTGTCATTAAGTGGAAGCTGATATATAGGCTGCAGTCACACTGGAGGCTTGGCACAATCTGGCTGCGCCCCTGTTTGCGGTGGTTTAAACAGTTGCAGGAAGTTTTGATTAGGCATCCACCCTGAACTGGCTTCACTGTGCACTCACCCCATGGTCGATCATTCAGACTGTTGCAGCATTCCTTTTTTTGTGTCTTTCACCCATGCGCATAAGTGCATATCTGAAGCTCCAGCTCCTTTTTGACAGCTCCACAATCTCTCTGCCAACTACTCCAGCCCCTCTCAGCCTCCTTCCCTCCACCTCTCTTCCTTGGAATACACAGGGGGTGGGGGATAAAGTGCAGGTTTAAATGAGTGTAGTCCCATTGACTTCAGTGCATCTACCCTTGTGTCAGTCATGGGATGCTCTCAGACTCTGATGCAGAAACAGGAGAGAGGAGTTGGCGGGGGGGGGGGGATTTGTCACTCTAAAACAACTCCCCAAGGGACTCCTGATCCAGAATGACTACTTGACCAAGGTGATTGAAAATGTCAGGGTCAATTATACACTTATGTGAACATCACTGACACTCCGCCCCCCCCTCCCCCAAGGAGGTGGAAATTGAAGGGAAGGTTTAGACTTCCCAAACAGCTTGACTTTGCAAGAGGGGAGTTCAGGCAGCCGGACATGTGGAATGGAAGCTCTGGCATCCCAAAATACCGGACTTTCCCCAGTGCCTGATTACTCTACTTGTGAAGCGAGGCAAAGTGGGATGCCGATGACTAGGGCATGGAAGGCAGATGTTGTTGTTTGGTTGTGCTCTTTAAATCTGCAAAGGCAAAGTGACCATATTGACACAAACTGCTTGTATGACCACAGCCATAGTGACTTCGGCCCCTTCTGCATTCTCCTTTTAATCCATGTTCACCGCGGTGTCCTCCAAGCAATTCTGCATTAAATCAAATCCAACCTTCTTTTTAATCCAGGTTTTTTCCCCTCATTCTGCACTAAAACCGAGTTCACCCTTCTTTTTGTTCTGGGTTTTCCCTCCATTCTGCATTACATTACCTCTCTTCAGTGATCTGCCCTGTTTCAGCCTGCTGTTGCCCCAGGTTATTTGGATGCTGTTTTGCCATGGACTTAAATTGGCTTGACTCAAACACTGAGAAAATCTAGAGTGGCAGGAAAATGCGGAAAGGACCCTTCTAGGGTTTTCAAGGCAAGAGATGGACAGAGGTGGTTCGATGATGCCTGCCTCTGCATAGTAACCCTGGACTTACTTGGTGGTCTCCCATCCAAGTACTAACTCAAAGCTGTACCTGCTTAGCGTCCAAGATTCACTGAGATCAGGCTAGCCTGGGACATCCAGGGACATCCACACTCTTATTGCCATTAGACTAAAAGTATGTCTGAATAGCTACCTAACCAGGGGTCATTTCGTAGAAAAAGAGGTGCAGGAGCTCATTAGCATAACTCATTTGCATATGCCACACCCCCTAACATACCGGAAGTGTGTCAGAAGGCAACACCCACCCCTCAGGCTCCACTCCACAGGGGAGTGAAACTGACCTGCTCTTCCTCCATTCCCTTCCCCATCCAATACTTTGTGCAATAAAAATAAGTGTAAAGAACACACCCTCATTCTCTTCCTGCTCCCTTGAAACCACCAGGTTTCAAGTAGACTTGAGATACCCAGGACATGTGCACCACCCATCCCTTCCCCTTCCCCTCCCCACAACAAGACACCCTGTGAGGTAGGTGGGGCTGAGAGAGGTCTTTTGAGAACTGCTCATGAGAGAACAGCTCTGAGAGAACTTGTGACTGGGCCAAGGTCACACCAGCAGCTGCATGTGGAGGAGTGGGGAATCAAACCCGGTTCTCCCAGATTAGAGTCCAACTCCTGACCACTACACCAAACTGCGCTCCTGTGCGCTCCCGCTCCAACGGACCCCTGTACGTAACCTAGGTGAATGGCATCATGTGATCAGTACCTTGCACTCAGGCAAGGTTTCACTAAGTTTGGATGTATTCCATTCCCCCCCTCCCCCAATGCATGCCTATGTAACAGGCGTTCTTGGTTTCCTTCTGCCAGCCGTTCCATCATTTGTATGCACCGCAGTCTCGTTGCAAATGTTCTTTTGAACAAAAATCCCATCGAACACACTGATGGAAATGAAAGGAGAGATGAGAATATTTTGTTTTAAAAGGAGAGGAAGGTTTAGGAGGATAATGTAGAACTCATTACTGCTATAAGACCATGTACATTGCAGCCATTTAAACATGATTTGGGATGAAACAGAAGACGCTGCAAGTCCATTTTGCAGCTGATGAGGGATCTGAGTTTATATACTTTTTTTCCCCTCCAACCCTTTTCAAAATCAAATAAATCTCCGAGAGATAAAAGTTCCCACTTAAGTATGATTCAGAGATGAGATGTCTTACATGGTTTGTGCAAAGGGGGGGGGGGGGTCTCCAGGAATTGGAGATATAGGTCTGCTGCTAAAACGGCTGTAATTTACCCTAGCATGTGTTGCAACTGTCCCTATCTATAGGCAATCCCTGTATTCTGGTACCTCTCCCTGGGAAATTACTGTGTCTGTGTTCCTTTCATTTTCTTTTGGGGCATGCTTTGTTAACTATGAGCTAGCGCGAGCTGTTGCAGAATAGAAGAAACAGGTAGGAACCAAATTCTGGGATGAAATAGATTAAATAGACCACAACAACCTCAGTGAATGAACAACTAATTCTAGACAGGTAGCTCTAAAACTCGTCCTAATGAGACCACCAGGAATACGGGCAAAGCAGATGCTCTACCACTGGGCCACAGCCTTTAACAAGACCACACTAGGGTACCTTCACTAGCCCTGTACAAATGACCTGCCTGAGTGTTTACTGACTGTGGGGGGAGAAAGAGCAAACACGAGCATACTGTCCCTGCCCCCTGCATCGACACCCAACCACCGAATTGTCTGCATGGTGTGAATGCACAGGGGAAGTGCCCACATGCAAGCCCCCCTCCCCGTGATCAGCAACATTTGGAAAGCCGAAGTGCAGATCATGGGCTGCATTCACTTTGCTCAGATGATCAGCAGATGATCTCCCCCCCCCATGCCGTGAGTCAACACATGGATGGGTCATCTGCACAGGGCAGTGAGACCATCAGTTTATCGAGGTCTGCTTTGGCTGGCAGCAGGTCTCCAGGTTCACAGGTAAAGGCCTTTCGCATCACTTGCCACCTTTTAACTGGAGATGCCAAAGCTTGAACCCAGGACCTTCTGCATGCAAAGCAGAGGCTGTACCCCAGAGTTGGCCCACTGGTCTATCGGCATCAGTATTAGGGTTGCTGGGTCCAGGGGCGTAGACTTTTGGAAATTCTGGGGGGGCGGGGGCTCCTTAGCATGCACGCTCTGTGCGCATGCTCGCTGGGGCGATGTTCTCCCCCCCTGGGAAACCACCGCGCCTCCCCGGGCCCTTCCGAGGCCTGCCAGCCGCTGCTGCCGGTGCCTCTCCCCCCCCCCAGCCACCCCTTCCCTCTTCCTCTCCAGCAGCGGTGGCCAGGCCTTAGAAGGACCCAGGGAGGTGCGGCGGCAGGCACTCCATTTTGCTGGGGGTGGCTGAGCCCCCCCGGGAAATTTCGGGGGTGGCTCGAGCCCCCCCCGTACTCTACGCCTATGGATGGGTCCCCCTGGCCATTGGCAGGGAATGGGGGGATAGGGTTGACAGGTCCAGGTCAGGAAACTCCTGGAACTTTGAGGAAGGATCCTGAGGAGGGCAAGGACCTCAGTGGGGTACAAAGCCCTCCAAAGCATCCATTTTATCCAAGGGAACTTATCTTTGAACTCTGGAGATGAGCTGTAATTTCAGGGGATCCCCAGGTCCCACCTGGAGGCTGGCGTCCCTAAATCTACTCTAAGAACATAAGAAGAGCCCTGTTGGATCGGACCAGGGGTCCATTTAGTCCAGCATTCTGTCTCACACAGTGGCCAACTAGTTCCTCTGGAGGTCCAGCAACAGGGCATAGAGTTGGTATTCAGAGGTTGACTGCCTCTGAACATTGAGGTTCCCCTCAGTCACCATGGCTAGAAGCCACTGATAGGCCTGTCCTCCACGAATCAGTCTTTGACTTGTAGTGGTTTTCCAGGGTCTCAGGCAGAGAGGTCTTTCACATCCCCGTCTACCTCATCCTTTTAACTGGAGTTGCCAAAGACTGGAATTTGGGACTGTGGACATGCAAAACAGATGCTCTGCCACTGAGCCACACCCCCTCCCCTAACACATGGGGTAGAGCTCTTTGTTTATGTGGCTACACTGCTGAGCGCCAGTGACACAGGAAGATACTGGCACATGCCCCATTTCATATTTTATATATCTACTGCCAAACTTAAGTTAAAGCTTTGTTAAGAAACCAAGAGTTCCTGCTTTCACCCCATGGGATTTGGTTGATGTCACAAAAGAGCAGAAGTCTTTTTGTTCCCCTCAGCAGAGAGGCTGTTACCACAGCATCACACCAGGGTAAGTCATAACCCACAAATGGTGAAAACATTATATTTGCACTGTTAAACTGTCACCAGGAAGACGGAGCAGGTTTCATTTGATCTTGCTATATTACTTCCTCGGTGACTCTTGGCCCTTTGCAATCTGTTCAGGTATTTTATTCTTTGTTTAGAAAACACGTTTCAGTCAGTGGGGCTAGATCCAGCCGGCTTTTCCACCAGTGAACAAAGAAGGAGGGAGTCACTTTGGATCACCCAAAAAAGGTTATGCTGGGGATCCCAGGACCCAGATTTAGGCTTCCCAGGTCCCTACTTGTTGCTGGTGGGGGGCTCCAGCCCGCTGTCCAGGATATCGTGGTGCATGCGATTTGCGCACACGCTGTGATGGTGTCACCCAGCTGTGACATCATCACACAGGGCACATTGTGAGGGAGGGCAGTCTAGCATTTGAGAAAAAACTCCATGGTTACCGGGCATGTCGGTGTAGATGGGGCTGCTCAGGGGCGGGGCTCCCCCCACCAGCCAGCTGAGCAGTGGCGGATTGGGCCCCCCCAAAAGCCAGTAAATTTCTGCCATCGGGGGGATGGCAACCCTACCCGGATTAGGATTGTCCGTGCTGGCTTGGAAAACTCCTGGAGATTTGGGGAAGGTACCTGAGGAGAGCCAGTTTGGTGTAGTGGTTAGGAGCACGGACTCTAATCTGGGAGAACCGGGTTTGATTCCCTGCTCCTCCATGGAGCCACTGGTGTGACTTTGGGTCAGTCACAAGTTCTCTCAGAGCTATTATCTCATGAGCAGTTCTCAAAAGAGCTCTCTCAGCCCCACTTACCTTACAGGGTGTCTATTGTGGGGAGGGGAAGGAAATTGTAAGCTGCTCTGAGACTCCTTTGGGTAGTGAAATGCAGGGTAGAATTCCAATCTCCTCCTCCTCCTCCTCCTCCTTTTCCTTTACTCTGATATCTTTATTTATTTACCATATCTGAATTCTGCCTTTCTGCCTAATGAGCATAACCAAGATGGCTAACAGTTAACATAAAACATTATAAAAACATCTCATTAAATCAATTCATAAAGCACATAATTAAACCATAGGGCAGGACAAAACAATTAAACCAATTAAAACCAAAACTAAAACACATGTTAGAAGTGCATAATTAAAGCATAGGGCAGGAAGAGGAAGAAGAAATCATTGAGGGAATGCCAAACAACACCAACAAAGGCTTCACCTGCTTGTGAAAGACAGTAACAGAAGAAGAAGAGGAGGAGGAGGAGGAGGAGGAGGAGGAGAAAGAAGAAAAGAGGAAGACAATGACTGTGGACAAAATCCATGTGGAATGAAGGATACAGCCAGGGGTCCGTTGGAGTGGGAGCGCACAAGAGCGCAGCTCCCGGAGTGAGGAGCCCAGGGGGCGGGGGCATGACCAAACCCCACCCACTCCTCAGCTTCCCCGAGCAGTGCAGAGGCGCAGCGCTCCGGGGAAAGCCCTGCTAGGGTCTTTATTGTTTTTAATGTTTTGTTTTAATATTGGTAATTTTATCATTGTTCCTTTGATGACTGTGTGCTGCTTTTCCAGAGACTTGCTCAAGGTGGCATATACATTTTCTAAGTATACCATTTTTTATCTGGGCACATGGCACATAAGTACTGGAGAAATTTCACCAATCCTTCAGCAGCTTCCACCTTATCAGTTTGGTGTAGAGGTCAGGAGTTGGACTCTAATCTGGGAGAACCGGGTTTGATTCCCCACTCCTCCACATGCAGCTGCTGGTGTGACCTTGGGCCAGTCACAAGTTCTCTCAGAGCTGTTCTCTCATGAGCAGTTCTCAAAAGAGCTCTCTCAGCAACACCTACCTCACAGGGTGTCTTGTTGTGGGGAGGGGAAGGGGAAGGGATGGGTGGTGCACATGTCCTGGGTATCTCAAGTCTACTTGAAACCTGGTGGTTTCAAGGGAGCAGGAAGAGAATGAGGGTGTGTTCTTGACGCTTATTTTTATTGCACAAAGTATTGGATGGGGAAGGGAATGGAGGAAGAGCAGGTCAGTTTCACTCACCTGTGGAGTGGAGCCTGAGGGATGGGTGTTGCCTTCTGACACACTTCCGGTATGTTAATGGGTGTGGCATATGCAAATAAGTTATGCAAATGAGTTATGCTAATGAGCTCTTGCACCTCTTTTTCTATGAAATGACCCCTGGATACAGCAAGGAGGGAAATTGGAGGGGGGGACTCTGCAGGAAACCTGCCTAAATCCAACCTAACATACTTTTCAGATGTCCTATTCTTTGTTTTTTTAAAAAACCCCACAAAACATCCCCATCACTCAAGTACTTCTTAAGCCAAACCTTTCTGCAAAAAATGGTAGGGAATTTATTTTTTGTGTTAACTCCCCTCCCTCCACCACTAGTAAAAGGCTTTGGGAAGGAACAACCCGCAGAAGTGCTGCCAAGTCATGACTGACTCAAGGTGACCCCAGGAGTGGGGCTTTCAAGGCGAGTGAGAATCGGTCCTGGTTTGCCATTGCCTTTCCCTGCTGAGCCTTCCTTGGCGGTCTCCCATCCAAGTATGGACCCTGCTTCGCCTCCAAGATCAGTTGAGATCAGTCTATCCCATGCCAACTCCCCCCACCCCACTGCCTTTGAGAAGGCAATATACCGTATTTTTCGCTCCATAAGACGCACCTGATCATAAGATGCACCTTGTTTTTACAGGAGGAAAACAGGAAAAAATGAAACAGAAAGAAAGAAAGAGAGAGAGAGAGAGAGAAAGGAAGGAAGGAGGAGGAGAGAGAGAAAGAGAAAGGAAGAAAGAAAGGTGGGCACAGAGAGAGACAGACAGACAGACAGAAAAAAGGAAAGGAAGGAAGGAAGATAGAGAAAGGAAAGAAGAGAGAGGTCGGCATGCCATGCAAAGCCAGGCCTTTCTGTGCAAAGTAGCCAGGGAGCTTGGTCTGTGGGCGGGGCTTTCTGCTGCTGGCTGTCTTAAAGGGGGAAAGCACTTAAAGGGAAAGAGTACTTAGCCTGGTGGGGTTTTTCCTGCCGTTTCACTTTTAAGTCTTAACAGCTCAGGCCCAGGAGGGAGGGGCGGGGAAGGCTGGGATGCCAGCCTGAATGGCGTTCCCCTGCGTTCCTGCTGAAGAAAGAGCCCTGTTACAGGTAAGAAAAGCTCCATATTCGCTCCATAAGACGCACACACTCCCCCCCCCCACTTTTTTGGGGAGGAAAAGTGTGTCTTATGGAGCAAAAAATACGGTAATATTTTTTAAAAATATTGTCTATTTTTATAATATACTGAGGAAATATTTATTAGTAAAGAAGTGTTCTGTTTTCCATTAGGTATTCTTGAAGCAGCACCGAATCTAATCCTTATCAGTCATGTTTCTTTCTTTAAAATTAAAGGTCATCGCACACACACAAAAAAAATAGCCAAAAATCCTGTATGTCCAGAAATGTAAAAAGAGACAGCAACCTGGCACTTCAAGTCAACCAACATCAATAGGATCTTACTTAGATTAAACTACACCTGGCATACTCCACAATAACGATTATATTTAGGGATTATCTGATTACCTGAGCTCGGTTCCATTTCAGATTCAGTCCCTATCCGCTCCTGTGGATTCAATCAAAAGCTGTTCGACCAATATTGGTGACCTTTGAGGAAGCGGTCTCAAGGGCAGACAGAAGTAGCCAGTGTGGCATTATATGGGTACAGTATAATGGGCGACATCATATGTTTTCTTCGGCCATCTGATACAAAAGCATTGCTCATCTGGCGCTGAAGAATAATTCCCCCCTCCCACACACCCAATCTTGTTAAGCTAAAGGAAGGCCTTTGTTTGCCAAATAAATTTCAGTCGGTGTCTTTCTTCTGAGCAAAACACACCCTTTGTGAAGAAGAAATATTTTTTAAAAAACCATTCCTCTCACATAAGCCCCACTTAAACCAAACATGTCTCGCACCAATCATAAGAAGCAGCTGTGTACAGACAGCTTGAAAAACAATTCAAGTGGCTGACCTTTTTCCTTTCAAAACTTCGGGAAAAAAGCCCGTCAATTTTATGTATTTAAGATAAAAGCCTTTTGGCGAGAAGTGACTTTTTATTTTATTTTTATTTAAATAGTCTTTTTTTTTCAGGTCAGGAATTATTTATGACAAAGCATTCTACTTTCAGTCCGGTAGACTTGGGACAATGGGTATATTCTGTGTGGGTACATACACATCGAATAGTGCAAACAAGGAGTGAGCACATTTCCACATTTCTCCTCCTTTGTGAGATGTTAGCAAATATTTCAAGACCTTTTTTTTTTTAAGTGAAAGCCAGTGTGGTGTTGTGGCTAAGAATGCTAGACTAAAATCTTGAAAGACCCAGGTTCATATCTCCAGTCATGCTAAGGAAGCCCACTGAGTGACGTTGGGACAGTAGTCTCTCAGCCTAACCTACCCCACAGGGTTGTTCTCCCATAGTGGAGAAGGGGGGATATAAACGAGTTAAATACATAAGCAAAATCGTCAGGGGTCCGTTGGAGCGGGAGCGCACAGGAGCGCAGCTCCGGGAGTGAGGAGCCCAGGGGGCAGGCACATGACCAAGCCCCGCCCCCTCCTCGGCTTCCCCGAGCAGTGCAGAGGTGCAGCGCCCCTGCTGTCTTCCCTTTTGACTTGGAAGGAGGACTCATAGGGGCCAGTCCCAGCAACAACCACTGGGCAAGTTGCTACCACGAATTTGCATGATTCATCTAGGTGTGGCAGTGGCTACTGAAAGAACTGATGCCACAAAACTGGCTTGGGACCAGCAGCCGCCTCCATGAAACTTGTATAGCTTGGCCAGGCCCAGCAGTGCCCACCACACAACTCACCTGAGAGTGACTGGCTATCGCATGACTTTTGGAACATTGCCAGATTTCCCCCAGGAAAGATATGCTGGGGGAGGGCACTGAAAACCAGTGTGGCATAGGGGTTTGAGTGTCAGACTAGATTCTGGGAGATTAATCACTCTGCCATGGAAGCTTGCTCGGTAGCCTTAGCCTGGTCCCTGTCAGCCTAATCCTCCTCACAGGGTTGTTATGAGGATAAAATGGAGATCTGTGCACAGTTGCCTGCCTTCCAATATTCATGGACTGTAACATCTGAAAAGGTCTGTCATCACTCCATCATGACCCTGGATTATTCCTTGCTATTTGCAAGAGTGGTTTCTCCCACTGGAAAGGTGTCCCTGTGTTTGCCAGAAAGTTTGCAGTGCTATTCTGGGCAACAATGCAATTCAGGTAAAGATCTATTCACAGATGGAACACAAAAGAAGGCAATAGCATATAAATCCACCTTCCTACATGGCCTTGAATTGGGAGGGGGGAAACCCCTGGATTCCTGCCTATTCTGACTGCATCACAGTCTTTTAGACAAGTACTCAAATAGTATGAGACAGAAAAGAGCACTTTTCATGTCATTGATGAAGACGACCTAATGCTACCCTCACCTGTCCTGGGTGGCAATTATGTTTCCTCTTCCTGAGTCTCCTGGAGGGAGAGACTGCTGTTCTGCCAGACTCGCTGTCTCCCTGTCAGAAGAAGCTTCTGCAAAATTGGTCAAATTAAACTTCCCAACAAGTGCAGCCCTCTTGTGCCATCAGCTTTTGAGGATGCTTCCTGATCCTGCTACATTCAGTCTGTAATCTGGCATATGAAACTGTTACATTCTTAGGGTTAAAAGGCCAAGCCTGGCAACCAGTGAGAAGGTTGGGGAAGGCGGCAACTACATAAAGTCCAAGTACAACTTGGATGTGGCAATGTGTAGCTCTAGGAATTTGTCAGAAACTTATGGAAAACCATAGAGATTCCAGTGATTCCTAAAGCTTCCCACTGTCACTTCTGGGTTGTACCCGGAAGTGATATGCCAGTGCAGAGGAAGCCAGTAGGTTTTCAAAATATTTTTCTCCAAGTGCAGCTGGTGCTGGAGGCAATTGGTGGGAGGGCCAACAGTGGGAGGGCTTCTAGTGTCCTGGCCCCACTGGTGGACCTCCTGAGGGCACCTGGTATTTTTGGCCACTGTGTGACAGAGTGTTGGACTGGATGGGCCACTGGCCTGATCCAGCATTGGCTTCTCTTATGTTCTTGTGTTCCTAGGTTCAGTATTGTCCTTTGTATTGACTCACAGTGCATCTCCAGGTTCTTGGGTATAGAAATCCCTCTCACATCACCCGCTACCTGAGATAAGTGGAATAAATCCGACCAAGTTCCTCCAGCCTTTCCTCCAATTCAAGTGGCTCTTCCCTTAGAGGAAGTCTCCTTGGGCTGGAGGATGGCTTCAGACATGGTTCAGCAGAGTGATAGAATACCCGTCTTTATTTGACTGAACGGGATCTTTGGTAAGCAAAATATGTCATCTACCACCAAGTCATGGGGTATTCTGCATTATGTTGGGCCCGATTATTGGCCTGCCTAGCTCAGGATTGACTTTGACTTCGATGGGGAGCAGCTCTTCAGGGCTTTAGGAAAACAAAGGTCTATCCCCAATGCCTACTACCAAAATCCTTTAAGTGGAGTTGATGGAGAATGATGCTGGAACCTTCTGCATATGCTGCACCATAGCTCCTCTCCAAGGTCTGAATTTTCTGCATGCTCTTGTGTCACTGAGCGGAGGCAAAGTCTTGTTACCTCAATGCCCAGTCCATTTAGGTGTATGTGAATGGTGTGCCTTGCATTTCCACCCACCCTCAGAACTGCCCAAGTATTCCTACTAACCCCCTTAATTACTGTCCAATACCCAAAGAAGAGAGAATGGTTTCTGATACAAAAATGGTGCTGGGAGGAAAAGTTTAATATATTCTCCCCCAAACACCACAGCCACAAATCACCTTTCCACTGGGCTCCTTGAGATTCTTGGGAGATCTGCTGTCCCAGGCAATGTGAATGTCAGCCATAAGATGATGCCTTGTTGCAATTCATGTGTGCTATCCACAAAGAAAATACACGTTTGTCTTTAGGATGGTGGGACTGGCCCAATGTGAGATTGCACCAATAGATGTAGTCCACAACAGGTCTCCTTAAACAGAAAGTCCTTTATTTGCAGAAAAGATCTTGTTGGCCAAATACACTTCTTCTGTTAGTAATGCCCAAGCATAGTAATACAACTACAATTATACCTGATATGAAATAAGCCCCCCTCGACTTCCACCAATCACTTGGGAGAATTATTGGTGCCCAAATATACTGGCCCACTGTTCCCAAGGAAAGCGCGGCAAATTAGGTTCCCAAGCAAAGACACTGTCAGGATCTGTGGGGCGGATGTTCCCAAGGGTAAAATCAAGCAAAGGAGCAATTTGCACCTGTGAGTAAAATAACATGTAGCAGGAAGATTCCAGCTCAAAGCCGTGAGCTAGCGAAAAGCAAAAGAGAGATAAGAGCGAAGAAAAGCTAATAAGCAGCAAGCATGCGCAGAGCGAGCAAGAAGCGCATTCCTGTGGTGGGAGTCACTCTACCGATGTTATCTCCCATCCGGGACCTAGAGGAGTAGGTACGGAACTCAAAACAAAGGCAAAGTTAAGTGACCATCAGAAAAGGCAATAGAAACCATTGGCAGTGGAAACTGACATGACTGAAACAGAACCATTGGCAGTACTAACTGACACCCAAGTGCACAGTGATGAATGCACGCAAATACATGCAGCTGCTTTCTAGTGAGTCAGAGCTTTGGTATGCCTAGGTCAGTATGGTCTCTTTGGACCAGATCCCAGATAGCGGTTTACCGTATCATCTGTTATTTGATCCTTTTAACTGGAGACACCAGGGATTGAACCTAAGACCTTCAGCAGACGAAGCAGATGATGTACCTCTGAGCCATAGCCTCATTCATGTTGAATAAATTCATTAATTGACTCACACTCATGCCATGAATCATTTTCTTTCATTGAGTGGCAGCTCCGAAATTTACTCCAAGCCTGAGTCATCCTGCACCACTAAAAGCTGGGAGAAAGTCATATCATCTTCTCCACTGTGAAGGATGACCTCCCCTAGCCTGTGACATATTGTCAAAGGTGAGAGAAGAGGAGTTCAGTCTTCCTCTCTGGGATTCCTCTATACTTCCTGCATGAGTGGGTTCAGAAAGTTGTCACCTGCGCTTGTTCAAAAGAACTCTTTCATTACTAGAGGAGACAGCAGTTCCACAGCACAATAAATACCGACTCCTCTTGGCAAGTTTACCAATGGGGTTGGATGTATCTGATTAGTAATTAAACATGGGAGGTCAGGGGCTCGTTCAGTTGAAAAACAATCCCTGACAGACCTGAACAACAGAGCAACCACAATGAAAAAAACAAAAGGCAAAGAATAATTGGATCTTGCCAGAGGCTGAAAATAAATCTCTCCGAATGGGCCTTCTCCCACCTAGCCTCTTGGATGGCTCCAGGGATTTAAATCTCACTTGTCAGATAAAAGTGTGTGGGTAATGTGAACCAGCAGTGTCTCATTAAAACTTCTGGAATCTACCATGGAAGGGAGCTTGTTAGCATAGATGAACACACAGTTTGGACGCATGGAGTGGCCTTATCCAGAGTCATATCACTGATCTATCAAGGTCAATATTGTCTCCTTTGAGTGGCAACAGCTCCCTAGAATCTCAGGTCTTTCACAACTAGGACTCAATCCCTGAGAGCCAGTTTGGTGTAGTGGTTAAGTGCACGGACTCTAATCTGGGAGAACCGGGTTTGATTCCCCACTCCTCCACTTGCACCTGCTGAATGACCTTGGTCAAGCCATAGCTCTGTACCAGCTGTTCACTCAAGGACAGTTGTCTCAGAGCTCTCTCAGCCCCACCTACCTCACAGGGTGTCTGTTGTGGGGAGGGGAAGGGAAAGGAGTTTATAAACCGCTCTGAGACTCCAAGTGAGTGAAGGGCGGGATATAAATCCAATCTCTTCTTCTTCTTCTTTAACTGGAGATGCCAGGGATTGAACCCGGGATCTTTCGCATTGCTAAGCAAATTCTTTACCACTGAGCCACAGCCCCTACCTAGCTGCATTATACCAAACTGGACACTTGGCCTGTCAAGGTCAGTATTGTCTACTGAGACTGGCAGTGGCTCTCCAGGGTCTCAGGGTGAGGGCTTTCATATCACCTAATATCCGATAGGCTATTGTACTTTGGTCATGTTATGAGAAGACAAGAGACACTGGAAAAGACAATAACGCCAGGAAAAGTTGAAGGCCGCAGAAAAAGGGGAAGACCCAACATGAGATGGAAGCCACAGCCTTCAGTGGGCAAGGCTGTGAACTATAGGATGTTTTGGAGGTCATGCATTCATAGGGCTGCCATAAGTCAGAAGTGACTAGACAACATTTAATGCACACAAACTACCTGGTCCTTTTGATTTCAGATGCCAGGGACTGAACCTGGGGCCTCCTGTTTGCAAAGCAGCTGGTCTACCACTAAGCTGCGGCCCCTTATTTTTGCAGGAAAGGAGATCTATCAGAAGAACTAACGTTTTGTGGAATTAAAGGACATATTCTACACTTCCAGGCTTCAAACACCGGTTCTCTCTTTGGCTCTGAAAAGCCAACATGTACTTTGTCCCAATATCGACCAACACAACACGACAGAAGGAAGTTATTTAACTCTCTCCCCCGGCCCTGTTTTCCTAATCAGAACCGTCCTCCTGTATTGTGTTTTATCTTCAGAAGGAAAAAAAAATGACAGTGATCAGTGGGCTGAACTTGGAACTGGGAGACCCACAGTCACATCCTCACTCTACCTTGCAGGTTGCTAGGTGACCTTGGGCTGCCTGCCCTCTGTCTGCCTAACTTACTTCACAGCTCTGTTGTGAGGATAAGATGCAGAAGGAAGGACACCATACTCAGTTGTAGCTCCCTCTCCCCCTCCCCTTCTTGGGGCTAAAAACAGCTCGGAATTGAGGGCATTTCTAAACCTCATGGAGGGGAAAGTGAAGCTTCTTTTCTCCATCACTGTACCTCCAATCCAAATCATGCCCCCATGGTTATTTTTGTTGTTGTTGTTCTAAAAGATAAGTCTGAAGTCACGCTACAGCTGCGGTCACACACACTAAATGCCGTATTTTTCGCTCCATAAGACGCACCTGATCATAAGACGCACCTTGTTTTTAGAGGAGGAAAACAGGAAAAAATGAAACAGAAAGAAAGTAAGAGAGAGAGAGAGAGATAAAGGAAGGAAGGAGGAGGAAAGAGAGAGAGAAAGAGAAAGGAAGAAAGAAAGGTGGGGACAGAGAGAGAGACAGAAAGACAGACAGACAGACAACAGACAGACAGAAAAAAGGAAAGGAAGGAAGGAAGGAAGGAAGGAAGGAAGGAAGATAGAGAAAGGAAAGAAGAGAGACGTCGGCATGCCATGCAAAGCCAGGCCTTTCTGTGCAAAGTAGCCACGGAGCTTAATCTGTGGGCGGGGCTTTCTGCTGCTGGCTGTCTTAAAGGGGAAAAGCACTTAAAGGGAAAGAGTACTTAGCCTGGTGGGGGTTTTCCTGCCGTTTCCCTTTTAAGTCTTAACAGCTCAGGCCCAGCAGGGAGGGGCGGGGAAGGCTGGGGTGCCAGCCTGAATGGCGTTCCCCTGCGTTCCTGCTGAAGAAAGAGCCCTGTTACAGGTAAGAAAAGCTCCATATTCGCTCCATAAGACACACACACTTTCCCCCCCACTTTTTTGGGGAGGAAAAGTGTGTCTTATGGAGCGAAAAATATGGTAATGCACTTTCAATCCGCTTTCAATGCACATCCCAACTGCATTTTACTGTGTGAACTGGAAAAATCAAGTTGGAAAGTGCATTGAAAGTGGATTGAAAGTGCATTATTTAGTGTGTGCGATCAGAGCCTTAAGTAGTTTGACCCTACGGCAGCTATGCTGTATATATTTGCATGTTATTCACTTAACACTGGAGATAACACTTCATCTCTCTGCCAGGCCATTCCCAAAAGTAAATACTCTCAGTTAGGCCATCTGATTTCCTTCGGCTTCCAAACAAAATATCAACCCAAGTTTCTTGCTGGTTGATATATTTATAGTCCAAAATACAACACTGAGAGCCAAAATGCCTAATTAAAGAAACTGACACTGTGCCTGAGATAGGAGCTTCTGCTCTGGAAACTTAGTTTGTAGGTGTGGCCTCAATTTAAGTCCTGTCTTGAGATTGGATTCTCGAAAAGTTGTATCACTGGAACATCTTCAACCGCTTTGTATTGTATGTTGGACTGTGTTGGACTCAGGTGATTTGTATTGTATGTTGGACTATGGTGGAGTCAGGTGATGCTCTAGCATTTGGGTAAAAATCTCCATGGTGACCGCAGAGTTTTTCTACAAATGCTAGAGTGCCCCACACACAACGTGCCCAGCACGGTGATTGCACATCCAGGTGACATCATCACACCAGGCACATCAGAGCTCCAGGGTCAAGGCTCCCCACTCCAGCCAGCCGGCCAGTGGCACATTAGGGGGCCCAAAAGCAGGAAAAACTCCACCCCCATTGGGGGATGGCAACCCTACCATTCAGGTAATTAACCTGGAGCATGGCAGGAGGCAGAAGTTCTTGCTCCTATGTGTGATGAAGAGCAGGAGCCAAAGAGTTCTTGGCCCTCAGCTCTTAATGACAACCTCCAGGTCATGCTTGATGATCTCCCAGTATTACAATTGGTCTCCAGTCTACAGAGATCAGTTCCCATGGAGACAGTGGCTGCTTTGGAGCTGTGGACTCTATGGCATTATACCATGTTGAGGTCCCTCCTCTCTCGAAACCCCACCGTCCCCAGGCTCCACCCCCAAAATGTCCAGGTATTTCCCAAACCAGAGCTGGCAACCCTACTCCCTGTCAGATTCTCTGCCATTAATTGTTCAGGCCGGGGTCTCTATCAATAATTTACAGCTAGCCTTGAGGTTTATTGCCTGTCCTGCTTAATGTGTCTTTTTCTTCCCCGGGAGGATGGCTTGCCGCATTCCACCGCATCACATAAACAGTCTGGCTATCTTCCCTCGCCTCCTCCCTCTTTCTCTCTGGAGTCTAGAATGTTTTATCTTGCTTTTGTAACCTTGGAGAACTGCTGAACTGTTTCTAGCCAGGTGCCTGGCCTGTGAATTGCAAGTAGAGGTCCCTAAGGGGCATGGGGGGAATTTTTAGTGCTTTTGCGCCTTTTCTGTGAGAACCAACAGTTGGGGGGGTTTTGCGCTTTTTTGTATTTACTCTGATTGGCTCTTTGCCTGCTCTTACCTTACTGTGTGGGGTATATTAATCCCTGTTGCCTATAACCAAGTATCTGTAACAAACATTGAGTACCTGAACCATCATTAAGAATAAAAGGACTTTTGCTTTTATCAAAGGCCTGGCTCATTTGATTCGACTCAGAAGCCTCACACTCCCTCACAGCTTAGGACGGACAACAGCTAGACCAGAACAAGAACCCCCACACAATGTGTATGTTTCCATTGTTTCCATTGTTTTCTTAGTTTTGTGTGTGTTTATTCAAAGTATATTTGTTCTAATTGGTTGTTGGAAAACTTCCGTCAGCTGCTTTCGGGTCCCTTTAGGGAGAAACCAGCATAGAGATGCCTAATAAATAAAAGCAAAACCAGGCATATGCCTCCATCGTAGAGATGTCTAATAAATAAAAGCAAAACAGCATACACCTCCATCCCCAATTATGCAGTGTATAATGATACAGTTGTGCAAACCAGCATCTCTGGACTGGAGCCTAGAACTTTAAAGAGAAAGAAAGAGCGAGGGAAACCTTGCTAGAATTAATCAGAAGGCAAGAATACTGTGTCAAGCGGGGAAAGACACTGCCAGTGTAAGCAGCCGTGCTGAACTGACCTTCTCTCTTTTGAACGCGGTAAGAATCCGCAAGTTAAAAAGATATGCAGTCGGATGCCTATCCTGCTCAGAATTAAAATGACAACATTACTATTCAGAGCTTTCGTGCAGGTTTTGTGTGTGGATTTTTTTTTAAGTGCATTAATTGGTCTCTTTTTCACAAGTTGTTTCCCTTTGTATATCAAATATTTGAAAAGAATGTGGCACTTTCACCTCTCGTCTGTGCTGGAACAGAACAGGAGAAAAGCACTGTAGCTGGTGATTGAGGACATTTCCTCTCATTGGTTCAGCGCAGAGACTGTGATGATTCTCTGGACATCTGAGAGCAATGCCACTTTGGTAAGCTTATTCGCTGTTGCAGGTAACTGTCCCAAACAGGCAACAAGGAAATTTTATCAACGGATGGATCCACGTCAACTCTGGCCTGGAGCACCACAGTCCTTCCCAGACCAGTCCCTAAACTTAAGACAGATATCTGTGCTGTCTACTATTTTATTGGTTTTATTGGTTTTATTGTTTCGTGGATTTTATGTTGTAAGCCGCCCTGAGCCCACTCGTGGGATAGGGCGGGGTATAAATTTGATGATGACGATGATGATATTCACAGCCTGTGTGCTCAGTGTAGATTCTCTGATCTCTGTAAATAATGTATTTGGATATAGACCTCAGTGCCCCTGCAATACCCATTCAGCTGAACAGTCCATATTCTCGCATTGAGGAAATATTCATAATTGAAAAATTAGAAGTAGTTAGAATAGCTTTGCATCTGTTTGGTTGGCAGCACGCATCATGGCTGGGTGTCTGCTGTTGACGCTTACCTATAATTTTCTGGTTTGGTCAATTGACATGAACCACAGAGTCATGGGGGGGGGCAACATTTATGTGTGTATGTGTGTTTTAGCATCTATGGAGACAGACATTTGCTGGCAAAGGCACAAAGCTTAATTTGTAAAACACAGAAAATGCTTGTAATCCAGTTTATAACACTTGGTTAACATTAATATGTTTAGTTTTCTGAGACAGACAGGTAGAATGGGCAGTGCTAGAATATTATACAGCAGTGATCCCTAGCGTGGCACCCATACATACCATGATGAAGACTAATGTCTTTGCTGGTGCCCACTTGCTTCATCCCAGAATACCTTTTCTTCAAAGCACAAAGCCAGTCCTAACTTTCCTGTACCTCACGGGAGCAGGAGATGGTTCAGAAGAACCCAGAAACCCTTTGGATCTCCATAGAGCACCCAACTGAAAATAACTGCACCCACCATCATTGGAAAATGCTTGGTTTGGAATCCCGCTTTACAGACAGCAGCCTTTTCATGATTGGTCTCGCCTCTTATGGCAGCCATTTTCTGGCGGCAGCCACAACACTTTCTCACAAGCGCCTGCACACGGCTGAAGACCCCTGCCCGAGTGGTTTCTGTGGAAGTTTGCTCAAGACTACAACCAGTATTTATAAGCCATGGCAGCTCTCTTTCACAATTTCCACCGCCTGTTTCACCCACAGCCCTGTGAGTTATGATTTTGCTTTGCAGATCTATGCCTGGATTATCTACCATTCTAACAGCAGGATTTATTAACAGCTATTGCTGCTATAGAGACAGAGGTGCTAAGAGCACCCGCTTGCCCAGAAAATGATAGCATCTGCTTTCTCTGCCAAGCACTGAGGCTATTGTTTGTTAATAAATTGCTTCTGAAAAGCTGCTCATAAGGGACTTGGGGAGTTCCAGAGGTAATTAAAACTCTGTCTATGCAAAAAGGAAGATCTGATTATTTCTCTTTCAGAGAGAGCAGGTTTTTAAAAAACAGATTGAAAGCTCATTTTACCCCTTCAAATGGTTTAGTGTTTGTGGAATGAAATCCACAATGTTTTAAAAACAAAAATCATAGTCCTCTTTGACCTTTCTTTCTAGGGCTGGTTTTTTTAGGGGTGTCCTTACCCCTTGCCCGCACCGTGCTCAAGTTTTTTTCCTGTATAATCTGTCCCAAGCTTTTCCCAGCACAATACTTGCCAATGCCATTTAGGGGAAAAAATTAGCATTTATGCTTCATATTACAGTTCTCTGATGTTTACACCCAAATCTGGTGCCAAATCACCAAGACTATATTATCGCAGGCTTGAATATAAATGAGGGACCACATATGCAAGTTTGTCTCATAAAGCCAGTAAAATTATTAGATGAGAAAAGACCTGCTGCAGGAAGAAAGAGGGGTAACAGAAGGGGTCATGGAAGCTCACCGGGTGACCCTGGTCCAGCCCCCCCCCCCCCGAGGTCTTTGGAAGGAGGGTTGCAGGCAGTGTGAGGGGCAGCATCCTAGGGGGAAAATTTTAAAAATAGGAAAAATAAGGTCTCATCTGTTTACAGGAAGCTCTTACCATAGAGTTTCCGAATTGAGCCAGTTTGGTGTAGTGGTTAAGAATGGCAGACTCTAATCCGGAGGACCGGGTTGGATTCCCCACTCCTCCTCCACATGCAGCCAGTTGGGTGACCTTGGGTCAGTCACAGTTCTCTCAGAGCTGTTATCTCAAGAGCAGTTCTCTCAGAGCCAGTTTGGTGTAGTGGTTAAGTGCATGGACTCTAATCTGGGAGATTCGGGTTTGATTCCCCTCTCCTCCACTTGCACGTGGCTGGATGACCTTGGGCAAGCCATAGCTCTGTACCAGCTGTTCTCTCAAGGACAGCTTGGGAAAGAGCTCTCTCAGCCCCACCCACCTCACAGGGTGTCTGTTGTGGGGAGGGGAAGGGAAAAGGAGTTTGTAAGCTGCTCTGAGACTCCCTTGGGGAGTGGAGGGCGGGGTATAAATCCAATCTCTTCTTCTTCTTCTTCTTCTTCTTCAGAGCTGTCTCAGCTCCGCCTACCTCGCAGGGTGTCTGTTGTGGGGAGAGGAAGGGAAGGAGGTTGTACGCCACTCTGAGACTCCGAGTGAAGGGCAGAGTATAAATCCAGTATCCTCCTCCTCCTTCTTCTCCTCTTCCTCCTCCTCTTCTGGCAATTCCTAGAGTTACCCTTTGTCCCTTCCTGGTTGCTCTAGGAATTGCCAGGATCTCTGTGGTAAAAACTTCCTGCAATTAGATGAGGCTTTCTTTTTAATTTTTCTCCCATGGGATCTGGGGCAGGGCGTCCCCCTCCCCAACCCTACTGGGGAGAAAATTGGGATATAAATATCTAAACAAATGCACTCTCATTTTAACTCTTGCAGGTTAGAACACTAGTAGTGCAATCACAAATAGTTACTCATGTCAAAGTCCATTGACTTCAGTGAGTGTGACTCAGTTTAGGATTGTACTGCGACAGCATCTACTCAGAATTCAATTCCATTGTTATCAATGGGGCATAAGCAACCTCGACAGCAAACAACCTCAATACTTCCCCGTAATCTGCTGCTCAGCACTTCACCTAGTGCAGACATCACACTGAATCACTGGTAAGGAAACTTGGCTATGGTCTTGCATGATTTTTGATAAATGACAAAACTTGAACCTGAAAAGATGGTCTGAAGTCTCTTTCTTTATGTTCTGCCTTTTCCCATCACAGACCTCAAGGTAGCTGACAAAGAATTAACCTTCCTAGCTTCCTGAGGGCTGCTGCATCACCATAGCCTCTAACCCAGTGAACGCTCTGCCAACCATGGATTGTGCTCACCCTGGTTTTATGTGACATCTGAATTACCAAACAGGAGTTACAGCTTTTGCTTTGCCTCCAGAAGCCTGCAAGGGAATCACACAGCAGATGCAAAAAGAAAGCAGATGTGGATTGCCTAAAATTAGCTCTAATCAACTTTCTTTTGAGAAGTGGCCATGGCTCAGTGGAGGAAGAGCACCTTCTTGGCATGCAGAAGGTCCCAGGTTCCATTTCCAGCATCTCCAGTGAAAAGGACCAGCCGGTAGTGATGTACAAGACCTCAGCCTGGAGAGTTGCTGCTACTCTGAGTAGACAGTACTGACTTTGATGGATTGATGGTCTGACTCAGTATAAGACAGCTTCATGTGTGTTGAAATCATGGTTTGGTTCCTGAACTATGTTGAATGCAAATGGGATGATATCTGAATTGAGCCGACTGCATGTACGTGCCTCTTAATATTTGAGCGTGTTTGTGTACAAACATATCATTGTCTGCGAACCATAATATTTTATTACCAGTCAGATAGGGAGTCTCAGATTAAAAGACATTAATGAAGATAAAAAGTAACAGACTCTAATTTGAATTGTTGGTGGCAGGAACCCAATTTTCAAGTGATAATTACAATAATTAAAAACTCTGTTATCATCTGGGACAAATACACTGTACATTGGCAGGCAGAGATGAAAACAGAGGCAGTCCATGGCTTCTCTCAATAATGAAAATCAATTTCGTGAAGTTCAAACAAGCTCCAGCAGAATCCCCGAGTTCCCTCTCGTGGGTGGACAGGATAAGGAAAGCGACTTAGTTTTCATTTCTTCTCCAAGAATGCTTCTCTGCAAGGTCATTCTAGCAGGGCCGACATGGATGTATTGATCTGAAAATCCTCAGGTTGCCGTGAGGTAAAATATATATTTGGGGGGTATTTTTTGTATATGTGTGTGTGCGTGCATGTGTGCACTTGGAGGTCATGGCTGACTTCTGGTGACCCCTACTGGGGAATGGAGGCCGTTCAGAGAATTGGCTTGATACAGTCTGCCCCCGCCTCCCGCCTCTGGTATTTCAAGGAGGTCTCCCTTCCAGGTACTTGCCAAAGTCGACCCTGCTTAGCTTTCGAGATCTGACAAGATTGGGCTGGCCGGGGCTATCCAGGTCAGGGCGTAAGGTATCTATTTGTGAACAAAATGGCTTCCTCGTGAATCCCCCCCCCCCAATCTGGGTTAACAAAGTTGACACCTCCTACAAGAAGGTCAATGTGTTTTTAATGCCACTTTTAACCACAATGCCTTTAAAGAAGTTTACAACATTTAAAAATACGGTCTCAACTTCATCTCATATTCACACTCTGCCGTCTGCACCCCAGATATTTTCAGCACCTCGGCCTTCGCTGTGAGACGTCGTTCCCCTGCAGAGAAATGTAAGTATTCTCCAGTTCTGTCTGCTCCTGAAGAAAGTTGATCACCATCATCCTTTCGGTTGAGGACTGCAACGGTCAGGGCTCATTTCGTGGCAGGAGCTCCTCTGCATATTAGGCCACACACCCCCGATGTAGCCAATCCTCCAAGAGCTTACAGCAGCCCCTGTAAGGAGAGCTCTGTAAGCTCTTGGAGGATTGGCTACATTAGGGGTGTGTGGCCTAATATGCAAAGGAGCTCCTGCTACGGAATGAGTCCTGGCAACAGTTAAAACTGGCAGCCTCCTCTTTTACGTTTAGACCTGGGTCCCCTGCCCTGCCCTGCGGCACAGAGAGCAGGGCAGCCAGCAAAAAAGGGATTGATCGCCATCTGGACTGGTTGTTTTATTCGTGCATTGTAATAATTTTATCATGTTGATTGTATTTTATCTGTTTTAATGCTGTAAATTGCCCAGAGCCCGCTTGCAGGGTTGGGCGATTCAGAAATCTAATAAATACTACTAGCCACAGCCAGATTGACAGTGGCAGCACTCTGGAAATCTCCTACTTTGCCGATGCTTTCTGCATGGCATGGCAAACTGTGGGACCAATTTGTAATGGCAAAGATAACAGACTCAATCCAACGAACACAATCAACAAGAACAGTCCACTCCAAATCTGTGCAGACACGCACAACAGTATTAAACTGCATGTCGACACACGATTTACTCCCAACAAATCCTCTACTTCACAAATGGTTATTCCTATCAAAAGTCAAAACAAATCATACTTACGTAAGAATTTTCTAATGACCAACTTGAATTCAAAACTCAATACACACAGCTGACACAAATTTAAGTCTACACTAACCCCTCTCAATAATAAACCAAACAAATATAAACACCAATAAGTTCAAATAGCTTAATTTATACTGACGTTATAAAGGAATTACTAAGGCTGAGGACAGACTGACAATCTGGAGCGGGAGGAATCCGGAGGCAAAAGCCGCAGGGGAAAAGTTCCCCGGGGCTGGCCATTCATGCTGGCCAGTGTATTGTGCAAGGATGCCGTTATGGAGCATTCAGACTGCCGCGAGCCTGCTTTGCGGCTGGCGGCGTATGTGCGCATGTGCCGCTCTGTTCACACTGCCGCCTCTGGCTGCCTCCCGCTTCTTCCCGTCCACACTGCCTGGAAGCGGGAGGCATGCGGAAGACGGCCCCTGGACACTGGTTTCTCCCGGTGTCCTTCTACAGCGAGAGGAAACCGGCTTCAAAGCATGTAAGTGCGGAAGGGAGCCGAGGGACAGCTGCGGATGTCTGAACGGGCCCCCTTCCCCCGCTTCCCAAGCGGAGCTCTCCCGGGGCAGATTGCCAGTCTGTCCTCGGCCTCAGATCTTAGTTATCAAAATACTGCTAAATTATGTCATGCTATATTATAAAATGTTATTTGTTGCAATGTCAGAATTTGTAATATGCATTACACCAAAATGAATAAAAATAATAATAACAAAAAGAAATCTAATAAATCATCATCATCATCCATGGCTTGGTAAAATCTAGATATGATTACTGTAACACATCCCATGTGCCTCTGAAGACAGTCCAGAGGCTTCAAACGGTTCAGCATGGGGTAACCAGGATGCTGGCTGGAGATCAACATAATGACTAAGATAAGCTAGCTTTACACCAATGGTATGTACCCACACATGCCCCAAGGTTATCCAAAGGGGTTTTGCTTTGGGAATCTACATTTTCACAAGTCCAGCCCAGGAAAGACCAATCTCTTGAGATCTTGGAAGCTAAGCAGGGCTGACCCTGGCAAGTATTTGGATGGGAGACCTCCAAGGAATACCAGGGCTGAGACACAGAGGCAGGTAATAGCAGTCAAGAACCGCAAGGGTAAGAAAGAAGTCTAGTATAGGGCCAATATTAAAAACCTAGTTAAAACTTATACAAAACTACATGTATTTATTAGAAAGGTAGTTACAAACCCAGACAAACCTGTTTGGTTCATGTACCATCTTTCCGGTTTGTATAGGTTCATGGTTCAGTTCATGGTTCAGCCGTGAACTCCTGCTTTCTGCTCCCTGCTGCTTTTGGTGGGGAGCGGAAAGCATGGTTTAAATAGCTCTGAGCTATCTAAACCAATCAGCTGTATGGCATTCCATTAAATGACTGGAGGCCAATTAAACCACTGCTTTCTGTTCCCTGCATAAGCCCACGGGGAACATAAAGCAGTGGTTTAAATGACTGGGAGCTGTTTGCTTTAAATGGCTCAGAGCTGAACCTAAGAAAGACTATTTAAACAGCTGAGCTGTGCAGAGCAAGCTGCTCCACATGCTCAGCTGTTTAAAGGGGCTTTCTTGGGCAGCCAGCCCCAGGCTCGGAGCCATTTAACCCCCTGCTTTCTGGTCTCTGTGGCTTTTCACAGGAAGCAGAAAGCAGTAGTTTAAATGGCTCCCAGGCATTTTAACCAAACAGCTGAGCTGGGGGGGGGGGGTTGTGAAGAGCTGTTTTTCATGAACAGCTGTTTTTTGTAAAGAGCAGAAAGCAGGGGTCTGAACCCCTGCTTTCTGCTCTTCACAAACCACCATGAACGGCATCAAAATTTGTGAAAGTTCGTGGCAATTCTTCAGTTTGCGAACTTTGTTTCACAAACCATAAACTGGCCAGAATTTGTGATGAACTTTATCTTGTCAGCCAGTTCATGCCCTTTCCTAGGTACAATGCTATAGAGTCCACCCTCCAAAGCATCTATTTGCTCCAGGAGAACTGGTCAGTGTAGTCTGGTGACAAGCTGTAACTCTAGGGGATTCCCAGGTCCCACCTTGAGGCTGGCATCCCTGTTCCTTTTTCATTGGCTGCCAAGCCACAGCCACACTGTAGCCCCCTGCTCCAGTCCCTCTGTGGGCAGTGCCAATAACACCCTCTGCTCCATGGTTCCTGAAACACACCTCTCTACATGTCTCTTCCAAGCTAAATGCTCCATACTGGTCAAGACAGTAGCTGTTGACGATGGGCTGTCACTCAGTGGTAGAGCTTGGCATGCAGAAGTTTCCAGATTCAATCCCTGGCATCTCGAGTTAAAAAGATCCATTGGAGGTGATGTGAAAGGGTTCAACCTGAGACTCTGGAGAGCTGCTGCCGGTCTAAGTAGACAATACTGACCTCAATGGACCAAAGCAGGGGTCCGTTGGAGTGGGAGCGCACAGGAGTGCAGCTCCGGGAGTGAGGAGCCCAGGGGGCGGGCACATGACCAAGCCCCGCCCCCTCCTCGGCTTCCCCGAGCAGTGCAGAGGCGCAGCGCCCCGGGGAAAGCCCTGCTAGGGTCTTTATTGTTTTTAATGTTTTATTTTCATATTGATAATTTTATCATTGTTCCTTTTATGACTGTGTGCTGCTTTTCCAGAGACTTGCTCAAGGTGGCATATACATTTTCTAAGTATACCATTTTTTATCTGGGCACATGGCACATAAGTACTGGAGAAATTTCACCAACCCTTCAGCAGCTTCCACCCCATCAGTTTGGTGTAGTGGTCAGGAGCTGGACTCTAATCTGGGAGAATCGGGTTTGATTCCCCACTCCTCCACATGCAGCTGCTGGGGTGACCTTGGGCCAGTCACAAGTTCTCTCCGAGCTGTTCGCTCATGAGCAGTTCTCAAAAGACCTCTCTCAGCCCCACCTACCTCACAGGGTGTCTTGTTGTGGGGAGGGGAAGGGGAAGGGATGGGTGGGGCATATGTCCTGTGTATCTCAAGTCTACTTGAAACCTGGTGGTTTCAAGGGAACAGGAAGAGAATGAGGGTGTGTTCTTTATGCTTATTTTTATTGCACAAAATATTGGATGGGGAAGGGAATGGAGGAAGAGCAGGTCAGTTTCACTCACCTGTGGAGTGGAGCCTGAGGGGTGGGTGTTGCCTTCTGACACACTTCCAGTATGTTGGGGGTGTGGCATATGCTAATGAGTTATGCTAATGAGTTATGCTAATGAGCTCCTGCATCTCTTTTTCTACGAAATGACCCCTGGACCAAAGTATAATTATATTCAGTATAAGGCAGCTTCATATATTCATGTGTTATCAGACTCACCCTTGATACAGCAACTTTTGGGTAGCGCAAATGAGTATTCGGCTGACTGGAGTATCTCCATGTACCATTCTGAGGTTGCACGAATCTGCCCTGTACCAACTGCTAAGCAGGACTGCAGTTCAATAAAACAGTCATACTTTATTGCATGAATTTTGGAGTCTTACGTATGCATGTTCTTTTGTATCAATCCCGATTGTAGCCCCCTAGCCTTATTTCGGCACTCGGCAGGTACGAAGGGTACTAATTTCTAGCAATTCAGGTCTTCAAAGCAGCTGGTTTAGAGTGAAAATGAATCTGGTGTGTTTCATAGGAAACCTACCGGTGGCTGTCTTTGACAAAGCAGAGGTGAGAATTTTGTTATATATCAGAGGAAACTTCTGTCCGCGAGGATTGGAAAAGCCATAAGATTCGACAGTTGCAGGGAAATGAAGTCCTGTGCACACTGAAGGGAGAGAAAATGCTCACTGCAAATTGAGATGAAACTAGGCCTGACAGTGAAATTTGGGGGGATGAAACCAGCTTCAAGTTTACCGTTCTTGCATTCCTAAATCCTGCTTCAAAAATTGCGTACAGAACTCTGGGCATTTGATTCTGCATTCGGTGGCCAGACAACAACGAGAAGAAATAAATATGGCCCATCGTGAAGAAGTGCCGGTAGCCACAGTGACTGGAGAGAGCGGGAAGACAAATTAGGGGCTGAGGACAGACTGGCAGTCTCGGCTGCTCTGCCTCCGCTTCAAAAGCGGAGGCAGAGCGGCCATTCAGACGGCCGCATCTGCCCCGAGGAGGCGGCCCGGACGCATTGCGTCCGGCTCTGCGCTCCTCCCGCAGCAGCCGAGCACCACTTCAAAGTGGTGCTTGGCTGCTGCGGCGCGCGTTCCACCCGCCAGAGTGGGTGTGAACGCACGCCGGTAGGGGGAGCTGCGTGGCGTCCACACGCCGCTGTAGGAAGCCACCCGAGTCTGAATGCTGCGAACGCTGCGAACGCCCCGCCGCAGGGGAAATTCCCCCGCCTTAGTCTGCCGCGCCGCGGAGGCGCGGCAGACTACCAGTCTGTCTTCAGCCAGAGAGCCTGCATACAACATTGCCTTCACATTCTTCTTACAAGGTAAACCAAAACGGTCGAGAACGCAGAAAAAGTAGTATGGTGCAACATATAAATGCACCCAACTCAATTACGTGCACAAAACATAAGTAATTTAATATGGGAACAAATCAGAAACGGGAAAGAAAGGTGCATACCACAATAAGATAACACACAGTGCCAAGTAAAATAAAACAGTATGTCAAACATGTTTGGGCGCATGGGCTTCATCGGTGGCTGATGACCATAATTAGCACAATCATAGCTAATTCACACTGTGGCATGAGCAAGTATCCCCAATGTGATGCCCATGGGCAACTTGGCATTCACCAATGTAATTCCTGGTGGTGCTCACTTCCTCCTTCCCGGAAACATCCCTTTTCCAAAGAAAAAACCCAGCCTGGTTTTGTTCCACTTCACTGGAGCAGGAGGTGCTTCAGAAGACCCTAGGAGATGTCATCTTCGGGACTGTGGTTGGAAATAACTGCCCCCTCATAAGGTGCTTGGCTTGAAAAATTCCCAACATTTTTTGATCAGCAGCCATCATGTGGTGGTGCCCACTTTCTTTCTCAAAATTCCCAAAACACTCAGGAACTCAGTAAGACTGAGGTCCCCTCCGCTGGTCTAGGATCTAGGAGTCCCAGTTCAAATTCCAAGTTAGCCATAACATTCACTGGATATACGTAGGAAAGCCAGGTTGCTGTAGTGGTTAAGAGTGGCAGACTCTAGTCTGGAGAACTGGGTTTGGTTCCCTGCTCCTCCACATCCAGCCAGCTGGGTGACCTTGGGTCAGTCACAGTTCTTTCAGAGCTGTTCTCTCAAGAACAGCTGTCGCAGCCCCACCTACCTCACAGGGTGTCTGTTGTGGGGAGAGGAAGGGAAGGAGATTGTAAGCCACTCTGAGACTCCAAGTGAAGGGTGGGGTATAAACCCAACTCTCCTCCTTCTGCTTCTTCCACTTCTTTGCCTAAGCTACCTCAGAGAGTTGTTGTGAACATGAAACTAGGCTCCTTGGAGGATGAGCATATTTTTTTAAAAATACTGTAGATAACATTTCCTGTAATTGCATCAAACCTCATAACATCAGGGGCATTCTAGAAGAAAACATGTATGTGTATTGTTACACAGCTTTTAAGACTACAGAACTCATGCTGTAGTGTAACTGAGAGATAAATGTTTATGTAGTCTCCAGATGTCATGACAGATGGCATCTGGCGTGGAGGGGGACATGAATAGTGTATCCATCGCTACTCTGATTCTCATGCTGGCAGCAGTTTGTATAAATTCTACTTCATGAATGTACAAATGGTGCCTGCGTGGACCACCATCAATTTGTTAGCACTGCGGAAATTATGCACACCTGGGGAAGATTTCGTGGAGGCTGACGAGTGCATGAATTTGGCCAAAGTATTCCATCCTTCATATAGTCAGTGCCCAATAGAACAATATTATAGTCAGTATAGAGGGTTGCTATGATGTACATTTTAAACTGGCTCCCTCATCTTCTCCTGAGCAAAAAAACAAGATTCCCAAGTTGGTGAGCACAAGGAAGAAGCAAAATGAAAACAGGGATATTTAAACCAAGCCAGCAAAGATGGGGAATGTGTTGGCATCTCTTGTTTATAATCATGAACGTTGCTATAATGGTACTTACTTGGTTACCTAATATTATGAGTCAGGTCTAAGTTGTGGAAGATTTTGGCCAAGTTGTCCTCTAGTATCCCTTCCACACATGCCCCAAGGTTATCCAAAGGGGTTTTGCTTTGGGAATCTACGTTTTCACAAGTCCAGCCCAGGAAAGACCAATCTTTTGAGATCTTGGAAGCTAAGCAGGGCTGACCCTGGCAAGTATTTGGATGGGAGACCTCCAAGGAATACCAGGGCTGAGAGACAGAGGCAGGTAATAGCAATCAAGAACTGCAAGGCTAAGAAAGAAGTCTAGTATAGGGCCAATATTAAAAACCTAGTTAAAACTTTGGTGATACATGTACATATATCTAGAGACATATTTTAACATGCTTCAGTTCTCAAGGGTTCTCAAGGCACCATCAAACATAGGATATGGGAGATGTACATAATGGAAAGAATGACATATAAGATGAATCCGTTTGAAAAGAATCCTCCTTCCTCAAATTCTGTAGAAGTGTGGCCAATGATATTGAACTATTTGATACAGATGGAAGTGGTCTAAAAAAAAAATCGAAGTACTTAACTGAAATGCCATATTAAGGATGTTTTTAAGATGCAAGATCGGATGTTTAGTATTGCGTATTTACTTTCTATTCCAATTGTCTTTGTTGTTTGTTATGTTATTTTTGTGTGTGTGTGTTATATTTCATGTTTGTGAATTTGTTGGTTATACTGAATACATATCGTCAATTTTTTTAAAAAAGCTAGAAAAATGTCCCACATACCAATTCTTGATGCTAGTCATAAGAGTAGACCATTCATGAACATTTTTTTAAAAAAATGAAAAAGCATCTAATTGTAATGTGTAAACCAAAGTTAAGTTGTGAAAAACTGTATCTTGATTTGAGATTTCAAAAAAAGCATATTGCAGGATGATTTTATGTCCGACATATAGATATTTATCCCTGGCTTTTCTCCTCATTACTGCTTAACAACATCCTTCTGAGCCAGTTTGATGTAGTGGTTAAGTGCACGGACTCTAATCTGGGAGAACCGGGTTTGATTCCCCACTCCTCCATTTGCTCCTGGCTGGATGATCTTGAGCAAGCCATAGCTCTGTACCAGCTGTTCTCTCAAGGACAGTTCTTGAACGAGCTCTCTCAGCCCCGCCTACCTCACAGGGTGTCTGTTGTGGGGAGGGGAAGGGAAAGGAGTTTGTAAACTGCTCTGAGACTCCAAGTGAGTGAAAGGCGGGATATAAATCCAATCTCTTCTCCTTCTTCTTCTCTCCTCCATTTTATCCTCAAAACAACCCAGAGGTCAACTCTCCTGAGAGTGATCTGCCCAAGGTCACCCAATATGCTTCGGAGGCAGAGTGGGGTTTCAAACCTGGGTCTCCCGGATCCAAGTCTGATAGTCCAACCACTCCCCCAAGCAGGCTCTCAGCCCTCCAACCACATGGATTTGTTTTCTTAAGAAGGGTTTTTTTATATAGGCTCCAAAGCCTCATCCAAAAGTGGGACTTTTAATGTGCTGTTTTCATAGTTTTTGCTGCCTCTGACTGCTCTGCGCAGATCCAAATACCATGGGACCTTTTTCAGAGTGGGGGGCCTCAGGCACCCATTAAAAGGCAAGCCAAATAATGAAAAGCATCCCTTTCTCGTGCATTTAGCAATCATTTGTTTGAGGATCCAAGGAGGTTGGGGGTGTTTAGTTTTCGTGTGTGTTTGTTTGTTAATGTTGCATTTTCGAACGTATTTTTAAAAGCCTGCAGCACAGGGTGCCAGCAGCCTATCAGCGAATGCAGATATTTAAAAGTACACAGCAAAAGGTTAATAACGCAGTGACACTGAAATGGCAAATACTGTAAATAATCAACATCTTTCCAATGAGCCGGGGAAGGGTTTCAAACCAGCTAATTACGGAAATATGAAAAAAGGAAATGGCCCCATTGATTCAGCACATTACGGAATTGAAAAGCAATTTCATACAAGACTTGGGGCAAGACATTCAAATGCATAGAAACACCTCCCCCCCCCTTACTTAAGAAAAAAAATAGCTAACCCTGCATTTCCACTTTTTGTTCAGTCACTCCAACAATATTGCTCACCCTCACTGTCCCCAAGATTTCATCTTTTTTATTTCTTATTCTTCCTCTCCTCCTCTTCCTCCTTTTTGTTCGATATATTAATGCATTGGATTAGATCCAACCAGCTTTTTTCATTGTTCCCCTCTGACCACCAAAAAGGCTATATTGGGGATCAGGGGACCAATGTGGATGAAAGCAATGTGGAATGGAGGCTGCAATAAGGAGAGTCATTTGGCAAGACTGAGTGGGAAAGTTGGCTGGATCCAGCACTTTGATTTTCAGCCAGGTTGGCAAATGGCTTGCAATTTGAATCCATCACATTAAAAAAAAATAATTAATTTGCTGAGTGCCATTTTTTTTTTCCGCTGCAAGGAAAGGCCCGTCATCAAATACTGCAGCGTCTGTTGGGACTTAACACTGCAGAACACTAAAGGAGCTAGAGTTGTCTGGTGGTACTGGAGATGTCCCAGATGTGAGTCCTTCACTCTCACTCCACCTGAAAGTCGGAAAGGCTTGTGGCTCAGTGGGAGAGGATCTGCTTTGCATGCAGGACATCCCTGGTTCAATCCCTGGCATCTCCAGTTAACAAGGGGCATTCATTCCACATTGTGAGGCTTCTGTACTAACAGCAAAAGATCAGACCTTTGTTGATGAAGCAAAGTTCTTTATTATTCTTAATACTGGTTGACAGGTTCTCGAATGTTTGTTAGAGATACCAGGTAGAAAACAGTCAGAGTTGATATACCCTCCCCATCGTTTGAACCCCAACATTAAACCAATCAGAAAATAGAATAGAAAACAGTCAGAGTTAATATACCCTCCCCATCGTTTGAACCCCAACATTAAACCAATCAGAAAATAGAATAGAAAATGCGGGAGCAGGGATCGGGCCGTTTGGATTCCCACAGGAAGGTGAGGTGAGAAAGTTGTAAAAATTCCCTTCTTGATCTGGGTGACCCAGATGTGTGAAACTCATGCATAACAACTGGCTTGGATGGCAATAACAGACCTTCAAGGTTTTCACAATAAGATAAGACATTCACTGGCCCGGAAAAAGGGGAGGAGGGATGCATGGGAGGAAAGGCCATTTGTTCCCGGTGACGTGGAGGAATGCAGGGTCGCCATTCTCCCGCCGAAGACAGTAACATTGTCCAGGACTTTTGAAAGCAATATACTTCAAGGTGACAAGGAGGGGAGGGGGAAATAGACAGAGAGGGAGACAGGCTGCAATTAATCAGATCAGAGAAAATGAAAGGAAACACAATGAAGCTTTTGTCAGGCCACCTGACACACATTTTCTCAACTGGGAGGAAGAAGTGCCACTCAAAACCACATTCAAATACCTCAGGGCAACACCATACTGACACCTTGAATGGCCATAAATCTACGCAGAAGGTGCCATTAAAAAAATCCGATGATCAAAGAAAGCGAAAGTGGCATGCACTGTAGAGGGTACCATAAAATCCAATGATCAAAGAAAGTGAAAGCAGCATGCAATGCAGAGGGGAATTTCTCTTCCAACATTGGTTTTGTAAAACAGTGGAGGGAAAAGCCAACGCAGAATCACCCAGGATCAGGTTGTTGACCATACGAAAGACTCTGAAGAGACACTGCCAGTTGGAGTAGGCAACCGTGACCTTTATAGATCAACTGTCTGACTCAGTGTAAGACAGCTACATGTGCAGATGTATGTTTACTTGAGAGGCATGGCTGAGAGCATCTGGCTTTGTATACAGAAGGTCCCAGGTTGTGTCCTCAACATCTCCAGATAAAAGAAGCAGGTAGCAAGTGATGTGAGAGACCTCTGCCTGAGAGCCACTACCCATCAGAGTAGGCCGTGGTCCTTTTCACATTTGCCCGCCTCTCTGGGGCCGAGGACAGATTGGCGGTCTTGGCCACTCTGCCTCCGCTTCAGAAGCAGAGGCAGAGCGGCCGTTCAGACAGCCGCATCTGCCCCCAGGAGGTGGCCCGGATGCATCGCGTCCGGCTCCGCGCTCCTCCCGCACCAGCCAAGCACCACTTCAAAGTGGTGCTTGGCTGCTGCGGCGCACCCCGCACACGCGTTTCACCCGCCGGAGCGGGTGTGAACGCGCGCGGGCAGGGGCAGCCGCGCGGCGTCCGCCCGCCACTGCAGGAAACCGCCCGCAGTCTGAACGCTGCAGGCAGCTTCCTTCTGGCGGCGTGTGAACGCCGCGCCATGGGGGAAATTCCCCCCACTCCAGTCTGTCTGCAGCCTGGATTTTCTCAGTGTTCGAGTCAAGGCAACATAAGTCCACAGCAAAACAGCATCCGGATAACCCCGGGGCAACAGCAGGCTGGAACCAGACTGACCACTGATGTGAAGTAATGCAATGCAGAATTGGGGGGGGGGGGAATGAATTAAAAAGAAGGTTGAATTCAAATTTAGTGCAGAATTGTTTGAAGGACACCGTGGTGAACATGGATTAAAAAGAAAGTGCAGAAAGTGCCAGTACTGACCGTGAGCCAGTTTGGTGTAGTGGTTAAGTGCACGGACTCTAATCTGGGAGAACCAGGTTTGATTCCCCACTCCTCCATTTGCTCCTGGCTGGATGATCTTGAGCAAGCCATAGCTCTGTACCAGCTGTTCTCTCAAGGACAGCTTGGGAAAGAGCTCTCTCAGCCCCACCTACCTCACAGGGTGTCTGTTGTGGGGAGGGGAAGGGAAAGGAATTAGTAAACCGCTCTGAGACTCTTAAGTAAGTGAAGGGCGGGATATAAATCCAATCTCTTATCTTATCTTCTTCTTCTTGATAAGCCAAGGATCTAATTCAGTATAAGGCAGCTTTATGTGTTCACACGTTAATGACTTGTGGGAAATGGAGAAACCTAAAAGCTGCTGCAAACTAAGTTGTGAAGCACTCTACACAATCTGGACATTTTTTTAAAAAAAGGGAGAATGCCTGAAGTATCTGTTCCATTTTAGAAATAAGTCCAGGTAATTCTGATCAATCTAATATGGTGACTGATCGTGAATCTAAATCATGAAGCCCCTTCTGCTGATCTGCTCAGACATCATAGGAGAGTGAGCAAGCATAATCTCACTATCTGGCCTGTTGTCTTTCTCCAACCTGTACAATAAAACAGACTTCCACACCAAACAGTTTCCTATATGCATGGCAAATTTACACCGCTGCCGCAGTGTGGAGAATCAGCATTTGCTGCACAGCAGGCGGTCCGGAGGGGACCGCAAAGCAAATTCTTTGGGAAGCCATAAAAAAAAGGAGAGAAACGAATATAAACTTCCGTGCTGTGCATGATTTTGTCAAACTCCGTTAATCGGCGCGAATGAAGCCATAATGGTCCTTTTGGTGCGCCGGTTCATTGTTTGCTTCATTTATATACCGGGAAGTTTACATTTGAAGCAATCCAAAAAGCCATTGGAGAAAGTTTCTTTGCAGGCGGCGGAAAGACAGGGAGGTGGAAATAGTCGACGCTTTGTGCGACTGTCTTTCCCCCCCTCTACATTCTGCTATTTGATGGTTTATTATTGTCAGGGGCATTGGCGCTATTGTTCGGAGACCCATAATGTGCAATTGTGCATTCGCTTTCTCTTCTTAAGTCTACCCATTCTTTTTTATCTGACGCTCCCAACTGAATGAGACTGTTTGGATTCCAGCTTTCTATCTGTCTGGTTTCAGCTCACTGTGCAAACCCAGACAGCTTCCTGGCTTCACAAGTGCTCCCCACCCCCCACCCCAATTTGATGCAATGTATCCTTCCTGCAAGAGCCCTTTTCTGCCATACCACTTCTTAGTATACATAGTTCTGCCGCTGTGATTTGAGGAGCATGATCTTTTCTCTCGGGGAGGCATTAGCTGCATCCTATAACAATCCCCCCTCTCCAATTTGTCAGTCACAGCTTCACTGATACCGATTTCCCACAAGGCGCTGCCCCGGCATCGTCCTTCTGGTTTCCTCAGTTGCCTACTTCAGTTTCACACTATTTTCCACGGGGCGCATTTTGACCTGCGGCTTCGCGCGATTTCCCCCGCAGCTTCAGTGATCCTGTTTTTTGAGGAACACTGAAGCCGTGGAGAAAATCGGGCGGAGCCACAGGTCAAAATGCACCCCGCGGCAAATAGTGGGAAAGTCAAGCAGGCAACTGGGGCAAAGGGAAGAACGACGCCAGGGCGGCACCTTGTGGGAAATCGGTCTGAGTTATTTTGTTTTATTAAGGATTGTTGCTGTTGGACCAAACTGTTTAATCAGTCGGTAGTCCACTCACCAATTGACTGAATAGTTTTTCTCATACCTGGAATCCACCTGGCCCCATTCCGTTATTCTTGTTTACCAGAAATCAAGGTGCTGGTTTTGACATGGCTGGGAAGCAGCTTATCTGAAGGACCAGCTTCTCCCCCATTAAGATCCCAGGCTGAGTGTGAGGCTTCTGTACCGACAGCAAGAAATCAGACCTTTGTTGTTGAAGCAAAGTTCTTTATTGTTCCAATACTGCAGACAGGTTCTCGAATGTTTGTTAGAGATGCTTAATGGAATACAGACAGTACTAATATACTCTCAGGCTTTCAATTGAACCCCGGACCTAAGCCAATCAGGGCAAGAGGGTGAACGCGGGAAAAGTAGAAAGGACCGTTGAGGTTCCCACAGCAAGGTGAGAAAGTTATAAATTCCCCTCTTGATCTGAGTGACCCACATGTGTGAACCTAGGCACAACATCTCCAGGCACCCGGCCATAAAGAACTCTCAAGGGACTTCCGGCAAGACTTGCGACCATGGCGGACGTGCTCCTCCGCATCTGCGGGGAGCGCGATCCATACCCGGCGGGAAGAAGGGGCTTCGGACTGGTGCCGAGCCCCCAGAGACCCTAGTGAAGGGGCTCTGCCTGGGGTGGCATGAAGGGGATCTCTCCCTATGGTGGCGACCGAGGGATCAAGGTCCCTTTCATCACCCCCATAGGTTCCCCCGTCCGTGGGAGCCGTATGGCTAAAAGCACAAATCCGTGAAGCAGCAGAGAGTGCGAAGCTTTGAAGCTTGAACTTATAGTTACGCATGGAGAAAACGTGAGTCTGAAGTAAAAATAAACAGAACACAGCGGGAAAGGCGGGTGGAGTGAAACCCCCCCCCCCTCGAGATCGGCGTACTTACGAGACTCTTTACGTGGCGTTACTGCATGAAAAAAAGTACGTTCGGCTTGCTAGATGGCGGCATCGCGCTTTAGAGGATATGAACTTTAAAAAGTTATAAGCGCAGTCGTAGAATTTGCTTCTTTCGTCCATCTTATCTAACTATCAACAAAAAGCGCAGCCTCAACAATGGCGGGGAAACCGAAACCTTCCCCCAAACTAGGAAGTACAGCTCCGAGTTCAAAGGTTGATACCACAGAGATGAGCACTGTGTTCTCCTCGTTATTGCGACCTCTAGTGGACCAAATGACAGCTCTCAACGTCAAGATGGATAAAATGCAGCTGGAATTGAAAGAGTCGAATAAAACTACAGAGAAGCTGCAGCGGGAACTTCTGGAAGTTAAGACTTCAGTAAAAAATCATGATTCAAGGCTACAAAAAGCGAAGAAAGAAAAGGCCTTCCATTCTGATCAGCTCTTGAAACTACAGATGGAAAGATCGAATTTTTTCCTAAGACTTCAGAATGTGCCAGAGGGTAAAGGAGAAGACCTTAAAAATCTGCTAAGTGAAGCGCTTGAACCAGTGACAGGCTTAAAAGCAGCGGAAATAAAAAGCGACATGGATATGGTTTACAGAACCTATCCAGATTATACTAAAAAGAAAAGCCTGCCTGGTGAAATTCTGATAAGGTTCTCCAAAAAGTCAACAAGGGATGTGGTGCTTAGGACCACAAATAAAGCGGTTCTGAAGATCAAAGGAAAAGAAGTTAAAGTGATGAAAGATATTCCATTTGAAATAAGGAAAAAAAGGGAAGCCTATGGAAAACTGACATCTTGGCTACAGTCTGAATCTATTATCTACAGGTGGAACGTTCCGGAAGGACTGAGCTTCAGCATCAAAGATAAAAAATACAAGATTGACTCTGTTCAACAGGCAAAAAGTTTTTTGGAAAAAAGCAAAGAAAAGAAAAAAGAGAGAGACTCAGATGGTTCGCTGGCATTGCAAGAAAGTATGTATGGATTTGATAGCTCAAAGAGTGAAGAAGAGATTTCTGACTCGGAAAAAGGAGCAGCAGCTCCAAAGGTACAAGAAGAGATTGTTAAGACAAGAAGAGGACGAAAGAAGAAATAAGGGTTGAATTGTTTTTATTGAAAATTGCACTTATATATTTTATATAATTTGTATAATTAAGCATTCCTCCAAAAGAGCATATCTGTCAAACAGCTTTTTTATTTTTCTTATAGCATCAGTAACAATGTTAATTGAAAATTAACCAAGGTTTAAAATGCTTCAAATGTATTAGTGGTAAGGTAATATTAAGCAAATGCTAAAGCACACTCTGTATAAGGTAAATGTAGCTTAGAAAGTAGCGATGTAGAAGTAGTTATAGAAAAAATCAATTAAAAAAAATAAGAACTCTCAAGGTTTTTACAACAAGATAACATACACTGGCCTGGAAAAAGGGAGGAGGGAATGCAAGGGAGTAACCACCATTTGTTTAGAGATGACGCCTAGGAATGTGGGTCGCCATCTCCCGCCTAGACATTGCAACATAAACCAGAGCAACCAACATACTTCAAAGCGGCATTTATAGCTGCCAGGAGGGAGGTGGTAATAAGACAGATAAGGGGCACAGGCGAGGGTCTGTGAAAACAAAGAAATCGAAAGCTAAGTACAGAAGAGCACAGAGGCATCTTTGTCAGATCCTGACACCGAGGCCCTCCTGACTGTCCCATCAATCAAAGAAGTTTGTTTGGTGGGGACATGAGAGAGGGCCTTTTCCCATCTGTAGGTACTGTGGGGCTTTTGGGGGCTCCGCCCCCTTTCTTAAAGGTACAGCCCCACAAGAATTTCTCCTGTAAATGCTTTTTTCAATCATTTAAAAACTTTTTAAAAGGCGTGCGCTCCTTTAAGCAGAGTGGGGTGCTGTTGTTGACTAATCCCCACACTGAGCAAGGGAGTTGGAGTAGGTGACCTCTAGGATCCCTTCTAACTCTGTATCAAGAAACTGGTCTCCTTTAAGAGAGTATTTATTTATTTATTTATTTATTTAATTAATTAATTTGGTTTCTAGGCCGCTTTCCCTGCATAGCAGGCTCAGAGCGGCTTACATAATTAGGTGAACATTGTTCACAATAAAACAGTTAAAACCAGTTAAAACATTACAACATTTGCATTTCCATAAAACATATCCTAATACAAATATTAAAGTGCTCAGTGCTGTCTGATGGCGCACCAGATGGTGTTGCTTACAACCAACTATTGGTAGCATACAGGGTCCTCAGCGACCAGATGGTACAGTTATGTTGCGCATTAGTGGTCACTGAGTGACCGGGGGGGACAAAACGAGGGCGGCGGCCCCTATCCAAATGCCTGGCGGAAGAGCTCCATCTTGCAGGCCCTGTGGAACTGCATCAGGTTTTCTGCCTGTTAGCTTTCTTGTTATAGAAATCATCACCCCCCACCTGCCAGTTTCTTCTCAGAACTGTTGCTTGGGCTGGCAGAGGTGATTAACTTGCAGCAGCTGAGAACTGTCATCGAAAGTCCTGGCTACAGGCCTGGGCCTTTTCACTGGCGGCCCCATGATTATGCAGCAACCTCCTTAGGGATCCAACGCTGAGAGATGTGCCCGGCCCCCTCCCTTTTGGCCTTTAGGAGGCTGTTGAAGATGGTTTTATTTAGGACGGCATTTGGTTAAGCTTAGTAGCAATCCTAATTTCAATTTTGGTTGTTGTTGTTTGTTTAAAAAATGTTATTTGATATATTTTATCTATGTTTGTAAGCTTTGAGTGCTGTGAGGAAGAGAGGCTGCTTATTTATGTTTTAAATAAATAAATGGATTCAATTTTTTTTAAAAAATCATTCTTTGTCATTTGCTTGCTGATTGACTGAATGGTTCTGAATTGTTCTCCGGCATCTGGCTTGAGTCCCAGTGAGAAAGGCAGGCAATACATGAAGCTAATAATTAGTTAAAATATTCTGATCACATCCAGGTTAGATCACTGTAAGGCACTCTGCGCGGGGCTGCCTTTGAAAAGGATCCACAGACTTCGGTTGGTCCCATCTGCAGCACCCGTGCAATTGTCAGGGGCTGGTCACAGCGATCATATCACCCCTGTGCTAAAGGATCTGCATTGATTACCCATCTGCCTCTCAAGTCTTGTTCTCTGTGACCCGGCCTTCAGAGGTGCGATGGGTGGCAACAAGAGACAGGGCTTTTTCTGTGGTGGCACCCTGCCTTTGGAATGCCCACCTCCTTGAGGCACACCTGGCGCCTACTTTACTTTCTCATCATAGATGTCAGGGCCAAAATAGTCATCCAGGCTTTTAATTCCAGATTTTCTTTTACCAGCTGTTAACAAATGGCCTGCATGTCTCGCGGACGGTTCTTTTGCTGTTTAGGTCCAATGACTTGTTTTTGATAGCTTGTTTTTATACAGTCGCATTGTTTTAATTGCAAGCCGCCTTGAGCAGGACTCTGAAGCACCCAAAATAATACATTTGAGGATGGTGGTGGTGAATTGTCGCAGTCAGATATTTGATTGGTAGAGGGTGTTCTGCACACCAAGATCTAGCCAAGTTCTTGGGAATGGCACAGGTATCTTCACAGGATTCTTGCTGTTCCAAGCAACGATGCCTTCTGGAGCTGAGCCGGTGTTATCTGTCCAATGCCCAGAATGTCCAGGTGATTCTTGAGACTTCTAGGCACTGCTCCAAGGGCTCCCATGACAACTGGCATGATGGTCACCTTCTCCTCCCAGAAGCGATCTATTTGTAGGTCTTGATATTTCGTGATCTTCTCCTGTTCTTTCTTCCCTATTCTGCTGTCTCCTGGGATTGCAGTGTCAATTACCCAAACCCTATATCTCATTTCCCCCCCTACAATTGTGATATCAGAAGTGTTATGCTCCAGGTGTTTTATCTGTTTGTAATCGGAAGTCCCAAAGCAATTTCATTTCATCATTCTCCGTGATCTTGTTTGATTTGTGCTCCCTTCAATTTCTAGTGGATGGTAAGCAAACTTCTTGCAAAGATTTCAGTGCAACATAGTTGTCAGTTTGAACAGTTTTACTGCAGGCACTGACCATGTGGTCAACTGTTTCATTCTTTGTCTTGTAAAGTCAATATCTGTTGTTACTGCTGATGTTCTAAATCTTGGCTTTGATACTATTTGTTTTGCGTGCCTGCTCTTGTGCAGCTAGAATGAGTCCTGTTTCTTTCTTCCATCTTTGAGCTACTTCTAGGAATTTACCGTATTTTTCGCTCCATAAGACGCACCTGATCATAAGACGCACCTTGTTTTTAGAGGAGGAAAACAGGAAAAAATGAAACAGAAAGAAAGAAAGAGAGAGAGAGAGATAAAGGAAGGAAGGAGGAGGAGAGAGAGAGAGAGAGAAAGGAAGAAAGAAAGGTGGGGACAGAGAGAGAGACAGACAGACAGACAGACAGACAGAAAAAAGGAAAGGAAGGAAGGAAGAAAGATAGAGAAAGGAAAGAAGAGAGAGGTCGGCATGCCATGCAAAGCCAGGCCTTTCTGTGCAAAGTAGCCACGGAGCTTGATCTGTGGGCGGGGCTTTCTGCTGCTGGCTGTCTTAAAGGGGAAAAGCACTTAAAGGGAAAGAGTACTTAGCCTGGCGGGGTTTTTCCTGCCGTTTCCCTTTTAAGTCTTAACAGCTCAGGCCCAGCAGGGAGGGGCGGGGAAGGCTGGGATGCCAGCCTGAATGGCGTTCCCCTGCGTTCCTGCTGAAGAAAGAGCCCTGTTACAGGTAAGAAAAGCTCCATATTCTCTCCATAAGATGCACACACTTCCCCCCCACTTTTTTGGGGAGGAAAAGTGCGTCTTATGGAGCGAAAAATACGGTATACTATGTTCTCTGTGTCTTTTAGATATTGCCTGTGCAAGTGCTTTTCCTTCCAGGTGTCGAAGTGAATTTTAATTTCAGTCTTCTTGTAATCTTCTTTGGTTTCTGTAACCTTAAATAGGTCTGCCTTGCACACTTCAACTAGGAGCTTCTCCTTGCTTTTCTTGGTGTAGCCATTCAGTGCTCATTTTTCTTCTTCAACTGCTTTGCATAACTTTCAGGAGACCTCTTCCACCTAATTTTCTTGGTAAGTAAAGATGATCAAAATCACTTATAGGATGTAGTGAGGGATGCATTTTCTTGAGAGTTCTGGAATCTATTGCTTCTAATTTGCCTTGTTTCCAATCTAGAATGCCAGCTGTGTATCTTAGACCTGGGACTGCCACGTGTTAATTAGGGATGGACATGAACTGGGAAAACAGGTTCATCCTGGTTCATGGTTCATGAGGTCACGTGAACCATGAACCTCCCTGAACCTTCGCATTTAATGAACCATTTTGGTTCGTAAGGTTTGGGGGAAGATCTGAGATCTTCCTTCCTTCCTTCCTTCCTTCCTTCCTGCTGGGGGTGGCTTCCCGAGGCCAGCAGAATAGATGGGAGGGGAGATCTCTCTTCTTGGGAGATCTTCCCTCCCTCCTTTCTGCTGACAGTGGCTCCTCAAGGCCGGAAGTGGTGAACTCGCCGCTTGGGCTTCACTCGTGCGCGGCACCCGCTTGCAAAAGCCCTTTTAAGAGAACGTCCCCTTTAAATGGCTTGCGTTTGTTTCTGCCTTCCGTATCAGAGATGAATGTGAGCCTCAAAGCCAAAACCATGACAGGAGCCCAATGAAACATCAAGAATAAAGTAGTCTTCCTGCATATTTTCCCCAGTGAAAAGAACTTTGAATTCCTTGTCCTCTGGAGAGCTTGGCGTCGCTGGGCCCCTGCTGATAAGCTTCTTTTAGTGGCAAGAAGATTCAAAGCCTGTATTGATGGCCTTCTCCCTGCTGCACCTCTGTCAATGGGGAAAGCGTTTGCGCTTCCAGAGTTTTATGACCTCGTGGTGTCAGGCACACCATAAGAGAGGAGAATGGGTAGGTGATGTATTCATCCGTTTGGGCTTATCCAGACCAAGCACAGTGCTCTGTGCAAATATCCACGTCTTGAAATTACCCCTAAGAAAGACAGAGAGACAAAAGAGGCTGGCCCAGATAAATCGGCAGGGTTTGCTCAGTTTTATCGCAAAAAGAAAAAGGAAAAAAAAAAGAGTGCCTGGCTGTGGCTTTATCTGAGAGAGGGAAAGAGGCCCAGGGCCTGCTTCTGCCACCAGCTGGTGATGCTAAGTAGGAAATGTAGTACAAGGAAAACAGCAGTCAGGCATCTATTCCTTCCTTGGATTTACATTTCTTCTGTCTGGGTGGTGTCTCTAGTATTATTAAAGGTAAAGGTTTCCCTTGCTCAAAAGCCAGTCGAATGTGACTCTAGGGATGCGGTGCTCATCTCCGTTTCCAAGCCGAAGAGCCAGCGCTGTCCGAAGACCTTTCCGTGGTCGTGTGGCCGGCATGACTAAACGCCGAGGCGCACGGAACGCTGTTACCTTCCCACCGAAGTGGTACCTATTTACCTATTTGCAATTTCTTGCTTTCGAACTGCTAGGCTGGCAGGAGTTTTATTAGTATTATTAGGGTTGCCTAATGATGGCTAGAGATCTCCTGGGATTACAAGTGATCTCAAGATGAAAGAGATCAGTTCACCTGGAGAAAATGGCTGCTTTGGAAGGTGGGGGGCCTTATACCCCATTGAAATCCCTCCCCTCCCCAAAACCCTCCCTCCTCAAGCTCCACCCCCAAGAGCTCCAGGAATTCCCCAACCTGGAGCTACCAACCCTACTAGTATTATAGTAGGCGTTTTGCAGACTGCCTTTAAAATCCATTGCCCGATGTTGCCGTGTTTTTTCTTGCGTTCAGACAACTTCGTAAACATCCCAGTTCTGTCCCAGTTCCTTCCTGTTTTTTCCTCCGTTCCTTTTAAAAGGTTTCTCCCACACTTTTTTATTTTCATGGCAAAATAAATTTGCAAGAAAACCTCCCTTCCTGGGAATCCCAACATTTCTCCCCACCTTGAGGACTGCCACCCAAACCCACCCAGACGTTTGCATTTCAGAGCTGGTAGGTGCCTGCATTGAAACAAGCCGCCATTCCCATTGGAGAGCACCTTCTTCTTTGCTATGCCTCGTGAGCATGTTTGTGTGGGGGGGTCTGGGGGTCTGTTCTCCTCTCTCCCTCTCCAGCTTGAGAAAACCTGGAGCTCGCTTCTGGTCACCTCCCTCCTGCAGGCATCTTAGAGGGGGGGGGGGGAGAATTCTGCAACTCCAGTTCCTTAAAAACAGCTCTTGAGATGTCTACCAGAACAATGCAGAGAAAGACTGAAGAAGATATACATAGCAATCATAAGCTGGGGAGGGGATGCCCTGGATCCTTTCCCCCTCTCACTTTATGCAAAAGTAATGAACTGAAGGCAATGGTGCTACTCTTGTGTACGGGCTCTCCAGTTACAACACACTCCCCATCTGAATATTCCCACGATCTCTTGTCCCTTCACACCTTTTCCCCCAATGGGAAATAAGTTTGGTGTAGTGGTTAAGAGCAGCGGACTCAAATTTGGAGAAACAAGTTCTATTCCCCGCTCCTCCACTTGAAGCCAGCTGGGTGACTTTGGGTCAGTCACAGCTCTCTCAGTCCTCCACGAGCCTCGCTTGCCACAAAAGAGCTAGAGCTTCTGGCTGTCAAATAATCCTAGGATCTCCTGGCTGTACTACACAGATTGCCAGATGATGGTGATGATGAACTGATTTCCCACTGGGGAGGACTGTTCTTCTTTGTGTTACATTATTTTCATGCTTTCAGTTTTAAAACCTCAGGGGCCAAGTGACTGAGCAAATAAATTATCTTTTCGGCTTTGGAGTTGTTGTTTGATAGCCCCCCGCTTTACACAAGAGTAAACACACTGAAGCCAACGGGGCTACTCTCCTGTATGGGGATCACACCCTGCCCACGTGTCCCAAGGAAGATAGGTGGCGTGAGGAGGCTGCTGAAATGCTGAAACGGTTCAGCGCACGTGCAACCCCCGCCCCCCAACCCAGAACGTTTGGAACCATGACAGGAAATCTGAACTGATTTCTCTGATAGTGCGGTCATTGGAACCGGCACGACACGTGTGCAAATGTGGAAGGTGACCACAGTCTAAAAAATGCCGTAGTCGTCAGGGCTAGATCCAGGATTTGAGGGGCCTTGGGCACAAAGTTCCCAGCAGCCTCCTCAACTCCTCTGCCCATCATTAGTGTGCCCCCCCAGTTGGCATCCCCCTTCCCACCCACCCACCTGGGTGGTCTTCCTTCATCCTACAGTTCATAGGCATACGGGGGGGCTCGAGGGCTTGAGCCACCCCCGGGAAAATGGAGCACCTGCCGCTGCGCCTCCCCAGGTCCTTCCAAGGCCCGGCGGCAGCTGCTGGAGAGGGAGAGGGAAAGGGTGGCAGGGGGGGGGGAGAGAGGAACCGGCAGCAGCGGCTGGCGGGCCTCGGAAGGGTGCGGGGAGGCAGGGCGGTTTCCCGGGGGGGGGAGAACATTGTTCCAGCGAGCCAGCGCACGCGTTAAGGAGCCCCCACCCCCCGGGAGTTCCAAAACTTTACCCCCCCCGCTACAGTTGCCACTTTCCAGGTGGGGCCTTGAGATCTCCTGGAATTACAACTGATCTCCAGACCACAGAGATCAGTTCCCCTGCAAAAAAAATGGCCACTTTGGAAAGTGTACTCTGTAACATTATGGTCCTTCCCCAAGCCCCACCCTCCCCAGATTCCACTCCCCCAAATCTCCAGGAATTCCCCAACCCGGAAGTGGCAACCCTAGATGTCCTTCCTGAGTTGTCCCACACCCACTTTCTCCAATGGCACCGGGCAGTGTGTGATTGGGATCATCAACAGAGTCACTGCGGTCATCCTCCAGAGAGGCCCCACTTCGCACCACCTTCCCACCCTTCCCCAATGAACCTGGGCAGTGCGTGTGGCCGGGTGTAATTGTAAGCTGCAAGGCGCTGTTTTGATTAAGATCATGGACAATAAGGCTGAATGTACGAGAGGACTTGTGTTGCTGAGTGTGCAAAAACAGGTGCCAGCTGCAGACAAACACCATCCTATGCCAGGAGACGACAGTCCAGCAGAAGCCCAGTTCCCAGAAGCCTCTCTCCCAGAAGTTTGTGACTCTGCTTCATCTCTGCTTGCAAAAACATGCCCAAACATGTCTTTACCAAGCCAGCACACAATTTCCTCCCCCTCCAACAGACATTGCTCCAGCTAAATAAAGGCTTAATTGCCCACTTCACACGGAGGATAGAAGCAGTTAACGGACAATGGACTTGGCCAGGTCAAGAGTTTAATCCCTTCTGGAGAAGACAATGGCCTCACCTATGACTCATCCTACTCCAGCCCAGGTGTCTCCAGATGTGATTAGGTCATACATCTACATTGCCCCCTCCCATGTTATATCCTATTGGTTAGAACTTTAGAGGCGGATCAGCACAGAGGAAGTCGCTTGGCAAGCCAGCCCCCAGCGACGCCCTCCCTTAAGAGCAGTCTCCCAAGCTTCAGACAGTCAGATCTCACTTTTCTTGCTATCTCCTTCCCAACCTCCCTCCTGGACCTTTGTGTGCACGCTAGGGCCCACCATGTTCTTCTGCTGGTTCAGAACATGCGATCCTACCCCCCGTTTCCAAATACCCTCTGTTCTTCTAGCTGGATGGAAACTTTCTGAAGTGTCTTTTAAATCCACTTGTATGGCAGAGCAAAATGCGTTGCCGCCAGCTGCAGGGTGCTTCCCAGATGTTGTTGTCTGATCACACTCCTTTAATCTGCCCGGCATTCGCACCTATGTTGGGGTTAATTGTGCACGTGATCGCAACCCTTGAAGGCACCAGAAACCACATTTCTGGTGCCTTCATCCACACCATGAGTTGGAGCTCATCAGAACACTTCAGGATATGCCAGGAAAAGAGAATTTTTCGCTGATTTCCCTGCCTCCTGTATGCTGGGATCTTCATGTTGTTCCTAGGGCTCCCTCTTCCCTACGGTTGCCAGCTTTGGGTTGGGAAACACCTGGAGATTTGGGGTTTTGGAGCCTGCAGAGAGTGGGATTTGAGGAGGGGAGGAACTTCATCAGGGTGCCATGCCATACAATCCACCCTCCAAAGCAGCCATTTTCTTCAGGGGAACAGATCTGTATCATCTGGAGATAAGTTGTAATAGCAGGAGACCTCCAGGCTCCACCTGGAGATTGGCAGCCCCAGCTTTTCAGTGGTCATTTCAGGCTGCAGAAGAAGAGGAGGAGCAGAGGACTGCATTTGCATACAGTGTAGTCCTTCCACACATGGGAGCTTTGGACAGGAGCCAATCCAATATTCCTCTGCGGTACAAAGAGCATGTGGCACATTAACGAGAGATGATATCAGATTTTTCACCCCTGCTGAGTCAGCTCCCCCCAAAAGTCCCACTTCAATTCTGCTTCTCCCTCGTGCGAATGGATTGGGCTGTTTCTTCGGTTTCCTTGCACGTTTTTCCCATAAGAATTTTTTGACGTTATGTATGCTACAAGAAATCACCATTATACCCTACACATCTAAATGACATATGTGGTGTACAGTGCCTATACAGCCAAGCATAGGCAATAAAAAGAAATCTATGAAACGAGCAATGAAAAGTGAAGTAACCGAAGCCGCATTCAGAAACATAAAGGAACAAAACAATAAATGAAATAGCGAGGTTTCATTCATTGATAAAATTTGATTTAGTTTATTTCTGTTCCACTCGGGTGACTGTAAGGCACAAATCAATGACGGGTCTTAGCACATAAGCAAACGACCCTTTTATTCAGGCTTAGCCATTTTTAATTGCACGCTAACGACAATGGATAAGAATTTTGCCACTAAAATCAACCTAAATCCTGTGCAATGGCTTAGATCTTGGGTCAAAGGGAATATGTGCATAAGATCTTTTTAAAGTGGTGTTTTTAAATATCGTTGTAGGTTGTGGTCACACGCATGAGATAAAGCGGGGGGGGGGGGAGAAGAGAGGCTATTTCCTCCGGCAGAAGTTGACCTACAGTTGCGCAATCACACAGTCTTTTGATTGCATGATCAGATGCAACCGTGAGTGAATGGGGCGGGGTTGCTGTTTGTTCCTTATGTGCTTAAACGAGAGATCGATGAGTCACACCTCAGCCCTGAGGGCTCCCTATGGAGTGTGCGATGATGTGCATACTGAGAGGGGGGGGGGGAAATGACAGCACGGAGTTGGGATGGCCTGATCAGACTATCCCGACACCATGAGAGCATGCTGGAGCAATCAGATGCAGGAAAGTCCACCCATGGCCCGTAGCAACCCGTTTGCTACTGGACTTTCTGAGGTGTCTTTTAACTCCGCTTCTGCAGCGGAGCAAACCGGGTTGCCGACGGCTGCGGGGTGCTTCCCAGGTGTTGTTGTCTGATCGGACCCCTTCAATCCGCCTGGCATTTGCACCTATGTCAGGGTTAATTGTGCTTGTGATCGCAGTCTTAATGTATTTTATTTATTGTTTCCATGTTTTGAATTATTTGATTGTATATAGTTCTATTGTTGGTTTGTTTGTTTGTTCAGTTACCTACCTTGAGTCTTCCTTGGTTGGGAGAAGGGCATGCCTGCAAATATTGCAATCAATTAATTATGACTGATTATTTAAATTAATTGGCAGTGACAACGAAAACCACCAGCGTTGTGCCTACAGTCTTGTTCAGCTTTGTAAATCTCCATCATGATAAGATGGATTCCAAAAGTGGAAGATGCATTCCAGAGTGGAAAGGACAGTCCAGATGATCGGGAACTTTTCGGAATGCACCAGCGCTCCTTGTCTGATTTCTTTTTATATTCACACATATTTTTTTTGTCAACTGTTTGGTACTGCGTTTCTATGGTATACATGAGTTTTAAGTTTTCTTATATGCTTTAGATTACTTCCCACTGGAAGAAAGCTTAAAACTTAAAACCATACCTTTTCATATCTCCTAGTAGCCTGTTTTGACTCCTGAAAAATACCATGTTGTGGAGGATAAAGAGCCACAACGGACTGGGCAGGGTAGGAGGGCTACAATGAGGAGGACTATTAAGGCTCTAACTAGAATGGCAGAAGTATGCTACTTAAAATGGGATTAGAAAGAAAACTGGGCCACCACCCTGAGACATCTATTGATGAAGGGATCCACCAAAGCCAGTTTGGTGTAGTGGTTAGGAGTGCAGACTCTAATCGAGAAGAACTGGATTTGATTTTCCACTCCTCCACGTGCAGCTGCTGGCGTGACCTTGGGTTAGTCACAAATTCTCTCAGAGCTGTTCTCTCACAGGCAGTCCTCAAAAGAGCTCTCTCAGCCCCACCTACCTCACGGGGTGCCTGTTGTGGGGAGGGGAAGGGAAAGGAGATTGTAAGCCACTCTTGAGACTCCTTCAGGTAGTGAAGGGCAGGGTATAAATCCAGTCTCTTCTTCCTCTCTTCAAAACCAACTGCTTTTCAGCTGTCTGGCCAGAAGGGTGTTGGTAATGTATGAAACACTGAAGCTGCTTTACGCTGAGTCTGGCCACTGGCCCATCAAAGTCAGTATTGACCGCTCTGACTGGCAGAAGCTGTCCAAGGTCTCAGGCCTTTCACTTCATCTACTACCTGCTCCTCTTAAGCAGAGAGGCAGGGGATCGAACCTGAGACCTTCCACATGCAAAGCAGAGACTACTCCTGAGCCACAGGTTCTCCCCAAGGGGCTCCCTTGGTGCCGGGCAGCATTCAACTGAGCTCTAGCTGCTGGGTAGCACAGGGAGGGTGCTGTTGACGGAGCCCAGTATTTTCAGCACAGATTCTGATCTCACAGAATCATAGAATCACACAGAGTTGGGAGGGGCCAACCAGGCCATCTTGTCCCAGCCCCTTCTCAATGCAGGATCAGCCCAGAGCATCCCTAACAAGCGTTTGTCCAGCTGCTGTGTTGGGAAGCCTCCTGGCCCTTGGCGGTTGTTCCCAAGTCACCACCGCGTCGCTAGGAGTTTCCCTTCTGCTTTTCGGACTGTCTTTAAGGAAGAGGGCCAAACAATGTGAGCCAAGGAGCCTGGAGTCTCCTCAGATATGGGCACATGGGGGGGTTACGCCACGCACACACCCAAGCTTGCCTCCAGATCTGTCCCATTGCTCACTCACTCTCACTCTCTCTCTCACTACTCGCTGGACCATTCTCGCCTCCTCATCGGTGGACTCCTCCTTTCTTATATGCGCCATTCTTGTTTGCCCCTCCTCTATCCCCATGGCTGTTCCCCCCAAGCTGGCCCTGCCTCCACCCAAAAGCGGAGGTGCTGAGACCTGCCGAGCCCCTGATGCACCACCGGCTTCTCCTGGGCCCACCGGTGTTTCCATGGAGGCCTGTCCTCTGTCGCCACCCTCTCTCTCTTCCCTTGTGGTCCTCCTGGCTGCCAGCAGCCACCTCCATCTCAGCAGCGGTCATGCTTACTCCTGCGTTGGAGGTCACCCCTAGCCCTGGGGTCCACTGGCCCCATCGTGGATGGATGTTCGCCGCCCCTGCTGGCCTTCGGTGCCTCACGGGCCTTGTTGCCTCTCTGTTCATCTGCCCGGGTATGTCGGTTGGGACCTGGTGAGTGGATTGGCTGGACTGGGAGGGACTGTCTGATGGGGAATGGTGGTTCTGACCCTGAGGCCCCGGGGTCTGCTGGGGGCTTTCCCCCCTCCCCTCTTTGCTGGCCTGGTGTGGACCGGACACATTGCTTAAAGAGTGCCAGTGAGGGGGAGCTCAACACCTCCCTGATTCCACCGTTGCACAACTCATACTGTCAAAAAGTTTTTTTCCTAAGACCCAGCCAGTACCTTCCCGCCCAAGGCCCAGTCACATTAATTGTGCTGAGTTTACAGCTAGGGTAAAGTTGCCCTTACTAAAACAGCCTGGAGTGGTGTGTTGGAAGTTATGTAAATATTGGCAGCCATTTGGTGTTTGTTTATTTTTTTTAAATCTACTTTAAATAGTGGGACGTATCTTTTCATAAACTGCAGAGATATCACCCATGTGATTTCATGGGGGCACTCCTGAGAAAATAGTCAAGAGTAGGCCAATATTAATTCTGAAGCACTGGCTAAAAATCAAAGCACCCTTCCTATCAATCCAATATGCAAAATAAGTCATTCCTATAGGGACTCATACCCCACTAACACGATGTGGGAGGAGAAGCTGTCATTGTGGGGGGGGGGGGTTCCCTAGAAAGCATCCTTTGAGTAGCTTATATTTCAAAATGTCTCTGAAGCCCATGCAAATCAGTAAATATGGCACTTCTGAGAAGGGCCCCAAGGGCCAATCGCGTGGCAGATGTAGATCAGTAAAGCCTCGTGAACTTGGTGGATTTACACCCGTTTTCACCAACCAAGTAGCATTTCCTGGGAGCATGGTTCCAGATGGCATTTTGTAAGCACGGGGATTATTTAAGGCTCTTACCTATCCACTAACGATTCACAAATAAATCCTCCATGGAGAAGTCACTCCTTCACGGGGACAAACTAATAACTGAGGTTTGAGGGGTCAGCATATTAAAAAAAAACCCACTTTAGTCTTAATAAGCTTTGATGGCATCAACATATCCCCCATGCCTAATTAACAGAGACTACTCAATCTTTCTCAGATGTAGCAGGGCAGGGAAGGTAGGTGGGAAATGAGGAGGAAGAGCGTGCACATAAAACAAACACCTGGCAGGAACGCGCAGGCAGCATAATGAAATGGGTTTGCCTCTGATTATTAAATTGAACGTACCAAGTCCCTGGTTGTCGAGAGAATAAAAACAGTTATTTCAGGATCAGCCTTTGCCTTTTTAGAGGAACACATGAAAACTCCTGATTCTGAGCCGGAGGATAATTCTATAGAATATTGACTGGCAGCAGCTCTCCAGGGTCTCCCAAAGAATTCATCCCCAGCATCTGAGATACTTTGGGTTACGGCTGCCAAGTCAGCCCGGGGGGCGGGGGATCCCCCACTACAGGGGTTCCCGATCCGCCGGCCACCATTCGGCCGGCGGGGGAAGCCCCACCCCCGAAGTCGTCCAGCCTGGACGACTTCCCCCGCGCTGGGTGACGTCAACGGAAGTGATGCCATCACGTCGGGGGCATTGCCAGAGCGTCGCCCTGGCAACGCCCCCGATGTGCTGACGTCACTTCCGGTGACGTCGCCCGGTGCGTGCGCGCCGGGGAAGCTCCCGGCCAGCAGAGGACTCCCCCCCGCCAGTAAGGTAAGAGACTTGGCAAGCCTACTTTGGGCGGAGATGCTAAGAAGAGAACCCAGGGTGCTAAATACGCAAAATGTGACTCTGTCTAGATCTCAGACAGAGGTCATTCCTAGCCTTGCTACCTGAGACCCTTTAAGAGGAGGTACTGCGGACTGACTCTTGAATCTTCTACGTCTGAAATATGGCCTCGACTACTGAGATATGGCCCTCTCTCCAAAATGGGAAGCAAATTTTACCTCACAATCTTTTGGCCCAACTAGCCCAGTTTGTGTACTTGCACTGTGGATCTCTAGCATCTCATGTGGGAAGGATCTTTCCCAACTTCTGTTTCTTGTAGTATTTTAAATGAAGATATGAAGCTGTCAATATAGAGTCAGATTATTGGGTCCTCTACCTTGGAGTGGTAGTACTACTTCAAGGTCTCAGGCTGTGATCAGCCTCAGTTCTGGTACTAGGTAAAGGTAAAGGTTTCCCTTGCTCAAAAGCCAGTCAAATCCGACCATAGCGTTGCGGTGCTCGTCTCCGTTTCCAAGCCAAAGAGTCAGCAGTGTCTGAAGAGGCCTCTGTGGCCACGTGGCAGGCACGACTAGATGCCAAGGGGCGTAGAACGCTGTCACCTTCCCACCAAAGCGGTACCTATTTATCTACTTGCAATTTCTTGTTTTCGAACTGCTAGGTTGGCAGGAGCTGGGGCCAGAGACGGGAGCTCACTCCATCACGTGGAACTCGGGTCTCAAACTGCCAAACTACCAGCCTTCCAGTCTGCAGTTCAGTGTCTTAACCGCTTGAGCCACCTTGGCACTTCATTCTGGGACTAGGGACCCTATAACTGGTGATGCCAGGGGTTGAACCTGGGACCTCATGTATACAAAAAAATTGGGCTGTTCCAGTACTCTAGTCTGGGACACAGACTTGTTAGGTAATAGAACACAAGGTCTCTCACATCCCAAATGGCATCCTACCCCCTATAACAAAGCTCTTCAACCCGTGGACTTGGGATCTGCTGGGTTCCAAGTCCCTATAGACCTGCCATTTTCTTTTTCTTTTTTACTGCTTTTTAAAAGAAATATTTTAATTTATTAAAACAAATGAACAATGAAATGGAACATAAAACACATAACCACTCCTTTCCCCTTTGTAACCATGAACGTAGTCATCCTTTACCAGAGTAAGAAAATTACGGTATTAATTCAGTCTATTTTGTCACTAGTTCCATTCTCTGTATAACCCCTGACCATAGTTGGGCCAATCTGAATGTGTCTCTGCTTTTCCAGTGTGCTGTCCATTTCACAAGGATATAGATCTCCTTTATTTTCAACAACCGGTCTTTTTATTTAGGGGTATTCTTTTTCTGTTGCTGTTTCCATTGCCTCGCAAAGGCCAACCTGGCAGCAGTAATCATGTGTAAGGCTCCCATTAACAGGTCACTAGGGATATTAGGTAGGTAATTTAGCAGCAGTGCCTCTGGCTTGGAGGGTATCTGTTTCCTCAGCCTAGCTGCATTTTACTGCTTTGGGGGAGAGCCTGCTGATAGTGCTCCTGCATAGACAGCGAGGATGCCAGGGCCTGCCTACTGCTTTTTTCTTTGAACAAGCTGAGAGGCACAGAAGAACATGAGGCAGAACTCGTCCAACCGTGGTGGAGAGGATTCCTCCACAGCACCAACCCTCAGCTTGTTCCCCACTGTGGTACACCTCCTGGAACTCAGCTGATATTTTTTTTTGTTCCCAGTTCTCTTTGTCTGCTGTCCACTTCCTCGGCCTTGACACCAGCTGGGTCTCTTTATTTAAAATATTTAGATCCTACTTTTCTCCTGTTCAACAGGACTCAAAGCAGCTGACCTCATTAAACCCAACAAAAATCTCATCCCCCCCTCCCCCAAATACAATACAAATACCAGGGGTCATTTCGTAGAAAAAGAGGTGCAGGAGCTCATTAGCATAACTCGTTAGCATAACTTATTTGCATATGCTAAACCACTTGACATGACCAGAAGTATGTCAGAAGGCAAGAAAGAAAGAGAGAGAGAGAGGGAGAGGGAGGGGGAGGGGGGAGAGGGAGGGGGAGGGGGAGAGAGAGAAAGAAAAGAAAGAAAGAGAAAAGAAAGAAAGAAAGAAAGAAAGGAGAGAGAGAGAGAGAGAGAGAGAGAGAGAGAGAGAGAGAGAGAGAGAGAGAGAGAGAAAGAAAGAAAGAAAGAAAGAAAGAAAGAAAGAAAGAAAGAAAGAAAGAAAGAAAGAGCTGGCAGAGAGGGGACAGCTACTAATCCAAGCCTCAGAAATACCACTCTTCTGGGAGGATAGCTTCAGTGGTGGCTGAAGCCTTCAGAAGGCTGGTCGGAGGAACAAGGACCTTTCCAGGGGACAGGGTCATTTTGCTGCAGCCATGACACAAGCAGGCATTCCCCCACGGAGGAGGGGGGGCTGGCACCAACTCCCGGAGCTGCGTTCCCCCGAGCTCCTGCTCGAAATGACCCCTGCAAATAACAAGACGAGAGCAGACCACTAGGTTTTCATGGCAAATGATTAAGCAAAGGTGATTTGCCTTTGCCTTTTTCGGCAGTCTCCCTTGGTGGTCTCCCATCCAAGTACCAACCCTGCTTAGCTTCCAAGGTCTGTTCAGATTGAGCTATACAATATGATTCCACATCCTCAAGAGAAAAATATACTCAATACATTATCTCAGTCCACTGAGTTGCCAACTTTGGGTTGGGAGAGTTGGGTCTGCTAAGACTGAAGACCACTGGCCTAGACTAAGACACCCAAGGTTAGAGCACGATAAAGGTGATACGATAATTACCTTCAAGTACTTGAAGGGCTGTCATATAGAGGATGGTACGGAGTTGTTTTCTGTTGCCCCAGAAGGTTGGATTAGAACCAACGGGTTGAAATTAAATCAGGAGTTTTTGGCTGAACATTAGGAAGAACTTCCTGACAGAGCAGTTCCTCAGTGGAACAGGCTTCCTTGGGAGGTGGTGGGCTCTCCTTCTTTGGAGGTTTTCAAACAGCGGCTAGATGGCCATCTGATGGCAAAGCTGATTCTGTGAACTTGGGCAAATCAGGAGAAGGAAGACAGGAAGGGTTGCCTCAGTGCTTAGTTCTCGTGGCCCTTTCTTACACAGCCAGGGAAATGCTGATCGCCACTTTGGGGTCAGGAAGCAATTTTGCTCCAAGCCAGTTTGGATGGAGATCCTGGAGGGTTTTTTTGTCATCTTCTGGGCATAGAACTGGAGTCACTGGGTGTGGGGGGAGGTAGGTATTTGTAAATTTCCTGCACTGTGCAGGGGGTTGGACTAGATGACCTTGGAGGTTCCTTCCAACTCTATGATTTGTTTTAAAGTATTCCAAGTTGGATCTTGTCCCATCTTCCAGTAATTGGGCTAAGGGGATGTTGCTCACCTGAGGGATCAGTAGGCGATGCTCATTACTGGTGTTGCAGAGCTGAAAAGCACCACACCTGCTGAAATTCGTCCACCACCTGTGCAGCTGTCCCATTATCAAGGATAACGCTGGCTGACAGGAGAACTGAGAAGAAGAATCACATCGTCCCCATGATGAGATCTTGCAAAATTGCTACAAAATTGTGATGTCCCTGGAGGGCATTGGGACCCGCATGACGAGCAAGAGATGAATGAACAATCAATGCCAAACCACCCCAAGGGGTGAGTGAACGTCCCCGATTCCGCTTCCTTTAATATCAGTTTGCATTTTCGTTCTCTGCTCTTTGCTGTTGCTTTTTTGGTGGATTTGTCTGCCTCGCGTGAGCCTGTTGTACAGTTTTACATGTCGTTCATACATACAGACGTCAGTTATCGATATAATATACCTCTGAACGTCTATAATGCTGATGGAGTGCTCTGCAAACCATATTGGAAAAGGCATGCATTTCATGAAGGGGAAACTGATGCAAAGAAACAGAAAATGGCGCAAAACTAAATAAAAGATGGTTTTGATTCGCATGGGGGAAAGGCAATATTGAAATGGCTGGTGGGGGGGGGGGTAAATAGAGTAGGAGTGAGAAATTCAACATCATCCCTAGTCACCAGCTAGTTAATTTACCTGAATAATAAGCAATTCAGCTGCAGACTCTCCAGAGCTAACACTTCCAAAAATTAGGAAGCTGAAGAAAGACATTATTTCAGAATGGAATAAACAAACACTGAAGTCTAACAATCCTTGGAGAAGGGGGGGGGAGAGAGAGAGCACAGGTACTGACAGTGGCAATAGCCCCTCTGGTTTAGGGATCAACATTTATGACAAACGGGAAAGCACGGATGATTGACACCGAATAAATGAATGAATAAATGAAGAGTAAAAAGGAAAAGAAAGGTAACTTTCCTGTGCGCCAAGTCAAGAGTGGTGTGGCATCTGGGGGTATTTTTTTAAATAGAAAGCTATAGCAGTAAATGCAGGAGACATCCTGAGGGGAGGGGGGGACTTTGACCGGAGAAAACAGGTTGGTACCCATAGGCGAGTTGATGGAAATGATTGTTTTATTTATTAAAATGTTTACACCCGGCCTTTCCTCTTGGCTTATAGTGGAGTCTGCGTGCCTTGGTTCCAACATCCGTTGGAAGAGACAGCACTGAAGAGTTTTATTCAACTGAAAGACGGAAGATCTTTTTCGAGCCTGCAGGCAAAGTTATCCTGTGATATCTATATGAAGGCGAAGCGCTAGGGTTCTCAGCCTCAGGTTGGGGAATACTTAGAGGTTTGGGGAGCGGAGCCTGAGGAGGGCGAGGTTTGGGGAGGGACTTCAGTGGAGTATAATGCCATAGAGTCCAGCTTCCAAAGCAGCCATTTCATGGGGGGGAAACTGATGCAAAGAAACTCAGTTCTGGAGTGTCTCCTGGAGTTCAGTCTCTCCTGGAGATTAGCTGTAATCCCAGAAGACTGGTAACCCTAGAAAGAGCCATTGTGGCAGACAATATGCTTCTTGACTGCATCTGTTTCTTACAGAAGGGTGTTGTTAATCTCTTTGTATGCATTGGTGTGCAAGACACAGTTAGATGCTGGAGAGGGAGCATCATGTCAGTGGCTTGGTGTACACTGGTGCAGGGCATGTCTATGCCATTCTCACTCTAGGGGGAGCTTTACCTGATCTCCCAAATGCGTCTCTTGTTTTTCCTCTTTTTCGTCTAGCTCTAAGTTCTTTACATCCAGAAGGGTTTTTTTAAAAAAAATTGCTACTAGAATACTTACAGTTAATATATTTCTTTCTTGATTTATACTTCAAATGTATAGACCACCCCACCCCTATGTCCACACGGCTCCAGGCGGTGAACAGCATAATGATAAAAAGATTCATCAATAACAGAACAACATAAATCACATAAAAACGTTCTCAGGCAGCGTTTAACGCATCAGATTTCAGTTATGTCCCTGCTCCACAAGAAGGTGGGAAAGAGGCAGGAAGAAAAAGAGGGAAGGGTGAGGGAGGGAGTGCCAGTAAGATGGTTCCCACCGCTGTCCGAAGCCAAAATCCCGGTGCAACATCTCTGCCTTGGAAGCCCTGTGGAACTGCATTAGGCCCTGCAGGGCTCAGACGCTGTTTGGCAGAGAGTTCCACCAGGTTGGAGCCAGGGCAGAGAAAGTTCCCGGCTCTGGTTGAGGACAGCCGGACTTCTTTTGGGCTGGGGATTACCATTAGATTGTTCTCTGCAGAGCATAACGCTCTTCGGGGGACATGCCAGAGGAGGTGGTCCCGAAGATATGTGGGTCCCTTACTGCTTAAGGCCTTAAAGGTCAATGCCAAAACTTTGAACCTCACAGGCTGAATGTGTGCTGTTCATGATGTTCCAATCAGGACCCATGCCATTGCATTCTGGACCTGCTGGAGTTTCTGGGTCAGTCTCAAAGGTAGGCCAACACAGAGTGAGTTACAGTAGTCCAAACTAGAGGTGACTGTTGCATGGATCACTGTGCCTAGGTCAGGGCGAGACAGGACGGGGGCCAGTTGCCTCACCTGGCATAGCTGAAAAAAACACCAGCATGGCAACATTTGTGACCTAGGCCCAAACTCCTGACAGTCTCTGCCGGTGTTAAGGGTGCACCATTAAGAGTCAGGAGTCAACACCCCAAACCTGAATCCCACCCATCCAGACACAGAACCTCCATCTTGGTGAAATTCAGTCTCAACCGACTCTTTTTCAACCATCCCACCATGGCCTCCGGTCCCTCAGCCAGATTTTGAGGGACGGTGTCTGGGTGGCTGCCCATCAACAGATACAGCTGGGTGTCATCAGCATACTAGTGGCATCCCATCCTCAAACTCTGCACCAGCTGGGTGGGGGGTGGTGCATACAGATGTTAAACGACATCGGAGAGAGGACTGCCCCCGGAGGACCCCACATATTAAGGGGTATCGACACCCTCTCTCCTAGCACTGCCCTCTGTCCCCAGTACATTTGGGTCCCGACCGAGGAGAACGGTGGGGTGTAAATGAAGTCAATAAAATAAATAATATATAAAATGACTTCCTCCAACTGAGAATGACTTAGTTGAAGGAAGACTTTCTCTATTGGAAGAAGACCAGAGCCCTGTTGACAAGTTAGGTTGCCAGCTCTGGATTGGGAAATACTTGAAGATTTGGGGAGTGGAGTCTGAGGAGGGGGGCGTTTGTGAAGGCAAAAGGATCTCAGCAGGGTATAATGCCATAGCGTCCACCTTCCAAAGCAACCATTGTCTCCAGGGAAACTGATCTCGGTAGTCCTGAGAGCTCTCGTAAAAACAGAAGATCCCCAGGCCCTGCCTGGAGGCTGGCAACCATATTCACTAGCCACATATTACAGTTATACAGATATGGAGTCCCTGATTATGCCCCTGGTTACAAAGAAACCTTTTCATTCTTTAGGACGGATTTAATGCGTATTGTTCCCAAGGTGGGTTTGTTTTCAAATAAGGCACTCTTTTATGTCATGCTATTAACAACCTGCCCCCTCCACTTGATCAAAGGTGTCAAAGAAGTGTCAGCTATCAAAATGAAATGTGTTTTTTTTTTTAATGCATTTCAGGTTGGTTTGTTTTTTAAAGCAACGTTTTAGCTGCGTGTCAAAATGTGAACGCTTTTCAAGTTGATAAAATTGCAAACTGAAAATGCAGATTTTAGAATAGCTGCACTTCGTGACTATATGACACACACACCCGTCTCTCATAGCGCCTTAGTTTTAGATGTTCGGGGTAGGTGCAGCCATTGAACCTCCCTTTTATTTCTTGGAATGCCAGCAAAAGGGCCTCCCCTACATCTTCCTTCAGTAAGTTTGGAACAATCTTAAGCAGCAAACAGTATTTTATTCATTGGCAGTGCCCTTTGGCCTCAAGCTAATAATATGGAGGATGTGTAAGTGGCAATCAATTAGCAGTTCTGGTCACAGTGCGATGTATATTCATGAAGAAGCACAGTGTATCAATTTATCTCATAATGTTCCCTTGCAAACTTTCACTCCCACGTACAACCTCCCTCTCTTTTCTCTCTCGTCTCGCTGGGCCTGGATTCTCCCCCTCCCTCCACAGCCTTCTAAAGCAATGTCACCACCTTTCCTTTGCTCCGGGTCTTTTCATTCATGGAGGACAGATCCATTGATGGCTATTAGCCACAATCGCTCAATGGAACGCCAGAGGCACTCTTTTTCATTCATGGACATTCACTCCACCGATGGCTGCTGGCCATCATAATTCAATGGGACCCCCACTGGCTGTCTTTCTTTGCTCTGAGTCTTTTCATTCTTGGATATTAGGTCCATTAGGTCATGAGAAGGCAGGCCCGTAGCCTGGATTTCTTAAATGGGGGGGGGGCTTTAAATAATTCAGGGGGCACTGAAATTAAAACAAAAAGGGTTCGAATCAGGGCCTTCCAAAGAGTTGACTTCCAGCTCTGACTGAGTCCTGGTGTGCTGCGAGGGGAATGGGTTTTGAAGTTCCCTTGCATCCAGATCCCCCCCTTCCCTTGCCCTCACCGCTCAGACCCAGGCCCAGCGTGGGAGGAGCCGGCTGGGGCCAGAGACGGTGAGGTGGCCGCTGGGAGCAGCCTGACCAGGGGTGGAGCAGAGTACCACAGGGTGAGGTGAGGTGAGAGAGGAGGGCTGCGCTGGGTCGCCAGGCACTTTACTCACTGGCCGGCCAGTGAATGCATCTTGTCCAGGGCCCGCCTGGTTGCCTGCCTGCCTGTCCAGGGTAGTAAGTTGGGGGACCCTGATAGAATGTCAGGGGGGCAGGCCCCGAAATGATCCAATGTAGCTACAGGCCTATGATAAGGTAGCCAACACCACCTTGGTAAATGCTTGGAGAAGGGTGGACTATAGGTATGCCTGGGAAGGTTAGAGTATGGGGAGGAGAGGATGCTCAGCAGGGCCCTGATGCCAAAGGCTCTGCCCTCCAATGCTGTCTTTGACTCCAAGGGAACTGATCTCTGTAATCTGGTAGGGTTGCCAAGTCTCACTTGTAAATTAGCGAGGGGAGTCCTCTCAAGTCCGGGAGTGTTCTGTTGTGCAGTGACATCACCCAGTAGTGACATCACTGTGTCAGGCACGTTGGGGGCCGGACCTCTGTAATTCGGAGGGAAAACCATAGAGTTTTCCCTCGAATTATAGAGTGCCCCCCGAAACGTGCCCGACGCGATGATATCACCTCCGGGTGATGTCATCACACTGGGCATGTCTCCGCAGCCCGACAATTTGGGGGTGGGGTTCCCCCGGTGGCCTGATCCAGGCCAGTGGGGAGTGGACCGATCGAGCGGGGGTTTTCCCGCCCCCCGAGGGGACTTGGCAACCCTAGTAATCTGGAGAGGTGCCTGGTGCAAGTAGGGGAAGGGAAGGTGATCGTAAGCCACTTTGAGGTTCCTTAAGGTAGAGAAAAGTGGGGTATGAAAACCTTCTTCATCATTTCGAGTATTCTCATTCTTGTTGTTTTGAGCCATCGGACTAAATGTTGCCTTTGCTTCTCCCTCATGCATTCAAAACCATACTTCCTTATTTTTGCACCATTTGCTATTTCCATGTACTGCATTTCCCCCTTTAAAACCTACCCATTCTCCCCCCCCCCCCCAACATTGCCTGTTTCACAGGGTGGAGAGGGGGAGCTGTAGCTCTAAGATGCCACTTGGGTGAAAGGATGGGATTACAAGTGGCCCATAAATGGCAGAAATCAGAATTACATAAAAGCAGCTGCTTGCGCTTAATCTTAGGAGTCAGGAAAACGCAGGGCTGATGTCCTCAGATTGAAAGAGAACCTTTTTTCTACCTTCTTTTTATTACTCAGATGGGGTTTTTTTTTTAGAAGTGTTAATAGATGAAGCTTGCTTTTTTTAATAGTTCTTTCCAGGGCTCATTTCGTAGCAGGAGCTCCTCTGCATTTTAGGTCACGCCCCCCTGATGTAGCCAATCCTCCAAGATCTTACAGTAGCCCCTGTAAGAAGAGCTCTGGAAGCTCTTGGAGGATGGGCTACATTAGGGGTGTGTGGCCTAATATGCAAAGGAGCTCTTGCTACGAAATGAGCCCTGGGCCTTTCTACCTAGATGGGGGGGGGGGGATGGCCTTGATGGAAAAAACAGAGCAGGTTGTTCTTCTTGGGACCATTAGGAATTCAGAGAACTGAACTGTCATTATTGGTTGCTTCCCATCAGTGTCTAGAACAGTATTTGAAGAGCAACATGAAGCTGCCTTCAACTGATAGATCCAGGCGGGCAGCTGCGTTGGTCTAAGGCCGCTTATCTCACTCCACATGCTAAGTCGCTCAGTTCTCAGTTATACCCAGAAATCAAACTTTGTTGGTCGTAAAAGTGCCTTGACTCACACTTAGTTTTCACACCTGTTGCTAATTTCTGTATTATCTGTATGCCAATTTGCTGCTATTTACATGCCTTACCAAATGTGTTATTCCAGTCTTAGCTATATTTATTGCTCAGTTATTTATGCAGCTTGACTCTAATTAGCTCTTCCTGGGAACTTAGCCCTCCCCCCATGTGTAATATTTGAGGGAATCTGTTTCAATAGATCTGGAGGAGTGTGTGTGTATACATGCTAAGTCTCTCAGTTCACTCTTATATCCGGAATTGAACTTTGTTGGTCTTGAAGGTGCCACGGGACTCAAACTTCCTTCTCACATCTGTTTGTTAACTCTTGTATTTGTATGCTAATTTAGAAGAAGAAGAAGAGACTGGATTTATACCCCGCCCTTCACTCACTTGGAGTCTCAGAGCGGCTTACAAACTCCTTTTCCCTTCCCCTCCCCACAACAGACACCCTGTGAGGTAGGTGCGGCTGAGAGAGCTCTTTCCCAAGCTGTCCTTGAGAGAACAGCTGGTACAGAGCTATGGCTTGCCCAAGGTCATCCAGCCAGGTGCAAGTGGAGGAGTGGGGAATCAAACCCGGTTCTCCCAGATTAGAGTCTGCACACTTAACCACTACACCAAACTGGCATATGATCGCGCCCAAAGACAGGCAATGGGAAACTGCCTCTGTCCATCTCTTACCTTGAAAGCCCTATGGGGTTGCCATGAGTTGGCTGTGCCTTGACAGCACATTCCACCACCAAAGCAGCTCTTACTGTCATTCACACATCTTACTACCTGCCTTAATCCAATCTCAGCTATAGTCACCCGGTATTTATGCATCTTGCCTCTAACTAGCGCTTCCTGGCAACACGCCCCCTTCCTATATGTAATGGTCGAGGAAATTCTGTTTCACTGTAGAAGCATGCTTGCACATAAGAGCTTCTACCTTGAATAAAGCTTTGTTGGTCTTAAAGGTGTCACTGGACTCAAGCTTTGCTCTGCCCAATAGTCTGTCAGACTATCGATCAGGGTTGGGATGGTCTACTCCAACTGGCAGCAGTTAACTAGGGTCTCAGGAAGAGGGTTTTTTGACATTGCCTACTACTTGATCCTTTTAACTTCAAATGCCGGGGATTGAACCTGGGATCTTTTGCATGCAAAACAGATGCTCTACCACTGAACCATGGCCCTTCTCTAAACAAAGCTTGCATTTATCAGTGTCAAAGGGCTGTGACCACTAGACTGAATGGATGTAGGAAGGAAACTGATGAAAGATAAAGGAAGAATTTCCCTTGCAGATTCTCTGTTTGCAGCCAGGCCAAACTTCCAAGCATTGTAAGTTCACCAGTATCTTGCATTCGCTGTAAAATATAAATTGGCTTGTTTATCTCTCCATTGCTCACCCAACTTTGAAACTTTCCTTCAGTCTAAGGCATGTTCCTCCCGCAGAAGTGGTTCCTCCACGGAAGGAAGAGCCAGTTTTGTTGAAAGAAGTCTCCTAAGGCTCGGGAAAAGAACTTGTCTAAGCGGAGTGGTGGGAACAGAAGCCATTATTGTGAATTTCTCATCCCTGCTGTCCCCATCTGAAAAACCCCATTTTGAGTTCTCTTTTCCCTTGTGGGAACTGAGCATGTGCTTCTTTATTTTTTGCATCCTTTCTCTGTTTCTTCATGCTGAATTCGTCCCATAAGAGAAAATGGCACAAAAATAATCGTAAGTCTTATTCACACACACACATAAACTGAACAGAGACTTTTGGACTGAAATAGCATCCCCTTGTTCCATGCAGACTAGGGTTGCCAGCCACCCCCTGGTGGAGGTGGGGGTGCCCTGCTGCCAGGCCCCACCCACCACTGCCGATCGGCTGGCTGGCAGGGGGACTTACCAAGAGAGAGAGGAAGGCCCAGGTGATGTCACTGGAGATGTGGCGACATCATTTCCAGCATGCACAGGAAGCGATGTGATCCCACCAGTGACATCCGGGTGACACTCTGGTATTTGGGCAAAAACTCTATGGTTGAAGCCATTTCTACCACAGAGTTTTTGCCCAAATATCAGAGCATGACCCTGACAACACAGCTTGATGATGTCACTTCCTGTGCACGCCAGAAGCGATGTCATCACATCACCTGGGCCTTCCTCTCTCTTCTGTTAAGACTCCCCATACCCTGCTGGTTGCCAAGAAGGACCTGGCAACCTTAACGCAGATATAAACTTTGTCTGCCATTCTCTTGTACAGGACTATTCATAGCCCACTTGGGTGTCCACCATCATGAATCCCTTAGGCTATTGGCAATGAAATTGTATCAGTATATGGGTTCCAGCTTATAAGTAATAACAGAAACAACATAGAAACACAAGCATCTACCTATCCTGTAGTTTTTTGTCCTGCCCATGCACCAAGGAGCTCAGGTTAAGATATTTGGTTCTCCCCCAACCATTTTATGTTCACAAACACTCTGAGGAAGGTTTCAGAGTGATAGGTCCAGAGTCACCCAGCAAGCTTCACGGCAAAGGGGAAATTTAACATGGATCATCCAGATCCTAGCCCAGCACTTTAACCCTTACATGGCATTGGCCCTCACCATTAATAAAACCAGGGAAGGAAATAAACCGTCATGTGCATATAGTTTATGACTGATTAAATAAGAACTCTAAAATGTTGACTCTTGTTCCGAGGACAGACTGGCAAAATGAAGTGCAAGGGAAGTGGGGCTTTCTGTTTGCACTGCGTAGACTGATGTGGGACCATACCGGGGAGGAGGCGGAATGGAGCATAACCACTGCAGGGCGGCCCCTGGCGTCGCGTCGGCATGCAGCTTTGGTTCATTTTGCCGACAGGCGCATAGGCGCATGGGTGCATAGACTCATTGGCGCAGCAGCCAGATCAGCGGGTTCACATTACCGGCGCCGCTTTATGTGCAGCTTATTTGCGTCCACACTGCCAGGAAGCGGGATGAATGCGCACCCAGACGGCTTGACACTGGTTTCCCCAGGTACCTTTTTAACGTGGGATGAAAGTGCTTTAGGATCGGGTGAGTGCAGCATGGCAATGCAGGGCAGCTGTGGCTGTGTGAACGGGCTCTCTTAATCCACTTGAAAAACCGGACCTATATCGGGCCAAAATGCCAGTCTGTCCTCGGCCATTGGTGGCGCATCTAATGCGAAGCGAGCCAGAGATTTGATGGCATCCTTATTCAAGCTTTACCAGTAAATAACCAATTCACTGGCATGCTAGCCGGTGGCAGAAAACACCGTCAAGTCCCAGTCGATATATGGCGACCCTGTAGGGTTTTCAAGGCAAGAGGGGAACAGCAGTGTTTTGCCATTGCCCGCCTCTGCATTGCAGCCCTGGACTTCCTTGGTGGTCTCCTATCCAAATGCTGACCGAGACTGACCCTGCTTAGCTTGTGAGATATGAGATTGTGCTAGCTCAGGCCATTCAAGTCCGGGCGAAATGCCGACAAGTGAAAGCTATTGTATATGGTCAGAGAATCAATCATTGTGCCACATTCATAATGTGTTGATGGGTGTTTTATTTGGGAAGGCTCCCCCAATTCGCAGTTTGAAAAACCAATTGGTCTGGCAGGGAGAGAAAGAACAGAAACCTTTCCAGACTAACCTGTCCCCAAATAACTGCTCGTCTCTCCTTATTTTTTTGCAGCATTCAAGAGCCATGTAATTGACTTCTTTTGTCGATCGAATTACAGCACAGCTATTTTCTTTTCTTTCTCGCACGAGGATGCTTGACGGACTGCCTAGCCTTTCCGGTGACACACACTAAAATGAGCACGCTCAAGCAAAAGTCAAATCAAATCCAAATAAACAAACCGTCGTAAAGGGGATGACCATAAAAAAAAAAAAAAGAAATGGAGCAAGATGAAAATGAGACTGTGGAGATAGCAGAACGCAAGAGGTTGTCACTGTCAGAGCCACTGATAGGGGGAAGCTGGTATATAAAATTCCTGTGACCCAGGTTGCTCTGTGGGCCCCCAGAAGTCCACCTGCCTCATTTTGCTCTCCTACTTTTCAAGTCTCTCTAGGACTCTATCATCACTCTTTTTAACCCTTTGCCTGGTTTGAAATCATCCCAAGTGCTCTCCTGCGTCAAGAGAGTACTTGTAATATTTTTCCAGTCACACATGAAACTTCCTTATACTGAATCAGAGCACTGGTCCACCAATGTCAGTACTGTCTACTCAGACTGGTAGCGGCTTTCCAGGGTCTCAGGTAGAGATATTTCACATCGCCTACTGCCTGGTCCTTTCAACTGGAGATGCTGGGAACTGAACCTGGGACGTCCTGCATTCAAAGCAGAAGTTCTTCCACTGAGCCACAGTGGGGAGTTAAGTGAAGGGGGAAAAATAATTATGGAACTATACGTAATGCATAGTCTGGTATAAACTCTGGTATACAACTCAGCTCTGGTATAAACACATGCTATACAATCCCAGAAGCACCACATATAATTCTTTCCACAGAGAACTTTCTCAGTATCTGATATGGCTACGTAACACGGCTTTGTGGGGACTTTCTCTTTAAATCAAGAATAAAAGAAAAGTTCTCAAGGGAGCCTAGGAAAAGTCCAAGTGTCACTTCCTGTTAGAGATATCCTTTCATGGAAGGTAAACCAAGAATCTGGCACTTTCCATGACCCATAGATTTAATTTAATGAAAAGGGAGAACGCATCTGCCACAGGACAGAGGTCATTTAATAACTGTAGTCTGATAACCGGAGAAGAAAACTTTGGCTGCCACCAACCCAAGTTGGTTTAATGAAGCCCAAAGGTTGAAAGAGGTGAACAGAAAGGTGTTAAGGAAACCATACAATATGAACCTCCCCGCTCACCAAAGGAGGGTAACAAGAGCACCCCAAGTGCAAAAAAGAACAGATACTAAAGCTGTATTTTATCCAGAATCTGGTTTCTTTTTTAACTTTCATGAGGGGGGTGGGGAATCATTGTGCAGGTTGTCTAATATTATTCCTTTGATGGCCGCATTTTAATTAGTGGCAGGGTCATTGTTTGGGCTGCATGTTAACAAATGATAATAATTTAAAATGCTGTCTACACCCCTCCACACACATTTTTATCTTGGCAGCTTTGATGTAGACCGTTATCTTCTTGTTGTTTGCACAGTTGCCTTCATAGGCAGATTCAGCTGTACTTCTTCCAGTCCATGGCTCAGTGGCTTTGTCTTCGTGATGGACAGCATATATTTGCTATGATGCTTTTCTGGGACATCTGGCTTACGGGAACACATGCTTCTTATTGATGGCAATGTTTGGCATTGTTTCCGCAAAGAATGGGGAGTACCTTGGGAAAATCGAACGAGAACATTTGAAACCAGCATGCGGCATGGAGTGCACATTTACTCAAGATGTGAACCCCATTGTATTCAGTGAGGCTTTCTCCCAGGTAAATGCATGTAGGATTGCAGCCAGTCTAAGATACACCAGTCTAAGCTCACTGCTTGCAATAAACAGGAGTACCTTTGCATGGCATTGCTAGTATAAAGCATACTTTACACCGAATTTCAAGAACAAATGTTTTTATGTGAATCTCCTAGTTTCTGGAATATCTGTTTTTTTCCCCCCAAGCATACTGATGAAATTTAATAGAATTGATACTGTTAAAATGCATGCCAGCTTTTCCATCAATGTTCGTTCATTCGTTTGTTTATATGTCATTGTTTTCCCCAGTTGAGACCCAAGGCACCTTTCAATATTGTCCTCCTGTCCTCCATTTTATCCTCATAACAGCAAAGTGAGACAGAAGGATTGACCCCTGTCCCCCAGAGATCGCACTGCCTCTCTCAGGGTCCTCATCCATGGCAAAATGAAGGTTCACCTTGTAAGAAAAGGCTAGAGGTGCAGAAAAGGAGAAAGGAAACACCAAAAGAGTGAGAAGAACTAGATCTGGATGCAGGAAATCACACTGTATGACTATGGCTGTTTTTACATCTGACTTTCCCGCTCAGGGGTCCTTTCGTAAAAAAAAGAGGTGCAGGAGCTCATTAGCATAACTTATTTGCATATGCCACACCCCCTGACGTCACCGGAAGTGATGACATCATCGGGAGTGTGTCAGAAGGCAAGAAGGGAGGGAGGGGGAAGGAAGGAAAGGAACAGGAAGGAAAGGAACAGGAAGGAAGGTAGGTAGGTGGGGGGGAGAGAGAGAAGAAAGGAAGGAGGGAGGAAGGGGGGAAGGAAGAAAGAAAGGAACAGTAAGGTAGGTAGGTAGGTGGGGGGAGAGAGAGAAGGAAGGAAGGAAGGGGGAGAGAGGGAGGAAGGAAGGAAGGGAGAGGGGAAGGACGGGGAAAGGAAGGAAGGTAGGTAGGTAGGAACAGGTAGGTAGGTAGGTGGGGAGAGAGAGAGAAGGAAGGGAGAGGGGAAGGAACAGGTAGGTAGGTAGGTGGGGGGGAGAGAGAAGAAAGGAAGGAAGGGAGAGAGGAAGGAACAGGTAGGTAGGTAGGTGGGGAGAGAAAGTGAGAAGAAAGGAAGGAAGGAAGGGGGAAAGGAAGGAAGAGGAAGGTAAGTAGGTAGGTGGGGGAGAGAAAGAGAGAAGGAAGGAAGGGAGGAAGTATTGAGGGGGGGAGGAAAAGGGCTTCTCGGGGCCAGCGGCGCTCTGCCGCGGCCCCAGGGGGAGGGGGGAGGAAAGGGTCTTCTTCTGCCCAGGCCGGCGGAGTGCCGCCGGCCCGGGAACTCTGACAGGGGGGGCGAGGGAAGGGGCTTCTTGGGGCCAGCGGCACTCTGCCGCGGCCCCAGGGGGAGGGGGGAGGAAAGGGCCTTCTTCTGCCCGGGCCGGCGGAGCGCCGCCGGCCCCGGGAACACTGACTGGGGGGGAGGGAAGGGGCCGGCGGCGGCAGAGTGGCCTGCCGCAGCCTGGGAAGAGCGAGCGGGGGGGCGGGGCTTTCTTAAGTGCCCACCCCCCCGCCTCCTCTCTCCCGGAGCGGCACTCCAGCGCGCCCCGGCCCCAATGGAGCCCTGTTCCTGCTGGAATCATTCTAGTTCCAAAAAAACCTGCTCACACCTCTGTGCGGTGTGAAACCGTGCTGCTACTGAAATGTCCACATCTACTAATTGCCCTCCTGTGGTCAAGCTAGTATTCAACCGGCTTGATTCTGCTTTAAACAATTGCTGTTGATTAGTGCACTTAGACCCCCTGGAGTGAAATTTCACACCACTGTGAAATCAGCACAGGAAAAGACAGCAGTCAAACTACTTTAGAGGGGAGGTGTAAAATGACCCTATGAGGCAGATTGGTTATAGTGGGTTATAGTGTCAAGTGAGAACTGGGAACTCTCCGGTTCAAATCCCCACTGTGCCATGAAAGTCACCTTGGGCTATGATTGCCAGATCTGGGTTGGGAAATATCTGGAGATTTGGGGAGTAGAGCCTGGGGAGGGCAGGATTTGGGGAGGGCAGGCTGTTCAGCAAAGGAGAATGCCATACAGTCCACCCTCCAAAGTAGCCATTGTCTCCAGGGGAACTATTGTCTGGAGATAACTGTTGTAGTGGGAGATCTCCAGGTGCCACGCAGTGTTTAGCAGTCCTACCTCGGGCCAATCATTGCTGCCAGCTTAATTTAGTTCACATGATTGTTGTCGTCCACAACTCTCTTCTGCCGTGTCCTCTTTAGTTGATGAAAGATCTCCTCCAATTACGATTTTTTTTTTTTTAGAAAATCTTCCTCTGATAGAAGACGTCTTTCTTCAATAGTGTAAGAAAGTCATATAGAAGGTTGGTAGAAGGAGTCACAGGATCCAGCCATATAAGACTGGATGAATAAAATAACTTCCATGTATTTTTTCAGCATTTATTTTTCCAAATCACTGTTAGATCTGCCTGCTCCAGAGGAGGTACACAAAGATAAAATTATACATACAATAAGTAACAAAACTAACAATCAATAAAGCCAATAAAGCCAGCAGCAATAGCAGCATGACACCACATAGGAAGGAAAAGGAGTGACATCAAGATATAACATTAAGATATTATTTAGGCAAATACAGTGGATCAAAGTACAGCACAAAGAAATAAATGTACATTTTAGCAGTACATAAAAGCATAGGATTGGATCACATGACTCCATTCCCCTGACTCTTTGTTTGAGAGAGAAAAACATCCTCCCCACCCAAAAAGACTTTCTCTGTTGGAGGATGGCATTCTCTGTTGGAAGAAAGTGTGTCAGAATTTAAGACCCAACATAGCAGAAGGGAGTTATAGAATCCGGTTCAAGCTATTTACCCGCTACCTCCAATAGCCAACTTTCCTGTGTTATGTGCCATCTGATCACTTCTCACTTATGAGGACCCTATGAATTAATGACCTCCAAAACTATCCTAACAGTCTTGGTCAGGTCTTACAAACTGAAGAGCATGGCTTCATTTATTGATTTGATGGATCTCCTGTTGGATCTTTTCTTCCTGACCTTTGACTTTTCCAAGCATTATTGTGTTTTACAGTGAGTCCTGTCTTCTCATGACGTAGGCCATCCTAATACAGTGGAAAAACCACTCATAACCAAATAACTGGGCAAAAAAACAATATGCTTCCACCTGGTGGCTAATATTGATGGTGGTGAGGTTGTTCCATGAAATGCCGTTGCGGAGAAGGACCCAGTAAAGTAGGGCTCACACAACCTCTGATGCTGATCTTGATGTTCAGGCAGGTTCTCATGAAAGAGTCCTCAAGAAATGAATAATCAGGCAGTGTTGCTCTTTAAATTTTGGTTGGACATGTTCCCATGCAGATGTAAAAGTTAGCAACCTTGCTGCTGCATTCATTAAAGCTTCCTAACCATCTTCAAAGACTACGGTGCATTAATCAAATCTGGACGTGCAATCACAGCATGGATCACTGCAGCCAGGTCTTACTTTCCCCAAAAGAGCTGCAGCTAGCTAGTTCAAAACATAATTGTTATCAGTGAGACCCTGCAGAGATGGACCTGTTCACACCCTCAAGCTGCACACCTAGCAGTTTCATACCCCCAAGCTACACCCTTTCTGAGGAGCATACATCCCTAAGGATGGGCACGAACTATCTTTTTGTGGTTCAGTTCGAGCTCCATGCTGAATCATGAACCAAACCACGAACCCATATGAACTGGGAGCCTGGTTTGCAAACCAACCCAGTTTGTATAAATTCATGAGCCATTTAAAGTTTAAAGCCCTCCTTTCTGCTCTCTGCAGCTTTTACTGGGGAACAGAAAGCAGGGGTTACCAAACAGCTGAGTGGCGGGAACCGCCACTCGGTTGTTTGATTTAAATGGCTGTTTTTCACGAGGAGCAGAAAGCATGGTAAACCCCTGCTTTCTGCTCTTCACAAACCGCCATGAACTGCCACGAACTGCACCAAAATCATGATGGTTCTTCAGTTTGCAAGCACTGCTTCACAAACCGGCCAAAATTCGTGACAAACTTTAGTTCATCAGCCAGGTTCATGCCCACCCTTATACATTTCCAGTACACTGACTCTTCAGTCCTTGACTAGCTTCATTGTTATCCAACAGCCTTGTCTGGCTGGAAATTCAGTTTGCTGGTCCTCATCCAGCCCATTACCAACTCCAGAACATCTACTCCCTTATCTAAAAGAGAGTTCTGTGCCATTGCCAGGGGTCCATTGGAGCGGGAGCGCACAGGAGCACAGCTCCAGGAGTGAGGAGCCCAGGGGGCGGGCACATGACCAAGCCCTGCCCCCTGCTCGGTTTCCCCGAGCAGTGCAGAGGCGCAGCGCCACGGGGAAAGCCCTGCTAGGGTCTTTATTGTTTTTAATGTTTTGTTTTAATATTGATAATTTTATCATTGTTCCTTTTATGACTGTGTGCTGCTTTTCCAGAGACTTGCTCAAGGTGGCAAATACATTTTCTAAGTATACCATTTTTTACCTGGGCAGGTCAGGAGTTGGACTCTAATCTGGGAGAACCGGGTTTGATTCCCCACTCCTCCACATGCAGCTGCTGGGGTGACCTTGGGCCAGTCACAAGTTTTCTCAGAGATTTTCTCTCATGAGCAGTTCTCAAAAGACCTCTCTCAGCCCCACCTACCTCACAGGGTGTCTTGTTGTGGGGAGGGGAAGGGGAAGGGATGGGTGGTGCACATGTCCTGGGTATCTCAAGTCTACTTGAAACCTGGTGGTTTCAAGGGAGCAGGAAGAGAATGAGGGTGTGTTCTTTATGCTTATTTTTATTGCACAAAGTATTGGATGGGGAAGGGAATGGAGGACGAGCAGGTCAGTTTCACTCACCTGTGGAGTGGAGCCTGAGGGGCGGGTGTTGCCTTCTGACACACTTCCGGTATGTTGGGGGTGTGGTATATGTGAATGAGTTATGCAAATGAGTTATGCTAATGAGCTCCTGCACTTCTTTTTCTACGAAAGGACCCCTGGCCATTGCTATACTATCAATGCAATCCTAAAACAATTTTCCTGGGAGTAAGCCCCATTGAATAGACTTGAGTAGGACTGTGAGTATTGCTCCCTGAATCTCTGGATAACCTATCACAGTGGTTTCATGTAGATGTTAAACACCATGAGGAATGAGAAGGAAACCCTGGGAGACCACACAGCATAATTAACTTGAGCCATACAAAAGCCTCCTCAGCACAATCTTATGGTATTGGGCAGTCACGTAATGGTATACACCTTACAATTCTGTTGAGCAAAGTATAAAGTCTTCCTCCATCCTAAAGTGACTTCCTTCAACTTAAATGGCTTCTCCCAACAGAAGAGTCACTTAAACTGGAGCAAGTCTTCTTTAGGTAAGGGATCAGGGATCCCTAACCTTTTTGAGCCTGCGTGCACCTTTGAAATTCTAACACAGTGTGGTGGACACAGTAACAAGATGGCTGCCACAGGAGGCAGAGCCAACCAGAAAATGTCGGGGATCATGGCTATATCCTACTTTAATAGTAACTATTCAACACTTCAGGCAGAAGCTCTGCTTAAAAGGACGTCTTTTAATCTGCACAGCCAATCAGAAACCCTGCTGGGGAAAAGCCCAACCTAAAAGCTCTTGGTGGGTGCCAGGAAAGGTGTTTGGCTGGTAGATAAAAGCTGGTAGTAACACCACTGTGACCCAAAACCCATCTCTGCCAACATTTCCAGAATTATCTCCATGATAATTGTATCAAAAGTCACTGAAAGTTCAAAGAGAATCAACAGACACACGCTCCCCATTTCTCTCCCAGCAAATGAATTATAGCTTCCTTTTAAGTATTGAGCGAGAGGCGATGAATTCAAACAACAGGCTTTTATTCAGTGATATTGCCCAGCTCCAAAGACAGCTTTATGAGAGCGGCACTTTAATTTATACTGTTCCAACACATAACTTTCAACAAAGTAACTATATACAAGCAATACTATTGGACCCAAGCAGGGCTCAGCAATTGGATATCTAGATTGGCTTTAGGACCAATGGGAGTCTTTATTCCTCAGCCAATAGGACGTGGAGCTTTAGGATACCAGAGCCCTTTCAAGCTATTGCTGCTTCAGTGATCCAAAACACAAACACAACACTTCTGTTACCCACAGTCTCGGAATAAAATCCACAGCTCTTAGTTCTGGAACCTTCCACTGTCTATCAAACCTTGTGACAATGGGCAATTCAAAGCAAGGTATGGATCAAGGCAGATCTCTAAGGCCACACATTCAGATAACAAGACAGAAAAAACCACTGCCAATTTTGTTGTTGAAGTAAAGGACTACTAGAGTGTTTTCATTAACATTCCATTTTCTGTCTTTTACACACACACACACACACATTTTATAGATTTCTCCACTTTGATATTTGACCATAGCATAAAGAGAACTTTTTTAAAAAAAGGAAACCAATTTTGCTTACCACTTAAACAGATGAAATAGCACACCATCATGCAAAATTCAAGACCATTATCCCATCTGCAACTTACCTAGTTCTTACATTGTGCATATGGTAGAGGCTGGCCACCCACTGGTCTGAAACTCCAGCAAGCGGGGGCGGAGGCATAAATTGATAGAGCGGCAGCTGGAAGTCTGATGCTGCAGGCTTATAACATCATTTTTGTGGCAGCATTTATGGATTCAATATCACCTAGCAGGCGCAAAGCTTATTTGCTTGAATCAGATAACAGCCGATAACTAGATGATGCTAATCTTGCCATTGCTCCGAGCCTGGCACTGTGGGACCCCTGTGTTATCTGGGTGGTTTCCACCAGTGGTACCCAGCATTCAGAGGATGCCAAGTATATCAAAGATGGTAATGAGAACCTGCTAGCAAACAGCATTGCTTGCAAAGTGTGGGAAGGCAGATATTTAAATCAGTTCATGATGTCTGTGAAAGTCAAATGACAACTGCAGGTTTCGGCATTAAAAAAAAAATACAGATGCCTTGGCGTAGTCAAAGGGCAGCCACCTGCAAGAGTGAAGTGCTGTCTCCTGCCGATACTACCTGCCATGGATTAGCTGTCTGTGACATTCTGGCATGCTGGGCTGTGGTCAGACATTCCTTTATATCCAACTTAGCTGCGAATGCCTGAGGGATCTAAAGTGCACAATCAGACAGCAACATCTGGGAAGTATCCTGCAGTCACTGGCAACCTGAGCTGTCCCCTCCATGGAAATGGAGTTAAAAGACACCAAGGAAAGGCTGGTTCTAACACTTGCTGATGGGCCATGGATGGATTTTCCCTAGTCTGATCACTCAAGTATGCACTCAGGCCATCAAGATGGACTGTTCAGTCCATCCCAGCTCCGCGCCATTTTTCCCCCTGTGCTTAGTGATATGCACATAACTCCATGGAGAACTCTTTGTGCAGGGGTTTAATTCCTCATTTATGTGCATGCACACAAAAAGGCAACACCCCCCACTTGCCCAAATGTGCCATCTGATCACTCAGTGATGGGCTGAGCCCACAGTGAAACATCAGACTGGGATGTGTAATTGAGCAACTCAATGCCAAACACCAACAGAGGGAATAGGAGCGCTTCCCAGCCACGCCAAATGGCACATCTTACCACAGCCCTAGAGTGTTTTCTCCTGTTACTCTCCCCCATGTCGCCTGTGTGTTACATGCCTTCAGGTTGCTTCCAATTTATGGCAACCCTATGAATTAACAGCCCTGACCTGGATAGTCCAAGCTGATCTGATCTCATCAGATCTCGGAAGCTAAACAGGAATGGCCCTGGCTAGTGTTTGGATGGGAGACCTCCAAAGAATATCAGGGATGTGATGTGGAGGCAAGCAATGACAAACCACCTCTGAACATCTCTTGCCTTGAAAACCCAAGTAGGTCATCATAAGTGACTTGATGGCACTTCCCACCAGCATGAATTAACAAGCTCCAAAAACATCCTGAGCTTTGCTCAGGTCTTGCAAATGGAGATCCGTGGCTTCTTTTACTGAGTCAGTCCCTCTCATGTTGGATCTTCCTCTTCCCCTGTTGCCTTCAATTATTCCCAGCATTATTGTCTTTTCCAATGATTCCTGTCTTCTCATAATGTGACCAATGTATGATAGCCTGAGTTTAGTCATTTTAACGTCTAGGGAGAATTCAGGCTTGATTTGCTCTAGAGTCTACTTATTTGTCTTTTTGGCTGTCCATGCTTTCCACAAAACTCTCCTCCAACACCTCATTTCTGCCCCTCAGCTGTCTTCATTGTCCCGTTTCTCTTGCCCACCAGTGAGTATCTTTGATGTGCCACTACCTGCTAAGGATTATCCATTGTGTTTCTAGTCTTCCCCAAAGAGTTTTACAGTTACAGCCGTAAAAATTATATTCAACAGTATTATTATAATTTTCAGCTCCTAAAAACATTATTATCATCAGGGGGTCCTTTCGTAGAAAAAGAGGTGCAGGAGCTCATTAGCATAACTCATTAGCATATGCCACGTCCCCTGACATCACCGGAAGTGTGTCAGAAAGGGAATGTCAGTTTCAGCCCCATTATACCCTATGGGCTATTGAAATCAATGGCAAAAACTCATAGGGTATATGAGGGGCTGGAGGAAACAGGGTTTGAGGGAGAGGCTCCAAACTTGCAGGGTAGCTGCTGGGGCCTCTCCTCGAAATACCCACCAAGTTTCAAGAAGATTGGACCAGAGGGGTCCAATTCTATGGGCTCCCAAACAGGTTGTCCCATCCCCTCCATTGTTCTCTATGGTGGGAAAAAGTGTTACTTTTTTCCTACCATAGAGAACAATGGAGGGAATGGGGGCAACCTGTTTGGGGGCCTGTAGAATTGGACCCCCTGGTCCATCTTTTTTGAAACTTGGTGGGTATTTCGAGGAGAGGCCCCAGAAGCTACCCTGTATGTTTGGAGCCTCTCCCTCAAACCCCTCCCCTCCAGTCGCTTTAAAAGTTGCTGCCGAATTTCGGCGGCAATTCGGCAGCAGGCCGAATCAGATCAGAGAATCTGATTCAGCCCATGGCTGCCCTAGTGGCCACTCCTGAGCTGGCAGAGCTTTGCTGCACCTCGCTCCAGCCCAAAAGGAATAATAATAATAATAATAATAATAATAATAATAATAACAACAACAATAATAATAATAATAATAATACAATAACAACAATAACAACAACAACAATTATTATTGTTGTTGTTGTTGTTATTGTTGTTATTATTGTTGTTGTTATCATCATCATCATCACCATCATTATTTGTGTTTTAAAGACATAGCAATAAAATTTACTCCTGACAACACGGTTGCGATTTTTTTTTGCCTACTTAAATCTTACAGTTAAGGATAAATACAATAGCAGCATGCTTGTAAACATACAAATGCAATTCTTGGGGAAAGTGGGCTTCTTGTTTCTCATAGCGGGAACCCTGTCCTTTGATATAGTGATTGGTTTGGATGTAAGAGATGAAATATTGAGACTCGCCATGAATCTATCAGTTGCCACACAAATGATCCACACAGCGTTATTAATATTGGTAAAGGGGAGAGGGGAGTACAGAAAAGATATGACTTCCTTTTGGCAGCCTCCTGTATGCTCTGGAGCTCCCTGTCTTTGGATGTTCTTCTCACTGCAGGCCGTCCAACATCAGTGAGATCTTTAAAAAAAATTCTGGAAGGCCTATTTAAAATCAAACTTCAGCCCTGGCAAAGTCTTGTTCTATTAATTTTGTGATTCTTTTACTCTTAAAGGTTACAGTTGCCAAGTCTGGATGGGAAAATTCCTGGAGATTTAGAGATGGTGCCTGGAGGGGGGTGGAGTTCAGGGAGGGGAAGAAGATTACCTGGGATCTCTATAGCTTCTGAAGCTACCATTTCCTTCAAGGGAACAGCGTAGTCTGGAGGTCAGTTGTAATTCTTAGAAAATTCCAGGCCCTGCCTGGAGGTTGACTATTTTAGTTTTACTGCAAGATTACTGTCCCATGTATTTTACCCAATTTCTAAATCCAAAGCTGCCATGTAAAATGTCAGCATTCGGGGAGGCATAAGAAGAAGAAGAGAAGAAGAGATTGGATTTATATCCCGCCCTTCACTCACTTAAGAGTCTCAGAGCGGCTTACAAACTCCTTTCCCTTCCCCTCCCCACAACAGACACTCTGTGAGGTAGGTGGGGCTGAGAGAGCTCTTTCCCAAGCTGTCCTTGAGAGAACAGCTGGCACAGAGCTATGGTTTGCCCAAGGTCATCCACCCAGGTGCAAGTGGAGGAGTGGGGAATCAAACCCGGCTCTCCCAGATTAGAGTCCGCGCACTTAACCACTACACCAGCGCACTTAACCACTACACCAGAACAGAATTCTAGTTTTAATGTCTGTTAATCTTTTTCTAGCCTTTTTCAAGTATTATTGCTCTGTATTGTCGTATTGTTTTATAATTGCATTCTTTATTTCCTGCACGATGCTGTTTTATTGCCTTATTTTTTAATTTTGTAATTCACCCTGAGTCCCAGAACAAAAGGCAGGCAAGTAAGAAAGTTAATTAAATAAAACATCTAAAGGTCCCAATAAATAAATAAAGTTTGACAAACTCTATCTGTAAAGATAGTGTTGGCAAATGTGTCTGTTCTATCACAGAAGCAGAAAATTTCAACAAGGGGAAAAAAATAATGGGTTCGATTCCCACAAGGGAGTAGATAACAAGGGAGCTGAGACAACAGAGATGGGAAATCGGAAACTACCCCTATAATGAACACTGGAACAAATTGTACAGGGACACTGTCTCTGGCAGGTATAGCTTAGATCTAGTGAGCCTTCTCTGTGGAGTGGGTGGACAGAGAGGCCGTTGAGGTCCTTGCTAGTTTCATAGGTCTATGATTTTGTGCTACTATCAGCAGAATGGGATGGTCTCCAAAATCTAGACTTTTTCATCTCCTCTGGGCAAAAGAAAGAGAGGAGGAGGAGAATGCTGGAGTTCATAGATCGATTTTCCCTGCTGGCGGTTAATGGGTGGTTTAGTAGCACAAATAGAAAATGCTGCATATTCATCTTGCATGTCATAAGGTAGCGAGATGGAGACAACTAATCAGGGAGAAACGCCTGGGGCTTATTGTTACAATCATCCTCGGCAGCAATCCTGGAAATGAAGAATAACTTAATTACCGCATATCACTCGGCCCGGCTTTATTTGCTCTTTGTGGGCTGTCCCTTGACACCGCTGCCCACACGCCAACACCTCCACGGCAGGCGGCAGAATCCCTGTTTGATTAGAAAGCCCCGTGGAATGCCAATCCCTGATCCATTCCTAGCCGCGCAGTGTGACCAAACTGCACGAGGGCCAAAAAAAACCACAGGGGCTATATAAATATGCCTGGCCTGACCAAGATAAAAGGATGAAATCAATTATCCCACCTGGCGTTATAACTTACCAGGGCGATCTGGCTTGCAAAAAAGGCATGATGGTAATCCCTGCAGTCAGGGCTTTTTTTTGTAGAAAAAGCCCAGCAGGAACTCATTAGCATAATAAGCCACACCTAATAGCAGAAATGTATTAGCATATTAGGCCACACCCCTGACAGCACAGCTCCCTCCCAGGATTGGCTTCCCCAGGTTATCTGCAGCTGTGGGGCACCTGCGGAACCCGAGGAAGAGAGGCAGTTTAAACTGCCTTCCCTCCCTGGATTGGTTTGGTTTCCCCAGACGCCCCGTGGCTCGCGAGTCACCTGGGGAACCGAGGGGGGGAGGCTGTAGGTGTGGCCAACTCAGAAGCCAGCCAGAACTCCGTTCCTGTGCGTTCCTGCCCAAAAATAGCCCTGCCTGCAGTCACCCACCGGGAGTCTATCAGCGCAATCCAAAGCAGAATGATGCCTTTCTAAGCCCATCGACTTTAATCGATTTAGCAGAGTATAGCTTTGCTTAAGATTGCCTTGTCACTCATGTCAACTCACGGAGCGTGAATCACGCGCAACCATCTCAGAAGCAGAGTCCAGCACAGATCAAATTATTTTACTTTGTTTTTATTTTATAATATTTATACGCCACCTTTCTCACTTGGACTGAAGTCAGATTACACGGAGTGAGTCAGTACGATCGACGAGGAGTTCAGTAAACAATCCAGGAGTCATTTCGTAGAAAAAGCGGCGCAGGATCTCATTAGCATAACTCATTAGCATAACTTAGCCGCCCCGCAGTGTGAACGCTCTATTCCACCTCCTCCCCAGTATGGTCCCACACCAGTCTATGCAGTGCGAACAGAAAGCCCCTCAACAACTCAGCCCGGGGTCTTTTTGTCCCGCTTCCCTTGCGCTTCAATTTACCAGTCTGTCCTCAGCCTGTGTGTGTGTAAAGTGCCATCAAGTTGCAGCTGACTTGTGGTGACCCCAGCAAGGGGTTTTCAAGGCAAGCGATTAAGCAGCAGTGGTTTGGCATTGCCTTCCTCTGCAGAGTCTTCCTTGGTGGTCTCCCATCCAAGTACCAACTCTGCTTAGCTTCCGAGATCTGAGGAGACTGGGCTACACCAGGCGGCCTTCCCTTCCCTGTTGCACTACCTCCGACAAATAGTTCCACGGAATGGGGGCAACTCCTGTCAGCATCCAAGCCCCTGCCATGGCCGTCCTCCATCTTCACTCACTGACAGAACCCAAAGAGGAGAGGACCAGAATAGAACCCTTAAATCTGGCAGGAGCTATTCCCTTATTGTTCCTTTACTGACCATATCCAAGTTTAATGTTTCATTTTGAAACAGTAAAGTTATCTTGGGGTTTAAAACGAGATTATTAACAGCCCCATCAAGAACTGACAGGTTAACATGGTGACAGTTAAAGCGGAAGGTTAAGTATGTTTTCTTTGAAGAACAACGTCTGTTGCTTAAAATTAATAAAGCTAAGCTACTAGGAGGTCTTTTCTGGAGGGGGGGAATCAGTGAATGTGTGACAGTTCTGGGGCTGAAAGGAACGGTTCTCTGAGCTGCTTACTGTTCACCACAGCTAGCAGCCTGTTCAGAAATTATTTCAGTTCCCTTATCTTCGAAACACTTCCAGTGAAGGAGTTAGAACAGAACATTTTATGAGATGTTTGTAGTAATTGTTTGTTTCCATCTCTCTGCTGAACAGGGATTACAAGAGCATACAAAGACCCAGATAGTACCAGGTTCACAGCAAAGTCAATGCCACTTGTTAGGAGGGTTTCCAGCTCCACATTGGGAAACTCCTGGAGATTTGGATGTGGAGTCTGGGAAGGACAGGGACCTCAGTTGAATACAATGCCATAGCGTCCACCTTCCAAGCATCCATTTTTTCCTGAAGAACTGATCTCTGTGGTCTGGAGATGAGCTGTAATTCTGGGAGATCTCTGGGTCCAACTGGAGGCTGGCATCCCTGCAGCCTCTCTGAGCACTGAATTCCAGAGTCTGGCGGAGGACAGACTGGCAGAATGAAGTGCAAGGGAAGCAGGGCAAAAAGACCCAGGCCAAGTTGTTGCGGGGCTTTCCGGTCACACTGCGTGGACTGATGCGGGACCATACCGGGGAGGAGGCAGAATGGAGTGTTCGTACTGCGGGGCGGCCCCTGGTGGTGGCGCCACAGTTGCATGTGGATTTGGTCCATTTCGCCGACCTGTGCATAGGCACAGCAGAAATTGGGGCAGGATCCCATGGCTGGGAGCTTTAACTCCATGAGCGGAAGCATCCCTGCGGGCGGTTGTGCGCTCAAGCGCACAGCACACATGGGCGGTTAGGCGCATCCCTGCCAGATCAGTAGGTTTACATTACCAGCACCACTTGATTGTGGCTTATTTGCATCCACACTTCCAGGAAGCAGGATCAACACACACCCAAACAGCTTGCCACAGCTTTCACCTGGTACTTTTTAAAAGTGGGATCAAAACGCTTCAGGATGGGGTGAGTACGGCACGGGAACGCCAGACAGCTGTGGATGTGTGAACTGGCCCACTTAATCCAGTTGTCAGTCTGAACTCAGCCTCTGTTTAAACAAAGTGGAACCAAATTGCCCAGTTATCATCCAATAATCACCCTTGGCAAGAAAGCCAACATCACAGATGGAGCTGGTAGCTCTTCCTCTTCCATTTTTATCCCACACTTCCTTTAAGGATTTTGAAGTGGTGTCATGATGGGCAGAATTCTCCACCTGTCACACACTTCAGTGGCTGGCTAGCAGGAGATAGCATACAATAAATGCTACAAGAACATCCCTGCTGGATCAAACCAGTGGTCCATCTAGTCCAGCATCCTGTCTCACACAGGAGCCAACCAGTAACTCTGCAGGGTGAACAACAGGGCACAGATGCTGGCTGCAACTGTTAACCCTAAATCCTCTCAACCATTCCTAACCTACTGCCTCCATATGAAAGACAAACCAGACTAACACAAGACATCTAATCCTACCCCTATCCAATCCCTACTTGTCTGTATATCTGGCCGAGCTCTACCCTTCTTCCAGTGAGAACAAGGAAGTAACATAGTTGCCCCAAGAAAATAGTTTGGAAAATGCATATGCTCAGAGTATCAGAGTTAGGGGGTTGGGTGAATTTCTCATACTTGCTGGTTTGACTCAGAATTTCTATTTCAGTATTATTTCTCTGAGAATTAAACTGCAGCTGTGGGCCTATTTTTATGCCATGTTGTGTTTTCTCGCATTGACTGTTTCCATTAAGAGCATGAAGAGCCTTCCTAGATCAGGCCAGTGGTCCATCTAGTCCAGCGTTCTGTCTCACACAGTGGCCAACCAAGATGAGTAGCCATGTTAGCAAGAGTAAGAGTCCAGTAGCACCTTAAAGACCAACAAAATTTAAGGTAGGTTATGAACTTTCATGAGTCACTGCTCACTTCTTCAGATACAGCTAGAATGTGAGTCCACCTGTCCTATCTATTGGAAAGTGAAGTGATTTCAGATACCAAATGACATTTGTAGACAAATGACAATAGCAGGGTGATTGGATTAGGTGAGATATGCAGAGAGGTAGTAGGCATGAAGAAATCATCATTGGTAATGAGATAGGAAAGCCTATATCTTAATTCAGTCCTGGTGGACGTATTGTCTTGAGCCTCAGTATCAGTTGCAGTTCAGCAGTCCAATTCGTCTGGAGGGCCAACAATAGGACATAGAAATTGAGGCCTTCCCCTGATGTTGCCTCCTGGCAATGGTATTCAGAGGCTGACTGCCTCTGAAGTAGGGACACCAGACTGCCCCCCCCCAGTGGGGGAGGGTTCCCCTGCTTTTGGCCTCCACCACTCTGCCACTGGCCAGCTGGCCAGCGAGAGGTATTGCCCCCCAAAACAGGGAAGAATGCTGGAAATTAATGTGAAGTGCCTACATGACCCAGAAGTGATGCAGGCATGTTGGGGATGTCAGGGGGCAATGCTCGGGTTTGGGGGCAAACCTCGATGGTAGAAACTAATTCTACCATAGAGTTTTTACCCAAAAAAAACAGTGTTGCCCCCTGACATCCCCAACATGCTAACGTCACTTCTGGGTCATGTAGGCATGTTGTGTTTATTTTCAGTGTTCCTCACCCATTTCTGGTAAGTTCAGCCCCATCCCACACTGGTTGGTCCAAGGGACCTTGGAAACCCTACTCTGAAAGTTCCCTTTAAACACTGTGGCTGGCAGCCACTGGTGGATCTATCCTCCATTAATCTCTCTAACCCCCTTTAAAAGCCACCTACGCCTGTTGTGCTGGAGGGCGAGGAGCAGGGCTATTTTTGGGCAGGAACGCACAGGAACGGAGTTCCGGCTGGCTTCCGGGTTGGCCATGCCTACAGCCTCCCCTGCCCCTGGGTTCCCGAGGTGCCTCACAAGCTGCGGGGCATCTGGGGAAGCCAAGCCAATCCAGGGAGGGAAGGCAACTGCCTCCCCTCCTAAGGCTCCCCAGGTGCCCCACAACTGTGAGGCGCCTAGGGAAGCCAATTCAGAAACTTCCGTCCTTCCCTCGGGTTCCCCATGAGCCCCGCAAGCCGTGGGGCACCTGGGGAAGCTGATCCTGGGAGGGAGCTGTGCTTTCAGGGGTGCTAATATGCTAATGAGTTTCTGCTGTTGGGTGTGGCCTATTATGCTAATGAGTTCCTGCTGGGCTTTTTCTACAAAAGTCTTCAACTTTGTTTTAGGACACTGTTTACCTACACATTAGCCAACAATGCCACTGAAGGATAGCCGCTAACAGCTTACAGATTTCTTTCTATAAACAAAAAAATGTACCTGGGGCAATCCAGTAACTCATTAATTTTACGTTTTTGGTTGTTGTTGTTGTTGTTTTTTCGCTCTGAGGGGTTCGGCGCACAGTTCACAATGATTTTTTTTTTTTTTTGCCTCCGCCTTAAAACTGCTGTTAACAAAAAATTGGGAGCAAGAGTGATTAGAAAGGGTCGGAATGCAAAAGTTCGTAATGGTAACATGAAAACAAAGGGAAATTAGAAATGGCATCTATTTAATCAGAATGGAAGCTATTAGCTGCACCCCAGGCAGCTGGACAGAGCAAATCAGTCGTTTGCTGACAACCTTGTGACTCCAGCCAATGGCGTCTAGGGGATCCGTATTTGCTCAGTGCCCCACACAGTGCTTTTGCTAACGTCGTCCACACAGTGACATCGCAATCAACCTTTAAAAGGCCATCTCCAGCTTAGTAATTACCAGCGACTGTGTGCTAGGGCAGCTGGCAAGGGAACAGAAGACCACCGCTCAGTGACGGATCCGCATTCCATCTGCCAAGAGTGAGGCCTTTGGGTGCCGGGGAAGAAGGAACAATGTTGCGAGCTCAAAGCGTTCCAGCTGCCGCTCCTGCTGCCTCCACCAGGTTTTAATTATTAAAACAGCATCACAGCCAGCTAATTGATCCAAGAGAGAGAGAGAGAGAGAGAGGGAGAGAGAGAGAAGAGAAGTCCTTTCCCTCGAAGCTTCGGTGAATCAATTCGCAGGAACTTGGCTTTGCACCGGGAACAAAAACCCCGTCGTCTTTCCTGCGACAAATGTCGTCCTACATGTTCATTTCGGTGTCTTGGCTTTGCTTCTCCCCTGCCTTTCTTCTGCGTCGAAACTCCATGAATAATTTCCCAATGTGATAGGTAGAAACTGCAATGATGATAAAACTGGCCCATTACATCCTTTTAGATTTAATGAGTGCCCGGGACGGTGGAATGCAGCCCAGCTCCCCTCTGAGCCAGATGCACGCCAAATATATATATGTGTGTGTTTCATTAGATCGTATAATTAACTTCTCAAAGGGGAAGGGGTTAAAGTCTGATGCTTGATCGCATTCTGTGGGAGGCTTTGGGATGTCTTCAACCTCATCCAATACGTAGCCAAATTGAAATCTTCATCTTCGCATGCAAAAGGCTATGGCTACGTGAGCTCTTTCATGGGCACAAACATCTCCATTTTCATAGGAGATGCTGGGTGGTGGAGAGTGATGTCCAGCCACGGGCAATTTATGGTACTCAGTAGGGTTTTCAAGGCAAAAGCAATCCAGAGGTCGCTTGCCTCTGCATAGATCAAGATGGGTGGCTGCGTTAGTCTGTCTGTAGCGGTAGAAAAGAGGAAAGGCCCATTAGCAGCTTAAGGACTAACAAAAGTTGTGGCAGGGGAGGAGCTTTCATGAATTCAGAAGTGAGCAACAACTCACAAAAGCTCATCCCCTGCCACAAATCTTGTGAAGCCTTCACGGTGCTACTGGACCCTTCCTTCTTTTCTACAGCCTGGACTTTCTTAGTTGTCTCCCATCCAAGTACTAACCAGAGCCAACCCCTCTGCTTAGGCTTCCAGGATCTGACAAGATCGGCCATCCAGGGCTTCCTAAGCATTAGCATCTTGCAATTGGTTTGGGTCGGTTTGGGCAGCATGGGATTTCGGTACTGAGGTTTGTCAGCGAATAGTTTTCTGTAATTTATTTATTTATTTATTTTAGTTTTTATATCCCGCCCTCCCCGCAAGCGGGCTCAGGGCGGCTAACAAAGGCTCGGAGCCATACATATAAAACGATTTAAAATCATTTCAACACAACAATAATAAAACTCCATTACACAGGAGTATAACAACTACAATAAAACTAAATATCCGCTAAAATGCTTCCAGTGTCTTTAAAATGGCATCCTCTCTAGTGAGGGACCTTCCAGTTACAGCCATCAGTCTGGGCTGCATTGGACCAATTTTACTGTAGATGTTCTTACAGTGCTGTTACAAGGTCGGTGGCGGCTCCTAGCCAAAGGCCTGGCGGAAGAGCTCCGTCTTGCAGGCCCTGCGGAACTGCATCAGGTCCCACAGGGCCCTGATCTCTTCCGGGAGCTCATTCCACCAGGTTGGAGCCGCCACCGAAAACGCTCTGGCCCTGGTACCAGTGAGCCTGGCCTCTCTGGGGCCCGGAACACGAAGCCGATGACACGACCCTGACCGAAGTGCTCGCTGGGGTATATGCGAAGAAAGGCGGTCCCTCAGGTATATTGGACCCTGGCCATATAGGGCTTTAAAGGTAAGAACCAGCACCTTGAAGCGAACTCGGTATGCTATAGGCAGCCAGTGCAGCTCCACTAGCACAGGTCGGATATGGTCTCGTCTTGAGAGACCCATCACTAACCTGTCTGTGGCGTTCTGCACCAGCTGCAGCTTCCGGGTTTGCACCAAGGGCAGCCCCATGTAGAGGGCGTTACAGTAGTCCAATCTCGAGGTGACCGTAGCATGGATCACTGTGGCTAGGTCAGGACGGTCAAGGTAGGGGACCAACTGCCATGCCAGCCGAAGATGATAAAAGGCCGACTTGGCAGTGGCTGCTACCTGGGCCTCCATTGACAAGGAGGGTTCCAGGAGCACTCCCAAACTCCTTACCCGCGACGCAAGCACCAACGGTGCCCCGTCGAAGCTCGGGAGTGGGAGCCCCCGCCCTGGTCCACCCCGCCCCAGACACAGGACCTCCGTCTTCGCCGGGTTCAATTTCAGCCTGCTCAGTCTGAGCCACCCAGCCACGGCGTGCAATGCCCGGTTGAGATCTTCAAGGTCCGAATCTGGCTGGCCACCCAACATCAGATAGAGCTGGGTGTCATCAGCGTACTGGTGACAACCCAGCCCATACCTCCGGGCAATCTGGGCAAGGGGGCGCATATAGATGTTAAATAGCATCGGGGAGAGCACTGCCCCCTGAGGCACACCACATTCCAGTGGGTGTCTCCTGGACCGCTGCTCCCCTACAACCACCCTTTGTCCCCGACCTTGGAGGAAGGAAACGAGCCACTGCAAGGCCCGCCCCTGTATCCCCACGTCGGCGAGACGGCGAGTCAGCAGCTGATGATCGACCATGTCGAACGCCGCTGACAGGTCAAGCAACAGCAACACTGCCCCGCCGCCTCAATCCAGATGCCGCCGAAGGTCGTCAGTAAGGGCAACCAAAGCTGTCTCCGTCCCGTATCCCGGGCGAAAGCCTGACTGGGCAGGGTCTAAGATTGAAGCGTCATCCAGATAACCCTGTAACTGTAACGCCACCGCCCTCTCAATCAATTTGCCCAAATAAGGCAAATTGGACACCGGCCGATAGTTCGCCAATTCGGCCGGGTCCAGATGTGGTTTTTTCAAGAGAGGGTGGACCATCGCCTCCTTGAGTGCCCCTGGGAATCACCCTTCGGAAAGGGAGGTGTTAATAATTTCCCAAGCAGCACCTCGTAACCCATCGTGGCCGGCTTTAATCAGCCAGGACGGGCACGGATCAAGGATGCATGTGGTTGGGCGCACAGTCATAAGGAGTCTGTCAACTTCCTCAAGATCAAGCAGGCCAAACCCATCGAAACCCGGAAACGAAGTCGTGCTCGGAGCCTCGAGCTCACTCACTGTTTCTAATGTGGTGGGGAGGTCGCGGCGGAGCGACAGGACTTTATCTGCAAAGTAGCTCGCAAATGCCTCACAGCCAATTTCCAATTCCCTTGCATTTGGCCTGCCTTGTGGCAGGGTTGTTAGTGACCGAATTGTTCTAAACAATTGGGCTGGGCGTGAGCTAGCAGACGCAATCTCAGCAGCGTAGAATTCTTTCTTCGCTGCCTTGGTTGCCATCTCATAGGCCTTCATAAGCGTCCTATAGGATGTTCTTGTAGCTTCGTCACGAGCACGCCGCCACCCGCCTCTCTAACCGTCGTAGCTCTCGCTTCATCAGCCGTAATCCCTGGGTATACCAGGGGGCCAATCTAGTGTGAGGGCGTAGAGGGCGCCTGGGAGCGATCTCGTCGATGGCTGTAGAGAGCCGGCTATGCCAGTCCTCCACCAGCTCATCCAACGAACCGCCAGGGGGCATCGGCTCCCGCAGAGCTGCCTGGAATCGCACGGGATCCATCTGACTCCGCGGGTGAGCTAAAATACGCTCACTGCCTAGAGGTCGGGGTGGTACATTCAAACGGGACCCCAGGGCATGGTGGTCCGACCATGGTACTGCCAAAACAGTAATCCGGTCCACGATTACCCCCGCGGCGAAGATCAAATCGAGCGTGTGACCGGCCCGGTGCGTAGGGGCTGAGATGTACTGGGAGAGTCCTAGTGCCACCATGGACGACACCAGATCTGCCGCCTGAACGGAAGCTGCGTCATCGACATGGACGTTGAAGTCACCCAAGACCACTAGGTTAGGGTGCTCCAACGCCCAGCCCGCCACAGCCTCCATCAGGGACAGCAGGCTGTTGGCTGGTGCATTAGGCGGTCGGTACACCAACCATACAGCCAAACTCTCTTCGGCCTCCCACACCAAGCCGACACACTCTACACCCGTGATCTCCACCGACGGGAGCGCCCTGAAGGAGTAAGCCTCCCGAATGAAAATTGCCACTCCTCCCCCCCACCCCACGGTCCGTGATTGGTGTAGGACCGAGAATCCCGGGGGGACCATTTGGGAGAGAGCTACTGTCTCTCCTGCCCGCACCCAGGTCTCGGTCACGCACGCCAGGTCGGCCTTCTGCTCTACCAGGAAGTCCTGAAGAACCCTGGCCTTGTTGTTAATTGACCTGGCGTTACACAACACCAATGTCGGAGCAGAGGTTTCCGTCCTAGCCCCACTGCCAATTACCGTTGGGATGAGTCTCAGGCTGGAAGGGCGTCGAGCTTTCCTGTTTCTCGGTGCCCTTCCCTTCTTAACTTGCCTGGACCCACCGCACTTTCTCCTCCCCAGGAGCACCGGAATTTGTAGGCCAGCCATCCCTGGTGGTCTTTTGCGTCACAGCCTCAGACCTCCAACAGCTGTATCATTATCATTATACATCGGAGAAAGGAGCCATGTTCAATGTTTTGTATGCAGAGGGCCCCAGGTTCAATCCCCAGCATCTCCAGTTAAAAGGATCAGATGGTAGCTAGGGCTGCCAAGTACCGGCGACTTACCGGCGGGGGGAGTTGTTCTCCCCCCGAGAGCTCTTCTGGTGCGTGCGCTTTGCATGCACGCCACAGCGACGTAATGACGTCACCCGGAGGTGACGTCATTACACGGGGGAAGTCGTCCTCACCGGACGACTTCTGGGGCGGGGTTCCCCCCGCCGGCCGAATGTCGGCCGGCGGATCGGGAACCCCTATAGCGGGGGATCCCCCGCCCCCCGGGCTGACTTGGCAGCCCTAATGGTAGCTGATGTGAAAGACCTGGGCCTGAGACTCTAGAGAACTGTGGCCAGTTAGACAATGATGACTTTAATAGAGCAGTGGTCTGACTCAATATCAGGCACTGCATGTGACCTCGTGTGATTGCCCCTGTTGCTAATCCCCCATCCTAATCCCACATGAGTTTTTCAACACCTTGTAGTTCTGCACATACACTTTTTAAAAGTTGCGTCACTAGAGAAAAGGTCTACGTGTTTCGTTGCATCCTTGCCACGGTAAAATCGAGGCATTCCAATGGTCCTAGGACTCTTGGACGTGACTTTTTCCTTGCCCTGCACCACAAACCACAGCACTAGGTTGCTGGAGCTTTCGGAAGTGCTGTCTTTGCCCTTTATACAGAAACCATTAAAAATAATGAAGCTTAATTGTTTCTGCCACTGCTGTACCACTTTAAGAGATGCAGCCAGACAGGAGCCGTAAGCTAATAAAGACAGGAAGCAGATGCGGCCAGGAAGCAGTAGTGAAGGAAGACAGGAGGGAATCAAGAGAAGCGCTTGCACTCTGGCATATGCAGGAAGATGGGAAGGAAAGCAGAAATCAAGACCTTGAGGCTTCACTGTTGCGCAGCGCGTCTGCAACACCCCTTCAGCCACTCCAGCCCCTTGCAGCCACTCCTGCCACCTTCAGCACCCCAGCTTTCCCAGTTCTCACCAGCATTCACTCTGCTGCAACTCCTTATAGCCACCACACTTACACAGTCCTGTGGTAAACTATATACAGGATTTATTATTTACAGAATCAAACTGCTTCGCCAGAACCATGACATTAGAGAATGGACACACATAGACACTGTACAATTCCATATATACATGTAGTGACCAATCAGCTTCGTGCTGAGTCATTATGACTGACCTTACTTCAGTGCCAGCCATAACCAGTTTAGACTAGCTCTACACAGCTACCAATCTGACAGACAGCTGTCAACTAGATCTTGCTGATCTTAGTGCTGGAGATTAACTGTCAACATTCACAACTTACTGGGGCTTAGATAAGTTCATAGGGCAAGGTCAAAGGCATCCCTAGTCTCATGGAACAGACTGGCCGTCAGATTCCCCCTTGAAAAATGGAAGCCCCTCCCCCAAGTCCTTACCTTAAAGTTAGGGTAGAGCAGACACAGAGAAACAGCAAGAACCTGAGCAGTTCAGGCACAAGGGCTGGGATGCAAGGGAGAAAGAGAGTGTTCCTTGCTAAAAAGAAGGATTGTCAACTCCAGCTTGGGAAATTCCTGGAGATTTGGGGGCGGAACCTTGGGAGGGGGGGGTTCGGAAGGGGAGGGACTGTCAAGGCTGGCCCTGCCTTGGAGCAGTAGTGTATCCAAGCTTGATCGGGGTTTGGTTCAGGTCACTCCCAGCAGAGATGTTGGTTCTTATCATTAAAGCGTGGTGTTCCAGAGCATGCCATGAGCATCTTTGGGCAGCATGGGGAAGGTTAAGTAGAGGGAAGCAGGGAATGCAAAAGGGAGAAAAGGGCCCGTCTCCTTCCATTATAGGCTATACTTTATCGAAAAAGTTGGCCGTAACTGCCTGACCTTCCCCAACCAATCACAGGGCTGTCTCCACAGAATATTCTGGACAGGAGCACACTCCCCCCTCCCTTATTATTTTCACAGTTGAACAGCATGAGCTAATTAATAGGCGGGGGGGGGGATAACCTTGGGTATTAGCCATCAGTCTGGGGTGAGGCCAGAGTGGCTGATACCTGCAAACAAGCCAGAGTACAGCAAAATGAAACTTTAGCTGGAATTTTCCTTTTAAGTTGGCCACTCTTTTGGCAGGGGCCTCAGCTGGTGTGATGCTGTAGAGTCCACCCTCCAAAGCAGGCATTTTCTCCAGGGGAACTGAACTCTGTTGTCTAGCGAAGGTAAAGGTTTCCCTTACTCGAAAGCCAGTCGAATATGACTCTAGGGGACAAGGCTCATCTCTGTTTCCAAGCCGAAGAGCCAGTGCTGTCTGAATATGTTTCTGTGGTCATGTGGCTGGCATGACTAGACGCCGAGGTGCATGGAACACTATGACCTTCCCACCGAAGCGGTATCTGATTATCTACTTGCAATTTCTTGCTTTCGAACTGCTAGGTTGGCAGGAGCTGGGCCCAGAGACAGGGGCTCACTCCATCATGCGGCACTCAGGCCTCGAACTGCCGAACGACTGACCTTCCAGTCTGCAGCTCAGTGTCTTAACCACTGAGCCAATGTGACCCCGGCTCTGTTGTCTGGAGATGCGTAATTCCAGGAAGTGTCCAGGCCCCACCAATTAAAGGGAGTGATCTTTGTTTTGTAGTCTGGCCCTGAGGTGCGTAAACTCTGCTGAAGAGGACTGAGTCCATGCAACAAGATCCTTATTTATTCGGGCTGTTGCTGCACAAACAGAACAAATGGAGTTGGGTGTTCCGAAATTCTGGGGATAAGTTCAAACGAGGAGGGGGGTTTTTTGGAAGCATTTCTACCTTCCCGCAGTGGGCAGAGGATTATTTCTGATGAGAGAGAGAGTTTTGCATGGAAGGAAGAAAACATCTATCACATTGGTGGCTTTGAGGGTATCTGGGGAGAGCCATAATTCTCGCATACATCATCTGGCTTGCTTGATTCCTGAAGCATGGACAAACTGAGACTAAACAATTGATGAAACAGTTAACCGGTAAATAATTAACAATTCCCTGTGTCTCCAGAGAAAAATGAGAGTCGGCCCAAGCCATCGACCCATGATAAATAAAGATTTTGAACCAAGTACTTTCCCTTGAGTGAACAATATTTCTAATCTTTTTATTATCTTCTTTTTTTAGGGGGAAGGGAAGGATAAATATGGATTTAAAGCAGAAACCTTACAAACTTTGCTAGGGCTGGTAAGAAGGATATATTTTTTATGTTCCCCAGGAAAAAGAAAACCAGAGAGGCTGTAATATAAACTTTGGCTGCAGTCCACCGACTCCAGTAGTGTGTGCTGAACAACACTTGGCATCACGGAGATGAGAAGGATGGAAGAACTTGGCTGCACATACAGATCTGGGGATGGTAGCCAAGGGCTCCAAATTGGTGCTCGGTTAAAGATGTGAAACCTCCGATCCCTGTGCAATTTCTGTTACTCCGCTGCTCCTCAGTGGTGGTCGTGGAAAGTCAGCAAATGTCTTATAGACATTGCTGGTGGGACTGTATAGTCATCAAAAACATTTGGAAATCAGTAGTAAAACAAATCTAACGCCAAAACTAAATTTGAGGTCCCGTTTGAAATGGAATCCCTAGTATTAAATTATTGGCCCACTACTAAATGTTGTGTACCTAATTTTGGTTTAATAGAAATGCGTTGCGCAGCAGCTTGCACAGTTATCACTAGGTTTTGGAAAAATTACAGAAGACCTAACGTATCTGATTGGCTTTTAAAAATTCAGGAGCTTTGTATCATGGACAAATTAGCAGACTCTGGGTGCATTCAGATGGCTCTTTTGAGCCGTGCCAGGCACAAGTGCCTGGTGGATTTAAAGTGTGTGTCCAGACCTCAACATCTGGGAATTGTGCCACTTTCATTAGTAGCCCGTCAATTCCTGTTGGGGATCTGTACTTAAAAGATAATGCTTAAAGTCTGGTCTAAAGCTGGCCGATGGGCCAGTGCCGGACTTTCCACCATTAGGTCATTCCACCAGCGTGCAATCAGCTCGTAGGGATGGTCTCCAGATCATCTCAAATGGCTGCCATTAAAAAAAAACTCTTAGCGATGTGTGCATAACTGCTTAAACATGCAACATTCGCAGACGGTGAGGCACACATGCACATATACACATGAACAGATATGCACATATGCGCATGCACAAAAAGGATTTTTTTTTTTTAAAAAAAAAAGCCAACCGCACGGCTCCTTATGGTGGATGCCATCTTGACAATCCACCATGGAGTCACGTGCAGTAAAGCGATTCATGGGGGAGCTATCTGGTCATGCAATGCTGGATTAAAAAGATCTAGCAGACTGTCACCTGTTACCAGGCCAATGGCGGGATTAGCTGCCTGTCTGAATGCACCCTCTATGTTACCAGGTGAATCCGAACATTATATGACAAACTTTGTTAAAATATGGTTTTCAGTCCTCGAATACCTTGCTTCCCAAAAGAAATCTGGACCTACTCTTGAAGCTATTAATGTTGTGTATTAGTTTGATTGACCTTTGTTAGTTCTAAACTCACAAATGTCACATCCGTCTTCCCTCGGCGTTGTTTACTCCTGGTTGTACTACTGCTACAATTGTATATTTACAGCTGATTGTTATTATTGCTTCTTTGTTAAATCTGTATATGTCCATCAACTTCAATTAAAAGAAAGAAAGAAAGAAAGTTGCAGCTGGCTTATGGTGACCCCATAGGGTTTTCCAGAAAATAAATGTTCAGAGGTGATTTGCCATTGTCTCTGCATAGCAACCCTGGACTTCCTTGGTGGTCTCCCATCTAAGTGCTAACCAGGGTGGGCCCTGCTTAGTTTTTGAGATCGGGCTAGCCTGAGCTATCCAGGTATGGACCTACCTGCAATAGGAATGAGGAACAGACCCGTATCTGGGGCTTTTGGGGGCTCTGCTCCCTTTCTTAAAGGCACAGCTCCACAAAAAATTCTCTTGTAAATGCTTTTTTTTCAAGAATTTAAAAACATACTTAAAGATGTGCACTCCTTTAAGCAGAGTGGGGAGCTGCAGTAGACTCATTCCCACACTGAGCAAGGGAGTTGGAATAGGTGACCTCTAGGATCCCTTTTAACTCGGTGTCAAGAAACTGGTCTCCTTTAAGAGAGTTTTTCTGCCTAAGTGTTAGCTTTCTTGACTATAGAAGTCATCACCCCCACCTGCCGGCTTATTGTCAGAATTGTTGCTTAGGCTGGCAGAAGTGATTAACTTGCAGCAGCTGAGAACTGTCATCTAAAGCGACTAACAGCTTGCAATTTAGAGATCTATCCTGGTAACAGTTTTCTCTGGGCTAAATGGCTTTTCTTTCTGCCCTGAGACCTTCTGCTCCACCAGGAAAAAAAATTGCCCCACAAGCCACAAAACCCTGGCTACGGGCCTGATGAGGATACGTTCTTTAATCCATCCCTTTTTATATTCATTCATATTTGCCCCCACATCCAAAAGAAAGACTCTGTAGGGTACTGCAGATGACCATTATGGGCTAAATTAGGATTGATCAATGAGTTTAACCGACTGCAACTCATTAAATGCATTTCTGTATCTTCAGGGCGGGTTCACTAACAGGTTACCCGAAGAGCTCACTAGCATTTGGGAAACCCCATCCTGGCTGCAAGCTCAGAGTGACGACTCTGCCTGCACACCGAACTGTGCCAAGAGATGATGACCGTCACCTGTTACTACCCCAAAGCAACCTCTGAGAGGCAGTTTAGGCTGAAAAAAAGAAATTGGCCTGAGGTCACCGAGCAAGCTTCCATGGCAGAGTGGGTTGAACCCAGGTGTCCCATATCCTAATATGAGACTACACCATACTTGACTACCTCATAGTTCCTTGAGTGAATGATATCATTGTCATGTTCAGGGCTCATTAGCATAATAGGCCACACCCAACAGGAACTCATTAGCATTGGGTTCCTCATGAGTCCCAGCAGGAACTCATTAGCATAATAGGCCACACCCAACAGCAGAAACACATTAGCATATTAGGCCACACCCCATGACAGTGCAGCTCCCTCCCAGGATTGTCTTCCCCAGGTGCTCTGTGGCTTGCAGGAACCCAAGGGAAGGAAGGAACCCAAGGGAAGGAAGGCAGTTTCTGGCTCAGCTTCCCAGGCACCCCACGGCTTGTGAGGCACCTGGGGAACCCCAGGATGGGGCCTGTAGGCACGGCCAACTCGGAAGCCAGCCAGAACTGTGTTCCTGTGCGTTCCAGCCCCAAAATAGCCCTGGTCATGTGCCAGAGCTTGGGAATCTCATAATCATCTGAGGCTTTCCAGGGCAATCTGTGACCTCCTGGTCATCCAGTCCTACATTGTCTGCTCTTTACTAAAGACAGAGGATGCTTCAAGGAACTCACTTCATGGCATGGATGCTTCAGGTTTCATGGAACCCATCCATGACATCACCACTCAGCTGGATGCAGATTGGCTGGGAAAATGAAGCCACCTGGGTATGCTGCAGCTCCACCTAGTGGGAAAGGGTAACAGCTGCCCTGCAACAGAGGTCTCATCACCACTAGCAAAGGAACGCAGCCAAAAGGTCTGTTGCACTCCACTGCCACATCCCAGCTGGCACATCCTAGTGCCCATTTCCTTACATAAAAGACTGAGGATTAACATGTCCAGCAGCTATTCCAGCCTCAGAAAAACCTTTCAAATGAAATACCTGCGACCAAAATTATCCTGTCTCCTTTTTATCGCCCAATGGCGGCTGTCCAAGCAACTGCGAATTGCAAAGCTGAAATTACAGCGAGGAAATTGATTATTGTTGTTTATTACAAGCGAGGTGCATGCGACCTTTGCGAGCCATTTGGCCAGGGATAGTTTCTCCCAATTAAGCTAGGAAATTAATAGCCCAATCCACAACTTCTTGCAATACACGTTCAGGGAGCCCTTTTGGCCGGTACAGGTTCACTTCTACAAGGGTCGGTTTTGGCAGCACACCAGTGGCTTTCAAAACATGGACTGGGTCACTGGAGAGGGGGGAATGCAAGGCAGCAGGAGGAGAAGGTGAAGTTCCAGAGAGGGAAGGCATCTTGGAGTAATGAGAACCAGAGAACTTTGTCTGCAGCACTAAATCTCTAGTGGGTCCTTCAATAAATATTCCTCTGGGCCTTCCCTCGCATAGATAGACACAGACTAAATATAGATGTAAAATTTCACATGGATTGACTAGGGAAGGGCATGAACCAGCTCACAAATGAAAGTCTGTGATGAATTTTGGCCACTTGGTGGTCCGTGAACTGAAATTTGTGGCAGGTCAACCAGCACAACCTTTCCACAAATTTTCAAGCAGTTTGTGGGGGTTCCCGCTGGTTTGTGAATGGATACATTTCCAGACAGACTATTTCCACTGCTCGAGAGGTTTTCTACTGGGTCACGAACCCCACAAAAGCATCCGTTTTCTCCATGGGAACTATTCTCTGTCGTCTGGAGATGAGCTGTAATTCTGGGGATCCCCAGATCCCCCCTGAAACTGGCATCCCTAGCGCCCCCAACCCATGGTGGAAAGGCCTTGGATCTTTTCCCATCTAGCCCCAACCCTAGAAGCCCTTGGTCCATCTAACTCAGGGGTCTCCAACTTCTTTCAGTTAATGAACCAATCTCCATCAAAATTCAGAGCAAGAGATCATTACAAAGACAGAGAAAGGAAGTTCATTTGTTTACCTAAAACTAGACAGTTTAAACATTATTGATAATTGACATGTTTCTGCGACCCAAACAGTGGTTATTGCAAGTCCTTTATTGCCACACTAAGTCAGAAATATTCACAGGAGTACCCTGCACGGTTGTTTTAGTGCGCTGGCATAAATCTAGATGTGATTTGTACTTGGATGGCAGACAACTAGCTGGCAACCAGCAGGAGAGGGAGGGGACATGGACAAGGGGAATGACATCGCACCAACAGCGCAATGTCACTTCTGGTGCAAATATGAAATCCATTGCATCAGCATGTGCTCTAGGATCACCTCCCCCCCCCCCCAAATGGTGTGAATCCCAGAGCATTGGACCAATGTGGTGATGTCACTTCTGGGCTTGGGCTGGAAGTGACATCATACCATAGGCAAGACGATGCTTTCCCCACCTCTCCCCCTCCCTGCTGCCCTGCTGAGCAGCAGCAGTAATAGTGGGCAGACAGTGGCAGGCAGTGTTCCCCCTAAGATGAGTGAGTGTGAGCTAGCTCACAGTTTTTTTAACCTCCAGCTCACAATTTTTTGTCTTAGCTCAGGAAGGGTGGCTCCAGAGCAAACTAATTTATGCAGCAGGCAAATCGCTCGCTCACAACTTTAGTGCCAGTAGCTCACAAAGTAGAATTTTTGCTCACAAGACTCCACAGCTTAGAGGGAGCATTGGTGGCAGGTCGCCCTCCACCTGGTCAATGTGCAGGAAACTGTTTGCCTCTTATCATTTCCCTTTTGTAAATCACCTCTAAAAAGACCTTTGGTCCCATAAAAGCCATAAAAACCTTCTGACTGAGATAAAAAGTCCCAGAGATCTCCATTCCTACTTGTGTCTGATGAAGGGAGCTTTGATTCTTGGAAGTTTATACCCTGAAACTCTTGTTGGTCTTTAAGTTGCTACTGGACTTGACTCTAACTGCTCTACTTTTGACCACCATGGCTAGCCTCTGAAATTCAATATCTTTGCCTGCCGGTTTGGTGTAGTGGTTAGGAGCATGGACTCTAGCCTGGGAGATCTGGATTTGATTCCCCACACCTCCACACGCAGTTGCTGGTGTGACCTTGGGTCAGTCACGAGTTCTTTCAGAGCTGTTCTCTCCAGGGCAATTCTTGAAAGAGCTCTCTCAGCCCCACCTACCTCACAGGGTGCCTGTTGTGGGGAGGGAAGGGGAAAGGAGATTGTAAGCTGCTCTGAGACTCCTTCGGGTAGTGAAGGGTGGAGTATAAATCCAATATCCTCCTCCTCCTCTTTCCTCTTTCTCTTCTTCTTCCCCTCCAGTGTATTTTAACTGAAATACTTACTAAAGGGCCCAGAGCTGGCAATCCTACCAGGACCTCAAGGAAGGAAAGGTCTTTCCTCTCACCTCCTCCCTGATAGCCTCTAGGAGAACTAAGGACATCCTTAGAGACTGAACTAAGGACGTCCAGCACAGCAGTTAAGAACATAAGAGAAGCCAATGTTGGATCAGGCCAGTGGCCCATCCAGTGGCCAAGAACACCAGGTGCCCTCAGGAGGTCCAGCAATGGGGCCAGGACACTAGAAGCCCTCCCACTGTTGCCCCCCCAGCACCAAGCACCAAGTTGTGCAATCTACCACTAGAACATGGTTTCTTCCAGTAGCTGGTAATAAGTCATGTTCTCATCCTAGCTGCCTTTTGCCAGAAGTAAGAAAGTATTGCAAGGCAACTGCTTTGAAGACTATGTTTTGGAGAAGTTCAGCCCAGTGAGGATCCTCGCTTGCAAAGAGAGGAATACAGCAGTCCTTGTGCAATAGTGTTGTAAAAGGGGGCTGTAGCAGAAGCTAACTGGGCAACCGCCTGGGCAGGTGCCAATATTCCAGCGGCGGCTGTTTCAGCTATGTAAATGTCTCCAAGTGAAAAATTTGCACAGAGGTAGTTAAGCGGTTGAGCAGCTGGGTAATATCCTCTGCCTGCTAGGAGACATAAACACAAGCCTTTCGATCTTTACCAGCTGCACAGAGAAGCATTCAAAAATAAAATAAGGAAAGAGTATCCTGGTCAGCTCTTGATCATTCAGTGTATACTTCTTACGCTGCTGAGTTTGTATAATAAAGGAACCAGGCTAACCCAGTCTTGGAAGCTAAGCAGGGTCTGCCCTGGTTAGTACTTGGATGGGAGACCACCAAGGGAAGTCCAGGATTTCTGTGCAGAGGCGGGCAATGGCAACCCACGTCTGATCGTCTCTTGCCTTGAAAACCCTACTGGGTCACTATAAGTCAGCTGCAGCTTGACAACATTTTGCACCACTAGGGGGGGGAGATAAAAAGGCCCCTGTTGCAGGATGCTACTGTTGAGCAAACCGGAAACAATGCAATCCCTCCTCCTTTTTCTGCATCAGGATTCTTGTTATATGGTGATTTATCAGTCCACACATATGCTTGCACACTAGTCAGATACCCACCAAAAAATATCTGAATATAACTGCAGGTACAACCACATCCTGACTGCATTTTGTGTTGCAACACACATACACATGCACATGCACTGGGAACAGAGGAAGGGGAAAGACACAGCAGAAGGAGCAACACTGTGGCATACCATACAGACAGTACAAAAGTTAACTGTATTTAACAAATCAAACTAAGAGGATTCCAGGTAGGGTTGCCAAGCCCCCCCCCCCAGCCATTAGTGGGGGGTAGGGGAGGAGGGTCGCCAGATCCAGGTTGGGAAACTCTTAGCTTTGGGGGTGGAGGCTGGGGAGGACAGGGACCTCAATGGGGTACAATGCCATAGAGTCCACCCTCCAAAGCATCCATTTTCTCTATGGGAACTGATCTCTGTAGTCTGGAAATGAGCTGCAATTCCGGAGGATCCTCAAGTCCCACCTGGAGGCTGGCATCCTTTATTCCTGGTGCTCCCATTCCACTACGGAGACAAGAACAGACCATTTAGGAACTCTCAGATTCTGGGAGAAAGGTGGATGCGGAGAAACTCTCCTAACAGCTAAAAATCTTCCCTCCACCCTTCTAGTGAAAAGTGACAAATTGATTTTACAACATTGCTCTGTCCCAATTTGCACAGAGCAGCTCTTAAGACTATTCTTGGTCCTTCCTTCCCACATTGAGCCAGTGGGAGTTCGGGCCAGAACATTGCCTGCTGCTGACTGTGCCGCGAGTACATCATCCTTCTCGATGACTCGGAAAGCTTTCGACACCAAGTTAGTTACAGCTCATGGGGACAAGGCTTCTTTCCCGGTGACAATGCAGAGCTGTCTGTCACCATTAAGACACTTTGCTTTCAAAGGCAAGGCTGACAGAAGCATTTTGTTCAGCGGGAGAAGGAGACTGATGTTTCACCCAAGTCTCCAAGGGATCCTTGAACCCCCTTTTTCTTGGTCCTCAACATGCTGTAGCTGCTGTCGGAGAGATTGTTTTATGTAAATGTCACAGTTAATAATTTAGTTCCTTCCCAGATTCTTTGCAAGGAAATGACTAGCAGTGGGTTAGGGACATCTGGTGTCTGAGAGATAGGTGACACAATGGGTGCACCAACCTTCACAATGGCAGGACGTAAGCTGGGAAAACACACCCAGTGGAAACGTGAGCAGTAGCTTCTGAGCAGCTTTGATGGACTATGCTTTGAAAACTCATAAGTGCTGTATACACATGTGACAGACTGTGAAAGGTTAATGCCTCAGAGTGGAGAACCTCTGAGTGACAGGCTGTTCAAATGGATTTCATTGGATAGCGTCAGTTGAGAAGAAATAGTCGGGAACTGACTATTGAAGATACTCAGTTTAGCACTGACAGAGGACTGGGAAGCTGGCAAGGAGGAGTGGGAGGATCGCTGAAGACCCCCATCCAGGCCAGAAAAGGGACAGAGCTTCTAGTTTAGAGAAGTAATTCCCTGCCCAATAACTCTAAAGAGTGGAGTGATCCCTGGTTTGTTTATAGAGAATGATTTAGGGTACTTGGCAGCAGGGGTGCATGCTCGGTATATTCTGAGCCAAACAAATACCCCAATAATAACTTCTTGGTATTTTTCAGGTATTTATTCAGCTGAATACTGATTGGAGAATCTGATTCGACTACCAAAATAGGTAAAGGTAAGGTAGAGGTTTCCCTTGCTCAAAAGCCAGTCGAATCTGACCCTAGGGATGTGGTGTTCATCTCCATTTCCAAGCTGAAGAGCCAGCACTGTCCAAAGGCATTTTCATGGTCATGTGGCCGGCATGACTAGATGCTGAGGTGCACGGAATGCTGTTACCTTCCCATCAAAGTGGTACCTATTTATCTACTTGCAATTTGGCAGGAGCTGGGGCCAGGGACGGGAGCTCACTCCATCACACAGCACTCGGGTCTCGAACTGCCGAACTACCCACCAAAATAGCTGTGCCCAAATAAAAGCCGGTAGTATTCTGCTTTTATTCAGATGCAGTAGAAGGCATTTAAAGAGACTGCAGTTGTTCCTCATAAGGTATAATGGAGTCGAATAATTTCAGAGGAAGAGCCACTGCATTCCCAGCTTCCCAGAGCCCCGTGGAGGCTGGAAACTGTTTTTTTTTTTTTTTTTTTATCTATATCTAATTCTACAACGCTACTTTTCTAAGCTATGTTTACCTTATACAGAGTGTGCTTTATCATTTGCTTAATATTGCTATGCCATTAATACATATGAAGCGTTTTAAACCTTGGCTAATATTTAGATAAAATTGTTACTGATGATACATGAAAAATAAAAAAAGCTGTTTGACAGACATGCTCTTTTGAAGGAATGCTTAATTATACACATAATCTATTATATATAAGTGCAGTTTCAAAAAACATTTCAGCCTTTATTTCTTCTTTCGTCCTCTTCTTGTCTTAACAGTCTCTTCTTGTACTTTTGGGGCTGCTGCTCCCTTTTCCGAGTCAGACGTTTCTTCTTCGCTCTTTGAGCTATCAAATCCATACATACTTTCTTGCGATGCCAGTGAACCATCTGAGTCTTTCTCTTTTTTCTTTTCTTTGCTTTTTTCCAAAAAACTTTTCGCCTGTTGGACAGAGTCAATCTTGTATTTCTTGTTTTTGATGCTGAAGCTCAGTCCTTCCGGAACATTCCACCTATAGATAATAGATTCAGACTGTAGCCAAGATGTCAGTTTCCCATAGGCTTTCCTTCTTTTCCTTATTTCAAATGGGATGTCTTTCATCACTTTAACTTCTTTTCCTTTGATCTTCAGAACTGCTTTATTTGTGGTCCTGAGCACCACATCTCTTGTTGACTTTTTGGAGAACCTTATCTGAATCTCACCAGGCAGGCTTTTCTTTTTAGTATAATCTGGATAGGTTCTGTAAACCATATCCATATCGCTTTTTATTTCCGCTGCTTTTAAGCCCGTCACTGGTTCGAGCGCTTCACTTAACAGATTTTTAAGGTCTTCTCCTTTATCCTCTGGTACATTCTGAAGTCTTAGGAAAAAATTCGATCTTTCCATCTGAAGTTTCAAGAGCTGATCAGAATGGAAGGCCTTTTCTTTCTCCGCTTTTTGTAGTCTTGAATCATGATTTTTAACTGAAGTCTTAACTTCCAGAAGTTCTCGCTGCAGCTTCTCTGTAGTTTTATTCGACTCCTTCAGGTCCAATTGCATCTTGTCCATCTTAACGTTGAGAGCTGTCATTTGGTCCACTAGAGGTCGCAATAACGAGGAGAACACCGTGCTCATCTCCGTGGTATCAACCTTTGAACTCGGAGCTGTACTTCCTAGTTTGGGGGAAGGTTTCGGTTTCCCCGCCATTGTTGAGACTGTGCTTCTTTGTTGATAGTTAGATAAGATGGACGAAAGGAGCAAATTCCACGACTGCGCTTATATCTTTTTAAAGCTCATATCCTCTAAAGAGCGATGCTGCCATCAAGCAAGCCGAACATACGTTTTTTCATGCAGTAACGCCACGTAAAGAGTCCCGTAAGTACGCCAGTCTCGAGGGGGGGGGGGTTTACTCCACCCGCCTTTCCCGCTGTATTCTGTTTCTTTTTACTTCAGACTCACTGTTTCTCCAAGCGTAACTGTCAGTTCCAGCCTCATTGCTTCACACTCTCTGCTGCTTCTCGGTTTTGCGCTTTTAGCCATACGGCTCCCACGGACGGGGGAACCTATGGGGGTGATGAAAGGGGACCTCAATCCCTCGATCGCCACCGTAGGGAGAGATCCCCCTCGTGCCACCCCAGGCAGAGCCCCTTCACTAGGGTCTCTGGGGGCTCGGCACCAGTCCGAAGCCCCTTCTTCCCGCCGGGTACGGATCGCGCTCCCCGCTAGTGCGGAGGAGCGCGTCCGCCATGGTCGCAAATCTTGCCGGAAGTCCGAGGCTGGAAACTGTTGAGGGAGGGAGGGAAGGAGGGGATGGCGGCCAGGGGAGCACTTACCAGGGCAGTGTGGCCTGCCAGCAGGAAAAGCAGGAATGTTAGCAGCCCTGTCTGGCTGTGGAGCCCCGGTGGCATCAACAAAGGTCAGCCACAAGTGTGACAGTGGCAAGACCCATCAGGAGTCCAGTGGGCCGGAGAGGAGGCTGCAAAGGGAAGGGAAGGCTCTGCCGGTAAGGGAGCGGCAGAAGCCGGGGAGCAGGGCTGCAGGGGCTTGCCGGTCCTTCTGCCTCCCTCCCTGTGGGGCCAAGCCAATCAGTTTCAGTCTGCAGTCCTCAGAGCCGTCTCATCTACCTGGGCCCCTGGGAACTGCTTCCATTCTCATTGACGCAGGAGAACTCAGCAGCCTCCTGGACTCAGAGCCAATTGGCGAGCCTGGGTTTTTAAAAAAATTTTTTTGTGTGTGTGACGTCAGTGCCCCTCAACTTATTTAAAGGCCCCTCGAATTAAAAAAAAAAAATCCTGGCTACAGGATGGCAAGTCCCATCTGAAGGCTGGCAGCCCTAAGCTACCCCTTCGGTTGCCAACCTCCAGGTGGAGTCTGGGAGTTTATTTACGCATAAACAAACATGTGGCTCCTTCATCGATTATGTTTGGGAATGTGCATTTGTGTGTGTGAGTGTGTGTGTGTCTGTATGTCACTGCTTGGGGAATCAAGAGTCAGAGTGTTCTATTTATAGAGGGCAAATTCCCAATTCAAATAAGTCTTTTTTTAAAAAAAAGAAAAAGAAAAAAATGCTTATATATTAAAACCCAGAAACTGTGCTGTGATAGAGATTAAAACAGGACAGGTTGATTATAACCTGTCACATTTACAAACTAATGAAATCCCGTCACCGGAGCTTGACGGGCCCAGCTCTTCCCCAAGACAAGTTTTAAGGCCTTTCATCTCTGAACTTCCAACTTTGATCAGCTGCTGCTGAGGTTTCCCTTGAGCTCCTGCCAAGCTCAAAACAGGCTTAATCTCATTCTCTGACACTCTATCAATCCTACAGGCCCAAGACATTGGTGAGATGTGATAGTATTGGAAAGTATTCAGAGTCAACTGGTCCTTCAGGACGGAATTATAGGATCATAAGAGCGGGAAGGGGGCCTACAGGCCATCTGGTCCAACCCCCAGCTCAAGGCAGGATCATCTTCGAGCATCCCTGACAAGTGTTCATCCAGCTGCTGCCTGAAGACTGCCAGTCAGGCGGAGCTCACCACCTCCCTAGGCAGCCGATTCCATTGCTGAACTACCCTATTAAAAAAAATATTGAATTCCTAATATCCAGCCAGCAGTGCTCCCTCTAAACCTTGGAGTCTTGTGAGCAAAAAAAAGTCTACTCTGTGAACTACTGGCATTAAAGTTGTGAGTGAGCGATTTGACTACTACATAAATTAGTTTGCCCTGGAGCCGTCCTTCCTGAGCGAAGACAAAAATTTGTGAGCCGGAGGCTAAAAAACTGTGAGCTAGCTCACACTAACTCAGCATAGAGGGAACACTGCAAACCAGTACTTTTCATCCCATAATTTAAGCCCATTATTGTGAGCAGGGGTCCTTTCGTAAAAAAAGAGGTGCAGGAGCTCATTAGCATAACTCATTTGCATATGCCACACCCCCTGACGTCACCGGAATGACGTCATGGGCAGTGTGTCAGAAGGCCAGACGGGAGGGAGGGGGAAGGAAAGAAGGAAAGGAACAGGAAGGAAGGTAGGTAGGTGGGGGAGAGGAAAGAAAGAAAGAAAAAAAAGGAGGGAGGGGGGAAGGAAGAAAGAAAGGAAGGAAGGAGGGAGGAAGAAAGGGGAAGGAAGAAAGAAAGGAACAGTAAGGTAGGTAGGTAGTTGGGAGAGAGAGAAAAGGAAGGAAGGAAGGAAGGGGGGAGAGAGGGAGGAAGGGGGGAAGGAAGGAACAGGTAGGTAGGTGGGGGGAGAGAGGGAAGGAAGGGAGGGGCGCTTCTCCCCACACTGGGGCTGGCTTTCCCTCCCCCCCCTTGCTTGGGCCTGAGTGGTGTTAAGCCACTCAGGCCCGGCTTCTCCCTCCCTTGGGCCCAGGGAGTGGGGTGAGTGGGGGGGGGAGGGAGGGGGGTGACTGGGGGAGGGAGAGTTTTTTTCCTGGGGCCGGCGGCCAGCCGCGGCCCCACGGAAGGTGACTGGGGGCGGGACGGGGCTCCCTCGCGGGGCCAGCGGCCTGCCGCGGCCCCGCGGATCATGGCAGGGGGCGGGACGGGGCTCCCTCGCGGGGCCGGCGGCCTGCCGCGGCCCCGCGGAACATGGCAGGGGCGGGACGGGGCTCCCTCGCGGGGCCGGCGGCCTGCCGCGGCCCCGCGGATCATGGCAGGGGGCGGGACGGGGCTCCCTCGCGGGGCCGGCGGCCTGCCGCGGCCCCGCGGAACATGGCAGGGGCGGGACGGGGCTCCCTCGCGGGGCCGGCGGCCTGCCGCGGCCCCGCGGAACATGGCAGGGGGCGGGACGGGGCTCCCTCGCGGGGCCGGCGGCCTGCCGCGGCCCCGCGGAACATGGCAGGGGCGGGACGGGGCTCCCTCGCGGGGCCGGCGGCCTGCCGCGGCCCCGCGGATCATGGCAGGGGGCGGGACGGGGCTCCCTCGCGGGGCCGGCGGCCTGCCGCGGCCCCGCGGAAGATGGCAGGGGGCGGGACGGGGCTCCCTCGTGGGGCCGGCGGCCTGCCGCGGCCCCGCGGATCATGGCAGGGGGCGGGACGGGGCTCCCTCGTGGGGCCGGCGGCCTGCCGCGGCCCCGCGGAAGATGGCAGGGGGCGGGACGGGGCTCCCTCGCGGGGGCCCCCGGCCCCTTCTCTCCCGGAGCGGCGCTCCAGCTCGCTCCGGCCCCAACGGAGCCCTGATTGTGAGTCCGACCTCTGCTACCAACAGGAACAGCACCCTGTCATCCTCTAAGTGACAGCTTTTCAAATATTCAAAGAGAGCAATCATGTCGTCCTCGGTCTCTTCTTCTCCACACTGAATATTCCCAACAAGTCCCTCAGCTTTTCGTTGTAGGGCTTGGTCTCCAGGCCTCCGTCATCCTCGTCGCTCTCCTCGGCACACACTTCACTCTGTCCACATCCTTTTTGAAGTGAGGCCTCCAGAACTGCACACAGTGCTCCAGGGGTGGCCTGACTAATGTGGTGTAGAGTGGGACCAGGGGTCCGTTGGAGCGGGAGCGCACAGGAGCGCAGCTCCGGGAGTGAGGAGCCCAGGGGGCGGGCACATGACCAAGCCCCACCCCCTCCTCGGCTTCCCTGAGCAGTGCAGAGGCACAGCGCCCCGGGGAAAGCCCTGCTAGGGTCTTTATTGTTTTTAATGTTTTGTTTTAATATTGATCATTTTATCATTGTTCCTTTTATGACTGTGTGCTGCTTTTCCAGAGACTTGCTCAAGGTGGCATAGAAATTTTCTAAGTATACCATTTTTTATCTGGGCACATGGCACATAAGTACTGGAGAAATTTCACCAACCCTTCAGCAGCTTCCACCCCGTCAGTTTGGGGTAGTGGTCAGGAGTTGGACTCTAATCTGGGAGAACCGGGTTTGATTCCCCACTCCTCCACATGCAGCTGCTGGTGTGACCTTGGGCCAGTCACAAGTTCTCTCAGAGCTGTTCTCTCATGAGCAGTTCTCAAAAGACCTCTCTCAGCCCCACCTACCTCACAGGGTGTCTTGTTATGGGGAGGGGAAGGGGAAGGGATGGGTGGTGCACATGTCCTGGGTATCTCAAGTCTACTTGAAACCTGGTGGTTTCAAGGGAGCAGGAAGAGAATGAGGGTGTGTTCTTTACGCTTCTTTTTATTGCACAAAGTATTGGATGGGGAAGGGAATGGAGGAAGAGCAGGTCAGTTTCACTCACCTGTAGAGTGGAGCCTGAGGGGTGGGTGTCGCCTTCTGACACACTTCCGGTATGTTAGGGGGTGTGGCATATGCAAATGAGTTATGCTAATGAGCTCCTGCACCTCTTTTTCTACGAAATGACCCGAGTGGGACTACTACATCTTGCAATTTGGATGTTACAACTCTGTTGATACACCTCAAATTAAATGAAATGGAACCAAGACCATGGTGGATTAGGGCTGTCAGGTCCCCCGGGGGGGGGGGCGGTTCCTGTCGAAACAGCCCTCAATCCGCTGGTCCGGATCAGGCCGGCAGGGGGGAACCTCGCCCCCAAAGTGTCCGGTTTGGGCCGACGTGCCCAGCACGATGATGTCACCTGGAGGTGATGTCATCGCACCGGGCACGTCACCGGCCGACGCTCTAGCAATCAGCCTGAAAATGCTATGGTACACAAATGTCCCGAAACGGGACCAACTCTCCCCCGCTGCAAAATGTGAGTGACCTGGCAACCCTATGGTGGATCTTTCCATGGGTAGATGCATACACATTTGGGTATTGTGCTATCCACGATAAGTACTAATAAAGTTCTTATAGATCTGGTCTTGGTTGTGACAGGAAACAAACTATGAGACGTCCAAAGTGGAGGATTTTGGGTTCCAAGAGCCTCCTTCCCTTCAGTCCTCCAGAAATGTTCAGAAGGCATTTTGTGTTTGTTATTTCCTCATATTGTTTTTGTACACATGGATTTAAAATACTTCTAATCCCACCTTATCTCGTCTGACTCAAGGTGGCTCAAAAAGGTAGCAGTACCTGCAAGGGCACACATACACAACCTCCACATTATTTTTTTAGGGGGGAACCCAATGTCATGTAGGAATGCCAGCCTTCAGGTGGGGCTTGGGGATCCCCTGGAATTACAGCTCATCTCCAGACTACAGAGGTCAGTTCCTCTGGGGGAAATGGGCACTTTGGAGGGTGGACAAAATGGCATTGTATCCCACTGAGGTTCCTGTCCTCACCAGGCTCTATCCCAAAATCTCCAGGGGTTCCCTAACCTGGATCTGGTAGCCCTACCGAACCATCCCCCACTGGCGGCCAGCAGGAACCTGGCAACCCTATGCAGTGTACCAGCTAAAGTGTTGGGCTAGAACCCTGGTTCAAGTCTGCACACTGCCATGAAATTTTGCTGGGCGACCTTGGGTCGATTGCAAGCTCTCAGTTTAACTCCCCCTCATGGGATTGTTGTGATGATAAAATGGAAGGGACTGCTTTGGGTCCCCATTGGGCAGGAAGACGGGGTTTAACTGAGGTAAATAAATAAATAAATTGAAAAACGTACATGATAATTTAATTCCATAAATGTTATTATTAATGTTGTGTCTGAGTGGTGATTTTTGCATCACTATTGCTTTTTAAAGTTGTACTGCTGTTGAGTGTTTTGCATGACTTCTTTTATTTGGCAGCTGATTGCTTTTTATTTTTATTATTTTTATTTTATTATTTTTTATTATTTTATTATTATTATTTTTATTATTTTTATTATTTTTATTATTTTTATTATTTTATTTTTATTTTATTATTATTTTTATTACTTTTATCACTTTTATTACTTTTATTACTTTTTATTTATTGAGAGTCAGTGTGTTGTAGTGGTTAAGATTGGCAGACTCTAATCGGGAGAACCGAGTCTGATTCCCCACTCCTCCACATGAAGCCAACTGGGTGACCTTGGGTCAGGCACAGTTCTCCCAGAGCTCTCTCAGCCCCACCTACCTCACATGTTAACTGTTGGGAGAGGAAGGGAAGGTGATTTTAAGTCACTCTGAGACTCATTCACGTAGTGAAAAGCAGGGTACACAAATCAACTCTTCTTCTTCTTTTTCTGATTTCTTTTAAAATCAGTTTAAAATTTTATAATCTCTGTAATTTTCATGTTATGAGCTGTCATTCATAGCATTTGTATGACAGATGTGGGATGTTTGTCTTCTAAATAAAGAAAGCAAACCTCAAGATGGTTTGTACTCAGATTCCTGTGTCAATGTGGACTGTAAATTGTGTGTGTTTTATCACTTTTAAAACCCAGAAGCAGCAAGATCCATAATCCAGTTATGCTGATGTACTAGGCTTTAAACCAATATAGACTTTCTGGCTTTAACTGTAATTGATCATCATAAATTGATTTCATAGATGTGGCATTTTAATGCAGAGCTCACTGCGTTATCCCCAGCCTTGCATCTGCCAAAATCCCCTTTTCTAAGCAGCAATTAAAGAGACAAGAGTTTCTTTTGATCACATAGCTTTTCTAATTTTGTGATCCTCTTTGAGTCTCAGCAAAACAGGTATTATTTTGCTACCGTCTCCATTCAAATAACACTGTTTCTTGCACACAATTGTGAGATCATCCCCTGCACAGCCGCACACACACCCAGGAAAGCTTCTGCCTAATATGGAGAAGCAGACCATATCATTAGGCAGGGGTCCGTTGGAGCGGGAGCACACAGGAGTGCAGCTCTGAGAGTGAGGAGCCCAGGGGGCGGGCACATGACCAAGCCCCGCCCTCTCCTCAGCTTCCCCGAGCAGTGCAGAGGCGCAGCGCCCCAGAGAAAGCCCTGCTAGGGTCTTTATTGTTTTTAATGTTTTGTTTTAATATTGATAATTTTATCATTGTTCCTTTTATGACTGTGTGCTGCTTTTCCAGAGACTTGCTCAAGGTGGCATATAAATTTTCTAAGTATACCATTTTTTATCTGGGCACATGGCATATAAGTACTGGAGAAATTTCACCAACCCTTCAGCAGCTTCCACCTTATCAGTTTGGTGTAGTGGTCAGGAGTTGGACTCTCATCTGGGAGAACCGGGTTTGATTCCCCCCTCCTCCACATGCAGCTGCTGGTGTGACCTTGGGCCAATCACAAGTTCTCTCAGAGCTGTTCTCTCATGAGCAGTTCTCAAAAGACCTCTCTCAGCCCCACCTACCTCACAGGGTGTCTTGTGGTAGGAAGGGGAAGGGGAAGGGATGGGTGGTGCACATGTCCTGGCTATCTCAAGTCTACTTGAAACCTGGTGGTTTCAAGGGAGCAGGAAGAGAATGAGGGTGTGTTCTTTACACTTATTTTTATTGCACAAAGTATTGGATGGGGAAGGGAATGGAGGAAGAGCAGGTCAGTTTCACTCACCTGTGGAGTGGAGCCTGAGGGGTGGGTGTTGCCTTCTGACACACTTCCGGTATGTTAGGGGGTGTGGCATATGCAAATAAGTTATGCAAATGAGTTACGCTAATGAGCTCCTGCGCCTCTTTTTCTATGAAATGACCCCTGCCATTAGGCAAAGTGAGAACGTCATTGTAAGGCCTCAAATGTGTAGCATCATTAAAAGATAGCAAATTGTCAGGTATTGAATTTTTAATTTTTTGGTCCAAGGCATCAAAATGGCACCAATCAATCCTGGACTAACACTTTCTGGTTTTCTCCAAATAGATCACGCCTTACCTTCTTTTCTTTTTTTTCTTTTCTTTTTCTATTCTTTCTTTCTTTTTTAGTTTTTGGGAGCAAAAATTTCTTTTCTGTATGCCGGACCAAATTATACCCCCCCCCCCGTTTGCTTTCTGAGGGGGAGGGAAAGATACACAAATAACATTCCTGCAAAATGGGGTCAGCTCAGATTAAGCTCCCTTCCCATTTGTCTTTAGTCTTTAGCATTAAATTTACCATGCATATTAGTAGCAAATTTTAATTTTCCACAGCATTGGGCAATATTTTTTCCTTAAAGCCTGAAAGAGCATTCATTAACATGCTCATCTTCTAGTTCAGCATGTGATGGCCCTCCTCATTTGCAATTAAATGTGAAATTTGCTGCCTAAGGAGATTGGACTGAATAGCGTTAACGGCCCGCTCTTGGGTCCCACCCCACACAGCAGACACATATGTCTAAAAGCGAGTGTTCATGTGCTCCAACCATATGTTTGGAAGTACTTCCTTAATTGAGTGCGGACAGAAGACGCTTGACGTAACTGTGGTAAAGTGTTACAAAGGATGATAAGCAGGAGTCATTTCGAGCAGGAGCTCGGGGGAGCGCAGCTCCAGGAGTTGGTGCCAGCCCCCCCCCCCTTGTGGGGGAATGCCTGCTTATGTCATGGCTGCAGCAAAATGACCCCGTCCCCTGGAAAGGTCCTTGTTCCTCCAACCAGCCTTCTGAAGGCTTCAGCCACCACTGAAGCTATCCTCCCAGAATAGTGGTATTTCTGAGGCTTGGGTTAGTAGCGGTTATTCTTTCTTTCTTTCTTTCTTTCTTTCTTTCTTTCTTTCTTTCTTTCTTTCTTTCTTTCTTTCTCTCTCTCTCTCTCTCTCTCTCTCTCTCTCTCTCTCTCTTTCTCTCTCTTTTCTTTCTTTCTTGCCTTCTGACATACTTCCAGTGATGTCAGGTGGTGTAGCATATGCAAATATGTTATGCTAATGAGTTATGCTAATGAGCTCCTGCACCTCTTTTTCTACGAAATGACCCCTGATGATAAGGTTAAGAAACAGTTAAGGTTAGGAGGAGAAGCCCTCTGCCTCTTTGTGGTCAGAAGCAGCTGCGGTTGTTGTGAAAATGGTTGCCAAAGTTGTTGCAGTTAGGGCCTCCTGATGAGGGTTGCTTGCCACCACAGCTGGCAACTGGTGGGAGCTCACAGTGATAGGGACCATCCTTTTTAGTGTCATGCTGATGCCATGACCTGACTTCCAGGGAAACTTGGAAGTGATGTAATCACACCCGAGCTTCACTCTAGCATTCACCAAAAACTCTGTGGTTTAACATCACTTCCAAGTCGCACTGGAAGTGAAATCATGGTGTCAACACACTGCCAGTTGCTCCCCCATTCCCCCTAGAATGTTCCCCCTGCCACCCAGCTGAGCTGCAGAAGGCAGAGACATTGGGAGGTGGGAGGTTTCCCTAGTCTCAGCCCAAGTTTTATTATATGTAAATAAAACTGTTGAGTTTCTTCACAAGTAGCTAGGATTGGTTCTTTGAAGGGAAATGGGAGGATCTTCCTAAATCCCCATTTATACCATAAGAAATAAAGTCAGTGCACAATATAGCAAACAGCACTACAACATCTGACCATCAAGCTTTCAGGAGCAAATATCACACTTGCTATCATTTCATGTGAAATAAAGGGTAAAACTTAGTGATTCTGGATTCTTAGAGGGGCTTCTAGCTGGTTGCTGAAGTTTTAAGATTACAGGCAGCATGAGAACGGGAGAATATAGTAAGTTAGGTAGACTACCTGGCTTCATATGGGGCCCATAGCAACCAGAATTCAGGAAATTTGTACCACCAATCCTACCCTCTCAGCAGCAGTGTATTCTAGTACCTTCCAGGAAGCCAGATAGTAAAAAACATCTAGACAAATGTTCAGGAATGGCTTGTTCCACCCCATGTCATCTGAACAGACCACACTGCTAGGATGATTTGGCAACAGTCTCACGTAATGTGATTCAGTCTTCCCTCAGACATGTTTTTAAAACAGAAGGCCATGCCCTTTTCACAACTGACGCACCACACTGTGGGTTGGATCCAGGCTCAATTTCCTGTGAACGGAAGGGACTTCCCTCAGCGGAAGAGAACTTCCCTGCCTCCCACTGCAGTCTATTGATCTTCATAAAATACTACTCCTGGGGAACAACAGGCCCTCAAGAAGAGCAGGAAGTTCTTCAGCAGGAAGGGGAAACTGGTGGTATCACACCTTCCCATCCCTGAGTGTTGCCACCTGAGGTTCAGAGGTCTAGTGCCTCTAAACATGGAGGTTCCCCACAGTCACCATGGCTAGTAGCCACTGATAGACCTCTCCTCCATGAATCTATCTAATCCCCCTTTAAAACTATCTGAGCCTGTGGCCATCACGACATCTTCCAGCAGCAAATGTAGGGTTGCCCAGTCTTATGGACTCACTGGCGGGGGGGAGTCCTCCTGTGGCCGGGAGTCTCTTCTGGTGCGTGGGCAAAGCGCGCGTGCCCGGCGGCGTCACCGGAAGTGACGTCGGCACATTGGGGGCATTGCCAGGGCGACGCTCTGGCAATCGCTCCCAAACTCTATGGTATCATAGAGTTTGGGGCGATTGCCAGAGTGTCGCCCTGGCAATGCCCCCAACATGCCGACGTCACTTCCTGTGACATCATTACATCGTCCTCGCCGGACAACTTCGGGGGTGGGGTTCCCCCCACCGGCCAAATGCTGGCCGGCGGATCGGGAACCCCTTTAGCGGGGGATCCCCTGCCCCCCGGGCGGACTTGGCAGCCCTAAGTGAATGCCACATTTTAATTACTCTCTGTATAAAGAAAACTTATCCTATGAAGCAGACCACCTGTTCAAGAGAAACAATATAGCTTTATTGTTTTTTTCAAGTGCTCAGGGTTTTACTTTGTTTTTAAACCATTCCTGTTGGAAATGGGCTTGCTCCGTTCAAGTGCCACACAGCCCAGCCCAGCTGTGGCCATTCAGGTATGCGAGATCCCCCTCACAAAGCTTGGACGGGAGGAACAAAAGCACACCCAAGCTCAGACATGTTGCAAGTCACCCGCGTCGTCAATAAATGAGCCCGCTGCTCTCGGAATTGACTTCCCTTCATTGTGCTGGAAATAAGTCTCTGAATTCAAATGCTTTCATATCTGAGGAGAGGGGGGAGGGGAGAGAAGAGAGCAAAAAAAAAAAAAGTTCCGTGGAGATAAAAAGCATAATAGTCTATTTTATTTTCCACTTTTCACATCAATAATGAAAAGTTATCCTCTGGGGACAGTCGGCAACATTTGCAGTTCTGCCTTGACAGTACAAAGTCTCCCTTCAGTGACTACTCTGTCTGATATGACTACTCTGATATGTTGCTGGGAAAGACAAGGCCTGCCTGGGCCCAGATTAAAGTGGGTTTCAGAAACGACTGTTGGAGGCCAAGCAGAGCCTTGAGGTGGCTTGATTCCCGAGTGCCCAAAAGGTGTCGCCTTCAAGGTCACCCCTCAAAGCAGTATCCTTGTTGGGGGAAAGAAACAAATGGATTTGTGAAACCATCTCACTCTATGGATAGGGAATGAAGGACCCACGGAATAAGAGTGGAGGGAGGGGGGGGGGAAGCAAATGCCAAACGCAGCCCTTTTGAAAGGTCACAGAGATTGTGTGAGGGGGTTTTAAAGGTAGTTCAGCTCAGATAGCAGAAGTCTTCCGAATCAGCCGAATCTCGCCCGCACTCAACGGTGAAGGTCGAAACGCAGCCACAGAAATTAAATCCTTTCCTAGCTTCATGTGTTTCCTTGGCACGAGAACCTTTTTGGAGAAATCTCTCCTTAACTACCAAACCGTTACATTCAGTGGGGTTGCCAGCCTCCAGGTGGGTCCTGGAGATCACCTGGAATTACAACTGATCTTTAGGTGACAGTTCCTCTGGAGAAAATAATGGCTTTGGGAGGGTGGACTCTATACCTTTAAACCATGTGGAGGTTTTTCTCTTCTCCAACCCCCCCCCCCCCCTCTGCATGCTCTACCCTCAAAATTTCCAGGAATTTCCTAGTCAGGAGTTGGCAACCCTAACTCAGCACCCAAATGGTCCCAAATCTGAGGGGACAGCATGGGGAGAGATTCACACCCCCTACACCCATTGGGACATAAGAAGTAGGGTTGTCAGGCAAAGCCTGGGAACCAGCAGGAGGGTTGGGGAGCTGGGGCATATGGGGGGGGGGTCAGCCCATTTTTATTCTGCCATTCTTCCAAGGTACACAGGACAGCACATGTGTTGCTTCTGCCCACATTATTACCAACACAATAAGCCTGTCTGGTTGGTTAGGCTCAGAGAATGTGATTGGATTAAAAGACATCCAGTGGGGTCTATGGCAGTGTGAGGGTCTGATCTCCTGTCACTCTGGTCCGAGTTCAGCACTATAACCCCTGCACAACACCACTGCACTCGTTCCACATAGCCACAGATAGGACAGCCAGAGAAATCCACAGTGAATTATGGGCATGGCTGTGAAAGGAACATGTGAGACACAGCAGAATTATGGAATTCATTTGGGATGACATTAAAACCATATATCTAAACCTGGTCCCGGCCACACGAGCAAGATAATCCAGGGGGGAAGTGAGGCTATTTGCTCCGAAGTAATTTGACCCACAGTTGCATGATCATACAGTTCTGTGAAGCTGTGGGCACAGCCCACCACTGTGGGATCAGACGCAATTGCGGGTGAGTCGGGGGTGTGTGTGTTGCCATTCCCCCCGATGCGCTTAAATGGAAGATTGATGAATCGCATCTCCACTCTGAGGACTTCCTATGGCAGTATGCGATGATGCGCATACTGAGAAGGGGGGAAAAAACAATGACATGGCACTGGGATAGCCCGATCAGATGATCCCCGACGCTATGAGTGCGCACTGGAGCGATCACACGGGGAAAGTCCGTCATTGGCCTGTAGCAAACCTGTTTGATACTGGACTTTCCCTAGTATCTTTTAACTCCGCTTCTTCGGTGGAGAGAAACAGGTTGCCAATGGGTGTGGGACGCTTGCCAGATGTTCTGGTGTGACCCTTAAAATCTGCATGGCATTCGTGCCTATCGCGCAGCTAATTCTGCCCCTATTATTTTTTCTTAATTGAAAATATGGGGACTGAAAGTGGCTTACAGAAAATTATAATAATTTTTTGCTTTGTTTATTTGTTCTTCTGCGTTTTCTCCTATAAAGGGTTGTCGACTCTGGGTTGGGAAATACCTGGAGATTTTGGGGGTGGAGCCTGGGGAGGGCAGGGTTTAGGAAGGCAAAGAACCTCAGCAGGGTATAATGCCACAGAGTCCACCCTTCAAAGCAGCCATTTTCTCCTGGAGACATGATCTTGGTCATCTGGAGATCAATTGTCATAGCAGGAGGTCTCCAGGTGCCAACTGGAGGTTTGCAACCCCAGATCCCGTGACTTCTATTGTTTTAATTGATTGGGTTTCTTCTCATACCTCTTTGGGCTCTTTTTAAGTTGAAAACACCTCACCAGTCTCTAAATTTAGATAAAACTGTGCAATAAGAGGGATAGAGAAGGAGCAGACATTAAAAGGGTTCTTTTTCGTTATCCTTGGGCAAATGCTTCCTGTTATGTCCAGATGTCCTAACAGTGTGGACTGGGAATCGATATTCTAAGGCTATGTAGAGCTGCAGGCTCTACATCCAAAAACGCTTTCAGTGCCTCAAGTAATAGATGTTCCTTCATCCCTAGAGAACGGTTTGAGGTCTAATGCAATTTCTTCGGCATCAACGACTGTCGCAACGGTATGACACTTTGCCATGTAATGCATGCTGTTCACTAAACTGCAACTGTGTAAAGCTTTTCCACTTGCTGCTCCTGGGAAAACACTGAGGAGAGCAGACCCAATGACTTCCAGGCAATCCTGTGCATGTCTATATGGAAACAAGTCCCTCTGTGTTCAATGGGGCATAGTCCCAAGTAACTGTTCCCAGGCTTGTAGCGTTTGTCTCAGGGGGACATGCAGGAAATAAAAAAAAAATGGTGGCAACTAGATGCTATCTAATCTTGCTTTTCTTAATTTGCTCCAGTAGGAAGAGCAGACAAGATAATATTATTAATTTAGTTAATTCACTACCTCGCTTTTCTTCCCCGACGGGGATGCAAAGTGGCTTACGAAAAAACACCTGCATGTAATTTAAATAAACAACCATTTAAATAATGTGTGATTTAAATAAAGATTTTTTTTAAAAAAAAAAAAAATACAAGGCTGCATCTACCGCTAGTTCTGAATCTTGGGGCAGTTTTTGCGCAAACAGTTATCGGTTGGGAATGATGGGCTAAGAGCTAAAGGCGAGAAGCCCTTTTGGGTGTTGCCCTTTGCCTCTGAGCATGGCCAGGCAAGCAGGAAAGAGACAAGACATGGATGATATGTTGGGCAGCTGTCAAGAGGTTCTTAAACCTCCCTCTCTCTTCAGACCCGCCTTCTTTTCTTTGTGTTTTCTTTATATTTGAGAATTCCTTTCCATGCTGCATTCTTCCACCACACCTTGATTCTAGTTTTATGTATATATCTGGTGGTGGAAAGTGCCGTCAAGTCACAGCTGAATTATGGTGACCCCATAGGGTTTTCAAGGCAAGAGACGTTTCAGAGGTGGTTTGCAATTGCCTGCCTCTGCGTCATAATCCTGATATTCCCTGGAGATCTCCCATCCAAATACCAGCCAGGGCTGACCCTGCTTAACTTCCAAGATCTGATGAGATCTGGCTAGCCTGGGCTATTCAGGTCAGGGTGTTTATATATTTAGGGTATTTAAACCTTGCTTTTCTCCTGCCACACTCGAAACCCAAGGCAAGCAGCAACCACGAATACTGTTTTAAAAGAACCCTCTGTTAAAATCATTAAAATACATAATTCCAGAAACAGGCCAGAGTCTACTCCTATAATCTGTTTGTTTAAGTCGTGCACACCTTTACCTGGTGGATCAGGGCCCTGCGGGACTTATTACAATTCTGCAGGGCCTGCAAGATGGAGCTCTTCCACCAGGCTTCTGGTTGAGGCAGTGGGCGTCCCCCTCCCGCTTCCCCATCCCCCTTGGGTTGGCCCCACTTACAGCTTGGGTCAGCCCTTATTTATGGTCTGGGTCTGTGATTCCAAATTTCTGGGAAATTTATTCCCAGTACTATTAAACACTGAGGTAGCTGGCTTTACTAGAGTTGTATGTTTTATATGTTTCAATCGTGGTTTTCATTTGTATTTATTGCTGTACTATATTTATACTGTTGGAACCCGCCCTGAGCCTGTCAAGGGGAAGAAGAAGAAGAAGAGATTGGATTTATACCCCGCCCTCCACTCCCCAAGGGAGTCTCAGAGTGGCTTACAAAGTCCTTTTCCCTTCCCCTCCCCACAACAGACACCCTGTGAGGTAGGTGGGGCTGAGAGAGCTCTTTCCCAAGCTGTCCTTGAGGGAACAGCTGGTACAGAGCTATGGCTTGCCCAAGGTCATCCAGCCAGGTGCAAGTGGAGGAGTGGGGAATCAAACCCGGTTCTCCCAGATTAGAGTCCGCGCACTTAACCACTACACCAAACTGGCTCTCCTCACCAGGGGAGGGCAGGATATAAATTCAAACAAACAAACAAACAAACAAATAAATAAAATAGTTTGGGGGCATTTTGCTGGAGCAATGCCCTCATAAAGAGTTCTTTCATCGATAAAATGCAGCCATGGCCGGTTGTCCCCCTCTTCCTTTTTCCACCCTAGGAGAAGAGGAGGCAGATGTTGACAGGAGCTACCCAAAGGACCCGTTCAGCATGCTAAAGGCAAAGAAAGTTACCCACTATCTTTCCAGCCAAGGCTCGAAGAGTTGGCCACTAGCCAAGATACGCTGGTATCAGATCGAACCGATGTACCACAGCTCTGCCGCCTTCCCAGGAGAGCCACGTGTTAATGGGGAGTAATATTTATCTAGTGAATGGAGGGAAGGAGCTGGTGCTGGTGATAAGAATTAATCAGCTTCAAAGAAATAAAAAATTACACGTGCTAACAAGGCCATTTGAGTAACTGTTTTCACCAATGGAGCTTATCTTTCACGGGAGGGGGGGAAATTATGAAGCTAAAAGAAAAAAAAAGCCTTGCCATATCCAGACTTGAAAGATATCCTGTTCTTCTTTTTAATGCAGAAAATTCTGCTGTTAACAGTTGATAGACTTGGTAACTCTGAAGGGATATGGAATCCTTTCCTAGGGAGCTTGAATTGAAAAAGTTAGGAGAGAGAGTGTGTGACCGAGGACAGACTGGCAATGTAAAGCGGGGGCAAAGTGGAGGGAACTGGTGCGGGGGAAAAACTCCACGGAGCTGGCCGTTCATACTGGCCAGAGCAATGTGCAGTGGTGCCGATACAGAGCGTTCAGACTGCCGCGGAGCCGGCGCGCATGGCTTGCGTGGCTCGCACATGCCGTTGCGCTTTTTTTTTGTTTTCCCTTTGATGTGTTTCGCACATGCACACATGCGGTTCACACTATTTGGAAGCGGGAGGCATGCGGAGGACGGCCCCTGAACACCGGTTTTACCCGGTGTCCTGTTAAAGCGGATGGAAAGCGACTGGGAGACGGGTAAGTGCGAAATGGAGCCGAGGGACAGATGCACATGTCTGAACGGGTTCTTTTCTTCCACTTCCGACGCGGGGCTGCCCCGCTTTACATTGCCAGTCTGTCCTCGGCCTGTGTGTGTGTGTGTGTTTTTGTAATAAATTTTATTTAGTTTTTAACAAACAAACTAAAAACCAAAAGAAAATTTCGAGCCTCTATACATCTTCAACCATATATAAAATTTGGACCAAGTATATTCAGGATCTTTACATTTCTCTGAATTTAACATGTAACTCCATTTCTCCAGTTCTGCTACCTCCAGTAATTTGTCAATCACTTCTTCTCTGTCGGGTATCTTATCAGCTTTCCAGTACTTGGCTCTAATTATTCTTGCTGCTGTCAAAACTAAAATTAAGAGTCTCTCGTCTATTGATGCTATTCCATCCGGCGTCATATTTAGTAGAAAGGTCTCAGGGGTCATAACAATTTCCATCCCTAATATCTCTTCAAGTAAATCTTTAATACCCAACCAAAACTGTCTCATCTGTTTACATTGCCACCACATGTGATAGAAGGATCCGATTTTTGCTTTACATAGCCAGCATAAGTTTGAAACATTAGGATAACATTTGCTTAGTTTCTCTGGTGCCCAATACCACCTGTAAAAGACTTTATATATGTTTTCTTTAAAATTTATTGCTTTCAAATTCTTAACTCCTTTCCAACTCTTTGACCAGTTATCAGTTTCTATTTGATGTGAGTGTGTGTGTGTGTGCGTGCGCGCGTGCGCTTAGCCTTATCTTTGGATCTATTCCATCTTCATCATGTGAGAAGGGTGTGTGCATAGATGCTTTCCGTGGTTTTAAACCTTGATTGAAATAGACACTGTTTTCACTTAAGCTCTCTTCTCTGGAACTGGTTGTGCTGCGGAGGGACCATGGCTGAGGAAAGGAACCATTTCTCAGTGGTATTGGGGAGGGTCTGAGGCTCAGCGGTAGAGCATCTGCTCAACATGCAGAAGGTCCCAGGTTCAATCCCCCATAAAGCATCTCCCATAAAGATCAGGTAAGGTGAAAGACCTCTACCAGAGATCCTAGAGAGGCACTGTTAGTCTGAGTAGACAATACTGACTTTGACAAACCAGTAATCTGACTAAGTACGAGGCAACTTCATGTGTTCATGTGACTGAGTCCATGAATTTAACATTGTGCATTTTTTTTAACAAACTACCTATGTTAGTCTCTTGTCTTGAAAAACCTCTGGGGTCATGTTAAGGATTTTTACATATATCTTGAAAGTTACACTGTCAAGTAAGACTGAGATTTTTATAAGGCTTCTAAATTGGGAGTCTGTGTTGGCTGGATCCTCCCTAAAACCCACCCCCATAAACCTGTTCTTTGACCGGCTGATCCCTAAGCAACCTTTTCTCGGTCAAGGGTCTGTTCCGTACCTTTCTCCCATGAAATATATGTAGAGGCGGGTATGTTTTCCTTTTCTCCCTAGAAGGAATGCAAGATGTACTCTGAAAGTAAAAGTGAATTACGTTTAAGGGTGGAATTGGTGAACTTTCTTTTGAAATTCTAGACCCTGACCTTTTGTCTGTTTTATCCTGTAAAAGAAGAACTTTGGATCTTGCTCAGTATGCCAGCTTGCTCTTTTGCTAGCATCAGGATGATCTTCTTATTAAAACTGCATGCTCTTCTGGTAGCCTAAAGCCTTGAGTCAATCTTTTTCTCTCCCAGACGGAACTCGGGAATGGGCGGGTTATATTAGGATTTTGAAAACTCCCCTAACAGGTCACCATAAGTCAGCTGTGATTTGATAGTGCTTTCCACCACCGTTCTATAACTGCTGGGGTTTCTGTTGGAGACCATAGGAAGATTGTTCCTTTCCAGCCCAGTACAGACAACAGCCCCACAGGGAGCTCCTGCCTCCCCCCATACCATTTTCAGACCCCACAGTAGCTCCTGGCAGTGAGTTATTTATGTCACTTTGAGGTAGTTTGTGCTTGGAATGCTCCATGGGCTATTCCAAGGTCATGTACATAACTTCCTGCTGTGGCCTTTTCACCTCCAGGAAATGGCATGGGGGGAAAGCAGGACTCACTTCCTCCCCCTATGCCACATTTCTCAGCAGACCTTTAAAATGACATTCCCTGCTGTGTGGCCACAATGGAAATAAGTTGGGTTGGGGAAACCCAGACACACCACTCAGCAAAAATGTAACATCGACTTTTGCTCTTAGATGTTACAGCACAGCTGTGTGTTATGCGTTATGTGCCCTCGCGTTGCTTCCAACTTATGGGGACCCTATGAATTAATTACCTCCAAAACTTTCTATCATTAGCAATGTTGCTGAGGTCTTACAAACTGAAGGTCATGTCTTGCCTTATGGAGTCAATCCATCTCATGAGGGGTCTTTTCTTTTCCTTCTGCCTTCATCTTTTCCTTGTATGATTGCCTCTTCCAGTAAGTCTTGGCTTTTCACAGTGCGACCCTAACGGTAGCCTCCGTCTAGTCATTTTAGCTTATAGGGAGAATTCAGCCTGGATGTAATCTAGACGCCTCATATCTGCTGTCCACGATATCCATAAAACTCTCCTCTAACACCACATTTCAAATGGATCAAGTCTTTTTGCTCTCAGTTTTCTTCATTGCCCAGCTTTCCCATCCATACTTAGCAATGGGAAATACCATTAAAAAAAACAGCCACCACACTGTAAATGTTTAAACATACTTCTGTGAACAGTCTTAAACATACTGTATGGGAAAGGCAGTTACTAAATCTTTTAATAAATATAATTAATTGTCTGCTCACTTCCCTCCTTATTGCATGCTTGATTCTCATTTATAGAGTTAAATTCTTAGAAAGGGGGGATAAAAGGAACAAAAGAAGAACCCTTTGATGACCAAATCTATTCATCCCTTAATAAATGTCACCTGATCTCTGCAGACTGAAGCACTGGGCATGTCCATTGGAAGTCACATCCCCACCCCCAAAAAAATTCATATAGGCACAATCCACTATGTTGTATTATCATATAATTATTAGGAGGATCTTGTCTTTTAAAAATCCCATTTCTTTAAACATATAATTTTAATGAAGTCAGAATCTCTCAGCACAGTCTGAGCCACTGTGACAAAATAGCAGAGCTCTCAAATTAAACAGCTTCTGCTGTTATAAATGCCTTCCGCCAAGGATTAGCATCATAAATGCCTCTGTCATATAAGATAAAATCTGTATTCTACCTTGGCACGGCAAATGTTATTTGAGATTAGTTAATATACAAAAGACTTGAGCACATGCCAAAAAGAAAATACGCATTGGTATGTAGTGGTAGATAGTAAACCTAAAATCTTATAAAGCAGACTTCTTGTGTCCCCCTCCCCTTTAACACAACCCCTGTTTAAAATGTGCATAAAATTGGGCTGCCAAACCCCTAGTCACATCAAAAAATCCCCCCCCAACTCCTGTTACCCACCATCACTCCAGTTGGTGGTGGGACCATTTTTTAAAGGACAATGTGGCCATCCCTATGTCACTTCCTGGTACAACCTGGAAGTTACTAAGGGTAGCTCTAGGAATTGTGGAGACTCTATGGTTTTACCATAGATTTTCTGGCAATTCCTAAAGCTGCCCATAGTCACTTCCAGGTTGTACCCAGAAGTGATGTAGTAACATCATCGACATTGCTGACACTGCACCCTCCCATGTCCCTGCCCCCTGCCCTCCTGCCAGTTACTAGCTTCAGCCTGGTACTTCTAGCATAAAGAAGATGCAAGGACAAGCACGCTGGCCCTGCTCCTGCCAATGCATATTCACCACATATAGCACTTATGAGCACAGAAGATGTACACATGTAGGCTGTGATTTGGAACATTAAAAAAGCAGGGTTCTGGATCCCAGGGACAGAGTGTACAGCACAGGTACTGAGCTGGAATTCAAGCAAATGCATATAGGTGGGGGGGGCAGGATTCTCAGTCATCAGCAGGGGAAAGGGCAGCCAGTACGTTAATTATCACATACATATACATGTACTGACTGCATTAAATACTGGGTTCAAGATGCATTGCAGTGAACGGCTCAACTTTATTAAGTGATTTCAGGAACAAGACTGAAACACCGGGGCAGCAGCTCTGTTTAAATAGCATGCAAAAACCACACCCAAACACACCCAACTCCCAATGACAGGCTGTTTACATAACGTTAGTTTCTCACTGGTCACTTCCAGAGTCCTGGTGGGCTATTGTTCTAGAGCTCCAAGCTCAACCAGTCTCTGGTAGACAGTCCTGGAATGTTCCAGGCCTAATACATAACAGACTTTCTACAGGGATATACTGGATTGGGCTTATGTGGCTATGGAGATGGCAAATCTCTCTCTCTCTCTCTCTCACACACACACACACACACACAAACACATACACACACAAGAAGTGCACAGAAGTGCACAGAGGTACAGACAGGGCTGACCTGACTATTAGGCGACTGCCTAGGGAGCCAGATCTGGAGGGGTGGCAAAAAGGCAAAAGGAGCCTCCTCCATTGGCTTGAAGGGAAACTTGGTAGTAACTGACCTCTGGACCATGACACACTGGGCTTCTGCTGCTGCTGCTGGGATGAAATATAGCAAGCTTTGGAACAGCGTAACCATTTTTGTATTTACTTCTTCTTTTCATTTTGAAGTAAATGGTCATTCCACACTTCTCACTTTTCTCTCACTATTTAATGGTGGGAGCACCAAAGTTATCGTTTGCATAGGGCTCAAAAAAAAAACCTCAGGATGGTCCTGCAGGTAGATACTTTTGCAAACACAGATTCTGTAAACCACGAGCACATTTCGGACTCGGCATTCTGCACAGTAGCTACATGGAGGCATAACAGCACATAGAAACTCCGGCTGAAACTTGTGATATGTGCTGTGATGTGTAAATAGGCATGAGAAAATTGTTTAAGTGTGTGTGAGAATTAATTAGGTTGTTCTGTTCATAGCTTCTTCTGTTTGCATTCCATGGACTGGAACCCAAGAATCTGTTCCACGAGCAAAAACATTTTTTTTCCTCCAACAGACGGCAAATAACGCTGATGCGAAATGCTCGCAAAATGAGCCCTCTGGATCCAACACAAATGTTCTGCAAATGCAACTGGGAGCCACTTGCTCCTCTGCAATGCACAGGATTGATTTCAGATTTCTCATCTTTGTTGTTTCAAGGGGGAAAGCCCTGCTCTAATGTTCCTTTTCCCTTGTGTTCACTGAGCTCATGATTCTTTATTTTTGAATCATTTTCTGTTTTGTTTAACCAGTTTTTCCCATATAATGCATTGCAATGTTCTTTGTGCATCAATAAATCAGCCTTATATGTATATTCTGTGCTTGAACGACACAAATTATGGGTGTGATCACATGAGCAATTTGGCCCGAGGTAGCCACCCCTCCCCTCCGATTAAACGGATGCAGTCAAACAGCCACATCTGTCAGGCATTCTCCAGCCATACTCACCTCTTCGTAGGATGAGTTGGAGCCGGGTGAAAAAGGCACCATGTCATAAGTGGTGGTTTCAGTTCCCCGCACATTCATTGCACACGGCTGGATGTCTGGACATGGGGGAGCGCATGCAGATCAGATTGGCAGTCTGAACCTACAGGTCCGTTTTCGCTGCTGGGGTGTTGGTTTTTTTTTTTTTGAAGTTTTTGCCTATATGTGCATGAACGCATATGTGCATGCACCGGCCTGCATTTTTAAAAACCAACCAAGCAGCACACTCCATGGCTGAGGCACTGCAGTAATATGGATGTCTGACCATGGGACGGCCATGTGGGTAACCTGCAGCAGGGTGTGCTGTCCGGATGATATGCCCCACAACACTTTAAACCAGTACAATTAGAGGCAGTGTCATATCGCGCCAAGCCGCCAGTGTGACCACACCCATTATGTACAAGTGCCATATGAAAACCCTTCTGTTCCAATCTGTCCCCCTCCAGTCTCCTTTCCCAAAAGTACCCAAGAGACAGCGGGAAGTCTGCATGTCAGTGAGGGGGCCACCCCACTTGCCCCCTTCCATCCGACTGTATGGGGTAAGTTCTCTGGCACCACTCACTTATCTGCCCTTGCTTTGCCATCAGCAATTTGAGGCACTAAGAGCAGTGTCCTGCGTGCATGTACGCTTGCTGCTGCACCCTGCCCTTCTCCCAGCTTTGCTTGCACTGTAGCCTGGTCAGGCTCCTGGAAAAATCAGTTCCCAGCAACATTCACTCTGAAGAATGATAAGTTTATTGAGACATTGATAGGATCCAGACTGGACATAGTCTGTGTTAGAACTAAAGATGAAGGCATGAAAGCAATAGATATACAGAGTTCAAGCCAGGGCCCTGAAAGGTTGAGAACCAACCACCCCCAGGTATTCTGCCCGCCGAAACCAATGGTTCTGGGTTCCCACCTTGGTGACATCACCCAACATGTAGACAAAAGCCAGGCAGCGAAAGCTGAGACCCCAGGCCAGTATCACTTCTCAGCAGTGATAAGCAACATCCTACACCAAAGCATCTAAAACTGAAAGCACATGATTTTCACACTCTCCTACTCCCCTTCCCGGATCTCTATGGCCAGTGAGCAATAAAATGCAGAGCGAGTTTGACAGTAGCCTGGTCAGGTGTTTGGTCTATGTGTCTGGACAGCCAAGCACTTGAGTAAGTACTTTCAGGCACAGTCTGAGATCTTTAGAAGGAAAAAAAAATGTTTATTTACTACCATCCAACTCTGTTTTCTAGGAGCACATTAGCAGGGACGTTACAGAAGCTAATAGAAAAGAAACAAGGCCAAGGCTAACCAGACTCTGGATTTACCTTGACATTCCGTTCCAAAGAATGGACACAGGCTAAGCTAAAACTTTGAAAGAGAGACTGGTCCGTACTGATTTCACTCCGTTTCTCCCTGTTCCCCAATCCTTGGCGTGTGTGCCTTTCACAGACTGTGTTAAATATCTAAATCTTTTTTCTAGCACCTGGGAGGGTTTCTCTTTGACTATCCTAAAACTGGTTCTGAGCTCCCACATGTGCTGCCCCTGCACCTTTACCCACTCATATCAAGGTACACATCCGCAGATCTTCTGGCCCAGGGGTGGGCAAACTGTGGCTCGGGAGCCGCATGCGGCTCTTTCACATATATTATGTGGCTCCCGGCAGGGCGGCTGGGGACGCGAAATATCATTAGCAAACAAATATCATTGGACAAATTAATATCATTCTCAATATCTGCTTTTACCCCTTTTGTTGTTATTTTTGGCAGTCTCATTTAATGTTAATAAAAAGCAAATTTGCTTATTTTCCAATCAAAGCAGGTAATATTTGTTCCTGTCTTGTGGCTCTCAAACATCTGATGTTTATTCTATGCGGCTCTTACGTTAAGCAAGTTTGGCCACCCCTGTTCTAGGTGGCTCTTACGCTGAGCAAGTTTGCCCACCCCTGTTCTGGCCCAACCCAGTATATCCAAACAGCTGTTTATCTTGCCCCTTCCTGGCAGATGGGCCAATGGTCAACCTCATCCTGCCTGCCCATTTGTTTCCAGAAAGGGAAACCCAGCTCCTTTCAGCCTAAACTCTGAGGCGTTTATTGTTTCATTCTCAAAAAAGAGTGACCTATCTGGGGGCCAGTGTCTCTTCTGTGTTAAACAATGTATCCTGCATTTCCTTATCACGATGCCCTCAATCTGTGTCCCTGAATACAAACAAGCCTATGAATCCAACAGCAAAAAGCAGAGAACCAAAATCATTGACCAAAAGAGAAGAGAAGAGAAGAGAAGAGAAGAGAAGAGAAGAGAAGAGAAGAGAAGAGAAGAGAAGAGGATTGGATTGGATTTATACCCTGCCCTTCACTACCCAAGGGAGTCTCAGAGCGGCTTACAAACTCCTTTCCCTTCCCCTCCCCACAACAGACACCCTGTGAGGTAGGTGGGGCTGAGAGCGCTCTGAGACAACTGTCCTTGAGAGAACTGCTCTGTCAGAGCTACGGCTTGCCCAAGGTCATCCAGCAGGTGCAAGTGGAGGAGTGGGGAATCAAACCCGGTTCTCCCAGATTAGAGTCCACGCACTTAACCACTGCACCAAACTGGTGTGTGTGAGAGAAAGATGAAAAGCAATGAGAGAACATCTGCTCATCCCTAACTGTGGAAATTCTAATTCAAGGTTAACACATCCCTACCATAATCGACTAGGATAATGGGTTGTATCCTGTGCGAAATCTCCATTTGCTTGAGAGTTCTTGTTCAAGCAGGAACACAAGCAAAAGACCATGATTCTTCACAAGAAGAGCTCCATTATTCAAGCACGAAAAACACGAAGAACAGTGAACAATGCAATACACTACATGGAGGAAACTGGTTAAAGGAAACAGATGCACATTTACCGCATTGTTGACAGATGTGCTTATCCTTCCTCCAGAACTAAGCCTGAAGCAAGCAGAGGTTCTGTACATTTTGCAACAGAACCACTTGGAAGTATCTGTAATAGCTGCCATTGGATTTCTACAAGCACCCATCCTGCTGTCCCACCCACCCACTCAAGAGTCTGTGCACAAAACATGGGACGAGGTGTACTTCAAGGTTGAAAACAAGAGGCTGGTCTCATCTATTTTGGAAATCTGCGAGAAGCATGATTTCCTCCCCCCCTCATCCCCATTCCCTTTCTTGTATCTCCATAAAATAAATGCAAAACACCCATTTGTGGTGAATGGCAGCTCTCCCCAACCCTGCTCGTCACGTCAGTCTCCTCCAACAAAGAACTCGATGCACAGTGACATCTCCAGCACAAAGAGCTGTCATAGAGGGCGTCTAGCAATCCAAGTGGTATAAATGTTCCTTCGATTAAGTGCCTCATTGAGGTAAGTTGATGATGCTCCATTAAGCTGATGTGATGGACTTCTAGCACTCAACACAGTCGGAGGAGAGATGGATTCCTTGCGGAAGGCAAGGCTATGTTCTGTGCTCTGCTGTCAAGTTCCCTTGGAGTAACCTGTGCTCCAGACTGATAGACTGCGGTGGTGTGCTGCAGCAAAGAGTGACAGATCCCCTCCACTGACCTGCTTTCAAGTGGGTAATTCTCAGTTGTACGAATGAACCCAGCTGAGGAAGAATGATTTTTGTCAAGGCCTCCCAGACTTTGTAGAAAGTCTGGTGACATGGAGTCCACTTGTTATGTTAAGAACTGCCTGACAAGTCCTGCTACCGGCTGGATAGTACCAAGTATGGGGTTAGTGGGTACATCAGTTCACCAGGGGACTAATTTGCCCCATGGAGGACATTTAGAAAAATATAGGCTCACTCTCTACTTCTGGTCCTCCAGAGGTCAAGACTGCCTCCAGACACCGGGCCTTTCTTTGAAGGAGACTACATAGCCATGGTTGGACTTGGAGGCACCTTTCCCGTTCCTTCACATGAGCACATGAAGCTGTCTTATACTGAATCAAACATTTGGACCCCCAAGGTCACTTTGGTCCTCTCAGACAGGCAGCAGCTCTTCAGGGTCCCAAGTAAAGGCCTTCCACACCAGCGGATCATTTTTAGCTGGACATATCAGCGACGGGGTTATTTTTGTACAAAAAGCCCAGCAGGAACTCATTAGCATAATAGGCTACACCCAACAGCAGAAATGCATTAGCATATGAGGCCATGCCCCTGACAGCACAGCTTATTAGCATATTAGGGGGGCTGGGAAAGCACAGGGCAGGCATGGAAGCTTGCCTCTTCCCCCCCAAGCTTTTCCGCCCCACTTCAGCAACGCCTTTCTAGTCTCCTACCCCACCCACACCAGATACCTTTCCCTCTTGTGTGTAATGTGTGGAAGGCAGTGTGTTCTGTAGCCACGCATACCAAAGGTTTTGATTGCAGGCGTGGCCAACTCAGGAGCCAGTCGGAACTCCGTTCCTGTGCGTTCCTGCCCAAAAATTGCCCTGATCAGCGATAAAACTTGGGACCTTCTGCATGCCAAGCACATGCTCTACCATAAGCCACAGCCCTGCCAGTACTCACCCTACCTTCCCGGAGCCCATTGTGACTACCTTAGGGGTAGGGTTGCCAGCCTCCAGGTGCGGCCTGGGGATCCCCGCTTTTGCAATTGATCTCCAGCTGACAGAGATCAGCTCCCCTGGAGAAAATGGCTGCTTTGAAGGGGGGGACTCAATGGCATGATACCATGCTGAAACCCCTCCCCTCCCCAAACCCCGCCCTCTCCTGGCTTCACCCCCAAAGTATCCAGGTATTTTCCAATCCAGACTTGGCAACCCTACTTAGGGGACAGGTCAAATTGAGCCCTGTTGAAGAACCTATCACACAGAGAGCCTCAGACAGTCCCCAGATAGGCTAGATCCTGTTTACCGGGCAAGTTCTGGGCTGCTGTTTGGAGAAGCAGAAGGAGAATTCCCCAGTTAAGTAAGTTTTTAATTTGTCATATTATCACTTTGATTTTTTTTTTAAGAAAAGACCCTGTTTTTAGAATAAAAACACTTGTGGTTTCACAAAAAAAATCCACCTTGAAGTTCTATTGTGATACGCGTGGCATGGTGCTTAAAAAAGGGCAAGTAGGAAGTTATGATTTATTTAAGGAAGGTGTAGAGCAGGTAGAAGCCTCTAAAGTTCAAAATCATTGTTCTTATTCAATGTACATGTTTCTGCTCCAGTCCAAGTACACAAGGATGCTAGGGTTTGGTGAAAGGGCTCTGGAAGCTTCTGTTGGTTATGAAGAAATCACTATCCAACACCCATTAATTTCTTTGAAATGCATCTGGAAATGTGGCAGTATCACTTATTAAGGGTGTCTGACTACAACCTTCTTTGGTGTAGTGGTTAAGTGCGCGGACTCTAATCTGGGAGAACCGGGTTTGATTCCCCACTCCTCCACTTGCACCTGCTGGATGACCTTGGGCAAGCCATAGCTCTGTACCAGCTGTTCCCTCAAGGACAGCTTGGGAAAGAGCTCTCTCAGCCCCACCTACCTCACAGGGTGTCTGTTGTGGGGAGGGGAAGGGAAAGGAGTTTGTAAGCCACTCTGAGACTCCCTTGGGTAGTGAAAGGTGGGGTATAAATCCAATCTCTTCTCCTCTTCTTCTGTTCTTCTATCAGCCAGGTTTCCACAGAGATGGAGGGGATCTGTGCTTTTGTGGTAGCAAATCCTCACTCTGTAGAATGGGCTGCCAAGAGAGGTAGATGAAGTCTTATCATTGTAAGCTTTACATAACCGTAAGAGCATAAGAGAAGCCAATGGCCCATCCAGTCCAACACTCTGTCACACAATGGCCAAAAATATCAGGCACCATCAGGAGGTCCACCAGTAGGGCCAGGACACTAGAAGCCATCCCACTATTGCCCCCCGCCCCAAGCACCAAGAATACAGAGCATCACTTGCCCCAGACCGAGAGTTCCTGTCTATGCCTTGTAGCTGATAACCACTGATGGACCTTTGCTACAGAGCTCATAAGACTGTGCTGTTTCCTAAAGTGTTTGAATTAATCTTGCCATTGGATTGGTATTGGGCTTCTGTACTGCAGTTTTGATCTCTGGATTTTGGTGTTTAGGTGGTACTTGATCCATTTTGGACAGTATTATTTTAATTAAATGTATGCTGCTTTTTAAAATGGAGGAACGGCATCAGCTGCTAGCTCCTCTCAAATATCCGTTAAAGAGCTCTATCTTGCTGGGTAAACACATGGATGGATGGATGGATGGATGGATGGATGGATGGATGGATGGATGGATGACCCTTAATTAATTGTCATCAACAAGTTATTCACAGTACAGTTAAAACTATCCTCCAGCCTGCTTTAAGATAAGTAGCCATGTTAGTCTGTCTGTAGAAAAGAGCAAGACTCCAGTAGCACCTTTGTAGCAAGGTATGAACTTTTGTGAGTCATCGCTCATTTCTTCAGATACCAGCCTACTTGTGAGTTTTCAGTGCTGTAATTCTGAGTGAGGAATCAGTATGAGATCTATTTTACATGGGTATGGGATTCAACCATAAGGCCAGAAGGGGAGTTAAAAGCTATGAGTTCCCTTGTTGTCAGAAATAGCTCAGGACTTTAGGACCATGACATCTGTCCTGGAGTTATCCCAGAAAGTTTTGGTCCCTAAATGTGGCAGGCCACTCCTTGGATAGTTTTGGAGCAGAGCAGGAAATTGGAAGGCTGGGGGTTGGGAAGAAGCAAACCGTGTCCTTGTCATGGACAGATTACAGTCTCATTTGTTGAAACCTGGGCTGCAAATGTGTGTCATTAAGGATCTCTCCTGGCTTTATATTGCCCAAGCATCAATCATTCTTAGCATGCACCGAAGACTGCAGGACCTGGCTTCTATGAAATGAGTTGGCTGTTTCCAAACCATTTGTTTATAACTAGAGGCACCACGAGCTTTGCCGTGAGGAGTTAGTCTGGCAGGTGAAGGTGCCATTTTTGATAGCTGTGATCACTCGTGAGTTGAGCCTCAGATCTCCTCACCTTGCCACCATTGGAGCAGCTGCCACATAGCTTTCCAGCTGTGCAAAAGCTGTGGTGGCAGAGTTCCAGTCCTTCTGCCTTGAAGCTGTGCCTGTTCAGTCGGTCATAAATGAACAGTTCAATTAATTGGAGTTTGTGAAGGGGAGAGGAGGTACAACTCCCATAAGTATGTGAAAATACAAGCAGGAACTAGGCTCTGCACACCCTTAGATGAGCAGCAAACAGGGAAATGTTAAAAAAAAACCACACCAGTATAATCACTGACTTACTCTGGTTTGTTCAATTTTTATTTATATGGCTGCCATGCTGCCCCAAGGTCTGGGTCGAGGATTACTAGAACTCCCACTGGGGCTTGTAAGAATGCCATGCGTGAATTCCTGTCAACTGGACTACAGGTTTCAGTATGCAGACGGTAACCCAACAAAGAAGTTCGAGCTGCTCATGAACAGCCAAACCGCTCAACACAAAAATCACCTCCTTGCTCATGACTGGTGAGCGGAATGTTTGAGCTCATCAGCAACCCACCTCCCATCAAACAACATCATTTAAGCAATAGCAAGATTGCCTGTTGTGGGAAGAGCATGGATGATCTTGGGTTCCCTGATGTGACGAGTGAGCTAGCCCAGTGTGAGAAATTATCCTTCTGTCTCTCGCTTATTCATCTTCTGCCTCTTCCATCTGCTCAACTTCCTTCTTCCTTTGCTTCCCACATATTCCCCACTCCCTCAACACAGACACCAGTTCCTGGCCTCCTGGTACCCTGTCTGTCTGTCTCATCATTACAAAATGGAAAAATCAGTCACATTTGAAGAATTTTCTTAATGAACCTTCTGGCTCTTCTTGCCACTTTCCTTTCACAAATAACATTTCAATATTTTCAGTGGCAGGACATGGGGAGTTTTGATTGGGTGATAGGACAGCTCTTAAAGGGGACTCAGAAAATGGCCCCCAAAAAACGCCTTCATTTGGTGGGATTTGGCATGTAATATATGTGAATGAAAAGAGATACCGATGTAGCATCTTACTTACACCCATCACTGATGAGCTGAAATCCCCCAGTGCTAGTTCAAGCCATGACCTCTGGAAAGTACTGGAGTCGGGAGGCGAGTTGTAGGATGATCATAGCAAAGACTTTATTAAGTGAATCAGCATGTTCAGGAGATGGTCAGATCAAGCATGCAGCCAGGGCTCCAGGGCCCTGTTTATATGCCGGCCAGAGCCACACCTCTGGCCGCACCCAAACTACCTGATAGGGGCTTAGCATATGCGCATAGTTCTGATAGGGCCTTAAGTCTTAAGTTGTAGTTCATAGGTCCCCCATGGAAGACCTAGGCTGGCTATTGGTGGTCATTTTGGATCCGACTGTCTATTGTTCTACCTGGCTGAAGCTCAGGTAGAATCAGGCCATGTGCTCTGACCGCATGGCGGTCGCCATTTCGTGACTAGTACACAACAACCTCGCTGGACAGTGTCAGGTGTGACAGTAATAGGACGGTGAAGACCAAGGCTGACTGTGAAGAGCTCCAGGAGGTTGTCCACAAATTGGGTGAGTGGATGACAGTGTGGAAAGTGAGGTTCAGTGTTGGTAAGTGTAAGGTGATGCACATTGGGACAAAAAAAAATCTCAACTTCAGATATAGGCAAATGGGTCTGAACTTGCTGAGACTGAAAGGAAAGTATGCCATCTTTGCCATTTAGAGAAAAATCAACAGCACTTTATTAGTATGAATAGGCAGGGCACATTTTGTAGCAGGAGCTCCTTTGCATATTAGGCCACATACCCCCTAATGTAGCCAATCCTCCAAGAGCTTACAGAGCCTTCCTTACAGGGGCTACTGTAAACTCTTGGAGGATTGGCTACATCAGGGATGCAGAAGAAGAAGAAGAGATTGGATTTATATCCCGCCCTTCACTCCCTTGGAGTCTCAGAGCAGCTTACAGCAGAGGAGCTCCTGCTATGAAATGAGCCCTGTGAGTAGGGTAATTGAATTGTTTTAGGATGATTTTATTGGATTTTAATTTATGTATTATGTAATATGTTTTAATGAATGTGAGCCACCCTGAGCCTACTTTACGGGGAGGGCGGGGTACAAGTGAAACAAACAAACAAACAAATAAAAGGATCTTGGGGTATTAGTAGATATTTCAATGAAAGTATCAACCCAGCATGGAAAAAGGCAAACTCTATGCCCTGTTGTCAGCCCTCCAGAGGAACTGGTTGGCCGCTATGGGAGATGGGATGCTGGACTAGATGGACCACTGGTCATTCTGAGATGGGTTGGAGTAGAGTGGATGGGCTAAAGTCTTGAAGACCCAGCTTCAAATCCTCCACTCTGCCATACAGATTCCTGATTGACCTAGGTCCAGTCACTCACCCACAGCCTAGCGATCTCACAGGGTTTTGTGAGGATAAAACCAAGTAAGAGCAACTAACTACACGGCTCTGAGCTCCTCAGAGAAAGGCAGACCTCAAGTATGGGGGAGATGTATATTGGAGAAGGGCCATGGCTCTACAGTAGCCAGGCATGTAGAAGATCCCAGGTTCCATCCCCAGTATCTCCAGTGAAAGACACCAGGGAGTAGGTGATATGAAAAACATCTACCTGAAACTCTGGAGAGCTGCTGCAAATCTGAGTAGACAATACTGACCTTAATCGGCCAATGAACTGATTCTGTAAAAAGCAGCTTCATGTGCAGTGCTCCAAACTGTACACAACTCACCTTTCCGCAGGACTCTTTTTGTAGAAAAAGCTCAGCAGGAGCTCATTAGCATAATAGGTCACACCCAACATCAGGAACTCATTAGCATATTAGGCCACACCCTCGACAGCACAGTTCCTTCCCAGGATCAGCTTCCCCAGGTGCCCCACGGCTTGCGGGGGACATGGGGAACCCGAGGGAAGGAAGGCAGTTTCTGGATCAGCTTCCCCAGTGTGGAGCACCTGGGGAACCTGAGGAGGCTTGGCTTGCGAGGTGCCTGGGGAACCTGGGGGGGGAGGTAGTTTAAACTGCCTTCCCTCCCTGGATTGGCTTGGCTTCCTCGGGTGCCCCATGGGGGGGGGAGGCTGTAGGCATGGCCAACTTGGAAGCCAGCCAGAACTCCGTTCCTGTGCGTTCCTGCCCAAAAATAGCCCTGCCTTTCCGGATGTGTCCACCCAAGAATCCCCTTGACTCAGAGCTCTTGAGAAATCCAAACGATCATCCATCTCATGTTTAAAATGCCCTTGGGGGAATAATTCCCCTTTGAACATTAGAGGTTGCTTAAGGTAGGTAAGGAGACGTTCAAGAAAGTTCTTATTGATTTAAGGGAAGGTGTTCCAACTAAGTGGGTAAAAGCTTCTGAATTCAGAAAGTACTACACAAACTCAACTTGTACATTTCTGCTGCTTAGAATTCCTAGACACTAAAATACCTGGCATGATACTCTTTTGGACTTGGCAAAAGGGTTTAAAAGTTGCACAAGTCTGTTTTTTTTTTCATTCATTTCTCTGAAGCTCCACCTGCAGATGGCAGTCCAATGCAGGCCCCAAGCTTAAGTGAAGGTAATCAATACACTTCAACAGGGCCTGGACATTGATGGAGGCCCAACTCAGGTTCCAAGCTCCTTACCACACTATGAGCTATTTATGCTGTTTCATAAACAGACATTTTTTTCCCCCTTCACAGCTTGCGAGATTGTTCAATATTAAAACCACGTGTGTGTTTTTTTCTGGTGGCCTTTCCCATTATGAGAGGGTACAGAGACCTGTTTATAACATTTGATGTTAAGCTCGGCTTTCTCCCTTCACCATTTAGCCCTCTGAGCCTTGGCTGACTAGTGTGCTCTTTGCATCATCTGCTGTGGGAAGACCATCTGTCACTGCATCATCTGCTACTGTTAAAAAAGGCAGCCGGAATTAGCTTCATTCATGTGAGGACTCACACAAGAAGTTGTGTCCTTTGAAGGGGCAGTAAAAAAAAATCTGGGTCACTTGGTGGCCAGGGGCTCAGCGACAGAGCATCTGCTTGGCATGCAGGAAGTCCCAGGTTCAGTCCCTGTGATTTGAGTTTCAAAAGGAGTAGATGGGAGCAATGTTCCCTCTAAGCTGTGGAGTCTTGTGAGCAACAATTCTACTTTGTGAGCAACTGGCATTAAAGTTGTGAGCAAGCGATTTGGCTGCTGCATAAATTAGTTTGCTCTGGAGCCATCATTCCTGAGCCAAGACAAAAAGGTGTGAGCTGGAGGCTAAAAAACTGTGAGCTAGCTCACACTAACTCAGCTTAGAGGGAACACTGGATGGGAGGGGACGTGAAAGACCTCTGCCTGAGTTCCACTGCCAGTTTGAGTTATAAGATTGACCTTAGCTGTGGTCACAGGAGCAGTTTGCCGGGACAGTATAGCAGCTCTAAATAAGCCACTTGAGTTTGGGACGCTTTGCAAGAAGAGGAGGAGGAGGAGATTGGATTTATACCCTGCCCTTCACTTGGAGTCTCAGAGCAGCTTACAATCTCCTTTCCCTTCCCCTCCCCACAACAGGCACCCTGTGGGGCAGGTGGGGCTGAGAGACCTCTTTCAGGAACTGCTCTTTCAAGAACAGCTCTGACAGAACTATGGCTTGCCCAAGGTCACACCAGCAGCTGCGTGTGGAGGAGTGGGGAATCAAACCCGGGTCTCCCAGATTAGAGTCCGCGAACTTAACCACTACACCAAACTGGCTCTCAATCACACAGTGCCCCCTAAGCAAGCATCACAGTGCTGCAGGTTGGTCGTTCACATTGGTGGAATTCACTTTCCCATGCTTCCTCACCCAAACATAGGGCTTTGCATGCGTGCATGTGCTTCCACACAGGAGCGCCACAGGCAGCTGATGGGGGCACTGAAGCGCCCCTTGGAATGGGGTTGGAGGGAGGGGGAAGGGTCGCACCAGAAATGAAGAGGAATGATCAGACGCCCAGAACGCACCATGGAAGCGCCTTGCTGAGCTAGCCACTGGAATTTGTCGATGGCTAATTCGTCTGCCCGGGAGTCATTTGAGCATATGGTATGGATGACTGGGGCACAGAAGCCAGATGTGCATGTTTGATTGTGCCCATTTGATCTGGAGGGCAGAGTGGCTAAGTCAGGCCAAACTGCTTGTGTGATCGCACCCCTTGACAGACCAATGGCATATCCAGTTGTTATTATGGTGGAGTTAGCTCTCCTTTAAAATATAGAATGGTGGCCTGTTGTAAGAAGGAATCGTCGGAAACATTGTTCCCTTGAATGTCTTTGGACTGTTGTCATTAGAAGTACTGTTTGCAACTACGGACAATGATATGGTATATGGTGACAACCGCAAGAATAGTTTATGCACAAAACTGGAAGAATGAAAGAACTCCAGAGCTTTGGGAATGGCTCAGAAAACTAATATTTTTGGCTGAAATGGACAAATGGACTAAGAAACTGAACAATCAAGATTCTATGATATTTTTAGAAGAATGGAAAGATCTGCAAGAATATACAGAAAAGTGTATTAAATTAAAGGGAAACATATTTACATTTTCTAACTATTGAAAAATCTGTAAAAACTGTATACGTATCTAACGTTTTTAGGAATGAAATAATATATAAAAACATTAGAGGTACATATGTTATAGAAAAAGAGCTAAATACTCAATCCTTTTTAATTAGTAATTTACCTGTTAATCTAAGTTTAAGTACAGGTGTGGGGTCTGCTGGAAGCCTAGAAGGGGGGAGGAGGAGGAAAAATAAAAAGAGGTTGATAAAAAATAAAATGAATGTACTGTCTAATGTAAATGGTGACTTCAATAAAAAAATTCTTCACAAAAAGAAAATAAAAGAAGTACTGTTTGCAACTAGAAGCAGTTGTATTAGTCACCTCTGAAGGACTCCGAAACGAAGTGCATATCTGGATTCTTTGTTAAATTTGCTGCGACTTTATTGTACTTGTAGGCTACTTATTACCTTGGACTTCTTATGATTATATTGTTGTTTCTTGGACTTCTTATGATTATATTGTTATTGCTTTATTGAAGACTATATAGTAGCACCTTTCGTTACACCGTTTTTCATTATTTTGCTCTGATTCGGTATACGGCAGCTTTGCGTGTTCATATGTGTTCATGGGAAGGCGCTACACCCTGTTTACACATGGTAGGAAATTCCAACTGTCCTAGCTACACAGCCATGTTAGCCTGCCATAGCGACAACCAAATGAACCAAAACTGTAATAGTTTTTCAGTGCAGTCCTATTGTTTCCTTGTGATGTCATTGCAGCTGACTTACGGCAACCCCATAGGGTCAAACAGAGGTGGTTGGCTATTGCCTGCCTCTGCAACCTGGACTTCTTCGATAGTCTCCCACCAAGTACTCACTGGGTCTGACCCTGCTTAGCTACCAAGATCTGACGAGACCAGGGCATGTGGAGTTATTCCAGTCTCAAACCACTGAAATCGATGGCCTTAGACTGGAGCAGCTCTGAGTAGGATGACACTGCGATTGTGGCAGACGATTTCATAGATGGTAGCCCACCTGCTGCCCCGTCTAGTCATAAGATTCCTTTTCAGTTTCTGTTACCAGACTGACAGAGTAATCCTAAATGGAGCGACGCTCTTCTAAGTCCATTGAATGTGCTGCATGTTTCCTTTGGATGGCAGAGAAAGAACTGGAGACCGATGACGGGTTGGCAACGACCAGTTCCTACCACAATGATGCGGTGGATCTGTGTCTGTGGTGCTGGAAAGTGCCTTCAAGTCACAGCCAACTTCTGGTGACCTCCATGGGGTTCTCAAGGCAAGAGACACCCAGAGTTGTTTTGCCATTGCCTGCCTCTGCACAGTGACCCTGGACTTCCTTGGTGGTCTCCCATCCAAATGCTGACCAGGGACCAACCCTACGTAGCTGCGGAGATCTGATAAGTTTGGGATACCCAGGGCTATCCAGGTCAGGGGGGAACTGCGTTTAGATTCCCAGGTTTGTAACTCAGCTGAAAGAAAGCAAATATAACAATACAAGAGACGAGGCCCACTGCCAGCGTATTGACAATGCGGTCCTGCGAAGACTTCTTCCAGTCAAAGTTAATTGATTGCACTGTCAGTCACCCAACTAGGATATTCTGTCTTCCAAATGCAAGTATATTACAGCCTCTAAAGCCCTTCATTGAGTCAGTTATTTCTAGTTATCCCAAATGTCCCCAACCTTCTGCTTTAGGGAACTTGTCAAAACACTTCCATCTAAAATCAACAACACGTTCTTCCAAATAAGACACATTATGCTGTGCTGGCAGGTGAATCTCTTCCCTGGCCTCCCTCTTCCCTTCAAGAAGAATCTCTCTCTCTCTCTCTCTCTCTCTCTCTCTCTCTCCCCCTCCCTCCCCCCTTCCCCCACCCCACCCTCTGATGGCTAATTTTGATGCTGTCCTCAAAGGCAGGGATAAGCAAATGTTCTGAATTTTGTTTCCTTTTTTAAAATTCAGTTTGCTTTCTGTCAGCAGTTTTGGTTCTCTGCTTTTCACAGTTGATTTTGTTGAAGGAGAGACATTCTGCCACAGAGAGCCAGTTTGGTGTGGTGGTTAAGTGGGCGGACTCTAATCTGGGAGAGCCGGGTTTGATCCCCCACTCCTCCACTTGCACCTGGCTGGATGACCTTGGGCAAGCCATAGCTCTGTACCAGCTGTTCTCCCAAGGACAGTTGTCTCAGAGCTCTCTCAGCCCCACCTACCTCACAGGGTGTCTGTTGTGGGGAGGGGAAGGGAAAGGAGACTGTAAGCCCCTCTGAGACTCCAAGTGAGTGACGGGTGGGGTATAAATCCAATCTCCTCTCTCTCTCCCCCCTCTTCTCTTCTCTCTTCAGAAATTCACTGGGTCTCTCTCCCGTTATTTCTTTCAGTACTTCAGACCAGAATGCTTTGATTGTCCCACAGTCCCACCAACAATGCAAGAGTGTGCCCACAGACCCGCATTGTTTCCAGAATAAAGGTGAAATTGACTTATTAATACAATTAAGTTTTCTAGGATTTAAATACCATCGAGTTAATATTTTATAATTTTGTTCCTGTATATTTATTGATTTAGTGCATAAAGCATAAGAGGACCAAATGGAATCCCATTGGGTTGCGGAGGCCAGGGCTTTTTCGGTGGCGGCTCCTGTCTGGTGGAACGAGCTCCTGGAGGAGATCAGGGCCCTGCGGGACTTAATGCAGTTCCGCAGGGCCTGTAAGACGGAGCTCTTCCGCCAGGCCTTCAAACAGGAGCTGCCACCGAGCTGGCAGGGAAGGGCTCGGACCTCCCATTGGGTTGCCATCTGATGTTATGTTATTGGAGGCTTTTAGGAATGTATCTTATTTATTGGAATGTCTTTTCGCTGATTTTATTTGTCTTAATGCACTGACTTGGACGTGTGCCCGTGTAAGCCGCCCTGAGCCCACTTGCGGGGAAGGCGGGGTATAAATTTAATAAACAAACAAATAAATAAATAAATAAATAAATCATCCCAAATACTGGAATTCAGAGGTCCAAATGATTCAGTCCAGCTTCTGATGTAAGCAGTGATGCATTAGGAATTCTTCAGTCTTTCATGTTTATTTCTGGATTGTGTAGAGATTATTGTGCATGTGCGGCTTGTCACCATTCTTCATTCCTTCAGTATTCAGGGGTGCCTTTCCCCCCTCCTCTTTCTCTGTTATCGGTGAGCAGCTGTGTCTTGATCAAACAGTGCGCACAAAAGCAATCTTGGTGGGCTCCCCTGTATGATTGCATCAAGACTGCTCGAGTGAATCTTTTACCAATGCGCAGGCGGAGAAGTGTGCAGGTCAAAAGAATCTTGATGCCGTGTTGCGAACAGCCTAGAGTAGCGGTCAGAGCATCAGACTGGGAAAGGGAGAGCCGGTGTTCCCGCTAAGCTGAGTTAGTGTGAACTAGCTCGCAGTTGTTTAGCCTCCGGCTCACACCTTTTTGTCTTAGCTCAGGAAGGATGGCTCCGGAGCAAACTAATTTAGGCAGTAGCCAAATTGCTCACTCACAACTTTAATGCCAGTAGCTCACAAAATAGAATTTTGGCTCACAACACTCCACAGCTTAGAGGGAGATCCAGGTTTGAATCCCCACCCTGTCATGGGTGACTGTGGGATAGTCCCACACTCTCAGCCTAACCTACTTCACAGGGTTATTGTGATGATATGCTGGATGAGAAGAGAACAACGTAAGCCACTTTGGATCCCCACTAGGGAGAATGGAGGAGGAGGAATTGGATTTAAACCCCACCATTCACTCAAAGTCTCAGAATGGCTTACAATCTCCTTCCCCTCCCCACAAGAGACATCCTGTGAGCAATGCTCCCTCTAGGCTGTGGAGTCTTGTGAGCAAAAATTCTACTTTGTGAGCTGCCGGCATTAAAGTTGTGAGTGAGCAGTTTGGCTACTGCATAAATCTGGAGTCATCCTTCCTGAGCTAAGACAAAAATCTGTGAGCCAGAGGCTAAAAAACTGTGAGCTAGCTCACACTAACTCATCTTAGAGGGAACACTGCCTGTGAGGTAGGTGGGGCTGAGAGAACAGCTCTGAGAGTACTTGTGACTGATCCAAGGTCACACGAGCAGCTGCATGAGGAGGAATGGGGAATCAAACCCGGTTTTCCCAGATTAGAGTCCACGCTCCTAACCACTACACCAAATGAAGGAAATACATTACTGAATAATGAAATGAACAGAATAGAAGAAGAAGAAGAAGAAGAGATTGGATTTATACCCCGCCCTCCACTCCCCAAGGGAGTCTCAGAGCGGCTTACAAACTCCTTTTCCCTTCCCCTCCCCACAACAGACACCCTGTGAGGTAGGTGGGGCTGAGAGAGCGCTTTCCCAAGCTGTCCTTGAGGGAACAGCTGGTACCAAGCTATGGCTTGCCCAAGGTCATCCAGCCAGGTGCAAGTGGAGGAGTGGGGAATCAAACCCGGTTCTCCCAGATTAGAGTCCGCGCACTTAACCTCTACACCAAACTAGCATGAAAGGGCTCTTTGCTACTAACAACAATATGAATCTGAACAGCATGTCCCAACCTATTTTCCAGTTTACAAGCCTTTGAACCTGCCCTAGCCCATGCCAGGTTGTTGGTTCATCACAGCAAAGTGCCCTGGGCCCAGTACCAAATAGGATGGAACCTCCTCTGAAGATCAAGATCCATTCACAAGCCATGCCACACCTGAGGCCCAGGGATAGTCACGGCCCACTGAGGTAATCCCGAGGTCCACCATTCAGAAGAAGACTATTGAGAGAGTAGGTGGAGGTGGAGAGCCAGGAACCCCCAGGTGGGGACACCACCGCACCTCTTCTTGAACCCAAGAAGACATTAATCCAAGCATGAGCCTGACGCAGAAAGAGAAATGCATATCTGGCAGCCCCAAATATCTAGTTGTTGGTGGAAAGTGCTTTCAAGTTACACCTGATTTATAGCGGCTGTAGGGTTTCCGCAGCAAGAGACAAATAGTAGCAACGTGGCATTGCCTATTTCTGCACAGCAACTCTGGTCTTTCTTGGTGGCGTCCTATCCAAGTATTAACCAGGGCCAACCCTGCTTGGCTTTAGAGATCTGATGAGATCAGGCTAGCCTAAACTGTCCAGATGATGGCAGAATATCCCATTCCCCAGCCATAATCTGTAGGAGGGGGCTGGATTCTGTCTTGGAAGACTTAGGACTCATCCTTAAGCAACAAGAAGGGTGGGGCAGCCAAGTCCTATAAGACTCTTCAATCAAAGTTTGACTTTTGCTGGTCAAATATCCCTCAAGAATTCATGCATTAACCTTCGGCATGGACATCTCTGCTGCCAAGCAGATTCTGGCTACCTGGGCCCTAGACTGCCTGGCAGGCTTCTGCATCACATGGATAGCTCCTATACATTTGACCCCTTACCCTAGAGCTGAGATGACCGAGGACTAGGCCATGCAAACCCTGCTTCCCCCAGTTTCCACGAATCCCCCAACTTGGAGTTGACGAACCCTACTGAGGGGCAGACTATTTATTTATCTGTAATACTTACATCCCGCTCTATCCCATGGTGGGCTCAGGGCGGCTTGCCACATAAATAAAATGTAATTAATATATAATTGAAATCAGTTAAATAAAAACAAGGTGGCAGCAAGGGAACATAACATTGCCCCAGAACAGCCCAATACACTTCCTGTTGGACTTGTAGCTTGCTATGGGCAGGGGAGGCAGAGATGGTGAAGTCATCTGCCGCCTCACCCAAAGGCCTGGCGGAACAGCCCTGTTCTACAGGCCCTGCAGAACTGTAGTAAATCCCATAGGTCCCTGATCTGACTTGGGGGCATGTTCCACCAGGCTGGGGGTGGGGCACAAAAGGCTAGGGTTGCGCACGTGCCAGGCAGCGTTACCGGAAGTGACGTCAGCACATTGGGGGCGTTGCCAGGGCGACGCCCTGGCAACGCCCCCAACATGATGGCGTCACTTCCAGGTGACGTCATTACGTGAAGGAGGTCGTCCAGGCTGGACGACCTCGGGGGTGGGGTTTCCCCCGCCAGCCGAATGCTGGCCAGCGGATCGGGAACCCCTGTAGCGGGGGATCCCCTGCCCCCCGGGCTGACTTGGCAGCCCTACAAAAGGCCCTGGTCCCGGTTGAGGCTAGGCAGATGTCTTTTGGGCTAGGGACTACCAGTAGATGATGGTCTGCAGAGCACAAGGCTCTCCGGGGCATCTGTGGGGAGAGACAGTCCCAAAGGTATGCTGTCCCAGGCCACGCACAGAAGACTTTTTTAATCGGTCATGTCTGGGTTCCTGGGTCCTACCACTAGGAGTGGCCGATTCCCCAGATCCAGTTCCCTTTCCTCACCATCACATGGTTACTGGTTATCTGGATAATTTGGAGCCTCACATGACAGAACGCACCACAATAGGGTTGCCAGCCTCCAGGTGGAGCCTGGGGATCTCCCGCTTTTACAACTGATCCCTAGCTGACAGAGATCAGCTCTCCTGGAGAAAATGGCAGCTTTGAAGGGTGGACTCTATGGCATTGTACCATGCTGAGGCCCCTCCCCTTCCCAAACCCCACCTTCTCCTGGCTCCACCCCCAAAGTCCCCAGGTATTTTCCAATTCGGACTTGGCAACCCTACAAGCAGCTTCAAAGTTATGCAAATCTCCCCATGGGGAGGTGTTTTGGCTCAGGAAAATGACTCTGGCGGGGGGGGATCTTTCTCCCTCCGCACTGTGGTTCTGAACTGAACTGGGGCCCTGCAGGCTTTAAAAATCACATCCCCCACAGTGGTTGCATGGTTGTGGGGAGGGTGAGTCATATCCAGAACCTGGACCTGATTCAGTTTTAAAAAATATATTGTGTTGTTTAGCTCTGAGTGACCGTCCTGGCCAGTGTTGAAAACTGGATGGTTTGGGGGCAGAGAAAGGTCTTCCCCAGTACCTGCTTTAACTGGAGGTGCCAAGGACTGAAACTGGGCAGTCTAATTAGATGAGACATTAAATGGGAGTTGGATTGGGTCCTTTCTGCATGTAGGGTTTACCCAGGGCTTTTTTTTGTAGAAAAAGTCCAGCAGGAACTCATTAGCATAATAGGCCACACCCAACGGCAGAAATGCATTAGCATATTAGGCCACACCCCTGACAGCGCAGCTCCCTCCCAGGATCAGCTTCCCCAGGCGCCCCACAGCTTGCGGGGTGCATGGGGAACCCGAGGGAAGGAAGGCAGTTTCTGGATCGGCGTCCCCAGGTGCCCCACAGCTGCAGGGCATCTGGGGAACCTGAGGGGGGTGAGGAACGCAGAAACGCAGAAAAATGGAGTTCCGCCTGGCTTCTGAGTTGGCCATGCCTACAGCCTCTCCCCGGGTTCCCCAGGTGCCTTGCGAGCTGTGGGGTGCCTGGGAAAGCCAAGCTGATCCAGAGAGCTTGGGCAGGAACGCAGAAAAATGGAGTTCTATCTGGCTTCTGAGTTGGCCATGCCTACAGCCTCTCCCTGGGTTCCCCAGGTGCCTCGTGACCTTCCCTCTCTGGATCAGCTTGGCTTTCCCAGGCACCCCGCAGCTCACGAGGCACCTGGGGAACCCGGGGAGAGGCTGTAGGCATGGCCAACTCAGAAGCCAGCCAGAACTCAATTTTTCTGCGTTCCTGCCCAAAAACCTCCAGGCAAGGCCTGAGCATCTCCTGCTTTTGCGCCTGGTCCCCAGACAACAGAGATTGGTTCCCCTGGAGAAAATGGCTGCTTTGGAGGGTGGGCTTGATGGCGTCGTATCCTGCCATGGTCCCTCCTCGCTCCACATTCCCCCCTCCCCAGGCTCCACCTCCCCAAATCTCCAGGTATTTCCACACCCAGAGCTGGCAGCCCTATCTGCTCGCCGCCAGGTGCTCTCCGACTGCGCTCCAGCTTTTCCTTCCCATCTCCCCAAAGCTGCAACTTTGAGCCGAATCCCAATTCTGTTTTGTCACAAGTGCCTCGGGAAGATAAGAAACAGCTGCCTCCGCTGAACATCTCCCTGCCTTAAAAAACTCGCAAGGAATAAGAACCTCCCTGTCAAGGGCCAACCACCGTGAAGTGCAACTCCTATCTTTTAAGCCTAAAAATAGCTTCCAACGTTTGCTCTCGGGGGCTCTGGCTGGGAGGTTGTTTACTGTTGCTAATTTCTCACGGTCTTAAAAACAGCTTACTTTTCCTAATGCTTGGCACTCTAAGATGGCTCGGAACCAAATGCCTCTAAAAAAAAAAAAAAACTGGAAGCAAATGGCTGCCTCACATATTACAAGAAAGTGGGTGTGGAGACCAGAAACGGGAGATGTTCTGTAGGGAGTGGACCCAAGTTGATCAGAGCGATTGCTTCTTTTCCTATAGGAAATCTCTGCTTTTCCAACAGCAAACAGGCTGGGAGTGACGTGTGTGTGTGTGTGTGTGTGTGTGTGTGTGTGTGTGTGTGTGTGAAGTCCCCTCAAGTTGCGGCTGACTCATGGCGACCGCAGCAAAGGGGCTTTCAAGGCAAGTGAGAAGCACCTTTAAGGGGTCTTTTTGCGAGCAGTGTGGGGGCTGTGGCACTGATTTCCCAGCCAACAGTGTGGGCCTGAATCCCAAGCGTTGAATCACCACTGATAAATCAGCCCCATGCATGCCGTGGCCCCCACCCCACTTGCAAAAAGCAGAGCTGCTGCCTGCATCAGCCCCTCTCCCTCCCTGCTGAAAGATTTAAATGGCCCTCCAGCTGATTGGTGGGCCATGTGCCCCCTGCCAATCAGCTGAAGCCCTTTAAATCCCTGCAGAAGGGGAGGGAGGAGGTGGCTGGCGGGTGGCCATGGCTGGGGGGTAGGGCTTGGGGCATTCCCATCCACCCCTAAAACGCCCTCAGATCCCCCCCACCAGAGCGACAAAGGAACCTGGCAACCCTAGCTCCTCTGAGCAGTGCTGGGCAATGGAAAGATTATAAAATGGCGACATTCTCAGTGAGCTATTTCAGTTACAGCTAATACCAAGCTCTTTATTATGTCTTTTCTGGTGGGGGTGGGGAATTTCTCCCATAAACATGCAAAATAATAGGAGGAAAAATAAAGGCTTAAGAAAGCATGATCAGGGAGTTCCTATGGGAACTGCTAAATTTGGTAAACTTAACTATTTATCAAAACTCCAATCTCAAGTATAAAAAACTTGGAGACCAGTTGTTAAGTATATAATGGATATTTGGGGGGTGAGCACTTTAGATTTTGATTACCTGTCTTTGGAATGAACTTGCAGATAATAAAAGTGTTTCATTTCACATGTGAGATGTATGGCTATATGAGAAGTTACTGTATATTCACCCGCATAAGCTGATAAAAAGAGTTTGGAGGAAAGGCAAGGGGATAGTTTGGAATGGCCCAAACTTATTTGCGAGCAGAGCCAAAACTTAAAGGCATTCGAGCTTGGATCTTAATACACTCATTATTTCCAAGCTGTGTTTTGGAGAGGGATTTTTCCCAAAAAAAACCAAAACCCAATTCTAAAATTCAGTACACTACTGTTTTAGAATATGGCACAGCTGCATAAAATACCAGTACCACAACCATTTCTTATCTAGAATATTCTGAGAAAATCATACATAAGCATCTATATGCAGCCCCTCACGCGGCTGGTCTGGGGGTTTGGCCAGTACGCTGATGACACCCAGCCATATCTGCTGGTGGATGGGTGGATGGACTCTGCTCCAGATGTTTTGGCCAGCTGCCCAACTTTCTGATCCTTCTGTGCATGGACTGCAGGTACACCCGGGGATTTGGGGACTGACTGCCATCTTAGAGCTATGACGACTAGAGAGGCGGTGGCGGCGTACTTGCGACGAAGCTACAAGAGCATCTTATAGGATGCTTATGAAGGCCTATGAGATGGCAACCAAGGCAGCAAAGAAAGAATTCTACGCTGCTGAGATTGCGTCCGCCAGCTCACGCCCAGCCCAATTGTTTAGAACAATTCGGTCATTAACAGTTCTGCCATTAGGCAGACCAAATGCTAGGGAATTGGAAATTGGCTGTGAGGCATTTGCGAGCTATTTTGCGGATAAAGTCCTGTCGCTCCGCCGTGACCTCCCTGCCACATTAGAAACAGTAAGGGAACTTGAGGCTCCGAGCACGTCTTCGTTTCCAGGTTTCGATGGGTTTGGTCTGCTTGATCTTGAGGAAGTTGACAGACTTCTCGTGACTGTGCGCCCAACCACATGCATCCTTGATCCGTGCCCATCCTGGCTGACTAAAGCTAGCCACGAGGGGCTACGAGGTGCCGCCTGGGAAATTATCAACACCTCCCTTTCGGAAGGGAGATTCCCAGGGGCACTCAAGGAGGTGATGGTCTGCCCTCTCTTGAAAAAACCACACCTGGACCCGGCCGAATTGGCGAACTATCGACCGGTGTCCAATTTGCCCTACCTGGGCAAATTAATTGAGAGGGCGGTGGCGTTACAGTTACAGAGTTATCTGGATGACGCTTCGGTCTTAGACCCTGCCCAGTCCGGCTTCCGCCCGGGGTATGGGACGGAGACGGCATTGGTTGCCCTTACTGACGATCTTCGGCGGCATCTGGATCAAGGCGGCGGGGCGGTTTTGCTGCTGCTTGACCTGTCGGCAGCGTTCGACATGGTCGATCATCGGCTGCTGACTCGCCGTCTTGCCAACGTGGGGATACAGGGGCGGGCCTTGCAATGGCTCGTTTCCTTCCTCCAAGGTCGGGGACAAAGGGTGGTTGTAGGGGAGCAGCGGTCCAGGAGACACCCACTGGAATGTGGTGTGCCTCAAGGGGCAGTGCTCTCCCCGATGCTATTCAACATCTATATGCGCCCCCTTGCCCAGATTGCCCGGAGGTATGGGCTGGGTTGTCACCAGTACGCTGATGACACCCAGCTCTATCTGATGTTGGGTGGCCAGCCGGATTCGGACCTTGAAGATCTCAACCGGGCATTGCACACCGTGGCTGGGTGGCTCAGACTGAGCAGGCTGAAATTGAACCCAGCGAAGACGGAGGTCCTGTGTCTGGGGCGGGCCAGACCAGGGTGGGGGCTCCCACTCCCGAGCTTCGACGAGGCACCGTTGGTGCCTGCGTCGCGGGTAAGGAGTTTGGGAGTGCTCCTGGACCCCTCCTTGACAATGGAGGTCCAGGTAGCAGCCACTGCCAAGTCGGCCTTTTACCATCTTCGGCTGGCACGGCAGTTGGTCCCCTACCTTGACCGTACTGACCTAGCCACAGTGATCCATGCTACGGTCACCTCGAGATTGGACTACTGTAACGCCCTCTACATGGGGCTGCCCTTGGTGCAAACCCGGAAGCTGCAGCTAGTGCAGAATGCCGCTGCCAGGTTGGTGATGGGTCTCTCAAGACGGGACCATATCTGACCTGTGCTAGCGGAGCTGCACTGGCTGCCTATAGCATACCGAGTTCGCTTCAAGGTGCTGGTTCTTACCTTTAAAGCCCTATATGGCCAGGGTCCAACGTACCTGAGGGACCGCCTTTCTCCGTATATACCCCAGCGAGCACTGCGGTCGGGGTCATGTCACCGACTTCGAGTCCTGGGCCCCAAGGAAGCCAGGCTCACTAGGACTAGGGCCAGAGCATTTTTGGTGGTGGCTCCAACCTGGTGGAACGAGCTCCTGGAAGAGACCAGGGCCCTGCGGGACCTAATGCAGTTCCGCAGGGCCTGCAAGACGGAGCTCTTCCGCCAGGCTTTTGGTTAGGAGCCGCCACCGACACTGTAACATTGTAAGAACACCTGCATGGAAACTGGCCCGAAGGCAGCCCAGGCCGATAGGGCTGGTTGGAAGTTCCCCCGATTTGATAGAACACCATCTTGAGGAGATCAGAAGCACTTTAATTGGGATGATAGTTTAGATATGTTGTTGAACAACGTAGTTTTATTGTTGTTATTGTTTTTAACTGTTTTAAACTGTTTTATGATGTATGGCTTCTTAGCCCTTGTCAGCCGCTCTGAGCCCGCGTGCGGGGAGGGCGGGGTATAAATAAAATAAATAAATAAATAAATAAATAAATTAGAGATTTTAGATAGATCGTATTTTAAAATCGGACTTCTGTATTTTAATTTAGCTGTTTTAATGGGCTATAACCCGCCCTGAGCCCACTTGCAGGGGAGAGAAGGATAAAAATGTGATAAAATAAAAAAATAAATATGAGAGTAAGTAAAAGTGATCATGGCTATCCCATCCTCTGTGTCTCCCACAGCCTCTTCCATATTTCACATCCTGATTCAGGCTCCCACTCGATATATGCCAAGCCCCATCAGAGTTTGTTTTTCATCAAGATCTCTCGTGTGTCTGAAGTGTGCATCTGAATATCACACCCAGTGTAGTGTAGTGTAGTGGTTAGAGTCTGAATTAGGATCTGGAAGTGTGTTTGTGTTAAGTAACCATTCAGTCACTTCTGGCATATGGCAACCCTACGAATCAATGCCCCCCCCCCCCAAAAAAACATCTTATCATTGGCCCAATCTGCATTTGCTATGTAAAGCTGTTCCATGCTGCTGTGGCGCTGGCTTCCCATCTGGCTCAGTATAAAGCTCTGTCAGGACACAAGTTGTTTAGGGAGAGCGCACAAGAGAGGGGGGAGGAGCAGAAAATAACACATAGTTCCAGGGTGGGGTGGGTATGCTTCCAACCCCCAACCCCCGCAATACGATCACAGAAAAATGTTCCCTGGCTGCTTTTAAACTCAGACGTCTGGATTCTCAGCTAACTTGTTTCTTTTGTGAAATCTGTGTATCTCCTTAGAAAAGACGGGGGGGGGGGGGGATTTGGCTCCAGTCGCCTGCTTTTTGCTCACAGTGGCTTGAGGGTGGGGAGGAGCGATTGTAGCACCTTAAAACCAAATCCAAATAAGGCGATGAGACACCACAGTGACCTCAGAGTCACCACTAAATGACAATAAAATTATGCAGACAGCCGATGCTGAGATGAAACAATAGGAGAGTGGACGTGCGTGAAATGCAGACAGAAATTTGTGAGACGACGTGAGATCATTGGCACAATGGTGCGAAATACCAATGCAGATTGGACCATTGATAGCCTTGCTCAAGTCTTGCAAACTGAGGGTCGTGGCTTCCTTGACTGAGTCAATCCATTTGATGTTGTATCTCCCTCTTTTCCTGCTTCCTTTGGTTTTTCCTAGCATTATTGTCTTTTCCAGTGACTCCTGTCTTCTCATAATGTGACCCTGGTACGATAGTCTCCATTTAGTCATTTCAGCTTATAGGAAGATTTCAGGCTTGATTTGATCAAGAACTCACTTAGGTCTGGGAGACCCGGGTTCAAATCCGTGCTCTAACATGGAAGCTCACTGGGTGTTTGGAGCCAGTCACACACTCTCAGCCTATCCTATCTTACAGGATTGTTGTAAGGATAAAAACAGAGAAGAAGCGAATGGACGGGGAGAAAGGCAGGGTATGAATCAATCAATCGATCAATTGATTGATTAATGTGGGTAGCACTGACTGTGGAGGGTCTTTTGCACACAAGTGACCTAGAACTGAGAATGAAAACTGGGGGGATGACACCCCTCCAAAAATCCATCATGCAGTTGTATTCGTATAACTGTTACCCACAAACAGGGGGTTGCTTCTGGACTATGTGCCCAAAGCCTGAAGGGAAAGCATACCACTTCCTAGAGCTCAAAGCGTGTAACCTCATCCCGAGAATTCTCTCCTTTTGACTACAACCACAACATTTAGCATTCTAATTAAATCAACAGCTGCATCGCTTCTGACTTGGACGCTCAACTAATCTTCTTCAGGTGCTTTCCAACCTCATGTCCAATCTGTCATGGCAAAGGAGCAGAAAATCATGCTGTTGCGTTCCAGTGACATAATTCATTTATTCATGTTGGCTGTCGAGACATTCATTTACAGCTCCTGCACGCTGGAAGAAGGATGCATCAGCCCGGATTAAGATAAACTAAGGCCATAGGTAGCGCGGCACTGCTCTTCACAATTAGGTCCTTGAAACTCAAACACAACCCTCGCTGGCGATGCCTATTGCCTCTCCAGTTGAGCATCCTGCACTCTGCTATTGATGATTTGTTCATAGCTTAAACAAGAAGGGTTTCAAGTGTGCTTGCATCTGCTCACTTGATGGGATTCATTGTCACGCAGGCAGCCAGAGAGTAGCCACCGCTGGTGCGTGCTCAGTTGAGACTGCTGGGGTTGATAGGAACTGTGGCTTCACTTGCCTCAAAAGCTTCATACCACATGGTCCCCATCATCTCAGGATGCAGATCAAACAAGGGTCGATGGTTTTCCAGAGCCAGGCTTGAAACTAAGGGACCGCCTTTCCTCATACGTTCCCCAGAGAGCACTGCGTTCAGGGGCCCAAAACCGGCTGGACATCCAGGTCCCAAAGATGTCCAGTTGGTGGAAACCAGGGCCAGATGCTGAATGAGGTTGCTTGGCAACTAATCCTCAACCCATCAACTGGCCGAGCTAGGGCCATCAAGAGACAATAGGATGGCTTGGTGACTCATCGCAAGCTTGCCCAGGTGTCAGTTCCTGTCTAGCTCCTAGAGTCTCAATATTGACCCCCCCCCCGCATCCCCTCCTCTTTCTCCTTTAACCAATGGTAGGGTTTGTAGGGACGGACTACCTGGTAGGTGTGCTAGGGGAATGTGGTCAGTGCTGCCCGCCTCCAGATCACCTAATAAAAGAGGTCGCCTACCATGTGGCCAGTCTCTTGAGCTTCCACGACCCCTATCTGCTTTTACCCCTCTCAAGTCCAGCTTGCTATCCCAATACCCTCTCTCCATTTTTGATCTCTGGGTCTGCAGCCAGAGGTAAGCGTGCTTCTGCCAGTTCAGAACACGTTCCCTATTTTCCTTTCAATCCCTCAATTCTTCCTTTGGAACGGACAACCCATCTCCAGGACAGGTAAAGTATTGCCCAACCATCGAACCTCCTGCTAATGTGAAAGTGCTATTTATCTATCTAAAGTTTCTTAGGAACTGTGTGTTAGTTTGTGTGAATCTGTATTGTGTGCCTGAGAATATTCTTCAGTAAAAATCATTTAAACAGACCTCCGCCTCAGTGCCTATTTACTGGGAACTCCTGGAAGGGGCGGGACCTGGGTATAGTTGGCTGTAACCCGGTTATTTGCCAATTGCTGACCTTAAAATCACTAACCCAGAGCAATTCGGCTAACAGCATATCAGGGGAGAGAGAAGTAGAAGTAGCTGTATAGTCACTGTGCAGAAGAACCCATCAACCTGTGGAGGTTGAGAATTGGACTGGGTGGATTCAACCCCATTCTGGTCCTGGGTGCATCGATTATCTTCGTGTTTTAGCCATCTACTCAGGGCTCTGACCCCAGCCGCTGACAAAACAATTCAAGAAACATGAAAACTCCTCTTAGAGGTTAGCAGCACATGGAGTCCAATGATCCTTTTGGCTACAGTGGGGTTTCTTCCATCACACAAAGCAGAGCAGAGTTACATTTACATCATGTCCTCCTTGTTTATTATAGCGGGAATGGTGATACATGAATGCAGCTGGCAGGCAGAGATTTCATTCTGCCGTGCTGGCCCCACGTGCCATGCAACCGCCGATAAGTAATAAGTTACCCCATGCAACCTACGTTCTTTTTTTGGGAGATGACAGGGAAAGTGTCTCAGTGAGTTACAGCACCACAAGTCGGGACAGATAGATGACAGATTGAGCTAATGCACTCCCCGACCAACAGCTCCGAAGCTGTCAGAATGCGATCTGCAACGCTTTTCTCAGATTGCTGTCGCTCTTGATTGGTTTGGAAATGACAGCTAATAGCGAAGAGCTCTGGGGCCTTTGACTTGTTTTATTGGTGGTTACATAAAGAGAGCAGGTCACTCTCTGGAGGGGAGGACGATGGTTAATAAGCAGTTTGCTTGGCCCATTCTCTAGGCCTTCGCTCCTTCTTTCTTCCTGCAGTGCAGAGCTCACCAATGTTGCAGATTCCAAAGGGAAGATCTCCTGGTTCAGTGCTTGTTTCCGGCCCTGCCTGCCACTTTCAGTGCACAAAGGAGTCAGAATAATGTGGGTGGGAATGGCTGAAATATACAATGATAAAGGACAAAGGCTCTGAGACCACTAAGGGAGGCCGGGGTCAGCATGCAGAGGCAAGCAATGGCAAACTGCCTCTGTTCATCTCCTGCCTTGAAAATCCTATGGGGTCGCCATAAGTTGGCTGCAATTTGACAGTGCTTTACACACATAGAGGACAAATGTTTTTCTCTACCCAGATGACAAGGACAAAGAGGACACTGGGAGCTGTAAGGTAAGCAAAGTTTGGGACAGAGGCCAAAATTCCTATGAGTGCCTTGCTTCAAGTGTCCAGGCTTTTGTTTTGCCACTCACACATACGGGATATTTCCGAACTTCTCTTCATCAATATTTCTCCCCAAGTTTTGAAATTCCAGGTTACCTAACCTGGACCGATTTCCCACAAGCAGCTGTGCTGCCATCACTCTTCCATTTGCCCCAGTTGCATTGGTCAGTTTCACACTATTCGCTGCACAGCCACATTTTGACCCACAACTCCCCCCGATTTCCCCCGCATCTTCTCGATCCTTGTTTTTTGAGATCAAGAAGATGCGGGGGAAATCAGGGGGAGCTGTGGGTCAAAATGTGGCTGCACAGTGAATAGTGTGAAATTGACCAATGCAATTGGGGCAAATGGAAGAGCGACGGCGACACAGCTGCTTGTGGGAAATCGGTCCTGATTTCCAATACGATGCACTAGAAATCCTCTGCAGTTCATTTTTTAAAAGCTAAGAACTGTGTATAGAATGCTGGACATATGCACTTTGCTGTAATTTTTGGGCTCTTTTAGTTCATTTGTGGTTTTCCCCCATTTAACAATGTGCATTTGCATACAAAGCAATCCTAAGTCAATATCTGATTGCAGCAAGGTTCTTTTTGTGCACACCTTGAACACCGCTCAAAAGAATTTCACTGCAGCCATCACATATGATCCAAATTGCTTTTTCTGTAGTGTTTTATCAGTTCATTTGAGTGGAACACCAACATTAGGAGAGAAACAAAAATGACCTGAAGGAGCTGAAAGCTCTGGCAAAACTATGCATGTTCCACTTCTGAAATACTCCTCATTAAACCAGAATTCTGGAAGAATGGGACCCAGGGTGGAGTGAAACTATGGAACAATAATGGAGCATGGAAGAAATTGTCCTTTGTCTATGTTGTGTTCATACTTCCACATCCATTCAACAATGCTCTTGCCTGCAGAGTTCTGACTGCAAATTTCCTACAGTTTGAATCTTTCAGGGGAAAAAACAGAGCACATGTGCATGTGATTGAATATGATGAATCAATCATCCAGTTGATATGAGACACATATCTTCATGCTGGGTACCCATTGCAGGGGCATCTTAAATATTTAGTACTAGTATCTAAGAAGCTGCTGGTGGGTGGGGTCTCTCATTCCTTTGAACGTGTTGTCCAGCTCAGATCAGCAGCTGTGGACCTTAAAAATTCCTTTTCTGGAGCTTGTTTCCCATGGTGGCTGCCTGGAAGCACTCCTGATCTCTTGAAAATACCTAATTGGAAGGGGAAATGCCATCTCTCAGGGAATCAGAAGAATCAAAGAAAAACAAGCTGCTTGCTACTGCTGACAAAAATAAGCATCCTAATATAAAAAGCAATACAGATTTTTTTTCCAGGGGGTGGGGGTGTTCTGTGATGCCTAAGAATCCCCAGAGTTGTGTTTACTATTGCAGAAATCATAGTAATAACCCAGTCATTTTTGTCTATAGTTTCAGCTTCAGGAATTGGGGGCTCATGCTGCTACTTGCTCCTACTGGTCTGGAATTTAACTGTTCACAACCTACAGATCTTTGCTGCTGAAATCACCTGTACAAACTCACTGACTAGTGTAGTGAGAGAAGGGCACCATGATATATTGGTGTTGGGCTAAGATTAGGGTCTTAGGTTCAAATCCTCATTCCCCATACAATCATGATGTTTACTTGGTGACTCTGAGCCAACCACCTTCTGTCAGCCTAACCTATCTCATGGGGCTGGTGTGATGACAAAATCAAGAGGGGAGAACCATGTATGCCACATTTGGAGGAATGACAGAATGAAAATATACTATGGCGATACATTAGATCCTGTAGATTTAACTTTATGACAGGCTTTCACTTTTTTGTTTTGTTGGTTGGTTGCTGGCTCCAAGGTCCAGCCAATCAGTGATTAACTTGTGTACTTCAAAGGGCAATTTTTAAATGAAATGTAGTTCATTTGAGGAAGGGTGGCTTGGTCTTCCCCTCGCCACCACAATTATTCTTTCTGATCTTATTCTCTTCCCACTCTCCCAGAATACAAGTCCCACCATTCTTGGTATGGCAATCAGCAGTGCTGGCCCTGATAGGTTATATATTCCATCTATTATAACTGATTCCAGCTGAAGGGAGACACAGAAGACGGGAAAGCAGGAAGGAGTAGAAGAAGGGAGGAGCTGCTCTGATTCTGGCAGTGAGAGAGCCCAGATGGCTGTCTGTGATTAATCTGAGCTCTGTTTTTCATGTATAATCAAGCCATTAACCCATGAATTGTAGGGTTTAATTGATTAATGCTTTCAGAGTTAGAAATAAGCAGTTGCACCTTGTGGAGAGGAAAAGCACAAGCCAACATTGCTAATTGTGAGTTCCTTACAATTTTGGAACAAAACGGTACAGGGGCTTTAGGAAGTAAGACCCAAATAATGGAATGGATCCTATCACTCCACTGGCCAATTTTATTTTATTTTTAATCAAAAAAATGGTATGCCATCTTTCCTTTTGGTGCAAGTTTGGAGAAATCCCTTCAGTCTAAGTAGCCTTCCTCCAGTGTAAGTTGCTCTTCTGTTGGAGGAAGATTCACTTACTTTGGAGGAAGGCTCCTTCAGCTGGAGGAAAACCAGGGGTCCGTTGGAGCAGGAGCACACAGGAGAGCAACTCCAGGAGTGAGGAGCCCAGGGGGCGGGCACATGACCAAGCCCCGCCCCCTCCTCAGCTTCCCCAAGCAGTGCAGAGGTGCAGCGCCCCAGGAAAAGCCCTGCTATGGTCTTTATTGTTTTTAATGTTTTGTTTTAATATTGATAATTTGATCATTGTTCCTTTTATGACTGTGTGCTGCTTTTCCAGAGACTTGCTCAAGGTGGCATAGAAATTTTCTAAGTATACCATTTTTTATCTGGGCACATGGCATATAAGTACTGGAGAAATTTCACCAACCCTTCAGCAGCTTCCACCCCGTCAGTTTGGTGTAGTGGTCAGGAGTTGGACTCTAATCTGGGAGAACCGGGTTTGATTCCCCACTCCTCCACATGCAGCTGCTGGTGTGACCTCGGGCCAGTCACAAGTTCTCTCAGAGCTGTTCTCTCATAAGCAGTACTCAAAAGACCTCTCTCAGCCCCACCTACCTCACAGGGTGTCTTGTTGTGGGGAGGGGAAGGGAAGGGATGGGTGGTGCACATGTCCTGGGTATCTCAAGTCTACTTGAAACCTGGTGGTTTCAAGGGAGCAGGAAGAGAATGAGGGTGTGTTCTTTACGCTTCTTTTTATTGCACAGAGTATTGGACGGGGAAGGGACTGGAGGAAGAGCAGGTCAGTTTCACTCTCCTGTGGAGTGGAGCCTGAGGGGTGGGTGTTGCCTTCTGACACACTTCCGGTATGTTAGGGGGTGTGGCATATGCTAATGAGTTATGCTAATGAGCTCCTGCACCTCTTTTTCTGTGAAATGACCCCTGAGGAAAACTATTTGGAGGATGGTTGAATCTGCCCCAATGGCTCCAAATGTCCCGAGACTTTATTTTTAACAATCTTCAAGTTTGCAATATTTCAGTACACTTTTACCGGAATCCATTCTAAACAGCATCAAAAAGTACCACTTGAGAAGACCATAGTCAGGTGACGGTTACTGGTGTTATTGTCTTCACCAAAAAACGTGCTCAGGGAGAGAATGGACCATGATCACGATGCCTGTTTGGATGTGCTTTCTCAAGGGGAGCGGCCCATGGGCTTGTGTACATTCACCCAAATATTTTATTATTTGTTTTCAACATTTATATGCTGACTCTTTAGAGAGCCACTTGAGGCGGCCGACAAAATAAACCAAGATAACAATCACAACCAATGCTCCCTCTAAGCTGTGGAGTCTTGTGAGCAAAAATTCTATTTTGTCAGCTACCGGCATTAAAGTTGTGAGCAGGCGATTTGGCTCCTGCATAAATCAGCCAACCGGACGGAATCAAGCTACAGTACCTCCTTACTTCTCGAGATCTGGAGATTATTGAACTGACTGCTAAGTTTCTTCATGGTCTTATAAAACGGAAGAATCTTCCTGATCATTTTAACTGAGTTTAATAAAATTGTAAAATTTAATTTTAAGGCTTGTAGAATTTAAAGATTCCTATGATATGGGTTTTGAATTTAAAGATTCCTATGATATGACTCATTTTATCTTGTTATAATTTAAGTTTATAAATTCGATACACCTCTGTAATGGATTTAGTGTTAACTATTTTCTGCAAATTTTGGGACTGTTTTATCTTAATGGGAATTGTTTTTAATATTTTATGCCAATGAAAGGTATTTGTTGTTGTTGTTGTTACTGCATAAATTAGTTTGCTCTGGAGCCATCCTTCCTGAGCTGAGACAAAAATGTGTGAGCCGGGGGCTAAAAAACTGTGAGCTAGTTCGCACTAACTCAGCTTAGAGGGAACACTGTACCACAAATAATTAAGGCTGTGGACAGACTGGTAGTCTGCCGCGCCTCCGTGGTGCAGCAGACTAAGGCGGGGGAAATTTCCCCCGTGGCGCGGCGTTCACACGCCGCCGGAAGGAAGCCACCCGCAGCGTTCAAACTGCGGGCAGCTTCCTACGGCGGCGGGCAGACGCCGCATGGCTCCCTCTCCCGGCGCGCGTTCACACCCGCTCCGGTGGGTGGAACGCGCGCTGCAGCAGCCGAGCACCACTTTGAAGTGGTGCTCAGCTGCTGCAGGAGGAGCACGGTGCCGGACGCGATGCATCCAGGCTGCCTCCTCGGGGCAGATGCGGCTGTCTGAACGGCCGCTCTGCCTCCGCTTTTGAAGCGGAGGCAGAGCAGCCGAGACTGCCAGTCTGTCCTCAGCCTAAGATTATCAGTCATCGAAACGCAGCCAGAGGAGCAGAGGAGCACATTAAAAAATCACAAGCATATAAACAGCATGGGAAAATATACACCAGCGATGACTTGGTTTTCAAAAATAAGGCTTTCAAAAATCAAACTTACCTTGCGCACACTGCATATGTGCGCTCATGTCGAGCACCCCATGAAGTTGGATGGGACTGAAAACAAGAACTACTGAGAGGAAGTCTGCATCAGCACAATTGGCAACATTCAGCGTGGCGGATGGCTAGGTAGCCACTGTAGGCATATGTGCATGATGTATGGGCTTGTTTGGGTATGCCCAGAGCATGCTGCATTGAATTAAACTTTCTAGTCAGCCGTGGAAGGGTGCAGAAAACATTTGGTCCAAAAGAAGCACAGCAAAGCTTTTTGAGTCCAGTGGCGCCTCTAAGACCAACAAAGTTTTATTCAATGTATGAGCTTTCGTGTGCACACACAGTGTATCTGAAGAAGTGTGTATGCACTCAAAAGCTCATACCTTCCTTGAATAAAACTTTGTCGGTCCCAAAGGGACCACTGGACTCAAACTTTGTTCTGCTGCTTCAGACCAACACGGCTACCTCCCTGAATCGATCAATAAGAAGGGTTTCTTTTCTTTCTTTTCTTTTCAGTTGTTCAGGAATGCTACTCGCAATTTGCTATGAAACTGTGATTCAAACAGAGGAGGGAGCCCACATCCCTCTAGCTACGATATGCTCAGCGTAGAAAAGGTACATGAGATGAACTACTCCCTTCCTCCACTGATTGCAAATTGTTATGAATTCTCAATGAGGCAACTGCTCATTCTTTGGGCTCAATGAGGCTGCTCTTGGGGGGGGGGGCAAGTTTCCACAGGGGACCATAATTAGTGTGTTCATTTGTTCAAGATACTTGTGTGCCACCTCCCAAGATGAAACAGCTTGCAATGAACACACACACACACAAAACCTGTAGTGGTGAGCTAACCAACATAATCAGTAACATCAATTGGTGGGGGGAGGGGAGTGTCAGTCACCAGTCTGCTCAACAAGGTTAGGGGCTTTCTCCGATGGGAGAGGCTCTTTCAGTGAATGAGACACATCTGTTGGGGCGAAATTCTGTAGTTCTGGAGAAAGGCTTCAGGTTCTGCTAAGCAGCATAGCCCATAGTTGAGCTCTGCTAAATTCAGGCATAAGAACTGTGAGGAGGAAGAAAACAAAACTGTGCATTGGCAAAGACCCAGAGTACAGAAACTTTGTCCCTAAAAGGAGGAAGCACCTAGTGAATAGATGAGAAGAGTTCCACAAATGGGGTGCCGTGACGGAAAAAGGAAGAGGAGGAGGAGATGATGACGAAGAAGAGGAGGAGGAGGAGGAATTTGGATTTATACCCCACCTACACTCAGAGTCTCAGAGCGGCTTACAATCTCCTTCCCTTTGTCTCCCCACAACAGACGCCCTGTGAAGTAGGTGGGGCTGCGCTCTGAGAGAGCTGCTTGTAAGAGAACAGCTCTGAGAGAACTATGACTGACCCAAGGTCACCCAGCAGTTGCATGTGGAGGAGTGGGGAATCAAAACTGGTTCTCCAGATTCGAGTCTGCCACTCTTAACCACTACACTACACGATACTACACCAAAAGACCATTTCCCTAGTTGCCAGCTGTTTGACTTTAGAAGATGGGGTCACAAAGAACAAGTGCTCTGCTAAGGGTCTTAACAATTAGCCAGGTTCACATAGTGGAGGTGTATCTTAAGATGATATCTGAAAATCACTCATCAGTAGTGAGCCTGAGTGATTTCAAACTGGGGGGGGGGGGCACATAGGCTTGCCAGACCCAACTCTTGAACCCAACTGAGAAATTGAAGAGAGGGAGAGAAAATGGCCTCCATAGTAACTAGGGTTACCAGATCCCCCCTGGCCACTCACAGGAGATGGGGGGTAGGGTTGCCAACTTCCTGGAGACTTGTGAGAGGAGCCTGGGGAGGACAGGGACCTCAGTGGGGTAGAATGCCATACAGTTCACCCTCCAAAGCATACATTTTCTCCAGGGGAACAGATCTCTGTAGCATGGAGATGACCTGTAATTCCAGGTGATTTCTGGAGGCTAGCATCCCTAACAGTGACTCTCTAGGGATTTCCTCATGTCTCTGTGGTTTTCATCACAGAGATTAATGGAAATTCCTAGAAAATCACCTGGAATTGACAGTGTCTCCTACCCATATTCCACCCTCCCCAGTCGCTGCCCTCGAACTTTCCCCACATTTTTTGAGATAGTGCTGGTAACCCTAGGGAATTTCAGCTCAAAAAAGGTAATCATATCTTCAAGTTGCACCCTGACCCCTTTGAATGTGGACCCCACTCCAAATGGGGCTGGTGGCTGTACCAGTTCCTTTCTTCTTTTTTGAGCATCTTTATCACGGGAAGTAGAGACTAACCAGCAACAGAGAAGGCTTTGGTAAGATGGCTACCACAGGAAGCTGGGGGTATAATTTGCATTAAATGATCTGGCCAAGTTTAATCTAGACCTCCGTTTTCTGGATAATATGTAGTTTGGGGAAGAGGAGTAATGATAGAATAGTGTGTGTGAGCTGAAATTAGTGGACAGATTTACTATGGCATGGGGGACAGGAGCCTGAAATATCCTCAAAAGATCCTCTAAAACGTTACCATTTTATATCCCTCTGCTCTTGTTTGATTCCCCTCTCAGCAGCAAATTTCATGTTGATATTTTTTCTCAAAAAAGAGTCGTTTGTTTCTATATGACCTAACTAATTAGGGATTATATAGCCACTGTGACAGTATCATGGTACATGAAGCGATGTGGTGTAGTTGTCAGAGAGACTGGAACTAGAGAAGCCCTGGTTCAGGATCTTGATCAGTTATGGATAAAAGGGCTGGAACACTTTCCCTATGAAGAAAGGTTGAAGCGCTTGGGGCTCTTTAGCTTGGAGAAACGACGGCTGAGGGGTGACATGACTGAGGTTTATGAGATTATGCATGGGATAGAGCAGGTAGAGAAAGAAGTCCTTTTCTACCTTTCTCACTATACAAGAACTTGTGGGCACTCCATGAAATTGCTGAGCAGTCGGGTTAGACCAGATAAAAGGAAGTACTTCTTCACCCAAAGAGTGATTAACACGTGGAATTCACTGCCACAGGAGGTAATGGTGGCTACAAGCATGGACAGCTTCAAGAGGGAATTAGATAAACATATGGAGCAGAAGTCCATCAGTGGCTATTAGCCACAAAGTATAGATAGGAACTCTCAGTCTGGGGCAAGTGATGCTCTGTAATCTTGGTGTTTTTTTTTGGGGGGGGGGCAACAGTGGGAGGGCTTCCTGCCCCCACTGCTGGACCTTCTGAGGGTACCTGGTGTTTTTGGCCACTGTGTGACAGAGTGTTGGACTGGATGGGCCATTGGCCTGATCCAACACTGGCTTTTCTTATGTTCTTATGGAGTTCACTGGATGAACTTTGGGCTATCACTCTTCTCAGCCTAACGGACCTTATGTTGTGAGGATAAAATGGCAGCGAGGAGAACCACTGATGCCACCCAGAGCTCCTTACAGAAAGAGTTAAGTAGGCAGCCAATCAGATTTCGCTGCATAACAACCCCACCAATCAGAAGGACAGCGGCGCTTCCTCAGAAGAGAACATTTCTGCCTTGTTTCAGACACACACACCCCTTGGCTAATCAACAAAACGGGACTGCATTTCACAGGCAGCCATTTTTGTGCGTCCGCCCACTCCTACCTCTCCATCTCCACTCAGTCTTGAAAATAATTATACCCAGCCCAGCACAGGTTGGTAAAAAAGGAAGACTTTTCAGGTAACAATAGTGCAAGCTGTGCATGCAACACAATCCATTTATCAAAAGCCTTGTCAAGCACATTTCAAGGTAGGCAACACCAGAATAAATAAGCACCAAACAAAGTTAATCTGCAATTTGGAACACGGCTCTTTTTAAAGTAAATACTCCGCAAGAGAGCAGCCCGGCAGGCCGCCACCGCGCCTCTTGTTCCCCCTTCTTTATTTCCTCGCCAGCCGTTTGAAGCAGGTTTGTTAACTTGACAAGCCCCTTTGCACAAAAGGACAGAATTTTGGCAATCAGCTTTCCTCAGAAATAACCTTGGCTTTCAAAATGAAAGGATTTTTTTCTCCTAATGATTAGAGTGTATAATATATATATATATATATATATATATATATATATATATATATATATATATATATATTTAAAGAGAGGGTGGGTGGGGGAGGAGAAGAGAAAAGCAACCTTTAATTCTGTCCAGATAAAGCAATGGCACTAAATCACTTACAATAGGGGAGCAAAGGTTAAGATAAGGCCTGCTTTGGTTCGTTTCAAAAAGTATCTCAATAATTCCATTAGTAGGTCAGAATGAGAAAGGGGGGGAAGTGGCTGAGGGAAAGATAGCATGAAAATATATTTCCCTGGGAGTTTAACATAAATTTTGTCTGCATAGAATTAGAAAGAATGCTGTGAACAAAAGAGCTTTCTGGGTGTTTTTTTTAAAAAAAAAATGGAAATACATGAATAGTCAAAGCTGAAGAGTTATAACTTGCCAAAAACCACTTAAAAGGTTTGCCCATAAACTCTCTGTGCTTGGCTGTGACACTTATCTGTTTTGCCTGCCGAAAGGGTCTGGCACAGCCTGTCTCCCTCTCTGGTCCCCCCCCCCTTCCTTTTTGGTCCTTTCCTCCCTACTGTCTAATCATTTTTCAACTAGAAATAAGCAGTGAAAAATTAAAAACAGTCAACTTTCCTACCCTACAGTGAGAACCCCAGTTCTGTGATGCAAAACAAAAAAAAGAAGCAGAATTGTGCTTGTCCAAATGCACTTCAGAACATGTTGCACTGGTATGAAATGTCCTGGCTTCACTGGTGGACCTCCTGAGGGCACCTGGTGTTTTTGGCCACTGTGTGACAGAAGAAGAAGAAGAAGAAGAAGAAGAAGAAGAAGAAATTGGATTTATACCCCGCCCTCCACTCCCCAAGGGAGTCTCGGAGCGGCTTACAAACTCCTTTTCCCTTCCCCTCCCCACAACAGACACCCTGTGAGGTAGGTGAGGCTGAGAGAGCTCTTTCCCAAGCTGTCCTTGAGGGAACAGCTGGTACAGAGCTATAGCTTGCCCAAGGTCATCCAGCCAGGTGCAAGTGGGGGAGTGGGGAATTAAAACTGGTTCTCCCAGATTAGAGTCCACGCACTTAACCACTACACCAAACTGGCTCTCAGAGTGTTGGACTGAGTGTTGGACTGGATGGGCCACTGGCCTGATCCAACATTGGCTTCTCTTACGTTCTTATGTTCTTAATACTGCAGATAAGTTGGTCAGGCCTCCCATTTGCCCACCCCCAGACCCACTTTCCCACCCCCAAGGAACTGAGCAGCAGGAGGGAAAAAAAATGGCCTCCACATAGTGATGCTCTAGGGATTTCTCTATTTCCCTATAGACCATAGAAACGAGAGAAGTCACCCAGCAGTCCTATCACATCATCTCCAAACTCTGCCCTCCTCAGGCACCACCCCCAAAATCACCCAGCATTTGCCAAAGCAGTGCTGGGATCTCCAGTGTTGATACAACTACTCTAGGCAAGTCTCTGCAGCCGTGGAGAGAGAAAAGGTTATGTGGTGAGATTAGGTTAGGATGCAGTGGTAGCAGTTCTAAGCCCAGTTCCATCTACCCCATCACCAGGGCTGAGGACTGCTTATCAGTTCAAGGCCGTGTCCAGTCCACATACATCGGTTCAAGACCATGTCTACATACCCAAATTATTAACCCTACACCTATCAGTGGGGCTACCACAGACTATGTGGGGGGACTCCTCCAGATATGCTGAGATACCTTCCTTTGTGCGACAGAAAAGAGGAAACCCTTTAAGAAACCAGCCCTGTGTATATTGAGCATGTTTAGTGCATTCTGAGATGCACTTACAGTGCAGTCCTGATGGCTGCTGAAGTGAAGGGGCCACCTGCCAGTGCAACAGCAGTGACACCGGTCTGTTCCCTAAATGGAGCCTGCAGAAGTTGGGGAATGGGGCATCTCCTTGTGTAGTGTGGCTACAGAGACTGTAGCTGCGCCATCATCCCCAGCACCAGCAACCCCACATATCTCACCAGGGCTCATTTTGTAGCAGGAGCTCCTTTGCATATTAGGCCACACACCCCTAATGTAGCCAATCCTCCAAGAGCTTACAGAGCTCTTCTAACAGGGGCTACTGTAAGCTCTTGGAGGATTGGCTACATCAGGAGTGTGTGGCCTAATATGCAAAGGAGCTCCTGCTACGAAATGAGCAAGCTGCAGCTATCCCTGGAGTCAATCTTTTGGTGCCAAGTATGGGTGCCCAGTATGGGAAGACCCACTGCAACCCCTTTCCTAAAGACAGGTCCTCCTTATAGCTGAAAAGCACGAGTGAGGATGAAGAGGAGGGAAAGGGGGGAGGAGTTCCACTTTGTTGCCCTGTTTTCCTTCTTTCCTCCATGTTGTTATCTTCACTGATTGTGAGTTTTTTTAGTGAACAGAAACTTTTTTTAATGTGAGCTAAATGATTAATTGCACAATTAATGTTTCACTAGTTCACAGTGATGGAGTGGTTGTGGTTTGCAAACATAAACTCATGCCTGCCTTCTAGGCTCCCCCCCCCCCCCCCCGGTATATATTCAGAAAGGGAGAGAGGGAACAATCTGGCACAAATATTATGTGTCATATAATATAAAATATATATTAGAACCCAATCAATGAGAAAACACAACTTGAACATTAACTATAAGGCCAGTAAAATAAATATTTTTACAATTCTGGTAATACAAAACAAAAATTTGCAGGAAATAAGATCTCGGCTAATAATATTATTAGGGTTGCGGTCACATGTGCGAGATAAAGCGGGGGGGAAGCGAAGCTAATTCCTCTGGCATAAGTTGACCCGCAGCTGTGCAATCACACGGACTTTTGTAGAGGCAGGTGCAGCCCGCCACTGTGTGATCAAACTCAACCACGGGTGAGTCGGGTTTTTTTTTAACCATTTGTTCCCAATGCGCTTGCACGAGGAATCGCACATCCGCACTGATGCGCATACTGCGGTGGGGGGGACAATGGCATGGAGTCAGGATAGCCTGATCAGACTATCCTGATGCCATGGTAGCATGCTTGGATGATCAGATGCAGGAAAGTCCGTCTGTGGCCCGTAGCAACCTGTTTGCTACAGGACTTTCCGAGGAGGTTTTTTTTTAACTCTGCTTGTGCGGCGAAGCAAAATAGGTTGCCGACGGCTGCGGGGCACTTCCCAGATGTTGTCGTCTGATCACGCTCCTTTAATCCACCCGGCATTCGCGTCTATGTCGGGGCGAATTGTGCGTATGATAGCAACCTAGGTGTTGCAATTGTAAAAATAAGTTTCCTCCTCTGGAGGGCACACATCAGCAAGCTCACCTGTGCGGAATGTCACTCATTACCATGCAGTTAATAGTTCTTTGGTGAAGGTAAGAAACCCAACCATCCCAAAAGCTTTTGATCCATAATTATTCCGGGTGAAAAGTCAGGCAGAGTCTGAGCAGTTAGCAAGGCAGTCCTAAACAGAACTGCACCTATCTAAGCCCATCAACTTCCATAGACTTGAGAGGGCACAACTCTGTTTAGGATTGCAGATGAATAATGTCTTTAACAAATTTCTGCCAGCTTTTTTCTACCTAACCTCTTCAGACCTCCATCATAAAACGTAACCAAGATATCTTGAGAATGCTTAATATAATATAATATATCATACTAGTAATAAAGTGCTGTCAAGTTCCGATGGATTTATGGTAGCACCTCAAGCGGTTTTTGAGGCAAGGGATGACCGGAGGTGGCTTGTCATTGTTTTCCTCTGCATCCTGGTCTCCCTTGCTTGTCTCCCATCCAGGAACGAACTAGGGCCAACCCTGCTTAGCTTCCAACCGTGGCCTGGTCTAAGCTATTCAGGTTGCTGCTTGTTCTGAGATATAAAACATAGACCAAATTCTGCCGAATGCATCTCTCAGCCTGAAGGAACAGGCAAATCCAACCCTCAATATAAATGCGCAGCTGCTGTTTTTCTATCTCTTCAGGTACATCACGTACAATTAAATTATGCTTGCTAATTTTACTGTCTAACTCTTTAATTTTCTCAGAAATAACGTTTTTTCCCCCCCTTGATTAAATTCATTGTTCTCAATAATCCGATTTCTACTTAGTCATTCTGATTCTTTTCATTGGAGGAAATCCGGTGATCATCTCTTGCTAGCTCAGTGCTGCTTGCACAACTTCTTGTTTATTTTCTTTTTATTTGCAGGAAGCTCCATGAAGAACAAAGAAAACTTGGGCAACTTGCCCATAGTTGCTATCGATTACCTTCTTTTATTCCACCCTTCTTCCAAGGAACTCAGCAAGGGGTAGATGTCTCTCCATTCTCTTCTTCCATTTTATCTTCACAGTAACCCGCACAGCAATCCTGTTTGTTTTGTTAGGTGGTAGAAGGGAGAGAGTGACTGGCCCAAAGGTCACCCAATGAACTTCCTGGAAAAGCATAGATTTAAACCTGGGGCTCCCTAGAGCAATCACAACTACACCATGTCCTGGGCAGGTCTTACTTAATTGCAACATGTGCCGAATGCAATTGTTCAGGAGGGCCTCTTTCTAAAGAGATCATGGTCCTAATAACTGTAGGCAAAATTTTAGATACTTCCAGGGGTCATTTCGTAGAAAAAGAGGTGCCGGAGCTCATTTGCATAACTCATTTGCATATGCCACACCCCCTAACATACCGGAAGTGTGTCAGAAGGCAACACCCACCCCTCAGGCTCCACTCCACAGGTGAGTGAAACTGACCTGCTCTTCCTCCCTTCCCTTCCCCATCCAATACTTTGTGCAATAAAAATAAGCGTCAAGAACACACCCTCATTCTCTTCCTGCTCCCTTGAAACCACCAGGTTTCAAGTAGACTTGAGATACCCAGGACATGTGCACCACCCATCCCTTCCCCTTCCCCTCCCCACAACAAGACACCCTGTGAGGTAGGTGGGGCTGAGAGAGGTCTTTTGAGAACTGCTCATGAGAGAACAGCTCTGAGAGAACTTGTGACTGGCCCAAGGTCACACCAGCAGCTGCATGTGGAGGAGTGGGGAATCAAACCCAGTTCTCCCAGATTAGAGTCCAACTCCTGACCACTACACCAAACTGATGGGGTGGAAGCTGCTGAAGGGTTGGTGAAATTTCTCCAGTACTTATGTGCCATGTGCCCAGATAAAAAATGGTATACTTAGAAAACTTATATGCCACCTTGAGCAAGTCTCTGGAAAAGCAGCACACAGTCATAAAAGGAACAATGATCAAATTATCAATATTAAAACAAAACATTAAAATCAATAAAGACCCTAGCAGGGCTTTCCCCATGGCGCTGCGCCTCTGCACTGCTCGGGGAAGCCGAGGAGTGGGCAGGACTTGGTCATGTGCCCGCCCCCTGGGCTCCTCACTCCCGGAGCTGCACTCCTGTGCGCTCCCGCTCCAACGGACCCCTGGAAAGCTCTCACTATTTTGTACTTTTTTGCCTTATACTGTTGCACTGTTTCTCTCATTTTGGTTTCATTGTTAGGTACCCATATTATACTATTTTACTGTTGTTTTCTTGCCAAAAAAAAAAATCACAACTGACTTATAGCGACCCCCCCCCCCCTTAGGGTTTCCAAGGCAAGAGGTTTTCAGAGGTGGTTTGCCACTGCCTGCCTCTGTGCAGCAATCCTGAACTTCCTTGGTGGTCTCCCATCCAAGAACTAACCGTGGCCAACCCTGCTTACCCTTCCCAAATCTGATGAGGCCAGGTTATCCTGGGCCATCCAGGTCAGGGCAAGAGATGAGCCGAGGTAGTTTGCCATTTCCTACCTCTCTGTAATAACCCTGGACTTCCTTGGTGGTCTCTCTCTCCAAGTACTAACCAGGGGTGACCCTGCATAACTTCCAAGATCTAACAAACCCAGGCAAGTACACTGTTTACAGCACTACTCTAATTTTGTAAAGCCTGCTGGGTGACCTTGGGTCAGTCACGGTTCTCTCAGAACTCTCCCAGCCCCACCTACCTCACAAAGTAACTGTTGTGGGAAGAGGAAGGGAAGGTGTAAGTAAGTTGCTCTGAGACTCCTTTGGGTAGTGAAGAGTGGGGTATAAAAACCAGCTCTTCTTTTCTTTTCCATACTCTTCCTGAAATCTCCCTATTGGTGGAAGCTGCAGGAAGGAGGGTTATCGACTGCTGCTGGACCACATCACAGTGGAGGGGAGCCTGGCTTCATCTTGCCAACCCTTTGGTTTTCCTGTCAATATCATTTAGTAGCCTGAAGGAGGAGGGCTCGCCACTGGAGCCAGGTCCAGGTACAAGAGAAGCATGCCTGGCTGCTTCCTGCCATCTCAGCCAGCATGGTGAAGTGGTTAAGAACAGCAGACTCTAATCCGGAGAGAACCATGTTTGATTCCCCACTCCTCTTCCACATGAAGCCTGCTGGGTGACCTTGGGCCAGTCACAGAGCTCTCTCAGCCCCACCTGCTTCACAAGGTGCCCATTGTGGGGAGGGGAAGGGAATGTGATTATAAGCAACTTTGAGACTCCTTAAGGTATAGAAAAGCAGGGTGTAAAAACCTTCTTCTTCATTCTCCGATTGCAGCACTTGGATCCAGTAAGGTTAGCCTTGAAAAAGGTCACCCCCTAGCTCATGGGCTCCAGTCATGTTTTTTTCCCCACAGAATCAGTGTTGGAAGGGGCCATACAGGCCATCTAGTCCAGCCCTTTGCTCAATGCAGGTTCAACCTAAAGCATCCCTGAACATAAGAACATAAGAGAAGCCATGTTGGATCAGGCCAATGGCCCATCCAGTCACACAGTGGCCAAAACCTGGGCATATGCAGAAGCCCACCAGTTGTCAGAATCTGCAAATTCAGCCAATGTATTAGCCTGAGATAGAGTTAACTTCTTGCATGCATGTCTTTAACTATCCTATGTATCTAAAGTATATTTGAACCTATGTAACCATAATGCATTGTTCCTGTCTTGGTCGGGAGGGTGACAACCATGATTTGCGAGAACAAGGAGGCCTCACATCCCTGCCTCCGCATTCCAGCTGCTCCGGCAGTAACTTCAAGGGGAGGATGCTTCTCATCTCTTATCAAATGCAAAAGAACCTTGGAGCCATTGATTGTTATGTGAACTCGCAACATCTGAGGGGTCTGGTTTGGGAGAGGAAATTTACTGCTTAACACCTCACTTTTTTCCTGTGAGAACCAAACGGTCAAGACACCTTCTAGCCCGCCAATTTTCCCTTAAGGGGATTGGCTATCTATGGGTAATTCAAACTCCTTGGAATGGTATAATAGACCCGCTTGTATTATTTGTCTCATCTCTGACAATAATCTGAGATGCTGTACTAATGTAGGAATAGGTAATAAAGAACTGTGGTTAACCAACCAGGATCTGATCCTTGACTACTTTGAGCAGAACTCTCACAGATTGTCAGAGATCCGTGATTGGGACTCGGCCGTTCCTGACCATGTCAGACGACGACGCGGTCCCCCTCAACCCTACTACTCCCGAAGATACTCCCGTTACCCCGAAGGATCCGGGGAACGGGGGTGGGGGCGGCGGAGGAGGTCCCGAAGTGCCGGTGACCACGAGCCAGGGGGCTCACTACATCCCGCGCCTGATTCCTCATCAGAGCGTGACCCCCAAGTACGCTTGGAGCAAATTCGGTCGTTGGACCGTGGATTCGTGGGTACACGATCGGAAAGGGGTGCGGGTTTCGCTGACCGGAGACCAGCTCGATCGAGGGAGACCGAGCTACCTTGGGGACGACCGCGAGCCGATCTACCGTGGAGAGCCGCGTCGCCCGCCTTTCGAAGGAGAGGGGACAGGTCCGTATGGGCCCGATCCGTATGGAGAAGAGCAGATAGTCCCCTTGGAGCAGATGATGGGAGAGTTGCGACTTCAACTCACCGCCGAGCTCCGCGAGTTGGCCCTCGATCTCCAGCACCAATTTCGAGACGCTATGAGGGCAGTGCAAGGAGCTCTCCCCGGTCAGGGGGTAGGAGCCCCACAACAACCAGCGGCGCCCGGAGGGGTTCCGGTTCAGCCACAGGCGCCCGCTCTGCCGGCCCAACCAGTCCAGCCGGTCGTTCCGGTTCTGGTGCCAGGGCCCGTTCCAGCACCCGCCCCGGCCCCGGCCGCCCCGGTCGCCCGCCCAGCCCCCTCCGACCCTTTGACGACTACTTTCGATGGGGACCCGGAGAAGCTACGTTTCTTCATGCTGGAGATAGAGAGATTCCTGGACAGCTGGGGCCACCTCTATCCCACCGAGAGAGAGCGGATTGGTTACATCGGTTCCAAGCTGAAAGACACCGCCAGCGACTGGTATGTGAGCCTGCACGACACCCCAGGACCTGAGTTGCGTTCCCTGAACAACTTCATGTGGGCCCTCCGCCATCAGTTCGAGGACCCCCTGGGCGAGGAAAAGGCCCGTAATCAACTAAGAAAGCTGTTCCAGGGGAGATCGTCGGTGAGGGACTACACTGACAAGTTCAGGCGCATCGCGGCCAAGATCCACGGATGGCCGGAGGAGTTATTCATGGAGAAGTATTGGGAGGGCCTGAATCCGGAGATCTACGAAACCGTGCTGTTGGGGGGCCGTCCGGGCACCTTGGCCACCTGGATGAGAGCTGCCATCGACATGGAGGAGCGATTCGCCTTGATCAAGATGGGAGCTTCGGTGACGGCAGCCAGCAAAGCAGCCCCCAGAGCGAAGCCCCGATCCAGCGTGCAAGACGTCCGAGATGCGAGGTTTCGGCAAGGGTTGTGCATGAAGTGTGGGGAAAGTGGCCATTTCGCCTCCGCCTGCCCAAGAGGAGGGGGAAAAGGCCCGAAGACCTCAACACCCGGAGTGGGGAGCACCCCTAGCCGGGGAAAAACACCAATGAAACCCCGGGCGTTGCAGCTGGAGGGAGCTGCCAGTGACCAGGGGGAGCTGGAGTTGATGGAGACGCAGATGTCGGGAAACTCCAACGGCCTGCAGTGAGCGGCGCAGAGCTGCAGGTCCCTCGCCAAGAAGCGCCATCTCCGGTGAGCATCCCTGGCCCCCTATTATATATGGTAGTGACTGTGGTGACCCCTGGATCAGGTACCCACATGCGGGTACGCGCGTTAATTGACTCTGGGTGTGCGCGAGACCTGATCAGCCCCTTGGTGGTGGAAGGGCTAGGACCAAAAGTCACCCCGTTGTTGGAACCCTTAAAGTTCACGCAAATGGATGGGTCGGAGATGAAAGAGGAATGCATAGCAGAGACTGAGAGCCTGATTTTGGGGACGGGGGAACACTGGGAGAAGCGGGCTTTTGTCATCACCCCAAACGCCCAGTTCCCTATGGTGTTGGGCAGCCCTTGGCTCGGGGCGCACGACCCTTATATTAAATGGAGCGAAGGGAAGATCTCGTGGGTGGACGAACGCTGCCTTACCCATAGATGGGACCCAGAGTGGGGACCTGGACCCCCGACCCCTCCTCCCCCGGTCCCCGCGCTCGCTCTCACCCCCACCATGGTGCCCAAGGAGTATAGAGATTTGCTGGAAGTGTTCAGCGAGACTGAGGCGGACGAGCTGCCCCCCCATCGACTGTCGGATTGTGCCATAGAACTACTCCCAGGAGAGAAACTCCCAAAAGGGAAGTTGTACTCCATGAGCCCGTTGGAGCGGGAAGAGTTGCGAAAGTTCTTGGACAAAAATCTAGAGCGAGGTTTCATCCGCCCAGCCAAATCCCCCTTTGCCGCGCCGGTGCTGTTCCGAAAAAAAAAGGATGGGGGTTTGCGGCTATGCACTGACTATAGGGGACTGAATGCGGTCTCCACTACCAACGCTTACCCCCTCCCGTTAATAAAAGACCTCTTGGCGGAAGCTGCTAAGGGGAAGATTTTTACCAAGCTGGATTTACGAGATGCCTATTTCAGGGTGCGCATCAGGGAAGGGGATGAATCCAAGACTGCCTTTAATACCCCCCTGGGGCAATTTGAATATCTAGTGATGCCGTTCGGCTTAAGTGGCGCGCCCGGGGTCTTTATGAGTTTAATCAACGAAGTGTTGCACAAGCACCTATTTAAGGGCGTGTTATGTTACATAGATGATATCTTGATCTATTCTACTGATAAGAATGCACATGTGAAATTAGTCAGGGAAGTCCTTGCTACCTTATTAAAGAACCAGCTATATGTGAAACTATCCAAGTGTGAATTCCACCGTGAGTCCGTGGACTTCCTGGGCTATCGCATCTCTCAGAAGGGTTTGGAAATGGACCCGGGGAAGGTGGAGGCTGTGGTGCAATGGGAGGCTCCGCGAACGAGAAAGCAATTGCAGAGCCTTTTAGGATTTTGTAATTTTTACCGAACCTTCATCAAGGACTTTGCTAAGGTTACTCTCCCCTTAACGGACTTACTAAAAACTAAGGGGAGAGGGCCCGAGGCCGGGAAGCCAGGAGAAAAATTGGCTTGGAACGGGGAGTGTCAGAGGGCGTTTGAGACTTTAAAGACTCTTTTTACTTCGGAGCCCATTCTAGCGCACCCTGACGAAACCAAAGAATTTATAATCCATGTAGACGCGTCTGATGTAGCCATGGGGGGGGCCATATTACAAAGTGGCCCGGAAGGGAAATTGCACCCGCTGGCTTATATTTCGAAAAAGTTTAATGAAACGGAAAGGAATTGGTCGGTCTGGGACAAAGAAGCCGCAGCCATTAGGTTAGCGCTCACTACGTGGCGGCATTGGTTGGAGGGTGCGCAGACTCCGTTTGAAATATGGACTGATCATAAGAATCTGGAGGCACTGCGCACTCAGAGGTCCCTCAACGCCAAGCAGCTGCGATGGGCCGATTTCTTCTCCAAGTTTAACTTTGTGCTTAAGCATTTTCCTGGGAAAGCTAACTCCTTGGCAGACGCGCTGTCCAGGTTGCCCCAACATGAAAGTGTCAAGGAAGAGGTGTTCGACTCCATGTTCTCCCCCCAACAGTTAGGGGGGGCAGTGGTCACCAGGAGCCAAGCTAAGAAGGCCCAGTTGGACATTGGGAAATGTGATTGGGGGGGGGATTATGCCCCTGAGGAGATAGAGGAATTGGAAGCTCTGGAAGAATGCTCTAAGAGAGAGGATCAATGTTGGCTGCATGGAGACAAACTAGTGGTGCCGAAGGTCAAACGTAAAGAAATATTGTTAACCTGCCACTCATCTAAGCTAGCCGGGCACTTTGGCTTCCTAAAAACACTTAATTTGATCCAGCGTCAATTCTGGTGGCCGCGCATGCGCCGAGACGTCTCCGACTTCGTCTCGGCTTGCCAGACCTGTTTAATGTGCAAAAAACGGGGGGGGGGAAAGTTCCGGGATTGTTGCACCCCCTACCCACCCCCTCAAGGCCCTGGGAGGCCATAGCCATGGACTTTATCACCAATTTGCCCCCCTCTAAGGGAAAAACGGTTATTTGGGTGGTGGTGGACACGTTCTCGAAGCAAGCGCATTTCACCCCTTTCAAGCAATTGCCCACCGCTAAAGGGATGGCCAAAGCTTTTTTCAATCACGTGATTAAATTACACGCTTTTCCGAAGAGAGTGGTATCCGACCGGGGTAGTCAGTTCGTTGCCAGCTTCTGGCGGGAGCTCCTGAAAATGATGGACATAGAACCAGCCCTGAGTTCGGGTTACCACCCAGAGACCGATGGCCAATCCGAACGAACTAATCAAATATTGGAGCAGTTTCTGAGATGTTACACTAATTATCACCAAGACAACTGGGTGGAATTGCTGCCGTTTGCAGAATATAGTTACAACAATGCAGTGCACTCTTCCACGGGAGTCTCCCCTTTCATGGCAGTGGGGGGTTTCGAGGGGAAACCATTGCCTACCATTGAGAATGTCCCCAAAGCTTCCCCATCGGATTTTAAAAGTTGGTGGTCCAGTCTCCAGGACTCATGGCCATTAATAGGCAAGGCATTGGACCATGCCAAAGCGGATTACAAAAAATATGCTGATCGAGGGCGAGCACCAGGATGGGATCTCCAACCCGGGGACTCTGTCTATCTCTCCACCAAAAATATTCATGGGTTGCAGCCCAGCAGAAAACTAGGATGGAAATATGTTGGACCCTATAAAGTACTGCGCAAAATATCGGATGTGTCTTTTGAACTGGAACTGCCTAAATCACTGAGTTCTGTGCACCCTGTGTTTCATTTCAGCCTATTGAAGAAGGATCCTGGGCCGAATGCTTGGCATCCAGCTCCTCCAGTTCCTCCTCCACTGATGAAGGAGGGGGCCCCTCACTTCGAGATAACTGAAATCCTTGATTCCAAGATGCGAAGAGGCCAGTTATATTACTTAGTTAGATGGTTAGATTTCGGCCCGGAACACAACGAGTGGATTCGCTCGGAACATGTTCATGCTCCTAAACTAACCAAACTGTTTCATAAAATGTTTCCTGATAAAGCTAGGTGAAGTGAATTATGAGGAGGGCAGGGTGTCAGAATCTGCAAATTCAGCCAATGTATTAGCCTGAGATAGAGTTAACTTCTTGCATGCATGTCTTTAACTATCCTATGTATCTAAAGTATATTTGAACCTATGTAACCATAATGCATTGTTCCTGTCTTGGTCGGGAGGGTGACAACCATGATTTGCGAGAACAAGGAGGCCTCACATCCCTGCCTCCGCATTCCAGCTGCTCCGGCAGTAACTTCAAGGGGAGGATGCTTCTCATCTCTTATCAAATGCAAAAGAACCTTGGAGCCATTGATTGTTATGTGAACTCGCAACATCTGAGGGGTCTGGTTTGGGAGAGGAAATTTACTGCTTAACACCTCACTTTTTTCCTGTGAGAACCAAACGGTCAAGACACCTTCTAGCCCGCCAATTTTCCCTTAAGGGGATTGGCTATCTATGGGTAATTCAAACTCCTTGGAATGGTATAATAGACCCGCTTGTATTATTTGTCTCATCTCTGACAATAATCCGAGATGCTGTACTAATGTAGGAATAGGTAATAAAGAACTGTGGTTAACCAACCAGGATCTGATCCTTGACTACTTTGAGCAGAACTCTCACACCAGTGGGGCCAGAACTCCAGAAGCCCCCCACTTTGCCCTCCCAAGCACCAAAAATACAGAACATCACTGCCCCAGACACAGGCCATGGTCACACCAGCCTTTAAATCCAGGGGGTTTTTTCCAGCAGAGGTGGCGGCGGCTGGTGGAGGCGAGCAGCGGCAACAGCATTGGATGAGGAGGCGAGCAGCGGTGGCGAGCAGCGGCAGTGGAGGAGGTGAGCGGCGGAAGAGGCGGGCGGTGGCGGCTGAGGTGAGCAGCGGTGGAAGAGGTGAGTGGTGGCGGCAGAGGTGGCGGAGGCGGTGGCCGGAGGCACTCTTCCCCGAGCCCTGCCAGTCGCTTGGTAAGTTTGGGGTTGTTTTTTTCCCCCTTTTGCACTTGGGCACTTGAGTGCCCAAGCGCCCAAGTGCAAAAGGGGGGGGGGGGAGATGGAGGGACGTGATCTGGACAGCCCTCTCTCACAATCATTGCAAGAGAGGGCTGTCCAGATAGGCTCAATTGCAGGTTCCTCGTGCGACCACCGAGAAAATAGTTGATTTTCCCAGTTTCAGAAAACACCGGAGGAACCCACAATTGAGCCCGCTCCGGTACGGGACTAGCCGCGGCCGGTGTGATCGGTCCCTTTAAATGCAGAGGAAACAGCACTTCCTCCCGCATTAAAGGGCCGAGTGGCCGCAGCCACAGTGTATCCTGTGGCTAATAGCCACTGATGGACCTCTGCTCCATATGTTTATCCAATCCCCTCTTGAAGCTGTCTTTATTGTAGCTGCCGCCACTTCCTACGGCAAGTGTTTGTCCAGCTGCTGCCTGTAGACTGCCAGTGAGGGGGAGCTCACCTTTTCCCTAGGCAGCCGGTTCCACTGCTGAACTAATAAGAGAGGAAAATATGTTTCTACTTACAGAGATAGTTCTCCGGCTATCACAGGTGGTTTTAAAAGTCCCACAACCATCCTCCAGGGTTATAAGTACTGGGCAGATTAATTCATATTTAAAATTCGCCAGTTTAGTGTAGTGGTTAAGTGCACGGACTCCAATCTGGGAGAACGGGGTTTGATTCCCCCACTCCTCCACTTGCAGCTGCTGGATGACCTTGGGCAAGCCATGGTTCTGGCAGAGCTGTTCTCTCAAGGACAGTTGTGGAAAGAGCTCTCTCAGCCCCACCTACCTCGCAGGGTGTCTGTTGTGGGGAGGTGAAGGGAAAGGAGTTTGTAAGCCGCTCTGAGACTCCATGGGGTGGTGAAGGGCGGGGTATAAATCCAATATTCTCCTCCTCTTCTTCTTCTTTCTCTATCATGGCAATTTCCTTCTTGATTTTCCTTTCCTTTCCTTCCCTCCCTCCCTTCCTTTTTGAAGCAATGGAGACTAAGAATTACAGAAATATAATGATCAACTCCCACCTTTTTTATATTATGTAACATTGACTTGCATTTTAGTTTCTCTGAGAAAGCACCCAGTGCCAATGATTTGGACTGAAATACGACAGCTCAGCCTGGGAGAAAAAAAATATATTGTCAGTGCTTCATAATTCATTAATCGTAGCTTTTTGCTGTCAGGATCAACATGTACATCTCGGCTTGCGACGACAGTAACGCATAAATGCTTTAGAGAGCCGAGGAATCTGGGGAAAGATGCTTCTTAATTGTTCTGGGATTTCATGCGCTGCTTTTTAAGATGTCGCTGAAGGTTTCTGAAGGATTATGGTTCCTTTTGGCACAAGTGTCATCGCTAACAACCCCCTATCACCATCTTCACTTCCGACAAAGTGTGTGTAACAAAACAAGGGGTGAATTGTGATCATGAATTAATCACTAGCTCACAAAGTTTCTTTCCTAAATATTTGGTTCTAAATTAGCTCCCTTGGTGGATCTAAAGGAGGAGTGAATTGAGGGTCTCAGCGGAGATCTGTGACCCATAACTTTGCTGAAACAGCAATACCCAACACTGGCACTCTTCTTTCCCCGTGCACAGTTTCCCTCATCAAAATGTTCTTTGCTAGGCTGCTGTAGAGAAATAAGATGGGCCCGAGGAGGAAGAGATTGGATTTATACCCCGCCCTTCACTTGTAGTCTCAGAGCGGCTTACAAACTCCTTTCCCTTCCCCTCCCCACAACAGACACCCTGTGAGGTAGGTGGGGCTGAGAGAGCTCTGAGACAACTGTCCTTGAGAGAACAGCTGGGACAGAGCTAGAGTGGAAGGACCTTGCCAAAGTAATGGTGATGGTTGAATGTTCCATCGTCACAGCCCACTTGTAGCAACCCCAAAGGGTTTTCAAGGCAAGAGATGAACAAAGGTGGTTTCGCCGTTCCCTGCCTCTGCATAGCCGCCCTGGACTTCCCTGGTGGTCATCTGTCCAAGTACCAACCAAGCCCAACCCTACTTAGCTTCAGAAATCTGAGGAGATCAGGCTAGCCTGGGCCGTCCATGTTCAGGACCAAGCTGTACCTCCCGTCTTCTCCTTCAGGCCCACTGAGAGAGACAGTACTGACAAGAAATGCAAGTCACTTTCACCCCTGGCAGCTCACCCCCTCCCCCACTGATTGATTTTGCACATTTTATCCCAGCCTTTCTCCTTCTAGGCAGCGTGCACAGCTTTCCTCCTTCTCCCCTTTATGTTCACAACAGACATTAACTCTCACAGTGCCTTGAGGTCACCTAAGTAGCCAAAGCACTAAGTGAGAGCCAGTTTGGTGCAGTGGTTAGGAGCACAGATTCATAATCTCAGAGAACTGGGTTTGATTCCCCACTCTTCCACATGCAGCGGCTGGTGTGGCCTTGGGTCAGTTACAAGTTCTTTCAGAGCTGTTCTCCCATGAGCAGTTCTCGAAAGAGCTCTCTCAGCCCCACCTACCTCATATGGTGTCTGTTGTGGGGAGGGGAAGGGAAAGGAGATTGTAAATCGCTCTGAGACTCCTTCAGGTAGTGAAGGGCGGGGTATAAATCCAATTTCTTCTCTTCTTCTTAATAAGGAATAGTTAAATCTAGACAGGGTAGAGGTAGCGCAGCCATCTGCAATATTTACTTGTTGCGATTATACTTTTCAAAAAAACCGCTGGTTTTATTAAAGATTTATTTATTTATTTATTTATTTATTTATTTCATCTAATTTATATCCCGCCCTCCCCACCATATGGGAGGGGATTGACCACAGAGACAGAAGATGATCCACCACAGAGACAGAAGAAATGGGGAGGGAACCTCTGATCTTTCTATCCTTGTCATAGAGCATGAACAAACCACAGATACTCGTGGGCCACCCAAATGCATCAGGGTACTGCAGGCAAGGTTGAGTTGACACATATCTGCCATTATCTACCAGCATTTCACAGATGATAACAGATCCTCCACCCGGAGTCCTGTTGCCTGCCGTTGCTCCAAGCAGTGGCGGGAAAAAGATACAAAACTCTTCATCCTCACAAGTATAATGTCATCACTTCCATGAAAAACCTAGAAGTGATGACAGTAGCTCTAGGAATCATGAGAAACTCTGTGGTTTTACCATAGAGTTCCTGGTGATTCCTAGAGCTACCACCGTCACTTCCAGATTTCCCCTAGAAGTGATATCATCACACTTGTGATGTCGCCCCCAACCTTCCCATCGATTGCTGGGCCACCACTGCTTGATAGGGCGATGCGGAAAATCCAGGGAAAATTTCTGTCATTTTGACAGCACAACGTGACTTCTCGGCCCCAAACCAGAGTGACATTACTGCACTGGGATGATGCTCTGGCGATACTGCTGACAGTCTGGTTTACTAGGTTCGCACAGAAAGTGCAGTTGTGCCATTGGAGTAACAGCAGTTTGCATTTCCTCACCCTGTTGGACCTCCTGCTGTGCCGGTTGCCAGTGCTCAGCTAGCAAACCTAGTTGTATCTTCCCTGTTCTCATAGTGAGGATGATTTCCCAAGCGCCCTCCTCCTGTTAGGCATTGCTGAAGACCATGCGGTATTGTCTATCTGTTGCATTCATGTCCTCAGCAACAGATTATCCTCGTCTGCTGCTAAGAATGTTTTTGTTTCTCTTTGTTTTCCCAGTTAGAAATATGCTCAAAAGACACATTGATCCGATGATCTCTTATCAACTGTTCTGAATGAGCCTTGTGAGTATATGAAGTGGTAGCTTGCTCCCCCACCCCCGATGTCTCTTTGCATTCATCCAAGGGACACATGGGCACTCTTTTACCTGAATCACAGTCAGACCACAAATTGTGAGCAGCATCGTTGACTACTTTAAAAAAAAAAGATTGCTTTTATCGAACACTTGAAATGGTTCAAAACAATCTTGGAAATGCTTTCTTTTTTCAAGTGTACATTCTTGCAGAACTTCCCCATGGCTGCCCCTATCCACCTATGGTCCAAACCACAGCACAAGATGCTGTCTCAACACGACATGACTTCTCAGCTCCAAACCATATTTAATGTGCTTTAATGTGTTTTTACTGGATTTCTTTTTATATATATTTAATCAATTGTTGTACACCTCTCTGAGCCCTTGTCATGGGCTGGGTGCAGGCAGGGCGAGAGAGAGAGCGAAAGTCCAAGTCCAGTCCGAGGTCAGAATCAAGGAGTAGCAAGCAGGAGCCAAAAGAACAGAGTCCGAAGTACAAACCGAGAGCGTGGTTGTTGGAAGCCGGAATCAAGGAGCCGAGAGTTCAAAGCACGAATCAAATCAGGAGCACGGGTGAGGGAGGTGCAGAGCGTTGCCAAATGGACTAGTTGCTGGCACAAGGAACCAGCGTCAGGAGGGGAAGCTAAATACCCCTCAGGTGCCGGGGTTAATTAGAGCTCAGCATGTGTGTCCCAGCTTCTGTTAGAACTCAGGGCTGAAGGACCGCCTGCTCCACAGGCGCGCCTCCCTCCGCCGGGACGCTAAATCTTGCCTGAGCTGGTTCCGTAAACACACCGTTGGAGGAGGCGAGTCAGGGAGACTGCCTGTCAGGCATTGTTCCTCCACCGCTGTTGCTGGGACAGGTGGTAGGGGTATGCTGGCGAGCTCCAAGGTTTCATCAGGGTCAGGTGTGGGCTCTGCTGAAGCCAGGAGCGCAGGCTCAGCTGGAGCTGGGGCCGCATCCTCAGCAGGACTCATGACAGCCCTGTTCCACAGGGAAGGGCAATTTAAAAGTCTAAAATAATAAATAAATCCATCTTCTTGATTATCTTGATTCTGCTGTAGACGAAGGGGTAGGGAGAGGGGGAGACTCTGAAATTGAGGGACGCCAGCCTCCAGGTGAGACCTGGGGATCCCCTAGAATTATAGGCCATCTCCAGATCAATGAAAAAGCCTGGTAGCACCTTTACGACTAACTAACTTTATTGTAGCATAAGCTTTCGAGAAACACAGCTCTCTTCATCAGAGGCATCTGACGAAGAGAGCTGTGTTTCTCAAAAGCTTATGCTACAATAAAGTTTGTTAGTCTTAAAAGTGCTACCGGGCCTTTTATTATGTTGCAGCAACCGACTAACATGGCTAACTCCTCTGGATCTATCTCCAGGTCAGATTCTGTGGAGAAAAGTGATGCTTTGGAAGGTCAGCTCTATGGCTTTGTACCCTACTGAGTTCCCTGTCCTCCCCAGGCTCCATCTCCACATTCCAGGGAGTTTTCCAACCTGGAACTGGCAACCCTAATCCCACATCACCTGCAGCTGGCCAGGAGGGACCCGGCAACCCTCCGAATTGAAGGCCTAACTTTGCACGAAAGCAAACAAAAGTGTGTTGCAGGAGGGGTTTTGTTTGTTTTATAGTTGAAGTTTCCTTTCGATTCATCTCCAGGGTCTCCACTAGTAGAAGAAGAAGAGAAGAAGAGATTGGATTTATACCCCACCCTCCACTCTCCAAGGGAGTCTCAGAGTGGCTTACAAACTCCTTTCCCCTTCCCCTCCCCACAACAGACACCCTGTGAGGTAGGTGGGGCTGAGAGAGCTCTTTCCCAAGCTGTCCTTGAGGGAACAGCTGGTACAGAGCTATGGCTTGCCCAAGGTCATTCAGCCAGGTGCAAGTGGAGGAGTGGGGAATCAAACCCGGTTCTCCCAGATTAGAGTCCGCGCACTTAACCACTACACCAAACTGGCTCTCACACCAAACTGGCTCAAAAAGGTTGGGGAACCCTGGAGTAGACGATTGATAGACCAATGATCTGAATCAATATAAGGCCAGTTCATAGACTCGTGCAACAATGCGTCGGCATTCCTGCGCTTGCAATAACTGCTTGGATCGGATAGTGCAAAGCCAGCCTCGAGGTGGGGGGAAACGACTAGTGATGTTCCTTCTGCTGAATGACTTTTGAGAGAGATGCTAGCCTGCCCTCCCCCCCGCCTCCTTGCTTTACGGGGGCTGAGGGGGCCCTTCCGAGTAGGGCTGAGGAAGGCTTTCTTCTTGAGGTCTTGGATAGCCACAGCCAGGGAAAAGCAGCAGCCTTGGGCAAGACAGGCCAAAGGTCAGACTCAGTTGAAGGCAGCTTCAGAAGGATATCTGTATAGTTCCAATTTTATTATATGTGCTGCCGAAGCGAGCACTTTCAGAAGGATATCCATCAAGTCTTCTTGAGACCTTCCCTCCGCCTTGACTGTAGACTTGGAGGTTTCTCTGTGGGGGCGGCATGGTGGTTCGGATCAAACACTTGACCCAGAATCATCGATTCCGAATGTTGCACAGGATCCGCTTTTGCTCCCGTGATGTTTAGGAAGAGGTTTGTCGATGGGTAGGAGCACCCCCCTACTTCCTCGGCTTGTTTTGCAGCGTAATAAAGCATAGACATAAATCACAGATCTGATACCGGGGAGCACACGGGCTTGAAACATACATTTTTTATGAAGAACATTTGCTATGATTTATAATGCACGGGGCTTTGAATTAGTCTAGCTTGAAAACGGAATCAAATCTTTCCATCAAATCTCCCGCCCCCCCCTCCCCCGCCTTTGCCTTATGAATGGTTGAGCAGGGTCATAATGGAATGCCAATCAGCCATTGCTCCCGCCAATAGGCAATTCTGCGGAGATCAGCTCGGAACATAGACTCCATGATTAACTGAAATGAAGTGTAAAACTGTATTTTGCTTAAACCGTTTTTGGCGCCTGTCGAGTCCTAGCTTGATGCATGCTCGGAAGGGCCCCCTCAGCCCCCGTGAAGCAAGGCGGCGGGGGGAGGGCAGGCTAGCATCTCTCTCAAAAGTCATTCAGCAGAAGGAACATCACTAGTCGTTTCCCCCCACCTCGAGGCTGGCTTTGCACTATCCGATCCAAGCAGTTATTGCAAGCGCAGGAATGCCGACGCATTGTTGCACAAGTCACATGAACTGGCCTTATACTGATTCAGATCATTGGTCTATCAGTCATCTACTCCAGGGTTCCCCAACCTTTTTGAGCCCGTTGGCACCTTTAGAATTCTGACCACCTGACACAGCATGCCGGGACCCATCACAAAATGGCTGCCATGAAAGGGCTGCTGCAAGAGGCAGAGCCAGCCACAAAATGGCTACCCCAGCTTCTTTTCAGTCATACAGTGGAGATCCTCGTGCTGTGGTGGCAGTTGCTGACAAAACAACATTTTTTAAAAAAATCTGCACAACCAATCAGATTCTCAGTGGCCAGTCAGAGGCCTTGCTGGGCAAAAGCCCCACCTGGCCACGCTGGGGATCCTAGTCTGTGCCAGGGTTGCCAGGACTGTTGGACCAGTGGGTGGGGGATGGGAGGGAACTTACCGGGAATGGGGAGAGAAGAAGACAAAAACAAACACGACTTGCCTATGTCACCCGGAAGTGATGTAAGCACATTGGGGACAGTAAGGGTGATGCTTTGGTTTGTGGGGAAAACTTCTATGGCAGAATTAGCTTCTAACCACAGAGTTTTACCCAAAAACCAGAGCATCACTGACGCACCTGTGTCACTTCCGGGTGGCGTAGGCAAGTCATGTTCATTTCCAGCTTCTTGCCTGTTTGGGGGGGGGGATTCCCCAGTGGCCACCTGGCCAGTGGCAGAATAGAACGCCCCAAACTGGGGGAACTCCACCCATACCAGGGATTCTGGCAACCCTAGTCTATGCAGATTAGCAGTGGCTCTCTAGGGTCTCAGGCGGAGATCTTTTGTATCGCCTACTACCTGGTCTATTTAATTTGAGATACCAGGGATTGATCCCAGAACCTCCTGTACACCAAACAGATGCTCTACCACTAAGCCACAGCCCTTCAATTGTTTAGAATAGGCCAGCCAGGTCTCCTGCTTTGGCAGGAGGCCTTCCACCAGCAGCCCAATCCCCCATTGCCACTTAGTAGGGTGGCACGAGGCAAATGGCTGGGAAACCATAGAATTTCAGGTGCATCCTAGAGCATCTCCCTCCAACGCACTGATGTCACTTCTAGTTTGTATCTGTCTACAAAACTGTAACCAAGGCAGCTCACAGCACAATAAAACAGCAATAACCCTTTTGCAGTGTTATCCAAAGCAGAGTTAGACCCTTCTAGACCTATTGATCTCAATGGACTTAGGAGGTTGTAACTCTGCCTAAGGTTGCCCTGCTAATTTCCCCAAATCCCTAATAATGCAAAACAACAGACCAAGTCAGTTTAAAAAATAAGAAAAGGATAAGCCACGCGAGAATAAAAAACGCAAAGCTTAAAATAAACAAGCACTAGAAAGCTAGCCACAGGTATGCATAAAAGTTGCACAGTGGATTAAAAAATGGACGGTAAGTTGTTGTTGTTCAGTCGCACAGTCGAATCTGACTCTTCACGTCCCCATGGACCACGTCGCACCAGGCCCTCCTGTCTTCCATTGTGCTCCGGAGTTTGCTTAATTTCATGTCTGTTGCATCGATAACACTGTCTAACCATCTCACCCTTTGCCATCCCCTTCTTCTTTGACCGTCAATCTTTCCTGGCATCAGGTCCTTCTCCAGTGAGTGCTCCCTTCTCATTTGGTGGCCAAAGTCTTTGAGCTTCAGTATCTGGCCTTCCTAGGAACAGTCAAGGTTGATTTCTTTTAGGATTGACTGATTTGATCTCCTTTCAGTCCAAGGGACTCTCAGTTTGGCTCAGTTTTTCCAGTGCGCATTAATCCACATGGTGCTGGTCATGAAAACCAATCTCCCTTTATCCTATATGTCTATGAGCGTGACACTACAAAGAAGTAATAAGGTGTTATTTCTTTAAGGAACGTGCTCATTATAAATAGGTAACAGCTTACAGATGTTGAAAATATTGATGTGCTTATTTAGAGTATTCATATACCCCTTCTTTTTTTTTCCAACACAGCCAGGACCCTCAGATCTGCTCAATCAATGTATATGTTTCTGATGCTGACTTAAACCTCATACAGAAGATAAGGCGCTAGAGGCTATGAGCCATGGTGACTACAAGAAACTTCCACATCCAGAGGCAAAAAAATATATCTAGCAACACTGAGGAAGGCCTTGTCTTCTTTGCCCTGTTTTTGTCAGCCCTCCATAGCAGCTAGATGGCCACTGTGTGAAATAAAAGGCTCAACTAGATGGACTACTTGTCTGATCCACTCAGGCTGTTCTTATGAGGAGGTGAGTGTGACTGAGGCAGAATGGTCTGGAGTGAAGCTCAAGATGATGCAGACTCAAGAAGAAGAAGGCAAAGGTGAAGGACAGGACATAAGCAGGTCAGGAACCACGAATGACTAGAACTAACTGTATGGAGAGCCATCATTTCCATAGCCTTGAATAGCTAGGATTCCTCATTACACTTTTGCATTTGCAGGGACAGCTTCCAAAGTTCATACAAGGTCCAAAGCCCCATAGCCAGAATTTTTTGTTGGCGGAGTAAATTGGACCTGCTGGTGGGGGTGAACTTACCATCTCAGCTTCATCCACGAGATGGCTCACTCCAGACCACTTTGATGGCAGTCTGAGCTGCGGGGGGACTTGAGCTCAAGACCCCTTGCGGCTCAGGCTTCCATTGGAGGGGGGAGAGAGGGGTGACTGCTGCAAGGCCTCACTGGGTCTCCTTGCTTCCGCAGCCGGGTTCTCAAAGTTTGAGAAGCTGGCTGCAGAAACAGGAAAATCCGGTGAGGCTGCGCCTCTCAACCACAGCTGGAAGCAGGAAGACCCAGCGAGGCAGTACAGGACCACAGCCGAGCAGGAGGGGAGAGCGAGACGCAGCCTCCATGTCATCTCACTGGGTCTTCCTGCTTCCACAGCCGGCTTCTCAACCTTTGAGAACCTGGCTGCGGAAGCAGGAAGACCGGGCAAGGCTGCCCCTCTCCCTCCCCTCTTACTAGCTGAGAGGGCATCACCCTTGTCTCTCGCTCTCACTCACACACACACACGCACACACACACACACCATGGCTACAGGCCTGAGTTGCCACCAAATCCTTCCCTTCCAATTACCACTACCATCCCCACCTTGCAAGGAACTCTTCTTATCCAGGAGACTGATTTAGGACATCTCTGCATGGGCAGTTCACCCTAGTTTTAAGCCTGTGTTGTAACTCTAGATTTTAAAACTGGGGAAGCCATCCTTGAATCAAATGAAGACTCCTTCCATTCTGATCCTGGTGGCAGAAGTCTGCCATCACCAACCTAATCACTGGAAGATATGCATCTAATATGGTGGTGTGACATTGGGATTATTTTTTCCCCTTTATTTGATATTTACTCAGAGTGTAGATTTCTGTGATGATGGGGCAGCTTTCTAGTCATATTTGTGATAGGCTAGAGGGTTGTCCAGCTGAAAGTCCTTGCTCAAATATTTCCACATAACTGTGATGAAGATACAAAATGAACTTTTACACAGTCTCATTTTTTGTACATGTTTGCAGTTGTATCTGCTAATAATGGTTTATTCTACACATATGCAGCGCTGTCAATTGTATACTGGCATTAACAGCCTGAATTCTTTGCAGTCTTCTGCTTTGCTTTGTTTGAATTGTTCACTTTGAAGGCCTCTCCTTTGTTCCTTTACCTTCAAAATGGCTTGAAACCAGGTTAAATCTGTTGTGTAGTTCTGACAGTGTGCTGCAGTGGGAGGCCTCCTGTGGATTGCTGCTGTTGCCCACCACTGCTCTGAACAGCCGTGGGAGAAACCCTTTTTAAACAAATCAACAGCTGGTATGTCATTTCTGAGTGCAACCTGGAAATGACTACATGTAGCTCTAGGAATTGCTGGAAACTCTTTGGTTTTACTACAGAGTTTCCAGGGATTCCTAAAGCTACCCATTGTCACTTCCAGGCTGCACCTAGAAGTGACATAGTAACATAGTGTCATAGTGGTATTGTCAACATTACCAAGGTCGCATGGCCCCTCCATGTCCCCATCCCTCAATCCTACCCTAAAACATGTCCTAGAGCTTGCAAGTCCTGATCAAGCTCTACCAAGGCAAGATTTTCCTGTCAGGACTGTGGAATTCTGAACAGCAGGACTGGCTTAACCCAACAGCATGCTCCACTAGCAGGTGGGTCAAAGTGTCATGGGCCAGCCAGCTGCCTCCTCCTCTGAGGATGAGGAAATGGAAGAATCAGGCCCTGCACTGGTAGAATGCCCACCTGAGCAGCTGAGTCTAGAAGCAGATCCAGTGAAAGAAGTGTCAGGAAGCAAAAACGCTTCCCAGCCATGCTGCTCATTCTGGCGGGAGACAAAAGAAATGGGGCAGAGATCAGCGCATCAGTCACTGCCAGCTTCTCCTGAACCAGCAGAGTGCAGAAGATGGACAGAGAACTTGACAGCTCAAGAGAGATGAAGAAGCACCTGTTTCATTACACAGCAGCGAGCAGTGCTAATTCCTGGAGCAGAGCCATTACAGAAGCAGGAATGACAAGCTGGTAGGAAGGCAAAAGGCTTGCACCTGGAGGATGATGAAAACAGCAGTAAGAAGCAACACCTGGGCTTCAGGGGATGAGTCAGCTAGTGAGGCAGACAAAAGAAACACACTGAACAAGGCTTGATGTGGAAGCAACCTTGTTTGCCACCCCTCTGTGAGTTGACCCACACAGTGAACAGAGTGCTACCTTGCCCTGTTTAACCTGTGCTTACTTTTCCAGATAGAAATCCAGACCCTGTCTCTTGCCCTGGCTTCCAAGCTTTGAATTCTGGACTCCAGACCTTCCGGCTCCCTCAACCTTTGGCTCCCTGACTCTGGACTGGTTTGTTGACCTTGCTCTTATCTCTTACCTTGATAGTTTGTGATTGTATTAGTGCATCTCTGAGACTCCAGGGAGAGTAAAAGTGCCCCACTCTGCCCTGAGTTTTGCCATAAAGACACCTCTGTGGTGGCCCTGGCTGCAACCACCTATGGCGGTTACCTAGGAGATCTTAGACTAGGGCTGGGGGGCTATAAAACCAGCCAGACTAGCTATGACAGAAAGGCACCTGAATCCCTGGGATGGGGTGTCACAGGAGGAAGCTGGTCAGCTTGAAAGTCCACTGCAAGGGAGGGAGATAGAATAATAAAAGAATGTCACAGAGGAGTAAGTTGGCAGAGAAGGGAAGCCACCGCCAAAGTGCATCCTGGCCCCTCTTAGGGCTTATTCCCTGAAGGGCACATTCAAGCTCGCCATGAACCCTCCCTGTTATATATAATTAAAGAAAAAGAAAAAGTGTTTAGCATCCATCTCATCTGTCTTGCTGTGTGTCTTTATGAAAGACCATGGGTTTGACACCTGGCTACCGCCAACTGGGATTTAAATCCGTTTGAGAGACTCTTTGTAAGATAGAGTTGAGAGGCGTTCCAAATTGGCCTTTCTTCTGGGAGATGGCACGCTGGGAGAAGGGCAATTGCCACCATATGCTCTCTGTTCCCAAACACTCCTCTCCCACCATGCCAAGGGAAGAACTCCTCTTCCCTGTGCAGATCCATGGCCAAGACCCCAGCGGCCTACCCATCTGTTGAGCCAATGGCAGCGAGCTGATAGCACCGGTGCCATACAATTCATTACATCCATCAGTTTCGTAAGGGAGCAGTGTGAAGCTGATTTCTGGTGGTGGGGCAACAATTGCCTCTCATAAGGGTGCCTCTTAAAAGAGACTATGAGAATCAGGATCCTGGTCAGCTGGAGGTACACTGGAGACTGATGTTCCTGCATGCCAGAAACATTTTACAGCAAGGCTGAGCCGCAGGCAGCCAAAAGGCAGTTTCTTAAGCTTTTATCACAGCAGGGTAATATCGACAACCAATGAACTATCCCTTTTCTCAGCAGTAAGGAATGGATTAGTATCAAAATCCTGCCTTGCGTGACCTCCTCCCCCTCCGCTAGGCTTCCCATAGATTCCCATCATGCAAAGCACAGTTTACATTAGAGAGATCTAAATGGAACCCAAGGAGCTGCATAAAATGGGGCAGCGTGGCAAAGAACGACACTTTTATTCCTAGCTCGGCTCTCATACTGTCGCCAAACAAACATGGAGGGCTCTCTAACTCACAGAACAAAGTTTGAGTCCAGAGGCACTTTTAAGACCAACAACGTTTTATTCTGGGTATAAGCTTTTGTGTGCACGCTCGCTTAGCGCACACAGAAGCTTCTAACCAGAATAAAACGTTGTTGGTCTTAAAGGTGCCACTGGAATCAAACTTTGCTCTGCTGATTCAGACCAACATGGGTGCTACCTGCCTGGATCTATCTTTAACTCACAGACACACTTGCCAGACGGTGCACAAAGCCATTCAGGGTTAGGTGATTTCACAGAAAATAGGGAGGGTTGCCAACTCTTGGTTGGGAAATTCCTGGAGATTTAGGGGGCAGTTCCTGGAAAGTGTGGAGTCTGGGGAGGGGAGAGAGCTCATTGAGGATTAGATGCCATACAGTTCGCCCACCGAAGCTGCCATTTCCTCCAGGGCAGGGGTGGGCAAACTGTGGCTCAGGAGCCGAATGCGGCTCTTTCACATATATTGTGTGGCTCCCGGCAGGGCAGCTGGGGAAGCTAAATATCATTAGCAAATAAATATCATTGGACAAATTAATATCATTATCAATATCTGCTTTTACCCCTTTTGTGATTATTTTTGGCAGTCTCATTTAATGTTAATAAAAAGCAAATTTGCTTATTTTCCAATAAAAGCAGGTAATATTTGTTCATGTCTTGTGGCTCTCAAGCATCTGATGTTTATTCTATACGGCTCTTACTTTAAGCAAGTTTGGCCACCCCTGTTCTAGGTGGCTCTTACGCTGAGCAAGTTTGCCCACCCCTGCTCCAGGGGAACTGATCGATGTCCTCTGAATATAAGCTGTAATTCCAGATCTCCAGGGACCACCAGGAAGTTGGCAACCCTAGGTTGCCTAGAGACCTGGAGAAAAGTGTCTTGGTCTTTTCATAGAGGCTTAATGTGTTGAAGTGGACAGCTGAAGCTTTTCAGGGCATGGAGGTAAATAACATCACCTGGTAGATAACATTGCTCCCCTATTCGGAATAAAGAGTCAGACACCAAGGACTGGACAAACCAAGGACCACTTTATTTAACATATTAACTTGTAACTCAACGGCAAGGGCCATGTGACTTGCAGCACGGTAAAGGCCAGGGGTCATTCTTGCCCCCCGCCAGCTGTATAACAGGGAGCCACCCTGCCCTGGATCAAGCCAGTATATGTGGCTCATACCCATCTGGCACAACAAGCCGGCAATACCATGAAGATCCCTCCATCAAGCCATATAGCTTAGGTGGAGGATCAATCTGTGCAGTCTGAAGGCAAACCCAGAGTTATACAACCCAAAGGCTAACCAGAGAGCCAGTCTGGCGTAGTGGTTAAGTGCACGGACTCTAATCTGGGAGAACCAGGTTTGATTCCCCACTCCTCCACTTGCACCTGGCTGGATGACCTTGGGCAAGCCATAGCTCTGTACCAGCTGTTCCCTCAAGGACAGCTTGGGAAAGAGCTCTCTCAGCCCCACCTACCTCCCAGGGTGTCTGTTGTGGGGAGGGGAGGGGAGGGGAAAGGAGTTCGTAAGACGCTCTGAGGCTCTGAGTGAAGGGCGGGATATAAATCCAATCTCTTCTTCTTCTTCTTCTTCTTCTTCTTCTTCTTCTTCTAATCTGGCCAGGCTCCTAGCCCTCAAACTGGGGTTGTGAACTGGTGCTCCCCAAGCTGCATATCAGTCACCCGCCCCCATCCAGCCCAGCTAAAGTGACCAGCCCAGCAAAACAGCACCACCCTATGCCAATTCCACAACTCACTGACTGACCGTACGAGGTAAGTGAAAAAATATCCCCGACCACAGCCAATCGATTTGGGGATCAAAAATTCCTACCCGGCCCCCGCCGACAGGCGACAAGCCAAAGCCTGTACAGTGATCAGGGTGGGAGGGTGGGCCAAGGAAAAGGCGGCAACTGAGGAGGTGGGAGCAGAGCCAGCCATTAAAGCACACCGGCTCCCCCCCCCCCCCAAAGGGCCCGGATGCTGTGATTCAGCATCGTGCCCGCTCTTCCTCCTTCAAAGGAGGTGAAGGCAGCCCCCTGCAGTACGGCCCCATTGGCCATCTGCTGGGTGGGGCCAAATTCCATTAAGCCTTTTTTAAAGGGACAGGGCATTCTCCCCCCTTCTGGCAGTTGGCAACTCTGTGCATCACCCCACCCCTCGACTCGGGTTGTTTCCAGCAGGACCGAAGCCCTGTTCAAAAGTGGCAATAAAGGCATGTACAGCCAGTGTGCAGTGTACCCTCGATATTTCTTTTATGTATGCATTGACCTGGATAGCTCAGGTCAGCCTGACCTTGTCGGCTCTCAGAAGTTGGTTACAACTTAACAGCACTTTCCGCCACCGCCATATCTTTGAGTCATTCTTACGTTACATTCAGTGTGTGTACAGCTGAGCATGTGATAGAAACCACACTGTTGTCCAGGTGCTGATCCCTGGTTTTGTTTGTAAAGTGAAAGTGCATTAGCTCTTTCTTGCAAACAGTTGCATGCCCATGTTGTCACTGTAACGTGAATAGGGCTACCGCCTGGAGAAAAAATGCCAGCTGTGCTTTGCTTGTCCTTTTTCTCAGCTAGGCAGCGGAGAGGCAGGGAGGGGAGGGAGATGCCAGCCGGAAAGAATTAACCCGTTCCTACAGACTCTGGTCCACCCAATCCCAAGGCTCCTTCTTGATCTCCAATCAGTCCGGCAAGCAGCTCTTCCATGTGCTCACTTGGAACTCAGTGCCAATGAAGCTGCCTGCCACATCATGAATCAGACCGTCGTTCCATCAAGTTCAGTACTGTCTACTTAGAGAGAATGGCAGCAGCTCTCCAAGGTCTCAGGCAGAGGTCTTCTACATCACCTACTGCTTGGTCCTTTTTAACAGGGGATGCTGGGGATTGAACCTGCGACCTTCTGCGTGTCAAGCAGATGCTCTACTACTGATCCATGGCCCCTTCTCAAAGGCTTTTACTCCCAAGGGAGGGCAGATAGAATACCAGCCTCCATTCCAATACCATGTGTAAAGCAGTGATCACTCTTTTCAAGCGTTCAAGCAGCCTAAGTAAAGATGGGAACTCCCTCTCTTTGCAAAAGTTCCTTACCTGAGAAATTTAGTACAAGGCTGGGGGAGGAACAGGAAGCTATTCTGTCATAATTAATACTGTTCAATGAGAAGGATGAAAGGAGGGGAAAAAAAGATCTGAGAAAGGAAACAGCGGTAGCAAAGATTCTCTCCTCCCTTCCTACCCGATCTCTTTCTCCATCATCGCTTTCTCCCTGAGATCAGCTTGATGGGGGAAAGTTAAAGCTGATTTTAAGAGCTATGGGAGAGTTGAATTTTGTAACACCTTGGTACAGTGTGAAGTCTATTTAAAGAGCAATTTTTACTTGCTGTTGTTTGTTGAGTGATGATTCAACTTTGGCCATTGTTACCCCCACCCCCCACCCCCCACAGAACACCAATGGATCAACAAAATATGGGAATTTTTTCTGCTAGAAAAATGTATCACTTATTTTGACACCAACCTAAAAACACGAGAGATCTTTAGCCCGCTTGAAAAGTGATATCCCTTCCTACAAAAACTCGACATTGATAAGATTAGCGGAGAACTCATAACAATAGACGCCATTACTTCTTTTCTGCCATAATACCTTCGACATCCTTGCTACCAGCCCGCTTAATAGCAAAAATGCATCTTACGATCCCCCCGCGCTAAGCACCTACACTCCTCGCTCACACTGCCTACTGGGTTAAATATACACTTGAGTGCCACCATGCTCTTGAGTTCTAGGACGCACCTCTTAACTTTCTTCGATGTCATGTTAAGTTACTGTTGATTCAATTTGGATGTAAGCCTGGGGTAGTTTTTGCCAACATTACCTTTTGTACCTTCCGTCTCCTTCTTTGTAAACTGTACTGCTGTTAACTTTAAAACTTAATAAAATTTTATCTGAAAAAAAAAAACTTTGGCCATTGTTTTGGATTTTTAAAAAAATATATATTCTTTTTTATCACTAGCCCAAATGGCTCTTGTAGAAGATTCTGATCTTCTACGGCAAGAATGGTCTATGCGCAGAACTGGAAAGGTGAAAAAATACCGGAGGTGTGGGAGTGGTTGAAAAAAATGTTGTACATGGCTGAAATGGACAAATGGATGAGAAAATTGAATAATCTGTACTCAGAGACTTTCTTAGAAGATTGGAAAGATTTGAAAGAATATGTTGAACAATATTGGGATATGAAAAATTACATTTATACTTGGACATAAGATTAAAAAGAGATATTTGAATGTATAAATGGCAGTTAGAAAATAAGGATATTTTTAGAATTGTATAAGAAAATAAGAATTTATGTGATGGATAGTTTTATAAGGTTGTATACGTCATTACCAGGAAAGTAAAAAGTATATATATGCATATAAAGAATGGTTAAAGTTGAAAATGTTAAATGCTTCAGATGTGGTGGGAAACCACCATTACAAAATGATAACAAGATTATACAATAGAACAAAAAATGGATGTAATATTGAAAAAGGGTTTGTATAAGAAAAATATGTAATAGTATTAAAAAATAATAAAATTTATTACAAAAAAGAAGAAGAAGAAGATTCTGATCTGTGCTCTTGGGATAAAATAATTTTGAAGACTTTTTTTTTTCTTTTGCAGACGGAGAGCCGAGATATTCTAGTGGTTAAGGTGCTGGATTAGAATCTGGGAGACCCAGTTTCAGATCTCCACTCTGCCATGGGAGCTCGCTGGGTAACTGGGTTGGTCACATGCTCCCAGCCTAACCTACCTGCCAGGGTTGTTGTCGTGAGGATAAAACACAGGAGGGCTTAACAATCTTGTAAACTGCTTTGGGTCCCCATTGGGGAGAAGAGCAGAGTATAAAGGTGGTGGTGGTGGCGGTAGCAGTAATCATAGGTCCAACCAATGTTCCCTCTAAGCTGAGTTAGTGTGAGCTAGCTCACAGTTTTTTTAGCCTCCAGCTCACACATTTTTGTCTTAGCTTGGGAAGGATGGCTCCAAGAGCAAACTAATTTATGCAGCAGCCAAATCACTCGCTCACAACTTTAATGCCAGTAGCTCACAAAGCAGAATTTTTGCTCACAAGACTCCACAGCTTAGGGGGAGCCTTGGGTCCAACCATGCAAATTCTCCTCTCTTGATTTGCTGATTGCTCAGGAAAGAAACAGTAATGTTGGGGAGACTCAGGACAATTTGGGGTGTGTGTGCTGGTGTGTGTTTTACAATCAGGGTTGCCAGCTCCAGTTTCAGTAATTCCAGGAGGTAGGACCTGGGGAGGACAGGGTTTGGGGAGAGGCCTCAGCAGGGTATAAAGTCCACTTTCAGAAGCAGCCATTTTCTTCAGAGGAACTGATATCTGTAGTCCGGAGACCAGTTGTAGTTCTGGAAGACCTCCAGGCCCCACCTGGAGGATGGCAACCCTGTAGGGTTGCTACGTCCTACCTTCTCAGGAGCGGGGGGAGTCCGTTCTTGCCCTGGAGGTTTCTGGCACGTGCGCAAAGTGCGTGCGCCATGATGATGTCACCCGGAAGTGACGTCATCACAATGGCACGTTGGGGGCAGGACCTCAGTGATTCGAGGGAAAACCATAGAGTTTTCCCTCTAATTACAGAGTGCCCCCCCCGAAACGTGCCCAACGCGATGACGTCACCTCCAGGGGATGTCACTGTGCCGGGCATGTCTCCTCAGCCTGGCAATTTGGGGGTGGGGTTCCCCTCAGTGGCCCAATCCTGGGCAGCGGGCAGCAGGCCGCTGGAGCAGGGGTTTCCGCCACTCCCCCCGGGGGACTTGGCAGCCCTACAAACCCTGCTAGCAATCATTTAAAGCAATGCCAAGATCCCTCACCTCAGTCAGGGTTTCAGAGAAAGCGAAGGAAACAAAAATGAGCCCCTAGGACAGCAGCCCACCAGGAAAGGTCCCAGTAATTCAATGACTAATCAGTAAGAAGAAGGTAAGATTTTAATACTGTGCTGTTCTCTACCTTAAGGAGTCTTCCCAGTGGCTTACAATCTCCTTCCCTTCCTCTCCCCACAATGGGCACCTTGTGAGGCAGGTGGGGCTAAGATAATTCTGAGGGAACTGCAACTGGCCCAAGATCACCTAGCAGGCTTCACGTGGAGGAGGAGTGGGGAATCAAACCCGGTTCTCCAGATTAGAGTTTTCCATTCTTAACCACTACACCACCACACTGGCTCCGAGGAAACACATCAAGGGGCAACATAGCCTCCCAGGCAGCCATGTTGGAAATTAATGGACTATTCAATCACCTTGCAGAACTTGGAGATGTAATTATAATCCCACCAATCTCCAGCACCAGCAGAGGGCTTCTTTGACACTCCTTGATGCTTTTCAGTCAATGGGAGATGTGTTGTGGATCTTGCAGGCAGTGCTGGGAATAGACAGGAATGCTGTGTTGTATGACCTTAGCAGAGAGGACTGTGGAACAGACAGAATGCTGATGAGGCAGAGAGAGAGAGAGAGAGAGAAAGAGAGAGAGAGAGAGAGCCAGGCTGACATAGGGACTATGATTGCTGCAGCCTGCGGGAGTCCCAATTTTTGCAAGTTGAGTGTTAATAATTGAAAACTACTGCCTACTGTTCTGTCTAAGGAAACATTCACTGACTTGACCTTTTCCACGGCTCCAGTTGATAATATTACTGAGACGTGCAGGCAGGGAAGTAATGTGTTACTGCACATGAGAGTGCCTTCTTCCTCTCAGGTAATTTCCGGCCCAAGGATCTTCACCCCTATCTCTTGGGAAAGTGACATATAATCCAAAAATGGTTTGACGCTACGGAAGCTGGCCCCAATCAAAGGGCAAAGGAATAAGGACGGCATTAAAGAAAACCGCTGGCGGCAGAACCTGCTCCTTGACAACCTTCTGGTGGGGCTAGGATTTCAGATCGCTCTTATGAAGACTCCGAGCAGTGTGCATTCGGACTAGGTCTAATCCGCAGGGTCCGGAGGTCAATAGGACAACAACATTCTGCTGGTGGAAAGTTGTTATTGACTTATGGCAGCCCTGCAGGGTTTTCAAAGCAAGAGACAAATAGAGGTGAGTTGCCACTTTGCCTGGCTCTGTGCAGCAACCCTGGACATTTCTGGCATTCTCCAGTCCAAGTACAAAGAAGAAGAAGAGATTGGATTTATACCTCGCCTTTCACTCAGAGTCGCAGAGCAGTTTACAAACTCCTTTCCCTCCCCACGACCCTGTGAGGTAGGTGGGCCTGAGAGAGCTCTTTCGATAACTGCTCTTTCAAGGACAGCTCTGACAGAACTATGGCTTGCCCAAGGTCATCCAGCAGCTGCAACTGGAGGTGTGGGGGATCAAACCCAGTTCTCCCAGATTAGAATCCACGCACTTAACCACTACACCAAACTGGCTCTCTTCTTAGCTTCTGAGATCTGATGAAATTGGGCTAGCCTGGGCCATCCACATCGGCGAACAACATTCTACACGTGCTGAAAGGCACTAACTTCTTAAACAATACCAATAACGAATATGGCCTAAGGCTTTGAGGAAGACTTGGATTTCTGAACTTGCTTGGACAGATTATTAGGAACTGTGGTCTGTACTGCTGACCACCAAGGCAGGCAATGACAAGCCACCTCTCTTGCTTTGGAAACCCTACGGGGCCACCATCAGTGTTCCCTCTAAGCTGTTAGTGTGAGCTAGCTCACAGTTTTTTAGCCTCTGGCTCACACGTTTTTGTCTTAGCTCAAGAAGGAGGGCTCCAGAGCAAACTAATTGATGCAACAGCCAAATTGCTCGCTCGCAACTTTAATGCCAGGAGCTCACAAAGTAGAATTTTTGCTCACAACACTCCACAGCTTAGAGGAAGCATTGGTCCCCATAAGTCGGCTGAGACTGGATGGTATTTTCTACCACCACCAACAACTATATATCATAAAACCAATTTACAAGCTTGAAATACATATATAAAACAGAATACAGCCAAGTAAAACATAAGGCAGAAGGAAGGAATCCTTGAGGGAATGCCAGACAAAACAAAAAAAGTCTTCATCTGCTGGGGGAAGACAATAGCCCTCTTCCCATGTTACAGTGAAGGTGCAAGAAAGAGACAACAAGTGTCCCATTTACAAATAAAATGGAGGACCAGTACTCAGATAAATGCGGCATTTAAATCACACATTGAGCTGTAGATCCATTTAATTTAACATGAGAATTACTCAACACATGTACAAAGAGAACTCAAATGTCAATTGTACACAGATGGTGCACGCATTCACTGAAACTTTCAATCAAAGCTGGAGATAGAAGGGGACAGATCTGCCTTTTAAGGGAAGTCGAGTCCCTAGAGCATAGGATTTTTAAAAAATTGTACTATAATGTGGCCTGCTTGGAGATTATTACACCTCAATTTGAGAAGATTGCAGGTCTCACAAATAAAGCCAGGCTTGGATATCTTCTCTGACATGAATCCTAAAATTACTTACCATGTTGCAAGATTTTGTGCATTGATCATGAGGATATGGAAACTGTATTATAACCAATGTTCCCTCTAAGCTGTGTAGTCTTGTGAGCAAAAATTCTACTTTGTGAGCTACGGGCATTAAAGTTGTGAGCGAGCAATTTGTCTACTCCATCAGTTAGCTGGCTCTGGAGCCATCCTTCCTGAGCCAAGACAAAAATGTGTGAGCTGCAGGTTAAAAAACTGTGAGCTAGCTCACACTAACTCAGCTTAGAGGGAACACTGATTATAACTAGGATCAAATTTGAATTCTGCTTATATTATGTATTTTGTTTATATATATAGGAATGTTGTTATAATTTTAACATATATGGATAGGGTTGCCAGGTCTGGGTTGGAAAATACCTGGAGACTTTGGGGGTGGATCCAGGAGAGGGTGGGATTTGGGGAGAGGAAGGGCCTCAGCGTGGTACAATGCCATAGAGTCCACCCTTCAGAGCAGCCATTTTCTTCAGGGGGGGGCTGCTCTCAGCTGGAGATCAGTAAAGCAGGAGATCCCCAGCCCCCATCTGGAGGCTGGCAACCCTATATATGGATGGTCTAATGACTGTAATAAATATATACAGATGCAGGGGACAGACCAATATCCCCACAGGTGGGTTGCCAAAATTCTGGTGCCATGACCAAGAAGGCCCTCTTTCTCTTTAAAGATTTGGGTGTAATAGCACTACACTAGCTCATATGTGAGTGTGTTAAGTGCTGTCAAGTTGTCTCAAACTCATGGTGACCCTATGAATGGATGAGGAAAAAACTACTTCTGCTCCCATATTCACTCTAACAACGCAACCACTGGGCCCAACAGCACTGGCCATACCATCTCAGGTTCATTCTCTTGTTCATCTCCCAACGTTAGATATGCCATCAAGTGTCAACAATGCCCTTCCACTTTCTGCACTGGACAAATGGTTCAGTTCTATACAAAAAAAAATAAATGCACATAAATCTGACATTAAAAAATCACAAAACTCAAAAACCAGCGGTAGAACATTTAATCTTCCAGGTCATTCCATAAGAGTGGCAGTCCTCCAACACACAATAAATTCACTGGGAAATTACAGCATAAGATTGCTGAATTTGAGTTCATGCACAAATTTGGAACAATGGACTCCCCACCCCCGGGGTGGAATAGGGACATAAGGATATTTATAGCACTACGGATGCTAATTTTCTGCACTTCCCACCCATAAGCATTTTGCCCCTGCTCTAGTCAAGCTGATGACATTCTACATTGTCCCTTTCCATCCTGATTCCCTTCTTTGCTACACCCCTCCCACCTTCTGACTGAGATATAAGGGCCCAGGGATCTCTGTTCCTACTTTTATCTGATGGAGGGAGCTTTGAGTCTAGGAAGCTTGTAGCCTGACAATTTTGTTAGTCTTTTAAGGTGCTACTGGACTCAGATCTTGGTTTCCTACTTGCAGACCAACACGGCTGCTCATCTGAAACTAACCTTCTTAAGGGATGTTCAAGTCAGAATTGCAGCACGAAGAGATAAGAATCATTACCTTGATCCTAAATCATGCACACATATCCTTCCTGAGCATTTCTGCAGCAAAATTCTAAAGCAAGCCTGGAAATTGAAGGTAGGGAAAGACAGTTTCCTCAGTCCCAACTGGTCTTCTGGAAGTTGTGTTTTCCTGATCTAACTGAGTCATTGGGGGTACTATTATATGCATCTGTGTACAACACTGATTTTTGGCAGGGAAAACATTGAAGGCTCTTGTGACGCGTTTCACTGTGCTTAATTTTGGGCCTCCCAGTTCAAGAAGGTTAGATAAAGATTCAGGCTGAAGGTTAAACCGTTGCACAGACATTTCTCAGTTTTTAAGATAACAGCTTTCCGTATTCGATACCTGCTTTGCTGGCAGAGCAATTTCTTCAAACTCCATCACAGTAACAGTACTGCAAGGTTGCCAAAATAAATCTGTGTTAATAGTTGGATGTATCTGAACACTCTCTCTTTCTAATTGTCTTCCCATTCAGCCGGAGCTAGGGATGCTGGAATACCCACCAGTTCATCTCACCTCCTGTCTGCAAGTTACAAATTGGGAGCCAATTTCGGAGAGACTCTTGTCTGTCTATTGGCAAGTTGTTTCATTCTTTCCTAACGGTGCACTAAATACAATTGGGTTATCTTGCATGCACATTCTACCCCAATCCAACTGATTTCTGTTTCCCCCCGTCTTCACTGCACCACTGCTCCACATAGCTGGCAATGGCTTAAATAGAGTTAAAATCAGTCACAAATAATATAGACGTCATAACATGACTGCAGTAGTGAAAACGGCATACATGGCTATATGCTTGTAATATATGCATGTATCAAAATATGCCACTTGTAACTTGTAGATTATGTTGTTCGGGCTCTCATATTTGATATGTAGAACAAATTCTGAATATCTATCATTTGTATACAGAGTGGGGTTTATTAGCATTCTGTTACTTTGTTCAGTACACTTGGTATTCCTCTTTGTTTGCCAACCTGTTTGGATGGGTGGCCTTTTTGTGCATGTGCAGTTTAGAAAATACCCAACGCAAACCTGTTTGGTAGGTTTTGAGCCCTTTGGTACTGTGGAGAAACGCCATTTTGTGTATGTGTTTGTTGGTGGGGGCTGGATAGGAGGAGGCCGACAAACTGGAGGTAGGCCTGGGCCTAGTCTCCTCCTCATTTCCCCTCTCCCCTCCTGTCTCCAACCAGCAATCTGAGGGAAGTCCTTCAAGGTTGTGAGGAGATCTGCCCCAGAAGGCTGCAGGAGGGAGAGCCAGTTCCTGGGCGGGAAACTGGTGATATACTGTGGAGTTTTGGACGGGAAGCCAGTCTTGGAGAAGTCAGTCAGTCTGTGAGAAGTCTGAAGTAGGGTTGCCAGCCTCCAGGTGAGGCCTGGGGACCTCCTGCTTTTACAACTGCTCTCCAGCTGACAGAGATCAGGTCCCCTGGAGAAAATGGCTGCTTTGAAGGGTGGACTCTATGGCACTGTACCATGCTGAGGCCCCTCCCCTCCCTAAACCCCACCCTCTCCCGGCTCCACCCCCAAAATCCCCAGGTCTTTTCCAACCCAGACTTGGCAACCCTAGTCTGAAGCCAGTCTGACTTTTGATTGGAGTCTGCAGGAGGCAGAGGCATGCTGATGGGAGACACGCTGATCTAACCTCCAATGACATGAAGTCTTGTGCCCGCCCTGCAGACCATCTAGACAGGATATGAATGTGGAGAAGGGAGAGATGGAGCGGTTTTGTCAACTTTATTTTTGATTCTTCAGTTCACTGTATGCCTGTAAATAATTAAGAGTTTTGAAATAAATCCTTTAAATAATAAAGGAGTGAGATCCCTTTGTACTACCTAGTTCCCCCAGCCGCTTGGACACACCAGGAGTGGGTCGGGGAATCCCTGAGAAGGAAAGAAGGGGCAAAACGGCCAGCTAACAACTCTCCAGGGTAGCCCCAAAGATTCCCAGGAAGTTCTGAGGTGGGTTCCCAGTGACACCGGAGGGAGTTTAGGAGGCTGCCCCGCTTAATCAGAGGCCAAGACAGGGTGGCAGCAGTTCCCGGAGGCAGTAGAGAGAAACTGCCCCTTCAGGTGCCAGGTCAGGCAAAGTAGGGGTGGGCAAAGCGGGGTCCACCAGCTGATGCAGGCCCGTTCCTCCACAGGTACCAAATGGAATGAACTGGATGATCAACTAATATCTGATTCTCGCAATCAAATACACCAAGTTCACCCGTCAAACACATTCACAGTGAAATTTGTGACGTCCCAGAGGGTGGAAAGCGCCATCAAATCACAGCTGACTCATGGCAACCCCAAAGGGAGTGATGAAAATAAGCAAGAGATGAAAACAGGTGGTTTGCCATTGACTGTCTTTGGGTATTGAGCCTGGACTTTCTTGGTGGTCTCCCATCCAACTACTAACCAAGGCAAACTCTGCTTAGCTTCTGAGATATGATGAAATTGGGCTAGCCTGGGCCATCCAGGTTAGGATGTGGTAGTGGGATCCAAAAGTACACTTCCTCATGTGGAAGGTTTCCATTCCATGAGAGCCAGCTTGGTGTAGTGGTTAAGTGCACGGACTCTAATCTGGGAGAACCGGGTTTGATTCCCCACTCCTCCACTTGCACCTGGCTGGATGACCTTGGGCAAGCCATAGCTCTGTACCAGCTGTTCTCTCAAGGACAACTTGGGAAAGAGCTCTCTCAGCCCCACCTACCTCACAGGGTGTCTGCTGTGGGGAGGGGAAGGGAAAAGGAGTTTGTAAGCCAGTCTGAGACTCCCTTGGGGAGTGGAGGGCGGGGTATAAATCCAATCTCTTCTTCTTCTTCTTCTTCTTCACTGTAGCACTGAATGAAATTTTGCAGTAGAGCACTGCACAAGGAAAGTGAAACTATCCAAAGGTAGTTTGGGCAACTTCCTCTACAAGGGGAAGCAAGTGAACTGGTGCAGGCTGACTGATTATAGCACTGCATAACCTCATTTGCAAGTATTTGTGGAATGATGCTAGCAGCTATTTTTCTTCCACTGATGGTTCTCTGGGTATTACCATTTATTATTTGCATTATTTTTAAAGGTAACAGCAATTATCGAGCCAATTGTCTGCCCTTCCATCAACATTCTTAATGGGAGCATTAATAATTGCTTGTACACCATCACTGAGAAAAATTGATATGCAACAGGCCCATCGCAAACTTCATCTCATTTGCTCAGGCAATGGAGGAGAAACCAGAGCAACGGGAAGAAGAGATGTTACCACATTTTTCATCGTTTGGACTCATGGAAAAGAAGCCCTGGAGAAATTCCTCCAGTCCTTCAGCAACTTCCACCCCACCCCATATATATAAGCTCAGAGCATTCACCCAAAATGGTAGTGTACACGATCAAGGAAGAGACGTCTCTTGACCACCACCTGAAGACCCCAAAATGGTGTTTAGGAGGTGGTAGTGAACAATGGAACCTTGACAATATTTATTCCTTTTTGCAAGATAGTAAAAGACATACATCAAATGTCTCGTGGGAATGTCTTGAGCACACCAGTAGCCAGACCCTTCCCATTGATGGCACCATAAAACCATAAACTTTTCCTCCCTAAGGGCTATCAGTTAGGTCAAAGCCTCTGGCCAGAGCAGGTGAGGTATAGACAGAAATCTCTAGATATTCAGCCTTGGGGCTTAAGAACATAAGAGAAGCCAATGTTGGATCAGGCCAGTGGCCCATCCAGTCCAGCACTCTGTTACACAGTGGCCAAAAACACCAGATGCCCTCAGGAGGTCCATCAGTGGGGCCAGGACACTAGAAGCCCTCCCATTTAGTGCATTTTGGCTAAAGGGGTGTGAGGTACGTGTGGGAAACCATTCATTCACAGCCAGGCACCGCTTTGCTACTAGAAAGCAGGCATTGGACATACTGCAGGGCTTCATGGGAACAGGCCAAAAGTCTGCTTTGGCTACATCTATTCAAGTTACCTTAAACATAAATGGCGAAGTCTCCCTCAATCCAAAATTCTGCCACAGTTATTATTGCTGTTTTCAGAAATGTTGCAATGGACCGGTAAACAATTTTATTCTGTTTTGCTTTCTAAATCATAATTGGTGGCTTCGTCTCAGAAGAATAATGGAGTTTTACTCTCCTGGCCACACAATATAAAAACAACTGAGTTTAGAGAAGTCAGGCTAATGTCAACTGTATAATACCGTAGCTTGAGGGGGATCCTATTTGTGCAGGAACCAGACTTTGGGAGAAGGATGAACTTCCATGGACTACCGTTGCTTTTATAATTGTTGTTGTAACCGACCAGCAAACAATTTTGTTTCGTTTTGCTCTTTAAGTTGTGGGAGCCATTAGCATGTAGCTAAGACAGCTGGCATCTATGAACCTCCACTCTTCAAGATGATTCTTTGGGCTACCATGAAATTACCTACATCTGAAAAAGTAATTGATTTAAATTTGCCTACTTTAAATTGTATATGTATTTCATTTTTTGGCGTTTAATTTTTTTTTTTAAGCCATTTCCCAAATCAAAGTCATAACTAGGTCAGTCATAGGCATGCTCAACCGTTCTCAGGGCTCTGTTACCAAGTCTGACAGTGTATGCAGCTGTTAACAGGACCCACTAAGGCACTTACTCCAGTCTACTCAGTGGGGCACAGGAAAGTGTTCTTAGGACTGCATTGAGAATCATGTGCCCCACATGCTCTACATGTTGGCGTTGTTCTTGTTTGAATTTCTGAATCACTCAGTCCCTGAGTACACAGGACTCTGGAAGATTTACAACAGGTTAAAAAAAAATACAGATTAAAATTGGCAGATCAATTAGTCCTAATAAGCTCATCTCCAGATGGTAGAGTTGCCAGCTCTTACCTGGCTGCCAGGGGTGGGGTGGGGGTCTTCTTCCTCTTTGGGAGATCTTCAGCATGCGTACTTTGCATGCACGCAGTGATGACATCACCTGGAAGTGACATCATCACACAAGGCACACATAGTATATCGCTTTTCCTCAAATGATAGAGCATCCTCCCACAACGTGCCCTGCGCGATGATGTCACCTCCGGGGGATGTTATTGCACCAGGTATGTTGGCCCGAATATGGCACTTTGGGGGTGGGGTTCCCCCCACTGGCCAGATCGGGGCCCTAAAAGCAGGCAAACCCCCTCCCCCCTCCCAGGGAATGGCAAGCCTACCAGATGGTGTCCATAATTTAATCTAAAGCTTTTCTGGTCTGTTCTTCTGTCTTATGGGCAGGATAAGGAGAAGACTGTAGCAGGCAGAATGGAAGAAAAGAGGAGGGTGCCAGCTATGATGGAAACTGTTGCTGTCCTTAACCAAAAGCCTGGCAGAACATCTCTGCCTTACAGGCCCTGCGGAATTGCATTAAGTCCCACAGGGCCCTGATGGAAGTTGGCATAGGTTCTACATTTGTGTAGATTTTTCAAATGTGTGTGATTTGCAATAATGTGCCCAGGAATGGATATCTCACTTTTTCTTGGGGTTGGGGGTGGGAGAAGAATTTCACCTGGGAAGATGTTTGCACTTCCTGTTTCTCCCCCACCCCATGTGCAATGGCATTTCGACATCATTTCACAGCAGATAATTGGACAACCTTATTATTGTGTTGTCAGCACAAACTGAAACACCTTTGTGCTTTTCTAGTAACTATTGATTTACAGCAGCAATCTGGAAAATCCAGGGCAAAGCTTGGATTGCTGCAATCAGTAACAAAGTACTTATCATATTCTGTTTGGCTCTTCCTCCCTCCTGTAGATGGGAAAAAAACACACCAGTGGCTAGTTCCCTCTGAAAGCCGAGCGCTGTACAACTGCTGTACAACTGCTGTAAAACCAGGTCCCTGTTGAATACGTCCATAAGACAGGGATGTCCATCACAAAATGGCTGCCTAAAGCCACCTAGTATGGAAATAGTTGTCATGTAAATTTAGTGTTGCTCCAAATATTTATTTATTTTACAAAATTTGTACCTGGCTGCCTTTCTGCCCCCATAAGGCAGCTAACAAATTTGAAATATACATAATAAAATCACATTTAAATAAACATTAAAACTAATTCATTCATTCATTCAATTTATACCCCGCCCTCCCCACCAAAGCAGGCTCAGGGGGGCTTACATAAAAAAGTTAAAACACACAGGGGTCATTTGAGGGCGGAGCTAGGCAGAGCAGAGCTCCGCCAGCCCAGGAGTGGGCACTAGGGCAGCCACAGGCCGAATCAGATTCTCTGATCTGATTCGGCCTGCCGCCGAATTGCCGCTGAAATTCGGTGGCAGCTTTAAAAGTGGCTGGAGGGGAGGGGGTTTGAGGGAGAGGCTCCAAACTTGCAGGGTGGCTGCTGTAGCCTCTCCCCGAAATACCCACCAAGTTTCAAGAAGATTGGACCAGGGGGTCTAATTCTACAGGCTCCCAAACAGGTTGCCCCATTCCCTCCATTGTTCTCTATCGTGGGGAAAAAGTAACGTGGGAAAAAAGTATCAGGGCAATCTGTTTGGGGGCGCGTAGAATTGAACCCCCTCATCCAATCTTCTTGAAATTTGGTGGGTATATTGGGGAGAGGCCCCAGCAGCTACCCTGCAAGTTTGGAGTCTCTCCCTCAAAACCCATCTCCTCCAGCCCCTCATATATCCTATGAGTTTTTGCCATTGACTTCAATGGCCCATAGGGTATAATGGGGCTGAAACTGACATTCGGCTGGTGATGTCAGTTTCATGGCATATGCTAATGAGTTATGCTAATGAGCTCCTGCACCTCTTTTTCTACAAAATGACCCCTGAAAACACATAAAACAGAACAATTGTAAAATCAATCATAAAATGGCTGTTAGGAAGGACTTTTCTCCAGTGCCCATGTCTATCTCCCCTCCATCTCCAAAAAAACCCAACCTTGCTCAGCCCATAAACATTTTTTCTTCTTCATGCAATCTCTCCTTGGGATAGCAGATGCTGTGGATGACGACACGAGTCCAGGATAATGACCCAATGCAGCAGCTCCTGGCTCTGGTCCTTCTAGCAAATCTTAACTACTAAGAAGAGGTAGATGTTCCTGTATGACTACTGCTGGAGAGAAGAAAATGGTGTCAGCATCTCCCACTTTTTTTGGTGGCGGTGTTGGCCGATGAAAATGACGTAAAGGCTGTGGCTGAAGACAGACTGGGAATTCGCCCTGGGACAGCTGCGAGGGTGGAAGCCACGTGGGGAAATGGGTGCGGGGCGTCCCGTTCACACTGGTTGCAGTGCTGCGAGACCCTACTGGAGAGGAGGAGGAGCAGTGCGTCCACACCGCCGGCCATCCTCTGGAGTCTCCTCTGCTGTGGCATGCGGCTTCTGGCTGGTCCAGCGAGGCGCGGCTGTCTGCATAGCCACAGCCACCGGCACAGTGCATCCACACTTCTGCTGCCGCTTCCTGCGTGCCGTAGACCCGTCCACGTTGGCAGGAAGCGGCAGCAACGCGCGCCCAGACAGCCGGAGACCTGTTTCAAGGGGTCTCCGGCTGAAGCGGCACAACGGCGCCTCATGGACGGGTGAGTCTGCGCTGCCGACGGGGGCCGTCTGGATGGCCTCTCTGCCTCTGCTTTTAAAGCAGAGGCACAGCGGGCCACATCTCCAGTCTGTCTTCGGCCTGTGATAGACAATGTCTGCAGCAATGGATATGGGGAAATAGATTCCTCACCACCAACCTCATAGGCTGCCAGACTTATTACACATGAAGGCACTGATGCACACTTGGAGCTCCCATATATACATTTCCCCTCCACACACACATACACTTCATTTCAAAGAAGAGGCCAGCCTACATATGCTAGGAAAGCACTCATAGATCATCTCCGCCCAGTGCAATAAATGGAACTTCTCCACCACATTCATGTTGGAGCTTTTCAAGACAGGACAGATTGCTGCATTTGAGCACCTTCCTCCTATTTCTTGACTATTTTGTCCATTCGAACATATGCTTTGAATTTACATACAAGCATGTTTAGGGCAATAATCTTTTATGGATTTTCCTGAGAGGCACTTTTAAGAAAAATAAACAAGACCAAGAATATTACCCCCATAAATAACTTCCCAGCTTCATAAAAGGAGAAAAGAATATCTCAGCTTTTATCTTAAAACCTCCAAGGTTTATAAAGGGCTTGTAAGGTTTCGGTCTCTTAAACTATCTGATGGTGACTGGTGATAACATTGGATTAATGCCCCCCCTCCATCCTTATAAGGAAAGACCTTGTGAAAGTTTGGCATGCGTTGAGGTACAGGGGTGGCCTTTCTCGTGTCATAATCATTCAGTCGCCAAAGCCGAATGCCACCCCAATCGGCTTGCATTGCTGAAAGTGGCATTCGGGGATCATTCGGCTGGCCAAATTGTATTCGGCCCAGTTCGGTCAAATTTGAATGGGCCAATTTTATTTTATTTTTTTTTGCACATCCCTACTTCTGGGGAACAAAGTGAGGGGTATGATTGGTCTCCAACCTGGATGAGCTTGTGGACATGTTTAGAACTTAGAGAACATTAAGGGGGTACCACACAATAGATCAGTGTTTCCCAGCCTGTGGGTTGGGACCCAAAAGTGGGTCATGAGGCTTCTGAAAGTGGATCATGAGACAGCCCTCCCTAATGGCCACCCCTACCCTTTCAATTATTCTCTTTCGTATTTTGGAAACCAAGATCTGACCCTGGAAACAGTATCTTCCATGTCATACATCAGTTGTTGTTTTTTCCCTTCACCGTATGTACATGTTGATCAAGTAAAACGTGTCCTGGGGGTTACTAAAGTGAGTTCCTTAGACATGACACTGCATCCACCTCAAAAAGTGCTGTTGAGTAGTCTCCACACCTGGGAGGAGAGAATGGACAGTCTCAGTTTGCTTCCCACTATTAGAAAAGACACCTTAAGACATGTATCTGCTATTTTGACATATTTATTGCTTTGCAACTATTGACCTTATAACCTTAGCTTGTTTTGACTTTGCATATCTTAAACATCATCGTGTTGCATGTTAATTTCCCTGTCTATAAGTCTGAACCTTACCCACCATTCCAATGTATTTGAATAAATCTTTGTTGGTCTTAAAGGTGCTATTGGACACTAAATTTGTTCCTTAAGGTTAGAGGGAGTAATGGAGAAAAACGAGTTGTCAAAGGCTCCATATGCAAAGGCTGTGTATGTTGGAATGCAACTTATGCCCTTCGTGCGATGTTGGTTGGTTTCTCAAAAACATCTGGTTAGCCATTGTAGGAAACGGAACGCTGAACTAGATGTGTGCCGAGGTTGTAGTTTTCCTAGGGTGCCAAAACTTGAGCCAGCCCTGGCCTGGATGAGTCACCATACCAAGTTAATTCGGTCTTGTGAGTCACCAAACCAAACAGTTTGGGAACTGTTGCCATAGAGGGCACAGCCAACCACAGAGTGGCTGCCACAGGGTCTGTGGCCAGTCACAGAATACTGGGAGGTTCCAAGCCACGGGTCCTCCAATGAGGAAAGGGCAGCTGTTTCTCAACAGTTACTTCCTGCAGTCATAAAGGATTCCTCTGCTCTAATGAAGTGGAGGGATGCCAGGATTGGCTCTTTGCTTTGGGGAAGGTGCAAATGGGCACTAGGTAGGACAATGGTGGGTGCACGGCACCCACAGGCACCACGTATTGAGAATCACTGATGTAAATCATCTAAGCAGCAGTAACTACTGTTGGCCTGTTGCCTGGCAAGTAGCTAAAGACATTGGCAAAATATCTGAGCTGGACATTGCTGTTTGCATACCTTTAAAAAACATGGAGGTTTTCCGAAGATTAAAAAAATAGGCTTTGAGAAAAATCAAAATGAACTAGACAAAATATGGCCAACTGAGAAGGATAGCCTAATTCGCAGATTGTATAACTGGTTGATTAACGATTATCTCAAAGATGAAACAATCAAAACACCATGGATGAGAGACATTGGCATGGATGAGAGACATTGGGCACACCATACCGAAAGACGATTGGTCCAAGATTTGGAAATCAGCAAAATATTTAAGATCTATTCCATATAAAGAAAATGTATTTAAATTGTTTCACAGATGGCATTGGTCACCAGATAAGATCGCTAAATGCTTGCCGAATGCCTCAAATAAATGTTGGAAATGCAAGACCAATGTAGGGACCTACTTTCATGTGTGGTGGAGATGTGACAAAGTGAATAAATGTTGGAATAAGGTACATAAAATGATTCTAGAAATATTTAATGTTAATTTACCAATTGTGCCTGAGATTTTTTTGTTAAATATATTGCCAGAAAATCTTAAAGATGAGAAACAGGTTATTATTTATATATTAACGGGAGCTAGAATATTAATCGCTAAATACTGGAAAACAGAGAAATTACTGTCTAGAGAAGAAATAATTGTGAAGCTTTTCGAGCTGGCAGAAATGGATAGGTTACATATTGCTTGTTCTAATCTAAATGAAGATATTTACCAGAAAAGGTGGAACAGAGTATATGAATGGATAAATTGTAAAATGTAATATCAGACTCAACATGTGAAAATTGTAATAGAATGGAATAACTGTAATTCTATAAAACTGAATAAAATATATCTTAAAAAAAACAAACATGGAGGTTACAGCTGGAGAAGGATCGGGGCCATTTTCTCTTCATTTCAAAGTAGAGGCTTCTATTTGCACACATCAGCGTAGCGAGCCTGTGTTCTGAAGATCTCATCCCAAACCTTAAGGTTGACTGATGTGCAGTCATTTTAAATCTTCTCCAAAATAAAGAGATGTTTTCTGCCAAGCTCTATAGCGATGCATCTATTCTATGGCGCCCAGGGGGACCACCCAGTGCACTCTGGGAAGATCATTTCATCTGAGCCCGATTTTTAAAAATATGTATCTGACTCGAGAATAAAATTAACCCACGTTGTCGTCAGAACATGAGGAGCTGTTTTGCATTCCTTGTGTCACGGGACACAGCTGTGATTTCTGAGAGCAACCACAGTTTGTCTCTTTGTTTATCATTGTCACACACACACGCACCCGAAACAAGGCGATGGGCAATAAATTAGTCCATCGTTATGCTTTTCGCCCCAAACTGCTCCTCACTTTCTTCTTTATTTTCCACCCGTCACTCCGAGGCGAACTTCATGGGGGAAATATGAACGAAACAAATTATAATGGCCAGGCGTGTGTGATAGCAAGGAGTGCTGTGAGACCGAACATTTGAATGGAATGATAAATCCTGTCACTTAAACCGCGTAATGAATTTTCTTGGAGATTTGTCTCAGTCTGAAGGAGGGGGGGAAACTATGAAATTTCTATAGCATAGTTACTGATGTTTTTGAGTGAATGCCATTCGGGACCCTCTAGACATTACAGGAGCACACCAAGGGTTCATTCCACCGCACTTTCACTTGGGGGTAGGGGTCATCCCAGGGGAAAGTCTGGGGATGCAAACTTCTCTGATTTATTTCGATTCTAGTCAATGGTTCCAGCTCTCCCATTTTCAGCCTTGGTTGTGCTGATTCATTTACATCGCACACTTTTCACAAGCAATTTATGCACTATTTATATACAGAAAAGTCCATCCTTTATATACACAACATACATAAAATGCTGACGTTGATAAACAAAGAAAGCTGAGAAACAGTACATTTCACGGGGGAAATTAGTGCAAGGGAACTGAACACGGCCACAAAATAAAGAATCATGGTTTCAGTCAGCACGATGGAGAAAGAAAACAGGAACGGGGATTTGGGAGGGTTGAAACAATAGGGATATGAAATCTGAAATCAACATAAGGGAGGGCAAGAGTCCAGTAGCACCTTAAAGACTAACAAAATATGTGGCGGGGATGAGCATTCTTGTGTCCCTGCTCACTTCTTTAGAAGTGAAGAAGCCAGCAAGAAGTAAAGAAGTAAGCAGCGACTCCCAAAAGCTCACACCCTGCCACATATTTTGTTAGTCTTTAAGGTGCTTCTGGACTCTTGCTCTTTTCTGCTGCTAGATACAGACTAGCATGGCTATCCATCTTGATCTATCAACATAGGGGAGGGACCGTGGCTCAGTGGTAGAACATCTGCATGGCATGCAGAAGGTCCCAAGTTCAACCACCAGCATCTCCAGTTAAAAAGGACCAGGTGAGTTAATGATGCGGAAGACCCTAGAGAGCTGCTGCCAGTCAGAGCAGGAACACTTGTCTTGATGGGCCCCTGCTCTGATTCAGTTTGAGGTAGCTTCATATGTCCACGTGTCCTCAACTCTGCCCATGCAGTTGCAAGTCTTGACATGCTACATGAATCCAAATGGATGAGTCCATACAAAAATGCATCCCACAATGCTTAAAGGTCATCTAAAAACGGAAGGGTCCATTCTCATCCTGTTTTCTCCATCCTTGCAAATTCAGGGTGTGCTATTGATCAGCGGATAAATTGCATGTTTATCCTTCTCTTCCTCCAAGGATTCCATGGTTTCCTATCCTCCATTTTATCCCATCAGGCTAGACAAGAGTGGCTGGCCATAACTTTAGTTGGGTCCTCTGGCGAGGAGAAATAATATGGATCAGGGCCCTGGTGCTAGGAAAAGGGGGTTCTAACTCTTCCTCTCTCGTGACATTACCTTGGTCTAACATGGCTGTCCTGAAGCCTTTTTAACTCTTAGGGGAAATGGCGGGCACAGAATGAGTCCACAACAGGCATTGGTAAAAGCTTCACTTAAACTGTTTTTATCGAACACCATGTGTGTCTTTGGTTTCCTACCTACAATATAACAGCCTTCAGGAGCCATCTGGGTGCCAGTCATTCTTGATTCTCCATGCAATTCTGCAGTATTCTAGCCAATTGGTATATTTATAAAGCTGAGGAAAATTGGCAGGGGTACTTTTCAGGTACTTTGCCCCCTGCAAAATAGGCTCATGCTTCCACAATTGTTGGAGACAGTCTCAAAAAAAGAGTAAAAAAAAGAAGGCCATCCATTTTGTGAGAGTGCAAGAAGCACTGCCTTCGTGTCATGGCCAGTTCTGACTGGCTCCATAGCAGTGACATGATCCCTGATTGGGTATTCCGTACAGCCAGCAAGAAGACCCCTCTTTATGCCAAAAGAGATTAGCAGAGGTGTGGGAAAGAAAGAGGATTTTTTTAAAGGGTGAGATCTTTCAGAGAACATTGGGAGAGAGGTCCAGCCTGAAATCCCGCTCCTTTTTGGCACCAATAAGGTTCACCTAGACAAAAGTGATTTAGAAGTGTGACGGGATTTCTCCTCATGCCAGGAAGCAACCAGTCAAAATGATGGAGATACATAACTGACATAGAAATGATTTTATAAAACACAGAGACACATACATCACATAAAAGATTTTCATCAACACAAAGCAGGCATCTTAAAGCAGAGAGCTTCTTTTTTTTTTAAGATCCTGAAAATACAGAGACATTTAATGCAAATGTCACAAAAGGACTATATTCAAACTTGGATTTCTGAAAAGAGGGAGAGAATGAAGTAAGTATTCTCAAACACTGAAGAACCCCAACAGGACAAAACATTTACGGACCTGAGCATCCTTAGTTAAGGCTGGAGTTGTGGATCACGACCCTCGCAAATGTGAATTATGTGGCGAGTGTGCGCAGGTGCATGGGAAAATTAAATATTAGCCCTAATGAAGGATGGCTGACCTGGCTCAGCCTGCATTTTCATTTGGCGGAGGTAACCAATGACCATTAGTATGCAAGCCAAAAGCCTCTGAAACATTATATAGTTCGCTATTTTTTTGGACTCGCTAACGAAGGCAATCCATTTCCCCTGCACTCGGGAGGCGTCTGACCTTTTGTTACTGGAGTTTCTTAAATTTTTATCTCAAAAATCAATGAAGAAATTGGAATTCCACATCTCATTTTATGGACAAAGACGAAAATTGGAAGGAGAAAATGATCACTGTGGTGGGAGGGGGGGGGGAACCCATGCAAGACTTGTAAAATTCTTTAACAATTTAATTACTCTGCATTTTGTGGTGGAGTTATAAGGCTTCAGAGGAATTTTGTTCTTTTTCTTCTTTTTTTTCTTGGGGTTTATAGGGCTGCTCCTACAGTTCATCTTCCTGGAGAAAGAAATTATTCTCCCTCCAATTAATCTAATTAGAATGTAATCAAGTCATAGAGATCTATGCAGCAGTGTGAGTGATTAGGAAAAATTACCTCCCCATGAAGAGTTTAAATTTAATTTTGGTTCTATAATCTAAAGACCAAATAACGGGATGGGTAATTTGCACTGGAAGTTCTACTTGGTGCAGGACAATGTGTTTCCAGGGAGGCTGGAGAGAGTTCAACGATCCTAATGTTGCAATGCCAACAAAGAGAAAATAAAATGATGCAGAGGGGGTGATTTGTACATGGCGCTTGCGTACATGGACTGTTACCATTCATTAGAAGGTAATAAGAGCTCTGCTAATTCAGAACACTGGTCCATCTAGTCCAGAGCCAGCCTGGTGTAGTGGTTAAGAGTTGCAGACTCTAATCTAGAGAACCAGGTTTGATTCCCTGTTCTTCTACATGAAGCCTGCTGGGTGACCTTGGGCCAGTCACAGCTCCCTCAGAGCTCTCTCATCCCCACCTACCTGACAAGGTGACTGTTGTGGAGAGAGGAAGGGAAGTTGACTGTAAGCTGCTTTGAGTCTCCTTAGGATAGAGAAAATGTCAGTTAGCACTGACATAGGCGTGGGTATGATCAATGTCTTGTCATAGTCAATAAGGTTGCTGAGTTACATATATCAATGTTTGCTGTTTTACCCTTGGGTTTGATGATCTATTAACATTGCTTTGTGTTCCAAGGTTTCTTCCCACCCTTTTAGGTCCCACCCGGTAGATAGCATCGGTAACCCGACTCCCACCTTTGGAATGCAAGCCTTGCTTGCCTGCTTCACTTTGCGCATGCTCATTACCCATTTGCTTTCCTTCCCCTCTTATCTCTAGCTGGCTATTCCTTGGCTAACGACCTAGAACAGAAGAGCCTCCTGTTATGTGTTACATGAATCACAGGTATTATGTGTTTCTTTTGCTTCGTTTTCTCTGGGAACATTTTTTCCAAAAACCCTCAACAGTGTTTTCCCCTGAGAACCTATTTTGCCGCGCTTTCCTTGGGAACAGTGGGCCAGTGTATTTGGGCACCAATAATTCTCTCTATTGATTGGTAGATGGTAGGCAGGCCATATTTCATATCAAGTATAATTGTAATGGCATTTCTAGGCTTAGACATTACTAAAAGGAAAAGTGTTTGACCAACATGATCTTTTCTACAAATAAGACTTTCTGCTTAAGGAGACCTGTTGTGGACTATATCTATCTATCTATTTATTTATTTATTTATTTATTTATTATATTTATATCCTGCCTTGCCAGCGAATCTATTGGAGCATTCTCACAGAAAAGTGAGATATAAAACCAAATCTTCTTCTGGTTTGAATCCAGCCAGTTTTTCCTCTCAGGCTCACTCAATTCCTTTTCTTATTATAACCTCCATCCCACCTGACTTTTGCAAATGCATGTCTCATGATCCCCAGCATAGCTCTTTGGGACGGTCACTTTGGAAACCACCTACATTTTCCAACAGCAGAACAACTGGTCAGATTCAAGGTGGGCAACTGTGTTGGTCTGGAGCAATAGAACAATGTTTGAATCCAGTGGCATTTTTAAGACCAACAAAGTTTTATTCAAGGTGTGAGCTTTCATGTACACACGCACTTTGTCAGACAATGAAATGGAATTATATATAGCAGTGGTATATATGGGGTGGCTTGTTGAATTAGCATGCAAAACAGTGAAGTTTTTTTTAACAGGTCAAAAGAATGACAAGCTCCATTTCTGGATATCTTTTTGGGTTCAGCTTGGGGGGGGGGAGAAACAACATAGGTAATAAATATGTCAGAACTGGAAACTGGTGTGCCCTAAATTGTGAGGAAAAGACAGGCGATGTCCTATTTTATGAACCCCTGTGAAATGGCACTTGAGGCAGGTTAACTATCAAACACAGAATAAAGATTTTATTAAACAGGCAGGGGATATATGTATAATGAGGGAGTCAAGGTTTTGAGATTGAGAAGTAATTTTATTTATATATATATATATATATATATATATAAATAAATATATAATATATAATATATTATATATATATAATGAATATATAATATAAATAAATATAAATATATATACATGAGCTCCTGCTTGCGGGGAGGGTGGGATATAAATTGCAAAATAAATAAAAATAAATAAATAAATAAATAAATATATATATATATATATATATATATATATATATATATATATATATATATATATATATACGTATACAGAGTTGACTTTTTAGAACATCTAAGAGAGTGTATTTGTAGTTTCGTTTCAAGGTTTTCTACTTCTTTCTTTGAGAAGGACTTTGTTCAGTATATTTCGGCACTAACACAATTCTTATTAATGTTTCTTCCAGAGGACAGTGCTTGCTTAAAGTTTTGAGATTTCTTCCTTCAGAGTTCTAGTTTTTTCTTTAGATATTACAGCTGTTCACTAACTCCTGAGGTGTCTAAGCTTCTCCCCTTTAGCACAGACCAGGGTTCTCTTCCCAACCTTTTTCACTGGCAGGAGGTTATTCTCCTTGTCCCTAAGAAGCAATAACTCCTCTTACTATTTGGCTTGTATGGTAGTTCTCTTTAACTGCCCAGACCTTTTGCCAAATCCTTCTCCAGTATCCTTTGTCAGTATAAGGCTGTTCTGTAACTGTCCTGACTGAGAATCTAAATTCTCCCTCAGAGCAGCTTTAATATATTTAAGACAATGGGGTTTCTCTTCTTCTCGGTGTAGAAGTACTTTTCTGACTATTGCCTGTCAGAAAACACTGACTCCCAAATGTCTCTTCCCTTAGAAGCCAAACCCTCTGGCTACTGATACAGACGTTCGATTTCAGACAAAGGCCAAACAGTGAAATACCTCTTTTCCCTCCAGATCAGCAGTTTTATTTCCTTTTTCAGGTGATGCTGACCAATCAGAGAGCAAGTAGAGCAGCCAGTCACACAAGCTCTTTTCTTCAGGGAAGAAGGAGGAGGAGGAGATTGGATTTATAACCCCCCTTCATTCAGAATCTCAGAGCGGCTTACAATCTCCTTTCCCCTCCCATCTCCACAACAGACACCCTGTGAGGTGGGTGGGGCTGAGAGAGCTCCTTGAGAACTGCTCTGGAGAGAACAGCTCTGAAAGAAAGTGGAGTATAATGCCATACAGTCCACCCTCCAAAGCAGCTTCCAGTTTCCAGGGGGACTGATCCAGGAGATCTCCAGGCCTCACTTGGTGCTTGGCAGCCATAGTTAAGCTAGATGGGACATTGGGTGGATTTCAAGCAGCTTTAAATCTATAAAGAGCTTCCCCACAGGAGGAACTCCTCTAGCTTTCTCCCATAGGAGTGAATGGCAGCCATCTGTCCATAGGGCACTATTGGTATATGGGTGAACTATATCACTTCTCCCTATGCCAGGTCACAATAGAGGGCTTTTTTCCAACCATCGCCCCCAAATGGATACCATTTTCTTGCACCCACAGATTCATCCAAGCTCTTTGCCCTTGATGTACCGAGAGTTTGGTTTGGCTCACAAAATCAGGAACGGTCACTACCTGGTTGGAACAGGACATTTTGTTTTGTTTGGCGCACAGGCCTGCTACCTCAAGTCTCCTCCGGCCACAAAATGCACATAGCCACCCATGCCTTGCAGGTCACATGAAAGCATATAGCCCTCGTTCGCAGGCCTCATTTCTGTAGCAGGAGCTCCTTTGCATATTAGGCCACACACCCCTAATGTAGCCAATCCTTCAAGAGCTTACAGAGCTCTTCTTACAGGGGCTACTGTAAGCTCTTGGAGGATTGGCTACATTTGGGGGGGGTGGCCTAATATGCAAAGGAGCTCCTGCCACAAAATGAGGCCTGCTCGTTCATACATTCCCTGACCCATGAATTCCAGCCACAAAAATGCACATAACCACTCTTGCCCTGCAGATCCCATGAAAGCACATAACCCTCATTCATATATTCTTTGGCCTGTACACAGAAATTCTCAATGCATGGTGCCTTTCAGGGATAGCCACTCGAATTTCCAGATCAAGATTTGGAAGCCTTGGGACGACAGCACTCGAGATTCGTGATGACACGGTGTCATCAGCTCTTTGGAGATATTGTGCACGGCAACTCATCCGTGAGCGATGCATCACACTTAGACCCATTAGACCCACATCAGTTCTGAGAGGGAATAGACGCTCTGCAATTACTGTCTGCCGAGGTTTAAAACCTACTGGCAATGAATATATATATATATATTAATGCCTGACCTTCAGTATTCCAATGTGGGTCAATTAAAGAACCCACTTGGGATAAGATGCATTGCAGCAATTTTCCGGCCAGAGTTATGCCATTCCTGGAGGAGGTCACAAGGCCACTGAGAAAAAAAGATGTGCCCACCCGCTACCCAGCAAAGAAGCAAACGGCACCGATCTAGAGCAGCATTTAGGATCATCATTGCTAAATGATACACCATCTTATGTGCTTTCTTTTAACTTGCAGCCATTCATTTCGCTGGAGACGATGACAGATTTATGGCTTGCTAGTTCAATGGCTCTGCGCATCATAGGGATGCTTCCTTTTGAATGTTAAGTAAGTGCTGGCCTCTGAAATATGAAAAAAAGTATTTGGATAAGGTATGATAGGCCACCCGGAAGACTTAATCCACAGAAATAATGATAGCGCTTTTACCAAATCTAAAGCAAGCACTTAATTTAATCGCCAGAGAGCTATTAAAAGGATTAGCCCCCATGTTGCAAAGCTGGGCAAAGCCTTAGCTCTGAGCCGTTATAGAAGAGGCAATGTACCCTGTCCCCCCCAGTCTAAAATCCCAAAGGAATCAGAAGGAATGAATCGTTATGTCAGAAGCTAGAGTCCTTTTTGGACTTCTGAGGACATTTGGGCAGGAGACATGAAATGGTTATTGGCAGTCCAGGTGAAAGAAAAATAGAAGAGGTTCCGGGATGGTAACCCAGGCTGCAAAGTAGGCTTTTCGGTGCTGTGCAGGGATTATTTTAACTTTAAGGCTTTTTCTCCAGGGCACAAACAGTGGGGTACACTGTTTCTCATGATAACATTGTGTATCATGGCAGAGGGAAGGAATCTATTCTTGCTTCCCCCTAGAAGGGTCTGCTCTACATCCCTTCCCTCGGGGTACACATGAAACTGCCTAACACTAAATCAGACCATTGGCCTCTCCGGGGGTCTCAGGCAGAGATCTTTCACATCACCTCCTTCCTGGTCCTTTTAACTGGAGATGCCGGGGATTGAACCTGAGACCTTTTGCATGCCAAGCGGGTGCTCTACCACTAAGCCATGGCCCCTGTTAGGTCTGTATCTGACCAAGCAAGAATTCTTCTCTGGCAGCTCCATCCATGTGATGAGAGCTATATCATCTTTCTGGAGCGCTGTCATTTAGAGGTGTTTAAAGGGCTAACATTAAGAAGGAGGAGAAGGATATTGGATTTATATCCTGCCCTTCACTCGAAGTCTCAGAGCAGCTTACAACCTCCTTTCCCTTCCCCTCCCCACAACAGACACCCTGTGAGGTAGGTGCGACTGAGAGAGCTCTTTCCAGAACTACTCTTGAGAGAACAGCTCTGAGAGAACCGGCCCAAGGTCACCCAGCAGCTGCATGTTGAGACGTGGGGAATCAAACCCGGTTCTCCCAGATTAGAGTCCGTGCTCTTAACCACTACACCAACCCAGTTCTCCCTGAGTAAGGTGCTATTTCAGTTGATAGTGGAGGATAGGACTCTTTATAATGGGTTTGAATTACAGGTGGTGAGATATCAGCAGGATACTGGGAAAACCTTTTAGATATATGGGCAGTGCAGTGCTGGAATCAATTGCCTGGGGTTGTTATGGATTCTCCCTCCTTGGGGTGTTTAAGTGGAGGTTGGACATTTATTTGTCAGAGATAGTTTAGGTTAGGGGTCCCTGAACTTTTTTGAATCTGTGGGCACCTTTGGAATTCTGACATAGTGTGGCAGGCACAGTCACAAAATGCCTCAGCTTAATCTTCAGGCACACAGTGAAGATTTTATGCTGTGGGGGCAGCAGTTGCCAAAGCAATGCTTTCAAAAATCTACACAGCCAATCAGATCTCCAAAGGTAATTCAGAAGCCTTGCTGGCCAGCAGCACCACCTGACCACACCAACGGGCACCAGGAAAGATGTTGGCGGATGACATGGTGCCCACAGGTGCAGAGTTGGGGACCCCCACTTTTGGTCATCTTTTGTGGTGCAGTAGGTTGGACTGAATCACGGATGGCCAAACTGTGGCTCAGGAGCCACATGCGGCTCTTTCACACATATTGTGCGGCTCCTGGGTGCCCCATTTATTTGCTCTCTCTCTCTCTTTCTATCTGTCTCTCTTCCTTCATCCCTCCCACTCCCTCCCCCATCTATTTGCTTTCTTTGTTTCTCTCTCTTTCTTTCTTTCCACTTCTTTCATCCTTTCTTTCCACTTCTCTCTCTCAGACACATAAATATCATTAGCAAACAAAGAAATATCCTTGGAAGAATAAATATCATTATCAATATTTGTTTCCCCCTTTTGTTTTTATTTTTGGCAGTCTCATTTAATGCTAAGAAAAAGCAAATTTGCATATTTTTCAATAAAAAGTGTGTGTAATATTTGTTCATGTCTTGTTGCTCTCAAACGTCTGATGTTTATTCTATGTGGCTCTTACCTTAAGCAAGTTTGGCCACACCTGGTCTGGATGATTTTTAGGCTCAACTTCTTAATGCCATGGTTTTTTAACTCTATGATTCTTTGGTCCTGTCTAGGAAAGACAGCAAGGGAGATTTGAGTCCCTGTGGTTGATGGGGGTGGGGGCCTCCCTGATCTGTGTTTATGAATGTTTTTATATTGCTATTTCACATTGCGATCCCGTTCTTTCTTTAAAAACTTGTGAACTGCTTTGAGCTGATAGAGAAGATGTTATAAAGATACATTTAAATGAATGAACGTGTCTTTATCTTCTTTTTGAATCTGTTCATTAAAAACTGCTATCCCCATATTCAGCTCTGTGCGCCACCTTGTAAAGTTTCACAGACTAAATAAAACCCATATGGCCAAGGGTGCGAGCAAGTTTAGTTTCCTGTTCCCCTTCCCCACGGCATAAAATACGTTCAGCTGCACATTAGAATAAACTCAGATTCCATGTAACATTTCCCCAAATTTCCAGGTGCTTCCGAAAACAAGGTTTTTTTGTTTAAACATCAGAAGACTGAAAGTTTATTATTTTTAATGTACCTTTCCCTGCCTGGGCACAAGAACTGGGCTGTGAGAAGGATTGTACCTAAATGCTTTCAGAATAATTAAACAAAAGATAAAGTAAACTTTCCCCAAAGAGGAGAAGCAGAGCATGGCGTTATGACAAATGGTGCTCGTTAACACCGAGAAACAGATTAAACTGGGTCTAAGGGACTTGCTTTCTTCCAAAACTCAAACCTCTGTCTGAACTAAAAAAAAAAAATTAAAATGACTGCACATTAAGTATGCCACCATTGTTGAAAGGAGGATATCTGCCTTACTTGTTTCTCCTTTCTCATAGAATTCTGGCATAGGCAGTGTCATATTCTAGACTTGAGAAGTCCATAATAGATTTACAGTCAATGTTTTGATGTATCTCTCTACAATTTGTTCAGTGGTTAGGCCCTTCAAAAGTTAAGTACCTACATAGGGTATCCACTAAGAGAAACGTTACTAACCTCCATTGGCTGTTCTTATTTGTTTCTGATGTAGCATGTGGTTTTGCTCACTCACTTGAGTCATCTACAGGGCATGCCCTCTTTATTGCACATTATTTGATGTTACCCTGTGGACTTGGTGAATATATGGCACATTTTTTGCTGAGTACCTTGTTTTTGATAGTTCAGTCCAGTATAACCTGCAATCTAACCTCTTGTGAGAAGTGTAAGACCTCGCCTGTTAGTGCATGAAGGAATATCTAAATTACCACTTCCTTTCAGGCCCAACTCTGCCTTGCCTCCAGATGTCAAAGGAAAGAACTGGTGAGTAATCAGGCTTGGCCAACTAAGATGTAAGCAAAATGCTGGCAGTTCTATCAATTGAGCTTCAAGTCTTTTTTTACCCCTTGAAAAGCATGTGGTGAGTGATTACAATCAGGGCAGTGGTGTGCAGGAGGGGTAATAAATCTTGCTCCCTGCACCATTGTCCTGCTATAAACTGTTCACCAGCTGTAACCAGGGAGCCATTTTTTTGATGGACCATTTATCTGTTCATCTACCCATTTGTCACTGTTCAGCTAGTTTCTTAATTCTGTGCTTCTCCTAACATGACGTCGGGATGGTCTGATCAGGCCATCCTGACTCTGTGCTGTTGTTTCCCCCCGCTTCACAGTATGTGCATCATCGCAAACTCTATAGGGAGCCCTCAGTGCGGAGGTGCGATTCATCAATCCCTCGTTTAAGCGTGTAGAAAACACACCGCACAAAAAAACACTGATTTACCCACAGTTGCATCTGATCACACACTGACAGACTGCACCCGCAGCTTAAAAGGGGGGTGTTATTGTGCAACTGTGGGTCAAATTCCTCCAGAGGAAATAGCCTCCCCCCCCCGGGTTTTTTTCTGGCACGTGTGACTGCACCCTAAGATGAGTGTTGCTGTGGCTGTGGAGGCACTCACTGGTGAGGTGATGGAGTTTACTGCTGGCTGGGGGGGGGGGGGGGGTTTGCCAGTCAGGGTGCCAGGTCCCAGACAATGCTTTTATCAAAGCAGTCAGATCCCCCCCCCATTCCCCCACTCAGCATTTCATCATATTGACAGGCGCAAAGCGTGCTATTTCTGCCAGTCTCTTTGCTATTCTTTTTGTCAACCTGTTGGTGAATCCCACAAGATGGCCATGGGGTGAGTGCCGCCAGAATTGGAAAACATTGCAGACAGAAGGTGGTATATAATTTATTAGCAATAATACTTATTAATACTGAGAGCAGACACGTTCAGCTCGAACAAATGTAACAGTTTACAATTTGGAAACGTGCGAAATCAATTTCGTTTCGAGAAACCCGAGACCTGGTGATGTTTGTATTGAAAATGAGATTTCATTACCTGCCATAGCAATGAAAAGTATTTCGGTCTTGTGTTACATTCGCAGTTCCCTTTGAGATGTCAAAACACTGTGTGTGTCATGCTTAGACTTAAAAACGGAATGCATACACTGAGAATCCTGCAAAATAGTTTGTTAGAGCTATAATTAACTCCCGGGTTTTGGTGTCAGTGCCACCTTATTGTTAAGGAGCATATATGACACAAGCTTAAGAGAGGTGGTCTCATTTTCTGCCCTTTGCAATGTTTCCCTGAATATGGGTCTTCTTCACTGAAATTCCCAATCCAGTTCCTTTTGTACAGCATCTCACAGTTCCTAAGGCCCAGGTCTCATTTCATAGCAGGAGCTCCTTTGCATATTAGGCCACACACCCCTGATGTAGCCAATCCTCCAAGAGCTTACAGTAGCCACTGTAAGAAGAGCTCTGTAAGCTCTTGGAGGATTGGCTACATCAGGGGTGTGTGGCCTAATATGCAAAGGCGCTCCTGCTACGAAATGAGTCCTGAAGGCCAATCCTGGTTCAATAGTCCTCTTCATGGGGCAATGGAACTTCAGGCGAAATCTGTGGAAGACCAGAATGGATTTGTTAATCGAAGGCTGATAACTGTGGGATCCCTTACAAGCCATAGAATGTGGGCCTCTCTGGCCACCGGTGGCTAGCTGGCTAGCTCCTCACAGGCTCCCTCTTTAACCAGTTTGCTCCCCCCCCCATTTCACATATCATGAGGAGGACAGAAGCTGCTGTGGTCCATCTCAGCCTGGTCCAGAGCCCCCAAGTACACCACTACACTTCCAACACTTCTGGTAGGGGAGTGCCTCCAATACTGGGCAGGTTTCATACAGCCTTGCTGGCCCTCACCTTTCTACCTGCTCAGGATTCCCTTGGGCAATTCCAAGCTTCAGGGGCAGTCTCCACTCTGCTGGCTGTGTCAGCAATATGTCATTTCCAGCCCAGCTATGCTTACATCCAGAAGGGGTGTCACTGCCCAGTACCCACGAGGGGTGCCACTGCTCAGTACCCTGTGGTGGGTATCTGAGAGAAATATGACTCATTTGAGCAAGCACTGCCTGACCTGGATGCATGGGCATCAACTTCAGGGGGGTTGGGGAGCTGGAGCCCCCCCAAACTTTTCTAGGACATTCTGGCCTGTAATGTCTCTGGCCCAGCCCCAGCCCCCCCACCCGGGAAATTGGAAAGTCTACTCCCTTGCCTGGATGGGCCAATTTTGTCCCATCTCAGAAGTTAAGCAGAGTCATCTCTGGTTAGTGTTTGGACGGGAGGCCACCAAGGAAGCCAATGGTCGCTGTACAGAGACAGGTAATGGCAAACCTGCCTGTCTCTCACCTTGGAAACTCCAAGGGGTCACCATCAGGCGGTTGCAATGGGACATCACTTTCCACCTCCAGAACAAGCATTAAAAATGAATACTTAATGCCAGGGTCCAAGAATCTTTGTTCATTCTACTTCTATCCCACTTTCTTCTCACCATGACACTGAAAAAAATCTTTATTTCAGGTAGGGGGGCAATTGCATGTTCAATATTGTATTGATAAGAAAGTCAAACAGAATGTAAATTCTCCACACACACACACACACACACACACACACACACACACACACATATGTTTTCCCACTTTCTTGTGTTCCTCACATCAGCACTTCCTCTCAGAGACAAAGCAAATCAAAGTTGTAAGTTAGTGCTGTCCCACAGTTAACAATCTGTCCCTTAATCATTATACTAATAATGTCTTCTTCACGGTATTTTCTACCACTTGGCTTGATTACCTCTTGAGCTCTTAAACTCCTTTCAGGTTTATTTGTTCCATCAAACAACTAATACCTCGTAAACAAGTTATGTGCACAGGTTTTTTTTTTCCCCCACCACTAATTAAATTGTGCCATATTTTGTTTTATTCCAGATATAATGTTTATAAAATGCACCTCTGAGGGAGGGAGTTGTAAAGACAGAGAAGAGGAAGGAAGGGCATGACTGAAGAACATACTGGATCAAGATAATGGTCTTTCTAGTCCAGCATGCTGGAGAGGCCGTGGCTCAGTGGGAGAACATCTGTTTGGCATGCAGAAGGTCCCAGGTTCAATTCTCAGCATGTCCAGCTAAATGGACCTGGTTGTAGATGATGTGAAAGACCTCTGTTTGAGACTCTGGAGACCCACTGCCTGGGAAGGGGCTGTGGCTCAATGGTAGAGCATCTGCTTGGCATGCAGAAGGTCCCAGGTTAAATCCCTGGCATGTTAGGCACCAGGTGATGTGCAAGATCTGCACTAGAGACCCTAGAAGAGCCAGTGCCAGTCTGTGTACTATGTACTGTGGACTGATGGTCTCATTCAGTACAAGGCAGCTTCCTGTGTTCATGTGTGTACATGATGTTTCAAACAACGGCCAACCAGATCTCCTCCAAAGACCTACAAGCAGGGCACAAGAGTTAAAGACTTCCAACACCATCAACCCTGCCAGCCCTGGCATTCAGAGGCTTCCTACCTTTGAACATAGAGGTCCCATTTGACTTTTATGGTCAACAATCACAGATGGGCCTATCTCCATTAATTTGTCTGATTCTCTTTTAAGAGCCAGCCATCCTTATCTATAAAGACGAGTTGGGGTGGCAACATTCCATGGGGCGCCAAAATCAGTTGGCTGCAAGAACTGACACTCAGAAGGGGTCCCTGGCCACTGGCTACATTCCCTTGCTGCATTACCTCAGTCCCACCCACAGAGCCACCAGCCAGTGTCTCGGCCTCACTCTGGAGGGAGCCAGTGAAGGGGACAGACTGGGTGCTGGATCCACTCTTCTCCTCCGCTCACTGCCAGGTGGGTCTAACTGTCCCCTCAGTGGCCTGCTTCTGTCAGTAAAAAGACAATGGACTTTCAGCCTAACCTTCTCCCCTGCCCACTGCCATCTTGGCCACTTTTGTGTCAGAATAAACTGTGAAAACGGCTTTCTTTCCTGCTTAGCTCCACCATGGCTGGCTGGCTAATGAGGTGGGCAGCAACCATCAAACCATTCTCTTCAACCCCCTGCTGTGCAGCTGACTTTCCCCCTAGGGCTGCCAATCTCCATGTGGGACCTGGAGATCTCCTGCTGTTACAATTGATCTCCAGATGACAGAGATCAGTTCCCCTGAAGAAAATGGCTGCTTTGGAGGGTAGACCCTATGGCATTATACCCTGCTAAGTCCTTCCATCCCCCCAAAAATGCTGCCTGCCACAGGATCCACCCCCCCCCCAAATCTCCAGGTATTTCCCTAATCAGAGCTGGCAACTGTCCTTTCTCCTCAGTGCCTGTTGCTAGGCAACCAAGCTTGCTTCTCTCAGTAAAAGGCCTTTTCCATATCTATGTTGGCCTTTGGGAGAAAACTCATTAGGGCCAGTCTTGACTAGGGGAGAGGCCTCAGCTGAACAGAATGTCATAGAGGCCACTGTCCAAAGCAGTCATTTTCTCAGGTGGGGGGGAGATCTATTGTCTGGAGTTCAGTTGTGATACCTGGCGAACTTCAGGCTCCACCTGGAGGTTGGCTACCCTAGGTGTAGGAGTCAGTGCTTCAGAGCGGGGTCTGCTAGACCCAGGTTCTTGCTGAGTGGGTGATTTTGGGCCAGTCAGACCTTCAGCCTAACCTACCTCACAGGGTTGTTGTGCAAGTCAAAAGGGGGAGAGAAGAATTATGTAAGCTGCTTTAGTCTCCATTGGAGAGAAAGACTGTGTTTCCTCCAGGGGAACTGTGGTTGCCAATCTCCAGGTTAGGGCTGGATATCACTCAGAATTACAAGTGCTCTCCAGATGGCAGAGACCAGTCCCCCTGGAGAAAATGGTGGACTCTGTGTCCTTATAGCTTGCTGAGATGGCCCCCCTATGACAGCCAATGTGACATAGCATGGAGCCTGGAGAGTGAGGTTTGAAAAGTGGTGGGACCTCAGACAGGTACAGTGCCATAGACTCCACCCTCCAAGCCAGCCATTCCCTTGTGGGGAACCATTGTTGCCAATCTCCAGGTGGGGGCTGGAGATCACTCAGAATTACAACTGCTGTCGAGGAGAGAGGGGGAGGATATGGGAAGCTGAAGTCAGGGGGCAGATAAAGATATGTTGATGGTTGGCTTGGAGGGAGATAGGGTTGCTAGCTCCAGGTTGGGAAATTCCTTGATATTTGAGGGGTGGACCCCAGAGATGGTGAGGTTTCAGCAGGGGTGGGACCTCAGACAGGTTCAATGCCATAGACACCACCCTTCAAACCACCCATTCCCTCATGGGGAACCATTGTTGCCAATCTCCAGGGGAGGGATGGAGATTACAACTACTCTTCAGAAGGCAGAGATCAGTTCCCCTGGAGAAAATGGTGGGCTCCATGTCATTATACCCTGCTGAGGTCACCACAGCAAATTGTCGCTGAGTGCTCAAGGCTGGGGCACTCTCCCAGAGCCTCTTTCTAGAGCCCGTTGTATTTATTTCCACAACAGGCCTTATTCCTAGTAAGAACATAAAGAAGAGAATAGGGAGGCAGGAAATGTAAGTCTTGTGAAGTGGTGCAAAAATACTGTGGGGTGGGAAACCTATGCATAGTAATACCCGCATCCAAAGCCATTAATATGACAACATTTAGCCACACAAAAGACAAGTGGAATTTCATGCACGGTCACATTAAAACCAAACCAATTCATTACCATTTCTGTTATTATGTTAAAAAATGTCTAAGACATATAATAACGATTAAGTGAGCACTTACTGCAAAGCCTGACCCACATTTTCTAGTATTTTTTTTTGTAATATCCGTAACAAAAAAAACCCACAGTACAATAATGAAGCTACACTTAGTTGCAAGTAAATAAAAAGGTTGCATGAAAAAAGGGAATCAAATGCTTTAACTGGCATATAAAAGAAGCCTGAATTGTTAATACTGTCTGGTAATGAATGTGAATAAAGTGACAGAAAGGAAAAGTTGTTGCGTTTATTCAGTGTTAACCCTATGGTCATCGTGGAGGATTGGCAGAACTGGTGTTTTAAAACTGATTTTTTTTCCCTCCCACCCAAAAAAGAGAGATTTGAGTTCAGAAAAAGTGAGCTTACTCATCAGCAAGAGGTAGCGATGGGTGAAATCTCCCCAGCTCAGTCTGGAATTGGCTTGGTATTTATGAGCTTTCTGGGCCAGCATTCGAGACAAGCTGCTCATTGGTTTCCGAGATTTTCTCTCCGGGTCCGTGATATTATTGATGCATGTAAGCTGATGGTGCCACACAGCTGTGCCTTATCTCATTGTCCCCTGGGATGTGTAGTTATGGCAGAGAACCACTTGGAAATTCACCTGCTTCCCCCCCCCCCCTCCCCATGCCGAAACAAACAAGAGTTTTACATCTTGATGGGATGTACATGGTTGGATCACACCAGCTTTTCTTCTGGTGAAAAAAAGGGAGCAAGGATCCACTTCAACGACTCAAAAAGACCATGCCGGGCGTCACGGGACCTATATGTATCAAAGCTACGTTGGATGAGGCTGTAGTAAGGAGGAGAATCAGATAACATTGAGTAAAGAAGCTAGCTGAAGAAGCCAGCTGGATCCAGCCCACAATGTCCAGCCATGTACAGTGTCTCCATCGAGATGTAAAACCCTCTCTGGTTCCTGGGTATCTTTGTCCTGGCACGGTGATGGGAAGCCGGAACACACATAGGTAGAGAGAACTCATCCAAACAGAAAGAAGATGATCATAGAAGTTGCTTGGTCAGGTGGCTTATAGTGCCATACTAAGTAGAATGGCATCCCTCTGTGCCCACTGACCTTAATGGACTTAGAAGGATACAGCGCTGTCAGATCCCCAGTTAAGACATTCTCCACAGCTTCTTTAGAATAATGCTTTATTAGAGACTTGCTCACTCAGGAACTGGTTCCTTGTCAGGAATAAAGAAAGTGTGTGAAAACCAAAGGTTATAGGTAAGAACAGGGGTCCGTTGGGGCCGGAGCAAGGCGGAGCAAAGCTCCGCCAGCTCAGGAATGCCCACTAGGGCATCCATGGGCCGAATCAGATTCTCTGATGTGATTCAGCCTGCTGCCGAATCACCGCCGAATTTAAAAGCGACTGGAGGGGAGACGGTTTGGGGGAGAGGCTCCAAACTTGCAGAGTAGCTGCTGGGACCTCTCCCCCAAATACCCACCAAGTTTCAAGAAGATTGGACCACGGGGTCCAATTCTACGGGACCCCAAACAGGTTGCCCCCATTCCCTCCATTGTTCTCTATGGTAGAAAAAAAGGTAACATTTTTTTCCCACCGTAGAGAACAATAGCGGGGATGGGGCAACCCGTTTGGGGGCCCATCGAATTGGACCCCCTGGTCCAATCTTCTTGAAACTTGGTGGGTATTTCAAGGAGAGGCCCCAGCAGCTACCCTGCAAGTTGGGAGCCTCTCTCTCAAACCCCCTTTCCTCCAGCCCCTCATATACCCTATGAGTTTTTGCCATTGATTTCAATGGCCCATAGGGTATAATGGGGCTGAAACTGACATTCCCTTTCTGACACACTTCCAGTGATGTCAAGGGATGTGGCATATGCTAATGAGTTATGCTAATGAGCTCCTGCATCTCTTTTTCTACGAAAGGACCCCTGGGTAAGAACCACTGCGCCCCACACATACGTCAGCACCCAGCCTAGGCGTTACTATGACAACCCTGACAGATATGTGGTGTCTTATCTATAGCAGCCTAGCAAAAGAGTCTCCAAGGCCAATCCCACAAGAAAGGCCAAGGGGTACAGCTTGGAGGGGAAAAAATCATGGCTACAAGCAAGCAGGCACCCACACAGTAGGGTTGCCAGCCTCCAGGTGGGGCCTGGAGAGCTCCCGCTTTTACAACGGATCCCCAGCTGACAGAGATCAGCTCCCCTGGAGGAAATGGCTGCTTTGGAGCCATGCTGAGGCCCCTCCCCTCCCCAAACCCCACCTTCTCCTGGCTCCACCCCCAAAGTCCCCAGGTATTTTCCAACCCGGACTTGGCAACCCTACCACACAGTCATATTCCCCTGTCAGGAATCCCCTCCCCCCATAACATGGCAAGGTGAACAGAGAAGAAGAATACAGAGAATCGAAACTGAAACCTTGACAAACCCTAGAGCCCGAGCACTATTTCTCCGAGTGGAGCACACATTTATAATATGGGTTCCCTCAGATCTCATCCAGTATAGGGTTGCCAGCAATGCTGAGGCAAATGCACGCAGGCATTAGTCACTGTTATGTCTTGTATCAAAGGCAAAAAAAAGCCATCCCAATTCATTGCCAATTCATTATATCTTGTAAATAATACCTCCACGTTAGTCTTCAAATCAGTTTTTATTGCTCTCAGTCACACAAGTATAAAACACAACTCAGGTCACAGTCACAATCCCCGAGATAAAGCGGGGGGGGGGGGGGAGAGACTGTTTCCTCTGGCAGAATTTGACCTGCAGTAGCATGATCAAACCTTCCTTTGCAGCTGTGGGCGCAGTCCGTCAGTGAGTGATCAGATGCAACTGTGGGTGAGTCGGGGGGGGGGGGGGGGGGGGGGTTGTCCCATTTTTTCCCATATGCTTTAACGAGGGATCAATGAATCACACCTCAGCCCTGAGGGCTCCCTATGGAGTTTGTGATGATGCAAATACTGCAAGGGGGGGGGGGAAGAATGGCACAGAGTTGGGATGGCCTGATCAGACCATCCCGACATTATGAAAGTGCACTAGAGCGATCAGACGTGGCCCATCGCAACCCATTTACTACCAGTTTTTCCCTGGTGTCTTTTAACTCCGCTTCTGCGGCAGAGCAAAACGGGGTTGGCAGAGGCTGTGGGGCACTTCCCAGATGTTGCTGTCTGATCGCTTCCATTAAATCTGCCCGGCATTCACACCTATGTTGGGTCTAATTGTGTGTATGATCACAACCTCACAGCTGCAATCACTCCCACTTCCTCCCACTCCCACTCCCTCACTTAAATACAATCCTCTCAAAAGAAGCATACACCACAGTTATGAAAAAGTCGAATTTATTTCTGAAGTGTCACAAATACAGCACTTTCACACACACTAAATCACGGACTTTCAATCCACTTTCAATGCACTTTGTGACTGGATTTTACTGTGCGGGAAAGGCAAAATCCATTCGCAAATAGTCACTGAAGTGGATTGAAACTGCATTATTTAGCATGTGTGAGAGCACCCAATGTCTATACCAGGGGTGGCCAACCTTGCTTAACGTAAGGGCCACATAGAATAAATGTAAGAGCCACACAGAGATGTCTGAGAGCCGCAAGACAGGAACAAATATCACACACACGTTTTTATTTTTAAAAATATGCAAATTTGCTTTTTATTAACGTTAAATGGGACTGCCAAAAATAAAAACAAACGAGGAAAACCAGTTATAAGAAAGAGAGAGAGAGAAACTAGGAAAGCAAATAGATGGGAGGGAGGAGGGAAGGAAGGAAGGGAGAAAGAGAGAAAAAGCATGCCTCCCCTTTGCTTCCCCAGCCGCCCTGCCAGGAGCCGCACAATATGTGTGAAAGAGCCGCATGTGGCTCCCGAGCCACAGGTTGGCCACCCCTGGTCTATACTGTGATAATGGACTCAAAGTTTGGGCCAGCACCCTGTGAACCCCACCTCGCCACTTTAAAAACCCAACAGGTAGCTGAAGTAATAATAACAACAATGAAATTAGCAGTGAACAGAATCAAACCAGCAACTGATGCATTAATATAGTCATCCACAATAAATCTAATAGTAGCACAGCCCCCTCAATACCCATTCTAGGGCTGAAGACAGACTGGGGGAAAGGGAGCCCATTCAAACAGCCACAGCTGTTCCCCAGGTCCCTTCCGTACTTACCCGCTTCCATGCCGCTTTCCTGCTGCTTCAGAAGGACACCGGGAGAAAGTGGTCTCCAGGGGCCGTCTGCCGCTTGTTTCTCGCTTTCCGGCAGTGTGAACCGGAAGAAGGCGGGATTCAAGCGGAGGCAGCAGTGTGAACGTGCCGTTTTGCCAGTGTGCACATGCGCACATTGCTGAAACAGCCCTGCAGTGAGCTGCGGAGGCCAGCCCACCTGGGGCCGCTCCGCAGCAGTCTGAACACTCCGATCCGGTGTGCTGACGCAGGAGTCTGTCCAGTGTGAACGGCCAGCCCTGGAGCAGTTTTCCCCCACAACTTTCGGCCCCATTTCCTCCCGCTCCAGATTGCCAGTCTGTCTTCAGCCTAGGAAACAACAAGGGATCCTAGTTATAGTATAGATATATCTTACTATTGGGTTACATTAAAGAGTGTGTCATTTTTGTCAAGTTTGGAATCTATCTTAACCTTTCTTGAAGTTGCTAAACTAATCCTTGCTGCTAGATGGGGAAAAACAGACCCTTCAGTTCCAAGAGATTGTTTGAATTCTGCCTGGGAAAAGGTATTACTTATACATACATAGCTTTATTATGGTCAAAAGACCAGCAAGGGATATTACTTATTAAATTAACTTATCTCTGAAGGACATTAAAAAAAAAACCCTTCTCTTCTCATATTTCAAATAAGTTTATGGAACATTGGGCTGTGTTCACAATGTCCTGGAATGGTAAGGCTATAGAGGGGATTTCTCCTTAGGTTTTCTATGAGCTACTCTGAGCAATCTCTGTGTGGTATTTACATTTTGAGGAATTACAGAATCAATGTAATTATAGATTGTTGTTTACATATGAGATATTTTTGTTGTTTATAATGATAGGATCCTATTAATGATATTTTTATTTAAAACAGATAAATGCTAGACAGACAGACAGACAGACAGACAGACAGATAGATGATAGATGGATAGATGGATAGATAGATAGATGGATGGATGGATGGATGATAAGAAATTTAGCAGGGGTGGATTTTAATATTACATTGGCAGTTGCCAACTTCTTTTCTCAATCAATTAAGATTAAAATCCATTAAATTTTACATTATATAGACACATATATTAAATAAATTTCCTTCTTTCTTTTTTTTTTCTTCATGTGATACTGTTCAGAGCTGAATTGGCTGTAAGAGCAGTATCATTAAAGTAAAAAGATAGATGACAGATAAATGATAGATAGATAGATGATAGATTATAGACAGATAGACAGATAATAAGAGATTCAAGTCCAATAGCAACTTAAAGACCAACCACAGTTTCAGGGTATAAACTTTCAAGAGTCAAAGCTCCCTTTGTCAGACACAAGGAAAAATGAAGATCTCTGAGTCTTTTTATCCTACCCAGAAGGTGGGAAAATAGACAGATAGATGTATAGACAGACAGATGTATGTATAAAGTGCTATCAAGTCATAGCCGATTTATGTTGACTCCATTGGGCTTCAAGGCAAGAGATATTCGGACGTGGTTTGCCATTCCCTTCCTCCTTGGTGGTCTCCTATCCAAGTACTAACCAGGGTCAACCCAGCTTAGCTTCTGAGATCTGATAAAATCAGGCTAGCCTGGGCTATCCAGGTCAGGGCAGATAGCTAGGTCTGGTGCCAGTCTGGAGCCAGTCTGGTGTAGTGGTTAAGTGCGCGGACTCTAATCTGGGAGAACCGGGTTTGATTCCCCACTCCTCCACTTGCACCTGGCTGGATGACCTTGGGCAAGCCATAGCTCTGAACCAGCTGTTCTCTCAAGGACAGCTTGGGAAAGAGCTCTCTCAGCCCCACCTACCTCACAGGGTGTCTGTTGTGGGGAGGGGAAGGGAAGGGAAAGGAGTTTGTAAGCCGCTCTGAGACTCTTAAGTGAGTGAAGGGCGGGATATAAATCCAATCTCTTCTTCTTCTTCTTCTTCTTCTTCTTCTTCTTCTTCTAGGTCTTACTAAAAAGAAAAAGAAAAGGCAAACAATTAGGGGTGGATCCAACCAGCTTTCCCACAGTTAAACTTCAAAAATTCTATACTGGTAAACATGAGACCTTCATAGATAAAAGGCATGTTCAAAGAGAGCTGGAATATGGAAGGGGGGGATGTTATGATAAGAAATAAGAAATATATGCTTATGCTGTTGCTCTGGATGCTGATCTCCATGCAGGATTCATGCTCCATCCTCCTGCACACACAGACTTTGCCTGCGGAAAATACACTTAGGGTTTTTAAAAAAAAAAAAAAAAACTGGGAGATTCCCACAAAGATCTCTTAGTTTATTGCAGCCTCCGTGTCACCAGGAAAGTAAGCGACTATTAATTTGCAAAGAGCCTCCGAGAATTTTTATTAGTGTTATTTAAAAAGCTGACTTCATTTGTTTCCCTTCATTTGAAAGAACATTAATGGGCTTGATACCCCTGAGCACTGTACGACCTCATAGTGCTTTTGGTGACACTTGATATTAAGTACCCCGCCATAATGAAGAAATTTGGTGTGCAGTATCCGCCATGGGTGGATTCATTGGCTCGTCTGGGCATGACTTTTATTGGAATTCCCGTAATTTATGTTCTTTTAGAACTGAATTCCAGCCAGAGCACAACAGTAAGTCCATGCTTCTCTTTCACCTAAGTTATTAGTGGCTGATTGGGAGAAACAGACTCCAACAACTCACAGGGCAGCCCACAGATTTCCTAGGTCAACCCAACCATTTGGTTGGAGAGCAATTTTGGTTCGGGGTTGCACTTTGGAACTGCCTGCAACCTCTGTCTATTTAGGGAATGCCTGCATCAAGCCAAAAGAGAGATGGGTCCTTCAAGTGGAAGGGAGACTTTCTGGTAGAGGCTATGCTTATGGGGTTTCTGGATCCACCACTACCTAATATTACCCAGCTTGACTTCCATGGGCAACCTAAAACATCTAAAAGTAATCTCTGCTCTTAATATAATGAATACCATGTGTTTCTTTTGCCTAACAACATGTGTAGGGGAGGGAGAAATACAAAGGTATATATGTATATCCCTACTTTTGAACTGTTGGGGATCGCAAGGATTATCATCACCACCAGGGGTCCTCTTGAGCAGGAGCTCGGGGAAGTTCAGCTCCGGGAGATGGTGCCAGCCCCCCCCCCCCCATGGGGGAATGCCTGATTGTGTCATGGCTGCAGCAAAATGACCCCGTCCCCTGGAAAGGTCCTTGTTCCTCCGACCAGCCTTCTGAAGGCTTCAGCCACCACTGAAGCTATCCTCCCGGAATAGTGGTATTTCTGAGGCTTGGATTAATAGCTGTCCCCTCTCTGCCAGCTTGCTTTCTTTCTTTCTTTCTTTCTTTCTTTCTTTCTTTCTTTCTTTCTTTCTCTCTCTCCTTCTGACATACTTCTGGAGATTGTCAGGTGGTGTAGCATATGCAAATAAGTTATGCTAATGAGTTATGCTAATGAGCTCCTGCACCTCTTTTTCTACAAAAGGACCCCTGATCACCACCATTCCTGATTGGCTCAGGAGTGTTGAATGCCCTGGACATCTGAGATATACAGACTCCATTCACTAGTTGCGCTGAGCTCCTCTCTCTCTCTCTCTCTCTGTGTTTAAAGTGCCATCAATTCACAGCCAACTTAGGATGACCCCATAGGATTTTCAAGGCAAGAGACATTCAGCCGTGGTTTGCCACTGCCTTGCTCTGCATAGTGACCCTGGACTTTCTTGGCAGTCCCCCATCCAAGAACAAACCAAGGCCAACCCTGTTTAGCTTCCGAGATCCGATGAGATTGGGCTAGCCTGGGCTATCCAGGTCAGGTCACGCAGAACTTCTAAAAACTTTTAATACGTGGGATCCCAGTTTCCCCCAACAAGAAAAGTGCTGAGTTAGAGCTCATCCAAAAGATTAAACACCAAAACACATCTTATCCTAAACCAAGATTTGGGTTTCCTAACTCGCTATAGTTGGTGACAGTTCAGCATAACCCAACCTACACCAATGTTAATGCATGCAGAGAGCCAGTTTGGTGTAGTGGTTAAGTGCGCGGACTCTAATCTGGGAGAACCGGGTTTGATTCCCCACTCCTCCACTTGCACCTGGCTGGATGACCTTGGGCAAGCCATAGCTCGGTACCAGCTGTTCCCTCAAGGACAGTTGTCTCAGAGCTCTCTCAGCCCCCACCTACCTCACAGGGTGCCTGTTGTGGGGAGGGGAAGGGAAAAGGCATTTGTAAGCCGCTCTGAGACTCCCCTGGGGAGTGGAGGGTGGGGTATAAATCCAATCTCTTCTTCTTCTTCTTCATTAAGCTAGAATCATACTGTTATGCTGTATCCCTTGTTTTATACTTTACACAGAGCCTTCCTGGAAGAGGGTTGTTAGTAGATTTTGTTCCTCTCTCTTCTGCTGATCCCCATGACAACTGGGAACCTGTGACCTCAGACATGAACGATTAGATGTAACAACCATGTTCTCCACCAGTTCCTTACACATGGACTAATTCTGAATGGTTTTATTTGACCTTTTTTTCTCCCACAACTCCTCCCCCATGCCAACTGTGGTTATAAACATCCATGTAACATTTCCACTGCACATTATGCATCTGACAAAGCTGACTCACAAAAACTATTTGCTAGAATAAATTTAGTCTTTAAACTGTCTCTTGATTTTGGTTTTACTATTCTACAACAAACTAACGTAAGGGAGGGGTTGTGGCTCGGTGGTAGAGCATTGTCTTGGCATGAAGATGGTCCTGGGTTCAGCTGATCGATTTTTGATCCTATTCTGAACATTGGTATACTTTGTTACTTTGACAAGGGTAATATATACACCAAAACAATGTTCAAGACTGCCTATTTAACAAAATTAACAAAATTTAGAAAATGAAGAACCAGACCTAACCTCAAACAAATTTAATATTGTTATATGGTTTAAGACTAAGTTTTATCCGTACTATACAAACTACTTTATGTTACATGCTTAAAATATGTTATTTCCAGAATGGTGAACTAAACTGCAGTTATGTATTAACAAAATACTTATGAATATACAATATAAATGTAAAAATTTGATTGCTATAACTGTTCTACTTTTTGACAAAATAAAAATTATATATATATATATATATATATATATATATATATATATATATATATATATATATATATTAAAAAAAAAGATGGCCCTGGGTTCAATCGCCAGCATGGCTTTTTTTTCCGGGGAAATGTGTTGGAACGGAGTTCCAGAACCATTTCGACAAAATTCTTATAAAATGTTTAAAAGTTCATGAGTTTTTAGTTTACAGATAGAAAACTTCATTTCCCTCTTGAGAGTTCTGACGAAAGAAGAAGAAGAAGAAATCGCCAGCATCTCTAATTCAAAGGATCTGGCAGTAGGAAATATGAAAGACCTCTGCTTCTAGACCCTGGAGAGCCACTGCAAGTCTGAGTAGACAATACTGACTGTGATGGACCAAGATCTAATTCAGCATAAGGCAGCTTCATAGCTACCTTTCTGAAATTATCCACAGCTGGAAGCAGATCTCAACCACTCTGAAAGGACTGTCCCCTCTAATAGTTTCTTGCTTTATACTGTTCGTCACACACCCTTTTCTAAATAAGAAGAATTAGTTTTTATATCTCACTTTTCTCTACCTCAAGGACTCTCAAAGCAGCCAACAATTACCTTCCTTTCCCTTCCCCACAACCGGTTCCTTGTGAGGCAAATGGGGCTGAGGGAGTTCTGAGAGAACTGTGACTTGCCCAAGGTCATCCAGCAAGTGACTGGCAGCAAGGTCATCCAGAGGAGTGGGGAATCAAACCTGGTTCTCCAGATTAGAGTCCACCGCTCTTAATTGCTACACCAAGCTGGCTTTCTGTTACTTAAACTCCAGTGGACAACTCTGCATCTGATGATCTGTCTCATAAAAGTTCACGCTGGAATAGCAAAGTTTTGGTTTTTTTAAGGCCCTACTGAATTCTCCTTTAAATTGGAGAGAGGGCCCTATCTCTAGGCAACCATTATACAGAGATGAGCCGAATGTTTGCAGCTGAATTGTCAAGGCTCAAAACAGAGGCTCGGGTTGTCGTCTGCAGTGGTTCATCATGAATGCCCCCTCTCTTCAATACCATGCATCCTTCCTTGGGAGTAAGCCCCACTGAGTATTACGGAATTACTTCTGAATAGACTCTTCTAGAATTGTATTGCTGTTTTGCCCTTTTCTGCTGCCAACGGTAGACACGACTGCTCTGCAGCTGCTTCCGGTTGCTGTCCATCACCCAGCTCTTTCTAGGGTTGCCAGCCTCCAGGTGGGACCTGGGGATCTCCCGCTTTTACAACTGATCCCCAGCTGACAGAGATCAGCTCCCCTGGAGAAAATGGCTGCTGTGAAGGGTGGACTCTACGGCATTGGACCATGCTGAGGCCCCTCCCCTCCCCAAACCCCGCCCTCTCCTGGCTCCACCCCCAAAGTCTCCAGGTATTTTTCAAGCCAGACCTGGCAACCCTAGTTCTTCCCCTGCTGTAAACCACCCTAAATAGGGTTGCCAACTGCCTGGAGGGGAAAAAAATCCTGTTCCTTTGATAGAGGCCTAATTGAATTTAGTTTTCAGGTGATGCTGTTGACCTCCATGCCCTGAAAAGATTCAACTGCCCATTTCCAAACATTCACCTGTCTCTATCCCCCCAGGCCTGTTGACAACCTGACCACCAAACCAAAACGGAATGCCCCAGGGTGAGAAATCTGAGCAGCTCAGTCTCAGCTCTTGGGCCGGAGATGTTTGCAAAGCCATTTCATTCCTCTGGGATTGCAGTTCTGTCTTTCGCTCCCTGCCAGGCTGTGCACGGCCATTCACGAAACCCAGCTAGGGGAGAGAAGTGTCTAGAGCCAGCTGAGGGAAGAAAGAATAACGTTCCAGCCTCCGAGAGCTCAGGGAGGGGCCGTGTCAGAATCCAAGGATTCTAACAAAGGTTCCTTCTGTACTTTTTGTAATCTCCTCAAATGTAACATGCTTTTGCAGTTCGGTTGTATCATTCTGCTATCTCTTTCATGCTGTATCATGTTCCCTTTAACTCTGGTTTATTGCCCTCTGTTTATTGCTAATGGTGGGTCTGGTCAATGTAACCATTTGGTCCGGGAGAGTGGCGACTGCAGCACCTGAGAACAATCGGCCTCTCCCCCCTCTCCCCCTGCATTCCTTTCCTCCCTGCCAGCAGAGACACAGAACTTTTCTTATCGGTGTGAGAAGACCTTGGCGAGCTATTTGTTATGCACAAAATGGACACATCTGAAGAGCCCCAGTTTAAGAAGGGAAATTTACAACTTCACACTTCACCTTTTTCCTGTGGGAAGCAAAACGGTCAAAGGACCTTAGCCCGTGGTTTTTCCCTCTCTGTGATTGGTTACCTATGGGAAATTCAAATTGTACTGGAGGGTATATTAATCCTGCTTCTATTGTATACCTTATCTCTAACAATGATCCGAGGACCTGTAATGTAGTAATAGGGAATAAAGAACTCTGTTTCATCAACAAAGGTCTGATCCTTGACTACATAGGGCAGAAGCCTCACAGACCGTGGCTTATTGGTCACTCTTCTGCTCACGTTGCTCTTCTGTTCTGTTTTTCGGCATTGTTTTTCTTGTTCCTTGGCATCATGGTACACGGGCCATAGGCAGTAGGAGGTGCTATGAAAGACCTCCAGCAGAGATGCTGGAGATAGGCTTGTCAGCTGTAGGTTAGGAAACTCCTGGAGATTGGGAGGGTGGTGTTGGATTCTCTGGACTAGGTACCGCCAGGGAACCACAAAAAGAATAGTAGAGTGGTCAAGGCTTAAACGCAGCAAAGCTTGGGGCTTGGGGTGGCAACAGACTTACAAAGTCACAGGAGTCAGCAGTCAGTTCTTAAAACTAATAAGTAACTTCTATTAAAGGAAATACATGCTTGAGAGTACAGGTAAGAGATAGATATAGATTACCTGTTCTAACTAGCTAGATGGTGTTGGATGCTGGACGCATGTCCAGCCTCCACGGTGCAAGATGGAGACCAAGCACCTTCTTCTTGCATGCGTGAGAGAGGAGGGGGGAGACGGAAGCAGAGGAAATTGCCCCTAAGAGTAGCATTCTACTTTAAAGGAAAGTATCAGATAGCAGGAAGGAAAGGACGCTCTCTGTGTCCTGACCTCTCTATCTGTCTAAACTCTCTGGTGCCATCTTCTCAAGTCTGAGACAGGAGACAGTGCCAAATCCTCCACTTCTAATAGGTGGAACCTCAGGAGGGAAGAGTTTGGGGAGGGGAGGGGACTCAGTGGAGTATAATGTCATATAATCCAGCCTACAAAGCAGCCGTTTTCTCCAAGGGAAATTATATCTGTAGTATGGAGATCAGCTGTAATTCCAGGGGAGGGGGGATTGCCAGCCCCCAACTGGAGGTTGGCAACCCTACCTAGACAGATGCTGCTAGTGCAAATGAGCAATACCAAGAGCCTGACTCGATGTAAGGCAACTTCATGGGTTTTTTCCCCCCAAAATATACCTCCCTCCTGTGCTTCCTCTCTTACCCCCAGTGTCTCTGCCCTTTGAGTATCAAAATCAGAAAACATGGCTGTGGTTAGGGTTGCCAGCTCTGGGTTGGGAATAGGGTTCCCAGCTCTCAGGTAGGAGGAGGGGTCCCCCAGTTTTGTAGGCTCCTGGCTGCTGCTGGCCAGCTGGCTGGCGGAGAAAGCCCCACAGCAACAGCCACGACCTAGAGGAAGTGACATCATCATGCCGGGGACATTGCACGGCGATGCTGTGGTATTTTGGGCAAAACTCTATGGTTACCATAGAGTTTTGCCCAAAATACCAGAGCGTTGCCGTGCAATATCCCTGGCATGATGACTTCACTTCCATGTGATGCCATCATGTCAGGGATGTGACATGCAGCAATGTTGCCTGCATCCCTTGTATCCCAAAAAGCTCCCTCCCACCCCCCGCTGAGAAGGAAGTAAGACCTTGCAAGCCTAGTTGGGAAATACCTGGAAATTTGGGGGGTGGATCCTGAGGAGGGCAGGGTTTGGGAAGGGGAGGGGCTTCAATCGGGTATAATGCCATAGGGTCCACCTTCCAAAGCAGCTATTTTCTCCAGGTGAACTGATCTCTATCACCCAGAGATCGGTTGTAATAGTAGGAGATCTCCCGCTACCACCAGGTACCAGGAGGATGGTAACCCTAGTTGTGGTGTCCTTCCACCAATGGACAGATGTCCCCATTGTTGTTGCAAAACAGCTGTTTTTACCCTGCCTCGGAAGGCATCCTGTAAAACCTCTGCAAGAAAACATCAGCACTCACCGTTCACCTGCTACCAGCTCCCTTGCATCAGCAGCGATAATGATAATGCCACTTCTCGAAATTCATGCTTCATTGTACAGTCCCGGCTCCACCGCAGGTGTCGGGCTCCCAACAGAATTCCCTCTGGGTGATTTTTTTTAAACAGCAGGTGTTGGGGGAACTTGTTAAGGAAAGCAATCTCTCGCTGTCTCTCTCTCTCTGCTCAACTTTGCTGATGCCTGACCCATCGGGCCCAGAGCTCCATAGCTGGTGTTAAATTAGCAATTCTGTATTCACAGTGGGGGGGTGTCCCAGGAAGTGTCCACAAAGGACAATGAAGTCAAAATATCAGTCTAGCGTGAAACTATTTGTGCCTGCTTTTTAATTAAGATTTCAGGCCTCGTTTGTCCTGGGGAAACCACAGGAGGTGCCGACAACTACGTGATGCAAAACGGAACCTGCGCTGCTGAAACTGAAAGTTGTACTCGGTAGGTACTTTACTTATCTGGAGGGAGGAGAGCGTTTGCGAACTTTAAAAGGTACGAGACGCCCAGAAGAGCATTTCTTCCCTTCGTAACTCATCTGCAAGTGTGAATACAATAGGAATATAGGAGGGAAACTGCAGGATTTAAAGTCTAGGCTGGGGAATCAAACTTGAGGAATATCTGTAGTCTTATGTACAGTTTTGAGCTCACACACATGTACCCTGTCATAGATGTTGTCTTGAATACATTGAGAAGGTGTTCCATGTATGCAAGCCACTTGGTGATGCTACATTTCTTGTGTCATTCCTGCCCAGACCTCAGGAACCAGTGAGGGAAAATGGGGGGAAGGGAAGTACATTAGTGTCACGCTGGTGTATCTATGTCACTTTTGGTGAAAACCCTAAGTGGCATGGCAGATGCTTTAGCATTGTCCAAAAATTCTATGTTAAAATCATATCTTCCCCGGGGGTTGCTAGATGTGACCTGGCCACCCTAATTATCCACTGCTGTAGGGAACTTTAGTTTGACCTTTTCAAGTCCAGCTGTCCCCATATGGTTACCAGCCTCCAAGTGGGGCCTGGAGTTCTCCTAGAATTATAACTGAGATCAGTTCTCTGGGACGAAATGGAGGGTATGACATCATATCCTGTTCCTCTCTTCCCCATACTCCGCCTTTTCCAGGGCCCCGAATCTCCAGGAATTTCCCAAGCTGAAGTTAACAACTCAGTGCCCCAAGTGGGAGAAACTTTCAGATGAACTACGACAGTCCTCATTTGGTGTGTATCTTTGCAAGGGCAGTATGTCTGAACTTTCTCAGAGGGTCTCTGGGACCATTTGGCTTGTTGTGTTACAATCTATTAGGGGAACAAATTTAGTGCACAGCGGCACCTTTTAAGACCACCGACGTTTTATTCAATGTCTGAGCTTGAAAAAGTGTGCATGCACACAAAAGCTCACACCTTGAATAAAACTTTGTTGGTCTTAAAGATGCCACTGGGCTCTAAATTTGTTTTACTGCTTCAGACCAATATCAATGCTCCCTCTGCGCTGTGGAGTCTTGTGAGCCAAAATTCTACTTTGTGAGCTACTGGCATTAAAGCTGTGAGTGAGCGATTTGGCTGCTGCATAAACTAGTTTGCTCTGGAGCCAACCTTCCTGAGCGAAGACAAAAATGTGTACGCCAGAGGCTAAAAAAAACTGTGAGCTGGCTCACACTAACTCAGCTTAGAGGGAACACTTCAATCACCTGGATCAATCTATTGCGACTTTGGGGGAAATGGTCTCTGCATGGGTATAATGGATCATGGCTGGCTGCTGTAATGGTTTGATGTGTATCTATTCTATTCGTTTGGATAGTTTTATTCCGTTGACCTCCTTGAGGCCCCTGTCTCTGTAATCCCCATGTCTCCTGATATAAACCCATACAGCAGTCACAGGGTTGCCAGCTCTGGTCTGAGAAATTCCTGGTGATCTGGGGATGGTGCTTAGGGAAGGTGGAGTTTAGGGAGCGGTGGTACTCTGATCTCTGACATCTGGGGGTCAGCTGGAATATCAGAAGAACTCCAGGACCCACCCAGATGTTGGCCACCTTAGCTGTGTTCAATACAATAGCATCTGCTGATCATTCTGACTACCAGGGGTCCGTTGGAGCGGGAGCACACAGGAGCGCAGCTCCGGGAGTGAGGAGCCCAGGGGGCGGGCACATGACCAAGCCCCGCCCCCTCCTCGGCTTCCCCGAGCAGTGCAGAGGCGTAGTGCCCCGGGGAAAGCCCTGCTAGGGTCTTTATTGTTTTTATTGTTTTGTTTGAATATTGATAATTTTATCATTGTTCCTTTTATGACTGTGTGCTGCTTTTCCAGAGACTTGCTCCAGGTGGCATAGAAATTTTCTAAGTATACCATTTTTTATCTGGGCACATGGCACATTACTGGAGAAATTTCACCAGCCATTCAGCAGCTTCCACCCCATCAGTTTGGTGTAGTGGTCAGGAGTTGGACTCTAATCTGGGAGAACTGGGTTTGATTTCCCCACTCCTCCACATGCAGCTGCTGGTGTGACCTTGGGCCAGTCACAAGTTCTCTCAGAGCTGTTCTCTCATGAGCAGTTCTCAAAAGACCTCTCTCAGCCCCACCTACCTCACAGGGTGTCTTGTTGTGGGGAGGGGAAGGGGAAGGGATGGGTGGTGCACATGTCCTGGGTATCTCAAGTCTACTTGAAACCTGGTGGTTTCCAGGGAGTAGGAAGAGAATGAGGTTGTGTTCTTTACACTTATTTTTATTGCACAAAGTATTGGATGGGGAAGGGAATGGAGGAAGAGCAGGTCAGTTTCACTCACCTGTGGAGTGGAGCCTGAGGGGTGGGTGTTGCCTTCTGACACACTTCCGGTATGTTAGGAGGTGTGGCATATGCAAATGAGTTATGCAAATGAGTTATGCTAATGGTCTCCTGCACCTCTTTTTCTACGAAAGGACCCCTGCTGACTACCATAATGATCCCATAAGGGCCCCAGTTTCCTGGTAGTAAGGCGTGGTTACCTTCTCTTCCCCTGCCTGCCGCCCTTTTCCAGGACTTAAGATAGCATAAGATAAGGCTCAGCCTATAACCCTTTAAAAGGGGCAGTGAGACCGAGACATCTCTTCACTTACAGCAAAGGCCTTTTTGGAAGGATTTTCTGCATTTCCCTACGAAGCAATTAGAGGATGATAAAAGTGGTGGATAAGTTATTAAAAATCGGTCCTGGAGAAAAGAAGTAATTCGTTGCCCTATGAATGTACATAAAATATTAATCGTGGGTGGGGGGGTTGTAGAAAAATGGGGGAAGAAGCAATGAAGAAGGCTGAAGTTAAATACGTTCATGTAAAGCCAAGGTCTAGCCATTGCTGGCCCCTGACAAATGGCCAGTGAAACAGCAGTTTCTTTTAAGAATCATTAACTCCTAAGGCCAGTATTAATGGCTCTGGCAGGCATCCTACTCAATCTCCACTCCATTTGAAAAGCTTTAGTTAGCAGCAAGAACAGGCTCTTGGCTTGGTGATATCTCCCTTCGGTCTGCTAGCAAAAAAGAGCACAGTGAATGAGATTCGCCAACGCCTGATACAGCACACACCTATGTATAAGATGTAAGTCACATTCAGTTCAACGGGACTCTTGGTCCTAGTTTAGAGCCAAAGATGTTGGAACTTGGAAGATAAATGACAAGCTTTCCCAATGTTGATGTACTGAGATTTTGAGTTGCGTTCTTGTACGAGATTGTACGCTTATCTTAGATTGTCTAGAACTTTAATGTTCAGAAGCTGCTTTGAGTGGGGTTGCCAAGCTGGTGGGAGGCCTGGGGGTGGGGACATGGTGAGGGGCGGCATCACACCGGCGTGACAACATCGCTTTCAGGTTTTCAGTGAGCTCTAGGAATCGCTGGAAACTCTATGGTTATACAATTCTGAGAGCTACCTACTGTACAAGATTGTCCTCTAAGACTGTCTAGAACTTTAATGTTGGTAAGCCACTGAAGGGTTGCTAGGGCGAGACTGGCAGTTGGTGGGAGGGTTGGGGTTGGGGACAGGGGCGAGAGTGGCGTCGCCAGTGTAACAACATAACTTCTGGGGAAAACCCGAAAGTGGCCTTTCCCAAAGTGATGTCATCATGCTGGTGATGCTGCCATTTTTTTTTTCACATTGGGGAATGGGAGCTTGGGTCAAGGGGTCTCCTGCCCCGACCAGGGGCTTGGCAAACCTTGCTTTGAGTCCTGTGTTCCTGGAAAAAAGCAGCATATAATTATTCTAAATTTCCTAAATAAAGTACTGAATCAGGTTTAAGGTTCTGGTAATGACCTTTAAGGCCCTAAATGGTCAGGGACCCATGTATCTTCGGGACAGCCTCCTGTGGTATACCCCCTGAACAGTGCTACGCTCGGCAGAGGAAAAACCCACTGGTGATCCCCAGCCCAAAAGATATCCAGCTGTCTTCAGTCAGAGCCAGGGCCTTTGGAACTCTCTGCTGAATAACATGCATGCCTTGCAGGACCTAATGCAGTTTCACAGGGCTTGCAAGGCAGGGATGTTCCGCCAGGCTTTCAGTTGAGGACAGTCAGGGCTATTTTGGGGCAGGAACGCACAGGAACGGAGTTCCGGCTGGCTCCTGAGTTGGCCGCACCCAGCAGGAACTCATTACCATAACAGGCCACACCCAACAGCAGAAACTCATTAGGAATGGCTACATTAGGGGTATGTGGCCTAACATGCAAATTAATTCCTGCTACAAAAAAAGCCCCAGGTTTTGACAACAAACAAGGTAAACAGAATAAGAAGCAAAAGGTGGGTGTGGCTGGATGACCACTCTTCTGGTAACACGGGGGTGTGGCCTAATATGCTAATAAGCTGTGCTGTCAGGGGTGTGGCCTAATATGCTAATGAGTTTCTGCTGTCGGGTGTGGCCTATTATGCTAATGAGTTCCTGCTGGGCTTTTTCTACAAAAAAAGCCCTGAGGACAGTGATGGGTCCCACCTCATCTGGCACGCCCTCTTCCCTTTTTCTGCCCTAATCAAGGCAATGGTGCCATTTGGAAGTTTTTACCGCCACCTGGTTATGTCTTAACTGTGTATTATTTTATTGCTCTGAACGGTTTTTATTAATGAATATGGTTACTGTTGCTCACCGCCCTGAGCCTTGTGTATATAGGGGAGGGTGGTCTAAAAGTTTAATTTATAAATAAATTTTAAAAAACTAATTCATAAATATTTCTGGGGAGGGAAACTGCCCCCCGTAGGGTGCCCTGGCTCAGACTGAGTCTTGTGGTGCAAGGGGAGATGGCATTTCACTCATTGTTCTCCGCCTGAGCTGCCAGCTGGGTGGGGCCAGCCCTGCTCCCAGAGACAGACAAACAATGACCTGACGGAGTAGGTGATACCAACTAAGGTGGTGGTGCACACTGCAGAGTTGATTGCGGCATTGATGCTACCCCTATGCCCCCATGCCCCTTAGGCTGCTACGAACCTTGGAAGAAGGGAAAGCAAAGAATGGTCCCGGTCACACGAGTGAGATAATCTGGGGGAGAAGTGAGGCTATTTGCTCCGGAATAATTTGACCCGCAGTTGAGTGATCACACAGTTCTGTGAAGCTGCGGGCACAGCCCACCACTGTGTGATCAGACGCAACCGCAGGTGAGTCGGGGGGGGGGGGTTGCCTTTTTCCACAATGCGCTTAAACGGGGGATCGATGAATCGCATCTCTGCCCTGAGGGCTTCCTATGGCAGTACGCGATGATGCACGTACTGAGAAGGGATAAAAACAACAGCATGGCATCGGGATAGCCTGATCAGACTATCCCCAACACCATGAGTGCGCGCTGGAGTGATCACACGGGGAAAATCTGTCCGTGGCCCATAGCAAACCTGTTTGATACTGAACTTTCCCTAGTATCTTTTAACTCTGCTTCTTTGGCGGAGAGAAACGGGTTGCCAATGGATGTGGGACGTTTGCCAGATGTTCTGGTGTGGTCACGCCCTTAAAATCCGCATGGCATTCATGCCTATCGCACGGCTAATTCTGTGTGTGATCGGGGCCAATAATGCCTTTCTTTCCCATCCTCTTTTCTGACTGCTTTCACACACGTCAGATAGTGCACTTCAGCAACCATTTGCAAGTCAGTTCTCCCACTTCACTGAGGAAAATCCAGTGGCCAAAGGCCCTTTCTGCCCTCCCCTTTTAATCCACGTTCACTGCGGTATCCTCCAGGCAATTCTGCACTAAAATCAAATTCAACCTTCTTTTTAATCCAGGTTCCCCCCACCCCCGATTCTGCACTAAAATCGAGTTCAAACTTCTTTTTATTCCTGTCCCCCACCCCCCACCCCATTCTGCATTACATTACCTCCCTTCAGTGGCCAGCCCAGCTTCAGCCTGCTGTTGCCCTGGGTTATTTAGATGCTGTTTTGCCATGGGCTTAAATTTCCTTGACTCGAACACTGAGAAAATCCGGAGTGCTGGGCGAATGTGGAAAGGGCCAATGATTGCTAAAGTGCACTGAAGGTGCCCTGAAAGTGCATCATCCAACATGTGTGAAGGCAGACAATGGCCCCGTCCACACTGTCACTTTTGCTGCTCATTTCTCCCTATTGTTTTGGGTTCCTCCCCCTTTTCCACATGTGTTTTGCTCCCTCTGGGACTACTAGAGAGAACAAAACATATGGGGGGTGGGGGAACCTGAAGCAGTAGGGGGAAATGAGCGACAAAAGTGACAGTGTGGACGGGGCCAATGTTTCCACTTTCTTAGTCCACCACACTAACCACTACACTGGCCTAGCTCTAAATAAGAACACTGTCTGAGGCTGTGAAACAATAACCATTAAGCCATCCTGAGTGGTCTCATTACCTACTGTCGGGGCCGGTGCTACCATTAGGTCAAGTTAGGCGAATGACTAGGGTGCAGACCTCAGAGGAGTGCAGAAACAGACAATCAGTGCCCCTCCAACCGGCCACAGGCTCTCACACTCACTCACTCACCAGCCCTGGCTCTACTATGTTTCTCCTCCTCCAGAAAGTCACGGCAACTGCAGCGGCAGCAGCTCCCTTCAGCTTTGCCTCGCACCCTGCCTGCCCAAGCCCACACAATTTTTTAAAAATTTGGGCTTTTAATTTTCCCTATAATTTATCTGTTTTTGATAATTGGTTAGCAGTGGGGGGGGGCACGCAAGTAGTTAGCCTTGCCTAGGGCTAGGGCTGCCAAGTCCCCCGGTAGAGCGGGGGAAACACCGATTTTTAAAGCTTTCCCCCGCTTTTCCAAAATTGGCCACCGGGGGGACAAAATGGCTGCCAGCAGGGGAACCTCGGAGCCTGCCCTGCTGGTCTCTTGAACTTCTTAAAAGGGAAATTTCCCCTTTAAGAGCTGATCGAGCAAGAAAGCCCCGCCCAGAGATTAAGGAGGGACTAAGCTCTTTCTACTGAAGGGCTTCCGTGCAAGGTTGCTGCTGGAGTAAGCTGCGTAAGCTGCTGGGGTCTGCGAGCTCTTTTCCTTCTCTGTCTCTCCCCCTCCCCCTCTTTCTTTTTTCTGTCTGTCTGTCCACTGTGGTTTTGTCAAAGGAATAAACTGTCACTTCCAAAGAGGTAAACATCACAAGGAGAGGTTGCCTGTAGAAGGTCTGGGAGTGGGATTGTTTAAAATGTCTTGTCGTGGCTGTTTGGGTCCCCCCAATCCTCATTTCCCTTCTGCAAATAAAAGTTGGGATTCCTCATTTTTATGCCAATTTTCTGTTTCTTTCAACCATGTCCCCCCCCCCCCCCCTCCGGCAGTAAAAATCTGCATTTTTAAAAGCATTTGTACATCAAGTAACCGGTATTTTAAGTTAGGGATGGATCCAACTAGCTTTTCTGGTGGCGAAAAGGGGAGGACAAAGGTCCTCTTTAGCCACCAAAAAGCCTATGCTGGGGGGGGGGGAGAAGTTATGGGACTTACATGGACAACAGCTGGGTGAAACAAGGGCCAGAAATAAAGCCTGGGAATTGGGCAAGAGTAAGTGAAAAAGCTGTCTGTCTGTCTGTCTGTCTGTCTCTCTCTCTCTGTCCCCATCCAGCAGAGGTCTATCAGTGGCTATTATTTGCCACAAGGTCTAAATGGAACCCTTTGTCTGGGGCAATGATGCTCTGCATTCTTGGTGCTTGGGGGGCAAAAGTGGGAGGGCTTCTGGAGTTCTGGCCCCACTGCTGGACCTCCTGAGGGCACCTGGTATTTTTGGCCACTGTTGTGACACAGAGTGTTGTACTGGATGGGCTGTACTGGATGGGCCGATCCACTGTGGCTTCTCTCCTGTTCTTATGATATGAAAATCATATTTAGCACTTGTGTAGCACTTAGGGCTTCATATTCTGCCGAGATGAGGAAGGATTCAGTAGGGCCATTGCTCAGTGATAGAGCATCTGCTTGACATGTAGGAGGTATCAGCCTCTTCAACTAAAAAAGGATCAGGTAATAGGTGACATTAAAGATCTCAGCCTGAGACCCTGGAGAGCCACTACCAGTCTGAGTAGTCAATACTGACCTTGATGGACCAATGGCCTGATTCAGTATTAGGAAACTTCATGAGTTCATGTGTCAGCATGTGGAAGCAACATCACAGGATGTGACATCACAAAATGATGTCACTTCCTTTCTCCTGGCTCCACCCCCAAAGTCTCCTGGCTCCACCCCCAAAGTCCCCAGATATTTCCCAAGTTGGACTTGGCAGCCCTACCTAGGGCGCAAGAAAGCCCAGCACCGGCCCTCCCTACTGTACAACCTACATTGGACAATCAGCAGCGCAGGGGTGGGGGAGGAATTTTCAAAGACATGAAAAGAGAGCATAGAATTTCTGGGGATATTCAGTCAGCGTTAAAGTCTAGGTTATCTTTAAACACACACACACACATTCTCAGCACTGCTCCGAGCAACCTTACCATCTCCAAATATCTCACAGCAATCCTATTATTATCCTCGCTAAGCCTGTAGAGTGGGAAAAGGTATTAAGATTGATTCCCACTCCTTATTGGACTGATGATGGGTAACTAATGAGATCTTTCCAAATAAAGTTTGCAAGAAAAAACAGGGTATCTTGTATCTTCCCTATCCACCCACACTTACCTCTGAGTGGCGATCTTTGGCCTCCCGCAGGCCCGTCACACAGCATTCCCCCATCACAAAAACCAACCAAAGGACCTAAATCACTCCCAGGGTTTAAAACCAGCCTCCTAAATCTTGCCGTGATTTATTAATGTGGCAATAAACTCTTCAAAACACAATCAATGGGCACTAACAAAGCACCAGAGAGGCCAAAATTCAGGGGGATGTAAAACATAATCCATGAATCATTCTGAAGTTGTTTTACTAGGCAAGATGCTGTGTGTCCTCCCTTCCTGGCCCATAAATAGAGCAGAGAAAGGCAGCGAATGTTTAATGACACCTCAAATAACTCAGCCGGTGAGATTTTTAGGTCTAACGGAATAAGATGTTACTTGCCACCAAGTTTCAGTGCAAAAAGATAAATACTGCGGTTTCAGCATTTCTATTTTTATGGGTGGCATCTGCCTTTGATGAGGTATTAACAGGAGATTAGAGACATGTTCAAGAGCAGAAATCTATCAGCGGCTGAGAGGAATTGTTTGAACCCTGGTCTCCCACGTTCTTAATATCCCATTGCCTTACACAAGGTTAGACGGAAAGAAACTAAGGTTGCCAACTCTGGGTTGGGAAATTCCTGGAGATTGGGGGGGGAGTGGAGCCTGAGCAAATAGGGGGGTTGAGGAGGAGAGGGGCCTCAGCAGAGTACAATGCCATCAAGTCCACCCTCCAAAGCAGCCATTATCTCCAGGGGAACTGAACTCTGTCATCTGGAAAGTTGTAAACATCCTGGGAGATCTCCAGGCCCCACGTGGATGTTGGCAACCTCCCAAACTGCTTTCCTGGTAGTAAGTGTTGTTTTATGAAATGAGACTGATTTTGGAGTAGACATTTATTTATTTATTTATTTTGTTTATTGATTGATTGATTTTATTGATTTTTACCCCGCCCATTCCGGCCTAGGCTGGCTCTGGGCAGCTCACAACAAGATAAACTTTCAATACATAAAAACATACATCCCATTTAAAACAATGTTAAAACAACAATATTAACGTGCTAGCAGCTCAGTATTCACACTATAACTATGGTCCACTTAAGGTTGCCAGCCTCCAGGTGGGGCCTGGGGATCTCCCGCTTTTACAACTGATCTCCAGCTGACAGAGATAAGCTCCCCTGGAGAAAATGGCCGCTTTGAAGGGTGGGCTCTGTGGCATTGTACCATGCTGAGGCCCCTCCCCTCCCCAAACCCCACTCTCTCCTGGCTCCACCCCCAAAGTCCCCAGGTATTTTCCAAGCAAGACCTGGCAACCTTAGGTCCGCTTCAGTTGTGAGGGGAAAGGGGGGACTAGGCCGGCAGCAGTCACAGGGACCTATGGGCCATGGATACCACCCCTAGAATCGGTTGTTACTAGTAACGCCCTCACTGGTCAAATTACAGTGGTGGCGGTGGTGATAGTGGTAGTGATGGCGGCTCCAAAGACATGCTTAGGATTGTTCCATCACAGGTGTAAATAAGAAATGAGCAGTTTCTCCCTACATAAGAATGATTCTGATGGATTCGACCAATGGGCCATGTTGTAGAACAATGTCCTATGGCCAATAGGGCTGCCAAGTCAGCCCGGGGGGCGAGGGATCCCCCGCTATAGGGGTTCCCGATCCCCGCCCCCTAAGTCGTCCAGCATGGATGACTTCCCCAGCGTAGTGATGTCACCTGGAGGTGACGTCACCACATTGGAGACGTTGCCAGGGCGACGCTCTGGCAATCGCCCCAATCGCCCTGGCAACGCCCAACGTGGTGATGTCACTTCCGGGTGACATCGCTGGGCGCACGCGCAAAGCGCATGCACCAGGGAGGCTCCCGGGAGGCTCCCCGGCGGCGAGGGACTCCCCCCCACCAATCGGTGAGTTTGACTTGGCAGCCCTAATGGCCAACCAGATACCCATCAGAGTCCACAAACAGAGGCATAGTGGTCAATGTTTTCTCCTTCTGTTGCCTCCCAGAACTGGTATTTAGAGGATTACTGCCTCTGGACATGGAGGTTCCAATTAGCCATTATGGCTCATAATCATTGATGGACCACAAACAGAAGCCACATAATATCTTCCATTAAGGCCAACTTTCTTCATTAATACCAGTGCAACTACCTGCAGCTTCCACTATCCCGTTGATTTGTCTCATCCTTCTTTAAAGCTGAGGGCTGAACTGGATGATACGCTGCCCCCAAGTCCATCCCAAAGACACACTGCCATTTTGTAGGAATGAGTATCCACTGGGTTACTCCTTTTAACAGTGCCATGGGGACCTAATTTTGTCAGGACAACCGTGGCACGAAGGGAGATGGGTTCCTGCCTTCTCCCCTGTGTTGTTTCTCCTGTCTGAAATGGCACCGTTGGGAGCATACAGTCAAATACTACTCTGCAGTGCCAGTTTTGGGTTGGAAAAATGGCACGGGGGGAGGCAGGAGCCCCTCCTTTCCCTGTACCATGGTGGTCCTGACCAGCATCAGGCCTACATGGTGCTGTTAAAAGGAACTCAGTGGTGGGAACTCACTCGTACAAAATGGCAGCTCATCCCTAGAGGTGCATTCGAGGATTCCTATTGTCTAGTTCAGCCCTAAGCCAGTGGCCAGGATAGTGAGTTCTACAAGTTAATTATGCATTGTGTGGGAAAACACTGCTTTGGGGGAGTGTTTTCCTGTCCTGTCTCTTTATTGTCGTAAGGCTCTAACTCTGCCTTGAATGCCATTGCTTATTTTGGTTTAGCTAGACTAATTTCTAAAATGATTTCCAGAACTGGCACATTAGCAGTTTGCTACAGCTGTCTGCATGGACACATCTGTAAACAACTCGCCCCTCCGAAAGAAATGCAGTCATACATCAAGTTTATTTTTGTACACAGTTTTGTTGAAGCCCTTATGTGCTCTGGAGCATTAGTAAAACATAGCACAAAAAGAATCTTGAAACAGCAATATGTACAATACACATTAGTGGGAGAACCCCCCTGGAATTTCCCCATTCTCATTCCCAGCTGCCGCTTCAGAGGCTGGGGGGGGGGGGGGGGATGAAGAAGGCTCACCAGCTTGATACCAACGCATAACATCACTTTATTTATTTATTTATTTTATTTATTTTTCGTATTTATATCCCGCCCTCCCCGCATGCGGGCTCAGGGCGGCTTACATGGGCCAAAGGCCTATTTGGTACATTGACCTGTAAAATTGATTAAAACATTACAATAAAACAATAAATAACATACAGCAATAACCAGAAATGATGTAATCCTGTCAGGGCAATGCTTTAGGAGTCACCAAATCTCCACCCCAATGGGAGGACATCACTTCCAGTTTTGTACCAGAAGTGACATCACACATCAGGCTGATACCAGAGAGCCTGTCCCAACTCCAAAATTTCTCCCAGCAACCATAACACACATCAGTAAAGTGCAGTAAACTGCTCTGCCCTGGATGGCTCAAGCTTGCCCCATCTCATCAGATCTCAGAAGCTAAGCAGGGTCGGTCCTGCTTAGTATTTGGAGGGGAGATCACCAAGGAAGTCCAGGGCTGCTACACAGAGGCAGGCAATGACAAACCACCTCAAAACTCTACAGGGTCACCATAAGTAGGCTGCAACTTGATGGCACTATACACACACACACACACACACACACACACAGAAAGTGCAGTGTGGGGGGAGAGGCAGGTGAATTGAAAGAGCTGAAAGCTCTAACAGACCAGATGTCTCTAATTAAGAAATAAAATCCAGAGTGTCATGCCGGTGGGTGTAATTTCAGACGAATCACAAACCTAAAATTTTAAGCAATGGTTTCCAAAACATCGTCTCGCTCCCTTTTCGAGCATCCACATCTCTGATATTCCCGATCCACTGCCCCGTAGTACAATTTGCATCAGCTTAATCACCAGAGGATTTGAGATACCTCTCCTGTCCTCAAATACGTTATCTTTTTTTTTCAGTGTCCTTGTGTCATAGGAGTGATCAACAATACCACAGTTTCTGGAGTTAGACTGGAAACAATATGCGGATTGCTAAATTAACGTCTTCTTGACTGTAGGGCGGGGGACGAGTTCTTAAAACACCATGAGACTGGTTCGGAGCAAATGAGCCCCAACACTAAGGACAAAGTAACCGGCTATGTCCCTATCTACAGCCCTCACCAGCTCATTTGTCATCTCTAGCTCAAACAGCTTTGAAAAGCATCATTTGAAATGTATTTTCCATTTGGAGGTGAATTCCTATTTCCTAGGCCCCTGCTTGCCTGAGGCAGAGCTGGAGTAATGAGGTTCCAGCCACAGCAAAGAAAAAAATTCCTCTCAGGAAATTATTAGTCTATATTTATCATGAGAAGATGTTCTGCAGGGGTGCCAGGCTCCGTCTTCTCAGCTGGGCCTCACTGTCTCCTCAGAGCTTCGGGTTGCCAAGTCTTACCTTAAAAAAAAAAAGTGGGGAAGTCCTGGTCCCTCTCCAGGAGTCCCGCGCATGTAAGAAGTGCACGCGTGCCATGATGACATCACCCAGAAGTGACGTCATCATGCTGGGCACGTTGCCAGGGCAATGCTCTGGTAATCACCGTAAAACTCTATGGTACCATAGAGTTTTCAGGGCAATTGCTAGAGCGACCTGCCCAGCATGATGACATCACTTCCGCGTGATGTCATTATGCCAGGCACGTTGGCCTGATTGGGCTACTTCGGGGGTGGGCCAGCTGGATCTGGACCTGCGGATTGGGGACCCATTTAGTGGGGGGATCCCCGCCCCACCCGGGGAGACTTGGCAGCCCTATCAGAGCTACTTAGAGTTGACAGCTCTGGATTCAGGAAATTCAGGGGAAAGTTGGGGGTGGAGCCTGGAAAGGGCATGGTTTGGGGAGGGGAGGGACCTCAGCAGGAAGATAATCCCATAAAGTTTACTCTCCAAAGTGGGGGGGGGATAATACCATAGAGTCCACCTAGGTGGCACCTAGAGGTCTCCCACTATTACAGCTGATCTCTGGACAATCAAGATCAGTTCCCCCTGGAGAAAACGGCTGCTTGGGAGGGTGGACTCCAGCTTTCCCTCTAAGCTGAGTTAGTGTGAGCTAGCTCACAGTTTCTAAGCCTCCGGCTCACACATTTTTATCTTAGCTCAGGAAGGAGGGCTGCAGAGCAAACTAATTCATGCAGCAGCCAAATCGCTCGCTTACAACTTTAATGCCACTAGTTCACAAAGTAGAATTTTTGCTCACAAGACTCCACTGCTTAGAGGGAGCATTGGTGGACTCTGTGGCATGATACCATGCTGAGGTCCCTTCCCTTCCCTTCCCAAACCTTGCCTTCCCCAGGCTCCACCCCTAAATCTCCTGGTATTTCCCAACCAGTCTCCGTTGTCTGGAAACACTTGTAATTCTGGGAGAACTCCAGGCCCCACCTGGAGGCTGGCAAGCCTAGAAGGAAATAAAACATTTAATTCATGTTCAGCATTTATCTATTCATTTAAAAAAATAATAATAAATTCCACCACCACCACCCCAAAATATGGGAGCCTAAGTGCAGTACAAAACAAAATAAAATCAAGCCTCAAGAATAAAAACACAGCATAGAAGAATAAAATTTGACAAGAGGCCAGCACCCTTGCACGTGGATTTAACATTATCTCTACCCGCCCCAGAAACCTTCCTCAACAGGTCCACTGTGCAGAGCTCCCTAAATGTTAGGAGGGGCTGACAGGATTCTAAAAGCCTCTGGAAAGCTGTCCCACATAACAGGGGCCACCACCAGCAAGGGCCAAAGCCAAGTGAAAGCAAACTGGTGAAACCCGCAGTCAACGCTACCAGTTTTGGACACACAACAGTAGATGTGACATCCAACAAAGACTTCACCTTCTCCCACCCACGAAAGGATCCTTGTCTGCGAGAAACAGGAGGACATTCATTTGGATGAAAGGCCTTTCAAATGAATTCTTCTTCCGCACGTAGCTCGATTGCAAGCCCTTCAAAGTTCCTCCTCTCACAGAAAATGAATCATTAGCGTTTCCCAAAGCGATGCTCGAGCTTTTGATTAATATTAGCGGGGAGTGACAGGGAATTATTAGTGAGAAATAACACAAAGGAAAGGAGGGGGGGGTGCTTTCTGCTGCTCCAAGTGCCATTCCATCTCTGGATGGAGAGCTGCATCAATCCCCTCCTCGCAGGCCAACAAAGGCCTAGCCCGTTGTAAATGTGTCAAACCAGAGTGCCGCTTCCTTGACAGGATTTGCTTGGCAAAAGGTTTCAGATCTGTCCCAGGTACCGGCAGACAAAAGTGACGTGAGCCGGGGGAAACAGGGAAAAGGCACTGCCGACACACACAAAATTCACATGCCGTTGCTTAGGAGGCAGCTGGAAAGGAACCGATGGACTCACAGCGTCAACCGCATACTTGTGTGTGACAGCAATGGGTTTTTTCTTTAAAAAAAATATACAGCTGGAAGGTTTTTCACATCGCATTAATGCCGGTTCATCAGATCGACTCACACCTGCGAACAACCCGTGGACCGCGCTAATCTCTTCTGGTCCAAATGGATTAAGTCCAAATGGAGGATTAGCGGGGTCAGCAGTAGGGGAGCAAGCCGAATGGAAGACCGCGAGAGAATTGTTGCATAGAACCTAGGCTTGCCAACTTCCAGGTTAGACCTGGAGATCTCTCAGAATCACAACTGAGCTCCAGACAGCAGAGATCTGTTCTCATGGAGGAAATTATTGCTTCGGAGGGTGGCCTTATATTGTTGTGGCGTTATCCATTCAAAAGCTGATGAATGCCCTGACGTGGATAGCCCGGGTAAGCCCAGTCTCATCAGATCTCGGAAGCTAAGCAGGGTCGACTGTGGTTAGTACTTGGGTGGGAGACTTCCCTGAAATACCAAGTTGGGAGGACACAGGCAGGCTTTCAGCCACCTCTCTGAATATCCTCCAGGCCCCCAGTAGGGGTCAGTCACCAGAGGTCAATGTAATTTCCATGTGCAGACACACACGCACACACACACACGAAAATACCAAAAAAAAGCTGATATATAACTTCCCCTAGTTAAAAGTCTGCGTAAAAAGCTGATGCCTAAAAGAAAGCAAAGTAGGTGCCTGTTGAGCCTCAGTAGGGATGGTGTTCCAAATGCAAGGTGCCACCACAGAAAAGGCCCCTTCCCCCCATATCACCTCTGCAGACAGGGGCACAAAGAGCTGGTCTTGAGCAGCAGTTCTTGACTGGCAGGCTGGATAGCAGGGAAGGAGCCAGTCCATCAGGTACCCTGGCCCTGAACTGTTTAGGACCTTAGAGGAAAGAACCAGCACTTCAAGTTGTGCTTAGAAGCAGATGGGTTACCACTGCAGACTTTTCAGCACAGGAGTTATATGATCCCTGTAACCAACCCCTGACAGCAGCTTGGCCACCAAATTTTGGACCAACTGAAGTTTCCAAACCATTTTCAAAGGGAGCCCCATGTGGAGTACATTACAGTACTATAACTTGCATGTCATCTAGGGTTGCCAGTCTCCAGGGGGTGGCTGAAGACCACCTGGGATTACAACTGATTTCCAGGGGACAGAGATCAGTCCCCCTGGAGAAAATGGCCACCTTGGAAGGTGGATTCCATAGCATTATACCCCACTGATGTCCCTCCCCTTCCCAATCCCATCTTCCTCAGGCTCCACACCTGAAATCTCCAGGTAATTCCCAACCCGGAGCTGGCAACCCTAATGTCATCTGACCACAGATCACTGTGGCCAGGTCAAGCTTTTCAAGGTTTAGCTGTAGCTGGCAAACCAGCCAGAGCTGATAAAAGGGGGCTATATGCCATGGAGAAGGCCTTATCCTCCAACCGTAGGCCTGATTCTAGTAGTGAAACCCCTTCTAGGACAGACTGCCTCCACAGTCCCTGAGCACTATTTCACACCAGAGCTAGGGGACAGGGACAGGGTTAGGGAAGGGCTGAGCTAAAGCTCTGTGGCAGAGTTCCAGCTTGCACGTGAAAGGTTCCTGGTGCAGTCCCCTACACCTCCAGTTAAAAGGATCAGGCAGTAGGTGATGTGAAAGGCATCCACCCCAGACTCTGGAGAGCTACTAACTAGTCTAACTAGGCAGTTTTGACCTTGATAGGATATCATTAGCAGGAAAATCACAATAGCAGGTGAATGACAATAGCAGGCATGATTGGATTAGGTGTGATATGCAGAGAAACAGGAGGTGTGGAGAAATCAGCATTGGTAATGAGACAGGAAACCTAGGTCTCGATTCAGTCCAGGTGAATGCATTGTCTTGGCTTCATTATCAATTGCAATTCAGCAGTCTCTCTTTTTAATCTCCCGTTGAAATTCCTTGGTAAGAGAATTGCTGCTCTTAGGTCAGCAACTGAATGTCCTGGAAGGTTAAAATGTTTCCCCACTGGTTCCACCACTCTTGCTCTTTTCTACTGTTGCAGACAGACTAACACGGCCGCCCATCTTGATCTACTCCTAAGCTCAGTGATTGTTTTTCACTGATACCATGATCCTGAAACAAAATCGCTGTTTCAGTACAGTGACTGTGAGCTTTACAAGCCTTTTAAAGAGAGTTAAGGAAATTATTTATTTCCTTAAGTAAGGCACTTCTAAGCTTCTGACCTTAAAAATCTTTGCCATTATCCTTAGTCATATTTATCCTGGTTAAGATAACTTATACAGTCTCAAGGAATTTGATAAAGGTAGTTTTATACTATAAACTTGGCTATGGCGTTCACAAAATATAGAATTGATAACATCCTCTGTCCGATGTAAGAATAGGCCAGCTACATCAAAAGACCACACTTCTTTGCCCTTAAGGTTTTTGAAAGTTATTCTCCTATGAGCTGTTGTGTATCAGGTCAGGGGGATATATTTTGAAGGGATAGGGTTGCCAGCCTCCAGGTGGGGCCTGGGGATCTCCCGCTTTTACAACTGATCTCCAGCTGACAGAGATAAGCTCCCCTGGAGAAAATGGCTGCTTTGAAGGGTGGACTCTGTGGCACTAGACCATGCTGAGGCCCCTCCCCTCCCCAAACCCCACCCTCTCCTGACTCCACCCCCAAAGTCCCCAGGTATTTTCCAACCTGGACTTGGCAACCCTATGAAGGGATGAAGAGGAGTTTGATATGGATGGACTCCTGTTTGATAGCTATAACCTGATATTTTGTAAACTGGGATTAAAAACTGTATCTGCCTTTATTAGAGATGCCAGCCTCCACACGGGCCCTGGGGATTCAGAGGAAATACCACTTATCTCCAGACTACAGGGATCAGTCCCCCTGGGGGAAATGGAGGGTACACGATGTGGCATTATATCCTGGTGAGGTCCCTTACGTCCCCAGACTCCATCCCAAAACCTCCAGGTTTTTCCCAGCCTAGAGCTGGCAACTCTACCCCCTACCCCCGCTGGTAATCAGGATAGAACCTGGCAACTATAGTCTTTATTCCCCTTATACATTTCTAACATGACATGGATGGTCCAGGCTAGCATGATCTCCTCGGTTCTTGGAAGCTAAACAGAGTCATCCCTGTTAGTACTTGGATGGGAGACCACCAAGGAAGTCCAGGACTGCTCCGAAGAGGCCGGCAATGGCAAATCTAGCTGTTCTACTGCAGACTAACATGTCTACCTGCTAGAACAATCAAGGGAAATATCCTTCGTGTTCTCATATTCTCTCTCCTTGAAAACCCTATGGGGTCGCCATAAGTCAGCTGTGAATTGAAAACACTTTTCACCAGGTTGGGGGAAGGGGAGGAACAGAAGGAAGCTACACAAACACCATTTGGGGGGATGGTTTTTTTGTCTTTTTAATATGCACGTGTGTGTGTGTGTCTGCGCACGCACACACACACACACACCTGGAAATCATGGCGACCTCTTGTGACTGACCCCTACTGGGGGCCTGGAGGATTTTTAGAGAGGTGACTGGATAAAGCCTGTCCCCTCCTTCCACTTCTGGTATTCCAAGGAGGTCTCCCATCCAAGTACTTGCCAGAGTCGACCCCGCTTAGCTTCCAGGATCTGAAGAGATCAGGCTTACCTGGGCTGTCCAGGTCAGGGTCACAGACACCATTGAGATGAGTGTCAGGAGTCTTGAAATCCCTGTTGGTTGTGATTTGGCAGTTATTTTCTCTGAAGCCCCATCTGAAAATGTGGTTTTGCCTCATAGTGAAGAAGGCAAGGGTTGCCAGCTTCGAGGTGGGTAATAGGACTGAGAGAATCACAATATGAGACAAATGGTTTCACAATGGCTTCCTGGGCACACAGACCAGTTAATTCCGCAGTAGAATGCTGGCTCCAGTGATTCAAACAAAGCTTCTTTGGGACACAAAAGCCTCCACACCAATTTACAAAAGGCAAAATGCTACTAGCCATTGTGAAACTGGAAAATAGCCGACTGCTGGCCGCGCATGCAAGTACTGTACTATCAGGCAAGCAACAAGACAGGAGTCTGAAACACAGTTTATTTTCAGAGACAATTCTGCATATTTAGAGACTTTGTGGTCTTTTCAACAAGAGGATTTTTGTATGTTTGTTTCCACACTACTATGGTGCTTTGGTATAACATGGTGTATTATGTAAAGTATTTCATAATCTTATCACAATAGCTTATGCTTCTTTAGTTAATTAGCTTCTAGGTGGGGCCTGGGGATCTCCTGCTTTTATAACTGATCTCCAGCTGACAGAGATCAGCTCCCCTGGAGAAAATGGCTGCTTCGAAGGGCGGACTCTGTGGCATTGTACCATATAGAAGCCCCTCCCCTCCCCAAACCTTGTCCTCTCGTGGATCCATCCCCCAAAGTTTCCAGGTATTTTCCAACCCAGACCTGGCAACTCTAAAGAAGGCTGTCAAGGCCCTTGTTTCTTATACAACCATTTTCACATTAGCTGAGGTAACGATCATTGGCCAGAGCCAACAAATGTACCAATAAGAGTCACAGAGAAGGGTTCTGTCTTGACTATAGGCTTTCTGTACAGGGACAGCCACTGCTTCATTAATGTCAATGTTATTGAACAAGCAGTAGCCACTTGCTGGGCTGAGACACTTGATGAAGTGGACATACTGCTTTCGTAGACCTTCTTCAACTGCCTAAGCTTGGCTGAGGGTTGCTCAAATGTAGACAGATGACAATAAGGGTGTTTTGTTTTTATATTTTGAAGAGAGAATCCAAGCTCACAGCCTGACTGGACCCTCTGTTTATCTAAAGGAACAGAGATCAGTGCAATAATCTGGTAATTAAAGAAACAGATTCGAGTCCAGTAGCACTTTCGAGACCAACAAGATTTTCGGGGTATGAGCTTTCAAGAGTCAAAACTTTCAAATCGTCCCACCTTTGATAAAACCAAGTGAAACAGACCCCCAGGCTGGCGGAGTTTATCAGATGGAACAGGCACATCTTATTCTATAAAGGAAGGACTAAATCACCTTTGGAATATAACAAAATATTACCCACATCTCAAGTGATTGCTGTTTTCACATTGGAATCTTCAGGAGATAAGGAAGAGGGTTTTTTTTACTGTGCAAGGCCCTTTGAAATTGATAAGAATTGCGTTGAGAACGGACTGTAGACCTTCTGAAAAAGTAAAAAAAAAACTGATTGTAATGCACTTTGTAAGGTATCTGTGTAATCAACATATGCACGGAAAATTCTTAGTAATTGTGTCACAGTGTGGTTTTAGCTTACTTATCTACTTTCCGTGATTCTCTCATTTTGGTTTCGCCTCCCAAAATTACAACTGATTTTGAGACTACAGTTCCCCGGACCACATCTCTGCTTTGGACTCTATGGCATTATACCCGGCTGATGTCCCTCCCTCCCCACATCCCATGGCCCTTGGGATCCATCCCCAAATCTCCAGGAATTTCCCAGCTCGGAGCTGGCATCCTGACCACAGATGGAAGGCTAAAGATGATCACAAGTAAACCCACTAGGTCAACCTGGAGGGAGGTCTCTGCAGTATCATGAGAATCAAGCCCAAAAAAACCCTATTCAGATTACTGGATCTCAGCAAAATCAAAGGCCACATTCCATGGTCCCTCGCATGATCACAGCTAGGCAGAGACCTAGAATCTTCATTCAGTTGGTGCAATTTATTTGGCACATGGGTAAAAGGCGGGGGGGGGGGACCCAACTCAAAAACTGAATTAAGTACCATGACGCTTGAGCAGAAACAATACAAAAATGAATTAAACAAAACCAATTTATTATACAGTGCAGTTGAAATACAATTTATTTGTTCGCAAAAAAAACCCACTGTTGTTTAAATGCTTTCCAACGGCCCAAGCGTTGAGATTGACCCTAAACCTGCCTGCCTGGAATCCCTCCTCCTGAGCATAAAAAGAACCTTGAACACAGAGATTTATTTAATTATCAGCTTCCCCACCCCAAAGTACTGCAAGTAACAAGCAGCTCCCATGCCTTTTTAATTGACTGCAGCTGTCGGAGTCCACTACATTCAGATCTCCAACATACCTGAGCGTGTGTGGCTGGGGGAACAGCCTGGCTTGGTACTATGTATCAGAGATTATGGGCTCCATAAATATTGGATGGAGAATCTATGATAACATCTATTACAGCGTTATGAAATATTGATAGTGGCTGAATTCATATTGCTTCCTGAACAGCTTGTTCCGGAGAGGTTTAATGAAAGACATCTGTCGCTTTAACTCACACCTACTTATGGACTATGGCCGCTCATCTTGTATCCCCCAAGCCACAATTGTAGGGTCAGGAAAGGCAAAACAGATCAGCAATGAATGATGCCCTCTTTGCTTTCTAGAGGGCAGTGTGGGCGAAGGAAGAAGAACAGCATCTCAGCGCGCCTATTGAGCCTTTTGCAAAGTTTTGGAAATGAATTCACTTTGTGATGCACGATGATCAGTCTTAGCACAAAGAGCTTGTTCTTTTGACTGAGACCCATAAAAGCAGCAATGGATTCTCAAAGCAGCAAGGAAGGAAGGAAGGAAGGAAGGAAGGAAGGAAGGAAGGAAGGAAGGAAGGAAGGAAGGAAGGAAGGAGGGAGGGAGGGAGGGAGGAAGGAAGGAAGGAAGGAAGGAAGGAAGGAAGAAGGAAGGAAGGAAGGAAGGAAGGAAGGAAGGAGGGAAGGAAGGAGGGAAGGAAGGAAGGAGGGAAGGAAGGAAGGAAGTTGTGACTCAGTGGGAAAGCCTCTGCTTTGCACACATAAGGTCCTAGGTTCAGTCCCCAGCATTTACAATTAAAGGACCAGGCAGTAGATGAGGTGAAAGACCGCACCCTGAGACCTTGGGGGGCTTCTGCCAGCCTGAGGCTGTGGTCACACACGCTAAATAATCCACTTTCAGTGCACTTTCCATCTGGGTTTTTACTGCATGAACTGGCAAAATCCAGTTGGAAAGTGCATTGAAAGTTGATTGAAAGTGGATTATTTCATATGTGTGTGACCGCAGCCTGAGTAGATTATACTGACCTTGATAGACCAATGATCTGATTCAGTATAAGGATGATCCATGTGGCCAAGGGAGGAAATGCACAGAAAAACAGGAGGTGGAGACAAACAGAAGCGTCCGACTAGGCTTGCATTCTCCACCCTCCACCTTCCCACATAACTCAACATAGTAAATGACATACAAATATAGCAAGGGCACATGGCATGAACCATATGCAACAAACGTTATCTATCTTTTGGAATGTACTTAAATGGTAGCAAATGTTCCCTGTTTCTTTTTATGCTCACATATATTTGTTATACAGCCAGAGAAGCCTCATTCTTCAATTCTCTGGATAACGGCAACCAGTGTTCCCTCTAAGTATGAGTTAGTGTGAGCTAGCTCACAGTTTTTTAGACTCTGGCTCACACATTTTTGTCTTCGCTCGGGAAGGATGGCTCCAGAGCAAACTGATTTATACAGCAGCCAAATCGCTTGCTCACAACTTTAATGCCAGTGGCTCACAAAGTAGAATTTTTGCTCATAAGACTCCACAGCTTAGAGGGAGCATTGACGGCAACCTTAGGGCCCACCACTGATTATTCCAAGCTCTGCTTCCCGTGGCCTGGCCTGTAGAGAGTGGCAACAAGAGGCAGGGCTTTTTCAGTGATAGCACCTCATGTCTGGAATTACTTTTCTCCTTAGCGCTTTTCTTACTTTTCTTTAGGCATCAAGCCAATATGTTTCTTTTTACCCAGGCTGAAACCTGAGCCTTGTAAACTCTCACCGCCAGGAATTGAGCCTAGGACCAGGGGTCCGTTGGAGCGGGAGCGCACAGGAGTGCAGCTCCGGGAGTGAGAAGCCCAAGGGACGGGCACATGATCAAGCCCCGCCCCTTCCTCGGCTTCCCTAAGCAGTGTAGAGGGGCAGCGCCCCGGGGAAAGCCCTGCTAGGGTCTTTATTGTTTTCAATGTTTTGTTTTAATATTGATAATTTTATCATTGTTCCTTTTATGACTATGTGCTGCTTTTCCAGAGACTTGCTCAAGGTGGCATATAAATTTTCTAAGTATACCATTTTTTATCGGGGTACATGGCACATAAGTACTGGAGAAATTTCACCAACCCTTCAGCAGCTTCCACCCCATCAGTTTGGTGTAGTGGTCAGGAGTTGGACTTTAATCTGGGAGAACCGGGTTTGATTCCCCACGCCTCCACATGCAGCTGCTGGTGTGACCTTGGGCCATTCACAAGTTCTCGCAGAGCTGTTCTCTCATGAGCAGTTCTCAAAACTCCTCTCTCAGCCCCACCTCCCTCACAGGGTGTCTTGTTGTGGGGAGGGGAAGGGGAAGGGGAAGGGGAAGGGATGGGTGGTGCACATCTCCTGGGTATCTCAAGTCTACTTGAAACCTGGTAGTTTCAAGGGAGCAGGAAGAGAATGAGGGTGTGTTCTTTACACTTATTTTTATTGCACAAAGTATCGGATGGGGAAGGGAATGGAGGAAGAGCAGGTCAGTTTCACTCACCTGTGGAGTGGAGCCTTGGGGGTGGGTGTTGCCTTCCGACACACTTCCGGTATGTCAGGGGGTGTGGCATATGCAAATGAGTTATGCAAATGAGTTATGCTAATGAGCTCCTGCACCTCTTTTTCTACGAAATGACCCCTGCCTAGGACTTTCACCATGCCAAGCAGTTGTTCTGCCACTAAGCCATGGCCTCTTCCTGAAATACAAACTATTCAGGGTATGTCAGGGAATTTCAGAAGAAGGATGGTAGGTAATGGATAGGACCCTGTGTAGAAGTGATCACATTTGTGTGGGGTATTTTGTCAGTGCATAGTGTGGGTCATAGGACAGAGATGCCAGATTCCAGTATATGGCTCTGCATAGATCTAGCCAATTAATTTAATCCAGTTGCAGCCAAGGATTGAGTGGGCAGTGGAAAATGTAACTGTGGTTTCCATAGAAACATATTGTTTTGATCCAAAGGCAATTATCGCCATGGGGGAAGATGCCTCTTATTGAGATTGGCCTCCTGTCACCTTTATGAAAACCAGCAAAGAATAGTATTTCGATATTTCGGATACTTGGTTAAACCGGGATTGCCACAAGGGCCACAGAATTTCTGTAACCACCAGAGGTACAGGGCTGATCCACGTGTTGAAGAAGCTACCAGAAGTTCTCATTGGTGACGTCACCACCACATTTTTTTTCTCCTGGGGGGCCATTTGCCTAAAATCACCCACAGAGGGGGCTACTGAAGATATAAAGTCTTTGTAGAAAGGACTTTCTCCAATAGTAACTCTATATGATGCTCTATTCTAGTCAGGGGTCCTTTCGTAGAAAAAGAGCTGCAGGAGCTCATTAGAATAACTCATTAGCATAACTCATTAGCATATGCCACGTCCCTTGAAATCACTGGAAGTGTGTCAGAAAGGGAATGTCAGTTTCAGCCCCATTATACCCTATGGGCCATTGAAATCAATGGCAAAAACTCATAGGGTATATGAGGGGCTGGAGGAAAGGGGATTTGAGGGAGAAGCTCCAAACTTGCAGGGTAGCTGCTGGGGCCTCTCCCTAAAATACCCACCAAGTTTCAAGAAGATTGGACCACGGGGTCCAATTCTATGGGGCCCCAAACAGGTTGTCCCATCCCCTCCATTGTTCTCTATGGTGGGAAAAAATGTTACCTTTTTTTCTACCATAGAGAACAATGGAGGGAATGGGGGCAACCTGTTTGGGGGCCCATAGAATTGGACCCCGTGGTCCAATCTTCTTGAAACTTGGTGGGTATTTGGGGGAGAGGTCCCAGCAGCTACCCTGCAAGTTTGGAGCCTCTCCCTCAAACCCCCTCCCCTCCAGTCACTTTAAAAGTTGCCGCCGAATTTCGGCGGCAATTCGGCAGCAGGCAGAATTAGATCAGAGAATCTGATTCGGCCCGTGGCTGCCCTAGTGGCCACTCCTGAGCTGGCGGAGCTTAGCTCCGCCTCGCTCCGGCCCCAACGGACCCCTGATTCTAGTCAAGCTTTTTGGAGGCCAAAGAGATAAATCCACAAATGTTACCAGGGCTTGGTTGTTGTTGTTTTTTTAAGAGGTGCTGGAACTCTCAAGAGGGAAATGAAATTTTCAATCTGTATATTGAAAACTCATAAACTTTTAAACATTTTAAAAAGAATTTTGTCAAAAAGGTTCTGGAACTCAATTTCAGTGCATTGTGTGAAATTTTCCACAGTCGATTTTTCCTCACCAGCCACAAACCCAAAGACCGATTTCCCACAAGGTGCTGCCCCGGCGTCATTCTTCCCTTTGCTCCAATTGCCTGCTTGAATTTCCCACTATTTGCCATGGGGCACATTTTGACCCATGGCTCCACCCAATTTCCTCCGCGGCTTCAGTGATCCTCAAAAAACAGGATCACTGAAGCCGTGGGGGAAATCGTGTGAAGCCGTGGGTCAAAATGCGCCTTGTGGCAAATAGTGTGAAATTGAAGCAGGCAATTGGGGAAACCAGAAGAACAACGCTGGGGCAGCGCTTTGTGGTAAATTGGTCAAAGTTTTCTCCTTTACCTGCATTTTCAGAATCCAGTTTTAGCGAGTTCTGAAGATGCAGGGTAAGAAGGAGAAAACTTCAGGTTTGCACCTAGTGAGGAAAAATCTATTGCAGAAAATGTCACATACCATGCAGTTTTAAAAAGCATCAGTGCTGGGAATTTCACTACTGCTGAAATGGTCTGAAATGGCAAAATCCACTTGCATATAGTCGCTGGAGTGGATTGAAACTGCATTACTTAGCATGTGTGAAAGCACCCATTCTGTGGTTGGCTGTGCCTCCTACGGCAACCATTTTGTGGCTGGCTCTACCTCCTCTGGCAGCCGTTTGGTGTTTGCACCCGCCACCCTGTGACATAATTCCAAAGGTGCCCACACGGTCAAAAAGATTGGGGACCCATGTCCTGGACTCTCTAGAATTCATCTGACATCTCCTATACCAATCCTTCAGCAACGGGGGGGGGGGGGGGGGAGAGGGAAATCTGTGATCACTTCTCAGTCCAAATCACTGCTTAGTCTTAGTGCATTCCAAATACTTTACGTGTTCTCGCATTGACATTGGTAGAATGCAGTTTGATCCATTAAGTTATGAGCATATGCCAACATGATGAATGCCACCTATTGTGCTGATGCACAAGCAGAATATGAATTTGAAATGGAGCTGTTTTAAAATGATACATGACGTGCCTATGAAGTCCCTGGGGCATACAAGAATGTCCGTACATTAGTGAGTAGACACCAATAGCAGCTACCTAGCCGACCGCCAGCAGCTGTTCAGGCACAAACTATACCGATACCAGGAGGAGAAACAGAGGTAAGATGGCTGCCAGTTTGAAACTCCTGGACTGAGTGTTTTTTCTCTCTCCGTTTGCAAGTATTTATATTGTGGCCAAGGACAGGAGCCAAAGGGCAAGAGCCTAAGGGCTCATAGCCCATGGCTCTTACCTTATAGATGAAAACCCCAAGGATTAACTTGGTGGACATCAGCCCAGGGTATCTTATTTACCTTTTGTTCTCTGGTTGTTGTTGTTTTTAAATACTATGCTTTGTACAAACGTCTTTAAAAGGGTGGGGTTTTCTTGTAAGTCGTTTGATCCCCACTGATGAGAAAAGAAGGATACACTTGTGCATATAAAAGAAATAATTATATGAATAAATTCAGAATGCCGGCTATTTTGATCACAACAAATAATCCGTGTCAGTGTATGGGGTACTTGACTTCAGAGGAAACGGGGTGCTTAAACGCACACCAGTTTGGCTTACCACCTGTTCACCAGTCACAAACAGGGCCAGTTTTTTGATAGACAGTTCATCTTTTTGTTGACCTGTTTGCAGCTGTTCAGCAAGTTGTTTTAACTGTTCCTCCCGAGCACTACAATACAGAGCAATAGGCTTTCTGTGCACGTACACAGCCTTGATAGAGCTCTACTTCCCCCTGCCTTCTCTGAACCACTGCCTCTGCTCAGTGGGCAATTGTTTAAATAGACAAATCCATCACAAATATTATAAATCAGCCATGCTGTGTTTAAAAATATCTCCCCACTGAGTGTTCATTTAAGCAGTGCTTAGTGACATTAATTGCTGACAGTCAATCTGGATCCGATGCAAACCTGTTCTGTAGGCAGTAAAGTCGTTTGGGTCTAAACTGGCCCAACCTGCTGACCAGCTCATGTTTGAGTGACATAATGGGGCACTTTCAAACACACTAAATAATGCACTTTCAATCCACTTCCAGTGCACTTTGCAATTGGATCCTACTGTGTGAAATGGCAAAATCCACTTGCAAAAGGTTGCTGAAATAGATTGGAACTGCATTATTTAGCATGCGTGTCCATTCTGATCAAAAGAGATATTCAGAGAGAGCAGGGGAAGGAAGGGAGGTTCTGCAAAATGCCTGAATTTCATCCTGCAGCAGAAGATCAGAGGCAGGCAATGCCTTCCCACTTCTGCCAGAGCACCCTGTGGTCTGTAGCATCCAAAAAAAGAGCAGCATTCAAGTCCAGTAGCATCTTAAGAGACCAACAAGATTTCCAGGGTATAACCTTTTGAGAGTCAAAGCTCCCTTCTTCCAATAAGAGAGCTTTGCCTCTCAAAACCTTATACCCTGGAGGCTGGGGTACCAGTCCCCAGGTCCCAGCAGGGGGTTCCCCTGATTTGGGAGGCTTCAGCCCACCACTAGCCAGCTGGCCGGCAGGGGAAACCCCACCCCAAACAGCCACGTTCCAGTGTGACTGGAAACCCCAACACAATGGCGTCAGCTGGAAGTGACGTCATCACATCAGGAATGTTGTGCAGGATGCTCTGGTTTGAGGGCAGAACTCTATGGTAAATTTGGCCTAAAACCGTAGAGTTTTGCCCTCAAACCAGAGCATCCTGCATGACATCACTGGCACAATGATGTCACTTCCAGGTGACATAATTGCATCAGGGAACATCCCAAAATGCCCCCCAAATCCCTCCACCAGGGTGACGAGGGGACCCGGCAACCCTACCTGGAGATCTTGTTGATCCCGAAGATGCTACTGGACTCAACTCTTCCTCTTCTACTGTAGATTAACACAGCTACCCACCCAAAGCTAACAAAAAAAAACCCCTGCAAGGGTTTAAGTTACAATAAGGTGCACAGAGGTGTGCTAGAAAACTACAAAGAGAAACAAAACAGAAATGAGTGTGACATTCTTCTCTTGGAAGAGAATAAGAGGAACCAACAGCTGCATCTACAAAAAGTGTACTTGGGGGAAAAAAGGGATTCCACTCTCCATAACAACGCTAGTCAAGCATGTTGAGTTCAACTCTCTCTGCAAAATGTGTGGCCTCTCTAGAGAAAATGGGCATTGTGGACATAGTGAGTGTGCATCATTCAAATAACACATTATTTTTTTTAAAAAAAACACATTATTTGTGAAAACTGCAGCCTGATCACCAACGATCCATATTCCACAAGCAACTTGTTCAAATGCCTTGTTGATTTCCAGAACCTATGCCAAGTGCTTTGGAGGACAGGCTGGGGGGAAAGCATTGCTTTAGTGCAGTAGATGAAAAATGGTAACATTCCTTCTGGCACCGCAGTATCATGTTATGTTCAGTTGATAGTGGCTTTGCTTGTTTATGGCTTCCTTGGCACCCGTCCTGGATTTAATGTATCCGTTTTTACCACCTCCTCCTGTTTGGGCTACACATTTTGGTGGAGGGCTGACCGCATTTTAGCTATGAGAATTCCACAGCATGCAAGGGAGGTGGAATCTACCACAGGGGGGGCCCAATGCGGGGTCGTTACCAGGAAGCAATCCCATCATAAATACGTTACCATAAAGCTGCAGGCCCTCCTTCCTTCTTGTGATATTTTGCAGAAATCATCCCCATCCCATAATTTCTGTTGGTGTACACCTTTACAAGCAATGTAGTTATTTCCATTTTCCATGGTTCAAGACCAAGCAATTTCTGAAGACTTTCTTTGGACTCAATCATTTGTCGGTGTAACACCGTAAGAAGGAATGCACACACACACACACATATATATATATATATATATATATATATATATATATATATATATAATTAATGGCCTGCTGTTCTGATGGAATAGAAGAGGCAGTATCGGAGAAGCTGAGAAACCCTGAAATTATTTGGTCCTTGCTACACTAATACCCTATATCAGGGGTCCCCAAAATGGTGCCCACCAAGTGTTTTTAGAAGGTGGTTACACCATCTGCCCAGGAGGGCTCCTGATTGGTCACTGGATATCAAGAAGAAGAAGAAGTTGGTTTTTATACCCTGCTTTCCTCTACCCTAAGGAGTCTCAAAGTGGCTTACAGTCACCTTCCCTTCCTCTCCCCACAACAGACACGTTATAAAGTAGGTGGGGTTGAGAGAGTTCTGAGAGAACCAGGGCTTTTTTTGTAGAAAAAGCCCAGCAGGAGCTCATTAGCATAATAGGCCACACCCAACAGCAGAAACTCATTAGCACATTAGGCCACACCCCTGACGGCACAGTTCCCTCCCAGGATCGGCTTCCCCAGGTGCCCCGCAGCTTGCGGGGCGCATGGGGAACCCGAGGGAAGGAAGGCAGTTTCTGGATCGGCTTCCCCGGGTGCCTCAAAGCTGCAAGGCACCTGGGGAACCCAAGGAGGGGGGGCAGTTTAAACCGCCTTCCCTCCCTGGATCGGCTTGGCTTCTCCAGGTGCCCTGCAGCTTGTGAGGAGCCTGGGGAACCTGAGGGGGGGGCTGTAGGTGTGGCCAAGTCAAAAGCCAGCTGGAACTCTGTTCCTGTGCATTCCTGCCCAAAAATAGCCCTAGAGAGAACTATGACTAGCCCAAGGTCACCCAGCTGGTTTCATGTGGAGGAGGAGGAGTGGGGAATCAATCCTGGATCTCCACAGATTATAGTCCAGAGCTCTTAACCACTACACCACACTGGCTCTGTGCAAATTAAAATAACATTGTTTGGGTGGCCGTTAACACCACAGTTCTGGTTCTGTTCCCTCTCTCACTCCTCTTTCCCTTTTTAAATTTTTTTAAAAAAATTAATTTATTTTTTTTTAAATTAAATTTTAAATTTTTAAATTTAGATTTTTAAATTTAAAATTTAATTTTTTTAATTTAATTTTTAAATTTTTTAATTACTCCTCTTGTCCCCTGCAGTTGGGCTTCCTTTGTGTGTGACTCAACCTCCCATGATGGCCATGTTGTGGTTGCACTCACCAGCCTTGTGCCACAATTCCCAAAGGTGCCCACAGGCGCAAAACAGTGAGCCTGGCTTCCTTTTATTGTTTGTGACATCATACAAGTGCATCCTCAAAGAAGTCCGATCAATTCCGGTTAGCTTTCAGATTTCAGTTGATTGTCAAGGGGTAATTTGTCATAACAGAAATGACTCTAGCAGGTGCTGGAGATGAGTGGTAATCTGCTTCTCCACCCTATCCTGCAATCCAGCACTATGTATCCAGCAGTAGCTAGGAATGTTATCAGATTTCGTGACCACTCTGGTTGGATTAGAAAGTTCAGATTTCTTGCATGGCTTCTCTATATTCAGTCATTCGTCTCCCCTGACCGTATGAATACAACTGGATCAAAAAGTTGCTATTATGTTTGACAACCTCCAGGTGGGGCTTGGAGAACTCCGAGAATTACAGCTCATCTCCGGACTACAGAAACCAATTCCTATGGAGAGAATGGTGACTTTTGAGGGTGGACCCTATGGTATGGTACCCCACTGAGATCCGTTCCGCTCCTCAAACCTTGCCCTCCTCTGGCTCCACCCCCAAATCTCCAGGGATTTCCCAACCCAGAGATGGCAACCCTGGTTGCTGTTCAGCTCAATGCCTGGTTTTGCATCAGGGGTGTAAACATGTGATGAAACAGTGTAAAAAAGACTCTAGCTGTGGTCACATGGCCCCTTTAAATCTGGGAGCCCTCTCAGATTAAAGGGGCCACGTTTTTTTTTTACCTTGGGTTGGGATGTACACACATCCCAACCCCTGCAGTGGCAGGTGGCGGCGGCAGCGGCGGGTGACAGCGGCGAGCGGAGGCAACAGCAATGGACGCAGCAGAGACAGAAGAAGCGGCGGTGGGCAGTGGCGTTCTCAGGCGTTTTGCAGTGGCGGAGGAGGAGGAGGCTGGTGGCAGCTTTTCTTTGGTGGCGGCTGGCAGTGGCAGCTGGGTGAGGCACCCTTCCCCGAGTCCCGCCAGCCGCCTGGTATGTTTGGGGTTTTTTTCCCCTTTTACACTTGGGCGCTTGAGTGGCCAAGCACACAAGTGTAAAAGTGGGGGATGGCGGACAGGACCATCTGGACAGCCCTGCTCTCGCAATGATGGCTCAAATGTGGGCTCCTTGCGTGACTCCCGGGAAAACACTTGATGTTCCCAGGGTCAGAAAACGTGGGAGGAACCCGCATTTGAGCCCGCTTCGGCGCAGGAGTTGTCCCCGCCGTTCTGAACGGTCCCTTTAAATGCGGGAGGAAACAGCTCTTCCTCCCGCATTAAAGGGCCACGTGACCGCGGCCTCTAAGAGAAACAAACAGAAAAAGGCAATTTGCCAAAGAAATATGATGAAAATGGTCTCCTTGACTAGGCAAGGAAATGAAATGAAACACGTACATATTTAGACACACACACACACACACCTCACAGTGTGCAACTCTTCATCAGAGAGGTTCCAAAATCCTTCAGACTGAATGTCTCTCTGAATTATGGCTTCTTTGTTCTTCAATGGACACAGCTAGACAGTTAAATGGATGGGCAGACAGACAGATGGGGGGAGTGGAGAGACAGACTGTAAGACCCTGAATCTCAGGAGACCCCTGGGAACAGCACGAGGGGTGAATAATCTGCAGTGGAGGGTGAGATTCGGCAAGAAAAAAACACCTGCTCCTCTTTATGGAAATCTTCCTCTGGATCCAACTCACTTAACTAGCCCAAAGTCTCCCATAAACTTCCTACCATCACAGGTATTTCAACTGCCGGATTGCCCTTGTGTCAATCCGACACGCAGCATCCGAAACGCCCGTTTGCAGTGGGTTGCGTGTGTCATCCTGACCTCTTTCCTTTTTTTGTTCCTCGAACAGAGGAATGCAGCGCTTTGGATTCGTTGCCCTGAGCGAATCCACAAGTTTACAAATTAGTCACTCATTTCCCCACTAATAGGCTTGCCCCAGGCCCCTTTTTTTCTCCACGACCGACCATTCTTGCCAGTCCGATGTGTGAGCGCGAATGTTCATGTAAAGCGAATATCAATTGGCATGGTGTCAAGCCAGGCAGATGCAGTTTTGTATTCAGGCGGGATCCCTACTGAGGCCGCTGCTCACTTTATACAGACGCACACACGCACAGACAACTCCCTGCTTAATGCTACCCGACCTGATTGGAGTCTCAGCGAAGCCACAGAGGAACCCATTGACTTTGCTGCGCTTTGGACAGGGTCCATAAACTTGCTATTTACACTGTATTTCTAGCCGCAGTTTCCGCAGAGCTAAAGGGCAGCAGAATGGGGAGGAAAAATTATGGAATTCAAGGCAGCCTCTCAGGCTTATGACTCCTGGTACCTGAAGGGAATTGGCCGGGGTGTATTTTCAGTGTGCGTTTATTGCAAATGAGGCATCGCCACAGTGAGACTGTAAGCAATTTCCATCCCTCTCTAAATCAGCCATCGGGGGTTCCAGCTCTTCGGCCCGTGCAATGTAATCAATTGTGTGTGGGGGGGTCTTTTGGGGGGTCTGGCTGTCAGTCATTTGGAACAAACAGATCTGGAGAGGGGGAGGTTAAAAAAAACATTACCGAGTTTTCTGCTATCACTGACGGAAAGGAAAGACTGCTCTTTGGAAACAAGGATTCTGCTGCCTTGTCTCTTTTTGGGGCTGGAGATGCGTAAATGGGCACTCATCCCTTAGCAACAGTAACCATTGTTAACATCGGGTTGGATCTAGGTGAAGTTTCCCTCTTATGGAATGCACTTCAGAAGAAACTTTACTTTCCTGCCTGCCTCCTCCCACTGTGACTCACTGATCTCCTCGAAACGTTGCTCCTGAGGGACAAGGGACCTTCTGAAATGGCATGAGGTGCAAACCGGGGGTCTGCATCCGAAGGAGGGAATGGGCAGAAATCACACGTTCCCTTCTTTGAGTGGCAGATATAGTCAGGATCCAACCCATACTCCTATGTTGAGTTTGGGCAATGTAACAGGCAGCCTGGGCTGGGAATTCTGTAGTCATAGGACAAACAGACCCTGACCGAGATGGCCCAGGCTAGCCTGATCTTGTCAGACCTTGGAAGCTAAGCCGGGTCAGCCCTGGTTAGTACTTGGGTGGGAGACCACCACGGAAGTCCAGGGCTGCAGCACAGGGCCGGGCCATGGCAAGCCACCTCTGCTCATCTCTTACCTTGGGGACCATCACCACCACCAGGGAAGCCGGCGATAATTCTACCATACATGCCTTGGCTATTTGATCCAAGACCCTGGATGGAGTTCAGGGATTTTCCCTTAACTGTCACACATCAGGGGTTGGGGGAAGAGGTAATAAAAATGCTGCTGCTTGTGGCCAGAGAGGTTAAAATGTGATGTGACACTCTAGTACAACATCCAACATCATAACAAATACATGCATGCATACATGCATATATATATATATACAAGGGGGGGCCGCGATATTCACGGGGGGGAGAAGCTGACAGCTGCTCCTCCTTCCTCTGCCCCCTTCCCCACCCCGAGAGTCCCGGCAGGCCTCGGCGCCACTCGCCGGGCCCGCCGCTCGCCCCCTTCCCCCTCCTCTGCGGGCTGTCGGCTGGCCTCGGCGACTCTCGCTGGGCCGCTGCCGTTCCAAGAGCGTTCCCCGCGCATGTGCAGGGGACGCTCTTTTACTTTTCAGGAGATTTAAAGATCCCCCGAAAAGTTTTTGATAGATTTCGGATTTTTCTGCAAGTGGGGGAGTTACCCCCCACCTGAAGAACCCCCCCTCTGCCCTCCAAGTGCCCCCCCCGGCGTGGATTTAAGTATATATATATACATACATATATATATACATACACACATACATAAAATACCTTTATAAATCTATAAATCAATCACGATCAATCAATCAATCACAACACAATGAGTGCAATCCTAAGAACAGTTGTATTCTTCAACTGGCATAGAGAGGAAGAAGAGAAGAAGAGATTGGATTTATACTCCGCCCATCACTACCTGAAGGAGTCTCAGAGCAGTTTACAATCTCCTTCCCTTCCCCTCCCCAGAACAGGCACCCTGTGAGGTAGGTGGGGCTGAGAGAGCTCTGAGAGCACTGCCCTTGAGAGAACAGCTCTGAAAGGACTTATGACTGACCCTAAGTCACACCAGCAGCTGCATGTGGAGGAGTGAGGAAATCAAACCCGGTTCTCCCGGATCAGAGTCTGTGCTCCTAACCACTACACCAGACATCAAGAACATTTTCTGATGTTGCCTACTCACACTGGTATTTAGAAGTTTCCTGCATTTGAATGTGGAGGCTCCCCTTATGTAGCCAGTTTGGTGTAGTGGTTAGGAGCGCGCACTCTAATCTGGGAGAACCGGGTTTGATTCCCCACTCCTCCACTTGCACCTGCTGGATGACCTTAGGCAAGCCATAACTCTGTACCAGCTGTTCTCTCAAGGGCAGTTGTCTCAGAGCTCTCTCAGCCCCACCTACCTCCCAGGGCATCTGTTGTGGGGAGGGGAAGGGAAAGGAGTTTGTCAGCCGCTCTGAGACTCCAAGTGAGTGAAGGGCGGGATATAAATCCAATCTCTTCTTCTCTTCTCTCCTTCTTCTTATGTATTCTCCTTTATAAATATTTCATCTCCATTCAAAGCCACCAAAAAGTGTATTTTAGAACTGAAAAAGGGCAGAAAATTCTCAATGAAATGGACCAACACTTGGTTAACAACCGATAAATTGCTGCTTTTATGAATTATTTATTGTGAAATTATTATTTATTGCCTTATCAATGTTGTAAGCTGCCCTGAGCCTGCTTGAAGGGTACGGCAGGATATAAATTGAATTACATACATAAATACATACATACATACATACATACATACAGGGCTATTTTTGGGCAGGAATACACAGGAACAGAGTTCCAGCTGGCTTCTGAGTTGGCCATACCTACAGCCCCCCCCCCTCAGATTCCCCAGGTGCCTTGCAAGCTGTGGGGCGCCTGGGGAAGACCAATCCAGAAATTGCCTTCCTTCTTTCGGGTTCCCCATGTGCGCCACAAGCCGCAGGGCACCTGGGAAATCTGAGCCTGGGAAAGAACTGCAGTGTGTGTGTGGGGGGGTGGCCTAATATGCTTATGAGTTTCTACCACTGGGTGTGGCCTATTATGCTAATGAGTTCCTGCTGGGCTTTTTCTACCCCAAAAAAGCCCTGCATACATACATACATACATGATACATACATAAATAATGAAAAGAAATTCTTCACGTGGTGCATAATTAACTTATGGCCTTCCCTACTACTAGATGAGAGGGGAAGGGCTGTGGTTCAGTGAGAGATCATCTGCCTGCATTCAGAATTTCCTGGATTCAATCCCCAGCATCTCCAGTTTAAAGGATTATGTAGTGGGTGATGTAAGAGACACTGGAGAACTGCTGCCAGTCTGAATAGAGACAGTGCTAACCTGATGGACCAGCTGTCTGATTCGGCATAAGGCAGCTTCATGGTTGCCAGCCCCTGCTTGGGAAATACCTGGGGATTTGGGCACAGAGCCTGGGGGTGGTGGGTTTGAGAGGGCGAGGGGTCTTAGGTTTCCTTGAAAGCCAGTCGAATCCAACCCTAGGGGGCAGTGCTCATCTCAGTTTCCAAGCCGAAGAGCCAGCGCTCTCCAAAGACTTCTCCGTGGCCATGTGGCCGGCATGACTAAACGCCGAGGCGCACGGAACGCCGTTCCCTTCCCACCTATTTATCTACTTGCAGTTTCTTGCTTTCGAACTGCTAGGTTGGCAGGAGCCGGGGCCAGAGACGGGAGCTCACTCTGTCCCACGGCACTCGGGTCTCGAACTGCTGAGCTACAGACCTTCTGGTCTGCAGCCCAGCGTCTTAACCACCCTCCAAAGCAGCCATTTTCTCCTGGGGAACTGATCTCTGTTGCCTGGGGATAGTGCAGTGAACTGGTGGTTTGGGTGTCGGCCTTGGATCCGGGAGACCCAGGTTCAGATCTCGGCTCTGCCAAGGAGCTTGCTGGGTGAACTTAAGCAAGTCACTCTCCCTCACCTGAGCCAAGCTCATAGGGTTACTGTAAGGACAAACTGGAACTGGGGAGAATGAGGCACACTGCCTTGGGCTATCGGAAGGAAATGAGGTTTCACAGGGCAGCCCTGTTGGTCTGCAGTAGAACAGCGGGATTCGAGTCCTCAGTAGCACCTTTGAGACCAACAAGAGTGGGGTGGCCAGTGTTCCCTCTAAGCTGAGTCAGTGTGAGCCGGCTCACAGTTTTTTAGCCTCCAGCTCACACATTTTTGTCTCAGCTCAGGAAGGATGGCTCCCGAGCAAACTAACTGATGCAGCAGCCAAATCGCTCGCTCACAACTTTAGTGCCAGTCGTTCACAAAGTAGAATTTTTGCTCACAAGACTCCACAGCTTAGAGGGAGCGTTGGGGGGGAGGGGGAATGAACTTTTGAGAGGCAAGAGGGACCTTTGCCTCATGTATGACAAAGAGTGCTTTGGCTCTCAAAAGCTTCTACCCCGGAAATCGTGTTGGTCTCTACAGTGCGATTGGACTGAAATCCCGATAGGAAAGGCGGGACTTTGTAAAACGTACTTAACAAACAGCCAATGAAAGCCTCCTGACCTGGACAGCCCAGACTAGCCTGATCGTGTCAGGTGGCATCAGTTGCCAAATCTCATCAGATCTTGGAAGCCTGATCGTGTCAGATCGGAGAAGCTACACAGGGTTGGCCCTGGTTAGTATTTGGAGGGGAGACCACCAAGGAATCCCTGGGTTGCTACACAGAGGCGGGCAATGACAAACCACCTCTGAATATCTCTTGCCGTGAAAACCATATGGGGTTGCTATAAGTCAGCTGCAACTTGATGGCAGATATTTTTTTTTAAAAACCTCCAGTTTTAGGGCAGAATCCCTCTGAAGAGTCATTTCCAAACAGTCGGGGGTGACTGTTGCCTTTGCACCGATCTGGCTTGCAAGCGTTTTGCAAGCGGGTCACTGTGGGATGCTGGACTCAGCTCCTCGCGTTTTCCCCGCACCATCAGCGTATTCCTGCTTTTCTCTGCCCCGGCGGCTCCTTCTGCCGGCTCTCCCTCGCCCCTCCCTCTTTTCACCCACCCTCCCAGTTGACAATCATCCCCCTATTCTCCTCCATCTGCTCTCGGTCTCCGCAGAATGCCAATCAGCGTCGCTTTCAAGAGGAGCCCTTCTTTTAAAACAGTTAATTTCTAATTTACACATTGCCGTGTCTGTACCCTCATTGTGATACGCCAGCGCGCGCGACAAATGACAAATTATGCTTTAATGCTGTTCATCTGCCAGATTTTCAATACTTTCTTTTGGGGGGGGCTGCTTATCAATCTTCTCCCTTTCTTATCATATATAGACAGCTATAATGAACATCCCTCGTTATATCTAAAAAAAAATGACTTCATATCTCATCATCTCGAAAACAGCTCAGGAGAATCAGATGACAGGAAACTTTGCAACACCTCTGCCTTCGTAGGCCCTTCTAGATATTTACCGCTTCACACTTTACAGAGCGCACAGCTTGGGTCTGGAGCCTCCACCTGGCGTCAGATGTGAGTCAGACACAAGTTGTGGGTTCAGTTCCATTCCAGTGTGTGGTACCTGATTCAGATCAGGACTGTGTCTCTTGTGGAGCCTAGATTTCTCTCTTACCTACCATTTTCCTGGCCTGCAACTGCAGGGAAACCCACATGTATCTCAGGTGTCAAATGGATCTGCCCAAATAGTTCTCCCACATGCTGTTTCAGGTTAGGAAGTTGGTGCATGTAGGAAGGGAGGGAGGGAGGAGGAGGAAGGGATTGGATTTCTACCCTGCCCTTCACTACCAGAAGGATAAGAGCGGCTTACAATCTCCTTTCCCTTCCCCTCCCCACAACAAACACCCTGTGAGGTAGGTGGGGCTGAGAGCGCTCTTTGGAGAGCTCCTCTTGAGAGAACAGCTCTGAAAGAACTTGTGACTGACTCAAGGTCACACCAGCAGCTGCATGTGCAGGAGTGGGGAATCAAACCCGGTTATCCCAGATTAGAGTCTACCACGCTTAACCACTACACTAAACTGAAGTCCCTGCTCCACATACACTGTGGTTCTGATCCCAGTTGGGCACCACAAATGCAGGAGTTGAAAAGAACCCGCAACTCACATCTGACATAGGGCGGAGAACCCACACCCAACATGAATACTCTGCTATGTGTGAATCAACTTCAAGCAAGTGTGTGAGAGGCAGTCTGGTGTACTGGTTAGAGCAGGGCTCCCCAATTTGGTGTCTGTGGGTGCTGTGGCACCTGCCAGAAACTTTCATGTTGCCAGCCAAGTATTTTTAGGAAGTGGGCAGGGCCGGGTGAGCCTTTCTTCCAGCAAGTCTTCTGACTGACTATTGGAGATTTGATTGGCTGTGCAGATTTTTGGAAAATGTTGCCAAATCTCTTCAGATCTCAGAAGCTATACGGGGTTGGCCCTGGTTAGTACTTAGACAGATGGCCACCAAGAAAGTCCAGGGTTGTGATGCAGAGGCAGGCAACAGCAAACCACCTTGCCTTGACTACCCTACAGGGTCACCAAAAGTCATCTGCAAGTTGCCACCACCTTCTGCCACCAGCGCCACCAGAGCGCAAGGATCTACACTGTGTTACCGAAGGTAAACTATGGCATCCATTTAGTGGCTCGCTCCACCTCCTGCATCCGCCATTTTGTGGCAGCCATTTAGTGGCTACACCCATCTGTGCCATTCCAAATGTGTCTGCAGGCTAAAAAAAAAAGCTGGGGACCCCCTGGGTTTGAGGGACAGATTGGGAGTGTGGGGATTTGGGGTCATTGGTTGACCTTGAGCTAACCACCACCTCTCTGTTTAGACTGCCTTACGCGGTCGTTATGAGGATAACATGTAGTACCTCCTCCACCAGATAAGAATGCAGAGATTACACATTCAGTTGAGCTACTGGCATTAAAGTTGTGACTGAGCGATTCGGCTGCTGCATCAGTTAGTCTGCTCTGGGAGCCCTCCTTCCTGAGCTAAGAAAAAATGTGTGAGCTGGAGGCTAAAAACCTGTGAGCCGGCTCACACTAACTCAGCTGAGAGGGAACACTGATGATGATTGTTCTCCCCCCCCCCTTCACATATTATGCTTACTCTGTATGTTGGTAATGAGACCGTAATAATAAACTAAACTCAACTAAACTACCTTCTCCACATCCACCCCACTGATATAAAATCCACCAGCCTGCCCTCTGCAGTTTCTAAATGCTCCTTCGGAAATCCACTGTGCAAATGTAAATCTCCACAAACAGCCAAGGGGTTGCATTGTTGTTATGTAAAATTAATTGACCTAGAAACCAGTCTTAAATTCCTTGGCAAAAGTGCCTGTGTCTGAGCTTTTCTAAGGCACGGTTGCCTTCAAATGCATCCTTTCAAGTGTCTGAGCACCGTTGCCTCTACTGAACCACTCTGTGGCTGCTGCCGGCAGTTTGTAACTTATTCCCCCCCAGATGCAGGCTTTCCAATTTGTGCACTCATACGCTTTGTTCCTAAAAGCAAATGCTCCGCTTGGGGATGCTGTTATCTTCAGCTTGAACTTTAACAACAGGGAAAGAGGCGATTGCTGCGGCTACAGCATGAGATAGATCCTGTGGGTATCCTTGAGGATGCATCGAATCTGCATAGTGAACCCCAGATCTGCACACGATAAATGGTGGCTCCATCCTTTTTGCATTCTGTGGAAGCACATAGAGCCAAACTGCATGACGGCATTTTTAACAAGTTGGGTTCAGGTCTTCCAGACTCCCCAAATCCCAGCAGCAACTGAAGGGATTGGCACTTTGAAAATCCATGGGTGGGCCTCCGCTTCTCCACTAGGGGAAGGGAATTACCATTCCCAAACCCCAGTTTCCCGCCCCCGAATAACTGAAGACCAGGAGGGGAAAAAATGACTTTCACATAGTGACTCTCTAGGAATTCTCCCTAGTCTCTATGGTAAAGATCATGGTGACTAGGGGATGCTGCCTAGTGTTTCACCTGAAAGTGACATCACATCCTCCCCAATCCCTGCCCCCTTCAGGCACCACCTTCCAAATTTCCCAGTGTTTGCTGATGCAGTGTGGGGAATCATATCTGCAGGGGCCTGATAAAGATTAGGACTGTGGCGTTGGAGGTGGAGGGGCTCCTGCTTCCCCCCCCCCCAATGTCATTTTCCCAGCTGAAATGGCACCCAGGGGAGTTATTTGTCCCATTTTTGAACTGCATATACAGTATTCTGTGCGGGTGCAGCTCCAAAATGGGGCAAATAACTCCCCCAGGGCCATTTTGACTCGGAAAAAAACTGCTAGAAGACTCTTTTTTGTATTGACTAATATGGCCCTCTGGCATTTCACTCTCTGCAGCTGTCCCTGTTTACTTATGTTGCCTTATGTTTTTGCCAATGCCTTACTAAAATTATGCTCACGTGAGCTGCAGGAGTTCTCCTTGCTCGGAGCCTATCTGTAATCTCTGTGTTACAGTGTGGTAGGTGCACTGACTCCATACGTGAACCTAAGAGAAGCCAATGTTGGATCACGCCGGTGGCCCATCCAGTCCAACACTCTGTCACACAGTGGCCAGAAATACCAGGTGCCCTCAGGAGGTCCACCAGTGGGGCCTGAACACTAGAAGCCCTCCCACTGTTGCCCCCCCAAGTACCAAGTATATAGAGCCTCACTTGCTCCGGACCAAGAGCTCCTATCTATATCTTGTGGCTAACAGCCACTGATGGACCTCCACAAATCCCCCTTTGCACTCTTCAGGTTCTGTTTCATGTGGGTCTTCTGAGGGTCCAGCGAAACAGTCCCTGTGCCGCCCTTAACACCCCCTTGTTCCGAACTCCCTCAGCCTTTCCTTCAGCCCCTCTGCCCCTGCCCCCGCAAATCTCTCCGTCATCTCCACCCTCCTTGATCTTCTCCCTCCTTCTCCCCTGCCCCAAATCTCCCTCTCAGTTACATGTGAACATAACTGCATATATATAAACACTAATGTGCCATGTGGCTCACAGCCTGCGATTTTTTTTGTGCTGGTGAAGCTCATTTGGAACATCTGACAGTGGCTTGCAAGACAACTTGTGACTTATAAGACAACTTGGACAGCTGACAGTGGCTCATAAGACAACACTGCCACAGGATAATTGTGATCTCCAGCACCTTAAAGGAGGAGTTGACAAACTCAGAAAGGATAGGACCATCAGCAGCAACGAGCAATGATGACAAAAATGGAGCCTCCATGTTCAGAGACAGTAATCTTCCAAATAGCAGTGCCAGGGCCAACGACGGGGCAGGGAGCTGGCTTTTATGCCCTGTTTGTTGAGCCTCTGAGGATATTTGGCAGGCCACTGTGTAAAACCGACCTTCCCCAGACTTAGATGGTCCAGGCTAGCCCAGTCCCATCAGATCTCAGAAGTTAAGCAGGGTTGGCCCTGGTTAGTGTTTGGATGGGAGCAGGGCTTTTTTGGTAGGTAAAGCCCAGCAGGAACTCATTAGCATAATACGCCACACCCAACAGCAGAAACTCATTAGCATATTAGGCCACACCCCCTGGTCACACAGCTCCCCCCCAGGATCGGCTTCCCCAGGTGCCCCGCAACTTGCGGGGCGCCAGGGGAACCCAAGGAGGGGAGGCAGTTTAAACTGCCTTCCCTCCTTGGATCAGCTTGGCTTCCCCAGGCACCCCACAGCTTGTGAGTCACCTGGGGAACCGGGGGGGGGGGAGCTGTAGGCGTGGCCAACTTGGAAGCCAGACAGAACTCTGTTCCTGTGCATTCCTGCCCCAAAATAGTCCTGGATGGGAGACCACCAAGAAAACTCAGAGTTGTTACACAGAGCCAAGCAATGGTAAATCACCTGTGCTCGTCTCTTGCCTTGTAAACCCAACGGGGTATCCATAGATCGGCTACACCACCACCGTTTGAAATAGGATACTGGAGCAGATAGGACCACTGGTCTGAGCCAGCACGGCTGTTACTATGTACAAACGTCTTTCCTAGCACATTTTTAACATAAAGTCTCAAACCGTCATGCTTTTCAAAGCAGACAGGCTCTCACCGAGTAAAAGAACGCAGCGTGCAGCAAATGCCGTAGCCCCTCCAGCAACGTGCCGTGGTATGAGCACGTTACAAGCATGCCCCTCTTTTCAAAGCTCTGCACAATCTTGGGAGGCACACAGTTTATCTTAAGGGCCCAGGGTCCTTCTCCAGCCCTGGGCTTCCACAGCGAGGCCAACCACTGATTACGCAGGGGTCATTTTGTAGAAAAAGAGGTGCAGGAACTCATTAGCATAACTCTCTAGCATAACTTATTTGCAGACGCCACACCCCCTAACATCACGGGACGGCAAGACCCACCACTCAGGCTCCCCCCCCCAAAAAAATCTCCAGGTGTTTCCCAACTCAGAGCTGGCGAGCCTACCTGGAGAAAAACTGCACAAAGAAAATAGGCATGGAGGGACGACGCAGATGACAGCAAGAATGAGCAGCAGACCCCCCACCATGCGTCACCACAAGGGAGGGCTGCTGGGAGCGGGGGGCCCTGTAGCCGGGAGGCTACTAATGAGGAAGTGGGGCTGCTACCTGAGCCCGGCACTCACTCCTCAGACTCAGAGCTGGAGACCTGAGTGCTCTGGAACTGCGCCGGCAGCAGGGGAAATTATTGCCGTGTGCCAGCACGCACCATAGAGGGAACTGGGCTCGGAAGTGAGCCTGTGATGCTCTAGCCCTGGGCTTGTTGCTCCCGGAACACCGTTCCTGCTTGTTCCCCCTCGAAATGACCTCTGCTGTTCTCTGGTAAAGACCCCTCCTCCTTTTCCTTCTGTCCAGGTGGGCCCTTGAGCAGAGAGAGCCAAAGCATTTTTTTCCTGAAGTCTCTGCCTTCAGCCTGTTCAACAGCTAATGTGCCATTATTCTCAGTCGAATCTGATTACTTGCAGCACTGGGAAGGTGGGGTGCTTGTCCGCAATGGCTCATCATATAGATTAAAGCGGAGGCGACGTCGGCAGTGGGCACAGGATGCCCTGCTTGCGCTGAGCTGGTTCTGCCGACGTCGGAAATATCCACCAGCAAATGCGGTTGGTCAGAAAAACAGGTGCCATGCACAGAGGCAGTCCATTTAATTAGTGATACATTGCAGGGTTTTTTTCCTACCCACCCACCCACCCTGAACGTTCCCTCCATGTGGGTTTCCCCCCCGCCCCCCAGTTTCAATGAACTCCACCGGTCGTTTTAAACACCTACACTCATGACTGTTCTAAAAGTGTTCTTATGCTGCCCAGCTGCCTCTTTCCCTGACCTCCCATTTCTCCTGTTGCCGGCCCCATCAGTTGTCCACCACCATCACCGCCCACGCAGTCCTCCCACTTCCTTCTTCAGCTCCTCAGCTCATTGTGCTCCGTTAATAATGCCTTTGTTAAGAACCTCACAATATCGGTGCATTTACTGAAGAAACAATGGGTTGTGAATCCAGGGGACTTTTGCGGGGGCAGACCTTTTTTTAAAAAAAGACCAAGTCTCTAGTTCTTACCGTTTCTGAGGAAAGCCTAGAAGCAGGATTCACAGTTCTTATGATGCCGTTGATTTTGCTCTTTCTCTCCCTAACACTCTCACGTACAAAAAAAATATACATACCAAGTTCACCTATTATTTCTTTTATTTAATCTTTGCATATCTCTCTGACCTGTTCTGATGGCATGTCAGAAAGCCATTAGTCGAATGCAGGGCAAAGGTACAATGGGTAAGATTATTTATTTACGTGGATTATACCCTGCCTCTCCATATATGTGCTCAGAATTACAAGGAGGATATAAATAAATCAGTTGGTAGCTGTCATTCCCTGAAGTGCTTCCTGATTATAAGTGCTTCCTGTCTACATATATAGCACTTCCTGACTATAGGTTCAGAAGAACCCTAGGGGGTCAAACTAGAGCAGTAGGGAGCTAGGAAGCTGTGTGAATGGCAAAAAACCCCCCCCCCCCACCTTCCAGGGTGCTTCCCACACAGGGAAAAACATAGGTTAAAACACTGATACAGCCATGCCTTTGATTTCTTCAAGATTTCTTTCAATGATATACACGCATCTTCCTTTGCAATGGGGAAAACCACTGCCTCCAGAGAACCGGGCTGCAATCGTGTGTACGATCACATCACAATCAGTGTTCCCTCTAAGCTGAGTTAATGTGAGCCAGCTCACAGTTTTTTAGCCTCCAGGTCACATACTTTTGTCTCAGCTCAGGAAGGAGGGCTCCAGAGCAAACTGATTTATGCAGCAGCCAAGTCGCTCACTCACAACTTTAAGGCCAGCAGCTCACCAAGTGGAATTTTTGCTCACAAGACTCCACAGCTTAGAGGGAGCATTGATCACAATTACTTGTATGAAGAGTTCAATCAATGCACACATGTGCATTGGTAATACAGAAGGAAATAAGCAGCACAGAAAATCTATGGTGAACGGAATGTGCTCAGTGATTGGTGCAGCCTTTGGAAATGGAACACAGAAGCATGGAGGATTCTCAAGGCATTTTCTATTTCAGAAGCAGGACCAGACAATTACCAGTACAATCCTAATCAGAGTTAACACCTTTCTAAGTCCATTGAAGTTCAACAGACTTTGAAGGCTGCAACTCTGCTTAGGAACTGAACAAGTAGCCCTCATCAGATGTTACAGTCCATGCATACTGGGAGGCCAAACAGATCCTTCCGATATGTGCAGTCACCATATTGTTTGAAAGGGGCAATGTATGGATTTTCAGCTTCAGTATCTACGAACCAGAACCCTGAAAAATTGGGTGTTTGTGTACGGTGTACAAAGGCTGCAACATAATAATAAAGTGTGCCATCAAGTTGCAACTCACTCATGGTGACCCATGAAGTTCCATCTCATGGGGTTTTCAAGGAAAGAGATGAGCAAAGTTTGCCATTCCCTTCCTCTGCATAGCAGCTCCAGCCTTCCTTGGTGGTCTCCCATCCAAGTACCGAGCGTGTTTAGCTTCCAAGCTCTGATGAGACCCATGCTAGTCTGGGCTGTAGGGCTACTACAGAGGTTGTACGCATGTTCAAAGGTTGTATGCATGTACAAAATGTCTGAGATGGACAGCATGCACAACATGGCAATGGCACATATTTGGAGGATCATTAGCAGCGCACAGTCCCAGTTTGTGCAGTCATAAAGCCGGAAAAGGGCTAATGCTAAAATGCAGGGAGATATTGCAATGAAGAGAATTTCTGCAAGTATCCTTAGAACCCAATGATGTGCTAAGCTGGGTGGCTGGGACACTTAAGAAGGGAAGCTTTCCAAGGGGAAATGAGCCAGGCAAGTATCACATGAAAGTTAATGCTAGTTCAAACATACCGTCCTGACTTATCACTGCTGTCTCCGCGGGTATTCGAATGACTTACAACCATCAGTGCATTTAAGTAGGAAGATCGCTGGTGATGTGTAGCTACAAGAAACAGATGAACCAAGCGGCCTTTTTCCTTGGCAATTTGGATGTTTATAACCCTCAGGTAAGTGACAATTTGCGTCTCTTGCCAAGAACGCTTGAAAAGCCAAATGATTTCCCTCCTTCCCCTGGAATGACAGGATCTGTGTTCTGTGATCCAGAGTACACCTGCTTTTTCTTTTTTTTTAAAAAAAAGGTTCCACTGAAATTAATTAGGCTAATTACTTCCACGTCAATGCACTATGCACTATGCACTATGCACTATGCACGGGGGTTTGCCAGAAGCTTCGGTCTCAAACAGTTGTTTTCGCAAACCTACGAAGGGCACTTGGGTGTCCGCTTCTGAAAGAGAAGTCAAGGGGTTTCTTTTCTACCCTTTCTGAACCAAGACTACCTTTAAGCATCCAGCGCGAAAGCGGGACGTGGCTTTCAGAAGACAATTCGAGGAGTTAATGCTGCCTATCGATTGCTCGGAGGGCGCAAACAATTTTCGCTTGCTCTTCCCGTCACCGATAATGACATTATCAATAATAGCCCTTGCTCCCGAAAATGAATTTGAGACCTCTTTTTTCAAGGCTTGCCATCCGTTCACCTTTATAGCCTGTGCATGGCACAGGCCAAGAATCTACCAGAGAGTAATGAGTTTCGTTTCCTCCAAAGGTTTGTCTGCCCGCTGGATTCTGCCACAGGTACTAATGGAAAGCAAACGCTAAATGTGTCTGACCACTGCACCGCTCAGGTCCCTTCGTGCCAACTCGCTGACATTTCCCTCGCCAGCCCCCTTGCTGCGTAATGCATTCCGTTTTAATTTTAGCCAGTGCCTTCCTCACAAGGAAAGACGTTTGTCATTTGTTTTCATTGGGGTCCGCCTCAGCGTCCAAGATTCGCTGTGGGGATTCAAAGCTGTTGCCAGCTTCTCAGACTAACAGACAGGCGGGATGAGGGCATTTCTAATGATTGCCTCCTACTGGGATCAGTATTTCTCTTCCCTTCCTGAGGCAAAATCCCCCACCCTCTACCCCCACGTCGAGGGCTTGCAAAGGCTCTGTTTGTTTCTCTGCTTTAACTCTTGGTATGCCTTGTGGTCACTCCAGGGTTGTATTCAGGTGGGCAGCCATGTTTGTCTGAAGCAGCAGAACAAAGTTGGAGTCCAGTGGCACCTTTAAGACCAACAAAGTTTTATTCAAAGTGTAAGCTTTCGTGTTCAAAGCACATTTCTCCAGGGTTGTAGTAAGCAACCACACTTCTGTATTAGAAGGGTTTTACAGGATTACCAGGTCAAGTGGGAGGGCTGGGAGTGGGGACATGGTGGGTGTGACATTGTGACATCACTTCCAAGTAAAATCTAGAAGTGACAAGGAGTAGGTCTAGGAATGGCCAGAAACTATAGAGTTTCTGGCATTTTCTATGGCTACCCCATGTCACTTCTGGGTTTTCCTTGGTGACGTTTGTAGTTTTGATTTAATTCTCCTGCCACCACTCAGAGTGGCAGTGGGCAACAGGGCTTGCCAGTGGGAGGCCGAGGTTGTCACCCTTCCAAGTGAGGGTAGACCAGTGATCTCCAGAGTGGTGACTGCCAGCAGTACGGTACCCACTGATGGGTTTTCCAGTGTCCATGTTCTTTTTCTCTAAACCATCTCTCCTCCAAACAAATGGCTGTCCTGGCTTCCCACCCCCTCACTGGAGCAGGAGGGGCTTCATAACAGCTCGGGGGGGGGGGGGCATCATGTTAATGTAAATTAACACCGATTCAGAAGAAAGCATCCTCCATTGTAGGAGGATGCTTGGCTCTCAACCTTCCGACATTTTATGATTGGGTTCTACTCCCACGGTAGCCATTTTGTGGTGGCACTTTTCCCCAGTTCTCAAAATCCCCCGAATTCCCACAGACTCAACAAAGTTAGAGACCCCTGAGCTAAGTCGCCTACCAGTTGTTCATATCCCATGATGGCGACACACAAGCACAACACGAGCCTAACCAACAGGGAGTCAAGTGTATGAAGTCCAACCACTACGTCACATTGCCTCACCATTGTCTTCATGTTGCGGATGAGTGGCTTGCTCATGGCCATAGAGTAAGTTCCCAGCAGAGCCAGGAGTTAAACCTGGGACTGTGCCGAGTTGGGAGGATAAGAGCTCTTTGTTATTTTAGCCCTGCTTTTCTCCACAAAGCGGACTCAAAGTAGCTTACAATGTCATTCTTCCCTCTTTCATTTTATCCTCACAGCAACAATCTTGTGAGTGACTTTCGGCAGGGGTCCGTTGGAGCGGGAGCGCACAGGAGCACAGCTCCGGGAGTGAGGAGCCCAGGGGGCGGGCACATGACCAAGCCCCGCCCCCTCCTCGGCTTCCCCGAGCAGTGCAGAGGCGCAGCGCCCCGGGGAAAGCCCTGCTAGGGTCTTTATTGTTTTTAATGTTTTGTTTTAATATTGATAATTTTATCATTGTTCCTTTCATGACTGTGTGCTGCTTTTCCAGAGACTTGCTCAAGGTGGCATATAAATTTTCTAAGTATACCATTTTTTATCTGGGCACATGGCACATACCATATTTTTTGCTCTATAAGACGCACTTTTTCTCCCCCAAAAAGTGGGGGGGAAAGTGTGTGCGCCTTATAAAGTGAATACTGCCTGGGGAGAAACCCCCCCCCCCTCTGCTCGCCTTTTCCGAGCTGCGGCATGGCCGCCGGCTCTGGAAGAACTCCCCCTCCCCTCCTGCATTCCCTCGAACGGGCTGCCTGCCAAGCGAGACGCCTCCTGCTCTCACCTTGAGCGGCAATGGGAGAAAACCAGCAGCAAGATCAGATGACCCTAGCAAGACCCACCGGCAACACCAGGACTAACTATCATCAAAGTCGCACAGGACTGGGGGGGGGAGGAAAGAATGGGACTGGAGTTTCTGAAAGTCTGTTTTGAGGAAGTGTAGTTCCCAGCTACAGACTCAGGTCTCCGCAAATGGGCGGGGGGGGGGGGGCTCAAGATGCTCTTTGAGGGGCTGTTTCCGAGGAGCTCCGGGCTCTCTCTGGCAGGGGCATTCAGGACACGGCACGAGGGCTTCCTTCCCTTTTACTTCTGCCAAGAACTCGGGGAAAAGGCGCCTGGAAAGCAATGCCTCTCTCCCTTCCCATCTCCTCCCCGGGTAAAAGTATGGGCCAGAGGGAAGGGGAGGGGGCAAACCAGGGTGTGAGCAGGCGAGCCCGGCGGGGGAGCACCACAGGGGGCCCTGGCGCGCGTGGACACAGACGTGGCGGCCAGGCTTGGCGGGCTCCGGCTCTCCCGCGAGTCCCTCCCTCCGCTGTGAAGGGGCTTCTGGAGACCGCCCCCCCTGGCTCCTGCCTCTGGGCCTCCCCCCCGGCCTCCCCAGCTGTCTTTGCGCCGCTCTGCCGGAGGAGCTCGCCGGGCCGGCTGCCTGTCGCCTGCCACCTCACGCCGCCGGCCCCGAGCGAGCGAGCAGCAGCATGCGCCCGGCGCTGGTGGCAACGCTGCTGATCGGCAGCCTGGTGGCCTCGGCCTGCGTCCCCTGCACGCCAGGTCAGCAGAAGGAGCTGCCGCCGCCACGCTGCTCGGGAGCCCCGACGGCGGCCGGGGGGAGAGCCCAGTGCCGCCGCCGTCTGCTAGTCCCGCCTGCACAAATAAAACAGTGAGCCAGGAAATGGTGGGATTCTTATGGCAGATTCTGGTCGCTTCTTCCTGGAAGGACACTTGTTTGTTTGAAAAGTGCAGCCTTCGTGAGGCTTCCCAGGCACAGCAGGAGATGGTATTAGGCCTTCCGTGGAGTTCTCAGTAAAGGGAGACGTTCCGAGATGTGACCCTCCTGTGCCTGGAAGTCGGACAGATCATTCTCCCCCCTCCTTTCTCTGCATGGGTTTGAGGTAGGCAGATTGTGATTAATAGGTTGAGTCCCGCCCTCTTCCTGGAGCAGCAGCCCCCCCCCCCCGCGCTGCCCCTGAAATCCTGCTTCTCAGGGACCCCCTGGAGCACCAGGAGCGGGAGTCACAGGGCTTCCAGAGGAAGAGGGAACTGACCCTCTCCCACAGGTGGGTCTTTGTGGTCTGGCTATGAAACATACCCATGACTGTGAAGTGCGCAGAGTGATTGAGGCAAGGATGGGTTTTCTTTGTGAAGCAACACCAGCACAGGAGAGAGAATGTTTGGAAGGGAGTTGAGCCTGGCTGCTGTGGAAAAGCATTTGGATGGATCGTTTTAGGTGTTAAAAAATTCCCTTCCTCCAGTTCCTGGCGCTGCAGAATCCCCCCACCCCATCCAAAAGCATCCAGCAGAAGACGGTTCCTTTAGTTGGCGACCCCATGGGCCCTGCTCAGTGTGACGTTTCCCCCTTTCCTCTTTTTCCTCCTCCTCTCCAACAGACAGAGGAGGCTGAGCGACTTGCTGTGTCACCATCTGCTCAGGATTTTATTGGGTAGGGGGGTGAGTACTGAGACTCCAAAACAAGGGCACGCACACGGTCATTGAAGGATCAAGACTGTAAATTATGTTTAGTTTGTTGGGTTTTTTAAAAAAAAATCCTTTGTATGTCTTGGGATCTTAGTTGTCTCTGTCTCGTTTTTTTTGGGGGGGGGCAAACTTCACGGTTTCTTGATTTCCCCCCGTTTTAAGTTAACTCTCTCGTACTTACTCATAACTCCTCTTCCTGTCTTCCCCCCCCCCTTTTTTTTTTTAAATTCATTTTATCTTATTTATGTTTCTGCATAACTGGTCCAAACATCAGCCCCGCCGATCCCACCCACATTAAACTTGTAAACTAGACTGATATTATTACATAATGTAGCAGGAGTATTCTGTGACTGGAATGACAGGCCCCAGAGTGGAATGACAGCCCCTGGGGGCAGCAGGACTGTTCTGGGAATGGAATGACAGGCCCCAGAGTGGAATGACAGCCCCTGGGGGCAGCAGGAGTGTTCTGGGAATGGAATGACAAGCCCCAGAGTGGAATGACAGCCCCTGGGGGCAGCAGGACTGTTCTGTGACTTGAATGAGAGGCCCCAGAGTGGAATGACAGCCCCTGGGGGCAGCAGGAGTGTTCTGGGAATGGAATGACAGGCCCCAGAGTGGAATGACAGCCCCTGGGGGCAGCAGGACTGTTCTGGGTATGGAATGACAGGCCCCAGAGTGGAATGACAGCCCCTGGGGGCAGCAGGACTGTTCTGGGAATGGAATGACAGGCCCCAGAGTGGAATGACAGCCCCTGGGGGCAGCAGGAGTGTTCTGGGAATGGAATGACAGGCCCCAGAGTGGAATGACAGCCCCTGGGGGCAGCAGGAGTGTTCTGGGAATGGAATGACAGGCCCCAGAGTGGAATGACAGCCCCTGGGGGCAGCAGGACTGTTCTGGGAATGGAATGACAGGCCCCAGAGTGGAATGACAGCCCCTGGGGGCAGCAGGACTGTTCTGGGAATGGAATGACAGGCCACAAGAGTGGAATGACAGCCCCTGGGGGCAGCAGGACTGTTCTGGGAATGGAATGACAGGCCCCAGAGTGGAATGACAGCCCCTGGGGGCAGCAGGACTGTTCTGGGAATGGAATGACAGGCCCCAGAGTGGAATGACAGCCCCTGGGGGCAGCAGGACTGTTCTGGGAATGGAATGACAGGCCCCAGAGTGGAATGACAGCCCCTGGGGGCAGCAGGAGTGTTCTGGGAATGGAATGACAAGCCCCAGAGTGGAATGACAGCCCCTGGGGGCAGCAGGACTGTTCTGTGACTCGAATGAGAGGCCACAAGAGTGGAATGACAGCCCCTGGGGGCAGCAGGAGTGTTCTGGGAATGGAATGACAGGCCCCAGAGTGGAATGACAGCCCCTGGGGGCAGCAGGACTGTTCTGTGACTCGAATGAGAGGCCACAAGAGTGGAATGACAGCCCCTGGGGGCAGCAGGACTGTTCTGGGAATGGAATGACAGGCCCCAGAGTGGAATGACAGCCCCTGGGGGCAACAGGACTGTTCTGGGAATGGAATGACAGGCCCCAGAGTGGAATGACAGCCCCTGGGGGCAGCAGGAGTGTTCTGGGAATGGAATGACAGGCCCCAGAGTGGAATGACAGCCCCTGGGGGCAGCAGGACTGTTCTGGGAATGGAATGACAGGCCCCAGAGTGGAATGACAGCCCCTGGGGGCAGCAGGACTGTTCTGGGAATGGAATGACAGGCCCCGGAGTGGAATCCCCGAGAGCAGGTCTGTGGAGCCATTTGCTGGCCGTCCCAGATGCCAATCTCCCCTGCCCCACGCGGTAAGGAAGGCGAGACAGCCAGAGAGGCACGCTGGCCTTTCCTCCAGTCTTCACTCTGCGGCCACTGGGGACCCTTTGAGAGGGGGATTGCCTTCTCCCCTCCCCTCCTTCCCTTCGTGTCATGGTCTTGAAGCCACCTCTCTCCCTGCACAGGCCCTTCTCTCTTGGTACCATGAGGCAGATGGACCTCTCCCCTTCTGCACCCATCCTTTAGCTAGCAAGTTAGTACTCTAGCCTGTCTCTCTGCTAACTAATGGTGACTGGACTAACCACACCAGTTCACCCCAATACCATTAAGCTCCCTACCCTTGGCCCTGGGCCTGGTGGAGGGGCTGCGGGGCCTCGAGCGGCGGCACTCGGGAAGGGGGACAGCGAAGAAAGTGATGTCAGTGATTGTGAGCAAATGAGCTTCATAAATTCTGACTCTAGCGATGACGAGTTCTTGGGGTTTCCAGAAAACTAGAGTACTCAAATCTTTAAGTCTCTCCATTTGTTAATGACAGTAATAATAGTTCTTAATGCCACTGTTGACTGCTGTTCACTTTACATGGTTCAAATGTTATCCTGTTATAGTTTATTAAAAATTTTATTACACTATTTGGTTCAGAATATTTTTTTTCCCTGTTTTCCTCCTCTAAAAACTAGGTGCGTCTTACGGTCAGGTGCGTCTTATGGAGCGAAAAATACGGTAAGTACTGGAGAAATTTCACCAACCCTTCAGCAGCTTCCACCCCATCAGTTTGGTGTAGTGGTCAGGAGTTGGACTCTAATCTGGGAGAACCGGGTTTGATTCCCCACTCCTCCACATGCAGCTGCTGGCGTGACCTTGGGCCAGTCACAAGTTCTCTCAGAGCTGTTCTCTCCTGAGCAGTTCTCAAAAGACCTCTCTCAGCCCCACCTACCTCACAGGGTGTCTTGTTGTGGGGAGGGGAAGGGGAAGGGATGGGCGGTGCACGTGTCCTGGGTATCTCAAGTCTACTTGAAACCTGGTGGTTTCAAGGGAGCAGGAAGAGAATGAGGGTGTGTTCTTTATGCTTATTTTTATTGCCCAAAGTATTGGACGGGGAAGGGAATGGAGGAAGAGCAGGTCAGTTTCACTCACCTGTGGAGTGGAGCCTGAGGGGTGGGTGTTGCCTTCTGACACACTTCCGGTATGTTAGGGGGGTGGCATATGCAAATGAGTTATGCAAATGAGTTATGGTAATGAGCTCCTGCACCTCTTTTTCTACGAAATGACCCCTGACTTTCGGAGACTTGGGGCTCTTCTGCATTGCCATTTTGGTCACTTGTTTGTCCCTATTGCTTCAGGGTTTTTCTGCCCCTATGTGTTTTGCTCTCTCTAGTAGTCCCAGAGGGAGTAAAATGTATGTGGAAAAGGAGGGGGGACCCAAAGCAATAGGGACAAACGAATGAGAAAAATGACAGTGTGGAACAGCCCAGAGTGACTGGCCTAAGTTCACCAAGGGGAAGCCAAGTAGAAGATTCGAACCTGGTTCTCCCAGACCCTAGTCCATCACTCTTATCACTACACCACACTGGCTCTCCCAAAACACCAGCACCTGACTCCAGACAGACAACACTCCCGCTTCTCTCCTTCCTCTGGCCTGCCTTTCCTTCCCTCGCTCAGTGACTCTGGCCTTATATCTTCCCCTCATTAACAACAAATCTGAATGCATTTTTCACCCTTCCCACGAGCTCCAGAATAGGACCCAACATAAGGAACAAGGAAAGGTTCCCATCCTCCTTCAGACCGGTATAAATAGAGCCTCGAGTAACGGTGGCCTTAAGGGTGTCGAAGCTTTGTGGGTGGCAGTGTTCTAGAAGGAAGCGTTCCCTCGTCTCTCCGCGCTGTAATCCACAGGGGAAGAGTCTGTTCTTGGACATTCGCTTGAGGCCAGCTGCACAAACAGAAAGAGGGGATGAAACGCGCCTGGTTGTACTTGGCAGCAACCATGGGTTGGACTTGCTGCCAGAGATAGTACACATGGATCCTCCACTTCAGTCTACAGCTCGCCATCCAAGTCCACACCACACTAATCATCGGAGGCTACAAATCACCAGCATGTGTTTACGACCGTCCTTATTTTAATCTTCTTCTCAATAGGTCGGTGTAGTGGTTGAGAGTGGCAGACTCTAATCTGGAGACCCAGGTTTGATTCCCCACTCCTCCGCAGGAAGCCTACTGGGTGACCTTGGGCCAGTCACAGTTCTGTCAGAACTCTGTCAGCCCCACCTGCCTCACAAGGGGCCTGTTGTGGGGAGGGGAAAGGAAGGCAATTGTAAGCCGCTTTGTGACTCCTTAGGGTAAAAAAAAGCAGAGTATTAAAAAACCCAAGTCGTCTTCTTCTATACCTGTTATCCAAACTACAGAGCAAGGCGATAGAGTTAGAGTTTCTAGAAGTACTTAGAGCTATCCTTTATCACATCTGGGTTGTTGTTGTTTTTTTACCAGAAGTGATGTAACACCACAGCCAACTAATATTCCCTCCCACATCCTTTCCACCAGTTGTCAGGCACCACCTGGCAACCCTGCTACAGAAATCAGTTCCTCTGGACAAAATGGCTGCTTTGGGGCAGGGGGAGTAGTCTCTGTAGCATGACACCCTGCTGAAACCCCTCCCCTCCCCAAGCATGGCCCTTCCCAGGCACCACCTTCAGCTCTCCAGGAATTTCCCAACCCAGAGTTGGCAACCCTCCTTAACCTAGTTTTTAAAAGCCAGAGGCAGACAGCTGTCTTTCAAAACACAAGAAGAAGTGTAATTCTGAAAAGGATGAAAACATTATAAATATAGGGCCCAGTACAGGCTATTCTCCTGAATGTACACCATCAAAATGTATGGGAGATGCGCGAGAGTATTCCCATATTTAAGTCAAAGGGGCACGTGCAGGAAATGGGACTGTGTCGCCAGGGAAGAGCAATTTATTTTTAATATATATATATATTGTTTGCCAATATCTGTCAGAAATAAACACTTTCCATTTCAATCTATGTCCTGTCTCCTGATTACCGGCACGGAAGTGGTTCATGAAAAGCCAGATTTTCCCACTCACACCATAGGCATCAACTTCAGGGGGGCTGGGGAGCTGGAGCCCCCCCACCGATCTTTTTCAGGACGTGCTGAGCCTCCCCCGGAGACAATGCCCTCTAATGTCTCTGGCCCAGCCCCAGCCTCCCCCCGGGAAACTGGAAAGTCTACACCCTTGACTCACACGGCAGCTTTACTGCAATCTTTCCCCAAACTTTTAAGAAAGCTGCGAAAACCCTGGGAGGGGCATGAATACCCCATGATGCTGTGGGGAAGCAGAAAGGGGGAACTGCTTCAATGCTGAACCAAAGGGTAGACAATCCATGTCTTCTAAGGTTGTTGACTTTAATGGATTTAGAATGGAGTAGCTCTTCTTGTCCAACCTGGATGAGCCAGGCTAGCCCTAACTTGTCAGATCTTGGAAGGGTCAGCCCTGGTTAGGATTTGGATGGGAGACCACCAAGAAATTCCAGGGTTGCTATGCAGAGGCAGGCAATAGGAAACCATCTTTGAACATCTCTTGCCTTTAAAACACCACAGCGTCCCTTAGGGTTGCCAGCCCCCATGTCTATGCGGGGGTTCCCCTGCTTTTGGGGGCTCTAATCCTCCCCCAGCCAGCTGGCTGGCGGGGGAAGCCCCACCCACAAGCCCTGCCCCCAAGAGCGACCACCTGCCCAGCCACCCCTCTCCCTCCTCTCCTGCCCAATTTAAAGGGCTTCAGCTGATCAAAGGGGACCAGATAGATCACCGATCAGCTGGAGGGCCTTTTAAATCTAGCAGGAGGGGGGGGGCAGTCACAGGCCACATGTTTGGCTCAAACTCCCTTTAAAGAGTCTTTTTGTGAGCGGGGTGGGGGCTGCGGCACATGGGGCTGGAGCCCTTTAAATCAAGCAGGAGGTGAGGGAGAGGGGTTGCTGGGTGGGTGATCACTCTTGGAGGCAGGGTTGGAGCGGGTTTGGGGAGCAGCCCCAATCATCCCCTCAATGCCCCCCCAATCCCCCCACTGGAGCAATGAGGGGACCTGGCAACCTTAGCATCACCAAAAGTCAGATGTGACTTGACGGCAAAAAAAGAAGAAGCTTTCCTTAGGTTGATACCATGAGTCCCCCTGCTTCTCATCCAACAGGTAAGGCTTATTTTGATTTTTTTTTCCACCCGATTTTTGACTATTTTTCAGTTCCGTGTCTCCTTCATGCAAGCTGGGCCTGGCATTCTTTCTCTCCACGTCATTTTCCATTTCCCTCATAAAAAGTACCCCTTTCTTAACAGTATCTGAGTGTCGATAAATCAGCATTCTGCATGATAATTTACACCTAAACTGTACCGGTAAACACCATATACAGGGTGCTCGGAAACTGTTCAGCGCAACGTGATCAAATCTACAACATCAGCAGGGCGAAGCCAAGATCCGAAACTGATAAGAAAAATATTGTGGCAAGCCTGGGATTTGGAAAATAGTTCTGATCTACTGTACAAACCAGAGGTGCTGTGCCTGGGGGAAACCAGGTCACGCGGCAAAGGAAATGGTAATGTGTCTTACCTGCTCTAGCTGTCTCCTCTGATGGTCCTTGAACATCAGGGTATGGTTTTCTTCAAGTGCCTAACAGAGATGGAAGAGGATGAGCTTCCCACCTGGCTGGAAGGAGGAAGAGGATGGGTGTCTGCATGAAAAGGAAATACGGTATTTTAGACCGTGGCAGGAGAGTGGGGGAGAAAATCAGATGGGGTGGCTGAAGGACCTCGTGTTGTATATATATAAGCAGGATCTCTGTCACACACTTACTCTCCGGAGATCTGACGCGATGTAGCACATCATCTGCCCTGCAGGAGGACCCTCTGTACCTCAAATTTACTCTACCTGCACATTTCTAAATAAAGAAAATTACTACAAAGACATTGTGAAGGGCCATGGCTCCATGGTAGAACGTCTGCTTGAAAGTCCCACACAAAAGGTCCCAGGTTCCATCCCCAGCATTTCTAGTTAAAAAGATCATCAGGTACTAGGTAAAGGTTTCCCTTGCTCGAAAGCCAGTCGAATCCGACTCTAGGGATGCGGTGCTCATCTCCGTTTCCAAGCCAAAGAGCCAGTGCTGTCCAAAGATGTTTCCGTGGTCATGTGGCCGGCATGACTAGACACTGAGGCACACAGAGCGCTGTTCCCTTCCCACCGAAGTGGTACCTATTTATCTACTTGCAGTTTCTTGATTTCGAGCTGCTAAGTTGGCAGGAGCTGGGGCCAGAGACGGGAGCTCAATCTGTCATACGGCACTCGGGTCTCGAACTGCTGACCTACTGACCTTCCAGTCTGCAGTTCAGCGTCTTAACCATTTGAGCCACGGCAGCCCCCCATCAGGTACTAGAAAATGCCAAAAAACCCTGCCCGAGACTCTGAACTGCTGCCAGTCTAAGAAAACAAGATTGATATTGATGGACCAATGGGTTGGTTCAGTAAGAGGCAACGTCATGTCTGGGGTCCTAAGCCTCTAGTGGTCTCTCCTCCAAAGGGAATTGACCCAGGTGAGCACCGGCTTATGCCACATCTCGCTGTTCAGAGAATCGTGGCAAGTGCTTTTGTAGTTTCTACAAGTGTAGCACCAAACATTGCCACAAATAGAAGAAATGCTAATACGTGCTGGGTTCTGAAATTGTGCCAGAGTTGTTTCAAGTGGTATACGAGCAAGAAAGATGGCATTCATGCATCAAATTAGCACATCTATATGGCTACAACTCAGAAGAAGGCACAGCTTTAGCAGAAGGGGTGACTGAATGCTCCCTTCTTTCGCATGCCTTTATTCGTATTTATATCATCGGGTTCTGTTCTCTGCTCTTCACTGTCAGTTTTATTGTACTGTATTGTGTACACATGTTGAATGCGCATATATCCTGAGTTGCCAGATCACTAAGCTATCAAGGTCCGTATTGTCTACTCTGACTGGCAGCAACTCTCAGGTAAGGGACCTCAGGTAAGGGACCTTCCTACCACCTGCTGCCTAATTATTTTAAGATGAGATGTCAGGGACTGAAATTGAGACCTTCTGCCTTTTTAAAAAATCTATTCACATTATTTATACCCAGCCTTTCTCACAGGGACTCAAGGCAAATTGCACATCTTCAGTCAGCACAATCAACAAAATGGGACATTCCATAAACAGTGCCTTAGGATATTAGAAGTCCGGAAGCACTGGAAAGAAACAATTTGTAATGATTTGTTACAATTCTGCTGGGCCTGTAAAATGGAGCTGTTCCGCTGGGCTTTCAGCTGAGGCAGCGGACATCCAAAATCCATCTCTGAGCCTCCCCTGTTGGAAATCACTGGCTTCTGATCAGCCTAAACTGAGCATAGCTAACGAGGCTTTCGCAGTGATTGCTGTTTTTATCGTCGTTTTTTAAAATGTGGTTTTTTAACCATTTAATTTTCATGTTATTGCTGTCACGATTTTGGGTGACCTCGTAGCCCGCCCTGAGCCCGTTCATGGGGAGGGTGGGATAGAAATAGGATTAAATAAAGAAATAATAAATAATAAAAGCAGAGCATAAGTATTCACATGACACATTAAGTGGTACAGAAATTACATAAACAGGATCCTACTGACAATATGCTATGTACAGCAGTACAGACCCCAAGTCCCAGTCAAGACTGTGAGCCATTTTGCCCTGACCTGGATTGCCCAAGCAAGCCCAATCTCATCAGATCTCAGAAGCTAAGAAGGAGGGCTTCCTGCTCCCACTGCTGGACCTTCTGAGGGCTCTTGGCGTTTTTGGCCACTGTGTGACAGAGTGTTGGACTGGATGGGCCACTGGCCTGATCCAACATTGGCTTCTCTTATGTTCTTAAGAAGGGCCGATGACCCTGGCAAGTAATTGGATGGGAGACCACCAAGGAATACCAGGGCTGAGAGGCAGAGGCAGGCTATCAAGCCACTTCTCTGAATATCTTTCATGCTCCAGTAGGAGTCGCTAGAGGTCACCATGACTTCCAGGCATGGGTACACACACAGGCACACACACACACATACACAAAATGCAACAGCCAGCTCTTTTGCAGGAAGAGAGAAGAAAGAGCCTCTGTCAGTTGGTCTCTTCAGCCCAACTGCTACCCACCCCTCCATCTAGGGTTGCCAGGTGCCTTCCTCCTGCCAGTGGGGGCATTTGGGAAGCGTTCCATGGGTGGGCGGGGATGTTGACGGCGTGCTGACATCGCTTCTGGAAGTGACATCATCAAGTTGGCGGTGCCAGGGTGACGCTTTACTTCTCGGGCAAAACTCTACGGTAAAAACAGCTACAAACCATAGAGTTTCGCCCCAAAAGTAGAGCATTGCCTCCAACATGGCTGACGTGATGATGTCACTTCCGGAAGTGATGTGAGTGCATTGCCGATGTTGTGTGGGGACATCTGTTTGGGGGTGGGACAGAGAGGCAGGCTACCACGCCTCCTCTCTGAAACATCCAAGCTCCACTAGGGGTTGCCAGAAGTTGCCATGCAAGCACACACACACAAATACCCAAAGACTGCGGACCATTTTGTCCGACGCAGCCTGATTACCTGCGTGGAAAAGCCCTCTTGAATTGTTCAGTTTTGCATTGTTTGCATAAAGCTGGAGGGTGGGGAGCTTTCCTGATCTCCTCAGGCACAAAGTGGGAGCCACGACAGAGAAAGCACATGTACAGACGCTTGTTGGTTTTGCCCATTTGCAGGTGGGCGCCTACAGAAGACCCTGCCGACATACATGGAGTGGTCGTAGTGGAGCGTAGAGAGCAGTGGTCATTTCATAAAAAAAGAGGTGTAGGAGCTCATTAGCATAACTCATTAGCATAACTTATTTGCATATGCTAAACCACTTGTTCTAGCATCTTTTAACAGCTGAAGCTCTTCTACTGCAGAAACCACCTGACATCACCAGAAGTATGTCAGAAGGAAGGAAGGAAGGAAGGAAGGAAGGAAGGAAGGAAGGAAGGAAGGAAGGAAGGAAGGAAAGAAAGAAAGAAAGAAAGAAAGAAAGAAAGAAAGAAAGAAAGAAAGAAAGAAAGAAAGAAAGAAAGAAAGAAAGAAAGAAAGGAAGGGAACAACTACTAATCCAAGCCTCAGAAATACCACTATTCTGGGAGGATAGCGTCAGTGGTGGCTGAAGCCTTCAGAAGGCCGGTCGGAGGAACAAGGACCTTTCCAGGGGACGAGGTCATTTTGCTGCAGCCATGACACAAGCAGGCATTCCCCCATGGGGGGGGGGGCTGGCATCAACTCCCGGAGCTGCGCTCCCCTGAGCTCCTGCTCGAAAGGACCCCTGGTAGAGAGGTGGTCCTGTAAATAAGAGAGGCCATGACCACAAAAGGCTTTGTGTGTGATAGCCAATACCTTAAACTGAGCTCAGTAACAGATGGGCAACCAATGGAGCATCCGCAAAATGGGGGTGAATGGGCCCGCTCTGTCTAGCTGCCCCTAAGAGTTGAGCAAAGGCATCCTGGACCAGTTGGAGTTTCCTAGTCAATTCTGAGATGCCCCACAACTGCTGATTTTACACAAAATTTATATAGTTTAAAGAATAATTTAAACAATTTACACAACGTCGGAGAAATGCCTAATACCAAGTGACTGACGCCCACTAAGAATGACCAAAATGTACACGGAAAATCCAAGCACTGAGGAACAGGAAATGGTGAGAAAAACGAGAGTTACCGCAGTTTCAATTTGCACAAGGGAGAAGTGAAATCAAAGCAGGCATTTAGGGGTCAAAACAGCAGGGATGAGAAGTTCAGATTCCTGCTTCAGAGCACAGGAGAAAATGGTGTGGGGCAGAAATACCGAGTCTCTAGCTACACTCTTTCCCATCCATCCCTTTGCAATTCAGTCAGCATTACATTAATCACTCCGGTTATTCACAATCTGAAACATTCCCAAGGGTTTTTTTTTGGGTCAAACGACCTCTTTTCAAGAGAACCCTTTGAAAAAGGGGGGGGGGGACTTTCGGCTGTTCGCCTTGATTTGGAACAAATTGTTTCCTCCTGCATAAACTAGGCCTAAGAGTAGGATGTAAATTCTTAAGAACACTTCCACTGGGGGGGGACCCCAGTCTTTGCATTCAAAAGACTGTAAACCCGTTCTTTTCTTTTCTTTGAAAAATTGTGAATAGCTGGACTGAACACAAATACAGAACGAAGACTTGGACATGTGGTAGTTTTACCACATCTGTGATCGATTTTAAAAATATGTGCCTTTGTTTTGCTTCATGTGGAAACAGTTAGATGGAATGCCATAGGCTGCCCATTCACCTGGTTTGTAGGTGTCCTTTGGGAATCTCTGTGCTTCCTACCTCTGAAAGGCCTTCTCCCTCTTCTGCATTACAAATCACGTCCCAGTAAATCCATCCTTCCCAGCAGAATCTTGTTTTGAAATAGTGCAAGATGGTACGCAGTTGAGTTAGCCCGATCTGATCAGTTCTTGGAAGATCAGCAGAATCAGCCCTTCTTAGTACTTGGATGGGAGACCACCAAGAGAGTCCAGGGCAGGCCCGCAGCCAGGATTTTGTGGCTTGTGGGGTGAATTTTTTTCTGCTGGGGCTGAAGTTCTCAGTGCGGAAAAAAAAGCCATTTAGACAATAGAAAGCTGATACCAGGATAGATCTCTAAATTGCAGGCTGTCAACCACTTTAGATGACAGTTCTCAGCGGCTGCAAGTTAATCGCTTCTGCCAGCCGAAGCAACAATTCTGATAACGAGCCGGCGGCGGTGGGGGAGGGGGGGGTTGATGACTTCTATAGTCAAGGAAGCTAATGCTTAGGCAGAAAAAGGAGAGCAGTTTCTTGACACAGAGTTAGAAGGGGTCCTAGAGGTCATCTACTCCAGCCCTCTTGCTCAGTGCTGGAATTGGTCACCTACAGCCCCCCATTCTGCTAAAAGGAGCAGATGCCTTTAAAAATGTTTTTAAATGACTGAAAAGAGCATTTACAGATGTTCTTGTGGGGGTGTGCCTTTTAGAAGGGAGGCAGAGCCCCCCAAACCCCCCTTCATTAGCTCCAGGCCTGGTCCACAGTTGCAACATGGAGGCAGGCCCCAGCAAACCACCTCAGTCCATGTTTTGCCTTGAAATCCCTATGGCGTCACCACATCAGCTATGACTTGATGGTACTTTCCACCACCGCCAAGAAAAGCCCTCCTGATGGGAGATTGTGTGCCTGTTTCCTGCTCCTGAGGAACCAAGAGAGAGAGAGAGAGAAAATGGCCTCCACATAGCGATGCTCTTAGAATTTCCCCGAGTATCTATGGTAAAGTCTACGGGAGCCAAAAGTGACATCACATCCTCCCCACGCTCTGCCCTCCCAAATCGCCCTGCATTTGCTCATGCCGTGTTGGAAGCCCTATTTGTCAGAACAAGGTGCACTCGGAGAATTCTTAAAATAAAAATAAATCAACACATGTACAAGACAATGAGTGGACAGGGACAGCAAGAATGAATGTATTTCTGGCCACTGTGTGACAGAGTGTTGGACTGGATGGGCCATTGGCCTGATCCAATATTGGCTTCTCTTATGTGTGCATGTTCTTAATGTGCTGGCCCTGCCTGGGGTGGTGCAACTCTGGACTTCCACCTGTTTGCATTTCCAAGAAAACAAGCACAGACTCTACGTTTGCACCAATGGCAGCCACCTCTTTCATGCGCCAGTCAATCCCATTGGTGCCAGCAAGGCTGAAAGACGCACGAAAGTGCCCACCCTCCCACCCACCTCCGGCCACAGAGATGGCCACAGACAGCAATGGAAACCGGCAGTTTGTTCTGTGGTGCTGCTGGGATGTCTGAGGCCATCGTCGCCCATTCCCTGTGGAAATGGATGGCCCACCCGTTATCCCTGATCACTGCTCAGGTTTCTGTTTGCAGTTTTAGCAGATGGCTCAACCATGCTGCCCCTTGACTTCTCATCTGGAGAAGGAACTGCACGAAGCAAGGACTGCTGAGCCGTCATCCTTCCTTTCAACCTTTCACAGCATCTTCTCTGCCTCCCCACCTCCCTTTCCTATTAAGATTAGTCCTGCCTTCCCTGACTTGCTGATACCCCTCTGACAGCTGCCTCCGCGATATCAGACTCACCTGCTTTATTAATCCCCGGGATGAGCACTCTTACCTTTTCCAGGCAGCTGGAAAACTGATCTGCTGAAGCGTCTATCGATTTGAGGCTCTATTAACAACTCATTACCCTCTTTCTGCATACGCCCTGATGTGGATGCCCCAGGCTAGCCCAATCTTGCCTGGTCTTGGAAGCTAAGCAGGGCCAGCCCCGATTAGAATTTGGATGGGAGACCACCAAGGAAGTTCTGGGTTGCAACACAGAGGCAAGCAATAACAAACTATCTCTTCATCCCTTGGCTGTGGCGTGGCAGCACTTTCCACCTCCGCTCTCTGCTAGAGAGCCAGTTTAGTGTAGTGGTTAGGAGCGTGGACTCTAATCTGGGAGAACCAGGTTTGATTCCCCACTCCACCATATGCAGCTGCTGGTGTGACCCTGGGTCAGTCAGAGCTCTGTCAGCCCCTACCTACCTCACAGGGTGTCTGATCTGGGGAGGGGAAGGGAAATGGAGATTGTAAGCCACTCTGAGACTCCTTTGGGTAGTGAAGAGCGGGGTATAAATCCAGTCTCCTCCTCCTCCTCCTTCTGGCTATGGGATGATTTCTCCACCCAGTTTGGTGTAGTGGTTAAGTGCGCATACTCTAATCTGGGAGAACCGGGTTTGATTCCCCACTCCTCCACATGAAGCTGTTGGTGTGACCTTGGGTCAGTCACAAGTTATTTCAGAGCTGTTCTCTCAGGAGTTCTCAAAAGAGCTCTCTCAGCCCCACCTCCCTCACAGGGTGTCTGTTGTGGGGAGGAGAAGGGAAAGAAGAAGAAGAAGAAGAAGAAGAGATTAGATTTATACCCCACCCTTCACTCACTTGGAGTCTCAGAGCGGCTTACAAACTCCTTTCCCTTCCCCTCCCCACAACAGGCACCCTGTGAGGTAGGTGGGGCTGAGAGAGCTTTTTCCCAAGCTGTCCTTGAGAGAACAGCTGGTCCAGAGCTATGGCTTGCCCAAGGTCATCCAGCCAGGTGCAAGTGGAGGAGTGGGGAATCAAACCTGGTTCTCCCAGATTAGAGTCCACGCACTTAACCACTACACCAAACTGGCTCCCTGAAAGGGATTGTAAGCCACTCTGAGACTCCTTCGGGTAGTGAAGGGTGGGGTGTAAATCCAATCTCTTCTCTTCTTCTTCTCCTCAAATGCCACTACAGGGGATAGGGTCCCTTTGTCCTTATCCCTCACAAGCATTATTTCACACAGGTTATAATACCACTGGTTTAGCTCCTTCAATATTAAATCCTGTCTGGAGCTTTCCATGGTCTCTGTGCCAAAATCTTCACTGATGTGGTGCAGAGAAGAGAATTCCCATGTTCAAAGGCAGACAGATTTTAAAGGAAGGCCGATGCTGGGAAGGCGAACGGAGCTGGATGTGAAGCCTGGGAGGGTAAAGCCCCAGAAGGGTTGCCAACCTCCAGGTGGGACTTGGAGTTCTAACAAAAGGGTATGGTCACACACACGAAATGATCCACGTTCAGTCCACTTTCCAACTGGATTTTGCCAGTTCACACAGTCGAAATCCAGTTGGAAAGTGCACTGAAAGTGGATTGAAAGTGGATTATTTAGCATGTGTGACCACAGCCAAAATTACAACCGATCTCCACACTACAGAGATCATTTCCCCTGGAGGAAATGGCAGTTTCAGCGGGTGGACTCTGTGGTTTCATATCCCTGCTGAACTCCCTCCCCTTCCAAAAGTTTGCCCGTCCCAGGTTCTGCTCCCAAATTTCCAGGACTTTTCCAACCTGCAGCTGGCAACCAGAAACTCCAGCTCTGGGGCAATACCTATTGGAGAGGTAGGATTGCTGGTTCTTCCCACCTCCATTTAGGCAGAAATGACTGGGTTGGGTCACTTGGTTCCTCCCAAACTTCTGCACACTCTGTCCATGGACACCTGAAGTTGCTTCCAAATTTCACAGTTCTTCTACCCCACCGTTTCGATGCCAAAATCGATGCAAAAATTCGATGTTTAGTTTTTGTTGTTCTGTTCTGCAAACCAAACCTATTAGTTTTTCTTTCTGGACCGTTTTCCTCCTGCCAATTTTCTCCTCTTGAATGAATACAATTTTTAACTTTATTTTTATGTCCATTTGTGTGCCAAGGTTTATGAAAGGCAATCAGCCTCACTGTGGTATCGTAATTGTGTAAAAAAATGCCGTAACAGAAACAAATGGATCTGGGATGCCGGCACTGAAAATGGGCAAAACAAAAAGGCCCAGAAAGACAACAAATGAAGAGACAAAAGGGCAAATTCATACATTCCTAGTTTACAATGGCTCTTATGTGAGCAACTGACACCCTTGAGAAAGGATCCTGTACATTAGAGTGTCATGTGCGCATCACTCCCTTGAATATATAGGTCCAAAATCATTCGCACATCACTCCCTCCATAGGCGTCAACTATGGGGGGGCTCGAGCCACCCCCAAAATTTCCCCGGAGGGGACTGAGCCCCCCCCAGGAAACTGGAGTGCCCTCTGCCACACCTCCCCAGGCCCTTCCTAGGGCCGCCACCACTGTCTCTCCCCCCCCCCCCAAGCCTGGCCACTCCGTCCCTCCCTCTGTCCGTCCAGGGGCCAGCTAAGCAAATGCCCAGCTGGCCCCTGGATGGACAGAGGGAGGGATGGAAGCAGGAATGGTCAGGCCGGGGGGGGGGGAGGCAGTGGCGGGGACATGGTCCCGGCAGGTGCATGCACTTCACGCACGCACACACAAGAGCCCCCCCCCAGGATTTTTAAAACTTGATGCCCCTGACTCCCTCAAATGTAGAGGACTGGGTCACTGGGCACAACCCCGTTGCATTGATTTCTACATCAGTGAACACATGTGGCCTGATCTTTAGATTCAGAAGAGTTCCCAGTTCTCAACAAAGAACGCACACTTCTGCAAATGCTACTCTTACATATAGCTGAAAACTCTGCAGAGTAAAAAGTAGACACGTAGTTTTTTTTAAAAAAATGGTGATTTCAGAAAGGCTTAAAATATTAAAAGAGTAAATATGAAAATTTTAAATCCCAATAAAGCCCGTAGCTAAATCTTCTCCGTGGTTAGCTAATAGGATTAGGCCGGGACTTCCTTCTTCAAATACAACAGATTTGCACTCCATCCTAGGAAAGTGGGCAGACCACCACCCAGTTCATAGAAGAGTTCAGTGGGGTCAAGGGGAAGGCAAACACTCGAATTCTTTCACAACTTCTGGCAAGAAAAGATTGTTGACAAAGGGGAACGAACAGCGGTTAGGAAGAACGTTAAGGTTAGGGTTAGTGTCCGATGCTCACTGATTTGCCGGCTTCTTTTGCAACTGAGGATCCTAAAAAGTACATCTCTAGAAGCTGATCACAGGTTGAAGAGGGCCTGAACCTTCACTGTGCAAAGAGTCCATCATCTAGGCCCAATCTGCATTTGCTACTGCATTTGACTCAGTATAAAGCTCTCCTCTGTCTGCATCAGGACATAAGTTGTTTAGGGAGAGTGCGTGCGAGAGGGAGGAGGAGTGGACTCCCAGGGATGGGCATGCTTCCAATCCCTCCCCCCTCAAAAAAAATATGATGGTAGAAAAAGGTTCCCTGGCTGCTTTTAAATGCAGACTGGATTTCCAGCTAACTTGTTTTCTTTGTGACAATTTGCACATCTCATTAGAAAAGACTGGGGGGGAGAGAATTCGGTTCTAGTTGTCTGCTTTTCGCTCACAGCAGCTCGAGGGTGGGGAGGAGCACTTGTAGCATCTTAAAACCAAATCCAGGTAAGACACCGTAGTTATCTCGGAGTCACCACTGAATGGCAATAAAATGACGCAGACAGCCGATGCTGAGATGAAACAACAGGAGAGTGGATGCGGCATGAAACGCAGACAGAAATTTGTGAGACGATGTGAGATCGTTGGCACAACGGTGCGAAATACCAATGCAGATTGGACCCTAATCCACAGCAAGAGCAGTAAATGTACACACTGCTTTCACCAGTGGGTGGAATGAATGCAGAGTTCCTTCTTATAGTGATGGGTCATTGGCAAAGCACTTTCTCCTTTGTGAACCTGTTGGTGGAAAGCGCTGTCAACTCGCAGCCAACTTGTGGTGACCCCAGAGGGTTTTCAAGGCAAGAGACAAACAGAGGTGGTTTGCCATTGCCTTCCTCTTGCCTTGAAAACCCTATGGGGTCGCCATAAGTTGGCTGCAACTCGATGGCACTTTCCACCACTACCGCCGCCAAGCATTCATGAGTCGAAGTTCGCTTAGTCAGATACTCGCTTTGTCAGATACCAAAGTGAGTTTGGACTAATGGAAGCTGACACCCTGGGAAATTTTGTTCTTCATTAAGTTACTACTAGACGTGAGTTCTGTTCTGCTGCTACAGACTAATGCAACTGTCCTCCTGGAGCTTACTTCACTGTTACTTCTGGTGCGCCACTACTTTCTCCCTCACTCTCTATTGTTTACTATTCATGGATTCACCAGTTTTTCTCAAAACCGTTTGGAACACACGTGTGTGTACGTGTGTATGTGTGCGTGTGGACAGATAGGGCGTGATCACACAAGCAGTTTGTCCCGGCATAGCCACCCCACCCCTCCAGATCAAATGGGTGCGATCAAACATGCACATCTGGCTCCTGTGCCCCACTTGTCCTTACCGCGTGCTAAAACGACTCCCACCTGGATTAAAATAGCCACTGGCAAATTCCAGTGGCTATCTTGGCTAGGCGTTTCCATGGCGGGTTTCTGGCGTGCCCAGGCGTGCCTTGGAAAGGCATGAGCAGTGTGATCATTCCACTCCATTTCAAGCATATCCCTTCGCCCCCCCCAACCCCACTCTGATGTGCACTTCAGTGCCCCCATAGAACGTGGCCAGGAGCATGTGTGCACTCAACTGCTTCTGTGCACACACAGTGAGACTTAGAAAAAAAAACCCCGACCCAGCTGTGGGTTCATGGTTGCGGTGTGTTAGTGATGTGAACGACCAACCACGGGCCTGCAACATTATGATGCCAGCTTAGAGAGCGCTGTGTGATTGACACAAAGCGTCCCAAACTCAATCGGCTTATTTAGAGCCGAAATATTGCCGTGGCAAACTGCTCATATGACCACGCCCCCAGACTCACCTCATTATCTCCACAGTTGCAAATGTGCTATTGTCATTCCTGGAAATTAAAATTATATCCGTTTGCTGCCTTACGGGCCCTCCCAGATTGAGACAAACATCTTTTACCAAGCAAGTACTTGCCAGCTGTTTCCGCAAAGGAAACAATCATTCCTGAATTAAGGCGCACTAAATCCGTTTAGGGTACGGGAGCCAGTTATCCGGCCTTTAACTATCACTTGAGAATGGTCTAAATTTGTTTACTTGTATAAACCGACACAAAAGTGTTGAAAGACTTACACAGACAATTTGAGAGTTCTGTTAATTGATTAAGGGGAACAAATGGCTCTTCATTGTTCCTTCCATTATTTTCTGTTCGTAACAGACAGGGCCAATGCCAACTTCCAGGAAGCCATGGAAAAGATTAGTATAGCATATTTGCAACAAGATCAATAAGTTATTCCAACTAAAGGAAGGAGGGGGGGTGTCAGCACCCTCCCCAGAGCACCAGCCATGTTCAAGGTGCTGAACAAAACATAAGCTCTAAAATTTATGGGACATCCTTTTGTATACCCTGTACATGCTCCTTCTCTGAGCTATGGGCCAAGGCAAGGGGCACATGCGTTGTATACAAAAGATGCCAGGTTCCCTGACTCTTCCATTTAATTGACATCAGTCATTTAGGGACACCAATATATTTGGAAAAGCTACCCTTAGGGATACATATCAAAATAAAGGATTTCTAGCAGCTGGGAAAACCTTTTTCTTCACAAATCCCCGGAGAGCAGCTGCCAATCAAATCAGACAGTTCTGAACTAGCTGGACCAATAGGCTAGCCTGAGATAAGGCCGCTTCTTCATAAAGGAGAGGGTCGGACGCTCAACAGGAAACAACAAGCCTTGGCACAAAGCTTGAAATACAATTAACCCCAGTTAAAGGATTCCAGGTAGCAGGGTGTGAAGAAACACCTTCCTCTGCTTAGAGAGCAGCTAGTCATGTCAGTCATCCCAAGCTAGATGGGCCAGCGATCTGATCTGGCAACTTCTCAGTTCACCATACCAAAGGGGGGGGGGGGTGTTTGTTTTTTGACATCACATCACAGCTGATTTATGGCAACCCTGTGGGGTTTTCAAGGCAAGAGATGTTCGGAAGTGGTTTGCCATTGCCTGCTCCTGCATTCCTGGATAGTCTCCCATCCACACACTAACCAGGACTGACCCTGCTTAGCTTCCAAGTTCTGATGACATCAGGCTAGCCTGGGCTATTCAGGTTAGGGAACTAAGTGGGTTACCATACCAAAAAGGCTGGGAACCATTAATCTATGCCACACAATCTTGAAATTTAGAGGTGAGAAGGAGGCAGAAGCTCTCTCTCTCTGTCTTTCTCTCTCTCTCTGTATGTATGTATATATGGTTTTATATGGTTTTACTATAGAGTTTCCAGTGATTCCTAGAACTACCTGTTTTTTATAAGAACTGACATGGAAGCACAGCTGGGGTCATGGGCCCTCCTCTCTCTCTCTCTCTCTCTCTCTCTCGATTAGTTAGATAGATAGATAGATAGATAGATAGACAGACAGACAGACAGACAGACAGACAGACCTGTAATCTGTATACTGAAAACTCATGAACTTTTAAACATTTTAAATTAGAATTTTGTCAAAGAGGTTCCGGAACTCTGTTCCAGAGCATTACCCCAGGGAAAAAGCCCTGGTTTTACTATAGAGTTTCCAGTGATTCCTAGAGCTACCTGTTTTATAAGAACTGACATGGAATCACGGCTGGGGTCATGGGCCCTCCAATATCCCCCCCCACCCCCTGTATACATATGTGAGTGTGGGTGTCCCTTTATCCATGCCAGCTCCCTGTTTGCAGATGTCAGATCTGCTGCAGGTTTGGGACTTTGCATCATTTTGTGTTTTGCAAGCTGTGCAAGAAGCAGCACACTCTTCTCATCACCAAGGCAATCTGCTTCTGTTGCTTAACATTTACTGGAAGGCAAGACCTGCCTTAATCCATTACATTGTCATTAAGAAAGAAAATGTTTGCCCTCACAGCGCCTCAGATGGCTCTGTTAAATTATAGTAAAAATGAGGGTCTAATTACTGACTTGCTCCCTAGGATCTCTTTTTCCTTGGTCCAAAGCTGGCTTATGTTCACTGCTAGGAGGGGGGGAAAGGAGATTGCTCTAAAATGCAGCCAGATTCCAGGAAGTCTACCAGTCTTCTGTCTGATCAAAGTACCATCTGCACGAGCCTCACCGGTGCCATCTCAGAACTGGAGAGAACACTGGGAGCTTTGTTAATTCGTTTTCTGCCACAAAGAAATAACACTGCACTAGCTAAGTTTTCACAACCACTGTGTATGAGCCTGCCCATTAACTAAGGTCTTACACAAAAGCTCTGCTCTGCCTGCCTCTTGGCTTTAAGAGGCCAGGGAAGGGGTTACTAGGACAGGACCTTTTCTGCAGTGGCACCTTGATTTTGGAACTCCCTGTCCACAGCCAGCCACTGGCACCTCGCTTGTATACCTGGGTGATTTGGGGCTGGTCAGTTTCTCATCTAACCAGGGTGGTTGTGAGGACAAAAGTGGGGAGACTGTTTAAGCTGCCCTGAGCTTCTAAGAGGAAGACATAAATACAATAGATGTATTTATCCAGGATTTTGGTTGATGTTTGAGGATTATATGAGAAAGCTTATGCTTACTTTTTCTCCATTTTTGATATTTTTATATCTTCATTGACTAGTTTACTCTGTCGATGATGGCCTTTTATTGACTGTGCTCACAATCGTTTAAGCATTGACACTTACCGAGCAACCTTTTTTTAAGGAAGGCTTTTATTGGCTTGATGGAAAGAACTGAGGTAACTTTGTAATCACACTACATTCAAGATCATTTGTTGCCAACAAGTAGGTGTTTCTGCTTTTCCACAAGGTCTTTGAAACTTTGAGGACAGAGGCTTTCTTTTCAGCATCTGCTTAAACACTCAGATATAAGTTCCTGAGTTGCGCTAACTCTTATGGTTTTGAAGGCAGGGACACACAAATAAGTTCCCAAAATCCTTTTCTATACACTGACCAAGGGATCATTCCTCTCTTAAGAGATATCTCCCTTTTCACTGGACAGGGATTACTTCTCTAGATTAGAAGCTCTATCCCTTTTTTGATTTGAACTGGGATCTTCCATGCTCCTCCCACTCTTCTTTTAGCCTCCTTCCCAGTCCTCAGTCAGTGCTAAGCTGTCTCTTCTTCAGCTGTCAGTTCCCAACTGCCATTTCTTAACTGACGCTCTCCACAGAATTCCATTTGAACAGCCTGTCACTCAGAGGTTCTCAGACTCTATTAGGCATTAACACTTGACAGGGCATCACAGCATGCAAAAGGCATGGCTTACTACTGAGCCGCAGCACAGTACGCAAGCAAAATACTCCCAGAGTACCTGTTTGCATACCCCAGTGGATGCAATCAGAAAACATAATGTAATTTTGCACCTGTAATCTCTTGATGTTCCTAAGCACGCTTCTTTCACTGACACAGTTCAATGAAGTGCTCTACAATAATGAACTCGACGGAGGTGGCAACGTTTCAAACAAGCTTGCTGCTGATTGCATTTCTTTTTTCAAGAGGCAGTGAGGGCAAATATACTGTGAAACTCCATATGGGGAAGCCAATTAGGAACTTTTTTTAAAAAAAGAAAAGAAAAACCCTCCTACTTATTACCTCTGACTTCTTTCTGTTGTTGTTCTTATTTGCACATTTTTTGTAACACCAGCAAATGGAAGTTAATAATCTTACCTGACAGTGGCAGCTTCTCAGCACTCTCCGCCATGAGAGACACTTCACATCAAGCTCTCTGCTAAGCGCAGGAAGAATTGGAAGTCAAATGAGATTTTTAAAGAGCATTGTCCCTAGATGTTTCCTCCTGTGGTTGGTGGCCATCTTGTTGGAAAGGGAAGTTACAGCTTCTGACAGGGATGCTCACAGGAAATATCTTGGGTCCCGCCATAATAGCGGATCTATGAGTGGGAGGACGGGTGAGCATTTAATGCTTTGAAATAAGGTGTTTAATCTCTCTCGTGCACTCTCTCTCTTTGCAAAGTAGCTTTCTTTGACAGTTAAGGCAGCGGGGAACCCAAGTTACCGTTGGCAGCCAGCTGTGAAAAGAAACCTCTGAACTGAGATTGCCTCAAGCATTCTTGTAAAAGCACCAGAGATCTTTGGGAAGTTCCCACAGATTCCGTGATGAGGAGCAAAGCTGAAGCTCACACGTCCATACTCCATGTATGTGTGTGTGTGTGTTTGTGTGACTACGCAAGCTGCTGTTTCCTGAATAGAACAGCTGGAGAAAAAGTTGGCATGAAATATGAGTCAGACCCTTGGTTTATCAAGGTTCAGTACTGTCTACTCTGACTGGCAGCGGCTCTGTGTAAGGCAGCTTTGTGTGTCCTGATACATAGGATGGGGCTGTGGCTCAGTGGTAGAGCCACTGCTTTGCGTGCAGAAGGCTCCAAGTTCTACTCCTGGAATCTCAAGCTAAAAGGACCAGGTAACAGTTGATGCGAAAGACTCCTTGTTTGAGAGCCTGGAGACCGACTGTCTGCCTAAACCCATGTTGTGATTCAGAATAAGGAGTTTCGTGTGTTTAAGACATTCTATCAGGCAGCCCACTGTGGTTTCTGGGCATGAAATGCCAATCGTTCCCCAAAGTACTGCTCTCTTAAGGAGCTAGCTTCCCCCTCCCTCTCAAAGACATGAAAAATGCAGGCATTTGCTATGCAAATGAGACATCTCCTTTTACTTGGAGTTCTTTCAACTTTCATACTCACAGCTGGACATGTCTTCAGTGCAATTAAGAGCCTTCCTGGTGCTAAGAGCTTTGGTGAAGAGTAGGGAGGCTGTCTGAAATTCCCTTCTGTGTTTTCATCAGTTAATTTGAAACAGCCTAAGGCGTTGATTGCCTTAACCTGGATGGCCCAGACTAGCCTGGTCTTAAGAACATAAGAAGAGTCTTGGTGGATCAGACCAGTGATCCATTTGACTGATCTAGGGTTGCCAGGTCCTTACTGTCTGCCATCAGGGGGCTCCAGGCTGCACCCCTGGATCTTCTAGCAGAAATCTCATTATCTGTCATGCAGGTGACACTCTAGCATTTGGCCAAAAACTCAGTGGTCACCATAGAGCATTATGCTAGAGCATCCTCCATGCAACATGCCTGGCACGGTGGGGCTCTTTGGGGGTGGGGCTCCCCCCACTGGCCAACTGGCTGGTGGCACACTGAGGCCCCCAAAATTGGGGAGACCCTGCCCCCATCGGGAAGATGGCAACCCTAGACTGATCCAATATGGCTGCCATGTTCTCAAAATACCCAACATGACCCTATGTAGCTTTACATATTTAAATCAGAATCCTGCAGTCTGCTGTTAAAGACGATCAGTCGGTCACTGAAGGACTGTTTGTCTTGGAGAGCTATGACCATTAGTTGATGCAATTTTCGGTACCTATGTTACATCACACATTTATTCCTATAGGCAGCTGCTGATACCTAAGGGTGATCCTTCATGGTCTCTGCCTTCTTCTCTCCCACTTTCTGCAGGGGATTTTGTCTTCCTGAACATTTCCCAGGTGTTGATATTTCATTTTTGGTCTAATGGAATCTACTTCCAGTAGAGTCATTCGGTTCAATCAGCTTAACTTTCCATGGGGTCCCTAACATGCCCTGAGCCATCTTCATGCCTGTGAGAACAGCTGACAGGTCATGCACCCTCAAAGACTTCAAAACCCATCATGCAGTGTGATGGCAAAGCACACCTACATGCACAAATCCCCATCCTGAGCCTTTAGCTGAAACAACCCAAAGACCATACTTAAAAGGACCAGCAGTTCAAGAGTGCTGAGAAACATTTAAGGAGGCAGATGGATTTTCTGAAGAACTTTGCCACTCAAGACCAGGGAAACAAACCTCAATTCTGCCTGTGGGTTTTGCACGCACCTAGCTGTGTGTGCGTAGGAAACAGCTTTGCAGAAATATGGCTCAGAGCAGATTGAAACCTAATCCAAAATCTTGTCTGTTGAAAATCAGAACAGGGTGTTTTTTGTTGTTGTTTTGTTTTTTTCCTCTCAGGCACAATGCAAGCGAATCAGGAGGCTAGCTAAAGAATGTTCCTAATGCAACAGAAGTTTGTCTAGCACAGGAATTCACAAACACAGGCAACACGCTCAGCAGGCACCTTGTAGGTCAGGCTTTGTTACATGCCCCATAGGGAGCCGAAGGGCAAACCCTGCCCTCCTCCCACTTCTCCCCCTGTGCTCTCTTTTCACTTCAAGATTTTAAACCTCTCTGTGGAGCTCGGCGGTTGGAAAACATCAAGCCGGTGGCTGAATCAAATCCACAGATTTGCAGCCTCATATCTGGCACTGCTGACCCGCCCCAGCTGTTTCCAGAGCACACATACACATCATGACCATTGGGATGAAAATGGGTCTGGATCAGAGCACAAGAGGCAGCGGTGGCGGCGGCAGCAAGGACGTGGGCCACCCTGCCTAGATGTCGGGTCTGCAGCAATGGGCTTGTTGCTTTGAGGTAGCCTTGGCAAGATGTTTCTTACCTTGGAATGTCAGAGTTGGACATAGGGTTGCCAGGTCCTACCTGGCTGCCAGTGGGGGTCCTTCTGATCATTCCTAGACTTCTTCAAAACCATAGAGTTTTGTCCAAAACCTAGAGTGTCACCCCCAATGTTGGAAATGTGATGATGTCACTCTCAGGGGACGTCATCATGCTGGTGCCGGTGGCACTGGGCGGGGGCTTCTCATGGTGAGGCTTCCCCTGCTGGTCAGCTGGGCTCCACCGGGGGAATGGCAGCCTTAGTTGGATGGGAGCCCAAAGCCACATGCGGCCTGGGACCAACATATCTGCAGGACCATCTCTCCCAATATGTCCCCCAAAAGAGCTTTACACTCATCAGAACAACATCTTCTGGTGATCCTCACTCAAAAGACATCTGCTTAGCCTCAACTGGCGCCAGAGCTTTTTCAGCTTTGGCTCCGGCCTGGTGGAACACCCTCCCAAGTGAGATCAGGGCCCTGCGGGACTTATTATAGTTCCGCAGGGACTGTAAAATGGTGTTGTTCCACCTGGCCTTTGAGGGAGGTGGCTGGTGTCCAATTATACCGGCCTCCCCTGCTCCACCTCACTTCTTTCTGTTTGTGTTATGTCAACTTATACCATCGGTGGTGACTGACGCCCACTTTCCCAACACTTTGATCTATCTTGGGCACACATACAGAAGAAGAAGAAGAAGAGAAGAAGAGATTGGATTTATACCCCACCCTCCGCTCCCCAAGGGAGTCTCAGAGCGGCTTACAAACTCCTTTTCCCTTCCCCTCCCCACAACAGACACCCTGTGAGGTAGGTGGGGCTGAGAGAGCTCTTTCCCAAGCTGTCCTTGAGGGAACAGCTGGTCCAGAGCTATGGCTTGCCCAAGGTCATCCAGCCAGGTGCAAGTGGAGGAGTGGGGAATCAAACCCGGTTCTCCCAGATTAGAGTCTGCGCACTTAACCACTAAACCAAACTGGCTCTCTGGGGTTCACCCGGGAGTTTTTGTCAAACTGTCCATTTTGCCATCCTATGAATTATGTTATTATGGTTTTAACTGGTTTTAACTGGATATAAACTGGGGTTTTTTTAATTGTCTTATTGTTGTTGTAACCTGCCCTGAGCCCATGTATGGGGGAGGGCTTGAACCCAAGTTCTGTCCTAGGCTGACACTCTGACCACTACGCTGCACTGGTTCTCTAGTATAAATATCACCGTGCTACTCAGATTGGCAAACATCATAAGCAGCACGGAAGAGACCTACGCCATGCCAACTGAATGCAACCATGAAGTCATCGTGGATACCGTACAAAGTCAACTGGATAAAGATGTTGCAAGATAAGCAATAATCCATACTACATATGGAGGTTTTCTTTAGTCATCATGGCTAGCAGCCACCAATGGACCTCTCCTCCACGCATTTTGTCCAGCACCCCCCATCAAAGGCATCTATGCTAGCAGCCATTGCTTCACCCACTGGCAGCAAATTCCACAATTCAATTACTCGATGAATGATGTACTGCCTTAGCTTAGCTGTAGGCAGAGTGTGACACGGGTCGTCATCCCGTGGACATAAAAAAAGCATTGGCCAAATCCAAAGAAGGAATGGTGCCATGGGAGATCTTGGATATTATTGTGGTAAGTGAGACACATCTGGAATTCTTTTCAAAACTACTGGCAGTGTGATGTGATAGCTAAAAAGGCAAATGCGATTTTGGGCTGCATCAACATAAGTATAACATCCAGATCACATGAAGTGATGGCAGGGGTCCGTTGGAGCGGGAGCGCACAGGAGCGCAGCTCCAGGAGTGAGAAGCCCAGGGGGCGGGCACATGTCCAAGCCCCGCCCCCTCCTCGGCTTCCCCGAGCAGTGCAGAGGCGCAGTGCCCCGGGGAAAGCCCTGCTAGGGTCTTTATTGTTTTTAATGTTTTGTTTTAATATTGATAATTTTATCATTGTTCCTTTGATGACTGTGTGCTGCTTTTCCAGAGACTTGCTCAAGGTGGCATAGAAATTTTCTAAGTATACCATTTTTTATCTGGGCACATGGCACAGAAGTACTGGAGAAATTTCACCAACCCTTCAGCAGCTTCCACCCCATCAGTTTGGTGTAGTGGTCAGGAGTTGGACTCTAATCTGGGAGAACCCGGTTTGATTCCCCACTCCTCCACATGCAGCTGCTGGTGTGACCTTGGGCCAGTCACAAGTTCTCTCAGAGCTGTTCTCTCACAAGCAGTTCTCAAAAGACCTCTCTCAGCCCCACCTACCTCACAGGGTGTCTTGTTGTGGGGAGGGGAAGGGGAAGGGAAAGGGATGGGTGGTGCACATGTCCTGGGTATCTCAAGTCTACTTGAAACCTGGTGGTTTCAAGGGAGCAGGAAGAGAATGAGGGTGTGTTCTTTATGCTTATTTTTATTGCACAAAGTATTGGATGGGGAAGGGAATGGAGGAAGAGCAGGTCAGTTTCACTCACCTGTGGAGTGGAGCCTGAGGGGTGGATGTTGCCTTCTGACACACTTCCGGTATGTTAGGGGATGTGGCATATGCAAATTAGTTATTCAAATTAGTTATGCTAATGAGCTCCTGCACCTCTTTTTCTACAAAATGACCCCTGAGTGATGGTATCACTTTACTCTGCTCTGGTTAGACCTCACCTAGAGTACTGTGTTCAGTTTTGGGCACCACAATTTAAGAAGGATATAGACAAGCTGGAACTTGTCCAGAGGAGGGCAATGAAGATGGTGAAGGGTCTGGAGACCAAGTCCTACGAGGAAAGGTTGAAGGAGCTGGGTATGTTTAGCGTGGAGAGGAGACAACTGGGAGGTGTTATGATAGCCATCTGTGAGTACTGGAAGGGCTGTCATATAGAGGATGGTACGGAATTGTTTTCTGTTGCCCCAGAAAATTGGACCAGAACCAACTGGTTGAAATTAAATCAAAAGAGTTTTCAGCTAAACATTAGGAAGAACTTCCTGACAGCTAGAGCAGTTCCTCTGTGGAACAGGCTTCCCCTGGAGGTGGTGGGCTTTCTTCTCTGGAGGCTTTCAACCAGAGGCTAGATGGCCATCTGACAGCCATGCAGATTCTGTGAACCTAGGCAGATCACAAGAAGGAAGGGCAGGAAGGGCTGCATCAGTGCTTAGTTCTCACGACCCTTTCTTACACACCGAGGGAAATGCTGATTGCCAGTTGGGGTTCAGAAAGTGATTGTTCTCCAGGTAGGGTTGCCAGGTCCCCCAGGGGGCAGGGGTTTGCCCGCTCAGTGGGCCCATCACCCACCAGCCTGGATCCGGCTGCCAGGGGGAACCCCACCCACAAAAGTGCCGGGATTGAGGTGATGTGCCCGGCATGCTGAGATCACCCGGAGAGGATGTCCTCACACCCGGCATGTTGTGTGGGGGGGGACGCTCTATCATTCAGGGGGAAACTCTATGGTGATGTCATCACGGTGCACACGCAAAGCACAGATACCAAAGAATTCTTGGAAAGGGGCCAAGACTCCTTCGCTGCAGCAACGTTAGGACCTGGCAATCCTATCTCCAGGCCAGTTGGGCCATGGATCCTGGAGGTTTGGGGGGGTGCCCTCTTTTGGGCATGCAGCAGGGGACACTGGGGGTGTGGAGGGGAGGCATTTGTGTATTTCCTGCATTGTGCGGGGGGGGGGGGGGTGGACTAGATGACCCTGGAGGTCCCTTCCAATTCTGTGATTCTATGATTCTATACCACTAGAGATGGCTCTCTTTCATTGCAATTTCCTCTTTTTTGCTGTTTGTGGTTGTTTTTGTGGTTGTTTTTGTGATGAGAGTAAGTTTGTCTCTCCCTTCCCTTCTTTGTGCCTGAGTGGGAGCAATTTCTCTTCCTTCCTTCCTTCCTTCCTTCCTTCCTTCCTTCCTTCCTTTCTCTTTCTTTCTTTCTTTCTTTCTTTCTTTCTTTCTTTCTTTCTTTCTTTCTTTCTTTCTTTCTTTCTTTCTTGGAATTTTTCCCAGGCAGTCCTCTTCTAAATATGGCATATGCTGAACTAATAAATAATTATGTGACATTTGCAGAAAAGAGAAGCCATCCAGATGTTCTCAGCAACAGTTCATCAGAAAAGGAATAACTCACTGGGTAACAGCAAACAAACAAACAAGAGGAAAGGAAGGACGGAAGGAAGGCAATGCCCCTTCAGTTTTTATCACTTCCAGCCAGACGGCGGGTAAAAAAGGAAATTGGTCAATAGACACAGTGACATTTCTCAAAGCCAGCAGAAATGGTGTTCGGGGCTGCAGGGAATAACAGAAGAAGGCGCCAGGAGGGAAATGTATTTCAGGTGCTTTGTAGGATCATTTTTAATCGGAGCCTCCACATTCTGCCAGGTTCTTGAAGGGATTTTATTTCCCTTGCTCACACATTTCCCCCTTTTTGCCATCTAAATCCAAAGGACATGGAGCTGACATTTTAATTGGCCCAGCTGCAGTGTATGCCAACTGTCTCCCGACTCACCAGATGCACAGGTGGGTTGTCAATTAATCCGGCTGCCACACAGGTACAGCAACAGAACAACTCTGTTCACCCAAGCTGATAGGTATCCATCAGGGAGGCCGCAGCAGGAAGTACAGGTGGGAGGATACAGGCGTCTTCTTCTCCACAGTGCTCAGAGACAGGGAGTCTGGCCTTGCATATCAAATCTGGACCCAATTAAGAACTGGACATTTCTGTTTAAACCAAGAAGTAACATTCTAGTCCACACGGTGATAGTTGCAGGTGGGCAGCTGTGTGAGTCTGTAGTCACAGAACAGAATTTGAGTCCAGTAGTCATCTTTTTTTTAAAAAATGCTTTATTTATAAGTTTCAAAATATAACAAAATCAAAATAGTTAATTGCTTAGAAGCGAGGCGTCGTCACAAAAGTAAGAGTACTTATAAGGCAACAATAAATTAAATAACTTGACTTTGCTCTTTTGGAGATAAATTCAACTAACTATACATCTTATTCCAGCTAGTATGAAACAAATCATCCTCTTTACCTTTAAGCCTTATTGTCATTAAGTCCATTTCCGCAACATTAAAAAGCTTTTGAATAAATTCTTGTCTATCTAGTATTGTGTCCATTTTCCAATATTTAGCATAGAGGATTCTAGCAGCTATTATACCATGTAGTAAGAGATATCAATTGTACTTTGTATATACATCAGAGATAACATTAAGAAGAAATAATTCAGGTTGAAGAGGTATCATGTTCACAATAATTTCTTGCAAGATTCTCTTACTCATCAGCCAATACTTCCGTGCAATACAACAAACCCACCATAGATGATAAAGGAGCCCACATTTTTCTTGCATTTCCAACAAATACATGAAATTGATGAATACTTAGAGAGCCTATCTGGTGAGAGATGCCACCTAAAAAACATTTTGTGACTATTTTCTTTATAAGATACAGCTTTAGTTATTTTGATATTTGTCGTCCAGACCTTAGACCAGCTATCTAAATCTATATTATGTCCCAAATCTCTTGCCCAGGTTATCATTGTAGGTTTAACCATTTAGTCAGCTATCTTAAAATTAAGAAGAAAACCATAAAGTTTCTTAATAAGATTCTTATCAAAGCTCAACCAAACTTTATCCAAGTCAACAGTATTTATATAGAAACCTTTAGTCTTGTCAATTTTAAATCTTGAATGAAGCTGTAAAGATTCCCACCAAGATAAAAAGATGTTCTGCTGTTCTAGCATTTTGGGGGTTTTCAGATTTTTATCTTTGTCCAATAAATCCCCATAGCTTATCATCTTTTCTTTTAGAAGCAAAGAAGGCCTTACAAAAGCCTCAATGGGGACACCCACAATGGAATTTTTAGATAAAAGAAATGTTTAAGTTCTTCCCAGATTTTAAGGAGCGAACTCCTAATAATGTGTTGTTTAAAATGGGCTCTATCTTGGCCATACCATAAGTAGGCATGCCAGCCCATTAAAAGGTTGTGACCCTCCAATGCCAGAAGTCGCGTATTCCTTAAAAGAAGCCAGTCATTCAACCATACCATTACAGATGCCTTGTAGTACAGAGACCAATCAGGCAAACCAAAACCACCTCTGTCACTTCTATCTTGTAGATCTTTTAGTCTTATTCACGTTTTTTTGGATTGCCAGATAAAACAAGATACAATATTTTCTAGGTCTCTAAAGTATTTCTGGTTCTTCAGTATAGGTATAGTTTGAAATAGAAAGTTAACACGGGGAAGAATGGTCATTTTAATCATTGCAATCCTACCATATAGTGAAAGTTGTAAATTCCCCCATTTAGTAAGATCTCCTTTAATCTCTAATAGAGTTTTCCTATAGTTATCATTACAAAGAGAGCTACATCTGTTAGATAACAAAATACCTAAATATTTAACTTTCTTAGAGACAGTAAAACCAGTAGTATCTTGGAGTTGTTTTATCACATCATTGGGGCAGTTTTTGGTAAGAATATTGGTTTTCTTGGAGTTTATTTTAAAACCAGCAACCTGGCCGTAGATATTCAAAACTGAGAGCATATGGTTAATCGAACTCAAGGGATCATCTAATATGAATACGATATCATCAGCAAAGGCCTGTAGTTTGAATTTCTCTTTTTTAATATTAAGTCCATTGATCTTCTCATCTCCTCTAATTACCACATTCAAAGCTTCAAGAATAAAAATAAAAAGAAGCGGGGAGAGAGGACAACCTTGTCTGGTGCCTTTTTGTATCAGAATTTTAAAGGTTAAATCACCATTCACCATTACTCTTGCTTCCTGGTCCTCATTTTTTTTTTTTACCATCATGTGAAATTGGTCACCGCAATCCCAATGCAACAATAAAGCCAACATAAAGTCCCAATTGACATTGTCAAACGCCTTCTCAGCATCAATAAAAAGGAGGGCCAACTGTTTCTCAGAATGTACTTCGTAATATTCTGGTATGTTTAAAATAGTTTTCACATTATGCCTCAACGGTCTTTGAGGTAAAAAACCTGCCTGGCCACAATGAAGCAGTTGGGCCAAAACCTTTTTAAATCTGTTGGCTAATATGCTTGCATATATTTTATAGTCCGCACTGAATAAAGAGATGGGTCTAAAAAAATTTATATCAGACAAATTAGAATCTTTTGGGGGGATCAAGACAATAAGAGCTTCTTTCCAGGAGCCAGGGAACCTTCTATTTTCATAAATATTTTGCATAGTTGTCTTGAGAAGGTTGCACTAATTGGTCAGTAAATGAACGATAAAATTCTGAAGGTAGGCCATTTGGCCCAGGCAATTTCCCATTCTTGGTGGGTTGAATGGCTTCCACCAACTCAAATGTTGAGATAGGATCATTCATTAGTTTCTTTTGGTCTTCAGTAAATTTCTCTTTTATGAAGTTTTCAAGATAAGACACAATAGCTGGATCTTTTGACTCTCCTTGACTATAGAGTTTCTTATAGAATTTCTCTACTACTTCTTTCAAGTCTTTTAGCAAAAAGCAGTTTTCACCGCTGTCATTTTTTAAGTTTTTAATAAATCTATCAGCCCCCTCTTTCTTCAGTTTATAAGCCAGCCATCTTGATGGCTTATTCGCATTTTCAAAAAAAAAATTGTTTGGCATAGGAAATTTCTTTTTGCAATCTCTTGTGAGAGGTGACAGTTTAAAAGGTGTTGAGACTTCATTAGGTTGAGTTTGTATTGTACTGATAAAGGATCACGCTTCAGAGAACTTTCATCTTTCTGTATTGAGCCAACGAGGGTTGAATATTTTTATCTTTCTTGTTTGGCGCACCATGTTTGGCATCTAATTACTCTGTCTCTCGCAAAGGCTTTGAATGTGTCCCAATTAGTCTCTGGTAAAATATTTTGTTTAAAAAAAACAAGAAATTCTTTTTTACATTCTTTAATAAAGTCCTGATTGTATAACAGCCATGTCTTTAAGGTCCATCTTAGGGCTTTGGGTGTTTCCTGGAGGGACATCATCATAGGGTTATGATCTGCAAAAGAGGCCGGTAGAATTTCCACTTCCAACAAGTCGTTTAGCATTGCGGCTGTCATGCACATCATGCCTATCCGCGACCAAGATTTATGCCTCAAGGAAAAAAAGGTGAAGTCACTTTTATTGATGTTTCGGACCCTCCAAATATCAACTATTTTAAGCTCTTCAGCAAGTTTTAAGAAAGAGAATGGTATTTGATTACCTCTGTGTGATTTTGGCAGGGAGTCCAGTAGTCATCTTAAAGACCAAGAAAATTTCCCAGGATATAAGCTTTAGTAGCCCTGACCTGGATAGCCTGATCTTGTCAGATCTTGGAAGCCACAGATCTTGGTCTGTGTTTGGATGGGAGATCACGGAGGAGGAGGAGAAGGAGAAGGAGAATTGGATTTATACCCCACCCTTCACTCAGAGTCTCAGAGCAGCCTACAATCACCTTCCCTTCCTCTCCCCACAACAGACTCCCTGTGAGGTAGGTGGGGCTGAGAGAGCTCTTTCCAGAATTGTCCTTGAGAGAACAGCTCTGAGGGAACTGAGAGGCTGGCAGTAGCAACCACTTTTGAATGTCTCTTGCCTTGAAAATGCCACCGAGTTGCCAGAAGTCAGCTGTGACCTTATGGCAAAGAAAGAAAAGGGGGGGAAAGCTTTTGTGAGTCAAAGTTCACATTGTCAGACAAGGAAGTGTATCTGTCGAATTGAGATTTGACTCACAAAAGCTTACACCCTGGGAAAGTGTAAGCTGCCCTGAACCAAAAGAGGGAAAAGGGGTATAAAAGTTTTAATAAGTTAAATAAACATCTAGGTGAAATTCCTCCACAAGTTCTCCCCTCTGCACAGGCCTCCGTCCAATCCACGGGAATTTCCCAGACCAGACCTGATAACCCTGGCTCTGCTTATAAGTTTGAAGTCCAAAGGTACTCCAGACTAATACAAACCAGAGTGATTGGTAACGTAATGTTGTTGGCAGGTGATGTTGCCATTAATGGAACACAACAATAAGCCCCCTCCCCGGGACATTTTTTCTCTTGATTGTCTGCAATCAGTTGTCTGTGGGCACTCCCTCCCAATTGTCGTTCCACTCACATTACTTTGTGAGGCTACCAGAACTGGGTCCTTTGGGGATTCCTTAAGGCCAGAATATAGGATATGAGAGAGCTACTATCATTCCTTCGATAGTCCTCTTCAGATCACATTCTCCCCAGTCAAAAGTCTCTGAGCACCTCGCAAGATCAGATCTGTTGTGAAACTGGCACTAAATCCATAGGTCTGTTTGTACAGGGCAACGTTAAGTCTGTGAAAATGAAGCAATCATTTTGAATTTTGGAGAGGTTGTGGTGGTGGCAACACACACGGTTTTCAAGGCAAAAGAGGAACAGAGGTGGCTTGCCACTGCCTGCCTCTGCATAACAGCCCTAGACTTCTTCCATGGTCTCCCATCCAAGTACTAACCAGGGCTGACTCTTCTTAGCTTCCAAGACCCGATGAGATTCTGAGAACTGAGGAGCCCATCCCATCCAGATCAGGGCTCCAGAAATGTACCTTCTTTTAATAAGTCTCCCAAGACAAAGCTTGTTAGCTGTAACCAATGTTCCCTCTAAGCTGAGTTAGCATGAGCCAGCTCACAGTTTTTTAGCCTCCAGCTCACATTTTTGTCTCAACTCAGGAAGGAGGGCTCCAGAGCACACTAACTTATGCAGTAGCCAAACCACTTGCTCACAACTTTAATGCCAGTAGCTCACAAAGTAGAATTTTTGCTCACAAGACTCCCCAGCTTAGAGGGAGCATTGGATGTAACATAGCACCTGCAGTCCTAGACTTCATGTCCATAGGCTGATCATACTCTGGAGCAGAGCTCCAGACCTTGTGGCGTCAAATCCAGCAGTGGACAAACAGAAATTCCCAGACAAAGGCCCTTTGAAAGGAAGTAAACCCTTAAAGATTGCAGCCACGATGCACAATAAAGAAAAAATTAAAAGCAAAATGTGAACAAGTCAAAGATAATTAAAATCAGATAATTAAACACAAGAGCAATTAAAAGAGCAATTAAAATCAAGAGCAATTCAAGTCAAAAAGCCAGTTGAGGATAATGAAAATCCAGGGATCAGCCACAATTTAAATAAATACCCACTAACCAAAATGCTCTCCAAAACTGCATTGTCTTCAGCTATAATTTGAAGGGAAGGGAAAGTGGCATGGTACAGGCTGGTCTCGTCAGCTCTCGGAGACTACACCGGGCCAGTATTTGGATGGGAGACCACCAAGAAAGACTCTGCAGTGGAAGGCGGTGGCTTCTCACTCATCTTGAAAACCTCTTGCGGGGGTCACCATAAGTCCCTGGTATTGCCCAGTCTCATCAGATCTTGGAAGTTAAGGAGGGTTGGTACTTGGATGGGAGACCACCATGGAAGACCCTGCAGAGGAAGGCAATGGCCAACCGCCTCTGCTTCTCATTTGCCTTGAAAGCCCCTTGCTGGGGTCACCGTGAGTCCATGGTATAGCCCGATCTCATCAGATCTTGGAAGCTGAGCAGGGTTGGTACTTGGATGGGAGACCACCAAGGAAGGCACTGCAGAGGAAGGCGATGGCCAACCGCCTCTGCTTCTCACTTGCCTTGAAAGCCCCTTGCTGGGGTCACCATGAGTCCATGGTATAGCCCGATCTCATCAGATCTTGGAAGCTGAGCAGGGTTGGTACTTGGATGGGAGACCACCAAGGAAGGCACTGCAGAGGAAGGCGATGGCCAACCACCTCTGCTTCTCACTTGCCTTGAAAGCCCCTTGCCGGGGTCACCATGAGTCCATGGTATAGCCTGATCTCATCAGATCTTGGAAGCTGAGCAGGGTTGGTACTTGGATGGGAGACCACCAAGGAAGGCACTGCAGAGAAAGGCGATGGCCAACCACCTCTGCTTCTCACTTGCCTTGAAAGCCCCTTGCTGGGGTCGCCATGAGTCCATGGTATAGCCCGATCTCATCAGATCTTGGAAGCTGAGCAGGGTTGGTACTTGGATGGGAGACCACCAAGGAAGGCTCTGTAGAGGAAGGCGATGGCCAACCACCTCTGCTTCTCACTTGCCTTGAAAGCCCCTTGCTGGAGTTGCCATGAGTCCATGGTATAGCCCGATCTCATCAGATCTTGGAAGCTGAGCAGGGTTGGTACTTGGATGGGGGACCACCAAGGAAGGCACTGTAGAGAAAGGCGATGGCCAACCACCTCTGCTTCTCACTTGCCTAGAAAGCCCCTTGCTGGGGTCGCCATGAGTCCATGGTATAGCCCGATCTCATCAGATCTTGGAAGCTGAGCAGGGTTGGTACTTGGATGGGAGACCACCATGGAAGACCCTGCAGAGGAAGGCAATGTCAAACCGCCTCTGCTTCTCACTTGCCTTGAAAGCTCCTTGCTGGGATCACCGTGAGTCCATGGTATAGCCCGATCTCATCAGATCTTGGAAGCTGAGCAGGGTTGGTACTTGGATGGGAGACCACCAAGGAAGGCACTGCAGAGGAAGGCGATGGCCAACCACCTCTGCTTCTCACTTGCCTATAAAGCCCCTTGGTATAAAGCTGAGCAGGGTTGGTACTTGGATGGGAGACCACCAAGGAAGGCTCTGTAGAGGAAGGCGATGGCCAACCGCCTTGAAAGCCCCTTGCTGGGGTCGCCATAAGTCAGCGGCGACTTGATGCTTTACAACAGACACACACACACACATAATTTGAAGGCCAGCACAGAAGGGATCTGCCTTCCCTGGGAAGAGTGTTTCCTACTTATCCAGCCAATATCAAAAGGCCCTATTTGATGTGGTTAAAGAGTGGAAAACAGGGTTTTCTGGTTAATTAGCAAAGTCGTATTTTTCTGCTTATCTGTAGGCAGAAGCCTATTGTCTGTGCCTAGCCCCATTGTGTGGCTTTCATCTTCCACAAAGGGCCAGCCAGTTAACTATTACATATTACGATTATATGGATAAATGATGCCACTGTATCTATAAATCTTATATATACCGCGTATAAAGCCCACATAGCATGTATGTATAACAGAAGCAAATCTATAAAACCGACAGTGAAAAGCAGAGATGTTGAATGAATCCGAGATGTTGACCCAAAAAAAGGGAGTGAAATAAATACAAAAGAACATTTGTTTACTCCACTGAATGGCTGTACAATCCGCATTCCAAAGTCACCTTTCATACTTGCCCATTTCCTTCCCTGGCTCAGCCTTGAAGTTCGATAGCGAAAAGAATCTTTTGGTTTCTCAGGTGGCAACTTTGACATGAGCACCGCCCCCTAGAATCAGATTCGACCGGCTTTCGAGCAAGAGAAAACTTTACCTAGTACTTTATGGCAGAATGCTGCATTGGACTACCAACTCTACATTGGAGATTTCCTGGAAATTTTGGGGGATGCCTAGGATGTGCAAGGTTTGTGGAGGGGAGGGACCTCAGCAGGGCATGATGAAGAGAAGAAGAGGAGACTGGATTTATACCCCACCCTTCACTACCTGAAGGAGTCTCAGAGCGGCTTACAAACTCCTTTCCCTTCCCCTTCCCACAACAGACACCCTGTGAGGCAGGTGGGGCTGAGAGAGCTCTGACAGAAGCTGCTCTTTTTCAAGCCCCTTTTTCAAGAGCAGCTGTGCCAGAACTATGGCTTGCCCAAGGTCATCTAGCAGGTGCAAGTGGAGGATAGGGGAATCAAACCCAGTTCTCCCAGATTAGAGTCTTAACCACTACACCAAACTGATGCCATAGAGTCCACCATCCAAAGCCACCATTTTCTCCAGGGGACCTTATCTCCATCATCTGAGGATCAGTTGTAATTCTGGAAGATCACCAGGCCCCACAGAGAACAATTTTGTTCTAGTATTTTTGCGGCACTGGGAATCGGCAAGAAACACACTGCTTTCAGGGACTTCCCTGGCAGATTATATAAAACTAAACTTGACTATCTTTTGTCTGATATAAACCATGAAACAACCCGAACAGTTGCTAAATTTTGTGCACAGGTGTACAAAGATCGGAAAATGCATACAGTAGCTTGTGTGTAACTTTTAAAAGATGTGAAATATAATGGTTTGATTTTATGTAAACCTTGCATATTCAGGTTGCTGACTGTAATTGTGGTTGGGGCAAAATTAAAAGCTGACTAGGGTGTCTGTCAAACTTGCATAATGAACTAGGAAAGGGAAAATACAGACTGATGTGTCTCTATCTATCTATTGACTGTTATAAAAAATTTTACCTTGTACAATTTAAACCTCCGACATTTTAAATTTTTAGAATTCTTTTTATAATCTCAGATGCTATTATACTTTATAATTTTAATTGCTCTTTTATCTGTTACTTACTTGTTTTTATTGTGCCACTTGCTGGTCTAGGACCGTAATAAATAGATTGATTGATTGCTCGGTATTTTCAAACTAATGCAAACTAACTAATGCACTGCTTTCAGGGACAGCTAGGTTGCTTTCTCCCTCCCCCGCCCCCCCCCCCCCCACGCTAAGGAGATAGGCTGGAACAAGTGCAGAATCCAAAGCAGAGTTTTCTTGCTGATTGCACAATTTTGTCCTGCATCATCAGGATGCGTCCTTGTAAATAAATGCCTCCTTGCTATTCACAGAGGTGGCTCTGCTTGTGTTTGTTCCTTGATTACACAATCCTAGCAGCAAGGTTACCTTCCCGTTTAAAATGTGCCCCGAAGTTCCACACATCTGGGATATTGCTCAGAGCTGGCCTCCATGCTATTCTCAGTGGAAGAAGTCCTGTGATTGTGGCCCAGCCTTCAAGTAGCCTTCCAGTCTCCTGGGGCGAAGAGCCGGCCAAGTAATGAAAGAAATCTCTGACTTTGAATCAAAAACAGTATGAGGTGCCACAGCATCGCCTTCCATTCTGCTCTCTTCAGGTGCATCCCGCAAACCCTCCCCGACTGGGAAGAATCCTTGCTGTCACAAATTGCCGCAAACCTTTTAGGATAACTTTAGAAACAGTCTCTTAACCTGACAAACACCTTTTGTTTCATTTGCTGCCCCCTGAAGTGTCTCAGAGAGGAGGAGAAAGATGAAAAGGTCTCCTAATTCAGACATTTCTTTGGGCAATGGCTGGAGAGGCATAGCGGGAGAAGGCTTAGTCTGAGACGATTTGGAATTAAGCCTTCTTGCTGTTTCAATAGGATCCCTCCACACACACACACACACACACACACAGACACGTCTGGTTTATTTCTTCCACATATGATTATTTTCATATTATTTTTCTTGCACCTAATATTTGTTTGTTCGTTTGTTTGTTATTTGCATTTATATCCCGCCCATCCCATGGTCAGGCTCAGGGCGGGTAACACCATTAAAATAACTACAATTTCAATTTAAAACATTAAACATTAAAACACAGTAAAACATTATAACAATTAAAACCATGGGTACAGCTTGAAACGGCATCAGTTGGCTACAAAGTTCTGGCCCGATGGTACAATGAGTTAAAGGCCAGTTGTCGGTGGTCAGTAGACGGGTGACAAGACGGGTGACAGCAACCGCAGGGAGGCCATAGATGGGTGCCCGCTGCCTCAGCCAAAGGCCTGGCGGAACAGCTCCATCTTGCAGGCCCTGTGGAACGGAAGAAGATCCCGCAGGGCCCTGGTCTCAACAGGGAGCATATTCTACCAGGCTGGGGCCAGGGCAGAGAAAGCCCTGCCCCTGGTCGAGGCGAGACGGGCATTCTTTGGGCCAGAGACCACCAGGAGGTGTTGACCTTTTGAGTGTAATGCTCATGGAATTCCTGCACATGGAATGTGCACTTTGGATCAGATCCCACATAAAATTTCTGTATGTGACAGGGGGAAAATTCACTGATCTCCTCCCTTTCAGAGCAGATCTCTGACTTCCAACCCCCCGCAATTCCTGGGAGGTCACCCATCATCTGTCAGCCTCTTGAACAAAGTTGTTCTCAGCAACACTCACTGAGGGTGATCTGTTTATTGAAGAATGAAGATGTCCCAGCTAAGAATGTCATTGAGTCAGAACGGACATTCTGGCACGAAGACCCTCAATTATACCTGGTTCAAACACACTCCCCTACAATCACACTGACCATTTATTCCCACCGAGCTAGGACCCCTCTAACCCCCTCCCCACCACCAGTCAATTATCCATTTGTTATCTCAGCTGAGGCAGCGAGCAGGGAGACAGAGAGACAGGCACAGGTCATCTGGCCGGCATCCCTTGGAAAGGCAGGTATCCTCAGGAAGTTACATGAGATGTATTGCCCTACAATAAAGTCATTCTCACTCACACACATTCACACTCCCCCCTCCCCTGGAATTTCCCCCAAATACATGGCAAACCAGTCGGGCGGGGCCTCACACTCCACCAACAGAAATCCTTCCACTTGTAGACATTATGGGAAAAATCAATGTTGTTTATTGTAAATAACAGCTGTGTGCATGCACAGAAATAATAAGAGAAGATGGATGGAGTATGTTTGTCTGCTTGGCATGGAGGAGGGCGCAGAAGACGCCAGGGAAGGCACCTGGGACTGTCTGTATCGAATAATGGGAAGAGGGTAGGCTAAATGTTTCTTTACAAATTGGGATTTCGAACCTGGATCTCCCAGGTCCTGGTCTGAGATTCTTCTGGGCATCACACCACACCGGCTGTCAGGTTAGTTAACATTATTGCTGTACAAGCAGGGGCCCCACAAGACTCAGAGGGGGTGGTCCCATATCCCCATCCCCCATCACTGAACCTGGTGCACATCCAAGCTCCACCACCTACCATTGAGTCTGGCTGCCAGCACCGTGGCTCTCTACTGGTAAGTTCATTGTCTGTGCGTGCACAGGCAACACAGTCGCATTTTGGAGGGGGGGGGTTAAACCTCCCTGTATGTTTTATTTTTTTATTTCAGATTTTTCTGCAAACTGGGGGAGTCGCCCAAGTTTGCAGGAAAATCGATCCAGCATTGGTGCGGCCCGTATCTGCAGATTTAGGTATCCACAGATGGGTGCCACACATCACGATTAGGTATATTGATGATAGATTCTATGTTAAGCATGTTGTTTTGTAAGTCATAAAACACACTGAGATTCCAGATTTTTTTTTTTAAATGAACCACACGACAATGAATTCACCCCTTGCTCTATATTGCTTACTTTTTAAATACCAGTTGTTTGCAGCCCATGGAACCCAATTAATACAATCGTGTTTACCCAGGATACCTGAGCTTGTGGGCTGTTTTAGCAAGAGGCGATGCTCTCCATTTGACAGGGGCTTGTCACACTCTGAGCCTCGGTATTAAGGGTTTCTTCATTTTAAAGGTGATCATTTTAAAAGATGTTTTTTGTCTTTTCTGAATGTAGCCACCGGGACTGCTTTTTCGAGGGGAGAGGGGCTTTTTAAAAAAAACCCAGCAGTTTTCTACTGGGAAAAAAAAATCCCTCTGTAGCTTACACCCCCACTGTGGGAACACGCAGGAACCTGGATGTTTCATGTGGAATGATCCCAAATGGGTGTAAAAGTGGATGGGGGGGTAGCTTTTTGCAGTGTGAGAACAGCAGGGGAGGGAAGAACCAGAAAGCTCCTCTTCCCCTTGAAAAGGTGTCTCCAGCAGCTGGTTGATTTTTTTTTTTAAGTACTGTAAAGTGATCATAGAAGAAAATGTTAGGTGTACTTTGAACCTGGGGTATTTAAGACAAAATAGAATTTAAAGTGGTGCCTACAGGGTCTGGAAGTTTCTCGCCTTGGACCAAGCTAAGAAACAAATGTTTCGTTTGTTTATTTATGCGTGCGTTCATGGAGGCATGCTTTACTTTCCTCCCCAGTTGGGATGCTTGTTCTCTTCTCCGTTGTTTTTATGCTCTCCACAACGCCCCTGTGAGGTAGGTTAGGCAGAGATTGTGCGACTGGCCCGGGGTCACCCAGCAACCTTCCACATCAGTTCGGGGATTCGAACCTACGGGTCCCAGCTCCTCATCCAACGCCCTAAATATTACACCAGCTCTCCTATCAGCAGGATCTTCACTGCAATTCACCTAGTCAGCTCCGTTGCTGTAGACCCAACAAGGATCTCAGATCTGCTCTGCAGGATTCCCGCCCCCCGCCCCCCATCCTGCCTTTTATTACCACTAACTAAGATGTAGGTCAATTACAGAATCCTTCATTTGCAATTTTGCATTAGCGCTTATTTGCAATTTAGGCCTTTATCTGTTTGTTGAACTCCCCGAAGGGCTATTGTGCATTAAAAAGTAAAGGTAATGAGAGGACGTGATGTCGTTTAAAATGATTCTGAAATGGTAGTCTTCAGTCGGCTTTCGGGTAGCCCATGAGACCAAACAGTCAACACCGCCTTGACTCAAATGAAACTGGGCCAAGCAAGCAGTGGTAGACAGGAACAAACCAAGTGGTGGCACCCACAGTTAGAATCATAGAGTTGGAAGGGACCATACAGGCCATCTAGACCAGGGGTGGCCAAACTGTGGCTCGGGAGCCACATGTGGCTCTTTCACACTGAGACCGATTTCCCACAAGCACTGCCCCGGCGTCATTCCTCCGTTTGCCCCGATTGCCTGCTTGAATTTCCCACTATTTGCTGCGGGGCACATTTTGACCCGGGGCTTCACAAGTTTTCCCCCACAGCTTCAGTGATCCGGTTTTTTGAGGAACACTGAAGCCCCGGAGGAAATCGTGCAAAGCCCCGGGTCAAAATGTGCCCCGCAGCAAATAGTGGGAAATTCAAGCAGGCAATCGGGGCAAACGGAGGAATGACGCCGGGGCAGTGCTTGTGGGAAACTGGCCTTATTGTGTGGCTCCTTGGAGGCTCCCCATCTATTTGTTCTCTTTCTTTCTTTCTTTCTTTCTTTCTTTCTTTCTTTCTTCCTTCCTTCCTTCCTTCCTTCCTTCCTTCCTTCCTTCCTTCCTTCCTCTCTTCCTCTCTTCCTCTCTTCCTTCATTCCTCCTCCTCCCTCCCCCATCTATTTGCTTTCTTTGTTTCTCTCTCCCTTTTTCTCTTTCTTTCCACTTCTTTCATCCTTTCTTTCAGAGGCGTTGACTTTTAAAATCCCCAGGGGGGCGGGGTTTCAGGGTGATTGCTAAAGCGTCACCCCGGCAATGTGCCCAGCATGCTGGCGTCACTTCCGGGTGATGCCAGCTCGCTGGACATTTGCCCAGCTGGCCCCACGGAGGTAGGAGTGGCCAGGCCAGGCCCGAGGGGGGAGAGGCGGCGGCAGCAGCAGCAGCAGCAGCCAGCCAGCCGGCGGGCAGGCAGGCAGGCAGGCAAGCGAGCGGGTGGGCCTGGTGGACGCTCCGTTTTGCTGGGGGAGGCTGAGCCCCCACCGGGAAATTTCAGGGGGGGGACCTCGAGCCCCCCATAGTTGACGCCTATGCTTTATTTCCACCCTTCTCTCTCTCTGAGACACATAAATATAATTAGCAAACAGATAAATACCATTGGACAAATAAATATCATTATCAATATTTGTTCTTCCCCTTTTGTTTTTATTTTTGGCAGTCTCATTTAATGTTAATAAAAAAGCAAATCTGCATATTTTTCAATTAAAAGTGTGTGCAATGTTTGTTCATGTCTGGTGGCTCTCAAACATCTGACGTTTATTCTGTGTGGCTCTTACCTTAAGCAAGTTTGGCCACACCTGATCTAGACCAACCTCCTGCTCAAAGCAGGATCAGCCTAAGGCATCCCAGGCAAGTGTTCATCCATCTGCTGCTCGAAAACTGCCAGTGAGGGGGAGCTCACCACCGCTCTAGGCAGCCAATTCCATGGCTCAGCCATTATGTCATCCCACAAGATGGCAGCGGTCTGAGAGGAGTCCAACATTGATTGACATTCCTACTGAAAGCCCAAGCCAAGTGTCCCCTGTGGGACTCGCAGAGATACTGGGGCTTGACTTTGCTTGCTCTTGGCCACCAGGGGCTCTCCAGTGTCGCACCCCACCAGGAAATTTCCCTGTAAGTTAAACGGTCATTCCTCCCTCGCAAGCAAGTGAAATGAAAACAAGGAAACTTCACTAGCAGTAGGTAAGTTTAATTTATTTTATTTATTTATTTATTTATTTCGACTTTTTAGCCGCTCTCCCCACACAGTAGGCTCAGAGCGGCTTACATAGGTGAACACATTCACAATAAAACCATTAAAACAGTTAAAATTAGTCATTAATTAAACAGTACAATTACAGTTCTTAAAGTGCTCTGTGCTGTTAATCACATACTCTGACTCTTCTCTTGGGCCAGGTATGGCCAGGCGATGTTGTGCCCCAGACCGGAGTGCTCTCTGGGGTACATATGGGGAAAGGCGGTCCCTTAGGTAGGTCGGACCCAGGCCATTTAGGGCTTTAAAGGCCAATACCAGCACCTTGAAGCGAATTCGGTACGCCACTGGTAGCCAGTGCAGTGCCTCAAGCGCTGGTCGTATGTGCTCCCGCCTTGGGAGGCACATCAACAACCTTGCTGTGGCGTTCTGCACCAGCTGAAGCCTCCGGATTTGCACCAAGGGCAGCCCCATGTAGAGAGCGTTACAATAGTCTAGCCTCGAGGTGACCGTTGTGTGGATCACTGTGGCCAGGTCCGCGCGATCCAGGAAGGGAACCAACTGCCGCACCAGCCTCAGATGATAAAAGGCCGATTTGGCAGTGGCTGCTACCTGGGCCTCCATTGACAAGGAGGGATCCAGGAGCACTCCCAGACTCCTAACCACCGGCGAAGGCACCAGCGGCGCCCCGTCGAAGGTCGGGAGTGGGAGCCCCGACCAAGGACCACCTCGACCCAGGCACAGTACCTCCATCTTTGTCGGGTTCAGCTTCAGCCCGCTCTGCCTAAGCCAACCAGCCACGGCGTGCAATGCCCGGTCTAAATCGTCCAGTCCCGAGCCAGACCGGCCCCCCAACATCAGGTAGAGCTGGGTGTCATCAGCGTACTGGTGACAGCCCAGCCCCGCCCTCCGGACAATCTGGGCAAGGGGGCGCATATAGATGTTGAAGAGCATTGGGGACAGAACAGCCCCCTGAGGCACACCGCACTCAAGCGGGTGTCTCTGGGACTGCTCCTCCCCAAGCACCACCCTTTGTCCCCGACCTTGAAGGAAAGAGACAAGCCACTGTAAGGCGAGTCCCTGAATCCCCACGTTGGCGAGGCGGCGGGACAGCAGCCGATGATCGACCGTGTCGAACGCAGCCGACAGGTCGAGCAACAGCAACACCACCACACCACTTCGGTCCAGATGTCTCCGGAGGTCGTCAGTAAGGGCGACCAGAGCTGTCTCGGTCCCGAACCGAGACTTATAGTCATGCATGACAAACTAGTGGGGAGGGGGGCTCAGCTTGGCAGCAGAGCACAAGCGTTGTACGTCAAAGGTCCCAGGCTCAAGTCCCAGCATCTCCGGTAAAAGGGCTGGGGAAGAAGCAAAGCAGTTACCAGTCACAGTAACCCGGTGTTTTTCCGAACCTGTGGGTCAGGACCCCAAAGGGGGTTGAGAAAGGGGGTTGCAGGCCAGCACTCCCCAACGGCCACTCCTGCCCTTTGCATCCTTCTCTTTCTTTCCTCCTCGCCAACTTCTCACATTCTCATCTTCCCCTCCCTCTTCATCACTACTTGCCAGAGAGCTTTTCCCCCCTCTCGTTATTGTCTGGATGGGCACTGTAGAAGACGGAATGCTGGAGTAGATGGGCCTAGGGCACCACCAGAACCTTGAGCTGACCCTGAATGGGTCACCGTACCAAGTAGAGTTGCCAAGTCTGGGTTGGAAAATCCCTGGGGACTTTGGGGGTGGAGCCAGGAGAGGGTGGGGTTTGGGGAGGGGAGGGGCCTCAGCATGGTACAATGCCATAGAGTCCACCCTTCAGAGCAGCCATTTTCTCCAGGGGGGCTGATCTCTGTCAGCTGGGGATCAGTTGTAAAAGCGGGAGATCCCCAGCCTCCCCACCTGGAGGCTGGCAACCCTAGTACCAAGTAAATTTGGACTGGGGGAGTCATCGTACCGAAACATTTGGGAACCGCTGCAGTAGACAATATAAGGCAGCTTCACATTTTAGGTGTTATTTTGTAAGCCGCCTTGAGTGGGTTCCCTGCAGAGGTGACACAGAAGTTTTCTAAATAAATAAAATAAATAGACTTGCGTTCAGAGTAAATCCACAGTCACATAAGGGGGAGGGAGAATCCTGGGTGATAATCGAAACGCTTTAAGGTGCACTGTTGAGTTCAGTCGCAAACCGTTCTTATCCACATCCAGCCAGGCTACCATAAAACAACAGAAGGTTTTGAGCAGAAGGTGGGAATGTTCTTTCTGATGTTAATTAACTTTAAATAGAGGAAGATGTTCAACAGAAGCAAGGTAAGAATCCACAGCTGGCGGCGGCTGTTTAAGAAAAAGCAGAAGGGAAATAGTTTTAATTTCCTAAGTAATCATGCACAGGGTTGCCAAGAAACTGTGGTCAGCTGGGATTTGGGAGGCAGTTGGAAGAAAGCAAGGGCATCACGATAACAATAATTTTGTTTTTCATCCCTCCAATCTGGAACCTGGAAAATCCCCGTTTTCATTTCACTTCACTTTGTGCTAAAGGAACCCGCGATCCTTTGTTTTACATTGTTTATGCCATCTTGAATCAAAGGTTTCCTCTCAACTATACACGTATTTTCTCAAACATTACTTGAGCATGAATAATCAGCATCACACACATGGCGCATATGTGTATAAATGACATAAACTGCATGTATAAATACCATACACATTGCCTATATACCTATACTAGGAGTAAGGCCCATTGTGGGAAGAAATACAATGGGCTCTAGAAGGAAGCTCCAGGTGAGTGTCGTGGCTGTGGCTGGTGGGGTGGCAGAGGGAAGGGGAAAATAGAGGGAGGCAAGTCATGTTTATTTCCTTCTACTTAGCTATAAGGCAGGGGTGGGCAAACTGTGGCTCGGGAGCCGCATGCGGCTCTTGCACACATATTGTGTGGCTCCGGGCAGGGCGGCTGGGGAAGCCAAATGTCATTAGCAAACAAATATAATTGGACAAATTCATATCATTATCAATATCTGCTTTTCCCCTTTGGTTATTATTTTTGGCAGTCTCATTTAATGATAATAGAAAGCAAATTTGCTTGTTTTCCAGTAAAAGCAGGTAATATTTGTTCATGTCTTGTGGCTCTCAAACATCTTATGTTTATTCTATGCGGCTCTTATGTTAAGCAAGTTTGGCCACCCCTGTTCTAGGTGGCTCTTACACTGAGCAAGTTTGCCCACCCCTGCTATAAGGGATTCCCAAAAAAATCCCAGATCCCAACACTGGTAAAGTATTCAAATCTGGGATTTTTCAGAAATTTCTATTGGAGGGGAGGGGATCCAACAGACCCCCAAAGGGGGGAGGGACTGAGGAAAAAAGCAGTGGCAAAGCCACAAAAAACAGCTGAGAGGTGGGAGCAGATGGCTTCCGCTGCTCGGCTGTTTTTCAGGCTTTCTTCTGCAGTCCCTTTAAACAGGGTGCATTTAAAAGGACTGCAGAAGACAGCCTGAAAAACAGCTGAGCCAGCCGGGAGCAGTCTCCCACCGGCTCAACTTTGGGCTCTCCTGTGTAGTCCTTTTAAACAGAACTGCACAAGAGAGCCCAAGCTGAGCTGGTGGAGAGACTGCTCCCCACTGGCTCAGCTGTTTTTTCGGGCTGTCTTCTGCAGTCCTTTTAAACATGCCCTGTTTAAAGGGACACAGAGAAAATGAAGGGAGAATCTCAGTGTATAGTGCACAAAAAGGAAGAAAACACTAAGGAAAAACAATCAATAATATGAATGTATTCTGTACTAAAATAAAAACAAATTTATTAAGCAATAGTCAGTTGTATATTATTTCTGTTTCATGCTAATGTGTTAATTTTGTATCGAGACTGGTGGTCACAACCCAACAGTTACTGTTTATAATGTTAGTATGCTCCAAGGCACTACTTCACAACAATCATAGCTCTTGAATATGATACAATACATATGTATGGATGTTACACTATGCCCTCAGATGACATACAGTGTCTCCATAGACCTCCCGAGACCAAATGATGCCATTGCTGTAAGGCGGAAATTTCCTATGCTGTGTGCAGCAGGTGTACAGAAGTGTACGCGTTTCCGAGGCATGCTTGCGTTTCAATCGATTTTCCCCTCAGATCAAAGCTGCTGTGTATATAACTTGGAACCAACAAACTGGAGCCCCATGCAGTATTCAGAACCAGATTTCACAGAACATATTCACAAAAATATTCCAGACCAGCAGTTCTCAGCTTATGTTGAATAAAGTCCATTGCTGGACCTTTTGAGGGCACCTGGTGTTTTCGGCCACTGTGTGACAGTGTAGGACTGGATGGGCCACTGGCCTGATCCAACACTGGCTTCTCTTATGTTCTTATATTCTTAAGAGGTTCTGCACGGGGCTCCAGTTAGTTTTGAAATCCTCCAGATTCTGCACAAGTTGAGAACTGCTGGTCTGCAATAATTTTATGAATATATTCTGTGAAATTTGGTTCCAAGTTATATGCACAGCCACTTTGATCTGAGAGTAAGATCGACTGAAATGCGGGCGTACCTGGGAAACACGTATGGCTGTACACCTGCTGTGCATGGCTGCATAGGAAATTTCCACCTTGTATCAGTGACATTTTGTCACAGGAGGACTATGGATACTTTTTGTATGTCATCTGAGGGCATAGTGTAATATCCATACATATGCATTGTGTCATGTTCAAGAGCTATTATTGTTGTGAAGTAGTGCCTGGGAACATACTAATATTATAAGCAGTAACTGTTGGGTTGTGACCACCAACTTCAATACAGAATTAACGCATTAGCGTGAAATAGAAATGATATGCAACAGACTATTGCTTAATAAATTTGTTTTTATTTTAGTACAGAATACATTTATGTTGTGGATCGTTTTTCCTTCGCGTTTTCTTCCTTTTTGCTGTTTAAAGGGACTGCAGAAGAAAACCCAAAAAAACAGCCGAGCAGCTGGAGCAATCCGGTCAACTTTTTTAGGCTTTGCCAGTCTTCCCAAATATATCCAGTTTGGTGTAGCAGTTAGGAGTGCAGACTCTAATCTTGGAGAACCGGGTTTGATTCCCCCATGCCTCCACATGCAGCTGCTGGTGTGAGCTTGGGTCAGTTACAAGTTCTTTCAGAGCTGTTCTCTCACGAGCAGTTCTCAAAATAGCTCTCCCAGCCCCACCTCCCTCACAGGGTGTCTGTTGTGGGGAGGGGAAGGGAAAGGAGATTGTAAGCCACTCTAAGACTCCTTCGGGTAGTGAAGGGCGGGGTATAAATCCAATCTCTTTTTCATCATCATCCTGAAAAATCTTGGATACCTTTGGGATGCCGAAATATACCTGGAAAATACCGATAAGGTATTTGCAGGTATATTTTTGGCTCGGGTAGATTTGAATGCATGCCCTTAATGTTATCATCACCAATAACATCAGAACTGGGAGTTGCACTGGGGAGGCTGCAGTGGCTAGGGAGCATCAAGTGAGTTCCAGCTGATTGGGCCATTATTTTCTATGGGGTAAACTTTGTTGCTGCAGTCTAGAGGCCAGGACTACCCTGATAGACAATAACGACCCTTTGAAATTGGAAGGCCAGAGGCCTGAGTCTCAGCTGTTAAGGCAGGCACTTTCCCTTATTCTCCCTCCCTCCCATAATGTTTTAATTTCATATGGGGAAATGAGGAAGGGCACGCTTGCGTTTCTATTAAATACCAGCTTATAGTTCTAATATTTATGGGAAAAGTTTCCGATATGATAACAATGCTACCGACATTTAACAAGAACAATACACATGCCCTCCCCGACTTCCCAATATAGAATTCAAATGATATTTCTTTTGTACCTGCACACTGTAGCTCCCACCCAGGGGACAGAGAAGATAATCCTCCTTGCTTCTTTCTTCTCCCCTGACTTATTTAAAAAAAGTCATGGCAAGCCAGTTCCCAGACTCTCATGAGAGCCCTTTATTTCACAGGAGTTCAGCCACCATTTTGAGTCGCCTGTTGCCACAATGATGGGTGGACTCCACTCTCATGAAAAAGAGAATATCACCACAGTCTGGGAAGCCCTATACATAGCTTGGCATCTCGCTCCTTTCCCTTAGGTACTGGTGAAAGGAATTGGGGGGGGGGGGGACAGAACATACACCTCCATCGGGCCAGCGAGTTGCTGACATTACTTCCAGTAGAAACAGGAAGTGATTAAGTTGGATTGCTCTAGGATTCACAAAAACTCTGGTAAAATTCTAGAGCACTCACAACATCACTTCCAGTTTCTTACTGGAAGTGATGTTGTGAATGCTTTCGCACTTTACCATAGAGTTTTGTGAATCCCAGAGCACCCGTCACTTCCAGTTTCTACTGGAAGTGATGTCAGCACACCCACATAATGTTACTGCAGCAAACCTCATCCCCGATTTATCCCGGGGTTCCTGGCTACAGCATGGTAACCCTACGTCAACAGCTTGGGTGGCTTTTCTGGGTTGTGGTCACACGGTCATTTTGATCAGGTTTCACCGTTGTTCCCTCTTGCATTTAAAATTGCTGCTCAGACACCTACATCCATCTCCTGCACCAAAGTGGGCTCACTCGCGCAATCCTCCCGGTTCCCTAGCGAGTTTTCCTACACCTGGAAAATCAAGTACTTTCCAGGTATTTACACTTTGAATCCACGATTTCGCCGATCTGGACAGCCATCTCTCACAATGATTGCGATTAGGTCATCTGAACATCTTTCTCACGATGGTCTCCCCACCCCAAGCTTCCGCCATTGTGCGTATGAGCAGTCCTGCGCTGAATAAATTCAATGTATAAATGTTCAAGCCCACATATAGACTCCAGCACTTGGTTGTACATCACTGGTTAATTTTGTTCGCTGTTGGGGGGGAGACCTGCAAGAACAAGGGAGTACGGTGAGTCCCAGTGGGAGTGGTAATTCGGCCATGTGTATATGCACATGCACAAAACCACTTTAAAAAAAAACCAAGCAGCAGTGCAGCTATTTAGACAGTGCCCAGAGCCTTGTCCTGCGATGCAAGTGGTTCTGGGAGGGATGTGTGGTCATCCCAATCCGAAAAAAATATTCCCAATCAAATCTATAGTGGGAACAAACCGGGATAATCTTTCCGTGTGACTGAGGGAAGGAAAAAAAACGGATTATCTCCTCCGGTTCCTGGGTGGGGAGCAGTGTCGGCAAGGAACAGGGGCGGTGGCCACAGATGTCTAAGGCAGCAGAACAGCTTGGGCAGCCAGGGCCCCAGTAGGCCTCGCAGTCAGGCTTTCCATCTCCAGGCCTCTCAATTTTCTCATCGTTCTGTCAGCTTTAGACAAATCCATTGTCCTACGCAACATCAATCTACACATCTTGATTAATTCTTTTTTCAAAGCCTTGCCCTCATCAAATAAATTCACTAACTGACATACACATCCTTCCAGATGATTAAGTACAAGGCACGGGGTGAAAGAAACAGACCATGAACTGAGAAAGTGGCATTTGACTCACTTTCAGTCGCTGGCACTTTTACGCTCCAAACCACAGCGAGTGGGAAACAGGGCCTGCCTAAAAAACTCAGCCTTCAATATAGTGGCAAACTAATTAATCCCGACCAGCTGCAACGGACCTGAAGAAATTGCCGAACCAATGGAACATCAGGAAAGGAGGAGAAAATGTTATTCTTAGCCTTTGGTGGAGTGAGTGACTGCTGACCTAGAGTCAGGGTTGGAAGGTACATGTACGCAACTAAAAAGCTGGCTGCATCTTATGGTTACTCATCCCAGAAGCTATTGGCCAGGACTGTTCAGAATCCTGAAGGTCTCAACTGTGTTTTGGGAACAGTCCAGGGGTCATTTCACAGAAAAAGAGGTGCAAAAGCTCATTAGCATAACTCATGAGCATAACTTATTTGCATATGCCACACCCCATGCCATCACTGGGAGTGTGTCAGAAGGCAACACCCACTACTCAAGCTCCACCCCAAAAATCTCCAGGTATTTCCCAACTCAAAGCTGGCTTTACACGTTGACTAAAGACACTTCAGGTTTCCTTTGCTCTTGCAGGGAAGCTACCCTACGACAAGCATGAAAATACAGATCAAGTTAGTACGCTTTTGCTTTTTTCCACAGTGCATCACCATATGTGCCCACTCCTGGGCTTGTTACTCCCAGAACGGCATTCCTGCACGTTCCTGCCCGAAATGACCCCTGGTCAAACAGCCAACACAATGGCTTGATTCCCATCAAATATTTCAGTGATGAGCTGGAGGATACTTTATTTGTCCAAAGACATTTATTTGTTTTGCTAATGATTTCTATTTGTCTAAGAAAGAGAGAAGGGGAGAGAGAGGTGAAAAAAAAGAATGAAACAGGTAGAAAAAGAGAGAGAGAAAAAGCAAATAGATGGGAAGGAAGGAAGGAAGGAAGGAAGAGAAAGCCTAACTAGTGAGGGGAACAGTGGCTGGGGAAGGGGAGACCGATCAGGAAGGCATGCTTCCCCTTTGCTTTCCCAGCTGCCCTGCTGGGAGCCACACAATATGTGTGAAAGAGCCGCATGGGCTCCCGAGCCGCAGTTTGGCTACTCCTGGTCTATAAGATAGCCATATTTTAATGATACGCTTTATATAAAATAAATAAATAAATAAAATACCTGAAATAATGTTACTTACCCCTGAACAGTTCTGCTCAACTTTTTTTTTTAATTGGTGAGATTAGCCGAGGGCAAATACAGCACTCTGAATTTCTGTAATTAACCGATCTCTGTAAGGAAATGAAGAAGAAAGATAAGTCTTTGGAAATTAACTGAATTCAATGAGGAGGAAATGG